>CM060972.1:49530970-51930970 GCA_030765045.1 Tenodera sinensis
GCGAGATAGCTGTGTGTGTGGTAAGTCGCGTGCGTCGCAAGAAGATTTCAACGAGTATCGATTGATACTAACGTCGTAGTTATGAGAGATTGAAGAAAGACAATAAAAGGACTTAGAAAGGTAATGAGAAGTAAAAATTGTGAGTTGTGATAGCACGGAAGGCTGTAGACTGTGTTAACTGCGAGAAGAAAACTGTATATTTGTGATAAAGTTTTAGAAGAAAATAAAGTGATAGAAAAGTAACCGGACTGATTTTGTCATAATTTAACACATATCTGATGCTTAATTAACATTGGTTATTTGGTGAAAGACAAGTTGACTGTTACTGCACGCTACAGACAGGAACAGTTACAAAATTAAATTAAATTATTTTGTTGTTTAACGACGCTGTTAATTGCCAGGATCACATCAGCGTCGCCGGTGTGCCGGAATTTTGTCCCGCAGGAGTTCTTTTACATGCCAGTAAATCTACTGACATGGAGCTGTCGTTTTTAAGCACACTTAAAAACTATCGGTAGGGGCCGGATTTGAACCCGCGACCTTGGGATCAGTAGGCCAGCGTCTAACCAACTGAGCCACCCAGACCGACGGAACAGTTACAAGTATGTCTATCATGTAAGGCCTTGGATCCAGCATTCAGTTTCCAATAGAGGACAATGTGATTTAATTATATGTTCACGCGACGTACACGCGAAGGAGAATTACCCAAATTGCAGTGGCGACTGGTAGGAAAAAATTCAAGTAGGTGCACAAAATTTTGCTACAAATTACTGCAACTAAAATATCTTACCTTGCCAGTTTTGTAGGTGAATACATTCTGCTGGTTTTCATTCCTGACTTTGGTGTTGAAGCCTGAAGTCACGTGCATTTTTTTTTTTTAACGGCATCAATTGCCAGGATTATATCAGTGCCGCCGGTGTGCTGGAATGTCGTCCCATAGAAGTTCTCTTACACGCCAGTAACTCTCCAACATGGCACTGTGGCTTTCAAACACACTTAAAAGCCATCATCTGGTCCAGGTTTGAACCCGCGATCTTGGAATCAGTTGATTAGCTGCCTACAAATTGACAACATTGCTAATGAATTGGGTCTTTCCTGGCTTATAGTGTTGTGTAAACACGCTTTCTTTGTCTTAATGGTTGAGAAATATATTTTAATTGCAACTGTGATCATAAGAACTGTCAAAGAGCTTCACTGTTTCTGCAAATACGTACTAGATTAAGGTAGTTTTCAGCTAGGAACTGCAAAATAGATGTTGCACTCGATGGTTTTTAAAGATCTTCCCTAGGATAAAGTATTTATAATTTTGTTTTAATCCTGCTTTTGTTCCCAAAACCTATGATTGTGTTTTCTAAGCCATTATCTGGAAATGATTCTCTGAATTTCTCGAAGCCTGTCTTTCCAACATTTATTACTATATGCACGACCAAGTTATAATATATGTAGCTCTTATACACCAATGTCGTGGACCTCGATATATCCATCTCTTCATAATGATACTGCTATCCACCAATCAAAGCTGCACCGGTTCATATTGACACTGCTAATCGACCAATCAAGGGTGCATCTGTCCATCAGGACACTGCTAGCCGCCAATCAAGAGGTCCTCATGTAACGATGAATATTTCGGCGTCTGCGCACATTCCCACGCAACTCCAAGCATATACGAAATAAAGCTAGTCTGTTCATTTAATAATCAGTATTTATATTGTAAGTAACATTGCAATAAATTCAATTTGTCTTCTCGTTTTTGAAAATTTACTCTTTCAATGACACTAATTTAATTACATATTCCCGTCTGAATGTTTTCTTTTTGAACCTGGTTCCTCCATAGGCCCTTCAGTTATTCCAGATGGAGATTCACAATATTTTTCTAATATTGGTGACAGATGCTACAAAGGTGGCTGTGATCTTGTGAACATCATGTTTCTTTAATGAATTTGACCGAAAAATATAACAACGTGCAGCAATACCGATTTAACAACTCCAGCCAAAAAAATTTATCATTTTTAAAATCTCTAAATCGCAAATATTTGCTCAGAAAATATTATGTTCTATAAAATAACCTAAAATATATTCATTTCGATTAGTGTAGTTCGACTCGCTCAGCACTGCCAACTGAGAAAAACGAAACCCAAGAATTACATATATCTTTATATTCTCTTGTAGCAGAAAACCAGTTTATAATCTCAAATCTCTCCTTATTTTAACATTAAAAGTAACCTTTCCTTTCCTGGAAAAATAAACTAATAAAAGAACAACTGTTAAAAACATAATTGCCAAATTGAAATGGAATGCTGTTTTGATTGTTCATCGATAGTAAAATATAATAAATTGTTTTTCCGGGTTTACGGTATACAGTTGTCGACACTGACAACAAAAGAGTGACCTAGTGATCATTTGTAAAAAACAAAACAATGACGTGATGATAATTCTTATATGGTAATTTAGCGCCTCTATGTATGAAATAGTCAAACTCATTTGATTGATTTTATGTATAAACAAGTACATTAACCTTGTTTATAATATTATTACTTACCTTTAGTTATCTTAACAATTTCTTTAGTTGCTATAATGTTGCTCATTACACAAAAAGAAATATATGCCAAAATAAAGCTGTACAATTGCAGCTTCAATTGTTTTGTTGCAAGAGATGCCTATACAAGCATGGTTATTTAACATTAGTGTCAACTTCCCTTAAAACTGTTTGGTCCTTTAGTTATATTCAACAAATCTCTGTGCAGTTTCATTTCTTGTCAACACTATAACAACGGTACATTGTTTTAAATGGCGGTAAACGTTTTAGCTACGAGAAGCTGTTTAGAAAATGGGTCACGAGGGTGCATTCAACAACTGCGCTCTTAGGATATTAACGCTTATCATTAATTTATCTCAATAATCGGTTAGCGTTCTCGGAACTCATAAAGTAGCATTCTTCCTACACATAGGCTGTCTTTATGCGGTTAATTTCACTGTTGGAACATAAGTAGTGTTTCCGGGTGAAACCGTGATCAGGTCTGTACGTTTCTCATTACAGAAAAATTGCATTTTTATTTATTCCTCTAGCTCCTTATGTTACGTTAGCTTTGAAGAGTGCAAACTTACACGAGTACGAAGACCGTAGTTAAGATATCTGTTGCTCTTGTGACCATCAGGCGACTTCCCTTTATAGTGACCTAGCGGAATAATGGCTCAGGTAGTAAGGTTTGTGGTTTTGATTTCCGTGACCGACCTTTCTGACCTATAGGCTCTTTGAGTGGTTTCCCCGGGACGCTAGGCGAATTTCCTTTCCCTCCATTCCACCTTTTCATTTCACTTCACCTCACCTTTCACTTTATCTTCATCCTGCTTGGCTGTTCCATGGTTCTAAGTGTCGGCGGGATTCTCGGCGTTGCAGAGAATTTGCTCTCTATAAATCCCCAAATCCGGATCGGGAGAGGTATCAAACTCCCGGCCTCCCCCAGGGGATGAATAAGCCTGCAGGGGGGAGAGGAGCCGGTTATTCAATCTGAAAATTTTAGGGACCCTGCCCTCTGCTGATACATCCCTTAGGTTTGACCAACCTTACTATCATCTTATCTCGTGACCCTTCCTCCAAGGTACCACTCCGTCAGGGCCATAGGTACAAAAGATCTTCAATAGGTCGGGATGCTAATTTCACCCTCCGAGCCTTGTCATACCTCATATCTCCTCTTATAGTGAATTTAACGGGGGACTAAATGCCAAACACTGCCAAAATTATCTTTAGTTTTTCTATGCAGTCTTAGGTTGCTCTTTAATTTTGTATTGCTTTTATCATTATATGTATAATTCTGATATCTTAAATATATTGTGACTCCGGGTGGCCGCGCGTCACGGACGCTCAAAGTCAAGCTACCTCACACCACTGGGCGGTCGTGCAGTCTAAAAAGAGTCATGGTTAAGCTACCTCAATCCACTGTGCAGCGAGTAAACAACAATGGAGCGGCAGAACAAAGCGTTTCTGTTCAAGAATTTTTTACTGTTGGCTTGTTTGTGAGAGGTTCGAGAAACGGTGAATTTCGAGAAAAATCCATGCTAGGTCATTCTCGTCTATATAAGCGACACAAGACAGCTTGAGGAACGTATTGTATTCCACCCAAAAATTCTATGTCGAGATTTCACCGAAAACGCATGTTTTGAGACCCTTTGAACCGAAGAAAGGCATTTTTAGAAAAAGGTCCGCGCGCGCACGTGTGTGTCTGTGAACAGCATAATTCAAAGACGAAAAGTCAATTAAAAACCAAAGTTGGTATTTAAGTTTAATATCTTCTGAGCATACGACACGAAGATTTTCAAGAAAATTCCTCCACCCTAAACTACCCTTTACATGGAAAATTTTTCTAAAATTTTTATTTTCTCGAAAATGACTAACGATTTTGATTAAAATGCGATATGTTTCAGATATATTTGGGGCTAATGAAATGTATATTTTGAATTTTGTGGCTATAGCCTGAGTAGTCCTGTTTACTCTTGATGACTTTTGCATAACTGGTAAAGCGTTAGAGATAGACCAAATCATACTATACAAAGAATGTAGATCTTGCTAAAATACACAATTTATGTCTGAATAAATTTTCTTGTAAGGGGAACCATTTCGGAGATATTCCTTGTTATGCGTGTGAGTTTCGGAAAACTTAAAACTTTCGTGAAAAGGATCATCCTTGTTCATTTTCTTAGATGTTAAGTGTGCAAAGACAACAGAATCTCAAAGCTTTAAAACATTTGACTATCGCACAAAGCCTACTGTATTCTAACATTCTCCTTGCACCGACAAGGAAATAAGCAATAAGATAATCTGTACAAATGTTTAACTTAACTAACACGAAGAAGACATAGGAATAAGAGTTTGTAAGAATGGTTAGTATAAGAGTAGAGAAAGTCGTGTGAGTGCAACACAACAGACTTTTTTTTTTTTTTTTTTTTTGTATAGGAGACGCGAGTGTTGAACGAGACAGCTGTTAGCAATGTGTGTGGTATACAGTCGTTATTGAGAGAAATCTGAGTTTGGGTCATCAGAAGGAGTTTTGGGACATTTATTCGTCGCATCGGATTTAGTCAGTCTTGAAGTTTTGGAACAGTTTATGAAACAGAGAGGTAGAACTGGAAGATTTTGAACTATGGATCAAGGTTTCAGAAGATAGAACAACTGAAAACGAATCATAGATTGTGTTATGAACTATAAAAGAGGACTGTTTTTTTTTTGTGATCCACTTTTAGAAAGGAAAAAAGTGACAGGAAAAGTAAATGGACCTGTCAGTTGTCGCAATATTTTTTTAAAAATTGGGGCTGAATCTGGCATTTTGTACTGGAAATTCTGCACAATTCCACAGAAAAATCATATTCATATGATTTTTTTCTACCAACTATATCGTTTGATTTTGTGTAGCTTCTACAAATTATTCTTACGAAAGCTTATTATTTTCTCTACTACGTATAAGTATTAACAGTGGAAATGGAAAATATAGTGAACAAATTCCCTTTAATCAAGGTGTAAGACAAGGTCCCCCGTTGTTTTTAATCTATACTGGGTGTCCTAAGAAACACCGACAGCGGCTAGTATGTTGTGCGGGATGGCAAACTGATCAGTTTTCAAATTGGAACCCCTGCCCGGAAATGCACGGTTTGGACGCTGGAGGGGGTCGAAGTTTGAGAAGGAACGGTTGTGACAATTTATTAACATTCGTTTTAGTATCTTAATATACGGAAGATATGAAACCATTTTAGCCATCTGTGTGCTAGGATGAACTACCTGAGCATAATACGAGAACATTCCTGCGCACGCGCTAAATTGCTCCAGATAGTGATTGGTGCGAATCCTACTGCGTTACTTGTGTAGTTTCTAGTACGGTAACGCGACACGTACCACTAGATAGCTGGAAAATGGCTGACTTGAGCTCCAACGCTCTTTGATGTAAATGTGCGGAATCACCTGATGCAGTATTATTAGTTATGGTAGGTGTTGTGTTGGAGTGTTTTGTTTCCCATTGTTTGATTGTTTGCATTATATCGTTTGCAGTTGGCCTAGTGCGATTATCTTTTGTCTTCATTGTAAATGTTATAGATATTAACGAATAAAATTGTGATAATAAATACACTAATATTATTTCAATGGTGGCCTCCAGAGCAAAGAAGACTATCTCATTAGAAAGACTAAAAGTTAATACATCGACGTAACATATAATTTTCACGGGGGTCGCGTCTCAAGGAAAATTATCAGCTGTAAATTGTGAACATACTTCATACCCGTACCACGACCGAGATAGGAGAGAAAGAGTCATCGCAGTTCATCGAAAGAGTTAGCCGGATCTTTTATACGAGAAAAGAATTCATCATACCGACCCTTCAAAGTGACGACGAGCAGAAGATTCCCTTCATACTGGTGACGGGAGATACCAGCCGGAAGAGACTCCTTCATACTGGCGCCCAGACGCGCGACGGCTCGAATACAGGCGTATAGAGTAAAAATATGTACCTGGACAAAGAGTGAAAAGAAGACATTTTGACGGAGTATCCTTTTTCTTGTGCTCCAGAATTCAAGTAAGACTAGTACTAATTTATGATACTACGCAATAAGAAAATTGTACAGAAGATGGAAAAAGTTGAGAAAGATAATGATAGTGTAGAGAGGGAAGTGAGTGATAAGTTATCAGTAGAAGGTAGAAAGAATGTAGTATGTAAGGAATCTGAAATAGGATTGAAAGAAATATTGGAAGCGATGAACAAAAACACAGCAGATATAAAAGCAGATTTTGTTAGAAATGTATCAGAACTAAAAGCAGATGTAGCAAAACTAAGAGAGGATAGTGTTAGAAATGTAACAGAACTAAAAGCAGATGTAGCAAAACTAAGAGAGGATAGTGTTAGAAATGTAGCAGATTTGAAGGAGGATAATGCCAGAAATATAAATAAATTGTCACAAGAAATTGAATTATGTAAGAAGGAATGTACAGAAAGAATTGAATCAAGTAACAATGATATAGCTAAATTAGGTGAGTTAGTAAGCGTGATAAAATTAGGACAGGAATCAAACACAGTAGAAATAGCTAGGCTAGGAGAATTGATAAATGAAGTTAAGTTAGGACAGGAGAAGACAGTGGTAGAAATGAAAGCTGAATTAAGTAAAGAATTTGATGAAAAACTAGCAGAACAGAATGCAAAAATTGCAAAGGTAGGAGATGAATTGAGAACAGAGATAGTCGTGGTAGAACAGAGTTGTAAAATGTATCAAGATGGAATTAGGTCAAAACAAAATGACATTGATGTAAAAATTGATAGTTTAGAAAATGTTGTAAAGGGTATAAGCGCTGAGATGCAGTCACAGCGAGAAGAATTGAATAAAGTAAAGGAGGAAGCCAATGTAAATGTAAATAGAATAAATGAAACGGTTACAAAGGAAAAAGAATTTACAGGAAGGCTTTCCCAAGTTGTGATTGCTCTACAGGCTGATAGAGTTAATGACAATCATGATCAATTTGTGAGTGAATGCAAAAATATGACCAATACTGATGCACTTGACAATAACAGTAATATGGCGGACTTTCAGGAGAATGATTTAGCTATGCCAATGCACTCCCCTAGTCAAAACCATAATTGTCACGCTAGTCACTTGTTCCATGACCTAACCCCTCCGTCATTTGACGAAGAAGCCGGTGACAATCCAAACATTTTCATAAAAGAGCTGGAGGATTATTTTAGGATCAAACGAATTCCGAACGAGATACGAATGATGGTGGTTAAACGCTGTCTTAAGAAAAACGCATTGGAATGGTTAAGACTAACTTTGGCGTCTCACGAAACATATAGTATGTTTCGAAACCTTTTTATAAATAGATTTTGGGGACCGGGACGTCAAAACCAGATTAAAGTCGAACTGGCTACCGGACATTATGACAGTAAACGTGGTATTTCAATGATGGAGTATTTTTTGAAACTGGCGAACAAATCGAAACTACTCCAACCTCAGTTGAGTGAACAGGAGGTTATTGAAGCACTTATTCGCCATTATCCACCGCACATAAGAAAAATCATAAAACAAATTTTAGTGGGGAGGGGCATAGAACCCCTGAAAGTTGCCAAAAAAAAAAAAAAAAAAAAATCGAAACATTGTCAAGAGAAAATATTTTTGTATTCAACGATGACATGTTTTTCAACACAGTTGTTATATTGTTGTACAATTACATTGTTGTGGGGAGATCATCACAGTACATGCAACATTGTATGGCTGAAAACAATTTTCCCAAAATAGAATTAGTTGCATATACTGTGATGAGGGGCATTTGATGCAGTATTATTAGTTATGGTAGGTGTTGTGTTGGAGTGTTTTGTTTCCCATTGTTTGATTGTTTGCATTATATCGTTTGCAGTTGGCCTAGTGCGATTATCTTTTGTCTTCATTGTAAATGTTATAGATATTAACGAATAAAATTGTGATAATAAATACACTAATATTATTTCAATGGTGGCCTCCAGAGCAAAGAAGACTATCTCATTAGAAAGACTAAAAGTTAATACATCGACGTAACATATAATTTTCACGGGGGTCGCGTCTCAAGGAAAATTATCAGCTGTAAATTGTGAACATACTTCATACCCGTACCACGACCGAGATAGGAGAGAAAGAGTCATCGCAGTTCATCGAAAGAGTTAGCCGGATCTTTTATACGAGAAAAGAATTCATCATACCGACCCTTCAAAGTGACGACGAGCAGAAGATTCCCTTCATACTGGTGACGGGAGATACCAGCCGGAAGAGACTCCTTCACACCTCAACGTCGCATATTCAAATCAATCGATTGGTAGAGGTGAACCAGTTCCATGGCCAGCACGGTCGTCAAACCTGCCACCTTTCGACTATTTTCTGTGGAATTGTATGAAGAGTATGGTGTATGGCACTCCTGTAACGTCAGCGGAGGACCTTATGACTCGAGTCCACGGAGCGATTGAAAATTTTCAAAGACAATCGCACGTATTGGATCTAGTGCATAAGGCTCACCACTGACGATATAGACTCTGCAATGACGTAGGAGGTACACTGCCACTACCCGTTTGTAATGTATACAGCTTGACGTTGGGTTTATTGACGAAATGTGAACGTACATCCATCTCACATTTCGATGCGCTACAGCGTCCAAACCGTGCATTTCCGGACAGGGATTCTATTTGAAAACCGATCAGTTTGCCCTCCCGCACAACATACTAAGCGTTGTCGGTGTTTCTTGGGACACCCTGAATTAGAAACAGTGTGAAAACTTAAATGTTATGGAAGCATTTATATAGCATCTAGTTTTATGCTCAAGACGATGCTGTTCGCCGATGATTGACTTGTAAGTGTGAGAATGAATTACAGAAAATGTGTGAAAAGTATAATTTTTAAATGTCAATAAATAAAATCTAAACAATGGCATTTCAAGGAAAATGTAGCACGTGGACAAAAATTATTTTAAATAACACTCCTTTGGAAGAAGTAGGTACACATCTCATATATTAACTTAAAATTGACTGCAGAAACAAACTCGCCATGTTTCAACATATATCTGGCCCAATAAGCAGAAATATGAAAAATAAAGCAAGAAAAGAAACAGAAATTAAATTTTATAAAGTAATGATATTGTTTTAAGCACTACATGTTTAATACATTTTTATAAGTGAAATAATTTTCTGGAAGTGTCCTCAAAAGTGCCCTGCAGTCTGGGTGACCTTTGCGTAACTGGTAAACCGTAAGAGATAGACAAAATATTAAACAAAAATGTAGATATTGTTAAAAGACACAATTTATATATCATTAGCAGCACTACAGATCCTTCGATTAATGTATGGAATGGGAGTCATAGACGACTGAGTGATACTGCCAAGTCAACCAGCTTTAAGATTCTGAATGTACAGCAGGTCTTGAATTAGCAATGATTTCAGCAAAACAAAGGATGGTCGTGCGGCTTGCAAGAGAGTCGTCGGAGCCGACACGGTTATCGGAGAAGTGGTTCTTTCAAGTGCTCCTGAGACAAAACGGGAGCATACCGATCGCGGAGGAAACAGGACAAAATTTCACTTTTTTAAACTGAGTTTCTCGTTTTTTCATTTTAATCAAGAATTAGAGCTGCAATTGTAATTTTAATTACTCTGTCGCTTACAATTTATATAGGGCTGCTATTGGCTTCGATAAAAAATTATGTACCCAGACATCATCTTAAATAACCGTCCAAAACAAATAAATAAACCACCCCCACAAGGAGAAGGCACGAAGCGAAGTGAGACCATAGGCTTGTCAGAGAACGGAGCCAACGAAGTCCAGAGTCGCACGCAAGTTCCTAACAGTTACAGATATTGACACCTGGCTGGCGCACAACCTAAGTATTTCCTCCACTCATGGAGAGGGCGACGAGGCCGCACTTGCGGCCCGGGCAGCAACTTCCAGGGAGGGCCAGGGAAGAGGTTGCAGAGCGCAAGCAACTGTGCCATCTGTCCGGAAGTCCGGAACGAACCTGAAAGACGACAAGGGAGGGAAGTGAGAAATGACCGGAAGAGATTAATGCATCCCAGTATTCGCCTCGACATGGGGAAACCACGGAAAAACTCATGTCAGTATGCGCGGCCAAGGGGATCGAACCCGCAACCTCCCGAGTGCGGGCCACAGACGTTACCATCTGAGCCATCCCGGTCGGTGAACTATGGATGTATTTGTATGTCTATCAGTGAACACATTACTCTAAAATAATAAAAGAAGTTTCCCTCAAGGATGCAAGGAATCTTAGGCTCCCAAATCCCGATATAGACACACGACTTCATCTGCTATGTGATTGCTTTGACATTCCATTCTCTTTGCATGTCCAGAAAAAAAGCGAACAAAAAATCTGATGTGTTGCACTCACATGACTCTCTACTCTTGTACTAACCATTCTTACAAACTCTTATTCCTATATCTTCTTCGTGTTATTTGAGATATATATTTGTACAAATTATCTTATCGTTTGTTTCCTTGTAGGTGCAACGGGAATATTAGAATACAGTAGGCTTTGAGCGATAGTCAAATGTATTAAAGCTTTGAGATTCCGTTCTCTTTGCACGCTTAACAAAAAAAATCTGATGTGCTGCACTCGCGTGACTTTCTCTACTTTTGTACTAACCATTCTTACAAACTCTTATTACTATATCTTCTTGGTGTTAGTTAAGATAAACATTTACAAATTATCTTATTGTTTATTTCCTTGTAGGTGTAAGGGGAATATGAGAATACAGTAGACCTTATGCGATAGTCAAATCTTTTAAAGCTTTGAGATTCCGTTCTCCTTGCACATTTCCCATATAAAAAAATTAACAACGATGTTCCATTTCACGAAAGTTTCAAGTTTTCCGAAACTCACACACATAACAAGGAATATCTCCGAAATGGTTCACCCTACAAGAAAATTTATTGAGACATAAATTGTGTATTTTAGCAAGATCTACATTTTTTGTATAGTATGATTTGGTCTATCTCTAACGGTTTACCAGTTATGCAAAAGTCGTTCAGAGTAAATACGACTACAGGGGCTATAGCCAGAAAATTCAAGATATACATTTCATTTGTCATAAAAATATCTCAAATATACGACATTTTAATCAAAATCGTTAGAGCCATTTTCAAGAAAATCAAAATTTTCAAAAAATTTTCCATGTAAAGGGTAGTTTAGGGTGGAGCTATTTTCTTCAAAATCTTGGTGTCAGATTCTTGAAAGACATTAAACTTAAATACTAAATTTGGTTTTTAACCTACTTTTCGTTTTTGAGTTATGCTGTTCACAGACACACACGGACCTTTTTCTAAAAATGCCTTTTTTGGATTCAGGGGTTCTCAAAACATATATTTCCGGTGAAATCTCGACATCGAATTTTTGGGTGGAATACAATTCTTCTACTTACCAGTAGAGAAGTAAAAATGTTCCATTTTAAGGGTAGCCCGGGGTGGTGGAATTTTCTTGAAAATCTTCGTGTTGCATCCTTGGAAGATGCTCAACTTTGATACCAAGTTTGGTATTTAATCTACTTTTGGTCCTTGAGTTATGTTGTGCACACATACATACACATACAGATCATTTTTGTAAATTTTTTTACTCCAGGGACCTCTTAATGTGTTTCCAGTGAAATCTGGTCATGGAATATTTGGGTGGAATGCAATTAATGAATGCAATGCCTTCTCTATCTACTATGTTCATGATCGAGAAAGCAAAAACATCAGGATTTGTTCACGTTTATTGGATAGTGGTCATTTATCTTATCTTCCTTGTACAATGTTTCCATAATCACTTTTCGTGCGTCACTGTTGCATTATAGGATCACGAATGCAGTGATTGTTCACGCTCATTTTTGAGTTACACAATGAAAACGAAGCAGCAATACACAGAGAGTAGATAACAGAGCCCCGAATGGTGTTAGAAGTGAATTATTGTTGGAGCTTCTTGGCCACCTCTGCAGAACACGAATATGAAGGGGAATAGCAGCACTGCTTTATTAACAGGTACAATCCGCCATATAGTATATTTGCACAACCTTAAGATCATCTGAATGTCATGGTTTCGCTTAAAATAGTTAATAGTTTTATGCAATTATGGCACGCGTCCTAATAATAGAAATAATGTATTTCTTACACCAATGATTAACACGGTATTCCAAGTTGCCGTGGCTTAAAGAGCGAAGATGAAGCAATTTTGTGGCATTCTTTCCTCTGAGCAACGAAAATGCAAAAACCTTTATGCATTATCAAATATAGTGTGACGCCATCCGGCAGCCGCCATCAAAAAGGCTCTCAAGGTCACAGGATGGCGAAGGCAGCGCCACGGAGACCGTAACAATTGACAGAGGGCCACCGGGGGCGCCATTTGAGACTCCTTACCGCTACCCAAAAAGGACATCAAAGCGGGCAGCGGCACACAGCTACCATAAGGGTAGGATTTATCGAGTAGCCGCACCATCTACCTGCAGCTACCCGAGCCACCGCGCTGACACCGAACCTGGAAGATGACAAGGGAAATGAAATGAGCAAGGGAAGGAAAGGAAACGTGGTTGAAATTAACCACTCCAGCATTCACCTAAGTGAGAAGGGTAAACCTCCAAAAACCTCTGTCAGAGTGTTCACCAGGATCGAACCCGGGACTTCCCGAATGCGAGTCCTACACGTTGCCGCGGTACCACCTGTCTATATGTGCTATATGTGATATAGTCTATTTCTAAGTGCAGGTAAGGCATCTATATTGTGGGCTTTACAGGAATTATCAATAGTCTAATACCTATCCCTTCAAATCTGTAATTGGGTTCCATTACGTTTGTCAATAATCTTATACTATCATGGAAAATATCAGTCTTGCAGCTTTTATAATATCTGAGAAAAGGGCACCTATGTTTAAGAAAATACCCACACAGTTTCGAAATAATCTCTATTGAAATTTAGCTTAACAACTGTGATAGACTGTACACAATGCACTTTAACTGTATCCTGTGGTGTCTTGGTTAACTAACGAGTGGCAGTTAGAAACAAGACAGAATAATTAAATGCCTCCAAAGTTTCCTAAACTACACAATAAGCAGTAACTAACCCAATGAAGAACGTTTAGAAACCATATTTAAAACGGAACACAATACATTGAAATTGTTTTTAAATAGTCATTTTATTCTTTCTGGTCTCGTAAGACGCGTTCACTTTGTAGCACACATGTTTTGTGGCGCTGCCAAGTCGACCAGCTTTAAGATTCTGAATGTACAGCAGGCCTTGAATTAGCAATGATTTCAGCAAAACAAAGGAAGGTACGGCGGCATAGAACAGAAGCATCCGAGCGCACGCACGCGGTTATCGGAGAAGTGGATTCTAAAAGTGCCGCCGAGACAAAACGGGAGCATATCGATCGCGGAAGAGTAATACGAAATAATATCACTTTTTTGTAGCGAGTTTCTCATTTATTTATTTTATTGGAGGATTACAACGGTAATTTTTAATTGTTCTGCCTTTTAATACTTTATATAGGGCTACTATTGGATTCGATCCATAATTATGTATCCAGAAATCATCTTGAATAACAGTCAAAAAGTGAATAAAAAGATGCTAAGGAAAGAACCAATGCATGCTTGTATGTCTATGGGTGAATGCAATACTTAAAAATATCTGATGTGTTGCACTCACAAGACTTTCTCTACTGTTTTACTAACCATTCTTACAAACTCTTATTCCTATATCTTCTTCGTGTTAGTTGACATAAAACATTTATACAAATTATCTTATTACTTATTTCCTTGCAGGTGCAAGGGGAATATTAGAATACAGTAGGCTTTGGGCGATAGTCACATTTTTTAAAGCTTTGAGATTCCGTTCTCTGTGCACGCTTAACATATAAAAATGAACAACGAGGTTCCATTTCACGAAAGTTTTTTTTTCCGAAACTGATACAAATAACAAGGAATATCTCCGAAATGGTTCACTCTACAAAAAAAAAAAAAATATTAAGACATAAACTGTGTGTTTTAGCGAGATCTATATTTGTTGTATAGTAAGATTTTGTCTATCTCTTACGGTTTACGAATTATTCAAGTCATCCAGAGTAAACTGGATTACATAGGCTATAGCCAAGAAATTCACTTCATTTGTCATACAAATATCTTAAACATATGGCATTTTAATCAAAATCGTTAGAGCCATTTTCAAGAAAATCAAAATATTCGAAAAAATGTCCATGTAAAGGGTAGTTTCAGGTGGGGCCATATTCTTCAAAATCTTCGTGTCACATCCTTGAAAGACATGAAACTTAAATACTAACTTTGGTTTTTAACCGACTTTTCGTTTTTGAGTTATGCTGTCCATAGACTGACAGACAGACACACAGACTCGTAGACAGACACTCACAAACAGACAGACACACACACACATGAACGTTTTTCTAAAAATGCTTATTTTTATATTTAAGGGGTCCGAAAACATATTTCCGGTGAAATCTCGACATCGAATTTTTTGGTGGAATACAATACTTTCTCTACTTACCAGTAAAAAGAAGTTTCCCCAAGGAAAAAATGAGCCCCAGACACCCCAAAAATCTAGATCCTTTTTGTAGATATATGAACATATAGATATGCAGATATGACTTGATTTCTCGTGATAAACATATATTCGTTAAATATTATATAATGTATATGAAACTAATTCTGCTATCCACGTAGTTTTGAGGCACCATAAATTAAAAAAATATCATTTTTGGAAAAAGGTCCGCGTGTGTGTGCGTGTGCGTGTGTGTCCGTCTGTGTGTCAGTCTGTAGACAGCATAACTCAAAAACGAAAAGTAGTTCAAAAACCAAAGTTGGTATTTAAGTTTAATGTCTTTCAAGGATGCAACACGAAGATTTTGAAGAAAATAGCCTCATCCTAAGCTACCCTTTACATGGAAAATTTTTCGAAATTACTGATTTTCTTCAAAATGGCTCTAACGATTTTGATTAAAATGACATATTTAAGATATTTTTATGACAAATGAAATGTGTATTTTGATTTTCCAACTATAGCCTATGTAGCCCTGTTTATTCTAGATGACTTTTGAATAACTTGTAAACCGTAAGATATAGACCAAATCGTACTATACAGAATATGTAGATTTTACTAAAACGCACAATTTATGTTCAAATACATTTTTTGTAGAGTGGACCATTTCGGAGATATTCCTTGTTACTTGTGTGAGTTTTGGAAAACACTTTCGTCTAATGGAACATGTTATTCATTTTTTATATGTTAAGCGTGCAAAGAGAACGGAATCTCAAAGCTTTAAAAGATTTGACTATCGCTCAAAGCCTACTGTATTCCCATATTCCCCTTGTAACTACAAGGAAATAAGTAATGACAAATAACCCGAAGATACACACACACACACACACGCACACGCACACGCACACGCACACGCACACGCACACACACACATATTAATCACCTTTCGCGCCAGTTTGGCGTAATCCTTTTATTTTCTGCAATTCGATTAGAAATATTTTTAGTATCTCTTTTGTGAAATTAATGGTTTCAAGTCTTTCTGTATCTACTAGTGAAGTTTGACCATTTCGATTCCCTCTCCCCTCCTAGGTGAACTTAACCTTGATCTTGGTGAACTTTACTGACATTCCTGACTAGTCTCAGCTGTCCAATTTTCGTTATCTGAATTGCTCCTATATCTAAAGTACCTTTCCCCCTTCTATATCTGTCAAATCTACGAGTATTCATATAGTTAAGTGTATACGTATTTCTTCCTCTCTGAGCCCCATTTTAATTTTTGTCCTTTCTGTCAAAGTTATTCATACCTCGATCTTCCCACTGGTTCATTTCTGTCCTAGACACTGGACCCCCATATCTTTCCTAATATAATTATTTTTATTTTGGTGGAACTTTGCTCCTTGCCCAAAAAAATTCACAATTTCTCTTTCATTTCTTTCTTCATTTCTGTTTTCCTTCCCTCATTTTTTACTCATTTGTTGACATTTTCAGAATTTTCTATTACCTTCTTATTTTGTATTCCCTCTTTAACTCGTTCTCTATTTTCTAGCTTTTCTTCTGATTGATCGTCTCTGTTTTCTGTCTTTTCTTCTAAAACCTGACTGTCTTCTTCTCTCTTAACTTCTGATAGTTCTTTTCTATATCTTCTCCTAAATTCTTGTAGCCTACTTCCAATCTTTTATAGCTTTGATACGGATTTTCATTTGATGTCGCATCTTTTAAGACCTTTTTGGATTCAGAGGACCTCAAAAAATGAATTTCCGGTTAAATCTCGGGATCAAATTTTTTGGTAGAATATCAAATGTGATACAATTGGCTGAAATGTTTTCTCTACATCCCCTATACAACATATCTATATTTCTATCTTGTTTAAACTGAGTTAATTCGTTTTACCATAAATGTAGGATTGAGTACTACGTGAATTAAGTTGGTTAATTGTTAGATAAACAAGAACAACCGCCAAAAATTAAAATTAGGACATTCATTAAGAGACAGATGTTAAAAAATGAACTACGGTAAATTATACACATTCATTTTCATTCCTCACACTGCACGCCCATGTCTTAATGCAAAAATAGCTGAAAACGTGTGAACAAATTAACTTGGATATTATCGGCTGGCCGCACTTTTGATGAGATTTATAATCTGCAGATACTAAATGATTAAGTTCTGGTTGTACAATGTATGGTGAGAACGATAAGATAGTAAATCCCGGAAACAATCGATTTGATACAAGAAAATAACTAAGCTTATCTAAGAAAGATAAAATAAAATTATTCAATCGTTATTAGCAAGGTAAACTATCTCATTCCTTTCGTGCTGCTGATTTTCACACGTATCTTCGACTCAACGTGAATGAACAGATATAGCATAAACCATGCATACGTATATAGTAGGTATTTCTTATATCTTAATTGCTTATACAAAACTGTAAACTCCATCCAGCCTTAGATCTGCCTCTTGTATCCCTCCGCAATAACGTGCGACTAATACAAAACAAACCAAACACCACGTGGATTCATGCCTCGTGTTTATGTTGCAACAGAACGATATTTACTTAGAGTTTTAGGAATATTGCTGCTACCGCGTTACATTCAAGTAGTCTTTACGAGGGTTATCATATATCTTGAAAACTCACAGACAATCGCCCATATTTAGGGTACTACATTTTATGGTGTGCTTTGGTTTCGGCGTATCACGGGTTAGTTGTTGACAGTTTGTGTTTACACCAAGTGTGGATCTAAGGTTGGAGCAATTATAGATATAATATGGACTACTAGGGGAAAAGAACCTCATAATATATACGCTACTTTTTTGTGCTTAAACGAAGTTCCTTAATTTTTTTTTTTTTTTTTTTTTTTTTTTTTTTTTTTTTTTTTTCCTGAAAACATTTATTTTCATATTTCGATAAGATGAGCACTTGATGACCAATATCTACCTGTGTTTCATTTTAGGCACACAAACCACTTGTATTGTTATTTTCCGGAATTCTACATATCGTGATAGGCCACGCCGGAGCCGAATGGTTAGACCATTCCTTCTCACCAAAGCGACCCGGGTTCGATCCCAGGCAACCGCATGTGGGATTAGTGGTGGACGAAGCGACGCTGGGGAGGGTTTCCTCCGGGTTCTCCGGTTTCCCCTGCTATCTCATTCCACCGGTGCTCCATCTTCATTCAATGCATCATCAGTGTCACCGCCTGCGGTGCCGTAGTGTTAAAAGTGGGCATTAAACACTACAAACAACAACAACAACATATCATGATGTCCCTTTATCTGTTGCTGCTGGTTTAAATTCCAATAGTTATGCTGTCTGATTGAGATTTTATATGAGTTGTTTTCTCTAACTGATTTCAGATGGCCTTAGCACTTCATATCATGGAAGTCATATTAATTTCACGCCTACATCCACCGCGTGATATGATTCTTTTACTTAATAAGGGCTAAAACTGTTGGAGAGAAAGAGATAGAGATAGAGAGAGAGAGGAGAGACGGAGGGCACAAGGGATAGAATACATCTGCGCTGAATAAAGTTGAAAGGTTACTCGCGGCGACACTTGCCCCTCTCTTCCCACTACCCTCGATTTTCAGCTCCTGGGTAGTGTCATACAGGTTGCCTACTTTTGGGACTCGGATAAAGAAGCCATTTTCGCTATGCCTGTCCTAAACAACATGTGTGTGTGTGTGTGTGTGTGTGTGTGTGTGTGTGTGTCTGTGTGTTAAAAAATACCAACCCCTCTCTACGTTTGACAAGATTTTTCTTTCACTTAACTGTGTTCTATTAACTTTACCATTAATGTGTTGTAGCTGTAGCTAGCGCCGGTGATGTTTACAACAGGGAACATGCATAATGTCTAGATCAGAGCCGGCAAGATGAGCACCCGAAGTGTGAAATTCTTTGCCCCTACAATCACCCCTCTCTGTTTCCTTCTATCCAACAGGTAAACAGAGAGGTGATGTGTGGCACAGTGACGGAATTCGGGTTTCGGTTGAAATGTCTTTGCGATGTAATCAAATGCATACTTTTGAGCTCTACAGCTGGCTAGAAAAACAAAAGAGGGTTAATGACACTAGAGAATATGAGTGAACGACGCAGCAACAATGCTGACTCTAGCCAAGCCTTAAGTTTACAAAAGTAGAAGTGGGTTTCATTACGTATGTCTTGTTTACAAGAGGAACACTGCTGAAGTACTGAAACATTCAAACTAACAAAGAATACCTCGGTAATGGCTAAGGCTACAAACATTATTTGAAACAAATTTTGATTTCAACTGCTCTATATTTTTGCGTAGTAAGGCCTTTTCTGGGCGCCGTGGCCGAGCAGTTAGCGCGCTGGCCTACCACCTAGGCGGCCCGGGTTCGATCCCAGGGACCCACATGTGTTATTCGTGGTGGACGAAGCGGCGTCAGGGCGGGTTTTCTCCGGGTGCTCCGGTTTTCCCCGCCACTTATTCCACCAATTGCTCCATTATCACCTTTCCAGTCATCCATTTCGCCTGCATTTCATATCATCCTCCTCCTCCTCACTATCATACATGGTGCTGGGCTGACCACCCGCTTCCAGGTCTTCACTCTGTCCGGTCCATAGGTTCCTGTGCTCCCCGACAGGCGTCTGACCCTAGGCACGGGCTTGTTAGTCCTAGGGTTTGTAAGTCTTACATAAGGGGAGAGTAATCGGAAGAAGATCTTTTCTGTTTCATACGGTGAATAAAATTATACTCAATTCAGCCATCATTAGATCCATTTTGAGAAATTAGAATATAACAATTAACGTCTCGGGGAGTGCATATCGCAGTGAATGAATGGGAAGAGGGTGGATAGTGGGTCCAGCAAGTACGATGCGTGGAGTAGAAATGACATGTGGCCTTCAATCGAGTAAGGTAACCCGACTTTATCCGAGTAGTACCGAAGTTTCGCGCAGCTCTCGTAGGCAAGCTTTAGTTGCGTCACATCTACTATGAGTTATTAAGTACCTATTGTTCCTGTTATTACTATTGCTACTCTACTATTATTACTGTTGCTATTACTACTTAAGGGTAGACAACGAAGGGGAACACCTCGTACACTGTGAACGCCGCATATATATATTGGTTAACCCTCTAGGAGGAAGGGATGCAGACAAACCAGGAAGACGCGCGGAATTCGCTAACAAGTGTTGTGATCCCACGAGAGCACAGCGACCACACAACGCCACCCAGAACCGAAAGCAGCATTTACAACGCGCAAGCATCCGCGCCATCCGCCCGGCACCGCACACATCTCGATCCCGAAGGATAAGGAAATGGAGTGAAGAAAAATTATGGAAAGGAAATCGTGGTATGACAGTAAGCAACCCAGCATTCGCCTAAGTGATAAGGGGAAACCACTCAAATCCCAAGTCAGAGTCGCTGTTGGCGGGGGTCGAAGCCGCGAGTTGTCGAATATGAGTTGCACACGTTACTCGCTTGGTACTACTACTGCTACTATTACTACTTGACCCCAGTGAATGTAAACAATTCTACACCCATGCAGCGCCGAAAGTAACGGTTTTTTCCCCTTCGGATAATTGCAATGTTATTACCAGTCGTCACTAAGAGAGTCAGGCAAAACATTAACTAGCTGACTGTTCATGCAAGTCACTTTACGTGATGCCTACATTACACTTGCGTTTTCTGAAGAGTCAATCACCGCTCATTAAGTCATTACTTTCAAGTCTGTGACGTCTTCTCGTTTATGCTAACAACACTATCTTGTCTACCTCACCATGCAAATGTAATTTTACTTCTCTACGCTTACCTTATCCTATCCAAAAATTCCATATCGACATTATAATTTGAAATGCATACTTTGAGGTCCTTTAAATCTAAAAGAAGTATTTCTAGTAAAATGTGCAAGTTTGTTGTGTGTGTGTGTGTGTGTGTGTGTGTGTGTGTGTGTGTGTGTGTGAGAGAGAGAGAGAGAGAGAGAGAGAGAGAGAGAGAGAGAGAGAGAGAACGACATAACTAAAAATCTGATGTGTTGCACACACATGACTTTCTCTACTATTGTACTAACCATTCTTACCCACTCTTATTACTATATCTTCTTGGTGTTAGTTGAGATAAGCATTTGTGCAGATTATCTTAGTGCCTATTTCCTTGCAGGTACAAGGGGAATATTAGAATACAGTAGGCTTTGAGCGATAGTCAAATCTTTTACAGCTTTGAAATTCCGTTCTCTTTGCACACTTAACATATAAAAAAATGAACAACGATGATCCATTTCACGAAAGTTTTCCGAAACTCACACACATAAAAAGGAATATCTCCGAAATGGTTCATCCTACAAGAATATTGAGACATAAATTGTGTGTTTTAGAAAGATCTACTTTTTTGTATAGTATGATTTGGTCTATCTCTAAGGGTTTACCATTTATGCAAAAGTCGTAGAGAGTAAATACGACTACAGGGGCTATAGCCAGAAAATTAAAGATATACATTTCATTTGTCATAAAACTACCTCAAACATATGACATTTTAATCAAAATCGTTTGAGCCATTTTCAAGAAAATCAAAATTTTCGAAAAATTGTCGATGTAAAGGGTAGTTTAGGGTGGGGCTATTTTCTTCAAAATCTTTGTGTCGCATCCTTGAAAGACATTAAACTTAAATACCAACTTTGGTTTTTAACCGACTTTTCGTTTTTGAGTTATGCTGTCCACAGACTGACACAGACAGACACAGACTGACACACAGACTGATATACAGACACACACGGACCTTTTTCTAAAAATGCTTTTTTTGGATTCAGGGGGCCGCAAAACATATATTTCCGGTAAAATCTCGACTTTGAATTTTCGAGTGGAATACTATACTTCCCCTACTTACCAGTAGAGAAAGTAAAAAAGTTCAAATAAGTACCGAACTCAGAATATAAATTCAGCATCTGCCAAGGATGTAATACCAAGAATTTCAAGAAAACATCCCCTCATCTTAAAAAATTCTTACTATGCATAGTAGAGAACGTAAAAATTGCATTTGTTTTTCATAGTTGTAGTTGAAATAATTCATACCTCCCTTAAATTCAATTGCACAAGACAAGGACATGCAGTTTCACATGGTCAAATTCGAATGATGTTCAGTTGTCAGTAAGTAGAGCCTTATACTTCTTGAAATAGGGGCAGCCATAGGGTCCCAGGTCAGGCAGCGCCCGTACTGGAACAAATTTTGCCCGTAATGAGAGAATTCCCGTTAGAAATACTTCAATAATAAATTAAGAACTATAATAACTACGCATTGAAGACTATATTAATAGTAACAGTGATGTAGAAGTTATCCATTGTCTTATTCCAGCGTGCCCAATATCCCAATCTCTTGGCAGTCAAAGGCCGTTCAGGAAACCGCCAAAACACAGTCGAACAAATCATCTGCTTGCCCACGTGCGGTCGCTTCGTTTTCCCTTTCCGCTTTTCTCAGTAATGAGTTCGGACTTTGAAGACTCATTTTTTTTTCAGCTTAATCTTCCGCGGAAATTTATTCAAGCATGACTTGCAATGTTGCATAACATAGTAACAATATATAATTAACCCAATTAAGTTTGAGCGCAAGAATTAGTCATAATTGTTTAATTATGCATCAGTATATCTCTTGGATGTCCAAAGAGAGCATAATTTCAACCATAACACTGCGATCGGCCTTAAAACATTTGATTATCGCTTAAAGCCTACATAAGACTATTTCTGCAAATGTTTGTCAATTAATGTTAAGTAAATAGGAGAATAAGCACTTGTAATAAAGAATAATTTGTACAGTAATGACTAGAGAAGATTATGTGATAGCAACCCGTGTTTTTTTAGTTATTTTATTGCCCCTCTCCTATAAAATCTGGAGCCACGCCTAGTTCAGTCCTGGCTATGGGCCTGAATAGGGGAAACCATTAGCAGAAAGTTCAGGTTCATTTCGATCAACTTCTGCTTCTTTGCCACAAAAAATATGACCAATTTTGCACAATGTCAGCTACTTAGACCTATATAACTCACTTTCAGTTTCCTTCACAATCTTTAATGTGCCAATGCGAGTCGTAGACTTTAATATTACAGAAAAATTTTATTTTATTTAGGCTAAGTGACTAGTGAATGAAAACAATTGTACATTTTTATTGAAGCTAAACCACTTTCGTTAAAGCTATTGAAAACATTTTCATCCTCACTGTAGTTTATTCATTAGTAGTTTGCAGCTTCAAGACAAGACCTCCAACATATTACAATGGGCTGAGGGGTAAAGGGGAAATGTTATGAAATTATATTTATAAAAATATCTGAAGTGTTAATGATCTCTTTGTCGTATATTTGTCCGAAATATGACCTAACATTAAAATATAGTTAAATATGGATATATGAACAATAAAAACTGATTCATTCCGTTCACAAATGTTGGGAATGTCCTACTTATTATTCACTTTTTATTACTAACAAGAAGGCATGATTGACTCAACCCGATGCGTCACCGATTATGCGAAATACATATCAGAGAAAAACTTGCAGCTGCACTTAGAGAAAAGGATTAGAAAATATTATTATATTAATTTTCCTTGCGTTAATATTTAAGTATAGGTACTTGTAGCTAATGAAGTACAAATCTTGCTGGCAATTGGTGACGTCATTATCACAGATTGTTGAGTAAGTCTATATTGCAACTTCGTTTGTGCACTCTTGCTCAGGTTGCTTATTTCTGTGTAGGTGCAACGGGAATATGGGAATACAGGACGCTTTGTGCGATAGTCAAATGTTTTAAAGCTTTCAAATTCGGTTCTCTTTGCACGGTTAACATATAAAAACTGAATAGCTATGTTCCTTTTCACAGAAGTATAAGTTCTCCAAAACTCACACAAGTAACGAAGAATATCTCCGAAATGGTTCACTCTACAAAAAATTATTTAGACATAAACTGTGTGTTTTAGCAAGATCTACATGTTTACTTTCTCTACCGGTAAGTAGAGGAAGTATTGCATTCCATTTAAAATATCGATGTCGAGATTTCACCCGAAATATGTTTTGAGACCCCCTGAATCAAAAAAAAAAAAACGCATTTTAGGAAAAGGTCGGCGCGCGCGCGTGTGTGTGTGTCTGCGAGACTGTGGACAGCATAACTCAAAAACGAAAAGTCGGTTAAAACCCAAAATTGGTATTTAAGTTTAATGTCTTTCAAGGATGCAACACGAAGATTTTGAAGAAAATAGCCCCACCTTAAACCACCCTTTACATGGAAAATTTTGATTTTCCTGAAAATGGCTCTAACGATTTTGATTAAAATGCCATACGTTTAAGATATTTTGATGCAAAATGAAATGTATATTTTGAATTTTCTAGCTATAGTCTATGTAGTCCTGTTTACTCTGGATGATTTGAATAACTCGTAAACCGTAAGAGATAGACAAAGTCTTACTATACAAAAATGTAGATCTCGCTAAAACATACAGTTTATGTCCAAGTACATTTTTTGTAGAGTGAACAATTTTGGAGATATTCCTTGTTATTTGTGTCAGTTTCGGAAAACTTGAATTTTCGTGAAATGCAACATCGTTGTTCAGTTTTTTATGGGTTAAGCGTGCACAAAGAACGGGATCTCAAAGCTTTAAAAGATTTGACTATCGCTCAAAGCCTATTGTATTCTAATATTCTCCTTGCACCTACAAGGAAATAGCAATAAGATCATTTCTGTAAATGTTTATCTCAAGTAACAGGAAGAAGATATGGGAATAAGAGTTTGTAAGAATGGTTAGTGCATGAGTAAACAAAGTCATGTGAGTGCAACACATCAGATTTTTGCTATAGTAAGATTTGCTCTATCTCTTAGGTTTATCAGTTATGCATAAGTCATCCAGAGTAAATAGGACTTCATGGGCTAAAGCCAGAAAATTTGATAAAAGCATATCAAACATATGGCATTTTAATCGAAATCGTTAGAGCATTTTCAGGAAAATCAAAATTTTCGAAAACTTTTCCGTGTAAAGCGCAGTTTAGGGTGCAGGAATTTTCTTTCAAGTTCTGGTGTCGCATCCTTAAAGGATATTAAATACGAAAATGCTTGGTTTTTAACCAAGTTTTCATTTGAGTTACGCTGTTACTTTGTTTAATTTTATATTTTGCTCGGGTTATATAAATAATAATGAAGAAAAAAGAGAAAGGGAAATAAAAAGGAATATGTTAAATGAGATTCGAACCCATGTCAGCCCACACTGTTCATTTGAAAGAACACGCCTTAGCCAGCACCGCTATAGTGAATAGTGGAGTTCGGTTTGATTAAACTCATGCTCTATAAGTTTATCACCAAAACTGAATCAGTTTAGTTCTAGTCCATAACTTAACAGAAACACCATAAGAACATATGTTCTGCAGGTGCACTGACATGACATGGCTGTCATGTCCTCCGAACAGGGTAGCCAACATTTAAAAGTAAAATTATCGTACTAGTCACCCAAAATTATAGATTTGGATTCAAAATTATCGTACATCTTAAACCAAATGCTACAACAATAAAAATATCAGCATAACACTTATGAAAATGTAATACTAACGATGTTTATTATATTCACTTACAAGAATGATGACCTCAATCAGTATTACAACTTTAGAATTTATGTTTCTCGCATTATTTATTTGAAACTTCATCTTCCTCAACCGTTGCAGCATTATACAAATTTGTTGTTGAGATAAACCTTAACATCTTCTCGGTGACTTGGAGATTTTCGGATCTACCGCATTATTTCAAAACTAACGCGACAGAATAAGTTCATTTATCGTATATAGTGCCAATCTGTTTCTAACTTTAGCTTTTATTAAGCCCAGTTTAGAAAAAACTCTTTCACAAGAAGCTTTTCTATGGGGAAATGAAATCACTCATAATGCAAAGGCCGCTAGTTCTTTGAAATCAGTATTTCCACCAAGGTAGCATGTGTTCAACAGCACTTCAAAACCTGTCAGGTTCAGGCATGTTCTTTATTTCACACGGAATATCACTTATTCAGTTTTCTCCATTGATCAACAATTTTCGGAACAGCGCCTTCTTCATTGAGATTACCAGATCTGGGCACACTGGCAAAAAGAGGATAAAGGGTAGAAGGATTAGTATGATATGAAATGGTTGCCTTAGAGGGGTGGAGACAGGCCATGAGGCCATTTGTAAATAGTTTCATTTCACTAGAGTGACAAACCAGTGAAAATGATATTGCGCCTGTATCGAACTATCATACATTCAAATTATCGTACACCCCCATAATTATCGTACGAGTTGGCAACCTGCCTCCGAATAGCAAGGGAAGCATATGACTAATTTAATTCTCATACCACCTATGCAAGCACGCCTGAGAATTAGGTGACCCTTCGCACACGTCTCACCGAAGATGGGTATTTACTTTTGTGAAAGACAGTACATACACCGACACTAGCCGAAAGAAGTCTTTCCTTATCTCATGAATACTGAAATATAGAAACCTAAACGTCAGTAAGACTGGTTAGTACAAGAGTAGAGAAACTCATCTGAGTGCGACAAATCAGATTTTTCATCAATGAAATAAGCACTTTAAGCTCTTTGCAATTACCTAGGCATATCGATCTTAAAGAATGCGAAAAATGAAGCTTTACCTTTCCACAACGTTTTATGCTATCGCAAACTGACTAATAGATAAGGCTGTGGAATTTATGATCGTACATTGTCATAAAATACAGATAGCTGAGCACTTAAACCTTCCCCTGAGGAGTCCATACCGTGACGAACAGCTGACAGGCACAAGAAATCACGCCACGCCACAGCGCAGCGGGGAGAAAATATATCTTGCGTTCATGTGACCTTTTGTAGCTGCTATCCTTTATTCCTACATAACTTTGAGATTATTCTTAGGAACGCTTATTCTTCTATCTACTTCGTGGTAATAATAACTGAGATAATTTGCAGAAATGGTTCATTATGCATTCCGTTGAAGGTAAATGAGAGATAGAGGAATTCAAAGTGATTGTCGCATTTTAATGGCTAATCGCTGTATGAATACCTAGAAATTCCATACTGCTTCTAAGACATCGCGAGAAACAACTGAACACACAGTACTTTAAAAATCTGATGTGTTGCACTCACATGACTTTCTCCACTTTTGTACTAACCATTCTTACAAACTTTTATTCCTATATCTTCTTTGTGTTAGTTGAGATAAACATTTGTACAAATTATCTTATTGTTTATTTCTTTGTAGGTTGTAACGGGATCGTGACTTGGAGCGCCGTTTGTAGCGGTTTCTGGACGTTGGGTGCCGGATTTAGGTAGGCATGAGAGGATGTTTCTCGGGCGCGAGGTTAGATGACAACACAACACAGGCTTTTACTAAGTTTATTCTTCAACACTTCATTTGCCTCGAATTTCCGACCTGAGCAAGTTTCTGGTGCTTCTCTCTTAGGTTGCTAACTGCTTTACGTTCACTAATCACCGTTGCACTTCATACCTCGACGTTTCTTTTTGGCGCGAGAGCTATACTCATTTAGCGATACCAGGTTTACACACTTCTAGTCACATCGCCACCCAGACTCAAACTGTCAGACCGTTACACTTTCCACCTCGACGTTCCTTTTTGGCGCGAAGCTATACTTATTTAGCGCTACGAGGTTTACACTCCTGGGCACATCGCCATCCAGACCCAACTGTCAGACCGTTGCACTTTGCACCTCGATTTCCCATACTGTCCATTCGATACATTATTTAACTGTTTAATGAACTCTAATGTGACTAAATTAAGGACATAGATTTGATTTCTTTAGTTCTAGAGGCCTTTAGAAACTTGTTCAGGTCAACCTACTTTCAAAAGGCAATTTCTTTGCACAATAACAAGTTATACTTATATCTAAAATCTTATATTTATGTACATTCTTAATCTAAAATTACAAATATATACGTAGAAGTTCCCGTCTCAAATGCGCCGGATTTTGTAACAAGAAAAACAGGAAGATCTTTGAGAGATTTCTCCTTTTTTTTTGGTTACCAAATTCTATTTTCCTCCGAAGTCCTGACTTCAGCTTAACCTACACATGAAAATGTCCACTTCCTCGTAGTATACCTTTGCTTTCAATTATCTACCTGTCTTGGACTTTCACCTTCTTCCTTTACAATATCACACATATAGGTCACTGACACAGGTTCTCCTTGTCTACCTGGCCCATGTAAACACAAGGGTTCAATGTCTTCCAGGGTCCCTTAGTTCATAACCAGAGTTTCACATAATGACATTGTGTACTTCTAATCTACTCACATTTACAAGCTACTAATTTTACATTTTCTTTTTTTTTTTTTTTTTTTTTTTTAAATTCTTAAACCAGTGTTTCATATAATGACATTCTGCACTGCTAATCTAATCACACTTACGAGCTACTAATTGTACACTTATTTCTACCTATTTTCACCTATATCCTTCCAAGTTTACCATTGTTCCTTCATCTGTCTTTTTAAACTTATTTACCGCTTCGCGCGTATTTTAAACCATCATTTTCATTTCAATTGTTGCTTGTTAGTGTTTCCCGCATCTTCGGTCTCCCTTTGATAAGTAATTAGATCAAATTTACAATTACTGTATGATACAGTTTACACTTTTAATATCATTTATGTAATTTCTGTCATAGCCGTAATCAATCTGTGATTTCCTTCCATTTTTCATTTAATAAGTACTACAACGAGTTATAACGTTCCAGCAATTAGGACTCTAATCCGGTTTTAGCATTTTTCTACCTTTCTCGCCTTGTGCATGGCTTTGCATTGGTCTACTTTTGTTTTTATTTAGTTATTTATTTTCACGGTCAACTTTATCATTTTTATCTCAACATACTTTTCGGCAGCTTCTACTTCAATTGTTCTTTTATAAGTTCGCGCATCTCAAAATACTTTTCGGCAGCTTCTACTTCAATTATTCTTTCATAAGTTCGCGCATCTCAGTTCACTTTTCGGCAGCATCTACATAAATTATTCTTTCATAAGTTCGCGCATCTCAGTTTACTTTTCGCCGCTTCTACATCAATTGTTCTTTTATATGTTCGCGCCCACTCTGTTAATGAATTGGATCTCCACTATTCTATCGGTTCGAATCCCCTTTTGTTTCATCTATTCCACGGTCAACTTTATTTATTCATTTTTTTTTCTCAGTCTCTTTTCACGCCGGGTACTTAAGTCAATTTTTTTTTCAAGCTATTTAGTAAAGTAGGTAAATAAATCTTTCCTTGTTACTCTCTACTGTTTTCAATCCCGTAACTCGGTTCATTGGCCGTAAATACAGCTGGTTCGGTCGTCTGTCGTCCCTTTTCGCCTTGGTGTGGTCACAATGAGGACCGTGGCTATCCGCCTGCCCCTTATCTATTGTAAAGATCTTTACTACGCGTTTCACAAATGACTGTTGGTTTCGTGTATCAATATGGATTTCCCCTTTCGTTTTCTTTCTGATCTTATGATTCCTTTTGCCTTTTTCGTCTTTCTTTTTCACTCGTTCCGCGGCCAATTTCCTAAGCATTAATTTTATCTTACTTTGTGTAGTCGCATCCCAGTACTTGTTAAGGAACATTTGCCTGAAATACTCGTAAGAACAATTTTCCCCCAAAACAAGCCTTAACCACGTCAGAGATCTATTTTTCAGAGCCTTACGCACAACAAACATTTTGAGCTGTTCCGGTATATCCTTTATCTCGAAATAGCGGTCTAAGTCGATAAGGAATTGCTTAGGATTTATGTCCTCAGACTCTTCAAAAATGGGAACAGACACTTCATTCAGTAATTGGCCATATTGACTAAGACTATTTCCTGTATTAGACGGGTTCACGTGGAAGGAGCTAGGTGTCACATTTTCTATAGCTACAGCCTCATGCTGTGCGCTATTTACAATTGAGTTATTTCCATTACTGTCAACTGCGCTTGTCGCATTACCATTATTAATACTTCTTAATTGTATCTCTATTCTCTCTACAGATCCCTGGATTTCCACTATTCTACTCTCGTTCTTTTTTGAACGGTTATCTACCTCTAGATGAGCTAATAGCTGTCTCTCCGTGTTTTCCTTAAGTTTATTAATTTCTTGTCCCTCAGCTTCTATTTCAGCGTGCACTACCTGCAAAGTTTCATTTACCTCCCCATGCACTGCGTTCTTAATAGCTGTTAGCTCATCCGTCAGCATTTTCCTAGTTTCTACATTTTTTCTTTCACACATCTCTTTCATACGTTCTAAATTTTCGTCTACGTTAATTCTAAAGGAATTTAACCCTTCCTGGATTTCGGAAATGCTCCCCTGCTGTGTATTTAATTGCTCCCTCATTCTCTCCTCAAATTCCTGGTGCTTGTGATCTAAATGTTCTTTGAGCTTTGATTCTTGGGTCCTAAATCCTTCGTCTAAGAGTTCTTTAACTTGACCACCCATATTCTCTAATCTACTACTCATTTCGTTTAGTTCTTTACCCTGACCACTAATTTTACTTTCCAATTTCTCACCCATTTCGTTAACCTGACCACCCATATTCTCTATTCTACTACTCATTTCGTTTAGTTCTTTACCCTGACCACTAATTTTACTTTCCAATTTCTCACCCATATTCTCTATTCTAGTACTCATTTCGTTTATTTTTTTCAAGAGTATCTTAAAGCAATCTCCCGAAGTATTCCCTACTGCATCGCTGCTCTCAGCACTGTTTTCTTTACTCTGTTCTAACGACTCCATTTTGGTATTTCTACTTAGCTTTCCGCTACGAAGGAGCATCTATGTAAAATTACCTTATTCTAATCTTCTCCATTCAATCATACAGTATATAATGTCCTCTCATTCTTCCACACATTTGTTTCCATGCATTTACTATTTTAACTGTGATATATATTGTCTTACATAGGATTGTTTTGTTTAACTCTAACCTTTCGGTGACTTGCGTTGCTGGGTTGATGTGGTCGTCCTCTGATGTTGATTGTCTCGCTTATTGAAACAGCACCTCGTGCGCCTTTCCTCCGAGGTCTTGAGGCTGTTTCCTGTCGCTCGTGATGTTACTTGGTCGTCGGCTCCTTTTCGCGTCCACGGCTTCTACTGCTGTCCCTGGGTTGAAGTTCGCCTTCTTCCTACGCGTCGATTTATTCTCGCCGAGTCAACTGCTTCCCTCGGTGATCCTCTGGTTGTCATTCTTTGTCGAGCCACCGCGTTGGGACGCCATTTGTAACGGGATCGTGACTTGGAGCGCCGTTTGTAGCGGTTTCTGGACGTTGGGTGCCGGATTTAGGTAGGCATGAGAGGATGTTTCTCGGGCGCGAGGTTAGATGACAACACAACACAGGCTTTTACTAAGTTTATTCTTCAACACTTCATTTGCCTCGAATTTCCGACCTGAGCAAGTTTCTGGTGCTTCTCTCTTAGGTTGCTAACTGCTTTACGTTCACTAATCACCGTTGCACTTCATACCTCGACGTTTCTTTTTGGCGCGAGAGCTATACTCATTTAGCGATACCAGGTTTACACACTTCTAGTCACATCGCCACCCAGACTCAAACTGTCAGACCGTTACACTTTCCACCTCGACGTTCCTTTTTGGCGCGAAGCTATACTTATTTAGCGCTACGAGGTTTACACTCCTGGGCACATCGCCATCCAGACCCAACTGTCAGACCGTTGCACTTTGCACCTCGATTTCCCATACTGTCCATTCGATACATTATTTAACTGTTTAATGAACTCTAATGTGACTAAATTAAGGACGTAGATTTGATTTCTTTAGTTCTAGAGGCCTTTAGAAACTTGTTCAGGTCAACCTACTTTCAAAAGGCAATTTCTTTGCACAATAACAAGTTATACTTATATCTAAAATCTTATATTTATGTACATTCTTAATCTAAAATTACAAATATATACGTAGAAGTTCCCGTCTCAAGGTGCAAGGGGAATATTGGAATACAGTAGGCTTTGTGCGATAGTCAAATGTTTTAATGCTTTGAGATTCCGTTCTCTTTGCACGGCTAAGACATAAAAAATTATTGACGATCTTCCATTTGACGAAAGTTTTAAGTAGCTATTCCAAAAATCACACAAATAACAAGGAATATCTCCGAAATGACTCACTCTACAAAAAAATTCACTCGGACATAAATTGTGGGTTTTAACCAGATGTACATTTTTGTACAGTAAGATTTGGTCTGTCTCTTACGGTTTACCAGTTATTCAAAAGTCATCAAGAGTAAGCAGGACTACATAGGCTATAGCCACAAAATTCAAAATATACATTCCATTTGTCGTAAAAATATTTTTAGCATATGGCATTTTAATAAAATCGTTAGTCATTTTCGAGAAAATCAAAATTTTCGAAAAATGTTGCATGTAGAGGGAAGTTTACGGTGGAGCAATTTTCGTGTCGTATCCTCAAAAGATATTAAACTTAAATGCCAACTTTGGCTTTTAACCGAGTTTTCCTTTGAGTTACACTGTTCACAGATGGACACACACACACACACACACACACACACACACACACACACACACACACACACACACACACACACACACACGCACACACACACACACACACACACACACACGCATACGGATCTTTTTCCAAAAATGCTCTTTTTGGATTCAGGGGGCTTTAAAACATATATATTTGCAGTGAAATGTCGACATCGAAATCTTGGGTCGAGTATATTGTACTTACTTATACTTCCCTACTTACTTATACGTAGTAAAAAAAGTAAAATTCTGTTAAGTAACTGTGTGGCATGAGCAGTTTACGAGATATTCTGTTATTGGTTTAAATATTTCAATATTGCTAGTTTTACTTTCTCTGCTACGTAGAGTAAGTAGAGAAAGTTTTGTATTCCAACCAAAAATTGTAACCGACTTTTCGTTTTTGAGTTACGCTGTCCACAGACTGACAGACATACTAAAACACTAATGATTTTGATTAAAATGTCATATGTTTAAGATCTTTTTATGGCAAATGAAATGTATTTTTGAATTTTCTTGCTATAGCCTATGTAACCCTGTTTATTCTTTGGCTTAACTGGTAAACCGTAAGAGATAGGCCAAATCTTCCTCTTTCTCTGATTACCCTCCCCTTATTACAAGCCAGTGCCTAGACCTCAGACGCCTGTCGGGGAGCAGAGGAACCTCTGGACCGGATGATTGAAAAGGTGATGATGGAGCAATTGGTGGAATGAGTGGCGGCGGAAACGGAAAAGCCGGAGAAAACCCAACCAGATGCCGCTTCGTCCACCACGAATACCATATGAATACTAAAACTGTGCTATTTTTCAGCCCGTAACAGAACGCTCGTACCTCGCTACCTCAAATGTAATGAATGTTGTATCTGATACCGAAATTATAGGTACTTAATAAGTGATAATGCATAGAGAAAATGAACACAAAAGGGAGCAGCCTCGCAAGTTTGAATAGCGGAGAATTTCAATGGTTTTTTATGGCATGTTATTATCAGTAAAGCCACAATTCATAGTCACCTTACCGTGTGCATGAGACTTTCGTTCAGTGGTGATGACTTGCCTCTCGGTCTGGGCGAACACACTCACGGCAGAACTGATACTCCTGGACACGATGTGATACTAGAAATTGTGACTTTAGTTATCAGACAGAGAACGAACCCTCACTCTCAGCTCGTCTGTCGAAGGGAACAGACGTAAAATTTTTTGGAGCGTCGAAGTACGTGAAAACCAATGGACATAAAGTGACGCATACTTATACCCATCATTATGTGAATGGTGTAACTTGGCTGGTGAATTATGATAATACACGTACATTGGTTGGTAACGTCTCAAGTGAAAAGTGTGAGAGATTGATGCTTTATTAAAAGACGTTATAATCAGAATTTGTGTCATCCTTTCAAAACCACTCACGCATACCCAGAGAGAGGGAAATCTCATAGCTTCTATCGGCGGCAAAGGGCTGATACACAGCAACTTCCAGACATTATTAGGTGGCGTGAAGTATTGCTACTTCAATCATTTAACAACGTTTAACCTACAACAGACTATGTAAGCCTGCTTCTAAGTTCGCATCAACGTGAAACAACTAAGGTAATCGCTTCACCATCGTCATATTTCAGCGAGTAGAAGCAATAGAAGATGAAGCATTTCAAAACAGGAAGAAGGGACAGTGCAGAACTTAACGGCTAAGGCAAATAGGAAAATCTAGCTCAGCTGTCCAGCAATTCACTTTAATAGCGCCCTTGACGTTCACTTTAGTGGCAGCGGGAATTCATCCGGTCCCACCAGCAGATTTTTGTCACGCTCAACAACCACACTGCTGTATTAATAATAATAATAATAATAATAATAATAATAATAATAATAATAATAATAATAATAATAATAATAATAATAATAATAATAATAATAATAATAATAATAATAATAATAATAATAATAATAATAATAATAATAATAATAATAATAATAATAATAATAATAATAATAATAATAATAATAATAATAATAATAATAATAATTAATAATAATAATAATAAATTAATAATAGTAACAATAATAATAAATTAATAATAGTAACAATAATAGTAATAATAATAGTGGAATACAAATAGTCATCTTCTTAAGAGTCGCACTGTTTATTCTTCGTTTTCCCATCTCCCTTCTTCCTCCAACTTATTTTCCTTTCTTCCACTCTCTTTGTGCTCCTTTGCCTCTCCCCTTTTGTTCTCTCTCTCTTCTTTCCCACGTTCTCCTTTTCTCTGTTCCCTTCTTTTCTCTTTTGGGCTCCTTTGCTCTCCTTTTTTCTTTTCTTCTTCTATTCTCTTCTTTCTTTTTCTGTTCTTCCTCTTCCCTCCTCTCCTTCTGACTCATCTACTTTCTCCAGTTCTTGTTCTTCTGTCCTCTTGCCTTCTCTCTCCTCATCTTTAATGTCTTCTTTTCTTAACTATTATAGTGCCTCATCTTCTGCTCTCTCAGGTTGCCTTCTTTTACGTCTTATACTCTTCTTTGGACAGATGTTCTCTCTTCTTTTCCCCTCCTTTCTTGTCTCTCATCTCTTCCTGTCCTCGTCTCTTCTTAACTCTCTCCTGTATTTCTCCTCCTCTTTTCTCTTATATTTCTTCTCTTATTTTCCGTCCTCTTCTTCCCTCGCTTCTCCTCTTTTCTTCCCTTCTGCACTTTCTTCTGTCATACAGCCTCTTCTTTTGCCTTCTGTTTCTTTTCTTTACTTTGACTCTTCTCCTCTTTCCTCTATTTTTTTCTTCGCCTCTCTCCTCTCATCTTGTCTCTCCTCGGATTTTCTGTTTTTTACTTTCTCTACTGGTAAGTAGGGGAAGTATTGTATTCCACCCAAAAATTCGATGTCGAGATTTCACCGGAAATATGTTTTGAGGCCCCCTGAATCAAAAAAAAAAAAAAACATTTCTAGAAAAAGGTCCGCGTGTGTGTCTGTGTGTCAGTCCGTGTATCTGTGTGTCAGTCTGTGGACAGCATAACTCAAAAACGAAAAGTCGGTTAAAAACCAAAGTTGGTATTTAAGTTTAATGCCTTTCAATGATGCGACACGAAGATTTTGAAGAAAATAGCCCCACCCTAAACTACCCTTTACATGGAAGATTTTTCGAAAATTTTGATTTTCTTGAAAATAGCTCTAACGATTTTGATTAAAATGTCATATGTTTGAGATATTTTTATGACAAATGAAATGTATATCTTGAATTTTCTGGCTATAGCCCCTGTAGTCGTATTTACTCTGGATGACTTTTGCATAACTGGCAAACCGTTAGAGATAGACCAAATCATAATATACAAAAAATGTAGATCTTGCTAAAATACACAATTTATGCCTGAATAAATTTTCTTGTAGGGTGAACCATTTCGGAGATATTCCTTGTTATGTGTGTGAGTTTCGGAAAGCTGAACTTTCGTGAAATGGGTCATCGTTGTTCATTTTTTTATATGTTAAGTGTGCAAAGACAACAGAATCTCAATGCTTTAAAACATTTGACTATCGCACAAAGCCTACTGTATTCTAACATCCCCCTTGCACCTATAAGGAAATAAGCAATAAGATAAGTTGTACAAATGTTTATCTTAACTAACACAAAGAAGATATAGGAATAAGAGTTTGTAAGAATGGTTAGTACAGGAGAAGAGAAAGTCATGTGAGTGCAACACATCAGATTTTTTCGTCCTGTTCTTGTCTCTTTTTTCTACATTTTATTATTTCTTTTCCTTCTCTTTAAGTCTGGTTCACATTCAGCAGAATGGTGCAATAATGTTTCGATGGAGTTCATTGATGGAATTTGGTTTGTTTTTGTATTTTTCAGTATGAGAAAATAGACCAAAAAGAAACTTTCTGGTGCAGTAATACCTTATCATTGTTTATCTGCATGTTCTGATCATTAACACCTCGTTTGTGGCCGTTTCAAGAGAACCGGAAAATGAAATACATCATGAATCAGCACGTTTCAATTCCTGGAAGATCCATTTAAGGTTAGCCATTCCCGAACAAGTTCGGGCCGTCAGATAGGAACTGGTGGTATACATTCCAGGCGGGAGTGCCTGCTCCTACTCCAAACTGCCTTTAATCACGTGTAAACATGGCACTGACCGCGGCCAATACTCCACTTACGTCACTGTTGCATGCAGCGCAGTCTGGGGAAGGAAATGTATATATGCTAGGTCGCTTGCCCGCGCTAGTCAGTCTGGTGCAGCGCGTGGAAGGAACAAAAGTGTGTGCTGAAGGTTTAGTGACAGGACTCCCAGCAAGGTATTCCTTTACACTACTACTTCCGTTACCTAGGAACACGATCTTCTTCTGTTATTACTTGTTGCACGTGTCAATCGTTAGAGGTACTGTCACAGTGTAGAATCTGACCATTTTAATGACAATATCGGCATATAACAATAAATGATGTTCTATTTGACATTGTGTTGTGTTGCCGAGATTCCAGAAGTAGTGTTTACAAATGTGTGGTTTATGGCTCTCGTAAATATTCTATAATTCTGCCATGCTCTTCCTCCAATAAATAAAAAGCTAATTACATAATATGTTTTAAATAATTATAAAAATAAAAGTTCTAACAATAAACTGTATTTAGAGCAAATAAAAAGCAGTAAATTTTTATGAAAACTTTTTTCTGTCAAATTAACGTTACTGAGAACTCTTTTGTTTATTTGATAGACAATTCATCCCACTTTCTATTTAAATTATTTCATAAATACTCAATTTTTAGGCTTTCATGTACTCTCGAGAGTTAAGTATGACCAAATGTTTAAAGTGAACATTTATTGCTAATTATTTGTGATTAGTGTTTTTCCTATTCCATTGTGCTGATGGAACCAAGTCAGAGAAGTGCTAAGAAAAAATAACCAGTGAAATAGAAATTACTTTGGTATTCTGAAGTAGCAAATGAGGTTATGTCAAATACCTGAGTGTCTCCAGTGTTAAGCTTCGGTGTTTCGTGACGCAGGAGATTGCGGGTTCGAGTCCGAACTTACACAAACACACAAGTGTGTGTGTGTGTGTGCGTGCGTGCGTGCGTGTGTGTGTGTGTGTGTGTGTGTGTGTGAGAGAGAGAGAGAGAGAGAGAGAGAGAGAGAGAGAGAGAAGCATTAGTCTGTGTTCAGAAAGTTCCAACATTCATTCCATGTAAAGGAATTTAATGTTTTCTTAAATGATTGTGTAAGTGGAAAATATACGTCTGTCGTTGCTGTTAAATGTTAAACTAAGCTTTCTTCAATAGGTATACTTTATCTAGAAATTTATATTAGATAAATAATTCCATTACTTGGCACACATACATTTACCAACAGAACTAATATCTCTAAATACATACCTAATATTAAAAAAGTGCATTATTTTAATACAATAAGCAAATTTATTGTGCTCATTGATGGTGATATTTTTATAATTTTCGACTGTAATAATTGTTTCGATATTGAGGCTACGCAACTAACACTTAGGCTTGCATTAGAAATAATTGAATCTTGCACTGGGAGCGAAATCCCGGGGGGATGGGTAGGGCACTCCTCCCCCACTAAAATATCTGACGGGGTGGCTTATACAGCGAAACTTTAACTACTAAAATGCTTTCCTCCGCAACTTTTAACGATTTCGCACCCTGATCTGCATGATTTTCGTAGCTATTGTAATCTATTTTCAATGCCAGCTTCAGCAACAAAGTGACTTCCACCCTTCAATGCCTCTTCAGTGGTAACCATATCAGCATTGGCTATAAATTCAATAACAGTGTTGAATCTTTCTTGTCCATAGACTTCTATGTGCATCTGTCAACTAGAGACAGCAGTAAATAGCGGCTTTAAAATGTTATATTTTAAAAGAATTAAATAAATTGTTAGCAAAATAAACGTTATGTACTATATATCTACTTACTGTAACACCATATTACAATACTCGGGTGTTTGTCAAACTGTTGGACTTGCGATTCTGTCTGAGAATATAGCGTTATTCTTTTTTGTGTGTGTGTGGAATGGATCGTTCAGCACATGTTCCAGTCTGATATATATTTACTTCCTATAAATTTAGATTAAACTGAACAGAAACATGTAATTTCAATACGTACTTCGTTGTAGGTACAGAGGATATAAAAAAGCGAACCTATAATTATGTTTAAAAGCAGATCAGTATATGCCGCCCTTAAAATTCCATTCTCTTTCCATGGCATCGCAATAAAAACAACTGAACAGTGACAGCGCTTTTAAAAAATTAAAACCAATAAGAAGTATATGTCGGGAATGGTTGATGCCACAAAAAGGTTGTTTGTAATAAAGTGCAAGATGTTTTTATTATACACGTGAATATCTTAAACATGGTAGGTATTTGAATAAAAATCGTTAGAAAGTCTTTTGTAGTAAATGAAAAGCAAAGAAACTTTTCCACTTAAAGACTAATTTGAAGCTGGGAAATTTTCTTTTAGTATCTGTCTTAAATATCAAATTTGCTATTTATTTGTGGTTTAGTTTTCGCGGTATGCTTTCACACACACCCGCAATGACGGATCTTTTTCTAAAAATCCTTATTGTTGAGTTCAATGGAACTCAAAATGTGTATTTCTGGTGAAATCACAAAATGAAGTTTTTGGTGGGATATAACACATTACGTTGCCTACCTACGATAGGTAATTGGTAAGGAAGATAAAACTTTATTTTATGCATACAAAACTTGTATTTAAAATTTTAAAAGGTTATTTTGAAAAATGAATTTAATTTAACTCTGCTTAACCCTCTAATGCACAGTGTTGCCATTTGGCAACAAAGGTGCTTTGTTTTAGAATATTGTAACAGTGTCTTTTCTTTCTTTCTTTTTTATTTTCATATTACATTAGCATGTAACGTAAGATAAAGTTATTGATAGCTGTTTATATCATATATGTAGCATTTTATGATAGTATTATTGTAGTTAACTGTTTTCTTTTTCAAAAATGAAGATCCATGTGATTGTAGTCTAATGTAACCCTATCATTATCCACGCATACCATCTCACTGATTATTTTACGTGGGGCCGCCCCGTCCTTTACTACACTTACATTTGATTCTAGTCGCTTCGATAAAGCCACGGCGTTCTGCTTTGGCTAGATGGACAATCAAGTTCGTCTGTCCTTTAACAATCATGCCTGTTCAAATTACGCACTTTAAGGTGTCTGTAATCGGAATATATATATATACCGGTTCAGGGGTTAGAAGAAGAATGGTATATGTAGCAGAATACTTCATACAATAGAGGGTTAAGGTTGCACAAATTTAGCATACTAAAAATGTAGGAAATAGGACCCATCTCATAACTTTTAAATAACTGCTCATAATATTGGGCAGCGATATCCAACGTTTGCGGAAGAGAGGAGGTTGGATTTACCTATTCCACTATACGCGGACGTTGCCACTCTTTAACGCTCAGACGTGCATTGTCCACTTTCAAAACTTACGCGATAAATATCCGTTCATCACTGACTTCTTTGGCACTGCTTACGTTTAGGAAGTCTATAAATATTTGGCAACAAAGTCGAAGTGCATAGCATTAGAAGATACACCAAGTGATCGTCGCGTAACCTGTTGTGATATAGACTTTTAATATAGTTCAATTTGGAGAAACTCTGTTCGTAAATATATGTAGAGCTATACTCACTCTTGTACACACTATTCTCGCAAATGCTTATTTCTCTATATACTACATTTTAATCGACATAAGCATTTTCAGAAAGTATGCTATTGCTGATTTTCTTGTAGGAAATGAATACAGTAGGCTTTAAGCGATAGTCAAATGTTTTAAGAGCTGGTTAACGAATAACATAGTCCTATTTGAGAAAAGTATAAGTATTGACAAATTCAAACAAATGATAAAGAATATTTCGGAAATGGTTCACTCAAAAGGAAAAGGAAGTAGTTTACATAAATTGTATGTTTTAACGAGATCCACGTTTTTTATTTAGTAAGCTTTTGTCCCTCTCTTACTATTTACCATTTATGCAAAAATGAAGAGTACATTCCCAGAAAATTCAACGTGAGGCTTAGAAACTGCCATGGAATCGCCTGTTTGTGTCCGTCACTGGATACTGACTGTTGCTCGACTACAGGGGGGGAGTGGGGAATAGCCACTCATTAAGTAAGCATCTCCAAGGAGACAAGGTTGGACATCGCTGATGTTGCAGCAGATTTCAAAGTAGCTCTAATGTGTTGAAGCTCGCTGTACAATTATTATCTTGGCGCCGACAGCAACATACAACCTGGAATGGTGCTTAATCTCGTGATTCCGGGATTTCGTGGTATCAAATCCTCGCCAGATATGTCGAACGCTATCTGTACAAAGGTCAGAACCGTTCATTGTTTTCTCTAAGCGGATTGACAATGGGCTTTCAATTGGATTTTATCTGCACGTGAACATTCGCAACCTTCAGATCATTTGCAAACCTAGATATGAATTGTATCTTTGCTTTCTTCACCGTTTAGATATTTCAGTTAAAAGTACTGTTGCACTTAACCTAGATATTTATGTCGAGATTTCGCCGAAAATGTGTCAACACCTCTTGGATTCGTCATTAGAAAAAGAACTATCTGTAAGAGCCCAAGAATCGGGTGAATACCAAATTACCTACTTAAATTGGTTGAAGGATGCAAGGAGAAAATTTTCATCAAATTCTTCCCCATTACAGCTCTCTGCACGGAATAGTTTTGTTGGCTTTTGTTTTCTTAAAACTGAACAATGGTTTTCATTAAAATGGCATTTGAGAAACTGTTAATTTTGGACGCTCTTAAACGCTATGGTTCTCAGCGTGGTCACATTCTATATGGGGTTTCTGTTTATTTTTAGGTGACGCATAGGACCACCGTCTTTACTTCCCTTTCAAAGCAATTCATGCTAAGGATTTTTATGCTCGAAAAAATCCGTCCCCTCCGCCGGGTTTGAACCTGTGACATCGGGAACCAGAGGCTAGCATGTTACCCCTAAACCACGGAGAATGACGTTGAGAAATTGAAATGTCAAATAAAATTTTTATCATAAATTTCTATAAATATACTGCGAGGATCTCTTTACTCCAATAGAACTTCATATAATTGAGATAAGGTAGAAAATAAGGCAGCTACTAAAAGATAAAGTAGATATTATTAAGACATGATGGTTCTATTGCGGGCTACCACCCCCAGACGGAAGGGATAAGGCGATGGGAGACCACACACCGGCAGAGGGCGAAGTCACATAAGTTCCTGACATTTAGATAGTACACCACCGAAGTTTCTCAGCACCACCTAGGGAGAGAGCGACGAAACAACCCTTGTGGCCTGGACAGCAACTTCAAGGAGGACTAAGGAAGAACATTTGACAGAGTGGAGGCATCTGTGCCATCTGCCCGCATCCGCCATTTCCTCAAAAATGGCTCTAAGAATTTTGATTAAAATGAAATGAATTTTCTGGTTATAACCCATGTAGTCCTGTTTACTCCTGATGACTTTTGCAAAACTGGTAAATCGTGGGCCAAATCTTACTATACAAAAAAATTTAGATCTCGTTTAAATATCCAAGTTATGCCGGAGATATTCTTTGTTATTTGTGTTAATTTTCCAATACTTAAAGTTTTCTCAAATAGAAGGTCGTTATTCACTTGTTTATCTCTTGGCCGTGCAAAGAGAACGGAATCTCAAAGCTTTAAAACATTTGACTATCGCACAAAGCCTACTGTATTCTAATATTCCCCTTGCACCTACAAGGAAATAGGCAATAAGATAATTTGTAAAAGTGTTTATATCAACTATCACAAAGAAGATATAGAAATAAGAGTTTGTAAAAATGGTTAGTACAAGAGTAGGGAAAGTCATGTGGGTGCAACATATCAGATTTTTTCCTTGAGTGCTTAGTCTCTGTTTTAAAATTATGCAAGAGAAAAAGGCAATCTCCTTGCTGATTTTTCCTCATTGAAAGTTAAGTTTTCTTTTTTAATCGTTTTCCTTGGCTTACTCAGATGGATGAAGGCGGCAACAGCCCTAGTGACCTGGTAAAATCTGTCAGCTCGGTTGTCATAGTACCTACGTAAGTTTTCAGTAAACATTAGCTACCGTATGCCACATTAGTGTTTTAGTGCTCTCCATCAAGCAAACAATTTATTTCAGTTTATCACTGACCAATCAAGATGCAAGAGATAGAGGCTGGACATTCGCTTGTTCGTTTCCTTTTCCGAAAAATTCAAGCAATTTGTTATGCTTTATTTCATTGATTTACTCTGTGGGTTTTCATTATTCTTTTCTTTCTTTTTCGTGTTTTAATAGTGAAATTTCTTTCAATACCACGTACATAACAGGTAGAGAAGGTATTTCAGTTCGATATTTCACTATAAATACACGTTTTGAGGTCTCCTAAATAAATACGATTTAGAAAATCTTGGACAGCAAATCAAAAACAAAAAGTCGGTTATATACCGATCCCCTCTGCACAACAAACTTCCATTTATATGGAACATTTTTTAAAACTTTGATTTTCTCAAAAATGACTTTTTACAGCATTAGATTTACATACTTATTAGCTTATTTCTTTATTAAAAGCGAATAATAAAAGCTGAAGCCATAGTGAAGTCATCCTTGTAACATCAGAAATAAACTCAATTTTTGTATTGCATCTTTAATATGACGAGCATTAGCAGGTACACATCTGTTCAAAAATTATCACCATGTGCAAAACCTAAACAAAGAAAGATTTATAAATTCATGAAACTGAACAATTTTATTATATGCATTCGGTGGAAGATTTTATAGCCATTAGAAATATTGGTGTCGACTTGATTGATTTATACGTTAGTATCAGAAAAATTGTCCACCACAGGCGTCATGAGTGGGGTGTGGTACTGGAGGGTGGGACGTGGTCAGCGCTCCAATCCCTCCCGGCTGGTTATGCGGTTTTCACGACTTGGTGCCGCTACTTCTTTATTCAAGTAGCTCCTCAATTGGTCCCTCAGGGACCTAACGAGGCTCAGTGCACCCCGTATCCGACCTCCCAGTGGGGAAAAATCTCATCCCAGTACCGGGGATCGAACCCAAGTCCCGCACGCCAGAGGCAGGCATGCTACTACTGCGCTACGTGGGCTGAATGAAGGAGAGAAGCTTTATGTAGAAACGTTTCAATCATAGCTATTTATTGCCCACACCTGAAAGTCATCAACAAGTGATGTATTGCATATCCAAGCACATTTCAACGTATGAATGGGTCTGTTGGGTAATACCATTGCATTATCAGTTCATCACGTAGTTTTATCTTCCCATCAACTATGAGCTGTTGGATTTCCTCCAACAGGAAGTCTGATAGAGCTGTGGTATTTCCTGCTACCTAATGTAGGCAAGTAACCAGCGATGTGTTTCAGACTTAATTTAATATCCAAAACCACTCGGCAGATAAATAACCATGGAATGATTAATGAGCTTGAGGAAACTAAATTCATATCAGTGTTTGAACAAATAAACAACACATGTTCCTAAAACAGTCAGGTAGAATATTTATGTTTTATAACTTCTATTCTTCCTATGGATCTGCATTCATTTTGCTCGGAATGAGTTTCCTCGACTTCCAAACCGAAATAATGTGGGGTGAATGTAACTAGTATATTGATGGCTGTTCGTGTAAATACACCTATGCTGCAAATCCCTTTAAGGGGAGTTAGGGGTGAGATTTGGCCCATTTGGTAAAAAAAGTTGAATTTTAGATTTTTATGTTGAAAAATTGTTCAATGTTTTGTCTATTAAAAGTGCAATGATTTTGATGCCAGCGCCATTTTTAAAGATCTGGCGGCCATTTTTAATTAGTGATGCATAGTGATTAAATGGCTGGTGGTTAGGCGCACGCACCCACCGAGACTGAATATCGACGGATTAGAAACTCAATCATGTAAATTATCCTCAATCTGCATCCACAAAATCACAAGTTGTCTCCAGAAGTGGTAACTAAAATTCTATTTCCGGATCAGCGACTTGGTTCTGACCAGCTGCTGGAACGCTATGCCAAGGGTACGACACAGAACTCGAATGTATCTCTTAACAATGTTGTGGGAGCTATTTGTCCAAAATAGCTGTGTGTCCAGGAATAAACTTGAACTTGCAGTACTGAAAGCTGTCATGGAGTTTAATATGGGGTGTGTGAAGTCAATTCAAGTGTTGCATAGTCTTAGGAATGAAAACATTTCAGTTGGAACAATATGCATTTGTCAGAAGTGCAATGCTAGAAGATGTATTCAGAGTAGAAAATGCACTGCCAGGAAACAAACACACACAAGGAGAGCCCATAAATTGCAGAAATTGTCGGTACAGGAGAGGGTAAGAGATCAGAAAGTGAAACCTATTCTGCAACACACCTCTGATGGTGTTAGAACGTTTTAAAAGTTTAATGCTGTTTTTCTCAGCATTTTCACGCATCTGAAAAACTCCTTGCGACAGAGTTCTTAAGGGATTATTTTGAAAATTTCAGGATGTGTTCTTATTCATACAAGGCTCCAAAATTGCTCTGGGTTTTGATATCAGTCAAGTAATATTGAACATATTCACATTCAAATGCCGATGGAAAGTTACAAAAACGTGAAATTTGTAAATAGACATATTAAAAAATTTCCAGTACTGATGTAAAATAAAAATCCAGAGCAATTATGACTTTCAAGTGCATGAAGCATCAGATCACCAACTTTCATGTCAAACATTAAAAAATTGTTACGCAAGGATCATTTTTAATCAGAGTATCTTTTTAATCAATTAAAAGCTTTTAATTAAAAAACTATTTGACTTACATACTTCAAATTTTGTACAGTTGCATATCTAAACACTATAGTAACGTGGTTAAAATTTGGTAATGCTGGTATACAAATTGTAGAATTTCCTAAATTCACCCCTAACTCCCCTTAAGATGATAGACCATTTTAATTATATTTTCTAAAGTTTTCAATGAATTGGCTGAAAATGAAATACGAAGATTTGGTTACGCACACAGTGAAGGGGAATTTAAATTTGATTTCATATATTTTTTAGTTTTCAAATTACTGAGCTTCAAAAATGAGTTTTATCTTATGGCAAGTGCTTTACTATGACATTTTAAAACTAAACTTTATTACTTTCTCTACTACGTATAGTAAGTAGGCGAAGTATTGAATTCGACCCAAAAATTCGATGTCGAGATTTCACCAGAAATATATTTTGAGGCCACCTGAATCCAAAAAAAAAAAAAAAAAAAAAAAAAAAAAAAAAAAAAAAAAAAAAGCATTTTTAGAAAAAGGTCCGCATGTGTGTTTCTGTGTGTATGTGCACAGCATAACTCAAAAACGAAAAGTCGGTTAAAAACCAAATTTGGTATTTAAATTTAATATCTTTCAAGAATGCGACACGAAGGTTTTGAAAACCATTCCTCCACCCTAAACTACCCTTTACATGGAAAATTTTTCAAAAATTTTGATTTCCTCAAAAATTGCTAACAATTTTTATTAAAATGCCATGTGTTTAAGCTATTTTTATGAGAAAATACACCAAATCTCACTGTACCAAAAGTGTAGATCTCTTAAATCGCACAATTCATGTCCAAATTCAATTTTTGTATAGTGAACCACTTCCAAAATATTCCTTGTTATTTGTGTGTTTTGAAGTATATTTTTCTGAAATGCAAGGTCGTTATTCACTTTCTTTATCTCTTGGCCGCGTAAAGAGAACGGAATTTAAACGCCTTCATATAGTGACCAGCTTTAAGTCATTTGACTATTTCTCAAAGCCTACTGTATTCCCATGTTTCCCTTGCACCTACAAGAAAATTACCAATAAGATAATTTCTACAAATATAAATCTCGGCTAAGATGAAGAAGATAGAGATTAAGAGTTTGTTAAAATAGTTAGCATAGTAGTAGAGAAAATCATGTGAATGCAACACGTCAGGATTTTTAGTTTTCAACTTATTGAACTTTAAAAATGAGTTTTGTTGTCTTAAGGCAAGTGTTATGAAATTTTAAAACTATTCTTCATTTTTAACGCCCATTCGTGTATTGTCCATAACCCACAAAATTGCTGTATAATTCTGTGTGCCAGTTTTATTTCATAAACTTTAAATAAGATTTTAACTGCTTCATTAGAACGTACTGTTTTCCCTTTATTTGAGGCAGTGCTTTACTTCCTTTGGAATATCGTTCAAAACTATGTATAAACGCATGAAGTCACTTATTCGTGGTTCTTTATGATTCATTCTGCTGCTACAGAAATAACTGCATACCTAATTTATGACAAAATAACATCGACGTTCATAGAGATTTCAACTGTTTCCGCTTCCTCAATGGCGCATGTGCAACTGATCTCGGTGTGCTAATGCCCTGTTAACTACTGTTTCCACTTTTTTCTCCGCTTTGAAGTCGCCAAAGCAACTAGGTCATTGTCGACGAAGCGTTTAAATCACTTTGAATGAGGTAATGATGCGAGGTGGTGCCTGCTACAAGGTCGAGTTGAAAGGGAAGTCCAGTACACGACAAAACACTTCGTGGTAATCCACGCCAGTAACAACTGCTGATAAATCACAATTAACTCTCTTGCTGTGGTGCGATAAAGGTTCCTACCTGACTAGCAAATTTGGCGACATTCCCGAGAGATTTGAACATCTCAGCTATTAGTCTTGCAACAAAACAAATACTCAAAAGGCGTTTAAACTATAATCTTCGCAAAAGTTAAAGGCATATGGAGGCGGGCCGTACTGTAGACTAGCGAATCTTAAGCTTGCCCCTCCTACCAGCGCTGCCGAATGTGGTACACGCATGTCACACGCTCTTATGTACAGAACCCCTGCCGGTACACGCACTACGCTTGGCAACAGTGCTCTGCTTGAGCATTGGCCAGCGTTCAAATGCCTTTAACTTTTGCGAGCGATATAGTCTCCGTCACGAACGAAGGCGGTCAGTCGCGCAGAAGCAAAAACTCTGCGACATCATAATTACGTGCTTCCTACCCAATCAGTATGAATTTGCTTTCTGCTCAGCAGGGATATTTGATATTTCGTAGCTATAATTTGATTCCATTGTGTAAACACCATCGGAATTTGGACTCTGAAAGCAAATACAGAGACAAAGAATTAGGCAAAACACAAAATGCATCGCTTGGTTTGCACCAAACCAAGATTAATTTAAAATAAACTGTGTGGCTAATCTCTATAGAAGATAGAAGTTCTGCTTTACAAAATCAAAGGCAGCGGCGATTGCACAGTTGCTTTGTGTAGATGCTACGGGCATCCTATGGGATCGTTGCCCACTCAGTATGATCATGATCATGATCATCATCATCATCATCATCATCATTTATAAAACTAATGTTATTAAACTCTAAAACAAAAGGAGAAAATGCAAATGACAAGTAACTCGCCTAGAAAGATTTAATTAAATATTAACATTGCATATTTAAAACACAAATTTCGATAATCTTCACTATACAAAAACCCAATGCATTACATTAATATGACTTTCTCTACCCACTTTCACTTATTGCTAGCCTTGACATTCCATGGCCACGAGAAACAACTGAATAGCCACAGTACCTTAAAAATGAAGTATTGAAAAATTAAAACTAGTAATAACGAATGTCTCGCATGTGACTGATGCCACAAAAATCTCGTTTTGAATAAATTATGTTTTGCAGATATCTTACACTCTTTGCATAGCGTATTTTTGTATTATCTCTGATGATTTACTCGCTGTACATTATACAGAATACTTCCCTAATTAGAATGACTTCACAAAATAGATGGTATGCATTTTAGTTGCCATGTGAATATTTTAAGTGTGTGGTATTTTAATGAAAATCATTTGAGCCATTTTTCAGAAAATCGTAATTATTGTTGAATTTTTTTCGGTTATAGGATAGTTTAGAGAATATGATTTTATTAAAAATCACAATGCCACATCTTTGGAAAACACTGAACTTAAATAGCAAGCTTGCTGCTTATCTGATTTTTCGTTTTTGAGTTATACTGTCCACAAACCCACACAGATTCGCGCGGACCATTTTCTAAAAAAGTTTTCTTGGAGGGGGGGGGGGGCAGGGTTGGAGTCTCAGGGGGTTCAAACATATATTTCAGGTATAATACCGACATCAAATTTTTGGGGGAATATAATACTTGCTCTAGCTACGTAGTAGAGAAAATAAAAAACGAAAATACAAGTAGTTAGGGATTTGATCTAATTTCACATTTGCATTACGTTAGTATTGCGAGAAACTCCCTGCCTCAGATCGACTCCAGCAAAGATTACTTTCTTGTGTTTTTGTCCCTTGTTACATTGCCCATGACTTTTTTGTGGTTTATCTCAGCGGAACCAAGTAGCTTGTTCTAAATACATGTACCTCTTTAGATACGAAAGTACTGTCCCATTTACAATGACATTCTTTCTCCTGAAGACCTTGATCGATTGGCGTCCTTTCAGCATTGTATTACGAGCTAAATAACTTTTAGAAAGCTAGGCTATCCCTAATAGAGGTCATTTGTCATAACCTCACTTCACAATTTATATCTCTAGAGACCGACAAAATACAAACACTCTTAAACTTCAACCACACGTGTTAATGACAAACAATGCTTATTCGTCATTGAACAAAATACGGATCGATATCGTAAGAAACATTCGTACACCATATAATGTTCACGTCTCTCGACACATTCCACGACTCAAGTTTTAAAAAATAATAAGTATTTGTTTTTAATACTTTACACATTAATTATTCTCAATCTCTTAATATAAGAGGAAGTTTTGCATCAGTTATGCGGAACAAAAAAGAAAAAATAGGCTGGTCCCGTAGCCCAGTCTAGAGCGCCTGCTTACTGTGCAAAGATCCCGAGTTCGATTTCGGGGCTGGGAGATAAAAAATTTTCTTTAACTAAGATTATTCCCTGTTCTCTCCAGAGTCTGGAAGTATGACTGAGAGTGTAAATGTGTGTGAATTTAATTTATAAAAGTCCTTACGTGACTAATAAAATGTATAGCTATTTTGAATTTACTTGGAACAATCTCTCCTCTTTATTTATGGGGCTGCGAGATCCTGTTCATTCGAAATTTTATTTTGTATAGCTGGTAAACCAAAGGAGATAGACTAAAACTTGCTACACAGAAAATACAGTTATCTTATTTCAAATTACCTTTTTAGCAACAGTTATTTCCGAGATACTCGTTGTTGTAGGTTTGAAGTTTTCAACACTTGTCATTTTTTGAAGTGGTCATCTTTCAGCTACATCAATGTATCTAGAGATGTTTTTAAAAGAGTATGAATTTCAAGTCTAGTACACAGCGAGCAGCTTTAAATATTTGACCATCGCTTCCGTTTCCTGTATCTGTCTTAAACCTGCAAGAAATGTTAATAAAACCATATCTGCAAACGTTTATCTCGGTTAAAATGAAACATCAGGTCTGGACGACTCGCTACCTTCATTTGTTTTACCTGCTAACCATAGTTACCAGGCTATGAGCAGGCTGCGCTCAGTGAGCACCAGTTGCCCAGCCCTGAAGTAGGCAGAGAAATAAGCTTTTGAAAGAATAGTTTGTAGAAAGTATATAGAAATAAACGATGAGTAATGAAAGTCATATGAATATAATGCATCCTAATTGTTTTTCTTTCTAAACATACTTTTTTAAAGAAGCTTCTCTTTCAAACGTGAAATAAGTTGACAACGTTGCGTTGATATTGCGTCAGGGAATTGATTTGTGGATGTAAACAGGTCGGGTGCTTTTAATGTTTTGGGAGCTAACGCTTGTGATTGGCCTACACTCGCAAAGTAAACACAGAAGGACAAGGCAGGATATGTTTGTTTTCAAGACGCACCGTTACAGTGTTTATGTACTGAACTAGGGAAAGTGATACCCACACAATCTGCAGTGTTGCCAGCTTGTTTTCGAGAAAACTAAAATATCTCCATAGGAAATGGTCAGAGACAAAAACGTAAGATACAAAATGTGTTCCAAATACCGAGATCTACCACTGGTTTAAATTAATGTATATTTGAAAGATTTAAATGACAAAATGTATAGTTTGAATATTTTTTATAGCAGCACGTGATTGTCAATAGTGTAAAATAGTTGCTTATTCGCCTTTTTTCCTCTAGGTAGAACTTTTGGGTTCTCGTAATGAGAAGATCAGCCAGTGTATGGGAATCTTATGTGGTATGTTAGCGAAACAAAACAGCTCTGTCGCCAGGAATGATGTCCAAAAAAGAAGCAGAAAATAGTTTAATAAGCAGCCTAATTGTGAGAACCCCCCAACAATATTACATAATGAATGTCATGCCAAACTTGTTAACCCTGATTATAATTAATGTTATGAAGGAATGTCATGTTTATCAGGAGCAAGAGAAGTTATGCAACAAGCCTTACGTTTGTATGTGGCTTACACAATATTTTCACATTTCAAACAAAGCCTATAAGCGGAACTTGTGCGATACAGACAACAAACTATGTGCAGTCAATATCGCTTTATTGCATCATGTTTGGCAAAAGCAGTCTCAGGGGAAATGAAGCCCCAGCAATATGTTATGTTTTTCTTTTTATTATTGCTAAACCGACATTCGCAACAAGCTAGCTGGAAAATAGAAAACCTCTCGGGGAATACAATACCAGTGTAGAATTGAATCGACATTTGTACAGAAATACACGATTTACAGCTGGTGTTATAAAGGAGGTTTAAACTCCCAGTAAGGTTTAAACTATAGATTAACGTTTCCTTTCGTTTTATAAATGCTAAGTTTCAGTTTAACCAAGTTTAACTTCACTAGAACTCGTCTATCGTTTAACAACAATTTATTGTGCAACATGACGACCCAGCTATACATTTGGATCAGGGTTGCCAATCTTTAAAAGTAAAATTATCGTACCAGCCACTCAAAATTATCGTACATCATAAACCAAATGCTACAACAATAAAACTATCAGCACAACACTTATGAAAATGTAATAGTATTGATGTTTATGGTATCCACTTACTGATTGAGGTCGTTAATCTTGTATTACAACTTTAGTACTTATGTTTCTTGCACTATTCATGTGAAAGTTCATCTTCCTCAACTGTTGCAGCATTGTGCAAATTTGTTGTTGAGATAAACTTTAACATCTCGGTGACTTGCAGGTTTTTGGGCCCACCACGGTCTTTCATAAGCTGAGACAACAGATTAAGTCCATTTACCGTATCTAGCGCCAATCTGTTACTTATTGTGCTTTCTATTAAACCCAGTTTGGAAAAAACTCTTTCAGAAGAAGCGTTTCTGTGGGACAATGAAATCGCTGATAATGCAAGCTCCACTAGTTCTTTGAAATCAGTATTTCCACCAAGGTAACACATGTGTTTAACAGCACTACAGAAACTGCCAGGTTCAGGCATGTTCTTTATTTCACATGGAATATCACGTATTCCGAGTTTTCTCCATTGATCATCAACTTTCTGAACAGTGCCTTCTTCATTGAGATTACCAGATCTGGGCACACTGGCAACAAGAGAATAACGGGTAGAACGATTAGTAGGTTATGAAATGGTTGTCTTAGAGGGGTGGAGACAGGCCATGAGGGCAAAAGTGTAATTAAATGAATTTCGCTGGTGTGACAAACCAGTGAAAATGATATTACGCTGGTATCGAAGTACCATACATTAAAATTATCGCACACCCGCATAATTATCGTACGGGTTGTCAATCCTGATGTGGATACCTGGAAGGTATTTGAGGAATCGCTAATAAGATGAAGTTGAAACATCTCAGGAACCCAAAACATCCCTAAACAGATTTATTACTTTCATATGTATAATGACCATGCCTGTTTAAGGGACACTGGGAGTGAAATTTTGGTCAAAATTGTCAAAAAGTCGAAAATTGTTTTTTTACCTTAAAATGTTTCTTGAACACCGATGCATTTGGATCAGCTAACATTTTTCATATCCCTCACTCCATGTGGCCATTACGGCCCTTTCAAATAGCGCTCTTCCCTTAACGTACACAGGATGCTCCTATATAAAAGCCTGTTTTTCTCAAAACTACATTTCTGCACATTCCAAAAGAAGGTCGCGCCTGAGTTTTGCTTCAAATTCAATGAAAATTTCCAAAATTATTCATAAATAGCAGCTAAACAAAACTATGTTTCAATATTGATTTTATCATTAACATGAATTCCAAAAATATTTTTTGCATGAAAAAAATCAATAATTTTTAAGATTAAATTTTCTTTGTTATTAAAAAAATATGTACAGCATAATCAGCAAACCTATTTGAAATATCTCTACATACAATTGTTACCCATGTTTTAGTGTATCAGTTCTGCCAATATAAATGAATTTTGAAAAGTCAATAGACGCGAGCTCTATTTTGAATATGTGCCTATTAAATTCATAGAATAATTTATATATCCTAAACGAATTATCCAATTTTAATGAAATTTGGTGTACCTCCTATTCTCATATAAATACAAATACAGTAAAAATTTCAGAAAAATCTACCAAAAAATGTGGAACTTTCAAATTTCACTCCCAGTGTCCCTTAAACAGATTCAGAGAGTTTTGGGTTCTTAGATAACAGCAATTCCTCAAATAACTCCCCGGTCTCCACGTGTACAGCTGGGACCGCCATATTGTGCAAGTGCTAAACTGTTGTTAAAGACCAGGTGAGTTCATAAAGATTTTAACCCTAGTTCTAATAGAATACGTGCCTCAGCGTTATAACCAGCTATCTCTCTCAATGTTTATTTTTATAATTTTGTCACATCATTGTATTATTTTGACAGACGCAGTAGCATAGATTACGTATGTCGTAGTCAAGCATTTGTTCTAGCGGCATACAGTGAAAATCCTAAGTACTTTCTTTGGGAGTTAACACCCATCACAGGAAGCGAACGAGAAAATGATTTGTCCTTGACACCTTGGTTGGCAGCACTGCTTTAAAATGTGTTTAACACGGTTTATGTTGGAGCTAGAATGTGACAACGTTTTATCATTCTTCCACGAAAGGCCGTTATTATCTCTTAACATGCATAAAAGGTTGTTGCATTCTTTTTTTCTTCAGCATGTTTGCAATTTAATCTTTCCATTAATGGCGTGGTTTATCTCAGTAAAAAAGTACAAAAGGTATTACTTTTTATCATTAATCTTACTGTTCTGGCAAGGGTTTTGAACACTGGTTTTAAAATTGGCATTACCAAGTCTGTAATTTTTGATACAGCCTTAAGGTTTTCTTTGTTTTATTATGAACAGGTCTAAAATGCTGATTACCTTCATCTTCTTCACGCGCATTCCTCATCACGGTCTTCTAATCTTCCCGCCGCAATTCTTTGATAAATTCTTCCCTTTACGTAGGTAACCCTTGCTTATCTCTTTCTTCTTCCTGGTGGTGTCCATTACAAAACCTGTCGCGGTAGTCTTTAATCTTTCATTCTCCATCTATCGAACATGTCTATATCAAATTAATTCTCGAGAATGGATAAAAGAAATTACTGAATTCTGATACAACATTCTTCTCCTAATTTCCTCCATTTCAATTGTACCTAATTATGAACATTCATTAGCTGACTTTTGGGGACATCGAAACAGTGATTGTTGTTGAGATCCTAATCTTAAACTTAATACGTAATATTCTGCTCCTTAAGTGATCATTAAGATTTAGAAGTTCTTATTTTCTAGTGCCTGAGACTAGGTCCAGCATAATACCTGTCCATGTAGGATCACCCCAGGCCGAAAATATTTGTAATCTTTTGCTTTTTTGGCGACTTTTTTACTCATTTATTCTTTTTAGACATTTCTAGGTCTTAACGACTTTTTTGCAACTTCACTTTTTTACTTTCTCTACTGGTAAGTAGATTTTTCGAAAAGTTTGATTTTCTTGAAAATGGCTCTAACGATTTTGATTAAAATGCCATATGTTTTAGATATTTTGATGACAAATGAAATGTATATCTTGAATTTTTTGGCTATTGCCCCTGCAGTCGTATTTACTCTGGATGAATTTTCCATAACTGGTAAACCGTTAGAGATAGACAAAATCATACTATACAAAAAATGTAGATCTTGCTAAAATACACAATTTATGTCCGAATAAATTTTCTTGTAGGGTGAACCATTTCGGAGATATTCCTTGTTATGTGTGTGAATTTCGGAAAACTTAGAACGTTCGTGAAATGGATCATCGCTGTTTTTTAATTTTTTTATATGTTAAGTGTGCAAAGACAACAGAATCTCAAACATTTGACTATCGCACAAAGCCTACTGTATTCTAACATTCCCCTTGCACCTACAAGGAAATAAGCAATAAGATAAGTTGTACATGTTTATCTCAACTAACAAGAAAGAAGATATAGGAATAAGAGTTTGTAAGAATGGTTAGTTCGAGTAGAGAAAGTCATGTGAGTGCAACACATCAGATTTTTTACTATACTTTTCACTGTTCTTTCTGAATTCGAACAGCCAATTTTGATTTATAAAGATTAAGATACCAATTTAAAAAGCATGACTGATGCATTTTATTCATTACTTCTTTGCACTGTGTTCCATATCACGAATATTTTGTATTTATTAAGAACAAATGTTCAACTATATTTCAAAGTATTGCATTTGGGCGTTTCGTAATAAACACAGTGCACCAAACTCTCGCTGGAGTATGTATTAATGCATATCAAGAGTTCATAAGTAACACAATATGGAGGAAAATGACACGCATTCCCTTTTAAATGACATACATTTATATCAATTTCTAATGTAAAGAGTTATATTCAGTATTTCAATATGTAATTAAAAAGTTAATTAGTTTGCATAATCTTTTATATTCACACTTTTTACAATGAGGCCTTTTTGTCAGTTCCTAGGTCCTTTTTTTTCAATTAATAGGTCTTTCTTACATTATTTCTAGATATTTTACACAATTCATAAGTTTTCAACCTCTGCACACCAGTGATTGCATTCGTAAGCAACTATTCGTATTATATATTTTTAAAATTGTGTTCATCCTATAATATTACATTCAGTATTTTATTATTACTTTTCTTTTTTGCAATTCTCTCCTTCGTTTCTCTGCCATGTGTAATTTTAACAATGTTTGTATTCATCATAACCCTTCTTCAGTTCTCTTTCTTCCAAAATTAAATCATATTTAAATCACAATTAAAACAATTAATTTTATCCTAATTATGTTTAGTCGCCAATTGTATTCTTTACTCAAAATGTAAATGTTGCAATTAAATGTACAAAATGAAGCAAAAGATGACACCCATGTGAAATAAAATTACATAGAATAAAGAAACAAACATTTGTAAAATGTCAAATACTTGTTGGGAACATAGTTTAATTTTGCGTTACATAAGTTTCATGCACTATCAGTTAACGTTTTGTTTGTTTAACGCTATTAGCAATTAGATTTAGTGCTATGTGACATTTTTAAGCACAAATGGATTTTCTAATTCCCGACCAGGATCAATTTCCGATTGGAATAAATAACTAATTTGTCTCTTTCAGTAAGCCGAGCTTGTTTGCATCATCGTTAAATATTAACTTATGTGCAAATAATTTTGATATTAGTAATGGGACGTGGAAAGAAGAGAATTAAAATGACTCTTATCTTGGTTTTCTTGATATGCACAAGTGCTCTTTCTCAGCCTCTGAACTTGAGGTACCTATGTATCTGTGAACAACATTGCTGGAAAACTGATGTCCAAATTTGATGTTTTATTCGAAAAAAATTTCAAAACGCTAGACAACTATTTTCAGATAGTCATAGTTAACTATTTATTTGGAAGTGTTTCTTCCTATTGATTTTCTTAGAAATAACTTCTATAAAAGCAATACTTCGTGAAAAGTTAACTCAATGACATTAAAATCAAAGAATCAAATATAATAATTTTGCTTGTATACTCTTTCAATGTAAATATACATAACATCTTTAAAACCAATTATGTTTTACTATTAATAATACTGTAACAAAACCGTGAATTCAGAAAATCAAGATGTGTGTCAGATGTAGATAAAAGTTTCGAGCTAAATGTATTCTTTTTAGAAGTAACACCTTATAATGCTTTAGTGGGTGCTGATAATGTTATACAAAACATCATTATATTCTGCAATCTTCACTAACGGCTTAAATTAGATTGCAGTTCAGAAAAGTTAAGTAATTTCACGAAAAATCCATGCTGACTGCCAAACATATGTGCACTCTCTGCCCCTACCTTACATTCAGAGGAAGCCAATAGGAACCATGTCAGCATTCAGCAGAGATAGTAATCTTATCGTCCAACATTATGATACGTGGGACAATCTCTGCGGTTTCAAACCACACTTTCTTGCGTAAAGCTTTCAAGGTCGCCGCGAGCGAGACTGGTTGAGTGAGATAGCATGATTAATGTCCTCTTTTTCCTAAAATATTCTGAAAGAAAACATCCGTTTTCGTTATCATAAAGAATATTATTTTTCGGTAAGAGAAGTATCAATAACCTAGCAAAAAACCCGAAACACCTGTAAGGCTTTGCAGCTTGTATTTGATATAAACAAATTTTTACCAAATACATTCTGTAAGAATATTATCCATTTCTGAAAGATTCGTTGCTGTATCTTAAAGTAGTCTTCCCAACATGAAGTAGTAGGTATGCTTAATATTAAACGTCTATCCCCACCTTCGGACTTCATCGTTGACATAACTCGATTAAAAGGTGGAATCAGGACTGAAAAATTCAATGTAATAGCAGGGATTTGAACCATGAATCTACCGCTTCACGCGCGGCTGTTCCAACCACTAAGCTACCATGGCCAACTTGTCTGTATGGCATTCCCCAACCGATTCGTACTTTTTCCTGGTAGACCACAAGGGAATCTCACATCAGAGATAAATACTCCAAGAGTGACTTACAATTGTAGTTTATGTCCCGGGTTTAAGTAACCTTTAGATGTAAGCTTGTTGGCATTAAAAAAATAAAAATAAATAAACAATAACTCGATTACCTTAAGATTTGCTTGTACTGCAGTTGCAGTTAGAAACTGTTTGAGGTATCAGACGCAATTTAATTTTTGTGTTCGTAAAATTAAATAACACATGCCTCAACAATTTTAAACAAAGGCTGGGTCACCTGTACATGACACCTAAAACACACACGCGCGCGCGCACACACACACACACACAGACACACACACACACAGACACACACACACACACACACGTGTATGTATACAGTCTTCATGTATACATCAGGTCCCAAAAGACTACCTCAGAGTTGACCTTCTTCCAATACTCTGGAGTGGATTTACTGTTGTGGTGAGACATTGACCTCACTTTCAACTAACGCTCGCTTTAATAAGCTTAATATAAATCATGGCTGTAACTATCATTAAACGTTACAAATATATTTATTTGTCTTTCTGCTATGCGTTCATGAAGTACGTACCTACCTATAGGAAAATGTATAATGAAACCACTGATCACCCATTCTGGTTCCTCTGTATGATCAACTCCAGTTAGGAACACCGTATTTACTGGCCGGGAGGACTCGGGGCGCTGACCACGTCCCATTCTCCACCACTGGATCCCGCTTATGATGCCTGTAGTGGGCAAAGGTGGAGGATCCAGCGGCCGGACGGTAAGCCAAGGCTACATAGTGCTACAGGCCAGACATAAGTATTGGAAAATTCGAACAAATAACAAGAAATATCTCGGAAATGGTTCGCTCTACAAAAAAAGTGTGTACTTTAACGAGACCTACATTTTTTGAGAAGTAAGATTTTGTCCATCTCTTATAGTTTACCAGTTATGCAAAAACTATTCAGAATGAAGAAGACTTCTAAAAATATTCCCAGAAAGTTCAAGAAATAAATTTAATTTGCCATAATATCTTAAACATGCGTTATTTTAATCAAAATCGTTAAAACTACCTCTGAGAAAATAAATTTTAAAAATGTTCAGCCTAAACGGTGTGTGAGGTGGGGGATTTTCTTGTAGATCTTCGTGTCGTATCCTGTAAGCTGTTGTACTTAATTGGTATTCAACCAATTTTCGTTTTTAATAATGCCTTTTGTTGAATTCAGGGAGTTCAAAACATATTTCCAGTGAAATGCAATACTTACCCTACTTACCGTAAGTAAGTAGCAGAGAAAGTGCGAACTTCTAATGTTTCTAATTAGCTTCTAAGAATGATTTGTACATAGAAGCCATACAACAATAAAGGTTAGCGGACTAAGAAACACTTAATTTTTATTATTAAGTGGTAATAATATTGATTCTACAACAATATTACACTAATCAGTAGATATACATATACCTGATTAGAGTGGCAGTTATGAAATCTTTGTGTAACTATTTTACTGTGCAAGTCCCACTTCTCTGTCTAGCACGATAAGGCTTTTCCGGGCTGTACTTCCGTACACGTTTCTGTGTGTTTTATTTACGAGATTTCAACACACATTCGTGTCAGGAAATAAGCGGCCGAATGCAAAGCATAACAGCAAAAGTCACGGTGGCTTTTGGAGTTAGAACAGGAGCAAAGGTTTACTCCAAATGATTAAAGATATAACCAGTAGTGACAATGTGATGATGCTAGTTCTATAATTCAGAAGAAAAGTTTGGTACTTAAGTTTGGCATCTATCAAGAATACGAATATATACGAGTTCAGATGCCCTTTATAAACTACAATTTACTTTTTATTACTTTCTCTACTGGTAAGTAGGGGAAGTATTGCATTTCACTCAAAATTTCCATGTCGAGCTTTCACCGCAAATATGTTTTGAGACCCCCTGAATCCAAAAAAAAAGTATTTTTTAGAAAAAGGTCTGTGTGTGTGTCTTGTGTCTGTGTGTCAGTGTGTCTGTGGACAGCGTAACTCAAAAACGAAAAGTTGGTATTTAAGTTTAATGTCTTTCAAGGATACAACACGAAGATTTTTAAGAAAATAGCCCCATCCTAAACTACCGTTTATATGGAAAATTTTTCGCAAATTTTGATTTCCTTGAAAATGGTTCTAACGATTTTGATTAAAATGTCATATGTTTGAGATATTTTTATGACAAATGAAATGTATATCTTGAGTTTTCTGGCTATAGTCCCTGTAGTCGTATTTACTCTGGACGACTTTTGCATAACTGGTAAACCGTTAGAGATAGACCAAATAATACTATACAAAAAATGTAGAACTTGCTAAAATACACAATTTATTTCTGAATAAATTTTCTTGTAGGTTGAACCATTTCGGAGATATTGCTTGTTATGTGTGTGAGTTTCGGAACTTTCGCGAAATGGATCATCGTTGTTCATTTTTTTATATGTTAAGCGTGCAATTACAACAGAATCTCAAAGCTGTAAAACAGTTGACTATCGCACAAAGCCTACTGTATTCTAACTTCCCCTTGCACCTATTAGGAAATAAACAACAAGCTAATTTGTAGAAATGTTTATCTTAACTAATACGAAGAAGATATAGGAATAAGATTTTGTAAGAAGGGTTAGTACAAGAGTAGAGAAAGTCATGTGAGTGCAACACATCAGATTTTTTCTTCTAGATTTCAAGAACTGTTCATTCCTTTTACCAAGCGTTGTTATTTATTTCAGCAAACATAAAACGATCGGTTTCCAGAGCCTCTATTTAATTTTCTCTTGAAAACGTCTCAATTATTGTATTAAGAGTTTGTAAAAGTAAGTAGAAAAAGAAATTAAGTGCGACATATCCTGCTTTAGCATTACATAAGGTAATTTTAAGGTTTCTTTTCTACGCCTTATAGAGGCATTTCAGTTTTATTAAAAATTACATGGTAGATTTTGTTAGTATGTTGGACTGTTGGAAGGAAAACAGCCCATGTGAAGGTGTTATTAAGTCCGAGAGTGTACAGCGGCTCCGCTGAATTGATGGGCGAGACGTTGGTAATAATCAGTTACAACGGCGGCACAATTAATAGTGATAATTAGTGTAAGTCTATATATGGAGCTCTAGGGTTAAGAGATCTGTCTAGCATGATACTCCTTATTGGTTCCTATTTAGAACACAAGTGGCGCAACAGCTGTACTTTCCAATTCTGCTAACACCAGGCTTCGTTTAAAATAAATGTATTCTAATCACACAAATTCCTCTACCCGCTCTAATTTATGTTCTTCAAATGATTCGCAAAAAAGGGGGATTTTTTTAAGTTCAGATGACTCCATCCACTATCATTTATACCGGGTGGCTAGATACGTTAACCAGGTGCGTGTAACAAATATGTCCAATGCAATTATTGTCAATAAATAACAGTTTCACAATTTGTGTCAAATATCTAGAGCCATCTAGCTTCTTGACGAGTGGTATAATGGTTTATTACTCCATTAACTGTCGTACAAACTGTGTGGCTGGCCCTGTGGCGCAGTTGGTAGAGCACCTGCCTGCTGTGCTGGGGGTCCCGGGTTCGAATCCCGGCAGGGGGGTAGGAATTTTTCTCCAGCCAGGATTATTCCTCATCCTTCCCTGAGTCTGGAAGTATAAATGAAAGTGTGAATTCAAAGAATAAAACCCCCAAAGATAGAAAATCCCAACGTTAAACGTGTAACACCATTTGTCGATGGGCAAGGCCGCCGATATGGTGGGATATAAATGGAACAAAAGAAAAGATTCGAATGGATTTAGTCACAATTTAAAGTTATATTGGCATAAAAGTTTAATTTCTAAGAGATTTTGCAAAATTACGTAAACATTAAATTGTGATTAAATTCATTCGAATTGAAATAACATACAGCATTGTTTACATAATGTTTGTGCTGCAGTTAGTGAAATAATAAGCCATTTATATCTATTCGTCAAGAAGTTATTTGATACAATTTTTTTTCAGCGAAAAGATTCCTTATTCACAATATCTTTCATCCGGTATATATAGCTTTTATATAGCTTTCGTAAGCATAGTTGCTTTCTCCCTCAGATTAATAGAAATAAATATTTGCAGAAATGGTTTCGTTACATATTTCGTTGTAGACACAAGGGGGATACAGGAAGCCGAATCGATAGATGTTTAAATTTGGGTAACTGCGCTGGGTTTGAAACTCCATATTGTTTCCATAATACAGCGAGAGACAAAGAAATAGGGATAGCACTTTAGAATAATGACAAAAGTATTGAAGCTCCCTTCATAGTAAGAGGGTAGTGTATCTGCCTCATATTTGGGAGATCCCGAGTTCGAATCTCAGAGTGAATTACCGAGCTAAGTTTTTTCGCCCCCCCCCCCCCCCCCTTTTATCCTTAAAAGATGCCAGGTTCTATGAGCACCGGGCTCACTAAAGCATCATTTTAGGTTAGGACAAGACGTCACCGAAGGGATTTGGCACGTCGATCTTTAAGATATTTTGTACTTGTTGGACACGCCGGGAGGAAGGATGAGGTGAGAGGAGACAGAGGGTGACCGATCCAGGGAGTCATGAGAGCAGAGGGAACGGTTCCTACCATTTGGAGATTAAAACACCCCGGCGGCGTCTAGTACAACCGGCGTCACCCCCCCCCCCTCCCCCCGCGGTCTTAGACATCCAGAAGGGGGTGATCGGAGACCGCCCGGCTAAAGGACGGTTTACCAAAAGCATAGTCCTTGCCATGCAACGCCGAAACCCCCGCCGACACTTACTACCCTGTATAACAACACATACTAAAAGGGATCTTATTTTTAAAATGTATCATAAATGAATACAATAACATAGAAGTTTGTGCAAAAAGAATCTAAAAGAATAATTATTATTGTAGCAGTACTTTCTTTAATAAATATGCTTCTATTTATTATTATTATTGCTATTTCTTTGATGTAATTCTGATGTTGATAGTGAAACCAAAGCAGTTTATAACATTAATTCCTTGTGCAGAGAAACTACAATTGGTGTGATAACATTGGTAATTGATTGCATTAATTGATACAAGACCTCCACTTAAATTATACATATAATTTCATTACAAGCAACAAGAGTGGTAACAGTGAACTGTTATAGAACTTCCATCCACCTAGTGTCATAATTTTAAGTTCCTAGTATGAGTGGTTCGTGTTAAAAGATTTACTTTTAGTGACCTGTCTAAAAAAGAACTCAATAAGCAGAGGCATTTGTTGTCCTAATTGAATTAGTTGGCGCCTTAACTGACCAACTGTGCTGGTTTGCCGTGAACCCTTGGAAGATGACTTGCAGGTGCATTGACCTAGTGTACTGACCCTCCAGCCTAGCCTTAGGCAGTTTGTGGCCTCGGATACCTTTTAATTTGTATATGCAACATTGTTTCAGGCTTTCCTCCTGATTTTGGGTCATTCTACAAATACTTAGAAATTCGTTGGAAAAATTTCTGCTTTGTTATATAGGTGACATTTGTTACACAGCTACATTTAAAATACATGCAATTTAGATTGGAAAGAATTATTGGTTCTGCTTTTAATGTTCAGTTTAGATATAAGTTTAACATGACAGCCCTAAACAATAAATCTGAGTAAATTCGTTCTATGTTTTGATTATGCCAATGATAGTAAGATTTTTGCCTCATTAATACGATTTCTAATACATCAGCTTCACTATTCGGGTGCAAGAATGTTACAGAAACGTTCTTCTTCGTTTTCGTCTGATTACCCTCTCCGTATGGAGGACTTGCACCCCCAAGGACTTACAAGTCAGTGCCTAGGGCCAGATGCCTGTTTGGGAGCCGACGAACCTATGGACCGGACAGAGTGAATACCTGGAAGTGGTTGGTCAGCTCAGCACCAGGTATGAGAGTGAGGAAGAGGATGATATGAAATGCAGGCGAAATAGATAAAGGAAAAGGTGATGATGGACGCAGTTGGTGAAATTAGTGGCGGGGGAAACCGGAGAACCCCGAAAAATCCGCCCAGACGCCGCTTCATCCACCACGAATATCACATACGGGTACCTGGGATTGGACCCGGGCTGCCTAGGTGTTAGGCGAACGGTCTAACCGCTCCGCCACGGCGCCGCCCGTTGCAAAGCCTCAACGAAGAAAATTAAAGATATACATATTAATTTGTCATACAAAATTGTCTTAAACATGTAGTTTAAACAAACCCATTATTAATTTGTTTAGAAATAATTATCCATGTTTAGGGTAATCTGGAGAAGGGGTGTCTTGTTGAAAATCTTACTGCAGTAGATGTATATCAATTTATCCGTCTTTTCGTTTCTGAGTTACGCTGTTCATTGATGTACACATACCTACGTTCGCATACAAGCTGTCAGAAGTATAAGAGTAGTATGTTTTCAGGTTGGTTAGTAGTAGATGTGACAGAAGGCAAGACGGTGACTGGGCCAGTCTCTTGATAACAAATGGTGTACCGGAACCAAATTCCTTGCTTTCTGCAAGGCGCCACCTAGACCAATAGGTCACATATTGAGGTGTGAAGCAATAAAAAAAATTTTAAAAAAATTAAAAAAAAAACATCAGTTAGTGATTAGTTTGTGGGGGAATTGTTAGACGAAGAAGGGAAAAAACAACTAACATACATATTAGCTACAAATTACCAAAATATCTGCACGTATACTCCTAACAGGCTATAATTATATGCACACATACAGAAATTTTTCTTAAGATACTTTTTGGGGGGATTTCGGTATTTCCGGTGAAATATTGATATCGAATTATTGGCTGGAATAAACACTTCGCCTACCTTCTAAGATGGTCGGTCTGGGTGGCTCAGTTGGTTAGACGCTGGCCTACTGATCCCAAGATCGCGGGTTCAAATCCGGCCCAGACCGATGGTTTTTAAGTGTGCTTAAAAACGACAGCTCCATGTCAGTAGATTTACTGGCATGTTAAAGAACTCCTGCGGGACAAAATTCCGGCACACCGGCGACGCTGGTGTGATCCTGGCAATTGGCAGCGTCGTTAAAGAACAAAATAATTTTAATTTTTTTTACTTTCTAAGATAGCTGGTAGACAAAGTAAAATGGGGAATTGAAAATTAAATCACTGTGGTTTACGGTAAGGGGTATTAAGAGTTCGTTCCTTTCAAGCATTAATTCTGCACAATAAAATAAACAAAAAGCCTAAAACTGGTTTGCTCCATGAAGAAAAGACCAACATACTGTATTACCGGTTGTTCCTTCTGCATATTAAAATGAGAATTTGTTCTCCCTTAATTTGGCTGCAAGAATTTTTAAGTGGTTATAAAATTCTACTGCAATTCTCGTACGTGTGTTTATTTTCTGAGAAATTAATGCCAAACAATATTTCATAGACTTGCTCTCGACAAGTATGTATTTATGATGAAGTAGAATGCGGTCTTGCAGCGTGGATGTGTAGGTTGCACCTGCAAGGCTTTCAGACAAGCGACATTCCAGCTTGGCATTTCAAAGTTTTATAAATAGCCCAAATCTGTGAAAGGTACAGTAAGCTGATCGCAGCCTTTGTTCGTCTCATTTCTAAAATAGGCATACTCTTAATTCCAGTGGCTGCGTAATACATACATCGACTACAGTTTTGCAGTTACGACAGGCACCAAGTTTAATGGCGGCTGATAGCTGACCACTACCATTCTCTTTAATGCTGTGCAAATAAGTTTTGTGCGGGGAAATGCTGTTTATATCACCGGCACTACACGTGATTTCACAGCGTTTTTAACTTCAACCGAAAGATGATCTTTCGTACCTACGCCTCTGACCATGTACGCCCCGGGAATGGATGAGGCGAATGAATCCAAGAGCGGCCGGAACGTTGCCACGACAGAGCAGAGGGCAGGGGTCCCTACATTTTCCCAGCTAGAAGCACCCGGACTGAGGCTGGTTCCTCTCCCACCCCTTCGAAGGGGAAGGGGCTGAACTCGGAAAACGAGTCACCTCCCTCGGGGTTGTACCATCCCATGGGGGGCCCGGAAACCAGTAGGCTCGCCTTCCAATCCGAGGGATTAGATTTCCAGAGCGCATTGGTTCTCCCTGTCGTGCTGCTGCCGCCGCCGCGACGCTCGCTGACGCTTCCAACCCTGAAAGAAACCTAACGGTATGAAGAGTGAAATGAAATGATTAATGTAACGAAATGGAGGGACGGAAATTCGGAGGATATGGAAATCCTTTCCAGTATTCACCTGGTGACCCGGGGAAACCTCCGAAAAAACTCTTGGGCCAGGAAGGTCGGACACGGGGATCGAGTCCGCGACCTCCCAAATGTGTTGCACAACGTTACCGCCTGAGCCATCCCGCTCGGTGTGTTTAGTTATACAACACCGCAAGGCCTGGCAAGCCTCTGATTGGATGCTGTGTTGACCAGCTCCTCCTGCCACCCGCCATTAAATGTTGTGTTAATCATAAGTGGTTAATTTATAAATTTATAATCTTAAAGGAGGGTCGAAACTAAAAATAAATGATAAATGTAAATTTTGCACCTAGGCTTTAGTTTCATTAACTACTAAATTAACTTCTATCACATTGACTCTGGATTTTTTCTGTTTTTTTTTTTTTTCCTTTCTTCTCTTTCATTATTATTTTATAGGACTATATTATAAGTTGCAATTCAAAATTATACAAGTTCTTTTGACTGTTGTAAAAAGTAAAACACTCACTTATTTTGATTATCACAATCTGATATAGATTTTATTACAGTTTTACTGATAGGTTATCTACTACAATAGTATTTAATATTTTATAGTTTCTTTTGTGCAATTAAAATGAATTTTAAACCTCTTCGAAAGTTACATCAGAGATAATGGAACTTTTATGCGCTTTTCTTTAAATTAATACATAAAAGGGAATAGTGGTCACTTTAATTCTTGATATTATAATACATTTAAAACACAAATTGCTGTAAATGTTTAGTTTACATTAAGGGGATGAGGCAATTTGGTGGCTCACGCACTTTTCCTCCCCGTAAACCAGTTTCAACTTACACACGCGCGTGCTACTGGACACAGAATGTATCTAGAGCGTGAAAAAAGGGCAGACACGTGTCCTGAGAATTCTTTCAAAATGTTTAAATGCATTATAACCCAGTTGCAAAGGGTTCAATCGTAGGAGATATTGATATCGATTTATCGTAGTCCGTGTCAACGGGATGGGCCCATGTAAAATGTGCGGTGTTTGACACGCGCATACATTGAGTGGACCGCAGTAGTGCTGAAGTGGACAAAAGACGAAGAATAATACAGAAAACGGGCATTGTGTTCTTATTTTTTATTTTATAGTTAAATATGTTAATCTACAATAAGCCCGAGGTAATAAAATTGGATAATTTCATTTATTTTATATTAACCGGTTTCAGTTCTTCAAATTTCTTGTGCTCTAAATAACAAATCTGATGTGTTGAATTCACATGACTTTCTCTACTCCTTTTTTAAATTATTTTGTTGTTTAATGACGCTGTCAATTGCCAGGATCACATCAGCGTCGCCGGTGTGCCGGAATTTCGTCCCGCAGGAGTTCTTTTACATGCCAGTAAATCTACTAACATGGAGCTGTCGTTTTTAAGCACACTTAAAAACCATCGGCCTGGGCCGGGTTTGAACCCGCGACCTTGGGATCAGTAGGCAAGCGTCTAACCAACTGAGCCACTCAGACCGACTTCTCTACTCTACTAACCATTCTTACAAACTCCTATTCTTATATCTCCTTCGTGTTAGTTGAGGTAAACATTTGCACAAATTATCTTTATTGCTTATTTCCTTGTAGGTGCAAGGGGAATATGGAAATAAGGCTTTATGCGACAGTCAAAACTTTTAAAGCTTTGAGATTCCATTCTCTTTGCACGCTAACATATACAAAATGAATAACGATGTTTCATTTGACAAAAGTTTGTTTTCCAAAACTTGCATAAATAAAAGGAATATCTCCAAAATGCTTCACCTCTATAAAAAATGTGTTTGGACATAAACTTTCTCTTAACAAGATCTGCAGTTTTTGTACAGTAAGATTTGGTATATCTCTTACTGTTTACCAGTTATGCAAAAACCTTCAAGAGTAAATAGGACTTCATGGGCTATAACCAGAAAATTCAAGATATACATTTCATTTGTCATAAAAATATCTCAAGTGTATTACATTTTAATCAAAATCGTTAGAGCCATTTTTAAGAAAACCAAAATTTTCGAAAAAATTGCCATTAAAGAGTGGTTTAGGGTGGAGTAATTTCTTCAAAATCTTCTTGTTGCACCCTTGAAAGACATTAAACTTAAATACCAACTTTGATTTTTAATTGACTTTTCGTTTTTGAGTTGTGCTGTCCACAGACTAACAGACTCACAGGCACACCTTTTTAAAAAAATGCTTTTTTTTATTTTTTTATTTTTTATTTTTTTTAATTTTTTTATTCAGGAGGCCTCAAAACATATTTCTGGTGAAATCTCGACATCGAACTTTTGGGTGGAATACAGTACTTCCTCTACCTTACTAAACGTAGTAGAGAAAGTAATCAAAATTTACTGGTACCAGTGAAGTAATTTTGTTTACTTATTTGAAGATTCCTGATACATGTTAAAATGTTTGAAAATTGTAATATCTCTCTGTCGATAATCGCAGTAACATGGCTTCTACTCTAGATACTATGTGAGAAATAAAGGCTGTAATTGGTGATATTTCGTCTCACCTTTGCCCAATAAATGAGCACCATGAACTTGAATTTGGTGACGTGCATCGAAACAAATGGCGTTCAAATCACTCTGATTGACGCTCTCTCAACCGTGATTGGAGTTACAGGTCACTAGTACACAGACAGAACAAATCAAAGCGAACAGACACGGACGAGCGGTCTTGCAATAAACAGGTTGAGTCAATTGGTTTCAAGGACTGAACTTCATGGAAGATGCGTTGACTTCTAGTTCAAAAACAACTAGTTATTGGCAGCGTTCAGTAAAGGCACTAGCATGATGACCTAAGCAGTTTCAGTAATGGAATGTCAGTGAGCATTCACCACAAAGTTTGCAGAAATGAAAAGTATAGGTAACAGAAATAGCCAAAGCAGTTTACGAATTTATTGAAAACACTGTAATAATTTGACTAGATTGGTTATATTTAAATCACTTCTTTTATTATTTAATTCCTTTATTTACATCACTACAACCTCAATCGCACAAATTCACACAAACGCTATACATTTCCTCCTTTCTTACACAAAACTCGGAACTACTTAGAAGCACATAAGTTACTTCAATCCCTTGCAATGTTACGTCAGCCACGGAACATCAAAACTAAGGAATGCTTCCAGCACGGAAGCTTGGCGCTTAGCGTTGCATAGATGCTCCGTGCCAAATGCGACAATACTCTCGTATTTCTAGGTGGCGATGATGAATAAAACCCCCATTTTTGCTCATTCTGTACAATGGTTCATCAAGTCGAGCAAACTGCATCACATAGATACTGCACATGAAACCAGATCTCTTCCATGAGGGGTCCGAATATGTTTACTCTTATACTTTGTTGCTTTTCAATAACACAAAAGTTTAGAGAGGGAGAAGTATAGGGGAAGAAATGTAGTATCAAACTAAAAAATCCAATGCCATAGCCGGTATTTGAATCACGGATCTTCCGGCTACAGTTCGGTTGCTCTAACCAACTTAGCTACCACGGCAATATGCCAGCACGGCATTAAGTTCCCAAACTGACAGGTAATTTCGGACTATAAACGAAAGAAATGCTTGAAATGATGCTCAAATGACCTGAGAGTCCTAGAGCTCAAAATTACACGATATTGGTCTTCTTAGGGCAAGGGAAAACTCCTATCCAAATAACTCACCCTGAGATTCAAATTTGGAACCTCTTGAATGTGAGACGGACACACTATTTCAACACCACAAAGGCGGGTTTAATACATGTTGTATAATTTTGTAAAACTGATAAAGCATAAGCTACCTCAGGCAAGTGAGACCACCCTGAAATACACAATTTTGCCGATTTTTTCCAAGCTTAAGCCGCTTTCGAAATACAGTTTCTCTGGCTAAACTATTAGGCATTGCCTTTCGCAAGCCTTATTTCCGCATGTAACAAAAACTACACGATACACAGTTGTTTTGTTTCCCGTATTGTGCATGCAACAAAATCCATCGTAATTTGGAACTATACAAAAATGTATTTTTTTTATTTTTACATCAGGGCTGGGCGACTCGCGCATTACCTTGAGCGACCTTCATCTTCTTTACCTGCTAAATATACAGCTTTCGGTCAAGGTCGTGAGCAATCTCGTTCTCTCAGCACCAGTTGCCCAGTTCTGTTTTACATGAACACTATTCGTAAATATATAAGAGTAATGAGAAGTTGTAATATGTAGACAGTCATATGAATGTGGCAGGATTTTCCCCTCATTCTGAGAAAACAAATGGCGACAACTCCAAGCTCTGTTTGGTTTCTCTCATTTGTTTAAACAGGTATTTCTGAAATTTAATATTTTATATTGTCTTAGTTTCATGATTTAACTCCATTTTGTGTTAATATGAAAAAAAAATTCCTATCCAATCTTAGTTAATCGTCGCAACTGTTCGCTTAGACATGTTTTCATATTAATTAGTAGATAAGATACGCTTAGTTAGATGACAGAAACAACTGAGCGTCTGTATTAAAAGTTGTTTTTGTTTGTAACGAGCTCACGGAAGGGGGAAGGGGCAGAGGAAATCTGGTGTGCTGCACTCGCATGATTTTCTTTGCTTACTCTTGTACCAACTATTGTTTCAAACGCTTATTCTATCTAGTTCATTTTAATCGTGGTAGACATATTTTGCAGTACCTACATGGATACAATAAGAGTAGGGCAATAAAGTAGCCGTAAGCGATAGTCAAATCTTTTATGACCTGGCCGCCATGTGATGGCCTTGAAACTCTGTTTTCTTTGTATTATCCTTGAAAGATATTAAACTTAAATAGCAACTTTGGTTTTTAACCGATTTTTTGCGCTTGAGTTATGCTGTTCACAGACATACACACACACGCGGACCTTTTTCTAAAAATGCTTCTTTTTGTTTGTTCAGGGGAGCTCAAAACATACGTCTCTGGTGAAAACTCAACATTAGATTTTTGGGTCGAATACAATACTTTCCCTACTTACTATACGTGGTAGAGAAAGTAATATAATTATTTGAAAATTCAAACCATAAAGAATATCGTATTTCACATAAATGATGCACTTTAACGAGAGCTACATTTTTGTAGTAATATTTTGTCTATCTCTTACAGTTTACCAATTACACATTGCGAATTAAAAAAAATTCGCAGGCTATTCGCAGAATATAGAACATATCTATTTTATTTGTTATGCAAATGTGTTAAACTTGAAGTATTTTAGTCAAAATTGTTATCCATTTTGAGAAGATAAAAAATAACAAATTGTAAGAATAGTTGTGGATAGGCGGAATTTTCCTGAAAACCATGTAATATTCTTGGAGGACGAATGAATCAATAGCCTGGAGAATACCCGAAGAGGGCAAAGCCCTCCAGCACCTGGTGGGTACTTTTGAAACATGTTGCACTTGAATACCAGGTTTAGATCTTCCCGACGATTAGCGAGTTATGCACGCACGCAATTTCTGATTATTTTGATTTGGGGATCCTAAAATATGTAATTCCAATGAAGTATCGATATCGAATTTTCGACAGCAACATTTCCAGTAGTCGTAATAGGAAAAGTGGTGTATTTAAAGTTGAAGATATTAAAAACCTACAACATTAATACTTCCTTTGCACGATGTAAAACTCGGTTGCATGTATTATAATAAATATATCTGCTTTCATGTGCAGAAACTCGTGCAAATGTTAGCAGATGACTTCGGGGTTCGAATCGAAGGTCATAGTGCGGCCTTGCTAGGTCGATGAAGTTTCTAGCTGCAGCATTTAGGAAGGTCGGCTTTCTCTCGCTTTGGGCTAAAACAGGTTACTAATTGCCCAGAGACACTTATTATAGGAGCCCCTTTACCTAGAATACGTAACTAAATATATGTGGATGTTCATTCATGACCTGAAAGCTCGAAGACGCATTCAAGGCATGCAAGTTGTTCAGTTATCTTGCAACCTGTTCTAATATGCAAATGTTCACAGCCTCCTATTGTTGGCCTGGCTTTCTTACGTGACATCAATTTATTTCCATCAGCACGCCTGCAAGCAATGACCTTGCCTGCTACACAGCAATACACAATTATTATATTGTCACCAGCAGGAGCAGCACGAAAATGTGTACTATAACGTGACAAATCGACCGAACTGCAGCACATCCTGTTTAGAATAATGCAACTGACGAGACACATTTCAAGGATAACTTGTTAACTCAGCAACTTGTTCGAACTGTGGGCCTGAGGGATGAAAACCTCATCTTTTCTTAATGCTCGCTCGTTATGCCTACTGATTTATCGGAACAGCATTTAGAACAAAAAGAAATTAAGTGGCTTTTAGGTTGACATCAGTGCGGCTCTCTATCGGGGTGCCGACACGCTGAAATAAATAATCTAGACACTCGCCAAGGAATTCTAAATTAACAGCATTTGCTCCATGGAATAGTAAATGACATAATCACTCCATTGCCTGTTCTTTGTGAAATAAAGGAACAGCAGTATAACTTTCTCCGTTATCATGATGGAAATATTTATTTTGGCTATTTCATATATAGAGGCTTTAAATTATTATCATACTCGAATTGTTACCTGGTCATTCCTTTGTTTTGTACAAATTCTCACTAGATCATTCTTTTGTTTAGTTAGAGCCGCCAACTGCATCCCATAAATCGTTAAAAACAATTAATTACGCATTACAATCGACCAACAATCAAAATAACATTCTATTTCAATTTGACAACTATGTTTTAACAATTATTGTTCCTTTAATAATTAACATATTTTTCCAGAAGAAAGGTATTTCCTAATGTTGAAAATCAGGTGAGATTTATTTCAGATTATAAACTGGTTTTCTCTTATAACAACAGAAGATCGAAATACATGTAATTCTTGTGTTTCGTTTTCCTACGTGGCAGTACTGAATAAGTCAAACTACTCTAATGTAAATGAATATAGTTTAGGTTGTTATAGAATTTAACATTTTCTGCTCAAATCTTTGCGACATAGTATTTAAATTCACGTTTTATTTGTGAAATTGTCCAGATAAATATCATTCGACGGTCTGACCTACCCAGGTAAATACTCTCGCACCGCCCGAGAATTTATCGATTAGGTCGGACATGATATTACTTGTGACAAATTTGGAAATCATGAGTAAACATTTTTTAGAAAATGAAAACTGAAACGGGTTTTAATTAAACTCTTTCTCGAATCAAATGAAACGTGCAAAGTTAGAAACAAATAAATTGTTCCAGCATAAAAATTATCATTGAAGTATAATCCCTAAGTAGAATTAGCACGTAAGAAATAAAACTTTCCATTAGCTTTAGCACCTCTCTTATTAACTGGCTCCTTTCCAGTTTGAATTCAGATTGCATCACTCCTTTCCGCAACAGTTACGTAGAATTATTGATACTATACTTGATGCCTACGAAGAACAAGGTGTTTTCCTGGACGCAGAAAAGGTTTCAGATAAAGTGTGGTTAATGGCTTGCTTACACAATGAAAAATCACACTTCATGTATAAACAGCCACAATCACGTGTAATTAAATCTGGTATACCTCACGGAAGTGTTCTTGAACCACTTCTATACATCTAGGTATAAATTGTGCGAAATATATCTTTACTATTGCGTATATGCTGATGATATAATTTTGAACAAAGTTTGTTATAATACAACTCCCTATATAATCCGTCTGTATGGTAATATGGTTGTACAATCTGGGATTTCGCTTTATCATCGCAAATCGAGGAATACAAATGGACATATTTCTCAGGTTCATCACTGATACACCTTGGTATACTCGCATCACTATTCTTCATTGTGATCTAAGGATTCCGGAGGTTTATACAATTCTCCAAGATACCTACAAGGGGCTCTACAATTCATTTCTACAATATATTATTATTACAGATATTAGCAAATCCTAACCCAATTGTGCTAGCAGAACACAGAGAATAAATAAAATAAAATGCCAATAGACCTACTGTCACAACAATAAACACTAATTGGGATTATCAATACGTAACAATCCAAACTCATTTTCAGGTTAATTTTGTCATACGTAAATGTGCACAACTACATTGTGCAAACTATTGTAAAACAACGGTCGCTTAATTAAAAAAGCGGAAATACTGACAGTCGTAATTCAATCGCTTTTGTCTTTTGCAAATGTTCATAACTAGGGCCCGGATTTTTAGGTTCTTAAAATTCACTTTTTAGTTATTTTTGTATCTTAAAAAAGTTTTTTTTTAGTTCTTTAGCCTCCTGAATTAGTTTTTTTTATTATTATTGTTTATTAATTTTATTATTTATTAATTTTATTATTTATTAATTTTATTATTAATTGTCCTCTTTTTATAGAAATGTTGCTGATATGTCCTGTAGGTCCTTTGTGCACCTCAAAATGCGATTTTTGGCCAGAGGGCACCAGGAAAATACGTAAATAAAATTATAGTTTATACGCTATGTGAATTATAGCAGGTGTTTAATCCTTACCTGCATTCCAGCATTCGAGAACAGGTCGTGCAGGTTCTCCTGTACGGTATGTTTATCTGCACAGCACCTAGCCGCTTAATGCAACTTTATCTGTGCAGTATAGAAGGTGTTCATATTTGTTCAAGCTTTATTGTCTGTGGGCATGGTTTATTTCGCTTTTGGCAGATTTGGCAAAATATTACTTTGCCATTTATGGTAAAGTTCGGATCGTTACCTATCCACTGGCGAATCAACCACCTTCGAGATGAGCTGACTTTAGGCATGACACTGGCTCCTTAAACCACCTGCCTAATCTAAGGAAAATTGACTTCTAACGACCCCGCATTCCTTGCTTGCAACAATACAGAGCTTGGTCCCACACAGCTAAATACAAGTCAGTTGCCTCTTGCATTGCTGTCATTACTCCTCTAAGCATACATAAGCGAAAAGACGTAGCAAAGATGTAACAGTCAAAGTCCATTCATAATTTCATAAACATTTCATTTTCCCATTTTAAAATAAAGTTGTTTGTTTTCATTTTAAAATAAATAGGAGATTTAGCCCCTTTTAGGTTTTAAAGTCTCATTTAGCCTTTTTTAGGTTTTATAAGATTCAAGCATTTGGCTTCGATGATCATGAAACAGATAATTAAATTAAACCACTGCAGTTAACTATCAAGGAATAAAATAGTTAAAAAACTAAGAATCCGGGCCCTATTCATAACACAAGGTAAACATTGGAGAAGGTTGAGATAGCTGTATTGATCCAGTTTGACAGTTAAAATCGATCATGACATTTTGACATTAAAAGTGTCACAGACGCTATTATTTTTTAATTAGACATCAGTCTTGACACACGAAAGCGATGAAGCAATAATCGTGAAAATGACAGCAATATACAGCCGCAATTTCTTGAAATTAAATTTCCTTTCTGTATCTCTTTCCCAGATTCTGTTACACACTTAATTCGGCGTATTGTTTTTGGACGGTCGATGATAATTTTCGTCAGTTGTAATGATAGCTATTAGTTTCTCATTAACAGTACTTGAAGTATCATAATGACTGGTCAATGACCTTAAAATTGCTGCATGTGAACAACTGTCCCATGATAAATTTCAAATTAACGCCAGATCGACGAAAGTCTGCTCTCGAAGGTTCATTGCCATCTTTAATTCCGCCTGGTATGAGGAAAATATTAAGGAGTTGCTTTCAAGGCAGAAAACTTTCTAGTCGGAAATCGAAGAGGCGTGGCAAGTAGAATGTACTTCTATGATCCTAATAATTCCAAATCAAAGACGAGCAGAGTGAGAAGCAGGTCATTCGGATAGATTTGCCTGGTATGCTAGTGTGAAAACAAACAACATAATACATGAATGAAATATGTATTAAGGAATAAAAAACGTAAACAAGACAGAGAAAATATTGAAATGGTAAGCATGATTATATACCATGTCTGTTCTAATATAACGTAATAGTTATGTCTATGATACGACTGGTATCATAATGCAGTAAAAATGGTGGCTGCAACGAATACGGGAAAACCAACATTCCAGTCATGTTGGTGGATAAGTTCATTGAAGAAACAAGGGGGAAAAAATCTGATGTGTTGCACTCACATGACTTTCTCTACTTTTGTACTAACCATTCTTACAAACTCTTATTCCTATATCTTCTTCGTGTAAGTTAAAATAAACATTTGTACAAATTATCTTATTTCCTTGTAGGTGCAAGGGGAATATTAGTAGGCTTTGTGCGATAGTCAAAGCTTTGAGATTCCGTTCTCTTTGCATACTTAACATAAAAAAAATTAACAATGTTCCATTTCACGAAAGCTTTTAAGTTTTCCGAAACTCACACACACACAACAAGGAATATCTCCGAAATGGTTCAACCTACAAGAAAATTTATTGAGACATAAATTGTGTATTTTAGTAAGATCTACATTTTTTGTGTAGTATGATTTGGTCTATGTCTAACGGTTTACCAGTTATGCAAAAGTCGTCCAGAGTAAATACGACTACAGGGGCTATAGCCAGAAAATTCAAGATAGATATTTCATTTGTCATACAAATATCTCAAACATATGGCATTTTAATCAAAATCGTTAGAGCCATTTTCAAGAAAATCAAAATTTTCGGAAAATTTTCCATGTAAAGGGTAGTGTAGGGTGGGGCTGTTTTCTTGAAAATCTTCGTGTCGCATCCTTGAAAGACATTAAACTTAAATACCAAGTTTGGCTTTTAACCGACTTTTCGTTTTTGAGTTATGCTGTTCACAGACTGACACACAGACACACACACGGACCTTTTTCTAAAAATGCTTTTTTTGGATTCAGGGGTCCTCAAAACATATATTTCCGGTGAAATCTCGACATCGAATTTTTTGCTGGAATACAATACTTCCCCTACTTACCAGTAGAGGAAGTAAAAAAATAAGATTTGTATTTTGTGATGTCATTAATGTCTATTAAGAGCACTATAGCACTAAATTTCCTTCCTTACAGAATGTTATTGTGTACCTGAATCGTATAGAGTTATGAAACATGGGACGTAGAGGAATGCCAGCCGTCTAGTCGAGAGAAAACCTTATCTACCTAAAGTAAATGTAGGTAATTTGAAAAGAATGCGTAGGATGTTGTTTATAGGGAATCTGTCGTAGTTCATGACGGATTAGACAAATACGGTTTGTAAGCCATCAACCAGAGCTAGAAATCTGTTGTTTTTGCAAGTTTCTGGAATGTTTATGTCTGGGTGGCTCAGTAAATCTAGTGTTACTAGATGATATAACGTACAAGGCCACATCTGCAAATGAACATACCGCTGTAAAGACCAGGCCTTGGTATTAGTGCCAGCCAGCAGACTGTAGGTCGCAATGGCTCATTTCACTTTCTGTGCTATGCGATAGTATGATGACACTCTCTGCTGAGTGTACTAATATAATAAATGATAAGGTCAAATGTTAGCGTCGATCTTTTTTATCTATAGCAGCAAATGAGATCATTTTGCGAAGACGAGAACAGAAGACGGCACAATAATGGATTATAGGTACAATTTAATCAGTTATATTATCAGTTATATTTAATTACAACAGACTGTTGTAGTAAACGTGTAATGTTTTAAGAAGTAATTTTTATTAAGTTTAAGTAGATGTATTCGTCGATATATTTAATCTACTATAACTGTTTCCAGAAAGTATGACTAAAGAATAAAGTAGTTTAGATATTGATAAAGTATATTTTGGCTGGCCCCGTGGCGCAGTTGGTAGAGCACCTGCCTGCTGTGCTAGGGGTCCCGGGTTCGATTTCCGGCAGAGAGGTAGGATTTTTTCTCCAGCCTAGATTATTCCTCATTCTTCCCTGAGTCTGGAAATATGAATGAAAGTGTGAATTCAAAGTATAATAAAAACCCAAAGATCGAAAACCCACTGTTAAACGTGTAACACGTGTCAATAGGCAAGGCCGGCGATATAAATGGAACAATATAAAAATATAATTTTAACCCTCTACTGCACAGTGCTGCCCTCAAAGTCAATTTTTTAAAAAAAATTTTGTATTATACTCTTCAACAATAACAAAAGTATTTGTAGCTATTTTATATCAATGTATTAATTTCAGTGCTGTTGTGGAGTCGTTTATTTGACAACAAGAAACAAAATTCATGCATCAAATGTAACTCCATCACCATTTATGTTTGCCATCACACCGATTATTTTACATGGGCCCTCCCCATTCTTTATCATAGCTACATTTGACTGCAGTCTCGGGAATTCAAACTCAGACGTATGGCTTTGAATGGAGGGTCAGCCCCTTTCACCCTCAGTTTAATGATCATGGCTATTCAAATCGCTTCCGTTAAGGTGACTGACAAGGACGTATAAACCGGTTTAGGAATTAGAGGAGTGGCATGTGTAGCAAAATAATTCATGCAATTGAATAGAAGGTTAACTGTAAGAAAACATTTACCTATACAATACTACACTTTGTATAATACCTATTTGTGTTTATTTTGGCACACAACCTGGTAAAACTAGACCGTTGACTTATAGTTGTTGAAGTGACATTAAATTTATTAGTGTTCCTAGCTTTTTAATTGTCTGCTCATGATTGAGAGGTAGAACTGGAACTTAAAAATTCAATGCCACAGCTGGGATTTGAACCACAGACCCTCGGATTACCGTCTGCTCATGATTTCTCGATTATGCAGGTGGCATGTTGAGAAGCACTCCAGACTCACAATCCAATACCCTTGGCCTAGGTTTAAAGTAACTTCTTATTGTTTGGCTGTACCGTTGTCTTATAGATATTCCAAGACTGTACAGCAGGGAAAGACAGGTATCGCTGCTGTGACATCAGCTCACTCAGCTCACATGCTCCCAACGACGGCCAGTGGAACGTATGACGTCACAGTGGGGAAGAGGAAAGGCGTGCGGAACATGTAATTTTAATGCTGACTGTTTCAATTACGGAATAGTCACAGATTATAAATAATTACATTTCGGCTTTATGCTATATATATTCTAGTTTATGTGAACAGTCATGTGATAACGCAACTAGAACAGAAATTATAACGATTTTGCCTGAGCTAGGGGAGCACTATACAGAACAATTAGGTGGACATTTTCCGACATTTGCCGTTTCGCTTTCTTTATCTAGTTTGTCAATGTTAGGACGTAATGTACGGCACATTTGTAACCGAAAACTGTATGTAAGATTGTGATCTGACAACATGCTTCGGGATTTTGACTTAGAAAGGTTCATAACAGAAAAGAATTGTTCGCACACATACGTAGAACCAAACATAGATAATATTCGTGCAACAACGGCATACAACCTCAGAAATCTGGTTTGAGGAACATTCTATTAACAATCAGCCAAGTCTTCCTTGTGTTTATAGCATGAGCGTCGGCAGACTTTTTTCCAGGGGGGGGGGGTCACATGTTGGAAATTTGCAATCATATATTATTAATTCATTATTTTATTGTCAAAATTTATATTTGTTGCATATAACCGTATTGATTTATGCTAAATAACAATTGTTCTTAATTAAAATAATAGTTTAATAGTCACTAATTGATTGCACATTAAGTTCACCAACTTCCAAGGGGGGGCCGCGGCCCCCCCTTGCCCCCCGTTTGCGACGCCCATGGTTTATAGTTGTCCTTCAGCAAATCGTCGCCTGTAAATTTATCAATCCACTTTGCTACCTGCTAGAAACATTGTTGACATCCAATGAATACGGGGTCGCAAAGATCTGAAACGTAGTTGACAACGTTTCTGCATCTTGAAGTCTGGTCTTAGACTAGTGTGAAACACGGGGAACTGAACACAAACACAAAACCACAACACAGAACACTACACAACGTCAACAAAAACAGAAAATAAAAACAAAATTCGCACTAACGCCGTTAAGATCCCTCACACAACAAATAAAAACCTAAACAGCCCGGGCGTGTTGTAAACATGCCCAAATAACATTTTTCATATTTATTCAGTTTCGTGCAAATAGCGCCGCTGATCTAGGCAGCATAGCAATACACCGCTCTCGCCTGACGTCACACGAACGTACAAGCTGGCTCTTAGTTTAAATACGTCACACGGCCCGAAGTTGTCTTCCCCTGCTGTACAGGGTGTTTCACTCGTTACTTTGAATATGACACAACCATAAAACGGTAACAGAAATGCAGAAGCAAAATTCTTTTTACATACCGTACCTGTATGAAATGAAGTTGACACCTGGTGCTGAAAAATGTAAATGAACCGCTAAAAGCATTTATAAAAGGCATTGACATCATCAGGGCTCTCTTCCAATGAGACATCCAGTATATGTAATGATTTTATCATAGCGCTGTCGATTGGAAAAGAACTTATTCATTTGACCGTTATTGGGATATTCAAAGAGCATAGAGTAGCGCTCCTATAATGCTGTTAATATATCATATGATTATCGACATTTTTTTGTTTTCTAATGTGAAAAAGCGCAGGCCATTGGAATGCGAATAAATTGTGTAGCATACAATGATATCAATTCTGAGTCTTTGAAATGCTTACGTTTTCCTCTATAGACGTGCAAAGGGGTCAATGTACGCCTCTGTGAGCACCTAGGGATATCCCTAATCTAACCGAGTTTTAATATAATTTGTATCTAGTGGGAGAGAAATAATTCGGACCGGCTGCGCGGTGTTGCCTATTCGCTTTCTCGGCGCACGTTGTTGTCTGCCGCTATCATAGAAAAGTGCGGATGAAACCATACAACACCTTTAAAACTTCTTTTAAAAGCTTTAATTATTACCAACTTTATGAAAGGAGATGCTGGAGCTGGCCACCGTCATTGTCCACTTTTTGGCACCTCTTTAGGAAACTATCCATCACTCGCCATAGTTTACGTTGAGAAATGCTGGCAATTTCCTGGTGGATATTTTGTTTTAATTCATCCAAAGAGTGTCTTGTACACTTGTATAGTTCGTATGTTCTATCCGGAGATAGAAATCGCTTATTGGAGCTCAGGGAAACCTTTCTCCGCTAAAGGCACACCATACACCAATTTTTTCGTCATGAAGGGTGAGGCGATATTTTTAGAAGAAGCCTCCGAAAATAGTTAAAATTTGTGTTCATAGTGGTGGCAGAAAAAGCCCCCTAGAATTGTGAATCATTGTCCTAGTGGGCAATGATAGAGATTTTCAATTGTCTTAGCTTGTTCTTGCTCATGTATTGTTGGGATTGGCGTCATGCGAAAATCGCATAGTCCACGAATAATTGTAAAAGTGATCGACATAGTGTTTATTGGAAGAACATTGCGTTTTAAAAGTCAACAGGAGTGAAAATGCAGAGAACTGATATACAATTAGTAAGGCTGCATCGACAAATAGAAGAAGATTACGAATAAACGTTCCAAGCAAAATTACGCAGTCCGTGTTCGGGTTGTGTGAACCCCGCAGGGCTTGTGAAAAAGGACGCCAATCCTGAAAAGTTGTATTGTTGTTTGTAACTTGAAGGAACATTAAATAAGTATATTTAAAAGATAAAAGGAAATTTAATCTTCTTCGCAAGACGCAGGCCCGTACCACGCCCTGAGGTTCATCGAGAACTTCGATGAAAAGCACCAAGAGTCTCATAGCTACAAAATGGTAATTACGCGGGGCAAATGGAACAACATGTAAACAGTCGTCGTGAATGTTGTGGAACCCCCAGCACAAGTTCCTACACGCAATTATCGTTCCAAGGGGTACTTTATGAACAATATTAGGTTCTGAGTTATACTCAGACTACACCTTACATTGAAAAGTTTTCGAAATGTTTTATTTTCTTGAAAATGGTTCTAACGATTTTAATTAAAGTGCCATGTTTGAGATCTTTTTATGACAAATGAAATGTACATTATCTTGAATTTTCTGGCTATAGCCCCTGTAGTCGTATTTACTCTGGAAGACTTTTGCATTACTGGTAAACCGTAAGGGATAGGCCAAATCTTACATAAAAATGCAAATCTTGCTAACACACACAGTATATGTCTATATATATACTTTTTTGTGGAGCGAACCATTTCGGAATATTCCTTGTTACTTGTGTAAGTTTTGGAGAACTTATACTTCTGTCAAATGGAACGTCGCCATTCATTTTTAATATGTCGTGCAAAGAAAACGAAATTTAAAAGCTTTAAAAGATTTGACTATCGCTCAAAGCCTACGGTATCCCTATTTTCTCCTTGTACCTACAAGAAGGTATACAAAAAGATAATTTCTGCAAATTTTTATCTCAACCATCACGAAGAAGATATAGGAATAAGAGTTTGTAAGAATGGTTAGTACAGGATTAGAGAAATTCATGTGAGTGCAACACGTCAGATTTTTTCAACAAATTCTTCAACAGCTCATACGGTCAATCTTTCGGTGAAAACAATTGAAAGTGTGTTTCAGGAAAGAATTTTGAGTAGAGATTTTGCATGCAGCTTTTAATTTAATTTCAGACTTCTCAGAAAATCAGAAGCATCATTACATGCTCCATGTTAGCAGATTTACTGGCATGTAAAAGAACTGCGTGACGAAATTCCGGCACACCGGCGACGCTGATATGATCCTGGCAATTGACAGCATCGTTAAACAACAAAATAATTTAATTTGTAATGTACCCACCCAGCATATCAGATGAAACAGCCATACCAGGGCTGCCAAGCATCCTGTACAGGACTCTCCATAGTGTTTTGTTAGTTTTCCAAGTGGTGCCCAATGCAAAATGAAATAAGTTAAAATAAAAGAAACAGAAAACGGGCAAATAATGAGTAACAAAGAGCGAAGCAATGTAATGCTGTCACCGTGAGATCTGTAGGTTTTCTCAATCTTGCCAGGATTAACTCGTATATATTCATATCTTGTTTAAATAAATGTGCCTATATGCGACTGGGAAGTTAACCTGTCTTCATTCGACTGCTGATTTTCTTACCACTTCTTATTTATCTGGTTGCCCTCCCTATATGTAGGCCTTACACCCCCTGGGACCTACAAGACGGTTAGGGTCAGATGCCTGTCGGGAGCAGACCAACCTATAGACCGGACAGAGTGAAGACCTGGAAGCGGATGGTCAGCCAAGCACCAGGCATGATAATGAGAAAGAGGATATGAAATGCAGGCAAAATGGATGATTTGAAAGGTGATGATGAGGCAGTTGTTGGAATGAATGGCTGGGGAAACCGGAGAACCCGTAGAAAACCCGCCCAGACACCACTTCATCCACCACGAATACCACTTGCCGATCCCGGGGATCGAACCCGGGCCACCAAGGTGGTAGACGATGGGTCTAACCGCTCGGCCACGCCGCCGCTTTTACCTGTAATTCAATGCCATTAATTGTTTGACTTTCGTGATCAGTAACCACGCGTTTATACCTATATTTATAACACAAAGAACTAAAAGTAAGTAAAACAAAGCTCTACACAGATACGGGAACTGTATACGGATTTTAGAATTGATATCGCAAGTTTCCTAAGTCCTCGGTAAATGATATGAAGTTCTCTGTGCTAGACTACTAAGTGATTACTAAGACGTTTATAAAGGATAAGGATAACATGCTTGTAACTCTGTGATTGTCACGTTTCTGATAAAGGCACAAAACAAACATTTCCAGTACTGAGTACTTTCAACTTTCGCAATCCGCTCTGTGTTGAATGTCGCAATTAAAATTAACATTTCCGTGTTTGAATTCTTCCGGCGAGTTATGCATAGAAAATATTCAACAAATATGTCCGGACATAACCTCTAACATACTTGTCACTTGTTTGATCATCAATTTAATCATTCGAGAGGTCGACAAACCGCGAAGTCTGCAGTTGTTCATTCAGTCCACTTAAACAATAAAGTTTCAATGTAATCATGAAATATGTGTCAGCCACATCATAAGGTCTGTCGCGTGTCAGAGCTCGTGAAACGAAAATCGCAAGCGACTGCATTGGAGCTGATCATCTTGGCGGCCATACAATACTTCCTCTTCTGCCAATCCATCTTCCTGGAAATTCATGATTTAAGTCAGGCAGCCTCAACTCGATGCACTGTGACGTCATATCTTATAGCCCGATGCCCGAGCGTGTGGAAGCGGGCAGAAATGAAGGTCAACGGAGATAGAAAAACAGTCAGTGGCGGAATAACTAAGATTTGCAACATCGGAAGCTTTGAACGTTTATTGAGTGTTGACTGAGTATACAAAGAGAAATAAACATATATTTACCTAGATGCTTAATAGAGCAAATTTAACATACCATTTCATAGCTTATATCTGTCACTTATATTATATTTAATACTTCCAAGTGAGTTCAATTTTGATTCAGACGTCGAGTTTTTTTGTATCCTTTTCCCCCTTATTATCTGTGAAATATTTGGTGTAATTGTCTTTGTAGTACAAAGACGAAGACTGCATTTCAAGTTGCTGTCAGATAAATGGCTTCTGTGACTCGGTTTACAGTGTTTCATTAGTGAAAAGAATTGTTCACAGAGGTAAGTAGAGCCAAATATGCTTAATATGTGAGCTGCTTGTCTGTGTAGTCGTGGAAATCTGGACTGAGGAAAGTTTATATAACAATCGATCAAGTTTCTTTTATGAACAAAGGAATCCTTCATTTCCCGATCATATTGCAGGTCAATAAGTTCTAATTGAAACTCTGTAGGAACGTTCTCGACGTCTACGGCGAAAGGAGTGACAAATAATGGAAAACATGTAGATTCCATAGTTTGTATAATTATTCTATTATAGGTAAGACGTACAGCCGATTCACTTATTTTATGGTCCGTATCATTGTCAGTAGCCATAGTGTCTTTGAGTTTCTGTATCATCATGTCACGTTCCACTCCATTATAGCCGTCGTATTCACTGCTATGAGCAGCGTAATGTCGTTGTAGGTTATACTTTTTAATTGTTTGCACAATCTTACCACACACTAAACATTTCGCGGCATCCCCTAGGTCTATGAACAGATACTGTTGTTCCCAAACAGAGGAAAAAGTATATGGGGAAGATGGGCGAGGATTAGATGAGGTAGCCACACTTAGAGATGTTGTCATTTCTGTACTTCATGAACCGCCACTGCACACTAGTTACACACGTCCGTTGCTGGTGCACTCAGATAAACAACTGTAACACAATGCCCGCTTGCACGCACAGATATGCTGACTTTGCCCGCTGCCCGTATTTACGTGAGTTGAGGCTGCCTGATTTAAGTAATTCACCACCTGCCTTCCATAATGTGCAGGGGCACCATCTTGCTGGAATAAGATATTTTGAATTCCTCCTCCTTTTCCAGAGATAGGTATCTCTTGCAGTTTGTTACCAAATGTTACTTTTCGTGCCCTGCAGTAGCTATACTAAAAGTGATACTACTTATAAAAATATCCAGGCGCGTGTTTTCAGGGGCGGACGCAGGATCTGTTTTCTGGGGGGAGGGGGCGGTGGATGGATCTAACGAGGTGCTACAATTAGAAAATCTGGAAATGTCATCGTATGTATAAACATACATCATATAATTGTCTTATTGAGACAATCTGAATGTATCTGTGAATTAATGTGAATACCTTTTACTTTCTCTACTGGTAAGTAGGGGAAGTATTGTATTCCACCCAAAAATTCGATGTCGAGATTTCACCGGAAATATATGTTTTGAGGACCCCTGAATCCAAAAAAAAAAAAAAAAAAAAAAAAAAAGCATTTTTAGAAAAAGTTCCGTGTGTATGTCTGTGTGTGTGTGTCTGTGGACAGCATAACTCAAAAACGAAAAGTCGGTTAAAAACCAAAGTTGGCATTTAAGTTTAATGTCTTTCAAGGATGCGACACGAAGATTTTGAAGAAAATAGCCTCACTCTTTACATGGAAGATTTTTCGAAAATTTTGATTTTCTTGAAATTGGCTCTAACGATTTTGATTAAAATGCCATATGTTTGAAATATTTTTATGACAAATGAAATGTATATTTTGAATTTTCTGGCTATAGCCCCTGTAGTCGTATTTACTCTGGACGACTTTTGCATAACTGGTAAACCGTTAGAGATAGACCAAATCATACTATACAAAAAATGTAGATCTTGCTAAAATACACAATTTATGTCTGAATAAATTTTCTTGTAGGTTGAACCATTTCGGAGATATTCCTTGTTATGTGTGTGAGTTTCGGAAAACTTGAAGCTTTCGTGAAATGGAACATCGTTGTTCATTTCTTTATATGTTAAGTGTGCAAAGAGAACGGAACCTCAAAGCTTTAAAAGATTTGACTATCGCACAAAGTCTACTGTATTCCAATATTCCCCTTGCACCTACAAGGAAATAACCAATAAGATAATTTGTACAAATGTTTATTTTAACTAACACGAGGAAGATATAGGAATAAGAGTTTGTAAGAATGGTTAGTACAAAAGGAGAGAAAGTCATGTGAGTGCAACACATCAGATTTTTTCTTTAGTTATGTCCTTAATACTTTCCAAATTTTCGGGCAGTATTTCGGTTCACTCACAGCATAATTCAAAGACTAAAAGCTGTTAAATACATATCAAAATTGACATGTTTAACATCAGCTATTGATTTGAGGTTTTAAATGTTTATATTTTTCTCGAGTCAAATCGTTATTAGTTTTTCTTTCTGTACAACGTACATAGTAGGTAGGGAAGGTTCTACCCAGACGTTTGATATCAAAGTTCAGTAAAAAATGCCCGCTTTTTAGATCTCTGAATTTCAGAAAGCACTTTAATTAAAATATCACGCGCACACTATGCTGTCCTTTTTCTGAAAATGTACTTATTTCCCCCTAGGATGCCTCAAAGAGCCTCATTTCCAGTGAAATATCGATATAGAGTTGTTTTCTGCCTTCTCTACCTAATAGTTACGTGGTGAAGAAATTAAAAAGAAAATAAACTTTGGAGCAGTTTTTGACATTTTCGATTGTTTTATAAGCCATAACACCTGCGCTAGCGTGTACTTTGGTTTGCAAATACAGCTAATGTATTCCCAACTGGAGCCCAGCACTTTACCGTTAGAAACCAGAAACAGATGACGATTACGATACAGAAGTGTGATATTAAGATATTATCTTAAGAAACTCATGAAGATGTAGTATACTCCAGAAAAGATAAAATAATTTGCAAGAATAATATATGTCAAAACTGTAATAAAATTAATCGCGTCTATTACCTCCTCATGAGAGAATGGCGTTTAAGGAAGTAATTGTAGCTTCTGAATTTATTAAGAGTTTAGAAACAGCTACTCGTAGCAAGATGTAAATCTGAAAAAAGACAATAATTCAAATGCGCTTAATTCCTTTTTATACGGAAAAACGATCATGTTATAGATCATTCTGCTTTAGTGACCACCATTCATTCTCCCAGTCTCTGAACGATAGTTATTTTTAGACCAATGCTAAGGTGTGCTTTTGAAATTGATGTTTTCGGAGAGGGTTTTTGAAAGTTGGTGGGAAATACCTACGACTTAGTGACACAAATATGCAAGTGGTTACTTCCAGGAGAGGAGTTCAACTACTTGTTGAACAGCATAGAAATGCAGATATATTCTTGTCATTATGGTACTCCGTATTTAATTCATGAAGTCAAAATGAAACCTACTACCTCCCCATGTGCTTTATGAATAAAATGTTTAGTTAAGTGATACATTTCTACCGTCATTGGGCCTTTCAGAATCTGCTTGCTTCTAATATTAACTTATGTTATTTCACATACAACGTGTTATGATATAACATGTCATTGCTACTGACAGCTTCTAGCAGCTTACACAATGAACTAATATAATATTATCCCTCTCTCCAGGGGCAATGTCGAGTTTGTACACCATTATGTTTATAACCATGCGCACCGAAGAGGTTTGCGTTAGCAGCCGTAACACTATAGTGCTGGAAATGTGGTTACAAAAATGCGTTTGCCCTGAAATCGCAGTTGTAAGGCATCACTGCAAACGGGTTTCCTGTTTGCTGGCCGATTAAGATTGAAAGGAGTAGAAGGGGAAGGTAAAACAGAAAGGGATGGATCTCCTCATGAAATGATGCATCACAAGGGCCTGGTTGTTTAACTTTGCTGCTAAGGATAAGAATGTAATTGAAAAATAGATGCTTGCATGGGCATCGCGAAGGGTGGAGAAAGATGCAGCCGCGACCCTTGCCTCTTGGGAATTAATGAATTTAATGTACAGTCAATTACTGAATATTAGACTGTTGTTTTAATGTTGATGTAAAGAACAACTTTTATTTAGCACAAATTAATATGGTTATCCGCAACAAATACCATAAATTTTGGCAACAGAGTAATTAATATTGTTTGATTGCAAGCCATCAATACGCCTCCCCCCCCCCCAAAAAAAAAAAAAAAGTCTGCCGACGCCCGCTACTTTTTAGTGAGAGAGAGGGGTGCGCTATTCATTAAAATGCATGAACTACAAAAGGTAAACAAATGCTATTTGATGCATGAATCGAATGAGTTCTAAGGAAGAACATCGTCGCAGAAAACCCAAGCTGTTATTGTTCTAGCTCTGACCATGGCTTTGAGAATTTGTTACGTCGTTTTTTGTAGAGTGCAACAGGGATTTAGCAGATTTCCACTATGATCAATAGTGGTTTACCTGTGTTTTGTTGAAGTACAACAGTGTTGGCAACACTGTTTCTAAAATCTGTTTTGTTGGTGACATTCTAGGGAGTTGTTTTGTGGGCCGGGCTGATTGATAAGAAGTAGGGTTTCCGGAGTATAGTTTGGAAGATCTGTATAAATCCCGTTGCTGTTGTGATTAAAGCTTGAAATATTTGGTGCAGAGAGTTGCATAATTTGGAGCATTTTTATTACATTGTTCCGCATTCTACATTACATAATAAAATGAAAGTCTGTTCAATTCAAGTTTTTATGGGGAGCACAAAAATGAAAACTAAAAAGGTCCACTCAGCACATATATGGAGCCGGAAGCATGTAACTATAGTGTTAAATACATAGGTGAGATGAAAGAGTATTATTTTGTACAGCATGAACTTTAAATCGAATAAGTAATCTTGTTTACTTTAGAGGTTAGAAATGTGGATTATAATACCATAAATGAAAGTATTTCTCACGTAATAGGCACCAGTTTTACTCCTATACTGAACTAAAACCAAAATTTGAGTATGCTGTAAAAACTGTAATCTCATTTGTGCGTTTTTAAGCTGTGACATAACTCATATACTTGTGCATAGTTACAATTTGCCCCTACAAGCTTCAATATTTAAACATTATACCAAAACCTCCACATTTGCAGGTAAATCTTCAGAGCTAGGTAAATAACCAACACATTATTTAGATTGTCAATCCAAAATGCGAATAACATGTGGACTTAATTGCTCATTCAAGAGACTTGACGTAACAAATGTATTGCCTACACAGATGAATTTTTTTCGTTGGTTTAAAAACATTTGTTTTTCTGATTACAGAAAAGGGAAGTACTTTCTTAAGTAACTACACAAGAACACTGAACTCTTCAGAGCAATGGAAATGAAGATGAATCTTTACACAGTATTTATTTTTGGAGTTTTCCTAGGTAAGCCGAATATAAAATTAATTAGTCTAAATTTGAAAATAATTCATTGAATAAATTATAATACTGGAACTTGTTTGTTTTCTTGGGGACATTGGTTTGAAATGCAGAGAATGAAACTATTTTTGACATTTACTGACCAAAAGCATAATGTGGTATAATGTTTTGTTTTTATATCCCATTATTACTGATAAGCTTTGGGGGCATGTATAAGTATTTATATGAACAGTTGGTTATTATGTGTAAAACAGTGCAATCGATAGATTTTTTTATTCCTGTCTACTTTGTGTACTTAATTATACTCTATATTTATTTCACTCAAGATTTACTAGTATTACAGTTTAAAAAGTTTGAAAGAAAATATTCTTAAAATGCAAAAGATGTTGAATTATCGAGTTAATATATTGTGTTATTTCATCAATAAATCTAACATGAGTAGCATATCAAGCTGTCTACATTAAAAAGGCACTTAGAAACTGTGTACCCCCCTATGTCATTGCAGAGACTACATTGGCAGTGCTGAACCTTTTTTTTCCTTACCTGATTACCCTCCCCTTAGGTAAGACTCACAAGCGTGTGCCTAGCACCCGACGCCTGTCGGGGAGCACAGGAACCTATGGACCAGGCATAGTGAACACTTGGAAGCGGGTGGTCAGCCAAACACCAGATATGATAGTGAGGAAGAGGATAATATGAAATGCAGGCAAAATTGATGATTGGAAAGGTGATAATGCATCAATTGGTGGAATGAGTGGCAGGGGAAACTGGAGAACCCAGAGAAAACTTGCCCTGATGCCGCTTTGTCCACCACCAATTCCACATGTAGGTCCCTGGGTCACCTATGTGGTAGGTGAATGCTCTAACTGCTCAGCGACAGCACCACCCAGTGCCGAACCTCAACCTCATGCACATAATCCAATACGTGCGGTTGTCTTTGAACATTTTCAATCACTCTGTGGACTTGAGCAATAAGGTCTTCCACTGATGTTAGAGGAGTGCCATACATCATACTCTTCATACAACTCTACAGAAAATAGTCGAGAGGTGTCAGATCTGGCGACCGTAGTGGCTGTGGAACTGGTCCATCTCTACCAATCCATCGATTTAGATATACAATGTTAAGGTGATTCCGCACATTTACATCAAGGTGTGCTGGAGCTCATGTTAGTAATTTCCACAGCTGCGTGCTGGTATATGTCACACTGCTGTTAATAACGTTACTCCACTGAAAGACTATACAAGTAACACAGTAGGTTGCACACCAAGGGCTCTGCATGCACAAGAATGTTACTAAGCTCAGGTCATTCACCCGCAGTATACAGAGGATTAGAGGGTTGCATTTTTCCATATTAAGATACCAAAATGAATTGGAACAAATTGTCACAACCATTTTTTCTCAGATTTCAAGCTCCCCCGGGCCCAAACCGTGTACTTCTAGACAGGGGTTCCTTCTTAAAAACCGATCAGTTTGCCATCCTGTACAACATACTAAGTGTTGTCAGTGTTTTTGGGACACCTTGTATAACTAATCACCTGACCTTGCATTGCATAGGGTTTATATAGCTTCCATGAGCAATGTTGTTTTCCATGGTGTAAGGGTAGGTTCCCGAGGTCGTGGGTTCTAACCTTGTGGAGGGCAATGGATTTTTTTCAGACCTTGGAATCCTTAGCATGACTTCCTTTGGAAGGAAAGTAAAGCTGTTAATCTTGTTTCATAGATTTATGACATGTAAAAGAACATCAGGTCAGATAGAGAGGCCTCTGAGCAAAATTAAGCGGTCTTTCACACCTGATATATGTGGAAGGGACACTGAGAACCATAGCAGTTAAAGAGCATAAATAAAACACATTTTGAATTTTCAGGGCTTGTATTTTGCCATTCAAAGGTGTACATTAGTCAATCAGGAGAAAGAGGATGGAAATGGAGCATGAAGGATACATGTCAGTGGGGCAAGGTTATAAGAAACAGGTTTACATTATTTATTTATGCCAACAAACTTACTGTTGGTGTTTTTAAACACACAAGCCGTGTGCAGGCAAAGTTTGAGAGGTAGAACTGGAACTTAAAAATTCAGTGCCACAACTGGGATTTGAACCACAGACCTTCCGCTTACTGGGCAGACGCTCTAACCACTGAGCTATTGTGACAAACTGCCAGAATGGCATTAAACTCTCAAACCAGTTCGTATTTCTCCTGGTAAACCACAGAGATAGAACTGGAACTTAAAAATTCAATGCCACAACTGGGATTTGAACCACAGTTATTGCCACAGTAGAATTTTCTTTTATAATTGCTTCTTACACAACTGGTTTGAGAATTTAATGCCATTCTGGCAGTTTGTCACAATAGCTCAGTGGTTAGAGCGTCCGCCCGGTAAGCGGAAGGTCTGTGGTTCAAATCCCAGTTGTGGCATTGAATTTTTAAGTTCCAGTTCTACCTCTCAAACAGGTTTACATTTTTCCAATGTCATAAAACATGGAGAAAACATTCTGCAAAAATGGTAATCTAAGAGAAAGGAAAAAAACGATCAAACCCAAAAGCTAGAACGGATTTCAAGATCATAGAGCACGTTTTCCCAGTACTGTGTAGTTTATTCATTTAATTTTCAGCGTTGGCTATATCAGTTATTTTTGTGTCGTCTCGTTGAGCAAGTAAATAAAGGTCTATCTCCATTGTTTTTCTGCATATTGTGCAGTATGAATGGTTCTTTATCTTCCAGAAATATGACAGATGTAACTATCACTATTTTCTATCTTCCATAGTGTCAGCTGTTAGCAGTGAACCAGACCTTACTCTATCTACAGAAGATTTGACAGTAATTGTTGGTGAATCAGAGTTAATGAAAGTATACCTTGTGTAAGTATATCTAAAAGAACAAATGAAATCACAGTTTACATTAAATTCCTTTTTTTTTTTTTGTAGAAGCTTATTTTACCTAACTGACATAAAACAGGACATTTTTTCTTTAAAAAAAAAGTTGATAAATACTCTCATTTTAGATTTGAGTTTCTTAATACAACCATAAGTTTAAGCTTTACTTTCAAGATAAGTGAAAATGGAAGTAGTAGTAAATAACAGAAGCTATCAACATACTGTATTTACTCAAAAATAAGACCCTCCTTTTTTTTATTGGAATTATAGCCAAAAAATTTAGAGGACCTTACAAACAGGTATTTTGGAAAAGGAAAATAAGAGATGTATTACTAAAGTATGAATTTAATACCTATGTTTTATTAAACATTAACTATAGTTTCTACTCACATGCTGCTTTGTACTTTGCACCCTTTCATTTGCATTATTTCACATCACTATAAAGCACTGCAGCATGGCGTCCTTTCTTAAGGCCATGAAATGATCAAATTCCTTTTTCCATGTCTTAAACTTTATCTTTCCGATTTCTCCAGTAACAAATCATGTTTGGTTGTGCTTTTCAACCCGCTGTTCGTACACCTTTTTTTTGTCCTTTTTTCAGCCAATTCCAAAACATGTAGCTTAAAACCTATAGTGAAAGTTTTTCATAAATTCATGTTACTGTTAATCCAGACAAGTACAAGAGAAACTCACTTTCAATGAAATTGCTGCTGTTGTAAACAAAGATCTTGTTTTAATAGTAAGAAGAAAGGACGTAGAAGGGCTGAAGCTATTAATGAGTGAAGGTCAATGTGAAAGATAAAACTTGCCAACCATCTCAATGTACAGTAACAAAGAAATTCAGGAGAACTATTTTTCCAGGCATCACAGCCTGTCTCAAATTAATGTGTCTAACATTCGCATACATATATTTTTTCCTAAAATTTGCCTCCAAAACTTAATGGGTCTTGCAATTGAGGGGTTTTATTTTCAAGCAGTTATTCTCTCAGATTCCAGGGCAGCAATTATAGCAATTACTTCCAAGTTGTCACCAAAAAACCAAACTATTATAGAATGTTGGAAGATGCTTAGCCATCTAACAGCACTTCAAAAACACCTAGTCTTCCAATGGATACCAGCTCACTGTGGACTGAGTGGTAATGAGAAAGCTGATTTTCTTGCAAAAAAGGGTACCAGCGGTGTACAAAAATCTATAGTTAATTTACCATTTTATGCAGCTAAAAGATTAGTCAACTCTGAATTCAAAAAAATTATTGCAAAATATTACTATGAAAAATCAAAGAATAAAAGATGGGAACTACCAAACATTCAAACAGTGATTCCTGAGTATCCTCGAAAAACAGCAGTTGCAACCTTCAGGTTGATTACAGGACATGATTGTCTGGCAAAACATTTAAACAGAATTGGGATATATTCTTCACCACTCTGTCCTCTATGTGATCTGCAAGAGGAAATGGACCGAGACCACCTTCAAATATGCCCAGCCACTTCTAGTGCCCCATCCATCAGTGAAAAATATTGGAGAGCAAGAGGATTAATGACTTCATTGTCAGAAATCCAGCATTAGCTAACAACAACATTTTCAAGTAAATACAATAATTTTGTAACTGCCTTGCAGATACTCCCGCTGAGGTAAGCAAGAGCATATAAAATACTGTTTTACAACTTTTTGCCTATTAACCTTCAATATAGCTTGTTGCCTCTAAACAGTGTTGCTAACATAACAGTCACAAATCACGAAATGAATATTGATAGAACACAACTTAATCAGTAGAGTTCAAACCTTCGAAATGAGGCGATTGCAAGTTGCCTGCCACATGGTTAGAGCATAACGTCATTGCCCGAGTACAGTGATAGCTCACTGGGCTTACTATCTACAGTGCATAGTTTCTCTCGGATGTGTTTCCTAGTTACACACAGAATAAAATGCCTCCAGCATGAAAATCAAATTTTCGGCGTATTGCTGAACTTTGAATATTTTACTACAAATGGTGACAGGAGTGAATATAAATTAAACAACGATGTAATGCACAACGTTCGTGTCTCGTCTGTGTTGTGATCATGTAACAGACTGATCCCTTCCACTTCATATAGTCCAAACTCTGCAACCTTTCGTCCCCTGTATGAAGGTTCACTCCCTATTGATCAGTGAACCATAATCATTCACTTGATTAAGCATTTCATAACACTAAGATTAAAGATTGCAAATAGAAATGTTCAGAATATACAAATAATAAGAGATGAAGTTTTGAATTTATCTTTAGAGGAAGGAAATAATTGTTTTCATTGTGTATTTGACCCCCTGAAAAAGTGCTGTGTTCTTAGCAAAATTGTTTTCCATTTGCATTCCTTAGTATTAAAAGTACAGTCTTTGTAAGAATACTATGTTTTTGTTACAGGGATTTAGATGCCAAGGGATATTCTCTGAAGCTTGAGGCAGACCATAGTGACCTGATATGCCCAAATGATCAGAGCATTGACCTGAACAATACACAAACTGAAGCTGTTATTCGGGTATATGGTATAGCAGCTGGCCATGCAGAACTAACTATAAGTCTCACTTACAACTCCAGGTAAAACATTGAATTTTTATTGAATTCAGTACTGTTAATACAAAAGCATTTATATTTGAAGTAACTAACCAGGACTTTATGAAAAAGAAATACATTAATTTCTTTTTTTTTTTTCTTGTCTTATAGTGTAATCTCCGAGAAGTTTGTGAGAGTGACTGTTCAACACAACTCAGCCATAGCCTACACAAGTGTTGTCATTGGTTGGATTTACTTTGTTGCCTGGTCAATATCTTTCTATCCGCAGATATATGAAAATTGGAGGAGAAGAAGGTATTAAAGATACTTTAGAATTGGTTATATTATTTTAAGATGGTTACAGTAGCATGAAATTAAAATTTGCTTAGTATATGCTGTCAGAAACATTTTGAAAAATATTGCTGTTGAATACAACGTGCCATTATTTAATTTTAAAATGTTACACATATTGTTTTATAAACCCAGATTTTAATGCTAAAAAGAAATATATTGAAAACAAATGTTTGATGTTAACAGCAGAATATCAGCCTCAAATCTGAAAACGAAAGGAAATCCTTAAGTCTAATTTGCACTATCAGAGATCTGAACTTCATTAATGCTCAGCAGTTTGAGAGAAGTGTAAATTTACATAATGAAAACAGTAAGCTGTTTATATTGACTGTATTCAACGATGTTAATACAAGGCACCCCTCTCTGTGAGGTTTTCATTAGCAGAGTTGCATTAAGTGTTTAATATTGAGCAGTTTTATGTGCACATTATGCAACAAGCTTTGTTTAGAATGAAGCAGGTTGTAATGGAAATTATATACCTAAAATAATTTATTTTTAAGAATTGGATATTGTTGATTCACGTTAATGTTTATTGTATGTGTTTGATATTTATTGATATTGTGTTAATTGATGTTATAAACAGGCAGTTTGGCAACCAGACCCCCAAGGTTTAAACTCACAAAATTAGTCTCTTATATTAAAGTATGTGACATAATGTTGTGCAGTTTTTTTATGAAAGGAGCAAGTGAGATCCTTCTGACAGGGTTGTATGTGGTGGGTAACAGATAAGAACAAGATGGCAAAGGCTAAGGTTTATTCAATTAAAGTCCGGATTTCACCAAGTTAATTTTATTTGGGGTCAATTTAACATGCATTTATAAATCTTAACCCCTAACATGCTGACCTGTCATGGCATGTAATACGTCCTCTGATTGGTAATCAGAGGATATGGTCGGTGAATTTATTTTGATAATTCTCCCGGTCAGGTCGGTGAGACCCGTAAACCAACGACAGGTGTGGTCCTCCAGACATTCTGGGGCTTGTGAGAGAGCGATGTGACCGCCAAAACATAAAAATATGGTGCTCTCTAAAAAGCGGTTACTATTACTGCTATTGCTCTCTTCAATATCAATGAAAAATATTGGAGAGCAAGAGGATTAATGACTTCATTGTCAGAAATCCAGCATTAGCTAACAACATAAATCACTTTTAACATGTTCTTCAAGCCACTGTCCAAAACTATTCAGGTTATTGCCACGGCAGTTTTCTTTTATAATTGCTTTTTACACAAAGCTCAAACTTTTATGCCAAGCTTTGGTTTTTCTTTCACTAACTCTTATATCCATGAATATCTATTATGCAATATTTTTTCTCCATGCAATCACTATCAGGTTTTTGGTATTCCTTCTTATAATTTCAGATTACCAATGCATTTTCCATTTATTATGACGCACACCAGCCACTATTTGCACAAAATTTCACATCTTCACCATCTGACGCCAAGATCGCGATTCTTCTATATAAGATTCACTATTTATTTCCCTTGGTTATGGGCCTAGCAACAATTGTTTTTCCCTTGATTTACACTTATAGTCAATGTTGGTCATGCTTCACAGTACTGAACCAAATAGTTTCAGACACAACAATAAAGTTTAGAAAAATATAACAGAAAATTGACATACTTTTAGTGGACATAAAATAAACATAAATACCAACGTGAATCATCCATTCCTGTTATTCCAAATTAAATACCTGGATTTACAATTTCTCCTATGTTGTTAAAAAACTAACTCCACAAGTATCAAAGTATAATTTTGAGATCAATGTTACTAAATTCCTGTAAGCATCAATTAAACTTGTACTAATGTTTGAGGTCCAAACAACTCATCATGAATGATGATGCCTATAAAACAATGCTTGATTTGACAGAATCCATTATAAGATAGAATAAAAAGTTGTAAGTGGACTTAAATGTTTTCCTGGCAATTAATAGCTTGAAATCTCTGAGTAGTGAAGATATTTTATTTACTGATGTTGGTTATTTTTCTTCTACAGTGTTGTGGGACTGAATTTCGATTTCTTAGCGCTGAACATAGTGGGTTTCTTCTTGTATTCACTTTTCAACTGTGGTCTCTACTGGATCCCAGAAATAGAGGTAAGTAAGAATATTTATAATACATTTCTTGTTTTACAGAAAAAGTCAAATTATTATATTCATTTAGTAAGAATGTTAATGGTGCTCATTATAAGAAAATCGTGGTTATCTCACAGAGATTTATATGAAATAAGTATCAAATATGAAATATCTTAGATGGCTACACAGTGTAGCTGGGATGGGTAAATACCTTGCTCTGGGACGTCATACTCGCAGGTGAAATTGCTCGCTGTTTGGCAATATGCAAAGTGAGCAGAGCAGTGCAGAGGGACTTCGGTTAAACAGTGGCACTACAGTGCCTATAATTTAACTGGGTAGTGGCAGTGCACGTTATTTTCAATTGACTACAAATTTCAGTCCATCACAGAGGGAATAACAACTCATGGATATGAAAAATACCCACAGAAAGTGATGTAACAGTCAATTTTCTAACAAAAACACAAAAGCATTTTATATATATATATATAATTCTTCTATGCAATACACAGTTTTATACATTTTAGTATGCTCACTAAACATACCTGTGATACTTTGTATCACTGCCCACCCAAGCTTGACATTTTCTCAAGCTTTTTCTCCTGTTCTATTCTTCAGTAGTTTTGTAATATTTGGAGCTATAAGAGGTAGAACTGGAACTTAAAAATTCAATGCCACAACTGGGATTTGAACCACAGACCTTCCGCTTGCCGGGCGGACACTCTAACCACTGAGCTATTGTGACAAACTGCCAGAATGGCATTAAATTTTCAAGCCAGTTCGTATTTTTCCCAGTTGTGGCATTGAATTTTTAAGTTCCAGTTCTACCTCTTAAACTTTGCCCACACACGGCTTGTGTGTTTAAAAACACCAACAGTAAGTTTGTTGGCATAAATAAATAATAATTACCATTTGGAGCTATAGTTTGACTAATACAAAAGCAAAGAACATTTCTCAAGTTCAGATTGCAAAATTGTTTTTTATGTCATGGTTTGGAGATCTGTATACAAGAAAAGAATTTCTCACATACATAAATAGATATGAATATACTCAGCATGCTGGCAGAAAGTTGTGCAGCTGAGAGAACCTTGTTTGAGAAATTGCTATAAAAGGAAGACAAATCTTTCTTTGATTTGAAATCCGTCTTTATGTCAATTTAGTTTTGTAAGTAAATTATATTTTCTGATCGCAACTACGGCACTCTGTCAATATCCACAGAAAATGCTTTTGCAAGTATGTGGTCTGACTGGAGATTACAATATCTTGAATTCTTATATGAAACTTGAAACATATTAACTAATATAACAAATGTTCAGAGCCTAGGCTTCGCTTATCTTCTGTATATGGTGTAAGTTGTGGAAATCAATCACAGATTCGAGTTTTGTAAAGCTTTCTTTACATTCTCAATGTCCAGACTAAATTAATTAGAAGGTTTTATGAAACTTGAGTCTGTGATTAAGTTTAACAACTTACATCATATACAAAAGATAAGTGAAACCTAGTCTCTAAATATGTTATATTAGGTAATTTATATTGCTTCATTGTTAATAGCTTTGTTTTCCTTAAAACATATGTTTTAAAGTTTAAGCCTTTAATATGAATTTCTATTTAATTATTTGCTAATGTGTTAAATTCTTTGTTTAATTTCTGTGCATTTTATTCTAAGAAAGGAGAAAAGTAGTTATTTGTTATTTAAAAAGGATAGAATTATTAGTTGAAGCAATTTTAAGAATTGTAAGGTTATATAATTGTAAAATGGTGTCCCAAAGAAATGATAGTTGTTTATTGCAACATGCAACACATGGCGATCATGAAAAATCACATTGCCAAGGACATCGAGTGAAAAAACTTTGGTTCCGTGAAGATGAGCAAAAGTATAGATTGAAAATATTGTAATTGTTACCTTAACGTAAATTAGTCAATCAGGTTTTATTAATAGTTAAAGTCAAATAAAATGAGCGTTTAAAGTGTTTTATTCATACATAGTGAATATTATTTACATAAATGTCCAGAAAATTTCTAAACCATCACTGCTTTGCAGAGTCAATTCTTCATTGCAACCGCTGACTTCGGACAAAATATTGAATGGCTGAGCAGAGGTAAAAATAATCTAGAACTCGCCTACAGATGAACAAAACAGACAATAAAATATTGATAATAAAGTGTGTGCAAATCACCCACAAAGCAAAATCAGAACTTTCCTTAAAAATGTTCCAAACTCTTACTTCTACCAATATTTGTACATAGATATTCTCTTGTTACCTGGTGGCATACAATAGATCACTTTGCAAAATCTGGTCTTTTACTATGACATTCTTGTATCTTCACCATATACAAACTTCAATAAATACTACCAGCTTTGTCCATCAGCTTTACTACAGTACTGATGTATCTGCCACTGTATCAGTTTGTGTTTGTGGTGGTGTGCCCCTACCGCTTGCTCTGTTCTGCCTTTTCCTCAGAACTGTCTCTTACGTCACAAATGCAGCAGCTACCATCCACCGGTGTAGCTGATGAATGAGAACAACTGAGAGATGAACAAAGAAGTGAAAGAAGATGTATTTACTGTATTCATAACACCTAGGATGAAAATATGTAGTACATTTAATATATTGTGAGAAAAACTTGATTATACGTAGAAAAATATATTGCAGGATGAAGGACATATGGATTAATTTGTACAAGCATGAATGTTTAATCCAATAGACGGTAGATTTCGGGCTTGTAGGCTGTGATCCAGTCTAATTTTCTAACGTTTTGCCCAAGACTGCGTTGGGCATCTTCAAAGAATGACTCATAACTGGTTGACAACTAGAGGGCAATTGATGGAGCACCCGGCTTATATAGGTGAGAGGGACCGCCTCTCATCTCCTATTGGTTGTCGGTACGCCAATCACTATTATGTGGCTGTGTGAACTGCCACATGATTGGTTCTGTTGGCATTCTGGGGTTTCGGTTTTGTATTGTGTAGCACCGGCACCCAGGCTGTGTGTATACATACTATTTCTTCTTTTCTATTGAAGTTATTCTTATCTTTATGCATCTCAATTGCTTCTTGGTACAGCCGTGAGTGGTAGTATGCTGTATTGTCCAGAACTTCAGTGTCGTCAAACTTGATGTTATAGCCCTTTAAAAGTGCAAAAGTAATGAATTAGCTATTCTTAAAACAACTAATTCACACATTGGCCCATTTCAAGGTATCCTCCTGCATACTGTATATAGAAATAAGTTAATAAATGATTTGCATTTAGCATTGAATCCACAATTTGTTCTTCTTTGCAGAGAGAGTACAAGGCCAAATACCCAAAGGGGCTGAATCCAGTTCAAATAAATGATATTGTCTTCTCACTTCATGCTGTGGTTGTAACTTTAGTCACCATTATCCAGTGTGTGTTGTACGAGGTAAGCAACTAAAATTAATATGTATATGTACATGTGATATTGAAGTTAAAAGCAATTTAATAAAACTGAATCTTCCTATACTTCTGGTGATTTTTCACGTAGTTTGAAAAGTCACACATTGTAAACTATTGAACAACTATCCTCCTTTCATAGAAGTTTGAAAACAGTGTTGTTGTAATTAATTTAATTTAAAAGTTGAGTTAATTAATAACACTGAACAACACTTACAACATATTTTTCTGGGACGCGTTTTGAAGGTAACTTTCCTCCATTATCAACCGGACAATAACTGGGTTTCCATGGTGCTTGATGGTGCAGATGGTGATGCTTCTTCTGGTGTTTCTTCTGGTGGCGGTTCGATGAACTTACTGAAAATGTCTCTCTGAGGAATGTCGAAATTAAATACTCGGTTTCTATTTTTTAAAATAAAGATTTGTTCCCATGTGGACAGTTCTTGTTTTCCGGTTATGTGTTTGAGAAGTTTCGGTTCTAGCTTTATGTCATGATTTTTTGTCCAAAAGTGAAATGCAACCGCTGATTTTTCTAATTTTCTAATTTTCAATTAGAAAAATCAGCGGTTGCATTTCACTTTTGGACAAAAAATCATGACATAAAGCTAGAACCGAAACTTCTCAAACACATAACCGGAAAACAAGAACTGTCCACGTGGGAACAAATCTTTATTTTAAAAAATAGAAACAGAGTATTTAATTTCGACATTCCTCAGAGAGACATTTTCAGTAAGTTCATCGAACCGCCACCAGAAGAAACACCAGATCTGCACCATCAAGCACCATGGAAACCCAGTTATTGTCCGGTTGATAATGGAGGAAAGTTACCTTAGAAACGCGTCCCGGAAAAATATGTTGTAAGTGTTGTTCAGTGTTATTAATTAACTCACCTTTTAAATTAAAAAAATTTATTGAACAACTACTTAGATATATTATCAGAAGCCTTTTTTCTTTGCTAATATTGCATAATTGTAGAAGTCTTTATTCCTATATTGCTAGGGTGAATTTTGAGGAAACAAAATTGATATTTATGTTTCAAAGGTAGAATCACAACAAAAGAATCCAGTGCCCTAGCTGGGACAATTAATGTATATTTTCACAGTAAAATAAAAGACATTGTTTTCTTGAAAAGTGACCAATTTCAGTAACATATCCATTTAAAATCTGTGGTTTTGTTTCAGAGAGCAAACCAAAGAGTATCAACAATAGCGAGGTCAATCCTTGGAGTGTTTGCAGCTGTCCTTGTCGTTAGTGTGATTATTGCATGGACTAATGTCTTCTCTTGGCTGCAATTCCTATATATTTGCTCATATATCAAGTTAGCCATCACACTCATCAAATATGTGCCACAGGTACAGTATTTCATGCTTTATTTTTCTGTTTGTCTTATATAAATTACAATTTAAAGTAATAAAATTATAAGTACCATTGTGAAAATTAGCTTTCTACAGTGCATTTGTAGATCCACTGGAGCACCCTGTGACAGCATCAGGCCAGTCAAGGAGCTGTGCACCTTCTGCCAGAGTTGCATGTAAACAGCACATCATGGATACAGAACACTATTGTACTAACTTACATTAATGACTTACCTACATCACAGCAGATGTTGAAATAGATGACCTTCAAAGTGAACACATTCCCTAGATCTCTGAAAACAATTCTGGTGATATTGTCCTTTAATTCTGGCAACATGGGTAGATTTGATACATACGCTTTATTCTTTGAGGTTTCCCCATAAATAAAAATCGCATGGAGATAGGTCAGGGGGCCCACCTCGGTAGCGTGATGGTTAGTGTGTCTGCCTCACGTTCAAGAGCTTGCAAGTTCGAATCTCGCTTAGGGTAAGTTATCTGGGTAAGGTTTTTTCCAAGGTTTTCCCTTATCCTCAGAAGACGAATGTCGGGTAACTTAAAGCTCCATGGACTTTGGGCTCATTTGAGCATAATTTCACCCGTTTCATTCATTTACCGTCCGATATGACATTACGTTGGAGGACGTTAATTTAAAAAAAAAAAAGTAGGTCAGGGGAACAAGGTGGCCACAATCCTTGATTAGTTATTCTGTCACCGTACACACTTCCCAATGCATGCATAGAATTTACAACTGTGTGTGCCGTAACTGAATTCTCTTGAAACTAGCCATACAATCTTTCGCATATCATTTCTTGTTAGTGACAAAAAATTTTTAAAACAGAATTTACATAAACGTGTAAATTAACTGCCTAGTCGTAAAATGTGAGGCTGATAATTCTAAGCGTACTCACTGCGCACAGAACCCTAACTTTTGCAGAGTGGTGAGGAACTTCATCAATAACATGAGGATTTTTAGTAACCCAGAATTGTTTTCAGAGATATAGGGAATGTGTTTATGTTGAAGGTCATCAATTTCAACATCTGTTATGATGCAGGTCAGTGTAATTTAAGTTAGTACAGTAGTTAGTGTTCTGTACCTTAATGCATGAGGGAATCTACCTGAGAGTCGAAGCTCCCCCCCTCTAAAGTGAGGGAAAGTAGCAGCCGAGTACCACTCCTTCCATAGGTCTTTCCATTCAATATACCTGGTTTCCTAAAAGCCCCTCCCCCCCCTCTCCTATGACACAGGAGATGCAAGTGGATACACCACTTACCTGCATCAACCCATCCAGGAAGACTTCCTAATAATCTAGTGGGGCCACCAGATGTCGAGCACTCAGACTACTGCCTCTGCAGGATAGCACCCAAGAAGTTGAGGCTTTTCCCAACCCTGCCTAGACGAGTCAGGACTCAATCTCCCACAGGTATCGGGAACCACTGCCCGTCAGAGACCAACCCAATCCGAATAACTCCATACGGGAGGGGCTTGGATGTTCGGCCCTGCCTACTTCTAGTAACGTCAGAAGTACCACGGGTGCTAGAGGTACACAGCGCCCACACTCCAGCAGCTGAGAGAGTTGGAACCCCCCTATAGACTGTGCTCTGTACCCATGACATTCCAGTCGTTCATGTAAAGTTCTGGCTGGTCCTTGCTTATTCCAATGAGCAAGCTGTGGGGCAATCCGACCGATCTACAAATGCACTGTACTTAAAAAGAAACATATTGATAACGAATTTGTTTGTATAGCTTTGAGAATGAGTTGGAGTCAACTCGAAACTCGAGTCACTGTTTGAAAAAATAACTTGCAAACATTACTAAGATAAGTGAAGTTTTTAGTTTCTAATTTGTTCTTACTTTAGAATATTGGGACCTGTAATATTAGTATCAATTCCCAGGCTAAATAAATGCAAAGTCTTACTGAAGATTTGCAATTAGAAATAAAAAGTGAAATATTTTAATGCAGAAAGCAGTGTAACAGTAAGTATAAGATCTACAAGAAATGTTCTTTGTAAATATTTATTAATCATTGATGTGCTGTTTGAGTGCGTTTATTATTCGAGTTACATGATTTTTATGAATTTAAAGTTTGTAAATCTTTGATAAATGATTGAACCAGAAAATAATAGAAACAGCAGGAGCAAAATGTGCGTTATATTGTAACGATATGAATCGTTGCACTGTTGACCAGGTAGTTTCCAATTTGTAATGTTCCTTCTTCTTACGTGGAGCTTACCTCACTGAGACCTGAGGGTACCATTTGCTGTTTGGTGTGGGGGTGTCAATCCTTCCTTGCCGGGCTAACACAGCGGTGAGCATGAACGACTCTTTCTTTTTTCTGCAGTCCTGTTCAGTGTACATATCTAGGGAGTGGCGCGGAACAACACATGGTTTGATTAATTATAAGTTCACATTTAAGTTGTTGAATTAGTTTATTTTTACTATCACACGAAAATACACGTTTAGATATGATGGATTGGCGTCCTTTCCTATGTATGGGGTTCACCCGTCGATGCCACGGACCACGCACTATTCTATGTTCAATAAGTTCTTTATATTGTGACCCGCGTCGTAAAATAATGTATCTCTTGTGTGAAGGGTAATTCCTTCTTACTACTACACATGAATATTTGTATATTATGGCATATATGCCGTAATACCACAGTTTTTACTCGGACTTGGTGTATCAGACGCGACGCCAATCCAGATAACACATGAACAAGACAATTAAATATCTACATCATTGCCCACTGTAACAACAATTCAAAATTTAGGGGGCTTTTTCTGCCACCAGTATAAACACACATTTTAAATATTTTAGGAGGCTTCTTCCAAACAATATCGCCTCAATATGCAGATGATTTAGTTATATGGATGAAAGAGCCAAGTAGACAAGATGAAATATTAGACAAAATGAATGAAGCCTTAGACACATTAGGAAAATGGTCCAAAATATTTAAGATGTTGATAAATACAACTAAAACATCATACAAGACATTTACACTTGCACCCCCCTCCCCCGAGCGTTGGGATTGCCACTTCCCTATGCTTAGTAACCTCTGGATTTCTTTCATCATTAAGTGACCAAAAATAATCTGCCACCGCTGATTTATCAATCTCTTTATATTCAATATTTCTAAAATGTTCTTTTATTCTGGTTTCCAAATAACCTTTCGCCTTAGCAATGTAAACATTATCAACATGTTGAAAGAAGATTTGCGAAACATGTCTGGAGTATAATATACATAATTACAAAAGAAAGGTGAAGTTTAAGTTCCTAATATTTATTGCTTAGCTGTCAATAGTTGCGTTTTTTCATTGCATCTCCAACATTTTTTTATATTTAAATTTCTCTAGCTTTTTATGTATAAAATCTATATTAAAACCATTAATTAACACAGTATTAATGTATTTATGACCGCCTCCATAGCGCAGTGGTAGCGCGCCTGCCTGTGGCGCGGAGGACCCGGGTTCGATCCCCGGTACCGGCATGGGATTTTTCCCCCGCTGGGAGGTCTGGTACGGGGTGCACTCAGCCTCGTTAGGTCCCTGGGGGGCCAATTGAGGAGCTATCCTGATAGAAAGGTAGCGTCCCTAAAAGGTCAAAGTAGTCGCCTTACGGTCGGGGGAGTCGGCGTGCTGACCCCCGCCACCCCCAACCTGCACTCCTCCGTGGCCTTGGCTGCGACTGGAGGACGCAGCGGCCGGGCGATGAGGGTAACCTCTGAATAAGGGGAAGACACCCTAGGGAAAAATTAATGTATTTGCATTCCCTATTAAATTGTTGTTTATTAAGGGGTATATTTATGAACCTATAAATTGAACTATTAAAAACAGCCAACTTATGTGGAAAAGGACTATTATTTAGCAAAATATTTGTATAAATTGGAAATTCATACAAATTCAAATTGCCTTCCATGTAAAAAAGAGAAAACGACTGAAGTATATGTTCAAACTTACGAAGCATTACCTGCTGGATCCATCACAGAAAGATATTGGAAAACAGGAGTGTTCAATGGTTTCATTGCCTAAGATAATGTATTTACTGCATTTATCATTTGCTATGTACCAATCTTATATTTGTGAGGGCATTTAAATTCACTTACAGCAATAATACAAGATCCTTATCGGTCTAGTTTAAACAAAAGGATGTTTACAATAACTTAAAAATAGTTGTTCATTTTCCAAGAAAGTTAAAATGTCTTCATAATATATTAAAGGTGATTTTATTATATTTTATCTATTTGTTGAATTACAGGAATTTTAATGTGTTTGTTTTGCTATTTGCAGGCTATAATGAACTACAGGAGGAAGAGCACTGAGGGTTGGAGCATTGGAAACATTCTTCTGGATTTTACTGGAGGAACTCTGAGCATGCTTCAAATGATACTAAATGCATATAATTATGGTAAGAACTTGTACAGAAGCTTTAATTTGTCTTTTCCCAAATTATGTAGTATGAGAGGGAAATTACTTAAAGTAAATACAGGAGTTGCTGAAAAGATGTAAAGCATTTTCACAGATCAAAATTGGAAAATTTTAAGAGTAAAGTATTATCTTGCTTCTGCTTGCATAAATGCATCAGGATTCTAAGTCATCCACAAATATGTTGCTCATCTTTAGTGGGACTGATGCATATAGAATCTCTCTAAGATGAGTCCACACTGCAACATACATATCAACAGTCAACATTAAAAAATTAATAAAACATTTCATTCAACATATCAAGGTCAACATGTTGTAACTGTTAACTTTTAATATTCCTGTCACACTGGTTGACTTAGAACAACAAAATGTCTCAACTTTAAAACAAAATGGACTCTAGTGATGAGGTTTTGGTTATTGCTATTTGTGTCCAAGTTTGGTATGTATGAGGTGGGCAAATAGTGCAGTACAAGAAGTGTGAGTGAGCTATGGACTTATGGACGACTTTATTGTGTTGTTGGACAACTGTCACCAAATCGAGAAACTTAATTAAAGTGGGCAGACAAAGCTTTTGTAATGGGAAATGTTCTTGATGTGTCCTATAGCGAGAGACCAAGCATTCATGTTGAGGCCAAGCATTCTCTCCTGTGGCAGAGTCATTTCAGCAATTGTCAATGAAATCAACATATAAACGTTCAGCAGATCTAGACATTCCAAGATCAACAGAGAGATCATATTCGAAAGGACTTAAAAATGAAATGTTTCCGTCCAATGTCATTTAATGAGTTAAGTGATGGTGATCTGAAAAACGTGCGGAAGCATCCAAATTGATGCTTGAGCATTTTCTTACAGAAACAATTAGATGTAATATTTTAATCACTGATGAATGTGCAATTTATTGCAGCTCACATAATCAAGACGTCTATTTCTGAGCAAAAGAAAAACCTCATTTTTTATGGAGAAATCGACAGCAATCCAATCCACGTGATAATTTGGGCAGGAGTGACAGGTAAATTTCTTTTTGGCTCTTATCTTTTAGATGAGCCTGTAAATCAAGAAACTTATCTCAGAATGCTGAATGTGTGTTTGTTTGCACAACTGAGAACCAGAAGAATAATGGAAATCATTACATTTCATCAGGATGGTGCTATACTGCATTTTGCAATGACAGTTGCCTTAACCAAGTTTTTCTAAACCACTGGATTGGTTGAGGGTCTAATAATGTCCCTATCCCATTGCCATGGTCTTGGAGAAGCCCAGACCTGACCACACCAGACAATGCACTCTGGGGTATTTTTAAAGAAGAGGTGTGGAAACGTTGATACACCACAAATGATCAACTGAAAGAAGCAATTTGTGCTGCCCTTACAACAGACACACCAGAAATGCTAAAGAGGATGAATAAGCGAATGTGGTGCCAAATCAGACTGTGCTTTCTGCCAAAATTAACTTTACTGTAATGAAGTCTTATGGTAACAAATTATTCCATTCTTTACAAATATGATTGTAATGAATTCCAAAGCTATTCAGTTTAATGTCATTTCTCTTTCTTTTCTAATTCTTTCATATGCTAACACAAAATGGCATCTCTCAGTGTATGTGCTTTGTTAGTTTTCCTCGTTAATTGATATTCACCTCTGTGAATATAATTATGTATTATGAACTTTCTTGCCCTGTATTTATCGGAATTATTTGATGATCCAATCATAGATTATGGATCTCTGATATGTAGTCTGATAGTTATGTACGTGTTTGTTGAAATATATGTCAACACAATATGATGTTTAGATTACTAGTGTATAGAATCTGGTATTTGTTCTTCTTAGTTATATAGCCAACAGCGTTGCACTCACATGACTTTCTCTACTCTTGTAATAACTATTCTTACAAACTCTTATTCCTCTATCTTCTTCATGTTACCCAAGATAAACGTTTGTAGAAATTATCTTATTGGTAATTTTTCTGTATGTGCAATGGGAATTTGGGAGTACAGTAGGCTTTGAGCAATAGTCAAATCTTTTAATCTGTGTTTCAAATCCCAGTTGTGGCGTTGAATTTTTAAGTTCCGGTTCTACCTCTTAAATCTTTTAAAGTTGGTCGCTATATCAAGTCCTTAAAATTCTGTTTTCTTTACATGACTAAGAGATAAAAAAGTGAATAACAATATTCCATTTGAGAAAAGTATTGCAAAACTCACACAAAAAATGCATTTGGACATAAATTGCGTTTTAATGAGATCTGCAATTTTTGTATAGTAAGATTTGGTTTACATATCTCTTACGGTTTACCAATTATGCAAAAGTCATCAAGAGTAAACAGGACTACATAGGCTATAGTGAGAAAATTTAAAACATATATTTCATTTGCCATAAAAATATCTTAAATATATGGCATTTTAATCAAAATCGTTAGCCATTTTTGAGAAAATCAAAATTTTCCATGAAAAGGATAGTTTAGGGTGGATTTGTTTCCTTCAAAATCTTCGTATTGCATCCTTTAAATACATTAAACTTTAATACTATTTTTTGGTTTTTACACTTTTTCTAAAAATGCTTTTTTAGATTCAGGGTGCCTCAAAACATATTTTTGGATTTTGACATTGAATTTTTGAATTGAATACAAAACTATCCCTACTTATTATACATAGTAGAGAAAGTAAAAAGACCAGCAGAAGCTAAAAAGATGCAAGACATCTAAGCAAAGATTAAGAATTATAACAATTGGTACCATGCATTTTTGGGATTCTGTTACTTTAAATTAAATGAACAACAATGGAGTGATTGTATGAAGCAATGGTTACTCCAAGTTATAGTAAAAAAAAATGCATACATAAAATATGTGCAGGCAGCAATTATGCAAGTAAACATGTATATGTAAATGTTTAATCGTTAGAATTATGAGTGTACATTATATTTTTTATATTTGCAGATGATTGGGTGTCCATATTCGGTGATCCAACAAAGTTTGGTCTTGGTTTGTTCTCAGTGGTGTTCGATATCTTCTTTATGCTCCAGCACTACGTGTTCTACAGGTAAGTAGTCTGCTGACTTATTTCATACTTAATATCACCTGACAACAGCACTGCCTATTAAATAAGTAGCTAATGCGGGGGGATATGCAAAACTTGTGCATTGTTGCATTCCACTTGTGTGGAATTCATGAAACTTATAATCCTCTTGTCAAATGAAAAGTGACTCCCTAAGAAATGTGCTTTTTAATTATATGGCATTGTTTGGTTGCCATCATATAGAACTCCCATATAAAAGTTTTCCTTAAAAAAATTATTTTTTGGATAAATGGAAAACAAATGGAGTAATTCTGGGATATTTATTAAGAAACCATAAGAGTTTTGCAGTTAACATTTTATTTCATTAAAGTTAAGCTCTTTATATCTTGTATTCATGTTTTTCTACTGCCTAAGTATGTTGTAATGTGCGTGGGAGGAAAGAATAATATCAAGTCCAAAAAACAAGCACAATTGTCTATAAAAATGTCTTGTTGCTAATGCTCTTCTAATTGAATTTCTCCATTTTTCTATGGGCTTCCCAAAAATATTCAAATAGTTGAGCTGGAACACTGGCATTAATTTTTGAGTTTGCGATACATTGGAGTAGGTGGTCTCTATTCATTACTATCTGTGGGTCATTGCAAAGTATGCATCTTGGACAATTGAAGATATTGATCTTGAACAGGTGGGCAGTCAGACAGTCATGTCCAATCATTAAGTGAACTGCTGAGCTGCTTGGAGATTCTGCTATAACATGTTTTCCAAGAGGTTAAATCCTCCAGCATTCCAATCCCAGATCTCAAATTCTCCACCCAAAGTTGTTCCCACTTGGAGATCTGACTGTGGGCTATTTTAACCCCGGAATATTTAACTCTGGGTACCATCATATCAAACAAAAGTGTAATCGTTCTCAAATGGCACCAGTTTTTAGGTTTTGGCCGTTACATCACCATACACAACCCCCAATTTGAATGGAGGATCCTGGCTGCTATTGGTCAACAGGTCCACTGGACCTAACTGAGAGAGCAAAGATCATCAGCCTTTCCCCTCATAGGCCATAGAGGGATGCTGTGAGTGCCATAGCAGGATAAGCACTATGTAATAAAAGAAGAGTGAGAAGTAAAGAAATAGAGGAAATAAACACCTAGGCCCCAAATCCTCTAATACCATTGGGGTCGAAGAAAACAAGAGTTCAGCTAGTGTACTGGGTAGGAAAGTAAAAATAAAGGACGATTTGGTATGGATAGATAAAGGATATACCAAATTCAGTCATTAATTCATCAAGTTGACTTGTGCTATTTGATGAGCAGCCCATTACCTCATTGTACAGGTTAAACACATGTACGTAACAGCTGCACTGGTGAGGGATTGGACACTGGAAAGCATCCAAGTTGATTCCTTCAAGCCTTCTAAGAAAAACTTGATGGCTCTTCCCCTTGTTAATAACGTTTACCCTTATGCAGTCCCTATAAGAATGTAAAGCCTTGAGTTATCATATAGCAGTAAAGAAAACTGAAGGACTTCCATGCAATGCAGTATTATTTTGAGGATAAAAGCATTTAAAACTCTTTGCTCATCTTGGTAACATAAAGGATCTTAATAAATGATGGGAACAAGCCTAATGGAAATTACTGACATGATCAAGTCCTCTGAATAGATAGTTCATTTACATCTTTTTAGCATTTATATAAATGATGTAAAACAATGGAAGAATGAGGCTCATCCCAGAATTCAGTATGATTGAAGCAAATCACAAACATGCTTTTATATGCTATGATGTAGCAATAATACAAAATAATGAGGACAAAAATTGGTATATGAACTAAATAAATTAGCAAAATTATATAACTCAAAAATATCAGAAAATAAAACTAAAGTAACCACTCACAATGGTAAGCACTTTGTACTTTCCAAGTTGTGATAGAAAAGAAAATGCTTGAACAATATCTAATTTTAACTATTTAGGTTATGAGGTAAATCTTGTATAATGTGTAAAAACACCAAAAAGAAGAGAAAATCAGTGGAAATCAGATTTTTCCATAGAGTTAAAGGTTGTACTAGATGAGACAAGTAGATATCCAAGAAGACTAGGAAGGTATAGTATGAACCAAAAACTAGAATACAGACAAAAGTGGAGAAATCATTTAAACTGTATGGATGGCCAAAGAATACCAGCAAGGACAAAGTTCTATCAGCTAAAGAGCAGAGATATGGAATGTCCTAGGACAGGCGTGTTGATAAGGAAAAGAGCGGGAGGGTAGCAACTGCTCCCACACCATATTACAGAATGACACAGGTTGTTCAAGTCGAAGCTGCACATTCACCCTCATTTTAAATACATGGCACAAGAGAAAACAAGAGCTGTCCACATGGGAACAAATCTTAATTTTAAAAAATAGAAACCAAGTATTTAATTTCGACATTCCCCAGAAAGATATTTTCAGCAAGTTCCTTGAACCGTTACCAGAAGAAACATCAGAAGAAGCATCGCCATTCACACCATGGAAACCCAGTCATTGTCTGGTTGATAATGGAGGAAAGTTAACCTCTGAAACACATTCCAGAAAATTATAAATGTAAGTGTTGTTTAGTGTTACTAAATGACTCGCCTTTTAAATTAAATTGATTATAACAACACTGTTTTCAAACTTAAGAAAGGAAGATGAAAATTATGTTTTAAGAAAACATGTAAACATACTGATATAACAATCTTACCAGATTGATTGATATGTTTTAAGTTAAAGTGCATCTTATATTAAAATGAGATACATGGTGTAAGAATAATCACAAATTAATTATGTGAATTACAAAAATAATCTTCTTCCCGTTCTTGATGTAACGCATGCATTCCGAATATCCATCCAATACTCATTACGAGTTTCAACTGCATCATGTAGCCTCCTGGTATGGCGGGAGGTACACAGCTGAGTAGGGGAGGTGGCTCCTAGAAGAATTTAATGACATGCCTATCCTAGAAATATTGGGAATGACTAGATAGGTGGTGAAGACCAAGGAGGTAGCTACCTAGTCCATGTAATATAGAAGAAAAAATACTTCATTTTCACAACAGTTGGTGAAACCCTATGTATCAAACTTGTGCTCGTGTAGCACAAGGTGTCAGTTTTCAGAATAAATACTTGGTTAGAAGTAAATCACCACTGTATAATGTTAATGGAAGAAGTAGTAATACATATTTGGGTTTGAATTCTTGAACACAATCCTAGCAAGTCATGTATTCTCTCTAAAAGAATGTTCATGCCTATTGGGGTTAATACCATATGTTAATTGCAAACAAATTCCTTATTAGGTAATGAGCTGGTTTGGACATCTGGATTTTGAATGCCCTCTTTTACCACTCATATGGCTTTTTGAATCCAATTGCTGTATATGACTGACTGGCAAGTCCAGTCTCGTAACTGATGAAACATTCACATTATGTATCCTTCTCCAGCATGAACATGTAAATATCCCAGCCATCTTATATTAGCAATGGTAATTCCATAAATTACACTTGTGTTATATTTTCACTATGTTTCTTTCCTGCTACCATTGTGTGTAAAATGTTAAACCACATCCTCAATTTTTCTGCAAATCTGCTCGACAGGTGTAGCTGCAAGAACTTGATTGCACAATGAGCAACTGTTATTTGAATCAGGGACCCAAAGTTAATCCGGAAACCAATGTCCATGACATTCCATTTCTAATGACGAGAACTTACTAAGTCAGCACACCAAACCAAACCAACCCTTACTGGCTGTTATAGTTTTTGGATACCAGTATATGTGTAGTTTAGAAAATATATGTGGTAGCTTATTAAGCACACTCATATTTAGGAATTGTGCCTTCATAATGGTATCATTAGTTTCTGATTCAAGTACTTCATGTCCTTTGTAAACATTAACATGCTGTTTATGTTATTTTTTCAGACATGGGAAGAAAGTTGATCTCAGCTTGGCAGTATAGGAGTTTTTATTTTTATTTATTTTAGTTGTAAGGAGAGAAACCTAACTGATTATGTACAGTCAGGGGCATCAGTGAATGGAATATGTACAATAAATATGCCTCATGTCAAGAGACCTTGTTTTTAGAAAGGTAAAGATTGAAGATTGACCTGCTGTTTCACATTCTGGTCATTGCTGCCCCAGACAGTGCAATTGTAAAACTGTAGAGGTACCTAAATCATGAGCATGTCATAGTGGTACATGATTAATAATCTGTGATCAGTTCATGACTCTGTGGTTTTGTTGAACTATTGGGGAAATGTTTTTGGTTTGAACAGAGTACAATATAGTGGCCTTTTCATACATACTTAGCAATGAATACATTATTAGAAAAAGAAAGAAAAACTGAAGATTTTATCAAGTCCTTTTATCATTAACATATTGTACAAACTGTTTTTCATTAATTTAAATTATAAATGACATCATAATAATGGTAGTTAATAACTTTTAAACTTTGTAATCATTGGCTTCAAAAGGATTTTTTTGGTTCAGACGCTGAAATTTTGGAGAGCAGTTTATGCTAAGTGTATATGTTCTGTCACTGCTGTGCAGTGATTCATGGGTTTATCATAAGTGATAGCACAGACTGAAATGGTGAAAGTAGGAAGCAAAGAAATATGAGTTAGCACAGATCTGCATAAAACTATTTATCAGTAGTTGCAAGTTTATGGTTATGTACCATTGGTAGCTCAGTTGTTTGCACACAGACATATTTACGTACTCTTTTGTTACTGTAACATTGCTACGTTTTTGACTCAGTACAACACATCAGACATGCCTGCCTACTATTTGGTTTATCTAGCCTATGCAGCAAGTAGGGTTTGATTACAAGTCCATCTCTTAGCAACATTCAGTTTTATAAGAAAAGAACAAATTTCAGTTGCTTCTAGTCCTGAAACAGAAAAACATAGAATATTTATAAATAGTCATGGGTGGTTTATAACAATACATTTGCAACTATCTCTCAAACTGCTAATTTGTTTGCCGAGACTTCCTGTTTCTATCATAATGCACTTTCAACTGTTTCAGTTTACACTATCAATTTTGTTACTCTATACTGGTGTGTATTGTGTTCTGGGAAAAGGCAGTATTATGTACAAGCAGGTTTAGAACAGGAATTCGGTATCATTGATAGAAATGTTGACATTTTTGTATTACATAAAATTTGTTGTGCCGTAACAGTAGATAGTCCAGTTAGGCATCATTAAATGAGTACAGCAAAGATATTAAAACTAAAGTTGGGCTGTCAAGAATTATGTTGTTCATATTGAACATAGTTGCAGCTGTTTGAACTCCTTCATTGATTCATTACTATTTAACTAACAATATTTATAGGCACTTTCATTGTTCTTTCTGCAGCTGTGATTTAAACTGTCTGGACCCTAATAGTTATTTTTAACAGTTTAAGCTGTGTGAAAAGTTGCTGTAAGCAAGCAGTTTTAAAACAATCAGTATTGCAAAAGTATTTATAAATTTTCAATCATTTGAGCATTTAAAAATTAGTTCTTGAAACTTTTATTTTGAAAATGTTCCTATAGGAAGGTCAGTATTGGTAGGAAGCCTTTAGCACTTCTCAATTTAAAAATATTTTATGCCAAAGTCAATTTTAATTCATACATCCTCTCATTTTTTCATTCTACATTTAAGTACTTACATGTAATACGAAGTTATTTCAAGGAGTACATAAAGCTGTATTTTGTTATAATTCAGTGGATAAAAATATCTTCTGTAACTATTACCAATACATATGTAGGTTTCCAGTTTCTGTATGCATTTATTTAAATATTTTAGGCTTGTACAGGTAGTTATAGTATGTATGTGGTAGTAAATGATGTTTGTATGTATAGATATCAGCATTTTTATGTAGTTTGATATTGTAGATTTTAATTTATATTCAAGACTACATTTGCTCACAAAAGTATTAAAGATATTGTAAAAGATTTTGTATATTTTTTTTAATTGCAGTAAATAAACAAATTATACTGGTTCCTTAAATGTTGATGCATCTGTGCACTACCTATTGTTTATTCTGATTCCCAGTTTCCATTTGCTTTCATTTCTTAAGGGTGTTGTGGCAGTGCTTTAAAAATAGGTGGTGGTGGCATGCCATGGTGGTAGTTTTAGATATAGTGAAGGTGACATTTGCATGAATTTTGCATGTATTTCATGTCTTGGCTTTTGTAACTTTTGCACTAATTCCTTACTTCCTGTGTGTCTCCTTATTTACCAATCCTCTATTCCGCTATGATCTGATCATACATTACCCTAGCCTTTCAATTCCAATTTATTTTCAACCAAAACCAGTTTTTTCAAATCTATAGCCTATCATAAGTTGTGCCTTTAAAACTATTAATGGCTGTTTCTAGCTCTAGCCAGGATTTCAGTATCAAAAGTTTAGCTAATTTCATATACTCGCTCTGGTGCTACCAAGTCTACTTAAGGATCGAGGAGTCTCCTTAAACTAAATGTGCATGGATTTGACTAGTGTATAGTCTATTCACATTCTTTCCGGCCACCAGTGGGGTAAAGAAGGGATGGAGAGGTCCCTGCAGCAAGCAGCATTTGGCGGCACACACAGTACATATGTAAACAGTGCAGGTGACACTGAACGTTCTACTCTCTACTACAAGTGAATGATAAAAGAGGCCACCACCAATGACAGTATTACAGCTGCAAAAACTTATAAAATAAACACAACACAGCACGATGAATTATGTGCTAAGTACGACCATGTAGTTGTTAGACTGCTCCCTTATCATTGAACTTTGAATCCTGTAGAATATGTATGGTCAGAACTAAAGAATTATTGCAGTCAATAATGTTACCGAAATTTGAGCCTTAGGTCAAAATACTAAAAATGACACTGAAAACAAGAATCATTGGCCTAGCTACATATACCATATTGAACTAGAAATCAAATATAGTTCCTTTGAAGGAATAATGGAAAACAGCCAGTCCCTGGTAACCGATCTAAAAGCCGACAATGCATTTTCAAATGATGACTACTAATGTTATATTAATTTCATGGTGTAACTGGTACATTAAAACATTGTGTACATTGTACTGTTATATTTATTCTCCACGTTAGCAGATTACTGCACATCCCTGACATCTTCTCCAGTCTATAAATTCAGGGTTTTATTTACAATCATGTCAAAGCAATTGTCAACCATATAGATACTGTAAACAAAGTTCAAGATCATGTTTCATAATAAGCAGAGATCAGAAGTATAAATACTAAAACAGGCAATGAAAAGCAATTAGAAAAACCCATTTATTTCATAGATTACACTGTTCAATAACTCGATCATATTTTAAGGAACTTCAAAGTTTTAAACAAAATGCTAGTGTTGTGATTGACACAAAAATGAAATATTTTTTTTAAAAAAGAAGGCCTGTGTATTGCAATGCCTTATTCGTTGCACATGACAACCAAATAAGTGTTTAAGTTTCCTGGGGTCATGTTGAGTCTCCTGTCAGATAACACCTTTTTCATATGACAAAATGACCTTTCAACATTGACAAAGGTTATTGGAGCAAATCTAAAACATAGCGCCATTGTAGGATCCATTTCAACTGCAACAGAATTGTCACTTTGTAGAATTTTTGAAATGTTTCTAAGTTTATCCAGATAAATAATAATAAATAATGAAATAAAGGCAACAAAAAGCCTTTATTTAGTAAAATAGGCATTTATATTTAAATAGGCAGAAAAAGGCAACATAAAAAACTGCAGCATTTCAACAACAAAGGTATAATTCGTACAGATTCACCTTCAAATTGAAGATACATTTGACACATTTAAAAAGGCATTCTCCCTAAATTCCGGTCTCTGATAAGAATGATACTGCAACACAGATATTTCAACTGCTTACCCCTGGCACACGACCACCATGTGAGTCAGGGTAACATAACCTCTTCCCCCTCCTTCAAGCCCTGGCCAAAAAGAATATGAATGGACTGTAGATGTAGTAAATATTCCAAAATTAAAAGCTTCTTGCAATTGTATATAAACTTCTGCAGCAAAAAAGGTTGTTAAGTGAATGTTCATTAATGGTCATGAAAGCAGAACTAATGAAGGTTTTAATGCACCCTTCAGTTCTTGAATTGGCAACATTTTTTTTTATTTCTGAAAGAAATCCTGCAAGTCATCTGTAATGTGAAATTGAATTTTGTTTATACAGCACAAGGCTATAAAGTAAACAGCAACTAGCTTGAAGTTTTTAATGTTTTAAACAAATAACTGTTGATTTTCTGCAGAAACTGATCTTTCCTGTATCAACATATTTTAAGCTCTGACATGGCCTTCAGCAGTTTATTAGTGTTCAGTATATTAGTAGACGCTACCAAAGTTTTTGCCCCTTTATGTATTCACTGTTTCTTAGAGCAATCATCAATTACAGGTAAGGATTTTATTTAGAATAGAAATCTTTTTCTCAAAATTTGTATGTGGGCATGTGTTAAAGTGCTGACATTTAACTATGTACAACACTGTCTCGGTAGTGTCATACACATGGGACTGGACCTTGTATTATAAAGATGTGTTAGATTACTAGATTTTCAATGAAGGACAGTTATTTAAATGTAGATGCCCTCCCTCCCCCCCCCCCCCCCCCCTCCCCTTCTCTAGAACACTAGCAAGCAGCAGACCCCTGTCCGACTGTCAGACTATTTTGACTACAAAGTAGGGTTACAAGACGTGCGGAAATTTCTGGACATGGCCTATATTATAACCATTTGTCTGGCATTGAAGGGTAATTTTTGGAAAGTCTCTAATGTCCTACATTTTCAGAAACAAGAGGTGAATGTTAGAAAATGAACTGGCAACTGGGAAAATAGAAATGAATAATTGGTTATTAGCCACAATTGCAACTCACTACAGCAACATGGCTACAGTCAAAGAGCATACTCATGGATTAGTAACATTGAACGAGAGATTGGGAACACACCGTTTACACCCTGAGAAAGATGTTTGGTGTGCTGTGAGGGCAAAACAAAGAGATACTTTACTCTCACTCTTCCGTTTGCATTTTGGTTATTGAAAAATAAGAAAATTGAAAGTTAACCATTAGTTACTTTTGTTAAAAGTGGAAAGGCCAAACTTCAATGCAGGAAGAAGGGAACACATTCCTGCACACAACGCTAAAGTTGAAGGTATTTTCACTAGTACAGTGATGGAAGGAACAGATTTCTATTGAGTCAGTCAAAAATATTTTTTTAATAAAATATAATTTTAAACACTTAAGTTGAGTGTAATTTATTTATTGTATTTCAAACAAGTTAGATGTTTGACTTGTAACATCTAACAATTTATTTATTTATTAACGTTCTCCAAAGTAGTGTCATACCAGACGGTGAATGGATAAAGTGGGTGAAATTATGCTCAAATGAGTCCAAGATCCATAGGGCTCTAAGTTTTCAGGATAAGGGAAAACCTCAGTAAAACCTTATCCAGATTAGTCACCCTAAGCGAGATTTGAACTTGCAACCTCTTAAACATGAAGTAGGCATGCTACAGAGGCAGGCAATGACTGACTGTTGCTCAATTTGACATTTTATGTTTCAGGAAATTAAGAAAATATAAACGTGTAATCCTGTGGGTATACATAAATAGCATTTAAATTACAACTTTGTTATTTTTACACTATCTGAGAACACTGGCCTGCATAGATTTTGCGGCATGGAATATTTTACATCATAATGGTCAATTTGGATGCCCTGATTCTGAAAATAATACAGTTAAACCTGACTAAACCGGACCCCTTATATACCATAAACATGGACAACCGGAAAATAAATCTCGGAATAGAGTTATTTCCTATGTTAAATAACACTCTAAGCCGGAAAACTGCCTAAGGCGGAAACAGAATAGTTTTTCCGGAACCGTGTGTATAAATAACCTAAGACAGATTTCCATTATGCTTAATACATAGTTACATGCTTTGATAACGAACTTGCCACGACTGAAGACATTCAAAGTGCAGCAGATATTGCTGCTGGAAACAGCAATTGTAAAGTCGTGGAAGGAATGGACAATGACGAAGCCAATGAAAGGGAACAAAACATACACACTTTTAGAGAAGCATTATCTGTTGTGAGTGACCTTCAGGCATTTGCAGCTTCCAAGAATGGTCCAGAACTCCTGGAATTGATGCAGGATGTAAAGGAGATCATAGAGCGTTCTCTTGTGAAGAAGTCGTGACAGTGCACTTAGGTATGTTGGGGAAAAGAAACTAATAGAGAAGCTGCATTTATGCATGATATGTAGGTTGAAAATACAGCAAAACATACAATTGGACCTATTTTTTATTTACAGAATTTTATTTTAAATTATTCCTTCAATTTAATTCTGTGTGATTATATCTTTTGTACTTTTTTTACTAAAATATGTACAACGCTTTGTAAGACGGAAACCCGTGAAAACAGAAAAATATTACTGGAACGATCACGTTTTGCTTTAGATAGGTTTTACTGTAAGGTTTTTGCATATCACATACAGATTTTGCACAGTTCTGATTCAACACAAAACTGAAAGTTTGGTATGCTAGTATTAACATCACTGCATATTGCATGGTTGATTAAAACATGCAGATATGCTATATGATGTTATATTGTACCTATTTCATAAACAAATATTGCATCATACATAAATAGGAATCTATCTTAGAATTCGCAGTCCAGTTTTAAATTCTCAGCTGGTGTCTTTTGAAGCCAAGTTGTGTTGTGAATGTTATATGTGAAAAAAATGGCAAGCTCGAATGGTATATCTAGGAGGGGCTGTGTGAACAATCCTAACAATTTTTGTTACGTCTGTGGTTATTTGATAAAGCAACAGAAAAGAAACATTACCACATTTATAAAAAGTTTATATGTAGCCTATTTTAAAATGAAATTAGGAGATCAAGACAAGAGTTTTGCTCCTCATATTGTGTATAAAAGTTGCATAGAAAATCTGCTGCATCACAACTTCAGGTTGATGTGTTGATATTTGTTTTTATGAATGAATAAATGAATAATTAACTTCAGATATAAGATTACAGTGCAGTTCGATATCAATATTAAAAAATGTCCTTTACATGTATAATGTAAAAAGTATAAAACTCTAGAAAACAATAAAGCAAATATAATGTTCAGTTACTCAGGGGTCTCTGTCTAGGGGATATGTGAATGGCGACCACAAGGTACCCAAGCTGAGCAGAACATTACTTCCACTTACTGGTGTTTTGCTCCTCACTGTAACTTTTCTATCTGACCTTACCTTGGTCATCTCTTGTTCTCTTCCGACCCTGATGCTATTAGGGTTCCCGAGGGCTAGGGAGTCTTTATTTTTCCAATCTCTCCATTTCTCTAATTTCTCTATAAAACCTTAACCCCTAACATGCTGACCTGTCATGGCATGTAATACATCCTCTGATTGGTAATCAGAGGATATGGTCGGTGAATTTATTTTGATAACTCTCCCGGTCAGGTCTGTGAGACCCGTAAACCGACGACAGGTGTGGTCCTCCAGACATTCTGGGGGTTGTGAGAGAGCGATGTGACCGCCAAAACATAAAAATATGGTGCTCTCTTAAAAGCGGTTACTATTCTGCTATTACTCTATGAGTGAAAAATATTGTAGAGCATGAGGATTAATGACTTCATTGTCAGAAATCCAGCATTAGCTAACAACAACAACAACAGAAAATCTAAGACAATGGTACAACAGAGTTCGTTCATCAATACCCTTTAGTGTTCCTATGGTATGGCGAGAACAACAAAATCATATTAATGACTGTATAATAAATCCGGATTCAATAGGAAAAACAAGGTGGGCATTATATATTCAAAGTTGCCATCATCAATTAGGCCTGTGCCTCATGGACCAGATTTTTCTGTTCTATCACCACCTACTGTATTGCCAGAAAGTAGTACTGATACTTCATGTGTAGAAGATGAAATAAATTGGTTCCCAGACTTAACAATCCAAATCCATTGAGTCAGTCAAAATTAAATCATTTGGTACATGATTTGGGTCTTACCAAAGAAAAAAGTGAACTTTTAGGATCAAGGGTGAAGGAAGATAATCTTTTAGCGCCTGGAACAACTTTCTATTGGTACAGACTACGAGAAAGAGTTCAACAAATATGATGTGAAAGCAGGAGAAATAATGTATTGTGATATTCCTAACTTGATAAGTCGTCTTGGAACAACTTACGAAGCAAAAGATTGGCATCTGTTTATTGACTCGAGCAAGAGAAGTCTGAAAGGTGTTCTGCTGCACAACAGCAATATGTTTGCTTTGGTTTCATTAGCCCACTCTACATCCCTTAAAGAAACATACTAATATTTGTATAATGTCCTGGAAAAAGTTAAATATAATGAATACAAGTGGTTCGTGTGCTGTGATGTGTGAAGGTTTGTTGTATTTCATTGGCCCAACAAACAGGGTGCGTGAAATTTTCATCCTTTTCTGTGAATGGGACTCGAGCCAGAGAAAGATAAAAACTAAACCCTAGTGCAACATCCCATGAAGGGCCAAGGCTTGCCACCCAGCCACTGTGTCCCCCACCTCTGCCCACTATAGGCGTCATTGGTGGGGTGCAGTACTGCAGGGTGGGACGTGGTAAGCGCCCCGAGCCCTCCTGGCCAGTTATACGGCCTTTGAGACCTGGGGCAACTACTTCTCCATCAAGTAGCTCCTCAATTGGTCCCCCTGGGACCTAACGAGGCTGAGTGCACCCCGTGCCAGACCTCCCAGAGGGGATAAAATCCCCATGCTGGTACCAGGGATCGAACCCGGGTACTCCGCGCCAGAGGCAAGTGCGCTACGTAGGCGGTCAGCCAGAGAAAGATACTAGGGTGAAACTAATTAGCCAAAAAGAATATTTAGTGCCAGGGACAAAAAACGTAATAATCGCCTGCTGATTGACTCACAGAAGGTTTTGCTACCCCCATTGCATATCAAATTAGGGATAATGAAGCAATTTCTCAAAGCTGTGGACAGAGGTGGTTCTTGTTTCCAATATCTTATTCAGAAATTTCCAATGTTGTCAGAATCAAAAGTGAAAGAAGGCATTTTTAAAGGCCCACAGATGAACGATTTTCATTTTAGAAACAGGCATAGAGGTTCACGCTTGGGACTCATTCATTGAAGTTATACACAAGTTTTTGGGTTATGTTAAAGATGACCAATATGAACACATTGTTAAAACAATGCTCAAAAAGTTAGACACTTGGGTGCAATATAATCTTAAAATTGCATTTTCTGCATTCATCAGGACCACAAACGCAAGTCAACTCAACGTTCACTTTTAGCAAAGCAGAAGAGAAAATAGCATTATAAGGTATGCTTGAAATTTTCTAGTTCAGTGTACACTGTTGCATCTGTTGAATTAAGATTGTTTCTTTGTTTGAATGACTTCACACATTTTAAATTGTACTTAAAAAAAATCTGATGTGTTGCACTCACATGAATTTCTCTACTCTCGTACTAACCACTCTTACAAACTCTTATTCCTACATCATCTTCGTGTTGGCCCAAATGAGCTCGTTATCGACAGGCCGTTAAACCCTACACATTCACTCACTCACCTTCGTGTTGGTTGAAATAAACATTTGTACAAATTATCTTATTGCTTATTTCCTTGTAGGTGCAAGGAGAATATTAGAATACAGTAGGCTTTGTGTGATAGTCAAATCTTTTAAAGCTTTGAGATTCCGTTCTCTTTGCACGCTTAACATATAAAAAAATGAACAACGATGTTCCATTTCACAGAAGTTTTAAGTTTTCAAAAACTCACACACATAACAAGGAATATCTTTGAAATGGTTCACCCTACAAGAAAATTTATTCAGACATAAATTGTGTATTTTAGCAAGATCTACCATTTTTTTGTATAGTATGATTTGGTCTATCTCTAACGGTTTACCAGTTATGCAAAAGTCATCCAGAGTAAATACGACTACAGGGGCTATAGCCAGAAAATTCAAGATATACATTTCATTTGTCATAAAAATATCTCAAATAATCAAAATCGTTAGAGCCATTTTCAAGAAAATAAAAATTTTCAAAAAATGTTCCATGTAAAGGGTAGTTTAGAGTGGGGCTATTTTCTTCAAAATCTTCGTGTCGCATCCTTGACTGACACTAAACTTAAATACCAACTTTGGTTTTTAACCGACTTTTCGTTTTTGAGTTATAAGCTGTCCACAAACACACAGACACACACAGGACCTTTTTCTAAAAATGCTTTTTTTGGATTCAGGGGTCCTCAAAACATATATTTCTGGTGAAATCTCGACATCAAATTTTTGGGTGGAATACAATACTTCCCCTACTTACCAGTAGAGAAAGTAACTAGAAACAAACTCTTAATATTACATACTTCCTTTCTGCAAGGCAAAAAGAATGGTACATGATACGAAAAAATGGAAAGCAGATTTTAATTTCAGTATACCAAAATTAGGCTTAGAGAGCTGATCAACCCTGTGCCATAGAAAAAAAGTTTAAATTTGCAGGCCGATATAATGTCCTACATTTTTGTCAAATATCATACAGTTTTTTATAATTATGTCCTACATTTCCATAAAATAATCTAGTAACCGTACTACAGAGACTGCTCTAGTAAGTGTAGGACATCTTTTGTCTTCACCAAATAGACAAGAATAGTCTATACAAATATTAAGTATAAAATTGACTACTATAGTGGAAATCTTAGTCAATGTGTGCATGTTCCTTGTAAGCATACCATACCATTGCATCGATTTTGACCGAACTTGGCACAGATAACCTTTGACACAAGTCAAAAGTTACTGTCTAGCTTAGAATTCCAAATCCACTTCTACTCCATACAGTTAATTTTTTAATTTCATGTAATGCCTAAAAAGCTTGCAAAACCATCTATATCTTTGCCAGTTAGAATCATAGTAGCTTGAACATTGCCAACATAAGAGTAGCTACTTATGTACAGTATCATGACCTCACAAAGTGATAAAGGGACAGTGAGTTCGTATAGCATTCATTGATGTCCTCTGACACTGATCGTAGAGTAATAACACAGTCAGATTTGGTCATCCTTTTGTTTTGACTTTATATTTTCTTCATAGCTTTGTGTATGTTTATTAGTAAGAATAAACAAGGTTGTATTGACGTTACTTAAAATGCTATTATTTCGTTCAATGAGATTTCTCTATAAATACAAGCTAGGTAGTCTGAATGTGACATCACTCAGCTGCATTAACAAGAAATCATCAATACAAATTGTGGTATTTGTGGTTCAATAATTCTCACATAATTTTTTTTGCTATTTTTATTAGATGTATTTGTTTGTCTTTACAGTGTCCTGAGAGCTTTAATTAACTCTTTAAGTGTCTTGTGTAATATTTTTTAGATGCAAGTACAACCGAGGTCTAAAACTTGTAGGGATAAACCTCAAAACACAGGTAATGCCAGGTATTGCAGCTAATCAAGATAAGAGATACTTCAAAGTAGCATTCAGAAATCATACTCCATATATAATATTCTTGAATTAAAAGGTTCAGAGCTATAGTGAGGCGTGTGCCATTTTGTTGTACTTAATGTATGACCATGCCTTACAACAGAAGGTATATATTCCTTTTTCACTAAGCTTTGATTTGTCTTTTTGTTTTCTTTTAATGAAATCGTAAAATCCATTATAAATAGGTTTTTACTGTTATGAAGTTTTGCTGGTTAGCGAAAATGGCCCAGTATTGCTCCTGAATGCTTCAATTATGCTCTTGAAATTGATAGGAAAGAGCAATCTCAGAAACAGTGCTCACTCCTATGTGTTCCAGGAAGATGAAAGATTATTCATTGTTATTAGTGTAAAGGTTGATGCACACTGGTCCATCATGACCAGAACGGAATGAAGCAGAAAATTTCCATGAAGGTTGGATTCATGGTATTTAATGATTAGGCACATACTGCCCCAAATGGAAGGATTTGGCTTCCATTCCTTCCGAGAGGGATGCCTGACACACAACCCTCATGGAAATTTCTGCTAGTGTTGGGTGGCCTTCATAAATGATCATTAGATATGCATTTGACTCCTTCAGTGTGCTGCTTATCACATACACATATAAACAGATGCTAGCACCTGTGACAATGAATGATGAATTATTAACATTGAATGTGCAAAATTATAAAGAATTATATGATGCTGCAGATGTCAACAATCACAACCACTTATGCCATGAAAAGCTTTCCTAGGGTTTTCTTGCAATCTGGGAAAAGATAAGAAGGAGAGTCTTATAGACAATCGCAAATTATGTCCCTTTGCATTTGCAGAAGCAAATGTCAACCATAACTGGAACAGGGTTATATTCACAGACAAGGTGACATTTTCATCCACAAATGGGAGAAGAGTAATTCTATTCTGTCCCAGAGGAAAAAGATTACGATGAAAGCACAAGGCACAAATGGATCACAAAGGTCACGTATCTGTGTTGTGTTAGCATTGGATGTCACAAGATGGTCTAAGTGTATTGTGGCAGTAGGATGGCATTTTAAATAACCAGCAGTATAAAGACATCCTCGAAAACACATGGTCCCTTCTATAAGGACTAGATATTCTGATGGAGTAATTGAATTCCAGCAGGATAATAACCCTGTCCACACAAGTCAACAGGTTTCAAACTGGTTCTTGCAAAGGCAAGATACTACAGTGGTTGATTGGCATTCTTATTCCTCAGATGTGAATCCTATTGAAAATGTGTGGCCAGAGGTAAAGAAAGTTTTGGATTTAAATTGGCCTACAAACAAAAGAGGTTTTCTGTGGAGAAATATCCTCTCATGAAAATTTGACTAGACATTTGATATCATCCATATCCCATAGAATGAGGTCAATAAAAGAAGCAGAGGTTTACACATCCAATATTAAGTTAATTTCTACTTTTATTTGCATTTTCATTTAGGAATATAATATGTACATATTTCATATTTAGTTTTAAAAGTAAAGAGGAGATTTCAGTTATGTGCGAGCATAAAAATACAATATGCTTGAGATACAAACCTTGGTAAGACTCATTGCTACATACTTGCTTATAGCCATTTGGCTGTTGGCGCACATTGAGTAGCTGGGACTCAGTAAGAGAGGTAGCAATAAAACGAAGCTAAAGACACGCGTCACAACATAATTGTAAACTAACCACTGAAACAATTTTGACTTTGTGAAATATATGCTTCAAGAGCCTGCTCATTTGTGTTTTTTTGGTTGGTTTTTTTTCTTGGCGTGTACACTAAATATAAAAAATAATGAGCCAACTCTTGGACACACAAGCACTGTTCACAATATGCAACAAGCTGGAAATCATGGTAGCTGCATGGTATATTGATCAGAGGAGGACCATTTCTATAAGTATATTTATTTACAAATGTAAATTCTCCTAGAGAATCGCTCCCTTCACACCATTACACATTAACAGATTATTTTCTTCACAAAAATCTATTAGCTTAAACCCTCTTTATTGTATATCATATTTTTACTGCTCCTCTTCACAATCTTCACCTTTTCTTCGAACTCCCCAGTGCATAGAATTTGAATTTGCTCTTCCCCACATTTAGCATTAATGTTGTTGTTGTTTTCTAGTGCCTTGCATCTGGCAATGAAGCCATTAGCATTCGTGCTTTCCAATACTTTTGAACTGTAGTTTCTTCTGATCTTAATGCTTCACAGGTCTTCAAGTGTTCTTCATTCATTTCTGCTGGATCGTTACACAGGACACATATTGCATTTAGCATTAATAATAACCTCAAAATTCAAGTGTTTATTACTCAACTCATTTATATCCTTACTTAGCCTCTCAAATAAGGGTTGATTGTAAAAATTCAAACTACATGGTGGATTATATACAACTCATGTTACATTTCTTTCTCGTAGAAACCCCTGTATCACTAAGCATAGTTATCACTCCTCTCCTCATTCATTTTAGCTCTTAGCCCCTTTTCCTTCCTTATAAATACTCCTATTCCACTTGATGCTCTACCTTTCACTTGTTCTTTCATTGCCAAACTTCCATAATAGTCAAAGCCACTTAACTCTAGGTCTACATTTTTTCACACCCATGTCTCTACCACTGCAATTAGTTTTGCATTGTCTCGATTTGCTAATTTCCCCCATAAACCCTCTACATTTCAGCATAGCAGACCTAAGGCTTTATCCTATACCAAACCTTTCCTTTCAAATCTAAAGGGCTCCAATTTGGCTCCACTTCTTGTAATCCTTTGTTGCCCAACTTCACCATCATGTATACTCCCCTCTTCTATTTCTAATACACTGCCACCTGGAGTTGTCACTACACTCGAATCCTGGCTTCTCAGAACATGTGCTGTTATATTTGAAGCATTACTTGAACTCACTGTCACTTCATTCTGATGTGTAGGTGTGACCATCTTTCTCTTAGTCATTACCATCTGACCAATGTCGTCACTCTGATGCACTTGGCTCCTCCCCTCTCTACTGTGTGAATTTTTTCATACGTCAGGCAATACATCACTAGAACTTTCCCTTTGATTCATCATCCTTCCTGTTGATTCCATTATCAATTTTTGACTGAAGTCCATTTTTTTTCCATCAATCCATAATGTAAGTCCTCCTACAAAGGCCTTTTTTCTTTCCTTTTCTCATTTCCACTAGAAGTTTGTTTTGTAATTATTCTCTTTCTTTCTGTAGTCTTGCTCGATGAAAATTTCAGTTTCCTTTAATTTAGATGTATTTCTCAGTGCCATCCATTTAAAATTCACCATTACCAATAATTTCACTATTATCAGTCAATTTTTAATCTCTCCCAATCCGGAAGGAATCTATGATCTCCCAACCAAATAAGTTCAAACCTAATTTCTCCTTCAGGATAACTTCAAACTGGTGTCCAACTCTTGCTCCCCTTCCTTCCTTGCAGCTGAATATAATTATATTTCTCCTCCAACCAGCTTGTTCCATCCTTTCCAGATGTTAATTTCTTCCATTTTACTATTTACTCCATTCCAGATGTAACACTTATCTGTCTATTTCCGTAAACTTTGCACCTGTAGTTTCTTCAGCCCTCTAGATCATATTTTTAATCTACCCAAATTTCATCCAATCACACTGTTCCCTTCAAGTTCTGGTTTTCCATTTCTCTTAAAAACAAAGCCCTTAGCTCAAGAAATCTGACCTTTCAAATATCAGTTTTCTGTTATTTATTATTATTAATTTTTTTTAAATTTAAGTCCCAGATCATGGAGGATTTAATTGAAAGATCTAAGGCTTCCCTCAAAAACTGCTTCTTTAACAGAAGAAAGAAGTTTACATGTGGTAGGACACTCCTTTTATTTGTAATAGCTATAGATGTGCCTTCTTATGCCATCTGACTGAAAACTATCAAATTGCCTAACTAGAGATGCTCTTGGTCTCTCTTTCCCAGGATTTGCAATTTGCAATGGACCTGGCTGTAGCTGATTCTCTTTAAAGATTCTAGAAACAGTCATCTCACTTATTTTAAGAACAGGTGCAGTTTATTTCCTCACTTGGTTGAAAGGAATAAGAGGTTCATTATGAAGGAGCATATTCTCTTCCTGTTCGACGAATTCTCTAAAGAACAGACAAATTCTCTAGCTTGACTAAGCAATGTAACAGCGTGACTGTAAGTTGATCTTTCTCTTAGGTAATGAATCTTAGGACTACATGTACCTCCATTAACTCTTGCTTCTGTAACTACATATTTTAACTTGAGTTTAAACCAAGTAGGCTAACAACATACAACACAACTGAACTCCAAAGCAAGGCCACTTTCTCGCAAACAAGTAGCAATAACTGAACTTTAGAAATACATGATTCATCAGTGTAACTAATGTGGCAACCTTTGTTTATGTTTCCATAGCAATGGCTCGTACCCTTTACCTCCCTCGATTGATCTGCCATGTATCTTCTTTCAAAAATCAGACTGTAGGCCTCCACTTCTGATTACCTTGTGAGAAGTAAGCCTAACGCTAATATCATTTGGAGTCTGCAGTAAAAGCTGCGGATCACCTCATGCCATCAACTTCCTCATTGTCATTCCTACCATAGAAGAAAACAGGAACTGGTCACTAAGTCTGACCAGCTAATAAATGGATCCACACTTTGCTTTACAGTACAAGGTTGATTGAAGGTCAATGACCAAATGGGGAATATTGAAAACAAGAACAATAATAACATTAAAGATGAGTCCAAATTAAGGTTAAAGCCAGTGGCGGCTCCTGGGTGATTGCATACTCGCAACTGCACACCCACTAATTTTTTTCGCATGCGAATGTGTCTAGACATGCATGTGAGAAAGTCGAATGTCCAACTTTCTTCTATATGAACTTGCTTGTTTAATCTTCCCATGCCCTGTTTACCAAATGTCAGCTCATGCAGTCAACAAGCTGAGACGCATAAACCCGATTTTGCGATTGGCAAAGGTAGCTTTTAGGCGAGGGGTATGCAGGGAGTTGTGCAAAGCTTGCATTTAAGAGTACGGCGAGTTAAGGCAGCATAATTGACAAGGCCAGCACATGCGATTCTTACCGCACAAGCGCACTACGTTCTTGTACAAGTCCCTCTGTTTTCCTTGCTACGAGCCTTTCCCTCCGGTTGTTTAGCAGAACCTACTAGGCAGCCAATGTGATGGTTCTAAATATAATGTAGCCATCTTCTATATTATATTAATGTTATAAACACAATTATATCTAGTCTTATTAAGCGATTATAAATGCATATAATTACTCTTCATGTCGTAATATGCTAAAGCCAATACTTCAGTTTGGAATAGTTATTTTGTTACAGTGTTTATTACTGTTTGTTATGTTTGTGTTCTGGCAGGAAGTTGCATGCAGTTGTGTCTGTACATAACGGGAAATTTGAATCTATGAAAGTGTGGAAATGAATAACATGGTGAAACTAAAGGAGATAAATTTTTCAGGTTTATTTTTATAAGAGAAGCTGTTTTCGCTGTTTGTGAGTGAGAGAAATGGTGTCTGGACAAATAATTGTTCTTTTGATATTGGTCATTTAAAACAAAAAAATAGCAAAACATAAGAGCTCAATTGCCCATATGAATTTAGAATTAGAATTGTGTGGCGTGTGTCAGAGAAAGAAAGGGAGTAAAGGTGGAGAGGATATACTGCACACCCACTGCGACAAGTCATGAGCCGCTAGTGGTTAAAGCAGAAATATCTAGTCGGTAATAACAGCCTTTCCCCATAGCATTGAAATAAGTGCCTTTTCCACCTGATAGATTGAATGTTTTACAAACAACTGGAGCAATCTAGTTGCAAGTCTGAAATACATTGTACCTCTAGTTCAGGACCTTTTAGGGTGCATACATCAGTGCATTTCAAGTGCAAAGTGCAAAATGTGACTACGAAAAGTTGACCTAGGTGCAAACAGCCACTCACTCTCTCCTTACACTTGTCTCACTTGCTTTGCCATTTCCCAATTCCACACTTGCACCATTGTTTTTTCTCTCGCAGTGCAATGTTTGTGCAATGTTAAACTAGTTCATTTGATTTTTTTTGTCATCAAATCTGATCTCTGTTTTAACAATCTAGAAAGCACTGGTGCAAACCTCATTTTTGGATAAAGAACCGTGTTCTGCAAGATGCAGCAATCTTTTTAATTCTTCCTCTCTAGTGTCCTCTATGAATTCACTATATGTTTGTGTGTGTGCTTTGTTATAGTTTCTTCCAACAGATGAGTTTTTTACATACATAATTATTGTGCCGTAGATGAGGTATTTGGCTGTCTCATCAGGACTCAAGAAAACTAAGAAGGTTGCCACTGTGTTTTAAATGGACTTTTGGTCTTTGTTTTCTTTGGAGCATTTCATTATTAGATAGTTACATCGTACCTATTTATTTCACTGATAAGCAAGCATTTATCAACACATGCTTTGTCACTTCTTTGCTCTACAGTGTGAGAGTTGAGCCAAGCTTAACTGAGTCAACATGATGCACAGTGCGAGGAACCCCTGCAGTTTGGACTGCACCCGGTGCTATTTTAACCTTAACCCTGCTCTAGTTACATGTCTTGATTTGGAATATATTACTTCATATCACTTAATGGCTAGTGTTGTTTTAATAGATTTTGACAAAAGTTGTCACATTGCTTACAACAGATTCTTTATCAGATGTGACAAAACTAGACATAGGCAAAATATGAAATTACATTTCTAATAAAGCTACAGCAAAATAGACTCATAATTTGTAGTGCATAGAGTTCATTGCTCATATCAAAAGGTTTCATGTTCCATAATATATTGATAATATTTTTCTATATCAGGAAAATCTTCATATTATTCCATATATTGTAAAATTTAAAATGATATGCTTTTAATGATGGAGTTTATTATCAAATTTTGCATAATTATCTTCGTTTTCCCTCCATTAATATTAATTCTCCACTTCTTATCTATGGTAAGCAAATAGATGAAGCATTTTATTTCACACAAGAATTTGATATTTTGATACTATAGAACACACATTTTAAGATCCCCCTAATCTAAATAAAATCAAGGTATGTGCATATGTATATGCATGAACAGCTTAAAAAATATTGGATAAATCCCAAACTTGTATTTAAGTTTAGTTTGTTCAAGAGTTGCCTTAAAGATTTTCAAGAAATTACCTTGCACTCACGAATACCCTTTACATTGAAAATATTTCATTTCTTTTTTATTTTCTCTAAAATGGCTCTAATGATTTTTCTCAAGTGCCATGTGTTTTAAGGTGTATGCTGGACAAAAATGTATGTCCTGAATTTTCTACAAATATTCTGTAAAATCTTCTTCATTTGGAATGAATTTTGTATGCTTTCGCATAATTGATAAAGCCTAAGAGATAGACAAAAGCTTCTATAAAAAGAAAGTAGATCTCTCTAAAACAATATATGTTAAATTTTTTTCTGTTGGTTCAAATTCTTTTATTGGTTTGGATTTTCAAATAGGCACTTAGTACCTCCTTTGAAGTGATAAGCTTTTTTTTTCTTCTGAAATTTGAAAGAGATCATTTAGCAACCCATCTTTTAAAAATTTGACTGACTTCAGTCTCCTGCATACCCCTTGTATCTACAATGAAATGTATAGTGAAATCATTTCTGTAAATGTTTATCTGGATTAACAAGAAGTAGATAGAATAAAAGTCAGATGTATTACTCTGACATGACCTTCTGTACCCATATCATTTACCATACAGCTTCTAAAAACCATTCTTGCAAAAGCTTAATTTTTCTAAATCACATGAGATAAACATTTGCATAAAGAGTTTAATTACACATTTTGTTTCAGTTACAAAAGGAGTAGGAATAATAAAATATTTAAATTCTGATTGCTATATGCTGCCTTGAAATTCTGTGCTCTTTTTATGACATCACAAAAAAACAACTGAATAGCAACGGCAAAAATATGACTTAAGTATTGAAAAACTCAACCCAATAAAATGAATTGCTTAGAAATGGCTGATGTTACAAAAAAAGTTATTTGAAATAAATGATCTCTTCTAAAGATATCAACATTCAAGTTTTGTCTATTTCTTTTACCAGTTTCAAAATTCCTTTGAAATGAAGAGGTTTTCACAGGCTATTCCCAGAACATACAAGATGTACATTTTATTTCTTATATAAATATTTTAAATATTTTATGACGCTATGCTCAGCACACAACAAAGGATGGCTGGGGCCAAGTTACTTCGCACCACATGCCAGGCCAGCAAGCAGGCAGAGGCATTCAAGGTCTGGCTGCCTTGCATGGCTATTTGTGTACGTGATTAACAACAATTGCAGCAGTCACATACACAAGCGGCTTATCTTTACATATTATAAACAATTATTATGTAGTTATCACAGTGAGAGCAAGCAGTACACTGATCCCCACCTCTCCTATTATGCACGTGGGCATGCCTCTTCTATTGCGGATCAATGCTTCACAAGTGGGGGAGTGTCACGACAATTTGGACAAACTGTATTTGTGATAAAATTTTAGAAGACAATAAAGTGATAGAAAAAGTAACCAAACTGGATTTTGTCATTTTGTTACACTAGTGTCAGGAAGTGGTATTCATTGAATTACCATTTTGTCACAATATGTACCTAATTTAATTAAAATCGTTATAGCCAATCTTTAGAAAATAAAAAGTACAGAAAACTTTTGTATATAACGGCTAGTTTGGGATGAGGAATCGCTTTGAAAATCTGTATATCACTCTATGGGAGGTAGTAAACTTAAATACCAAGTTTGGTATTCATCCAACACTTTGTTTTAGTCATGGTATTCACGCTGAGCAAAATGACTCTGTGGTATCTTGTGAGGCTGTCATTCAAGATGTCCCAGGTTCAATTCTCATCAACTGCCAACTCTGACCATGGGTTTTTCGTGGCTTTCCCTGGTTGGTAGGAAAGTGCTGGGGTGGTTTCTCATCTATCATGATTTCCTTTCCATCATTTCCCTTTCATTACTTTTTCTTCAGGTATGCTTTTAGGTTTTCTGGCATTACTGGGAGAGCAAAAAAAGGTTCAAACTGGCTGCATGGTGTTTTGCTGGTCTGCATCCTCGAGGCTTGTTGCCGTCTGCTGCAGTCATGGAAAGGCATGGATGAGCCTATACAACATTTAAAAAACTCTTTGAAAGGTTTTACTTATCAACTTTATGAAAGGAGATGTTGAAACTGGCCACTGTCATTGTCCATACATTTTGGCACCTCTTTAGGAAACTATCCATCACTCGCCATAGTTCATGTTGAGAAATGCTGGCAATTTCCTGGCAGATATTTTGTTTTAATCCTTTCAGGGTGTATGGGTTTGTCTTGTGCACTGTATGTTTTAAGTTACCTCAGTTTTCATCTAATAAATAAAAGATGCTCTAATATGTAATGTTACTCTTTGTTTCAGGACTTCACGTTATCAACCAATCCCTGGTGAAGATAGTGAGGATCCTGCAAATGATGTAGCGCAGCCAATAAATATTCATTATAATTCTGAAAATACATAGCATTGAACCTGAGAACAATCAAATTGGTACAGTAGCTGCAGAGTGGCAGATTCAACAATAATACAGTGAAACCTGAGTCAGTGATAATGAAATGAGAATGTAAAAGTATGGATTAACAAAATAGGTGAGAAAGATTGATTGTACAACTTCATAGAGAGGTGCCTTTGTGGTCATTTACACAAGTGTTTATAAGCGAAGATTTTAAAGCGTGAAAATTTGGTGCATTATTTGTTGGAGATTTCTTATAAAGTATCTTATAATCTCCAAAATATATAATATATGTTAAAGAAATGAGGAAGGTTGACTTTCCAAGCAGAGGCAAATAGTGAAAGGGGTATTTCTGGTACCTATTGCATAGAAGTCATAGACATTTACTTGATATTTTACATTTTACCTTTTAATATGTTTTGCAAGGAAAAGCCAACTGTATTCTAGAGGTATATTTGTCCTGTCTCATAAGGCAATCAGATAGAAGACTGTAGAGTCTTAAAGATTTGTTATAGTTTTAGCATTTATAGCAGTTAGGGAAGGGGTAAGTGTTCTAACACAGACCGAAAGGATATTGTTAAGATTGCAGTGGTGCTTTAAGGTGCAAACTGTTATAATCATTTTTATAGAGAGGATTTTTTAAGAGAGGACTTAGTACCAAAATGCTTAAATTGGGCAATTTTGTACATATTAAATCAGTGTTCTCCACTAGTAGGTATACATTACTATGGTGTTTTGCATTATGAGAGAATAAAAAAAGTTTCATATCCTTATTCACATATTATGATTTTGGAATAATATCTTGATCTTGGTAACACACAAAAGAATTGAGAAGCTATAACTACTACAGTTTGTTCACTAGCTCATGGTCCCTGGTAGGAATGCAGCAAGCCAGTACATCAGTAAACAATTCCAGGTACACAAAGATATCTGAAGCTGGAGTTGTGCTTCTAGTTGCACTTATCATAAGAGTGCCAACCTTAGAATGTGTATTCATGCTAGATTAAAGCAAAGAAATTGCTCAAAATAGCAGAACTTAAATTTTATTTTCAGTTCATGCAATATATTTAACTCATAAAACAGAAACAATGTTTTAATGACTCCATCTTTCTCCCACTGTTCATTTTCTACCTTTTCTTTATTTTTCAAAAACCCTACAAGTCTGCTTCGGTCTCAAGTGATATATCTTCATTGCAATTCCTGCAAGGATACGTTACCTGTTACATTTGTATGTATTCATTTTACCTTGGCCCAAGCTGGTTCTATGGGATTGAGATCACAATGTATGGGGGCAAGCAAACTCCAGTGTGGCCCAACAAAACCAAAAATGTGTCTGCTTCAAAAACCCTTTTGGTATGTCCATTTCAGTCATCCTATAAAGATCTGTTTTACAAATAGAACTGTCACTCTGAATCCTTTTGTTCTGCAACCACAATATCCAGTGCTATTTTTCTGGGGGAACGCTGGTGGACACATTCCCGTGAACATTATCTGACCAACAAATTTAAAAGCCATGAAGTTTCCCCATTAAAAAGTAGGAAAATGTGATTCTATAATTAATGTTTGGTTTTATTTATATTTGTTAAGTTGGCTTCCATTAATTATCATCTAAAGGTTGTTTAATTAAACCCGAGACATAAAGTACTTACAATTATAAGTTGCCCTTATGGTTCTTATCTCAGATATGAGATTCCCTTGTGGTCTACCAGAAAAATATGAATCTGTTGGGGAATTTAATATAATGCTGGTAAGTTGCCATGATGGCTCAGGGGTTAGAGCAGCTGTGCGTGAAGCAGAAGATCCATGGTTCAAAACCCGGATATAGCTTTGAATTTTTCAGTCTCATTCTAACTCCCAAACATTGCCCACACACAAATTGTGTACTTAAAAAAACACCAGCAGCAAGTTGGTTGGCATGAAATAACAATTAAGTTGTGTTTTATTTACGCTTAGCAGCTTACCGATACTTGCAGTGTATTGTAAAGTGTACACGTGGTTTTTAATGCATTTCAAATTATAATGATACATGTTTGATGATGGTGGATAATAGGGCATGAAAGCACTGATCAGACCTCGAGTGAACATAGTGATAAAAATTAAGATGATATCCCTGATTTTTGGTCTTTAGATCAAAAATTGAATGACTACTGGTTGAAAACAAGAAGCTTGGTTGCAGAATGTGTGAAGAAGTCGGGAAAGTATGACCAGAAAGAAAAAAAGTATGGGATGAACAGTGCACAGGTGTAGGCTACAATTTCTGTCATGTGATGGGAATGCAGGGAAAAAAACCAAAAGAAAAGGAAAAGGTAAGATCAGTAATGTTATCTGCCTCATTTTACTTAATTTCTTGCATTACGTATAGGCTACTTAGATTTTAAAGTAAACAAGTATAGTCCAAGAGTTCCCTTAAACATTTTTTAGAAAAAGAGCACTGACAATATCATAGCAGACTTCACAGCACTCCTAGGTGGGGGTTTATCTACTTCTATACTACTCTTTTCATTACTTCTAACATAAAACTAGTGACTCGTACAATTTTACAACTGAAATTAACATAAATTAACAGTGAGTAAAAATAGTGCAACTAACATTGAAAGTAAGTTGGTATTGTAGCCAGCAGAACAACATTTGCATGGAAGTTTACAAAAATTGCGTTATACTATGTGGAATGTCTTTCTTCTCCCCTTCATTCCTCTAAGACCATGAACTGGTAAACAGACAGTAGTTACCTAGCAGTTACCAACTGTTATTTACTACTTCTTTTCCCGCTTATTAGTGATGCCAATTATAGCTGTCTTAGGTTGGCCATGTATTGAAGGTAGCACAGAATAGCAGAGTATAAGCATTAAACTGGTATCATTAAAAAAGGATCTCTTCTTATTAGCGCTGCAAAGTGATGGCCTTAAGGTGATTGCAGCATACTTGGGATACTTAATTCAGACATATCCCAAATCCAATGATGCACAGTTGCTTTTAAAGAAAGAGAAATGGCACAGAAAAGTTTGTCTTAACCATCAGGTATTCAAAATTATATTAAAGGGAGGAAATTCAATGCTCACCATCCTATTCAAACTCAACAGAAATAAGCTGTTTTGAAGTGGTAAATTCCAACAAGTTTAAAACTCAAAAAACAGATATAATTTATCTTAGGTTTATTCAGGATGGGTCATAAGTGTTACAGATGAAATTCTCTTAAATGAATACATATAAACATATGCCTTGTCTTCCAAATATTTTTGGTGAAAAAGGTCTTCCAAACTGTGAAATGGACAATATTTCCTGGAGGGATGCAACTTCGGAATTTTAGGTGGAACTTTCATTTCTGGCTTCTCTCAGTACTTACCAACTTTTATAAAAATATTCTGCTCAGCCCCATTCTGCTCAGTGAATGAGAAGCTGGAAGCAGAACAATAACACCAACAGGCACCAGTAAAAGGAAACACAAAAAGAAAATTAAGCTTGCACAGTGGTGCATACCTCAGAGTGGTACACATTTGAATATTTGGTTATTATTTTGGAGTGGTTTTCTCTAATATTGAACAACATGCAGGCACTGATAGCCCTCAAGCTTCACATATTCAACTTTTCATATCCTCTATGGTTGTGTCATCAGCACAAACTGACAGAGGTTTGCTTTCTCTTGCCCCAGTGCTGTCCTTGGTCTGAGTTCAATATGCAGTATCTCATTGTATAACATTATGTAGGATTTCTGTACCTGATTCTATGCTACCCTTGATATTCAGCCAGCCTTACTTATATGGATATCTATTTGTGTCTACTTTCTGCATTCTATATAATCTCTGCTCACATGAAAAATGCTATATGAACTGATTTCAAAATCTGCTATTGAGAACAATATATGTACAATAGTTGGCTCATCCTTACTTTACATCCTGCAAAAATGTTGTTTAACTTCCAACATCAGTTGTGGTATTACATCCTATAGGAAGTCACAGATATAATCAAAACAAAAAAATAACTTTAAATACCCTCTAAATGGTCAGAAATACATAAACTCACTTGAAATAAAACGAATAAAAGCTAAGCACAAATGTACTTTCTGCACATGCACCAAGTTGTTAGCTGACAATAGTTGCCTTGCTGCCAACGTTGTTCCCACAATCAGCCAAGTATTTGTTGCAAATGTTAAAAAAATCAAATAAACTGGCAAAAGTTTTAATTGATCTAAAACTAAACTAAACCTAGCACAACACCCCATGAAGGGCCAACGCTTGCTGCCCAGCTGCTGCGTCCTCCACCTCTGCCACTACAGGCATCATTGGTGGGGTGCAGTACTGGAGGGTGGGACGTGGTCAGCACCCCAAGCCCTCCCAGCCAGTTATACAGCCTTCTCAACCTGGGGCCGCTACTTCTCCATAAAGTAGCTCCTCAATTGGTCCCCTCGGGACCTAACAAGGCTGAGAGATCTCCCAGAGGGGATAAAATCCCCATGCTGGTACCGGCGATCGAACCTGGGTCCTCCGTGCCACAGGCAAGCATGCTACCAACTGCGCTATGGAGGTGGTCACTGATCTAAAACATAACTGAACTATTGTCTAAACTAAGCTAACATTTTATTTACACAGCTGAGCTATTCAATTAAACTGCAGGGTCATTCCCCGATATCCTGCAATTCTGTTTCATAAAGGTGTGAAGGTTTGCATCACACTCCCAACATAACATGCAAGTTTTTAATAACCTTTTGTCATACAGAAATTGTATGCATTATTCATCATCATAACACAATAGTGTTAGATCAACAACATTAACAAATCTAGTCATAGCAGTAAAACACAACTTACACTTAAAAAATTGATTTACTGAATGGCTGGGATCAAACAGGATAATAGGATAAACAGCAAAGGTAGTTTGCTTCTAACAGTGGCATATGTCTGTAGCATTGATATCTAATAGCTTTGCAACTATTGAAGTTGCCTGCACTTCTATTCCAGGGCGGCCGCACCATAGCCGAGTGGTTAGACCATTCGCTTCTCACCAAAGTAGCCGGGGTTCGATCCCAGGCAACCGCATTTGGGATTTGTGGTGGATGAAGCAGCACTGGGGCAGGTTTCCTCCGGATTCTCCAATTTCCCCCACCATCTCATTCCACTGATGCTCCATCTACATCCCATGTATCATCAGTGTCATCACCTGTAGTGCTGTATGTAGTAAAAGTGGGCGTTAAACACTACAAAAAAAAAAATTCCAGGGCAACTTCAGCAGCTTCCATCAGCACTTGTTTAGTTACATCCTGTATTGAACTTAGAAAGAATTTTTGCAGGACCTTAAGTAAAGAATATCCCAATATTTTATGTTGCACTACTCGAATCTATACTTGACTAGTCATTCCTTGCGAAACTTCACATTTTTAAACCTAAATTTATGATCAAGCTTTCCCTGTGTATACAGAAAAAGCTGATAAAATGTATACAAATCAATGTAAGAAAGATGTACCCTTTTACTAACATTCCAGTCAATAATTAACTTAGGTAATGGTTCCTTTGATCTATTATTAATAAGCAAGTGTGTTTAAATGTTTGGAACATAAAGTTACTCATACAATGTAATAAGAAATTCTTAATAATTTTACTGAGATATAATTTTCTTTGCATAACTTTGTAGATGAAAAATGTACTGGATGCATATTATTGAATGAATGAGTGTATATTAATAAGAACTGTTCTATATAACTAGCTTTTCCATGTCAATTTAAGGGCATTCACTACTGATGGAGCACCACTTAGCATCACTTTGTCTACCCTCAATTTCTTAATCTAGATGCTTAAAACATCTCATGGATTTCTGCAAATTTGGAGTTGAAGTAATAATATGCAAGAGTTAAGAAAATACACCCAATACATTTCAAGTTAGTTAGAAATTTGTGCAAAATTAAAGGTAGTTTATGAAATGTCTCCTAAAAAAATATTTTTAGCCAAATATACATAAGGATTATGTATGAGTTTGAAGAACAGCTAAATGTTTTGTTACAACTCAAAAATATATTTTTTGAGATTAACCATCACTATATGAGTATTTTAGACCCCACAACTTCTTGAAAGTGTTATAGCACAAAAACTAATGCATTATTGCCAGTATAAGCATTTCTGACAGTAAGCTGTGACTTCTATTCATCTTGTGCCCAAATTTTTGTAGGACAAAGTTGTTACTTTTGAGTTGCAGCTGCTTCTGACAATGTATCTTTAAGAGGCAATAATTTAAACAAACTTCAATTATTTCTAAAAAATCTAGGATTTTTAACTGTAACCCTTTTATTCTTAGCCATCTTTTGGTAACACATTTCAATTTTAGTTTCAATCAGTAAAAAATAGAATGTGACAATTTTTAGGTCTAGTGTCTAGGGATCTCTTTAGGCTGGATTTATTTGGCACTGACAAAATACTGCAGCCCGTCAAAAAAAGTCTTCAGTGGGCAGGTCAGATCTCTCGAGCAATTGCAAGAAACCATACCAAATGACTCATTCGGTATGAGTAATTCATTAGGGAGTTGTTCAAAATGAGTGCTTAATTGTACAAATTATGCACTCATATTTCAAACACTTACAGTTCTCACATCCTGCATAAGTTGACAAAAGCCTAAGTGATCCTGTTTATGTTGTAGAAGTACTTCTAATTACACTTCAGCTCTGTGGATTCATGTAACTAAGCAGTTAACATTTCTTTACGCTTGCTTTACAGGCCTGTAAAAATACATCCTGTCATATCCGTAATTCCTGGGCTGAGAATTGTGACTCCATTAAACATGACCCAACCAGGGACACTGATATTGCTAGAATAATAATGATCTTAAAGTTGTGATAATCCTAATCATTCATTGTGCAGTTCTTAGACTATTATTCATAACTCATTTGTTATTCTCGGTTCTTAAGATCATAACATTCACAACTTGAAAGGTAGAATCATACTGAAAAATTCAATGCCATAGCTCTGTGCCCTATGCACAGATAGTTACCTTGATACTATCAGTATAACATTAAATTCCCCTACTCCCTTGCACTTCTTCCAGTAAACCATAAGATCTCAAATCAATAACAAAATAACATACCCTAATGGCAACAAAACAATGTTGTCTCCTTGTGACCACTAGAGACAGATAAAATCTTACTACACAAAACAATGTAGATAAGTTTACACAATACACAATTTATGTCAAATAATTTTTATGTGGAGATAAACATTTCCAAGATATACCTTGTTATTCCTTTGAATTTTTTAATACTTACTTTTTTCAAATAAGAAGTTGTTACTTAGTTTGTTTATTTTATTTACATGCCATGCAAATAAAATGGAATTTCAAAGCCATTACAGAGTAATCAGCTCTTTAAAGATTTGACTATCACTTGTACCTATAAGGAAATATGTAGTAAAAGAACTTCTACAAATGCCTATCTCGATTAACATGTAGTAGAGAGAAGAATAATCAGGTTTTGTAAGACTGTTTGTTTTAGAAACAGATAGAGAAAGTCATGTGATTGCAATGCATCAGACTTTTTAAATATGGTTTGCAGGAGGCTTTTTGGTTTGCTCTAGCAATTTTCTTCATTTACATTGATATTTTTTTAAAGTATTGGGAGAGTGTCCCCATAAAAGAATGTATAACTTAGTTCTGGCATAAGCATGTACATTTTTAAGTGTGTGTATTTTTACAATGGAGAGAAGGGTACAGTGAAGTAAAAAGTTCTTGAATGAAAAACTCATCTGCTTAGTTCAGGTTTTAATTATTCACAGATGAACAGTTTGGCTTGAATAGCTCACAATTGATGGCAACTCATGCAAAATGTACCAATGTTGTACAATATGTATTTATTTTGACATAACTTCAAGTTTCCAACATGCAATCCAGCAGCTCATTTTGGATTTTGATATTCCCTTAAAAACCTGATCACCCGCTACTTGTTCTTTCATTACACTGTCTATATCAGAAGTTAGATTTATGAAACCTAAAAAGAAACCTGGATTTGTCAATGGTTGTTAGCTAATGCTGGATTTCTGACAATGAAGTCATTAATCCTCTTGCTCTCCAATATTTTTCACTGATGGAAGAAGAGAGCAAATAGCAGTAATAGTAACCGCTTTTTAGAGAGCACCACATTTTTATGTTTTGGCAGTCACATCGCAAGTCAGCTCTAAAGCACCACAAAATCATACAATCAATAATTCTAGAGAGAAAGTCTTTTTTTCACCCTATCTGCTGATTGTGTTTCAGTATCTTGTCACTGGAGGCACAACTTAATATTGTTGCAATATTAGCTACAGTATTTCACTAACCTCAAGTTGGCTGTTTATATGCTTATTATTTACCTTATGTTTCTTTATTAATGCATAAATAGATCTATAGAATTTGCCATGTTGCTTGCATAATACAATATGCAAACTTTAAAACAAAGAATCCATTGCATACCACAGCAGCTTAAAACCATTTCCTCACAGCTGGCAAGGAGAAAAACCCCACAGAGCATGTACAGTCAAAATTTCACAGCAACATACCTTCTCTCTGAGTGAGATCATAGGAGCTGAAATCCATTCAGCACTTAGCACTGTAGTTTCTAGCTGTAGCAATTTGTGTTATTCCAGAAAGACTGCTTCTTTTTCTTCTTTTTATTCTTCTTACTCTTCCTCCTCCTCCTCCTCCTCTTCTATTTCCCTCATGGTTTGGGTTTCACCCGTTCCAGTCTCACATTTGTTTACTCCATCATTTCTTTGGTCTTCCAATCAATCTGTATCCCCACGGCTTATAATTTAAAGGCTGTTTAGGTATCTGATCACCTCCATAGCACAGTTGGTAGTGCGCTTGCCTCTGGCATGGGGGACCCGGGTTCGATCCCCGGTACCAGCATGTGGATTTTTCCCCCACTGGGAGGTCTGGCATGGGGTGCACTCAACCTCCTAAATCCTGATGGACTAATTGAGGAGCTACTTGATAGGGAAGTAGCATCCCCAGGTCGTGAAGGTTGCATAACTGCCAGGAGGGCTCAGGGTGCTGACCACGTCCCACCCTCCAGTACTGCACCTCACCAATGACACCTACAGTGGGCAGAGGTGGGGGATGAAGCAGCTGGGCGGTAAGCCTTGGCCCTTCCTGGGTTGTTGCGCTAGGGGTTTAGTTTAGTTTTAGGTATTCATCTATTGTCCATTCACGAGAGATCATCTATCCATTTTTCCCTGTAATCATCTGTTAGCTGATGTAATACTGTGACTCCTAACTCCTCTGTTATTTGTTCATTACAGATATGTTCCTATCTCGTACATCCCTTCACTGTTTGTAAAAATCTCATTTCCACAGCTTGAATTTTGCTTTTATGCTTTGCTTTGAGTGTCCATGTCTTGCTTCCATATAATATTAATGATAGAGTCTTAACTGAATAAAATCTCAATTTTGTTTCCTTTATAGCTGTATTTTTTATGTCCTATGTATTGTTCCACAAATTTCTTGAAATTTTAGTAGCTTTATGTAGAGAGAGTGCTACAAAATATATCTTCATCTCTTACGTATGCATACTAACTTGCACTCTAAAGAGAACAAGCCTAATTTTGGTGCCGATTTACAATGTGCTGTAGCACATTAGCATCTGATTATCTGCAGCCCTTGCTCACAGTATAGCTGCACTTGAATAAGCAATTCTTAGGAATGAGTTGCGATGTACAAGAAAAGTCTTGTTGCCAAATGCATCCAGTCTATGGGATATACCTACACAGTATGCAGAGAGCTCCATCAGTGGTTGTATATAGAACTTCACTGTGGTTTTCAGCCACACCATATGTATGAAGTCTATTTGCATGCCATGCAAATAACTTGACATTAGACTTACATGAAAATGCACAAGAATTTGTCTTTTAGTTGTAATATTTCTCCTACCTCTATTATTACTCTGTTTAATCTATATACAGAAGTTACCCATTATTGTTCCTCTGCTTATCTTCTCTCCGTTTTACTTTCTTCCATAATCCTTTTGCATTAATTTTTCCATCTGCCATGCATCCTGAATAACCTCCTTTCTATTATATCCAAAAGGTAAATCATTAACCAAAGAACAAAATGCTATGGTATATGTAATATTTTAAAGTCCATAACTTTTCTTGCAGTAAAAGTGTGTGCAGTGCATGTGTCCAGATAGGTTTAAGGGATATGATGGTACTTACGAACTGTTGTACTTTTTGAATGAGGTGTGAATATATTTTTTATTCTGGATAGAAATAAAAGGACTTCAAGATAATGTTCATCATCATCACAGAAGTGAGTGTAACGGAAAGTTAACATCACTAACATTGAAAGACTGTAAAGTGTGTGATGTGTAAATAGTAACAAGTTTTATACTTGTATTAAAACTATTCTAAGACTGTGATCACAGCTAAGAAGTTTGCTCCTACAAATTGAATTTCCATTAACTGCAGGGAAACATGCAGACCATGTTTCTGCATCTGTTTAGCATACAAGTTGAATTATTCACATAATCAAGAGTATATTAATAGGTCTATAGTAGATGACAATAAACTTGAACTCTACTAGTGATTTAATGCAAAATGCAATATATATCTTTTTATAAATTGCATGTTTTTGCCACTAAAACTGAATGATATTTCAAAATGATCCATTTTGGTAGTTTTTCAAGTTATATTTCCATATATCATCATCTAGAGGATGCAAAGTATCTGTAGCTTATTATATAGTTCTCAAATGTTAAGATGTTTTTATTCAGAAATGTCTCTGGGAAAAATAACCTATTAAGAACATTATGTATCTTTATTAGAGGTCTACATGGATTCAGGCCATGTCCAGCCCATGGGCTGGGTTTGGAGTTACATAATTTGAAAAATGTTTGTCAGGCTGGAAATAAAGATGAAAAAATGTATTTACCACATTCAACATAAGTGTAGGGTAATTAAACCCTATGGTAATCCATTTGCTGTCTTCTCTGCTGCACAAAGGAACCAAGAGTTGCTGACAAAATGGTGCCAGCAGAAACACTCTAAAACCCTTATCTTACAAACAGGCAGCATATCTCCATTTACTTTTTAGCACCTATCGCACAACACACTGCAAATTTTTGTCATAATCAGGCATTTCACATGGCCATTAATAAATATGAAACTTCAGGTTCAGTATTAGACAAGAAATATTCTAGATCAGTCTTAACAGAAAATAAACTAGATGAAATTGCTTCCAGTTTAGAGTAATCGTCTCAAAAACTGTAAAGAAATTAACATGAACACAGTCAATATTGGGCTTCAGAAAAATCTATGGTATTCCACAAAACACCTCACTATAGTTTGAAAATACAAGTGCGGTATGTGACAATTACTAGAAAAATAATAAGTCCCATTTTGTTAATAAAACAATGAGAGATATGGTGCATCTAGGTCGTGAAGACCATATAACTGGCTGGGAGGGCTCGGGGTGCTGACCGTGTACCACCCTCCAGCACTGCACCCCACTCAAGACACCTGTAGTGGGCAGAGTTGGGTGATACAGCGGCCGGGCATTAAGCCTTGGGCCTTCATGGGCTGTTGTGCTCGGGGTTAAGATATAATGCATGTTTATGAGGTAAGGATTTTAGTGTGCCTCTTCCTGCACCATTTCACCAGTACTCATGATTCTCTCATGCAATGGAGAGAGCTCACAAATGGGTTATAATAAATATTAATGACTCTGTATTTTATTTATCATGTAAATATCATTAAACATGTGGTATTTCATTAAAGAACATTAGCACATTTTGAAAAATATAAAAATTACAACAAAAACCTTTTAAAATAAAGAGAAAACAAAGAGGAAAGTATTTTTCATGTTTTTGATCTGTAATGCTTTTTTTTTAAATTTATCGTTGCTTAACTACAAACTGTTACGTTACAAAGTATAAACAATAGAAAAATGCAAACTTCTCAATACAAGTAAATTAATTCAACATAATGCATTTTAGAAAATAAATTCTATGTAATATTTTATAATCACAGTTTGTAAGATAGCATTTGTCAACATGCCACTTAATACTACTACTCTATACCAGTGGTATTCAACCTTTTTTCTCTACATACCCCCAAAGACAATTTTCTATTTGAGCCTGTATTCCTAGGCCTAGTCCTAGAGTTATCCTTAATTAAATTATACATAATCATATCTAAAATAGATTATAATATTTATAACTTATTTAATACTACACAAAGAAGTATTCAATTAAATTTACATACCTCCTGAGAAGTCTTCACGTTACCCTGGAGGTATGCATACCCCAGATTGAATATCACTGCTCTATACTGATGATAACAACAAAAACAAAAACAACAACAACAACAACAACAACAACAACAATAATAATAATAATAATAATAATAATAATAATAATAATAATAATAATAATAATAATAATAATAACAGTAATAATAGTAATTAATAATAATAGTAAATAATAATAATAATAATAATAATAATAATAATAATAATAATAATAATAATAATAATAATAATTATAATAATTATAATAATTATAATAATTATAATAATTATAATAATTATAATAATTCTAATAATTCTAATAATTATAATAATAATTCTAATAATAATTCTAATAATAATTCTAATAATAATTCTAATAATAATTCTAATAATAATTCTAATAATAATTCTAATAATAATAATAATAATAATAATAATAATAATAATAATAATAATAATAATAATAATAATAATAATAATAATAATAATAATAATAATAGTAATAATAATAATAGTAATAATTAATTGTAATAATAGTAGTAGCCTGCAAAATAATTGTATGCAAAGCACAATTACACGACTGGGCCCGGGTTGGGCAGTACAGTATAACCCATGCTTGGGCTCAGCTCAGACCAGGACAAACATAAGTACTGTACCCTTTACCTTTTACATAAGAATTCAGCCCTTGCCAACCTCTAATGTTCATCCTAATAAGAGTCAGATCTTTCTAAAAATTCAGTATTGTCATCCTAGGGAAGAAAAATATTAATGTTTATTTGTAATGAGTGTAAATAATAATTATTGTCTTTAAGCAAATTATTTAAAAATATTACAACATTGTACCACTATGCCAACTCATTCCTATTCCTTTGTTGTGAAAATGGTGGATTATATGATGATTCATTTTTTTTTCTTTTGTATTATTTGACTGTGACGTCAAACAACTACTTTGAAATTTTGCAATTGTATGCACTGCCACATATGTATTTTTTCTTTTCTACTAATTAGGTTGTTTTATTGAAGAGTCAATATGGAGCATAGAAAATACCTTGAGTGGTGCAGGCCATAGGAGATTATTTGAACAAATAAGGAAGGAAAAGGAAGTGTCAGATCACATGCCAAAGTTACACACATTTTTCATTAACAAACTTCTAGATACTGCAACTGCAGGTTCTTTCTCACCTGAAAACTTAAACCTACAACTGATTCACAATGCAATGGCAATTGTTGTGAAAAGAATGGCATTAGTGAGTCTGAAGTTGATAACTAATGTGAAAAATTCCACAGAAGTGAACTATTTATGCCTAGGTGAAGTTTCGTCAGAATTTACAGCAGGTAAAGATCTCTTCTTTAGGGAAAACAGTGAAAAATACAAGATTATTTACTAAGAAATGGAATTAGCCAGTATAGAAACTGTGTTTTGATAAAATTAGAGGAAGTATATCTTATAACTGGAGATCGTTTTTCAAAGGATTTGTTTGAAAAGAAATTGTTGAATGGAGACATCATGCAATACAATTACTTGATTTATCCTCCCAGTCAGGGTTCACTTTACTGTGCATCATGTTAACTGTTTGGGAGTTCATCCCTGTTTGCTAAAAACTAAACCCCAGCGCAACAGCCCATGAAGGGCCAAGGCCTACCGCCCAGCTGCTGTATCCCCCACCTCTGTCCACTACAGACATTATTGGTGAGGTGCAGTACTGGAGATCCCTGTTTGCTACAAGTGGTTTTAGCGACTGGAAACATGTTAATCAAAGAGCAATTGAACATGCAAATTTCAATGCACATCATTATTAAAGCTACGTAGGCTTTTACGGCCGGCGTTTAAATTGTAGAATGAAGTATCTTCCGGGCTGTTATGCTGTGTTCTGCTGGAGATCTGTCTTCCAGATGTTTCGTTTACAACTGCGGTAAACATCCTCAGTGGCGTTGTCGAAGTCACCTCGTGGAAGGTATCACTGCGACTGATGCGTCGACTGTCTGTGGCGCTCCATTTATACCATGCACAACGTGCACTGATTGGCCCAGGGCGTGCAGAGGCGTGGTGGCTGATTGGCTTACCTTGCTTTCCTGCTTCTTATGATGTTCTATGACCGGATGCCAGTTGCTGTTTAATCTTAAGGCCTCCTCCTTCTTATTAAAGTTGTTAGGGTGCTTGTAAATTTCAACAGCCGCTTGCTGTAGTCGGGCATAGTAATGTATGGTAGATCCAAGGATGCGCGCATCCTGGAACTTAATACGGTGTTCACCAACTGCATTAATGGCATGTTCAGCGACTGCAGACTTATCAGTTTGGCCCAGGCGGCAGCTTCTTTTGTGTTCCGTGAGTCTGGCCTTAACACTGCGCTGAGTAGTTCCAATGTAAACTGAGCCTTGTGGTTGTGGCTCAGTTTACATTGGAACTACTCAGCACACGGAACACAAAAGAAGTTATCTGTAGTAGTGAAACTTATACTTAACTTCTACCTTCCATAAATGAAATGATAAACTCTTTTGAAGTTTACAAGATGTTGGGAGAGAGAAAACTGGAGACTATACTAAAAGTTGTGTAAGTCAATGAAGCTAAAACAAAATATGTAGGTACACAAATGAAAGAAGTTCTTGATGACTAAAATTCTGAATCAGAAAATGAAACTAATTTGCGAATCTAATGATGACATATTGAAAACAAAGCCTTTTTTATTATATTGGACAGATCATCCACAGGGCTTAATTGGTGTCTTGCTGTCTATAAAATATTTTTTTTCTGAAAAGTTCTCATTTTCTCTTATTATCCTATTTGACAGAAATGACCCTGATGAAGCATATAACTCTACAAAACAACTGCTTTATGTTTACTCATGAGATTTAGAATAGTATTTAAGAATAGAATGTGTCCATTTTAAAAGTTTCCTTTTGAGTTCCAGACATGAGAACTGTCCCCCTTTACTCGCTCTTCTTTGTATATAGGATATTATTCTGTTCATTTCCCCTTTTATTTCTCAGATGGTTTATAAATGTTGTAAATCCATCTCCTAGCAAGTCTTCCTCTTGTCCTTTTCCCATCTAAAGGTCTGCCTTCTTTGGCTCTTTTTACTAGATGGTTGTTTCCCATCCTGTTAATGTGTTCTTTCTGTCACTCATTAATAAATTTTGTTATATCTTGGATTTGACAATTTTCTCTGATTTCTATATTATGTATTTTATCTAATACAATTTTTCCTTGAATTGTTCTTAATATTTTCAATTTGCATGTACTTAATATTTGTTTTGTTTTAACTGTATCTGTTCTGGTTTCTGCTGCATAAGTTAAGATTGGTCTAACTATTCTTTTATAAATGCGGACTTCACTCTACTGCCATATACTTATTTTGCCAAATTACGTCTTTTATGCAAAATTATGTCTGGTATCTGCACATCTGTATCGACCTGTGTTTTTACTTCTTGATTTAAATTTTTTGTGCTTTACCATTTGAATAAAATTCTAAGAGACAGGTATCTGTTTCATATCTATCCTAATATCAGAATAGTTCTTCAGCTTGATTTGAACACACCACAATGAACTGTTTTGAGATCTTTCTCGGTTCTTGGGAGGGTTAAACACTATTTGCATGCTTCTCGCACTCAGAACTGTTTGAATCATCTCGCTGTACTACTAAAAGACAATTATTTGACTAGGAAACTGGACTTTGATAATGTGATAAACACGTTTGGTAGTAACAAGGCAAGAAGAAAGAGTTGCCATACTGAATTTCGAACTCTGCAACCATCTTTACACAATGAACTCAAGATTGGTTACTGTACCTCAGGATATATTTAAAATATTTTCCTTCTTTGCAGATTTCTTCTTTAAATAACGTATATTTTAAAATAAATTTTTTATAATTTTGTGTTAAAAATGTTTTTTAAATCCACATTAGTTGTTGGAGGGGGCGGGGACAGAAAAATTATTGAGTTGATGGGTGTAACTTTACTTAAATATGGGCTGTTCTACATTATACATCACGATAACTACACAATCAACAGAAAATTGCAAATGATGTTAGCCTTCTTGGACAAAAGAGCTAGGTTATTCAGCCTGATGCCTGCTACAAGTAGATCCAGCATCCACATCATTCAATAGAAACACTATTTTTACGCATGATAAAACAATCTTTACTTTTTCTGCTACGTACATAACAAGTAGAGAAAGTATTGTACTCCACCCAAAAATATGACACTGAGATTTCACTGGGAATACACATTGAGGTCCTCTATATCCAAAAGAAGCATTTTTAGAAAATTGTGTGTGTGCGTGCATGCATGCGTGCCCAAACAACATAACTAAAAATGAAGTCCGTTAAATATCAAACTTGGTATTCAGCATCTTCCATGGATGTGACAAAGATTTTCAAGAAAATTCCCATACCCCAGACTACCCTTTACATGGAACAATTTTCAAAAATTTTGATTTGATCAAAAATGGATGTAACAATTTTGATTAAAACACCCTATTTTTAAGATATTTTCATGGCAAACATATGTCTTGAATTTTCTGGGAATGTCTTCAGGAGTTCTCTTTATTCTGGTTGATTTTTGCATAAATGGTAAACCATGAGAGAAAAGCAAGTTCTTACTATATAGAAAATGTAAATTCATTAAAACACACAGCTTATAACAAATACATTTTTTTTGTGGAGTGAACTATTTCTGAGATTTTCCTTGGTATTTGTCTAAATTTTCCAATACTTTTCTCAACTGTAAAGTAGTTATTCCTTTTTTATCTATCCCTTGGCCATGTAAAGAGAATGGAATTTCATCGCCCTCAAATAGCAATCAGCTGTAAAAGATGTATCACTTAAAGCCTGCTATATTCTGTATCCCTATGTTCCCCTTACAGCTACAAGAAAGTTAGCAAGCAATAAGATAATTTTTATCTCAATTAACATGGAGTAGATAGAATAAGCATTGTAAGAGTAGTTCATACAAGAGTAGAGAAAGTCATGTGAGTGCAACACAGATTTTTTCAACAACAGTTATGAAGGGAACTTTTCAGCACCAAACACATTAAGCAATCAAGGATGCATAAAGAAATCAGTTGGTTTAGACAACCATAAAACTGTCATCTTAATTTGAAATATTTAATATAAAATTTGTGATATCACAGATGTGATTCTTATATGCCTGTTAAAGTCACTGCAAACTCAGAAATCTTCAGTTTTCTTTTGATATACTTGACATTTTTATTATGTATGCAGAATACTAAGCATATGGAACTTACACAACTCAAACTAGTTATATTGGTTTTTAGCCCAAATAGCTGGATTAAGCAAAAGCTAACCCAGAGGATAACATGGAATGACAAATGTACAGGAACTTGTGAAGAATCAGGTGACACATGAAGTAGCCAAGAAGATATTGTTAAATAGAAAGAAATAGAGAACTCCCTGCAAAATCTTTACACCAATTGGTACAGGAGGACCAGATTAGGTAAGCAAGTATATCAGTTTTTTGAGATTTTATTCACTTCCTTTTTCTTACTAATGTGTGTGGCTAATGCTCAGGGTTTAGCAACAAAGCCATTCTCTTCCTTGTCTTCCAATGTTTTGAGGTCAAGTCTGGATACAATTTAAGTTGTTCAAAGATTGATAGATGTTCCATATTCATTTCTTCTTCCTTGTTGCATAATAGACAATTTGGAGATGATAGTAACCCAATTTTACGCAGGTATTTCCTGAGACAGTCATGTCCAGTGGTAAGTCCTGCTAATGTAAAATTCTTCTTGTACCAAATGGTTAACTTCTTCAACTTTTTTTAACTTATGAACCAACTAGAAAATTAACATTCAATAAAAGACCAATATAAAAATTGCAATAAAATCAATAACATTACAATATCTAAAGGGGAAAAAATGGGAAGTTCTTGCCCAGAATCCAAAAGCAATACCAGATCTACCTAGGAAAACAGCAGCTGCAGCCTTTCAATTTTTAACAGGACATGATTGTGGCGGCGCCACGGCCAAGTGGTTAAAAGCATTCGCCTGCCACCTAGGCTGCCCGGGTTCAATCCCAGGGACCCACATGTAGTATTCATGGTGGACAAAGTGGCATCAAGGCAAGATTTCTCTAGGTTCTCTGGTTTCCCCCACCACTCATTCCACCAACTGTTCCATTATCACCTTTCCAGTCATCAATTTTGCCTGTATTTCATATCTTCTTCCTCACTTTCATACCTGGTGCTTGGCTGATCGGTTCCTGTGTTCCCCAACAGGTGTCTGACCCTTGGCACTGGCTTGTAAGTCCAAAGGGGTGTAAGTCCTACATAAGGGGAGGGTAATCAGATAAAGGGAAAAAAAAGATTAATGACTTTAATGTCAGCCGTTGGATATTAGCAAACAAAAACAAAACAACATAGGCCATGCCTATCCCACCACTAACCAGGAAATTTTAAAGCAGCCCAATAAGTCTGTACTAAGTTATGTAATATAACATAGTTCCTAGATGAATTAAGTAAATCTTGGAACCAGAATTACAAGTTAGTGTTGCCTCCCTTCATCACTCCTCTTCCCTGCAGCTTCCTGGTCTCAAGAAACCTGAGTTACCATTTCCCTGTTGTTACTTCTAGTGAAAGTGCTGAGGGCATTTCACAATATACAAGACAAAAAAACATCTTATTTATGTGCTATTCAATTTTTACCAAAATGAGTTTTAAAAGCAATTTTAAAGAAATTCAAGATTTTCAATTAACTGCATAACAACTTTCAATTACTTAAAATTTGAAGCTCTACTAAAAATTCCAAGCCTGTAAATTAAACATTGTAGTAGGTACATTATGAGCAGTAAACACGCTGAAAAATGGTCAAACAAAGCTTCACAAACGACTGATGATGATATTATGATAAGGAAGTTATATAGTGAGTGAGTGAGTAGAGTTTAAGGGCCTGTCGACAGCTAGGTCATTAGGGCCCCTGAAGTTATGTAGCATGAAAAAACATGCTATAAGCATTATACAAATGTGAAAAGCCAAGTATCTCGATTTTTGAGAGGTAGAATCAGCACTGAAAAAATGTACTGCCATAACCTAGCTGGGATTTGAACCATGGATTTTCTGCTTCACACACGGCTGCTCTATCTACTGAGCTACCATGACAACTTGCCAGCCTGACATTAAATTCTCCACCCAAGGACATAAAGTACTTACTATTGTAAGTCACCTTTGGGGTACTTATCTCAGATGTCAGATTCCCTAGTGGTCTACCAGGAAAATACAGAATGGTTGGGAAATTTAATGCCATATTGACAAGTTGCCATGGTAACTAGTGGTTAGAACAGCTGCACATAAAGCAGAAGATCCGTGGTTCAAATCCCGGCTGTGGCATTGAATTTTTCAGTCCTAATTCTATCTCTCAAACATTCCCTAATATGTGTTTAAAAAACCAGCAATAAGTTGGTTGGCATAAAATAACGATTACCATCTTGGTTTTTGTCATATTTTACTGATGCATTGCCTTAACGAGCATACGGTTTGAGAAATTGAATAAGTTTTCTCATGCATATAATGATGATAAAAATTGCAACTTATGGGAGGTAGAATCAAGACTGAAAATTCAATGCCATAGCCTGGATTTGAATCATGGACCTTCTGCTTCACGTGCAGCTGCTCTAACCAATGAAATTAAATTCCCCAATTGATTCGTATTTTCCCAGTAGATCACTAGGGAATCTCACATTTGAGATAAGTACCCCAAGGGCCACTTACAATTATAAGTACTTTGTCCTGGGTTTAATTAAATAACCTTTAAAGGGTAATTGTTATTTCATGCCTACCAACTTATTGTTGGTTTTTTAAACAAACAAGTCGTGTGCGGACAATGTCTGAGGAGAGCTAGAATCAAGACTGAATCACTCAGTGTCATAGCATTCTGCTTCATGTGCATTCACCTTGTGCGTGAAGCAGGTCTGTGTTTCAAATCCCGGCTATGGCATTGAATTTTTTTAGTTTTGATTCTACCTCTCAAACGTTGCCCATTCACAGCTTGTGTGTTCAAAAAACCAGCAGTTAGTTGGTTGGCATAAAATAATAATTACCATTACAACTTATATTGATAATGTAGTACTTCTGATTTTGTCTTTAACTGCCACATGTTTATTGCCCTGCTCCATAAAGGTATTTTAGTGTGTCTATAAATACTGCATCAGATAAATTTGTTGGCTGGTACGTGTTGATATGGCTGTTATAAACCTAGACAGAATGACATGGAATTCTAGCTTCGTTATGCTATATGACTATGTCACAAACTGTAGGAGCAGTTGAATCTGAATCAAGTCCTATTACTTGTTTGTAACACTTATACTTCATATTATCTATAAATCTTGCGCTGGAATGATAATGAAACCTCAAGTATGCTTAGTGATGGGTTATTCTGGACATCTAATAAAATGCCACATAGAACCTCAATAACTACTGAGATTCCAGTAATAAGCATTGATAAGCCAGCCCAAACTTTTCCTTATAATTGTACTCCTTCATTGTATGGTTTACATTCACTTTTTTGCAGAGAAGAAATTCCAGAAATAAATAAGTAAATATGATGCATTGCACTCACATGACTTTCTCTACTCTTGTACTAACTATTCTTAGAAACTCTTATACCTCTATCTTCTTTATATTAGTCGAGATAAACATCTGCAGGAATTATCACCCGCTAATTTTCTTGTAGGTGCAGGGGGAATATGGGAATACAGTAGGTTATGAATGATAGTTAAATCTTTCAAAGCTGGTCGCTATATGAAGGCTTTGAAATTCTGTTCTCTTTACATAGCGAAGAGTAAAAAAATTGAATAACAATCTTCCATTTGAGAAAAGTATAAGCATTGCGAAACTCACACAAACAACAAGGAATATCTCCAAAATGGTTCACTCCACAAAAAAGATGCATTTAGACATAACTTATGTGTTTTAACGAAATCTTCATTTTTGTACAGTGAGATTTGATCTATCTCTTACAGTTAGCAGTTATCCAAGTCATCAAGAGTAAAAGGACTACATGGGCTACAGACAGAAAATTCAAAATATACATTTCATTTGCCATAGAAATATTTTAAACATGGCATTTTAGTCAAAATTGTTAGAACCATTTTTGAGAAAATCAAAATTTTCAAAAAAATGTCCATGTAAAGTGTAGTTTAGGGTGGAATCTTCTTGAAAATCTTTGTGTTATACACTTGAAAGATATTAAACTTAAATACCAACTTTGGTTTTTAACCGACTTTTAGTTTTTGAGTTATGCTGTTCATAGACAGATACACATACACACGCATACCTTTTTCTAAAATTGCTTTTTCATGAATTCAGGGGGCCTTAAAACATATACCTATTTTTGGTGAAATCTCAGCATTGAAATTTTGAGTGGAATACAATACTTCCCATACTTACCACACGTAGTAGAGAAAGTAAAAAAAAGAAAAATAAATTTGTTTGTTTCTACCTTCAATAAAACAATTTAAACTGATGATAAAAATTTGTAATTTTATCCATAAATATACACAGAGAAATTGTAATCCCTCACATTTCCATTATAAACAATCTACCCAATATTGAGGTTACAGCACAAAATCAAGAACACAGTGTTAGCCTTACTTGATATAATGCTTATCTTAAGTACATCATCTCTAACCACAATTCAGGTGATGTGATACAGTAAAACATGATACTTCAGATGAGATTATGATCCACTTAACATAACATGTAGTATTTCAGGTGCTTTTTAGGTTGACTAGTCTTTTCTTTCCTTTGTTTACAAGTTTCATTATAAGTGGTTTGGAAGAATCACTAAATCAGTGAATAAGTTGTAGTAGTCTATAAAATTCTTTAAAATATACAAATCAAAAAAGTGTTAGACAACTCTTAACTTCAGTACAGTTTGGTAGAGATTTTCAGGTGCAAAAATCCTCAATATGCTTCCTTTGGAAAAGAAATAAAGTTTTTGGTCCCTCTGATGCTTATTCACTTGTAGAAGACCCTCATACCTCAAGACAGAGGACCCTGGAGCAAAATTTATCTGCCGTTTCTTGTTAAAGCACTTGTTTTCCGTAACACCATTGTTCATGTGTTGAACTAATTTCTACATCTTCTAATGGAAGGATAGCAGGTACTATTAGAAAGTGGACTCATCAGAGAAAAACTCACTACAGTGCTCAAAGTTGGGATGGCAATAAGATAATACCATTACAGTCCATTCTTTATTCGGACTGATGTTCTTTGAGACTGAGATTGACAGTGCTGTTGTTCTACCACTGTTATGAAGGTGTGTTAAACATTAACGTTTGTTAATCTTTAACCTACTGCATTAATGTACGTATTAAGACAGTAGTCTAATCATAATAACACAGTAACCTTCATAATACTGAAGAAGCCACTTTCCACACATGAACTGAGGCAATGCCCTTCAGATATAAGACAGTTGACAGGAAGCATAAGACACCTTGGGAAGACAACTGGTGATTATACTCAGCGCCAATCAAGAAGGGGCGTGACAGTTGCTAACCACATGGTGGAAACATTTAAAGTAACGGGATGGGATGAGCATGTCATGCAGTTGTCATAACAATGAAAAGAGGAACCAATTATTGGTAAGAATGTTTCCATAGCAGTGGTTATCACAAAGCCTGTCCCAATTTGTAGCATGTGATTAGCATAAACATGATGAGCAATCCAGCAGTACCATAAACTGTATTGTGTTTGCTGCAATATACACGTCTTCCTTTAAGCCTGCTAGCTTGCTTGCATCAGTTATAGCTCGTGCAATCATTTTTGAATACTGAAATGTTTAAATGAAAGCTCTGATGTGAGTTACTTACCTACCTTCAGCAGCAGCATTATCTCATTATGATGTCACCCCCTCAAGTATCACTGAACTATTTATTTCATACCTGTCTACACCAGAAAGTCGAGGAGGGCAGATATTTCACACAGTGTATTTTATCAAGTAATACGAGAGATAAGCTTACTTAATACAGGTGAAGGAGAGAGAGGAGATCCCAGCTCACTAATTGTCTTCTGAGTGAAGGTCAGCATTAAAAAATGAATGCACATGCTATAGAAATTGCCTATATGCTGACTCATTTGCATCATTCTATTTATGTGGTTATTTGCCTTGTGTTTTACATGTGTCTGAAGCGCTATATCTGTGTGTATGTTGTGAACATTTGCGACTGTCTTACATTTTTAATGTATATTTAAAATGTCCAAAAGTATTGAGATAGTGCAGCCAAATGGAAAACTGAACATATTCAGCAACCAAATAAAATGTATTTGGTATAGGTAACTATAGCAATAAAAGAATTATGTAGTCAATGGGATTGGCACAGAACGTGGCCATTAAATAGTTAAGCTTCCCCCTTATTATTGCTATTTTAACCCTATTAAACTAACTTGGGCCAAAGTAGAGGGTTATGTTGGGCGAAACAACAATGATTTTAATGTCATTAGTAATAAAACTGACAGAAATGACACTAGCAGTAATAAAAGCAGAAAACTGGGAATAAGTGGTTACTCATACACAGGGCATAACAAGTGTAGCATGGGGAACTGAAGAGTTTTGGAAGAAAGAATAGAACAGCTCGTCATTTTCAAGGGGAATTCCAACATCAGCGATGTGAGCAATTTGGATATAAGATGCATTTTACCTTTACAATAAGCATTAATAGTTCACAGATATGCCTCTTTTGTGAACAAACTTGTTTATACTGATATATGTACGTACATACCTGTATGTAGATTTACTATTCTGCTAAAAATTATTATAAATAACTTAAGAGACTATAAGCTTCACTTAAAAGTTCAAGAACTTTCAGCAGATATTAAGATAAGCAAAGCTATAGTCATCATTTCATGATCTTTACTCCAAGGACTAGGCAATGCTGCCTATTCTGGCTTCAAAACATGTCTGACCATTGTTTTCTTGGTCTTCCTGGATGTCTTTTTCCAATAGGGCTATAGATTTAACACTTTTCTAGGGATCCTTTCTCTAGGCATTCTATTAACATGCTCTCTCCATTCATTCCTGTAATTGATAATTTTGTCTGCCAAAGGATTTATTTCTTGTTCTTCCCTTATTTTTTCATTTGGAATATTATCTAAAAGTGTGCATCCTTTTACTGTTCTTAAGAATCTCTGTATTTTGTTTCTGTCAGCTTTTGTCAACTTCCATGTTTCAGAACCATAAAGAAAAGCAGGCACAGCCATTACTTGATAAAACTTCATTTGTGTTTCTTTCCTGGTTTTTTGTTTTAAGGCTTATAGTCTCTAAGTTACTTGTTATAATCTTTAGAATTGTATTGCTTCATTGTTAATAGCTTCAGTTTATAATAATTACTATTTTGCTATTGTCTCATATACAAATATAAATAATACCCGCTCTACATTCCAGGTGCAATCCAATCGTCTTCATACACACAATCCTAATGTGCACTCCACATGGTTGCAATAAGCAGCAATATCGACTCTCTCCAAAATGTCAATCATTTTCTTGATTGGTGCCAATTATAGTCTGCCTTTTCATCCTTTGTGCACAGGTCTATTCAAACAAAAGCAGTATACCATCATTACTAAAAACATTAGCTGAAAACTGATCAACAGTCAAACTTTTAATATAATTATCGGTTAAAAAGTTGCAGAATTTTTAAGCGCTATGCACATGAAGGGTTGGCAGTCTGATTCTACCCTCTTTACCTTTACAAAACATCAACACTGGAATCGTAGCAGCAAAATTTAACTTCAGCACCAAGATATCACTGCACAGCAAGTTTGAACTAACATTAAAAAAGCTGGATTTGTGCTGTTCTTAATGACCCTTCACTAACTGTTGTAGCTTTGAACTAATGAAACATTTATGCAAAATAACTCATTGCTACTTTAAAGGCAACCTCATTATACTGTTTCATTATGTTGCAGCTAAGAGATTATTTAAACATCCTATTTGCACTTCTGCCATATCTAGGGTTGCCACATGTCTGGAAATTCTCTGACATGCCCTACATTTTAACCATTTGTCAGCCATTCGGAGGGAATTTTTAAAGTCTCTAATGTCCTAAATTTTCAGAAACAAGCACTAATCATTGCAGAATGAACTGAAAACTGGGAAGATGGAAATGTATAATTGACTCTTAGCCAAAAGGTATGGCAACATGGCTACAGTCAAAAAGCATATTCATGCATTAGTAACACTGAATGAGAGATTGGCAACGTAGCATTTGCACTCCGAGGGAAAATGTTGATGCAAAGAGATGCTTTACTCTCACTCATCCATTTGCATTTTGGTTATCAAAGAATAAGGAAGTGGAAAGTAAACAGTCTGTCTTCTAAGACACAGAACTTCACAATATTCAGATATTAAAGGTTTCTTTGCTCAGCCTACACACTCAACATATCATGGGCACTGCAGAGGCAACACCTGCATTTCATGTTGTTCATCACCATGCATCATACAAATCCATGGAAACAATATTATATGCTAGAGATGCTTTAATAGAGTTAGGAATGGAAAAGAAATGTGTGCCATTTGGAGCTACAATACAAACACACATTTTGGTGGCATAAGTCGACCAAAAGGTAAAAGTGTACTCACAAAACTAGTCATATTAATTGTGAAAGATTAATTCTTCAGAGAAGTGTGACTAGCTGTTGATGATCACATTTAACACTTTATGTTTCAAGATTTTAAGAAAATACAAATGAATATACCTGTGGATATACATGTAAATTATAACTTTACATTATTTTTGCATGGACTGATAATGTCCTACATTTTCATAAAATAATCTGGTAACCCTAGCCAAGTCAGACTTATATTTCCTGTTTTGCCATATTCATACTATTGTACATAGGAATTAGAATATGACTGTAAACAAAGAAAACAAAAGCCTACATTGGTTGATTAAATTTATTTTGAACTTTGCGTCACTAAATTGAAATGTATGCATAATCATTAATCAGCAAACCTTGCCTTGTACCACTCTGGGCAACAGAAAGAATATCTGAGTACATCTGTGTGATCTACAAATTAAGTACCAAACAAGCCAAGTCTACGAGATAGGTGAACATCTCTGAGATTAAAGTGATCTAGCAGTTGCCTCAAGACCACCATGATTCATCCAGTAACAAGATGGCTTACGAGAATGCATGGTTTCATTCTGTTTGGTCAAGTTATCAGTCATATGAATCTCATTACCAAGCACATGTTTTCATATAAGAAAGTTATTTTAAAACTGGAAGCCTAATCCAAAGTGCTTGACATTGCAATGTTGATGGAGCCTGAATAGTTTCTACCCAGTTTTCCTACAATTTTGGCCAATTTCAACTAGCTGAATTACAAGGAAGAATATCAGTTGCTACGACTTCAAAATATTAGTATGGATATGCTACAGGAAATTACAACAGAAAGGCCAAAAACACTTATGATGGATTAGCAGAGAAGGTGGACCAAAGAAAATATAACACTTAATGAAGTGGAAGAGACTGACTTGCCAGTATATATTAATTCATGTACAACATTAGGTTTGAAACTGTGGTCCTTCCACCCATCTCCTCTCATTCTTGAGACTCTTTATGTTGCCTTCCATGCCAGGTCCACTATACTGTGTAGCACTCTAGCTTAAATAATTGGGTTCAAAATAGCCAGCAGGAAGTTGTGGATGAACTTGATCAACCCACAGAAACAAAATCCAAAATTTAAAACTAATTCAAATCTTTAAGGCAAATACAAGCAAAATATACAGCCTGGATTCTTTGTCTAAATCCAGTAGGCAGACAAGTTATTGAAATAACTGAATGAATTTCATACCTTATCCACAATAGATCTTTAGCTCATTATATATGCAGCAATTGCATTAAAATTTAAAGATTCATATTCTAGTGATTAGTAATTTTTAAATTTCAAAAGTCATATTCTTTATGAAAATATATACTGTATATATTGCTCTAAAAATGTGTTAATTTCATACCTGTATTTGCAACATGCACCCAAACAGGAAGTATCACATGTTTAGGAAGCTTTACCTTTGTTATTTCTATTATTATTATTAATAATTTTAGAGACAAAGTTGTTCGTCTCAATGTTAGCTGAGGTTACCTTCATATCTCCTTTACTACTTTTTGAAAAAAACAAATCAGTTACAGTTGAATAATATAGGGCCCAGCAGAGGAACAGGCATTTTTAAATTGTTATGGAACAGAATGTGCAGTTTTCATGTTATTCACCAAGTTATAAGAGAAAACAAGTGATGCCTGTTCCTCTGTGGGCTCTATATATTTGAGCTTCTGTAACATGCAAATTTACCTAAGGAAATTAATTAACTTCAGTCAGTAGATGGTTTAGTTAAATAAGTTGTATGGTAAAATGTTTACCAACGCCAAATACTCCTTCCTGCATTGGAGTTGCATCAAGTGCAAAAAAACATTCAGGGCTATTCTGTAACATTTTGTTAAGGGTTAACAAATTGTTAAAGCTGCTACCAATTATTATGCAATATCGAGCACTCTATAACTTACAAATAAAATAAAATTTTGTTAAGAATAAAGATTTGGTTGTTGAATACAAAAAAAAAAAAATCCCGAGGCGTTCTTGCTACTCTGTTACACAACAGATTTGCAGACATTGTTTTAATGGTCCTGTTAAAGGAAAAGCATGACATTTTAATTTCAAATGTTTATTTATTCATTGTAGCATAAAATATAAATGCCATCTCAGGGTCCATCTGATAGTACTGGTAAATGATGCTCCCAACATAACTTTGAAAGAGTACAGGAGGCTATGGAACAGTATTATAACAGTGTATTTGAGTCTGTGTAATATTACCATATTCCTGGTTATTAAGTGTTTACAACATGTTTAAGGTACATTTATATTAAATTACTGAAGTTACTTGTCCAGTTAGTGATACGGTTGTTTTTAGTTTCAACCTAATTTTAAGTTAGTCATTTACAAAATGACTGTCAGTAGAATCGCTGGGAGTCAAAAAATAAAAGCTATCTCATGATTCACCACTTACTTCAGCAAATAAATTTGCTCCCCTTGAAAATCTAGAAGATATGAACACTGAGGTGAGTGAAAATAGTGTTCTAAATCTGAAGGAGAAAAACCGCCACCACTTTTCATTAGTAATGTGGTAAATACGAATCTCCATTTAACTAAAATTAATAACCTAAAGCCAGGGCCTTATAAGCACTCCACTACTAGTTCTGATTAGGTTAAGTTTCAGTTTGAAACGATTAAGGGTTGCAGATCAGCTAAGGTAGAATATCATACTTTCCAACTAAAAACTGAGAACTTTTGAGTTGTGATAAGAGGACTGCATCAATCCTGTGACACAAAGTATATGATGGATGAATTACAAGAACTAAGTTATCTGCCACTACAAATGTTGCCTGTATATCACCCTCTTTCGAAAGCCCCTCTTCCCCGGTTTTTTCTAGACTTAAAACCAAACCTAAATAATAAAAATATCTACGATCTTAACCACCTCTATGGTGCCGTTATAAAAGTGGAGCCTCCTAACCCCAAAAGATTTGTGATTCAGTGTATGAAATGCCTACAATACGGTGACAGCAAAAATTATTGCCACAGATCACCTCGCTATGTTAAATGTGATGGCATCCATGCAACAACAAATTGCACAAAGCCCTTAAACTTGCCATGTCTGCATTAACTGCAAAGGTAACTACGCTGCTAATTACAGAGGCTGCCCTGTGCACAAAACCATACAAAATTCCATCAGATCAAAGAAAGAAAATGTAAACCATACAGAAAATTGTGCAAGTTCCACAGAACCCCTTCAACGAATGTATTCTTACTATATCCAAACAAATCTTTTTATCAAGTAGTTACAGATAAGCAAGAAATAGATATAACACAGCAGTTGGCCCTAAAAGCTCATCTAATACTGACAACAGCATGTTAAATAAACTTGTTGATAAGATACTCTCTTTTGTCTATTCTGCAACCATTAATACAAACCTTACAGCAAGTTTCTAAAGTAAGAACAAATTAGAAACTAAAAACTTCACTTAGTAATGTTGCAAGTTATTTTTGCACAAACTGACTCGAGTTTCAAGTTCTCTCCAATAAATACTCTGAATTAAAGATATTTCTAAACAGTTATAAAATAGATAAACTTATAACAGAAACAAAACTTGCACCTCATATAATTTTTGTCATGCCAGGTTACAACATTTATTGAACAGGTCACCCTGCTAATACCAGAAAGGGTAGATCTGCAATTTTCATCAAAAGTAACATTCAGCACAATGAACTGTTACCAATTAGAGAAAAGGAATTCCAGGTCTCCAGAATTAGCATCAGCATGAACAATAAAACGTATCAAATAGCATCATTCTATTCAGCTCCTGAAAATAAGTTAACTGCTGCAAACTGGTGGGATCTAGTACATGCTATGGGCACAAATTATTTAATTGGTGGAGACTTCCACTGGAAACATCCACAATGGGGCTCCAACTTAGCACTCCTAAGGGGAGATTGCTTCTCGATGTGGCGTTAAAGTTCTCTTTGGAGTTTATACATCCAATAGAACCTACTTACTACTCAGATGCTGGTCATTCACCTGATGCACTAGACTTTTTCCTTGGAAAAATCACTATTCATCACTGTTCCATACCCATTGTACAGTATGACTTAAGCTCCGATCATCTCCCAGTAACCTGTAGTTTGAATGTGGCCACTGCACAGAATATTTCCCCTTCCTTAATGAGACATCCTTTTGATTGGAAATGCTACACAGAAACATTAAACAGTGTAACAGATCTGAAAACACCATTAAAATCTTCTATGGACCTTGATATAGCAGTAGGTATTCTTACCCACAACATCCAGCATGCTGCCAGTCTTGCTTCACAACAATGCAATGTACATTCATTCAGGCATTTTACCATTTCTCCAATAATCGCAAGACTACTAGAAGAAAAGAAAGAATGTCATAGGCTATGGCTATGGATGCGGCACCAACCTCAGAAAGCAGTATATAATAGAGCGACCCGCCATCTTCATGAAGGACTGCAAGAAGAAAGAGATGCAGCTAATTATGCTGCACTGTCTAATCTCAATTGCAAGGATGGTTCTCTTTGGAGAAAACTAAAAACTTTAATGAGGCAGAACAATGGTATTCCATCTTTAAATATCGATGGTAATTGGTATGCAACATTTCAGGAGAAAGCTGACGTATTCTCAAAAGTACTAGTACAAGAGTTCCAGTCAAGTCCTGTACAAGATTTTACATTTAACAAGAACATTGAACTAACGTTAGATAAGTATGCTTCCATATAAGGACTGTAATATGATTTTCTGAGAAGCGCGTGAGATAATGGTGTTGAAACAATATCCTGTGCAACCATTGCAGACTTGCGAGACAAATTTTAATGGCAAAATATGTAATATTGTACAAGTTCTTAATTTAAGAATATTAGTTCAAATAGAGATTAATACTGTGCTATGTTTTGAATATAACTTGTGGATTAATATAAATTAGTGAAACTTGCATCCAAATGATAAAAACTCCAACTCTGTGCCGTTAGTTCTTAGGCCTGTCTTTCATAACTTAAAATTGCAATTTATTTTATGGGTCACAACCATAGATGTTCAGCAACTAGGTAAACTAGCTCCATAAAATATTTTTTGAGGTAACTTCCTGCTTTAAGCAATGGGTGCAAATTTTAAAAAAATCCCCGTATTTTTTTCATGTGAAATTTTCACAGCATGCTTCCTCTCCACCTCGACAAGGAAACGTAACTAAAGCACTTGACATTCAGTATTCCAGCATTGGTGGCAGTGAGTATTGCAGAGTGCACAAATTTAAGAATAGTCACTCCAGTTGACTAAAAATCATGAGAAAATTAACATTGCCATAAAAAACAAATGAAACAACACTTGTTAAGAATTTCTTTATGCTTAACAAATAATTGTAGCTGGCTTCTTAACAATGAAGTTACACAATAGCTCTGATTATTTTTCTGTGCACGCGTTATGAGCTCCCTATGGAAATTATTTATAATTTTAAGTTGTTTTTCTTACAATTTTTTGCTTCTTTAACATCTTCTGGAAAGCAGTATTAGTACAAATAAGGAACAAAACTATTTACTTCAACTTTTTGGACTGTTACTTTTCATTTTTGCTTAACCCTTTCACTGCAGATGTCGGAACAGTTCCATCAATGCTAATCAGTGGTTCCCTTGTGGACGACACAGCATTGCCAACACATAGAAGTTGACAAAACAACTCGCTGTACACAAAGAGGAAGGTTAAGATCTCACTGCAGAAGTTGGAACAGTTCCGTCAACACTAATCACTGCTCTCCTTGCAGATGACATAGCTTTGTTGAGGCATAGAAGTTACAAAACAACTTGGAAGCTTAAGAATATACTATATCAGTGCCAACAAATAAAGGGATTGACAGTTTATGATGAGAAAGAGGTGTGAGTCTCACTGTATTGAATTGCAATAAATAAATAAATAATTTCATTCATTCATTAAAAAAGACATTGCCACTTATTGTGAGCACAGTATTATTATGTGCATGAAGACGATTGAGTTGCCCCTGGAATGTTGAGCACATATTATTCATACTTGTATGCAAAGACAATAGTAAAATAGTGAATCTACATGCAAAGGATAGAACATGCAAGTATATATTAGTCTAAAGATTTGCATTAACAAGAAAAAAACATACCTGTTCATACATATAATGTTCTCTTACTGAGCATATTATTTCTCCAATTTGTCATTTAATTGGGATACCTTTGCCAAAAACAGTTTTACTTGGTTTGCGAGTATGCTCAATTTTTCGTTTGGCAGCACTATCTTTGTCACTATTTTTTGACACTGTTAAATATTCATTAAAAGCGTTAGCAGAATAGTAAATGCTCATAACACACAGACTCAAAACACACATAAACACAAGGCAAATAACCATGTGTATAGAACATAGATGGAGAGAATTACCTCAATGAGTCACTTCCCCTACATCATACTTAACCCCCTCCACTGCTCACAGCGATTAGCTACCAGGTCATGCCTGCTGCTATTGTCTGTCTACCTCAGAGGACCGGTCAGTCCTTCAAATTGTATCAGTAAGTGGATAGGGTAGATACACAATGGCAGGGGGCGCCGTGGCCGAGCGGTTAGCGTGCTTGCCTACCACCTAGGCGGCCCGGGTTCGATCCCAGGGACCTGCATGTGGTATTCGTGGTGGACGAAGCGGCGTCAGGGCGGGTTTTCTCCGGGTGCTCCGGTTTCCCCCGCCATCTCATTCCACCGGTGCTCCATCTTCATTCCATGTATCATCAGTGTCACCACCTGCGGTGCCGTAGTAGTAAAAGTGGGCGTTAAACACTACAACACAATGGCATCCCTGTCATTCCTCTTCCCCATGCCTGATATAGAAGTTTGTTTATTCTTAGCACACAGGCAATCTCTAAGTGATGCAAGCGTTGAAAGCTCGGACCACAGGAAGGCATTACTTGTTTATATGCAGCAATAGCACAACATTACACAAGCAGTTTGTTACTGATGGGTTCCTCCACAGCCACATGCTATTCATGTGTTAAATACCAACAACAGGATCTTAGTATCTACTGTTGCTATGGAAACACCTTAGTTCTGATTGGTCCTTTTTTTTGCTATGGCAACTGTTATGATATATCCATCCTAATGGATGCTACGTATATCCATCCCCTCCCGTTCATTCATACGTTTGCACCATGTGGTTAACATCTGTCAATCCCCTTTCTAATTAACGTCAAGTATAATTAATGTTTAGTTAAGATAAGTTAGCAAAGAGAGTCTTTGAGCTTGTTAATACTTCAGCAGTGAAAGGGTTAATGGATAGGAAAAGAGTACCATTATGAGCATTACACATTTTTTAAACATTAATGTAACCACCATTCACAATTATAATCACTATAAGTAATATAATTATCATTTCTAAACTGTACATTGCATCCTGTGAGGCACACATTGTAATCCAAGCTTTGGAAAGATCAACTCTACACTGTATGATGGTCGCCCCAAATGCAGATGGCTGGCGACCATTAGTCTAACATAGTGTTTGATTTATTTACTGTCTGTACACTTTTTAAATTATATAACATACCACATTGAATCAAGTTGTATTTGTCCAATGATAAATCACAGTTCATTACACATCTCTCAAAATTCTCTGTGTAGAAAAAGTGAATGAAAGATTTGATAGATGAATGAATGAAGTGAGCTGAATAACTAGTGCATGTCCTACACAACTTTGTACCGGGCTTTGTTCATAATGTGATGGGCTGAACTCTGTAATTTCAACAGTTCCTCTTTGATTAGTCGAGTAATTTCAATCTTCGCCTTTGACACTGCCAGTTCATTGGTGCTCTCAATTGCAAGATACAATTTCCGTTCTCCTTCAGGTGCAGGCTTGCCTGGAGTGAAGTATGTTCCTCGTACAGTAATACCTGCTTCTGAGTACTCACTGATTTGTGCCAGTGCTTCCTTGGAAGTAACTCTCCAGCGAGCTTGTTGAGGAAAGTCATTGATTTCAAGTTCTTCTTCATATTTACGGAAGGTTTCCACTTGTTCCTCCTCAACTTTGTCATCCTCCTCTTTGGGTTGGTAATTCAGTTTTGTGTTCAACTTAGCTGCAAGCTGTTCTGCAACAGTCTTGGCTGTAATTAGTGGCTGAGAACCACCTCCCTTTAGGATGGCTTCTGCTGCTTGCTGTGTTGCTCCCTTGGCCTCTGCTCCTAGGTTCTTAGCCATGTTGATTCGTGATGCAAGTCTACGGGCCAGCTCCAGTTTGTCTGTTGCTGTAGGAATTGCCTGGTTTGGTAGCAGTGGTGCACCTGGAGCCATTCCTATTGGAGCCTTTATTTCTTTCACAATCCTCTTAGGTGCTAACATGTTCTCAATTTGCTGATCAATGTCATTTTCCAAGTCTTCATCATCAGAATCTTGCAGTCCAAGTGCTGCCTTCTGGAATTTCTTTTTCTCACTAACCATCATTGCTTCAGCCTCATCAAATTTAAATCCTTTACCACTGAAGCCACCTCCTGTATGAACCTTCTTTCCTTCTGCTGCTTGTTTTGCCTTGTAGCGATCCCAAAGAATGCGAAGAGCTTCTGGCACTGGGACCAAAGAGAGTTCAAGAGCTCGTATGATATCTCCTGCATATCGTTCTTGTTCAGGAGTGATGAATGTGTAAGCAAAACCCTTGTTGCCAGCTCGTCCTGTGCGGCCACAGCGATGCACATAATCTTCATAATGATTGGGGCAATCGTAGTTCACGACAAGGATGAGATGCTTCACATCTAATCCTCGGGCAGCTACAGATGTGGCTACAAGCAATTTCACTTTTCCTGATTTGAAATCTACTATGGTGCTGTCACGATCAAACTGATCTATACCACCATGTAAGGACATACATTGGTAAGATGCCTTCATAAGGTCCTTAAGAAGACTATCTGCATTTTCTTGTTTATCCACAAATACAATGATGCTTCCAAGAGACTGGAAATGTCCTAGCAGCTCAAGAAGTTTCAGAAATTTTTGCTCTTCCTCCAGAACCACCACATGTTGCTCCACTTCTTTACAAACTACACTGCGGCCTCCCACTTGAACTTCAATTGGCTTCGTTAGTATTCGACGGGCAAGTGCTTCCATCTGTCTGGGAAAAGTAGCACTGAACATTACTGTCTGACGGTCAGGGCGAATATTATCTATTATTCTCATTACTTGTGGTTCAAATCCCATATCAAACATTCTGTCTGCTTCATCCAGAACAACATAAGTAACTCGTTTTAGATTTGTAACCCGACCACTGTTGGCTGCGAGTAGATCTATCATGCGTCCTGGAGTACACACTATTATCTCTGCACCTCTCTTCAATTCTGCTATTTGCTCAGATATTCCTGTACCACCATAGACACACACTGCACGCAAATTGAGAGATTTTGTAAACTTCTTGCATTCTTTACCAATCTGCATGCATAGCTCACGAGTGGGTGTCATGATTACTGCTATAGGTCCTTCTGTTTCTTCCAAAGCTGGCTGATCCATAATATGGCGTAACATTGGTAACAGAAAAGCTAAAGTTTTTCCACTTCCCGTCTTGGCTATACCAATCAAATCACGTCCTGACATTATTGCTGGAATAGCTTGTGCTTGAATTGGTGTTGGCTTTTCGTAGCTGTGCTTCTTAAGCACGTCCAATTCCTTTTTGCTAACTCCACATTGTGCCCATGTCTTGATTGGTTTTGGACATCCTTTGCCCTTTACTCTTATGCCTTCCAGTTCCTCCTTGTAAGCATCTACTTCTTCTGGAGTCATGCGACTGATTTCTGGAACCTCAACATAAAAATTTTTTCGGAATGGCGTGTATTGCATATTGGAGTGATCCACCTTAGCAAGTTCCTTTTTCTGTTTGTTTGCAATACCAGCAGCTGTAGCATTCAGATCTTCTTCCTCCTCTTCAGAGGAATATTCCAAACCATCCTGATTCTGCTCTATCAGTTCTCCTTTCTTTTTGTCTACTTTTTTCTTAGCCACTCCAGTTACTATAACAACACCTGAGCTGTTGCCACCACTTCCTGGTTTCCCATCACTCTTTTTACTGTCTAATTTGTTTACTTTTCTTACTTCCTCTTGAACACCTTGCATAAAGGCATCCAGAGGATCTATTTCTTCTTCTACAGATTCTTCTTTATTTTCTTTGTTTTCTAGCTTTTCTTCTTCTTCATCACTGTCATCTTCTAATGTCCATTTTTTCATTGGTAACTGCAAATTTGCAAGTAAGCTTCCCTTGATCTCTTTCTTTGTAACTTCCAATTCCTTCTTTTTTCTTTCGGCTCTCCATCTTTCAATCCGTTCCCTTCGTTTTTGCATTTCTTGCTCTAATCTTTTTTGCTCTTCTTCTTTATCCAAAACGGTAGGATCAAACGCTTCATCCTCTGCTTTCTCTTCTTTTTTCTCTTTCTCTTTTACATCTATAACTTCCTTAACCTTAATCTTTGATTTTGACGATGAAGATCGCCGTTCTTTACTATCGCCTCTTTTTCTATCTCTACTATGGGAACGTCGATGGCGATCTCTGTCTATTCTATCCAGTAAATCGCGATCCCGGTCACGCGAACGACTGCGTCTATAACGTCCCTTAGTTCTGTCCCTGCTTCGTGATCTACGACTTCTTTTCCTCTCCGGGCTCCCAGATTTACTCCTGGAGCGACGATGATGACCGCTACTCCGTACCATTGTTTCTGAAATAAATAAAAAAACATGTAATAGTGTAATGTACTGATGTCAAATTTGAGTGACACGCTTTCTCATGGTTATAGATGTTTGCGTTACGTTTGCACACAGAAGACCTACATACAAAGGAGCCAAAGGAGGTTAGGAAACGTTGAAAAGAGGTTTACTGTATAATTGCTGTATAGTGATGTTTTCAAAATCGTATACTGCTTACCTTATTGTGTAGAATAAGAGAGGAAATGCAATCAATACACTTAGCTTCACGTCATTAGCTTTCACATATTATACAACAAATGTCGGCCATATTATCTCTAATTAAAGAGCACCAACCAACACACATGTTTCCTGTTGCTTACGGAAGTCCCGTAAGTACTTATGTCAGTATTGGCATTCGTATGTATCTGATAGTTCCTCATCAGTTAAACTTATTTAAAATCAAATGTCCAAGCCGTTACTTGCTCGATGTATATAACAAATTAAACTATTTTTCTCCAAGAAAAATACCTCAGAGGGAAAGAAGTATACGTGTGGCACACATGAGATACTGATTTATCGATTCGTTTTTGTTTTTAAATACGAAACTGAATATCCCCAAGTGCAATAGAGACAAAATAAACAACAGTAAATATGAAAGCTTAAAAAAAACATATAAAGTTTAAAATAAAGAAATTGGAATTGTTTGTTTAATATATATTGTGAGTACTTATAAACCATCAAGTAGATAGCTGTATATTTAGGAACAGATGAGTACGTGAGACATAACCTAAATTTGTGGTTTACAGGATTCCAAATGCAATATTTTGTTGGCTTGTTATAACTTAACAAAGAGTATAGTGTAAAGTTTTATCTACAGATTATTCTCAAGACGGAAAACTAACTAGACCTGACAATGTCTGATGCCTGGGAGGAGATTCAGGCTATAAAAAGCAAAAGAAACAGTTTAAGAGAAAAACTTCAGAAGCGTAAAAAGGAAAGACAGGACATATTAAGTCAATCTGGTGGACCTCTGGTTGCTGGTTTGTATAACTCTATTTTCATAAGACGTATTCTAAAAGATATATTTTCTGTTGCAAAATACATATACTAGGTATAACAGCACATACATTAATATTACAAAAATAGGCTTGTTCCATGAATGGTGAATAATAATAAATGTTTAATTCCTTGAAACTGCTTTCATGTATTTGCTGTGGAGTTCTTTAATTCAATAGATATATTTTTTACTGTTGATATAGATATTAGCAATTAATTTTCTTTTTAATATTAGCCTAGACATATATAGGCATATTGATTACACATATATTTTAAAAAATATAGTTTTATGGTGCATTTCAATTATATTTCTACAGTAAGTAACTTCTCGCAAGCCACCATTAAGCTCATTCTGAAACATCATGTGACAGTAAAGATTCTGTTCTATACAACCATGATTCTATCATTCATTTTATGTTTTCAGATGTGAACTCTCCTCTGTCAAAAGCAAAAACTTTGTCTTCAGAAGGAAGCACAAGTGGTATTCCTTCACCAGCCACACAAGTGAAAGGTAACGATATGTTGCTTGAATAATAAATATGCTTGTTCCTAGTCACTTTTTGTGACCACAATAATAAATTATTGGGTAAGAGTTAGATACCTACCTTATCAAGTAAATGCAGAAGAATGCTGGGACATTCTTCACTAAAGGGGTTGGTGAGACTGCTACCTTTTGGCAATTATTGGGTTTTAGCTACGCTGATATTTTGGCTATACTTTGTTGTCACTCCACAGCTGCGGCTTGCTCCACACCATGTCGTATAAAAAGCATCCTCTGCTATGTTTTGCTTTACATTTCTCTTAACCACGTTAACTGTATTTTTCCTAAAGCTTAGGTTGTGTATGTACATGGTGTAGTACAGGAGAACTTTCAATAACCTAACACATGTGATTGTGATCTGAAATTTGTATTCATTATGTGTAATATCTCTAACTGTGTGTGTAATGCTTAAATATCTGTACAGTGTCTGGCTCAGGACCCTTATTGACTATTCAGAGTTGCCCAGTTATTATGTGCATTAAATCTCCTGCATATTGCTGTAGCCAATAGGAGCACACTACAACGTAGCCATATCGTGTGCTTGTGTGTGAAAGTGATAGTCATAGTAGCATACGCACAGTGTAAGGATAGCATTTCACTGTGCTTTTTACAGAACTAGTAAGTGGAACTGTAGATCAAAACCTAAATAATTTTGGCTAGTTAGTCAAACTAAATAAATGACAATAGAAATGGATTGATTTATTCCACATACTGCAGCAGTTAAACCTTGGTGCTTTTTAAAATCAAGTTTGTGTCTTTCTTTGTCACTTGAGTTCCTTTTAAAAAAACTCACACGCCTTATAAACAACTAGTTATGCTTGACTGCATAAAACACTATTTTTTTCTTCCTTTATCACTAATACAATCACTTGCTTTACTAAACGACATGTTACAAACTTCTACAAATTCATATTTTGCACATTATCTATCTGTTCTGTGCCTTGGTCAAAGTAATTTAAGGTGTATTGGGAGAAAGTGGCAAGCATAGTGGTACACTTAACACAAAGGTTATTCACACCTCTGTTAACAGCTCTAGGTCTGCTTCAGTTCTGAGAAAATACACAAATATAATTGTGTATAAACACCAAACAACTGAATCTAAAATTACACTCTTTTTTTGTACATACTTGCACAACCATTCTGTTTATATCTGACATAAGTTTTAAGCTTGTAGTAAACTACGAGGGCTGATCAACAAAGACTGAGACTGATTTTTTCCTGTAGCTTCCATGATAGTTTCGTATCTGTAACATAAATATTTGAAAAGAGCTGGTTTTTATGTATAATGTCGGTAGGCAGCAGCACTCTCGTATTGGTAGGTTGTTAGTAATGCTGTATCTTGTAGACCCTACGTGCATTTCGCATACCAGACAGTGGAAGTGATGCGAGAGGAGCAGTACGGAATGGAGACAAGCCATGAGGTGCTGCGTCTCTTTGCTGATGGAGGGGATGCATTTTTTAAATCGATTATCACCTGTGATGAGTCATGGCTGCATCATTATGATCCTGAAGGAAAACAAGCCAGCACAGTGTGGAAATCGCCAGGTTCTCCAACACGAAAAAAGGCAAGTTGTTCCATCTGCAGGGAAAGTGATGATCACATGACTGTAATGGAATGATTTACCAGCATGCAGTTCCCCCTCACACTACTGTTACAGCAGCATACTACACGTCAGTATTGGCTACACTGAGGAAGCACATTGCAAAGAAACGACCAGAGCTTTCTCGGACTGGGTGGCGACTTCATCATGACAATGCACGGCATCATGTCGCAAATCAAGTAATGCAGTTTCTGGCTCGATTCAACATTAACTGTGTACCACATCCACCTTATAGCCCCGATCTTGTACCGTGTGACTTTTTTTATTCCCATCACTAAAGGCAAAGCTTAGGGGTACTCAAATTGGGAACTCTGAAGCAGTGCTCAAGAAAAGTGAGGCAATTCTCAAGGACCTGATAAAGAATGGTCTGCAGTACATGTTCAAGGACTGGCAGAGATGCTATAAAAAGTGCATTGAAGTAGGAGGGGACTACTTTGAAAAAGATCATGTAAACATTGAATTGGAGTAATATGCATCTGTGAAAAAAAATCAGTCTCAATCTTTGTTGAACAGCCCTCGTATTAATGTCTGAGCATTAATCTAGTAATTACTAAGCGAGACAAAGCTACTTCTGACTAGGCAACGCTGCACACTTGTGATTTGCTACAGCCATGGAGCCTCTAAAGGTCATATGCAGGAGTTTTGACGTGTACATTAGTGAACAGATTGTAGAGGGTTATTTGTTATGCACCACCTGCAGACCTACCTGATGGCTTACATCTGCACACTCAGGTATTAGAAGGATAATAATGTTCTATGTTGAATACTATTTCGTTTTATTTCTATAGAAGAAATTGAAGAACTTGAGACAGAGGAGGTAATGAAGCCAGATCCAGAAATAGAGAAACATTTGCTGAGATGTCTAAGTGAAGTTTCCCTCACACTACCAACAACATCAAGGGAATTGGCTGCAGCAGTTGGTAAACATCTGGGTCGTCATGTGATCCATCTGGCAGTGGTAAATTTGTTGCAAAAGTTTGCCACTCAGCAACTCATTGTGTAAGTAATACAGTGTGCTAACATTTTATACATGTTTCAGATAAAATTGTAAATCCATTTCACTTCTTCCACTTAAGAAATAATCATTGTCTCTATGCAAATCAGTTATGAAAATTGTAGATAAAAGTTATTGAAATTATTATTAATTCACTGTTGTTTGCATAATTTAAACCCCATTGGAGATGTAACAGGAGAGCGAAAAAGTTCCAAATGGGCTGCGCAGTGTTTTGCCTGTCTGCATCCTTGGCGCTCATTGCTATCTGTCGTGAATGAAACCATACAAGATTCTTAAAACTACTTTTAACTACTTACCAACTTTACAAAAGGAGATGCTGGAACTGGCCACTGTTGTTGCCCATACATTTTTGGCAGCTCTTCAGGAAACTATCCATCGTGCGCCATAGTTCATATTGAGAAGTGCTGCCAATTTCCTGGAGGATATTTTGTTTTAATTCTCCCAGGGTGTGTGGGTTTGTCTTGTACACTTTGTTTTAAGTTACACCAGAGATAGAAATCGTAGGGGGTTAGGTTGTGGGACCACAAATCTCTACTTATAATTCAGTCCTGAAACACCTTTGAAATGTTCTCATCGAAAGATTGACATATGAGCTGTTGCAGAGTCTTGTTGAAAAAAGGCAAAATCACACTCCCTCTATTAATTCTCTAAAAAAAGAGGGGAGGGGGCAAAGTTGCATTCGTGTATATATGGGCATTAACTGTAGACTCCAAAAAGGCGGCGCCGTGGCCGAGCGGTTAGCGCGCTCGCCTACCATCTAGGCGGCCCGAGTTCGATCCCAGGGACCCGCATGTGGTATTCGTGGTGGATGAAGCGGCGTTTGGGCGGGTTTTCTCCGGGTTCTCCGGTTTCCCCCGCCGTCTCATTCCACCGGTGCTCCATCTTCATTCCATGCATCAGTGTCACCGCCTGTGGTGCCGTAGTAGTAAAAGCGGGCATTAAACACTACACACTCACATACACACACACGACTCCAAAAAAATTGGCTCTAAAGCTCCGAACCCAATATTGCTCATGAGGTAACCCTTCATGACAAATTTAGTGTATGGTGCGTCATAAGCAGAGAAAGGTTTCTCAGTGCTCCAATAAGCGATTTCTATCTCTGGGGTAACTTAAAACATGAAGTATAGAAGACAAACCCACACGACCTGGAAGAATTAAAACAAAATATTTGTCAGAAAATTTTCAACATTTCTTGATGTGAAGTAAGACAAGTGATGGGTAGTTTCCTAAAGAGGTGCCAAAAATGTGGACAATGACAGTGGTCAGTTCCAGCATCTCCTTTCGTAAAGTTGGTAATTAAAGTCTTTAAAAGCAGTTCTAAAAATGTTATCAAATGCTGGGCTTTGGCAATGAATCCATTAGTGCTAATTAGCATATGTAACGGGTCATCCACAACTTCCTCCGCACTGTGCTGGTGTATACTGCTAAGATAACATTGGTACTCCTAGATTTTCCCCACTGTACTCTGGCCGACCGACCAGTTGTTATTGCTTCCAGCATGTTTGTCACATGTAATCGTTGGCTATTAGTAGGCAAGTCGTTATTCTGATGTGGGTATTGATGGTATTGACGTGTGTTTAAGGTGACAGCAACCAGTGCTGCCACTGGAATTCAGGTCTCTAGGAGAATCTTGGTTACAGGAGAGCTGTGGGGCGACTTCTTGATAACCCATTATAACTGCTTTTTTAAGTGAACACCAGTTTTTTGCTTGTAATGGTGGTAACATCGTCCATTCACATAAACCCCCAGTATGTCTGGAGGGCCACACCTGTCGTCGGTTAATGGGTCCTCGGACCTGGCCTGGAGGGATTTTGAAGTCCATCAACTTTTCTCACAATCACCACTAGTGGAACATTTCTATACTGTGACAGGCCAGCGTAAGACATGAAATGGCATTTCCTGATGTTATAGTTTTACCACTATTATTTGGTCATTTGTGTTCATTTGACCAGGCTATTTATGATCAGGGTTTTCTTCCCCTAGTTTTTTGAAGAACGAACTTCATCCTGCAAGGCAGCTGGTAGGTCTCTTTCGCCTACTCTGTCTTTGGGAACTTTGTTCCTCTGCCGCCATTGAAACCGTTGGATGTCCTCTTCTGAATTGCGTCTTCGTCTGGCCACTCACCTTTGGCCTGTCCTGCTTGGAAGACCCTCCAGTAGCTATGCTACTGCTAGCATAGCCCAAAGGATAATTGTGGCACACAGGGACCCCCACCAACGACAAGGTCCTGCAATTCCTAGGGGGCACAAAGGATAATTGTGGCACACAAGGACCCCCACCAACGACAAGGTGCTGCAATCCCTAGGGGGCCAGTTTTAAAAATGTATGGTTTCATCCACGCCTTTCGGTGATAGTGGCAGATGACGATGAGCGCCAAGGATGTGGACAGGCAAAACACTGTGCAACCCATTTGGAGCTTTGTTGCTCTCCCGGTATAAAAGCTTCATCTCATATAGGTGTTTATTTTGAGTTGCAGATGAGTAAACAGTTTACTCACAGAAATAGTACAAATTGTGATGTATGAATTAAGCTGATTTATAATAAACCAGTAATGGAAGCGCAATGAAAAATTGCATCATTTACAATTTCCAATACACCAGGAATATAAATGCAAATGTCTATTGATAGCAACATGGAAAATAAATTCTAAAGTAAGAACAAATTAGAAACTAAAAACTTCACTTATCTTAGTAATGTTGTTATTCCTTTGCTAACCCTGGGGTTTCAAGCTATGTCCAGCTCATAGAGAATGAGAATGAGCTAGACATAGCTTGAAACCCCAGGGTTAGCAAAAGAATAACAACATTACTAAGATAAGTGAAGTTTTTAGTTTCTAATTTGTTCTTACTTTAGAATCTTCTTGCTTCACTGTTAATAGCTTCAATTTTTCCTTATGGAAAATAAACTTGAGTCAAGGTTACGACAAGTAAAAACAGTTGTGAGTTGTAATATCACAAAAGACTGTAGACTGTGTTAACATCAGTAGAAGAAAACTGTGTATTTGTGCAAAAGTTTAGAAGACTACAAAGTGATAGAAAAGTAACTGGACTGGGTTTTGCCATTTTGTCACACTGGTGTCAGGAGCAGGATTCATTGAATTTCAGTTTGTCATACTGCTGTCAGAAGTGTGACGTGAATTCCACAATGAAGCCTATGCTCAAGAAACTGTTGACTAGTATGGCAGAAATAAAGAAGGAAATGAAAGCAATGAAGGGAGAAGTGAAGACCAAAGTGAATAACGTACACTCAAGAATGGAAGAAATGAAATCTGGAATGGACAAAATGGAGACAAAATTGGAATTTGGGATGGACAAGATGGGAAGTGAAAGGATAACCATGAAATCCACCATAGAGAAGACCAAGGTGAAGAAGTAGGGTGTAAAGGAAAAGATGAAGACAGAAATGACAGATGAAGATGGAGCTATTGGCAAAGATATTTGGGGAACTGGTCAACATGAAGGAAGACGTGAATGAACTCAGCAGGAAGGTGGGAGATCTCTGCCAGCGTGTGGATGTCATGGAGGATGTTAGGGAACATCTTAGTGGCCTGGAAGGAAGAGTTGATGGCAGTGTCAAGGAACTGGATGCCAGGGGTGAATGAAGTAGTGCTGACCCGGGGAGGGAGCGTCTTGTATCCGAGGTGGCAGTTATGCCCATCTTGTAGAACAGAAGTGTACGACACAACGAATATAGAGAGCCAGCTCAGGGACGTCATTGAGGATCCCCTAATGTAGTGGGATCCTCAAGGATGTAACCAACCAGGACATGTGAAGGACTGCCAGCAGGAAAGCCTATGAGCAAGTGAGGAACTAGTAAGAATCAACTTGGTGTGGGTCATATGTAGAGGAATCTTCGGAGCCAGCCAGAGGATGCTGAGTGCCATGAAGAGAAGCATGGAGGATAACTTCATTGTGGATGGCAGGATGCAGGGAAAGTTGTGTCGGCTACTGGTGGACACTAGTACAGCCATTAGCGTGATTTGACCAGATGTGTTGGAGGACATGCCAACGAAGAAACTGGATCAATTCTACAAGATGGTATATATATTTAGGCTTTCATGGCCGGTATCTTGACTATTCAAAAGGTTTAGTTCTTCTGGGCTTGAAGGCCGTGGTCTAGAAGGCATGGTAGATACCAACGTTTTGCCAAGTATTGCGCTTGACATCATCAGGGTAACACGATCCTCCATCTGCACTGGTCAGAGTTTGAATATGGAAGCAGAGAAGTAGTGGAAGTTTTGACCATTAACGTCCATTACGGTTATTTATATGGGTGGGGGTGGGCAGTGCATTGTTGTGCTGGCTACAGTAGTGATTGGCCAGTTGTAGGTGGGGTTTTGTTATAACTGTTGTGTGCGTCTGAAAGTTTATCTAAACCGGTATCCATGCTTTATGTACACGTACATACTACAAGATAGTGACAGCATCAGGTGACACCTTGCTGTGGAAAAGGAGGCTTGGCTGGGGTTAACCTAGGGTCTGTGAGTGTTCATTGCAAGGGTGGCTGAGGAGGTGATGGGACTGGATGCCCTCAGAAGCCACAAGACGACAGTTGACATAAGCAGAAGGGTCCTGTAAGTTGGACAAGATGAGGTAACACTGGAGGTCAGCAAGGTGACCTTTGAGGAGGTTGCGCTTGGGTCCATCAGGAGCAAGGTAGCTGAGAAGGATCCCTGGGGAGGTAGGCAGTCATGGAACCCATAGGTCATTTTCACATTGTGCACAACAGGTCAACGCATCTGAGTGAAGGGCTACTGAATGAAGATCTGTCACAACTGCCGCAGAGGTTTCAAGCAGGATGGCAGACATCGCCCTACTCGACCCGAATCAAGGGGCACTACCTAATAATAATGCCATGAACCTTGCCACCTGGAGAAGGGATTCAATAGTGAAGTCTGCCACACCCAGGGGCTGCCCCAAGAGAAGAACTGGCAGTACATCGGGGTCGTCTGACCAACTACAACAGTGCTGATAGGGATGACCAGTGCTGAGGAGGGAGCAGTGTGACACTGGGTGCAGCGCACTACAAAGGATGGCTGGGGCTAAGCTGTTTCACACCATACTAGGCCAGAGAGCAAACAAAGGCACAAGGTCAAACTTCCGCACACCACTCAAGTGAGCAAACACGTGACTAACAACAATCAAGTGGCAACGCAAAGGATTTTCCAGAGCCTTTGAGAGCTGTACAGCAGCCAGCGTGTTTGTAGAAGTTTGCAAAAGGTCCATGTAATGGCATCCCTGCCATATAAGGAAGCAAGGAAACAACAGAGCAGAGTTAGTTACAGACATGAGTTGATCAGTCAGTAAGTGTGAGACGTGTGTGGTGTGGTGGTTGTGAAGGATAGGTCTTGTTGAAGTAAAGATTTAATGATTGTCTTGTCCGAGTTAGTGTATGAGAGACAGAAAGTGAAGGAAGATATTGAAAGGATTGAGCCAAGTTTACGAGAAGTAAACAGTTCACGAAGGACTGTAGACTGTAATGCGAGTTGAACAGGACTGTATATTTATCCAAAAGTTTAGAAGGCAATAAAATGATAGAAAAATAACAGCATTGGATTTTGCAGTTTTGTCACAATGTTAATGTACAAACTGTAGGATAATTTTTAATGTTGCACTATCTGCCAAATTTAGTACAGACTCTTAATCTTATTTCTTTTATTTGTCATTTGTATATAACCATATTTATCTCTTTTTAGTCCATGTTTAATGGTATTTCATTTTTATTTTATTGCTTTCAAGTTTTTATGATGGGTAGAGTATTGTATTTATATACCACTTTTTATCTTTTCTTTTTTTCTTGGCAGCAAACCTATGGAACTAAAACAGTATTTCATTTCCCACACTATCCATAAGTATGATACATATCTTAATTATTGTACGTGGCTGTTACATCATCACTTTTGTCATAGATTGCCTAGTGAAACTCAGTCTAGGCTTACAGGTATGATTTAGATACTAAAACTATTTGAATTCCCCATTTATAAAAGGTGTATAGAGGAAAGCTTTACTTTAAGCTTGCTGGTTGATGTAGGCAACAGATGAAGCTGTGTATTACGTTAAGATGGTTTATGAAAGAGCAAAATTTTCTAAAACTGACTGCATGAGAAAGCTATAGGATAACTGTAACAAACACAAACTATTCATATGTATTCACTTTCCTTGACAGCATCAAAGATGGAAGCAAAGACGGCAAAACATTTCTGGAAGTGGTATCTGCAGAGCATACAAAATTGGTAGCCATGGTTAATGAAGTTGAGGCAGATGAGTCAACTCCGAAACAAAAAGAGGATCCTTTAATTGACGAGAGCTCAAGAAAAAGAAAAGGAGATGAATGTGAGGGAGAACCTGCTCCAAAAGTTACCAAAGTTGTGGCACCAGATAAAGATGAGAAGAAAAAAGAAAAGAAGGACCCAAAAGCAGCAGATATAATGGTAATTTTACATTAATATCAAATTTAGTTCATTCATAGAGAATTTTTGCCATCCATTGGTCTCAGAAACTTCTTAACATTATAAATGCTTCAGAGGAGAATATCCATTATGTTTAATGAACGTAAGATTAAATTGAAACTTTAAATACATTTAAATCATATTTTGAGGCTAAACTAAACATAAATGACATCAGCTTGGTTTTTGTAATGGGAGGACAAATTTTGGAAGAAACATTTGTGGAAATGATGGTGGAAATGTTTGGAATAGGAATTAGCAATACAGATTGGTTAGCACTGCAAAATTTTTAATGATTCATTCTCTTTCCTAAAACTGTCTCAATATATGGGAAAACAAACAGCCTAGTTTAACTTATAAAATTGAGGTTTGAAAAGTCAAAGTTTGTTCAAGAGCTGATAGATGCTGATTAACTTTTTTGTAAGAGTATGAAATTAGCATGTTGTTTAGGAGGTCTTGTTTATTGTTAAGTTTAAACTATTTTTACGTGTTAGCTTCATAAAGCAATGCCTTTTTCATGGGAATATAATTATTTTAATTATTTAATATTCAAGATACTTGGTACAGAGCCATTGGTCTCCTTACTTCCCAGTACAAATCTGCACGAGTATTCATTTCATCTCTAGTATTGGGAAGATCCATGGGTTTTTCTATAGACCATTTAGTGTTATCCAGGGTGCACCTCAGGGAGGCATTCTACATTATGCCCTGAACATAGAATTATTAAATATTTAGCAGGCATTATTATTTATTTGTGCCAACAAACTTACTGTTGGTGTTTTTAAACACACAAGCCGTGTGTGGGCAAAGTTTGAGAGGTAGAACTGGAACTTAAAAATTCAATGCCACAACTGGGATTTGAACCACAGACCTTCCGCTTACCGGGCGGATGCTCTACCACTGAGCTATTGTGACAAACTGCCAGAATGGCCTTAAATTCTCAAACCAGTTCGTATTTCTCCTGGTAAACCACAAAGGCAGTCACATCAAGACAAATTACCCCAATGGTGACTTACTGTTGTAAGCACTTTATATCCCAGGATTAAATAACCAACAGTAAGTTTGTTGGCATAAATAAATAATAATTACCATCTGAAGGTTATTTAATCCTGGGATATAAAGTACTTACAATAGTAAGTCACCATTGGGGTAATTTGTCTCTGATGTGAGACTGCCTTTGTGGTTTACCAGGAGAAATCCGAACTGGTTTGAGAATTTAATGCCATTCTGGCAGTTTGTCACAATAGCTCAGTGGTAGAGCATCCGCCCAGTAAGCGGAAGGTCTGTGGTTCAAATCCCAGTTGTGGCATTGAATTTTTAAGTTCCAGTTCTACCTCTCAAAATTTAGCAGGCATGTTGACCAATGTTTGATGTTAGCACCACACAACTTGGAATATTACTAAGATAACTGAAGCCTTTAGTTTCTAATTTTAATGCTTTATTTATTGCTTTAACTTTATTCACTTTCGTTTTGAATATTTGATACAATATTTTGCCAGCCCTGCATAAGAGCAATATTTGTAATTTCTGATTATACAATTCTTTGTTATTTATTATATTGATGATAATATATATTAATTTTTTATTTGTTTTCACCTTTTCGTAATACATAATGTACTATACATCCACCATATTAATGCTTATACAGATTAGTTATCAGGTATAAACTTAAAAGTACACAATGTTCAGAATAACAATATTATCTAAAGTAAGAACAAAATTAGAAACTAAAAGCTTCACTTATCTTAGTAATATTACAAGTGCTTTCGTGCTGTGCTGACAATGTTTCGAGTTGACTCCAACTCATTCTCAAAGCTATACAAACAAATTCGTTACCATAGCTACTGATGCTCATTTTAATCACTAATCTCTGAAAACAAAATCCATAGCTACTGATGCTCATTTTAATTACCAATCTCTGAAAACAAAAATCTATAAATACAATCTATAGCAGGTATTTCAAAATTCATAACACGGTTCCTGTTTTTTAAAATAAATATTTTTTTTTTCCAAACCATTAAATCTATAGGTCCACTTAATTGTTTTAATAATTTAACTTCTGGATTAATTTCATGATTAAATGACCAAAAATGATCTGCCACAGCTGATTTATCAGTTTGTTTATATTTAATATTTATAAAATGCTCTTTTATTCTGGTTTCTAAATGACGTTTAGTTTTACCAATATAAACCATATCACAATCCAAACAGCTAAATCGATAAATGCCAGATTTTTTATAATTTGGAATTTTATCTTTTTTAGAAAAATTTAGTAAACTTTGTATATTAAATTTATTTTGAGGGACCAAATTTATTCCATATTCTTTAAAAATTTTTGTAAATTTTTTGTTGGCCCATGGATGATAAGTAAACTTTTTAAAAATACAATTATCTTTTATTTTTTTGAGTGGACCTATAGATTCAGAATGTCATGCATCAATTCACTATAGGTGGCACTGGTCACCATCTTGCCCGTTTCCATGTGATGCTTCACTGTGGAACCTTGTAATCTCAGAACAAGATCAGGATCTTCTTTTGTGCTGATGGCTGGCTGCGGAACCTTTACAGCATTGGTGATGAGGGATGCTGTCATTCCATACTGGAGCACTTGATCTCTGGTTGGTAGTGATAGACCCAGGACTCATCTCTAGTCACAATCCGCTTCAAAAAATGTCACCTTCAAGTTCATAGTGGTGCAGCAGGTCCTGGCAGGCATCGACTTGTCTCTCCTTCTATCAATTCAATTCAATTCAATTCAATTTTATTGCTATTCAATATGGTGTAATACACGATTGAATCCAGTCAATAGTGAGCAAGTACATATGAGTAGCAAAGACGTTAATAATAAACAATAACAATAATAATGATAATAATAGTAATATACAAAGAACTGATTAACCAAGTAGTAGAGACTATGCACAATGAACTATTTACAGTATGTACAATTTATAATTAAATTTATACAACTTATAGAATATAAATACAAAACTAGTGCTGTCAATGCAATATTACAAGCTAGTTATTATTTACTATTACAGAATTTATTTACACAAATATTCATCAGTACTGTAAAACGATTTACTAATCAGGAACTGTTTTAACAGTTGTTTAAATTTATTTAAATTATTATTGTGCCATTTCTTTATTTCTATCCATCTTGCAGCCACTTTCTGGTACTTCAACTCATCACAATATGGTGAGCTTAACCATGAGTCACCTGTAATTGCACTGCAATGTAATCGATGCTGACCCATCTATCTTGCAGAATCATCTCCTCCGCCATTGCAATTGCCTCAGCTGTCACAATATGATGTGCCTGGCCTGGCCTCGGCACGTCTGCCAAACTTGTGCCACTGCTGAATTTTGTACACTATTCATACACCTGAATCTGCCATAAACACACAGCCCCATACTGTGCCAACATGTGTCAATGGATTTCTATTGGTTTCGTGCCTTCACTGTTTAAGAAACGATCACTCTGCACTGCTCTCCTTTGGTATATTCCAACAGAGGGGCTGCCAAATTGGAAACTGCCTTACCGCGCTGCTGGGTCGCAGGACCAATGGCAATTGATGGCAGGAGAGTCCACATGCATGTGTACCCAGTGTGATCGTAATAAGAGAAGTTTTAGATTTTCTATAGCAGTTTTCCAGTTTTCATTTGATTCACTCTTGTATAATAAAGTTGCATCTATTGACTTTTGCTTTAACTGAGTAAGTGCACTTAAAGAGTTTTGAAAAACATGCTAATATTCCTTCATTTCTATACATGGCATATATTGAGATATGTTGCAGGAGATTCAAATTATGCTGGTTCTATATATAACTCAGTTTCATAAATGTTGCATCTATCGAATTGCAACAGTTCATTTTATAAAACTACTGCACATTGAGGCCCCATATGTGGCAATTCTATTTAAATGGATATTATCTTCATGTTGTATCAGGTGTGCCAATTTATTTGGTCATTTCTTTCAGCACAATTTTCTCACTTACTACAATATAAAATGAGGAATATAAACATTTGACAAGATGAGTAATATTACCTGGGTGATGAAATTCAGGTACACCTCATTCATATTTAAAAGGTCAAAACTGTACGCTTGATTTTTTATGAAGTTTCATTTTGTGTAAACAAATATCACCTGCTGTGATTTTGGTATACGTACTCTTGTCAATTTTGGAATATAATCTTTTTTCCCAATTCAGTTCCTCTTCACTCTAGATTTACAGCTTATCTTCAACATAAAAGTACACTTCATCTATACACTGACTTTAACAGTTTGTTTTCAAAACCAAAATCTTCTTTGTTGGCACTCGCAATATCAATATCCCAATTTTAACTTGAGTTAACATCACTCATATGCACCATGTGTTTATCATGAATGAGATTTCAATATATACATCTTTTTCTTCTTCTGATTACCCTCCCCATATGGATGACTTACACCCCCTAGGATTACAAGCCTGCACCTAGGGTTAAATACCTGTTGGGGAGCAGAAAAACCTATGGATTGGACATAGTAAAGACCTAGAAGCAAGTGTGCGGTCAACCCAGCACCAAGTATGAGAGTGAGGAAGAGGATGATGTAAAATGCAGTTGAAATGGATGAATGGTAAGGTTGATAATGGAGCAATTGGTGGAATAAGTGGCAGAGGAAACCGGAGAACCTGGAGAAAATCTGCCCAGATACTGCTTCGTCCACCATGAATACCACATGTGGGTCCGGATTGAACCCAGACCACCTTGGTGATAAGGAGAACGGTCTAACTGCTTGGCCATGGCACTACCTGAATATATACATAGAACATTTAAACTTTTCAAAAAGAGCAACTCTAAAACAATGCAATTTTAAAAACATGCCTTCCCCATTTCTGAGCGGTTCCATAATAGTTTTGATAATGCAATTTGAAAACAAATCCTTCTTAAGAATTAAACTCCCAGCTCAGCTCCGTTTTTTCTAATTCTTTTGTTCAGGAGGAGGGAGTACCTCAGGGCCCGCCTCAATAGCTTAATGGTTAGCGTGTCTGCCTCATGTTCAAGAGGTCGCGAGTTTGAATCTCACTTAGGGAAAGTTATCCGAGTAAGGTCTTTTTTCCGAGGTTTCCCCTTATCCTGAGAAGATGAATGTCGGGTAACTTAAAGCTCCATGGACCTTGGGCTCATTTGAGCATCATTTCACTCATTTCATTCACTCACCGTTGGAGGATGTTAACAAATAAAAAAAGAAAAAAAAGAGTATCTCAGGGTTTGGTACTAAGTGTCACGCTTTTTGCTATAGCAATTAACTCCATCTGGAAATGTGTTCCACCTGGAGTTTCATCATGCCTATTCGTAGGTGACTTCGTTGTCTATTGTACTTCTCAGCGCACAGCATTCTTGCAGCACTGCCTGCAGCAATGTCTGGACAACCTACGAGAATGGAGCTCAAAAAACGGCTTCCGTTTCTCAACACTGACAGGTCACTCTGTGTTAATTTCTGGTGCCGTAGGAGACTATTACCATCTTTGCTTCTTTTTGGTCCAGATTTACTCCCATTCACAGATGAGACACGTTTCCTGCAGTTGATCTTGTATCGGAAGCTTAGTTGATCATCTCATATAGCACAACTAAGAGCATGATGTGACTGTTCCCTGACTATCTTACGTGTACAAAATGGCAAATCGTGGGGAGGAGCAGATCGGACAATTTTGTTGCGAATGTATCACGCACTGGTCTGATCTAAACTAGACTATGGGTGTATTGTTTATTCGTCAACATGACCATCTGTGCTGAGAAGATTAGATATGGTCCATAATAGGGGCATCCGCATGGCAATAGGAGCTTTTCCAACAAGCCCAGTCATGAGCCTTTACGCCAAGGCTGCAGAACCTCCTCTGCAATATCGGCGTGGGATTCTCTTAGCAAATTATGGTTGTGCACTTAGATGTATGCCTAAGCACCCAACGTTCGCTTCTTTTATCACCACCACACTAAGAGAACAGTATAGGAAAAGCATCCTTAGTCGTAAACCTGTAGGGTTTCATTTCCAGGAGCTTCTAAGGAAGCTTGCAATTGAACTGTCTAGGATGTTACCCAAGGGCGAGAAGCTCTACCCCCCTTGGTTACCTGGCATGCCCCAAGAAGACCTTTGGATGATCGTACACCGGAAGTCCACAATGCCTATTAGTAGTATCCGCACGTGTTCTTTAGAGTTTTTGTCAGGCTACCCTGACCGATGTTATATTTACACTGATGAATCCAAGAGCACCAGTGGTGTTGGATGTGCTTATGTTTATGGAACTGAACCACATACATTCGGTTTTCCTAATAGTACTTCCATTTTTACTGCAGAGCTCTATGCAATTTACCGAGCCGTTTTATATGTATGCCGTCATAAATTAGGTGACTGTCTGATTTTGAGAGATTCCTTTAATGCACTTCAGAGCCTTCGTAAGTTGTACAACCCCTATCCTATTGTACAACGTATCCAGGATGCCCTCCATGTTTTACACGCTTCTGGTGTTGGCATGGGTGTGCATGGATTCCTGGTCGGGTAGATTTCCCGGGGAATGAAATGGCAGATTTGGCAGCAAAGACAGCAACTACAGAACCCAGTATTACCATCTCATGTGTTACTTTGGAAGACTTTAAGCTTGAAGTGCAGAGAGTGGTGTTGTGGTGCTGTCGTGCTGGCACAAAGAGTGGTCAGCTCTCTGCAGTAATAAGCTTAAAGAAGTGAAAGAACTTCCGATAAACTGGGTAACTTCCTGTCGCATATCTTGTCACGAGGAGGTTAGCTTGGCTTGATTGCAAATTGGCCACTGCAATTTTTTGCACAGTTACCTATTTAAAAGGGACCCTGCTCTTTGTCTGCTATGCACCAACCTTTTGTCAGTCTGTTACGTGCTACTAGAGTGCTCCTCTCTAGTGCACCTTTGAGACTCTGTGAAGCTGCCTGCCAGACTTGCAGAGGTCTTGGCAGACAATAAAATAGTGGTCAAAAGAGTTTTTAAGTTTTTAGCAGAGTACAACATGAGTTTGAGGATTTGAAGCTTTATTTACCTAATTTTTTATACTCTTTTGACATATTTATAACTTTGTTTTAATTTTGGCTTTTGCAACTGTTTTGTATATTTATATATTTTCTTTCTGTAGTAGTAATTTTATTTTTTATTGAAGTTTATATCTGGCTATTGCCATGAATTGGTTTTTAAGGGTGCTGATGACCACAAAGTTGAGCGCACTTAAATCTAGAACCCACCCCACCCACAGCTCACATAATAATCCAAACTACTGGTAGTTGAATAAAACTCAGAACTTAAAAGAACTCACCAATATAACATACAAGGTAGGACGGCTACCTTACTCTTGCACACTGCACACCTGTTGCTCTTGTCATTCAGTGATCTTTCTTTCGCATGGCCGTTGTGCCTGCCATGAATATGTCCTTTTGTCACAACACAGGGAACCAAGCACCAAGCAGAGATGACCAGCAGGCGTGCTGGCTATACTATATTAGGTGTGATGGCATCTTTGATGTTTGAGCTTAGTAGATTTTTTATGGACTATTGGCTGACTGATGCTAGCTGAATCTTATGTTCTTTGAAAACTTTTTTAAATTTATCAAGAGCCCATCGATGGTACATGAATTTTTTGAATGTAATTTTTATTTCTGTTGCTGTGAGTGTTGTCGTTTCTTTTAGTAACTTTGTTGTTTTTGCTAGTTTCCCTTTTTTATCACTAATGATTTGGGGAAGCCATTTCTTTGTGCTATTTCAATTATTTTGTTAATTCTCTGCTTTGTATTCTTCTGTTAGAAAAGGGACGTTCACCAGTCTGTGTATTAAACTATTGAAGATAGCCTGTTTGTGACTTTTTGGGTTGTAATCATTAGCTTTTATGTAGTTGTCTGTCTGCATTGGTTTTCTGTAAATGCCAGAGTTTATTGTTTTCTTACTTTTGATTATTTTTAGATCCAAGAACGGTAGTTGCTCATCCTTTTCTATATCCACAGTAAACTTAATGCTTTTTTCCTGGATATTCAAGAGTTTTAGTGCATCACTGATATGTTTTTTGGAACTGTTGCAAAGATGTCATATACGTACTACTGCCAGAGTTTGAACAGCCAAGTGGAACCTTTGGTGAACCATATTTCTAATGATCTGTATATATTTGTGTTTGGTATAGTCTTACATGTAAACATTACTGAGGTATCCACACTTAAGAATATTGCAACAAAATTTCAAGTCCAATTGCCTTTTATCACTTGTTATTTCCTTTAATCACAATGGGTAAAAACTGGCCTCAATAATAGCAAGTACATCCAACACAATTCTTACTTTACTGTTGCTACTGCATTTACAATCATTTCCTAAAACTATATCAAAACTCATCAACTCTATCATCTTATAGTAATCTGACTACACTTTCACATATTAAGTGTCCCTCATGCTGGTTCACTTAGCTTTGACAATTCCTAACACCTTCGTCAAAGCTTCTAGAACAAACTGCATTGCATGACATTTTCCAAAGCTACTTCTATCCATGTTTCAAAGCAGACATTTATTCTTCTTTGCTGGTGGCCAACACGAGAGTACTTCCTCCTCAGGTCTAGTTATTAAACCAGCACCACCGGCATCTTCCCTCGGGGCAGCCAATTGCATCGCTGATCTTCTCCACATAAAACGGTTCTTGTTCTGTCTGTTGAACAGCCCCCTTCCATCTGGGTGTGTTAAGGGTCATCCTGCATACAACATAAAGAAGATGGGTCAAGGAATTCCATGACCGCTGACCAGTGGCGGCTGGTGAACAAAATAAGGTGTGTGCTACAGTACCGCACAATGATTACACATTTTATATAATTAGGCTTAGCTAATGGCGAAATATAAAGTCCATACGGTGCTCCTTCCGGTTGCAGAACTTATCGATCACCCTGGTATTAAACCCTCCATGTTAGAAGCGATGCTTTTCTCCATGGACAGCATTGCCAGAGCAGTAAGACGATCCTGTGACATAGTGTTTCTTAAGAACGTTTTTACGCGTTTTAAGCATGAAAAGCATCTTTCTGGCTCAGAAGTGGTCATTGGCGTTGTGATCAAAATTTTTAGTAAAGTTGTAACTTCAGAAAACGAATCTTGCAGACTGTTAGAAATTATGTATTGCAATAGTTGCACAGCCCCGTCAATGTTTCTAAAGTCAGGTCTTGCATACAGAACGCTAAGTTGTGTCTTTAGCATTTTCTTGTTCAGTGTTGTATACATAGTCACAGCAGTTTGAAGTTCATCCTCAGGAAACTGACTTAAAAAGCTGCCAAAGAATTTAGAGTTTAACAGCTTTGCTGCATCGAGATGACTAAGTGACTGAAAACGACCTTCGATAATGTGGTCACACACTTCTTTGGCTTCTATTTTTAGACATTCTACCTTCTGGCGTTTGCTCATTGATTCAGATGGAATCACAAATATATCATCGGCTGCCTCTCGAATGTCACAGATGCACTGAATGAATGAAGACACAGCATTTTGTACTTTAACAGCCTCAGTTGATCTTGATTGCAGTTGATTATAAAGTACATCAACATGAGGCATTACTCGGTGAAAGAATTTCAACCATGAAAGGAATTTGCTGTCTTCTAAATAACGCCGAAGCCCATTTGCTTCCAGACAAGTCTTGTCATGGACAGAATTTGCCAACTCCGAAAAGCACTGCAGCAATTCTTCCTGATTTTCATAAATGACATTAACAGTTCTGGATCTAACATTCCACCTAGTTGCAGAACCACCAGAAACTCTTCTAGTCACCGCAGAATCCAGAGCTGTCAAGCACTGTGGGGATCTCAAGAAAAAGGCAGGAAAAGCAGAGAGATTAAGAAAAAATATTCTGGCAGACTTATTCTGCGAAGCTGCATGTTCCATCACTAAGTTCAGTTGATGTGCATTGTAGTGAATATACTGCGCATTTGGAAACTGAGATTGTACTTTGGCTTGTACTCCACCAACTGCACTACTCATTACTGAAGCTCCATCGTAAGTTTGGGCAATAAGTTTATGACGTTTATCTCTGAATAGTTCATTAAGCACTTTTAATATGCTTTCAGAAATTGCTTCTGCGTTTTGTCCCTCTGATTGCAAAAGCCCCAAAATCTCTCATATGGAACACCCTTTTTCTCATATCTAAATACTAATACAAGCTGGGTCTGATGCGAAACATCTGTGGTTTCATCTGCCATAACAGCAACAAAATCAGCTTCTTGTATTTCCTTCAGAATCACCTCACAACAGACTTCTAACATACAATCCAAGAGTTCGTTTTGGATGGTTTTAGAGGTCCCTTTGAATATATGGTTTGAGTCCATGTGTTCCTTCACAGCACTATCAATGTTACTAAATCTATAAGTCCTAAAAACACGCCAGGATTTTCAGAAGATTCAGTCTCATCATGTCCTCTCAAAGCAAGCTCAAATGCACCACAAAACTTTATACAATCAATTATGCGGGACAACACATACCTATTTTTCTCTACTTGTAGATTATGCTTCAGCTTCGCCTCTTGATAAGCACGGCTTAACTGAGTCACAATATTTGTACTACCTAAAGCACTTAAATCTAGTACATTGTTTAAATGTTTTACATTTTGTTTGTGTTTGTTAATAAGAACATTAATATGCCCTAGGTCTGTCACTCCCATTGTACTCCACGAATCACTGTTCCCAAAAAGCAAGCATGGAAAACAGAAAAGAGCATTTCTTTCCTGACATCCACATATCCATGCATGCTCATAAATTTTGAGGTTAAATCGCCTGGTGTAAGAATTATTTCTCCCTCCTTTTGCAGGTTGTGTGATGTTTAGATTTGGTGTTTGCCTCCCTAACTGCTTCACTTGAACTTTTTCTTCTAGAGTCCTCCTAGAGAAAGGATAATTTATTAGGCTGTCCACAGAATTCATTTTAGCATACACAACACAGATATTGCTCAGCACACGAAACTAACGTTCATAACCTGAGTTTATGGAGTATTTCACGGTTATTTGTTGCTGTCAAAAATAAGTAGTGCCAACAGAAATTGCTCCACATGTCCAACTTCCGAGAGTTTTATTCTCTCTGTTGCGTGCAAGGTCTATCACCGGCAACAGATAGTTGTCTCAACACCACATAGATGGCAGAAGTTGCATAACAGCAAGCAAAGTCGTTAGATGACATTGCAATCCTGCTATCTAGCGACTTTGTACAGAAGCAGCATAAATTCACTGAATTCATGTGCTCCACTTCATGAGAGCACAACGCTAGGTAAATTCAACCAATAGGAGAACAGATTTCAAAACTGTACACCTATGTTTCGCATGCGTGGGTTGGTCTACATTCCCTGCAAAGGACTGAAGAATTTTGTAGCACCCAACGCATCACCTATCTCGTGTATGTGAGGCGTGCATCATCTTCGCACACAATGAGCAAAGAACACTAGCGCGCGGCATATAAAATAGTGAAAGTGAAAGAAAATGTGCAATATTAATTGAGTATATGTTTAACACAAAGAAGAAACTATTTTCTGCAAAATAATCATTGTACTGTAGCACATATTGACGAGCCGTGCCTGCCGCTGACCTTCCTAGTGCACCTTCACATACATCTTGCTCCTGGCAGACCCAAACATAACCTTTGTCAGGGTTACCATGCAGATGCCAAGATGTTCACTGGGGCTTCAGATTATTACAGTTGGACTAATAAGAGTTAGCTAGAATAATAAGTACCATGATTCATTGTGTAAACATCACATCTTTTATGCTTGTTTTAAGTAAAAACACACAGTGCAGCCATGTAAAGAATAAATTATTTAAGACTAGCCATGTTCACTAGTGAACGGTTATGAGAGTAAGAATGAGTCTGAACGTATTAAGCACAGCCACATTATATTGTTTGTAGTTTAAAAGAAAGGAGAATTGAAAGAGGGGAAACAAAAGTACCGTGTGATATTAAAATCACAATGCAAATACCTACTCCAATAAAAAAAAAAAAAATAATAATAATTAAAGATTGTTACTTTGTATTTATTTAGGGTCCAGAAATTCCATGACACGTCCTACATTTTAACTATTTGTCCAGCATTGGGGGGAATTTTTGAAAAGTCTCTAATGTCCTACATTTTCGAAAGAAGTAGTAATCATTAGAAAATGAACTGGCAACTGGGAAAGTAGAAATGAATAATTGGTTATTAGCTGCAACTGCAACTCGCTCTGGCAACATGACTATACTGGCTACAGTCAGAGAACATACAGTATGATTTTTTTCATTCTGAACCTGCTTAGCTGTAAGCACAGCAGCTGGACTAATCCATTATCTTCTGGGAGGAATTTTGGGTCAGTAGTAGCCAAGTTGCGGGCGTGTGCATAACGTGAAAGGGGGTGACTTTGCCACATGTTCAAAGCAAGAGTAGTACAGTCGCATGCATAATTATTGTATTACCATGTCTGTAGCTAAAAGTAAAATGGAAGTACAGTTCTGCACTTTCAAACATGGAAAGTGATATACAATGTGTATAAGTACTTTAAGAAAAATTTAGATCAAGGACAATCTGTTTAAAAAGCAGTTGAAGAATCTACCAGTGTATCTGTTAACAGTGTGAAAAGAATTATTAAAGAAGCAAAGAACATAGAATATGGAGCTGCAACCATTTTCTACCGCACAAGGAAAGGTCTTGTAGTTCACCTAAATATTTTCTGGATGGCTTTAACAAAGAAGTGGTACAGAGAATAGTAAATAACTTCTGCATATAAGAAATACAAAGGCCCACTTTTAAAGCGTTACATTCGAAACTAAAGTCCACAATAAACTTCCAAGACAGCATCTCCACTCTTAGAAAAATTGTGTTGCAGCTAGGTTTTCGTTGGAGAAAAAACGAGGAATAACAAAAAAGTTCTGGAAGAAAAGTAACAAATAAAATTATTGAGATGCTCCTACCTGAGGTCTGTTTGGAAGTGTTGACAGTTAAAAGTACTTAGATTTTTAACTGAACACCATACAACATATTCATTGATTAGAAACTGCGCGTTGTGGTTTTCAGAGTTTGCTGCTTCTCTCAGAGTGTAAGAAAATTTCTGCTATCACTATCATCATCAATTTAACTAGGAAACATAATTCTTTCATTTTACAATGCACTACATAGAGGCATCTAATAATATATATGAATGAGACCTACATCCACGGCACTCACACAACGCTTGGAGTGATAACTCTCTGCAAGGATTATTCTCACCAGCATCTAAAGGACCACAGGTAATTTTGGTGCAATTATAGTGCATGGAGTGCAAAAATTAACTTTCAACAGATGAAAAAAGCTGAGATTTATGATATGATTATCCCTCCTAAGCCACAGCCTCAAACCTACAAAATTGATAGTCTCCTGCAACAATTTGGGCATATGTTTTATGACTTCCTCCATGTCATCCTGAGCTTACCCCATAGAACTTATGTGGTCTACAGTAAAAAACTGGATTGCTGACAATAATGTAACATTTAAAATGGATGATATAAAACTTGCTGATGAGAAGATGAACTCTGTAACAGTGGTGGAGTGCAAAGTATGGAAGTAAGGACTTCTTGATGCTGGTGAAGAATTTGTAATTCATTTCAATGGTGAAAGTGAAATGGTGAAAATCATAGCAGTGATGATGATAGAGAACAAGATGGCGAAGAAGAAGAGGAAGCATCCATGGGACTAATTTTTAAATTTGTGCTTTGGTTGCAAACCTTACGGTTTCCTGTTGTACTGCAAAAGGAGAATACTGCCAGCCTTTCTCTCCCCACCCTAGACTACCGTCTCCTCTTCTGTGTTTCTGCAGGGTCAGGTCTAGATAATCAACCTGTACTCATTACTGTACTGATTCAGTGCATTAGTAACATTGAAAGAGAGATTGGCAGTGCAGCATGTGCACTCCAAGGCAAAAGGTTAGTTTTTCTGTAAAGACAAAGCAGCGCTTTACTCTTACTCTTCCATTTACATTTTGGTTATTGAACAATAAGGAAGTGGAAAGTAAACAATTAATTCACAGTGCTATATTACAAGCCAAAATGAAAATGCAAATTCAATTATGCATTATCATTAAAGTATAATGCTTCAAGGCAAGAAGAAGTGAACACAAACTACAACTTTAAACCAAAAAGGTGAGTTGATTAATAACATTACACAACACTTATTTTAATTTACCAGAACATGTTTCAGAGGCTGACTTTCCTCCATTATCAACCGGACATTGACTGGTTCTCCCTTGTGTGGATGGTGATGTTTTCTCTTAGGTCTCCTCTGATGGTGGTTCAAGGAACTTGCTGAAGATATCTTTCACGGGATGTCAAAATTGAATACTCTGTTTCTATTTTTTTAAAATGAAGGTTTGTTCCCACGTGGACAGCTCTTGTTTTCACTTTACATGTTTCAGGAGTTTCGGTTGTGGCTTTATGTTGTGGTTTTTTGTCCAAAAGTGAGTGGCAACTGCTGATTTTTCCAACTGTTTGTTTTTTACTTTTCTAAAGTGTTCCTTGGATCTTATTTCTAAATTTCTTTTGGTTTTTCTTATACACACTTCATTACAGTCACTGCATTCAATTTGGTATATGTCAGATTTTTTATTAGGTAGGATGGCATCTTTGATGTTTGAATTCAGCAGATTTTTTTTATGGAGTAGTGGTTTACTGGTGCTAGCTTAAAAACTTTTTTGAATTTTTCAAAGGCCCAAGGATGAAATGTGAATTTTTTTAATGCCACTTTTGTTTCTGCTGCTGTGAGTGTTGTAGCTTCTTCTAGTAACATTTTTGTTTTGGCTCGTTTCACTTTTTAGTCTACTAATGATTTGGGGAAGTCATTTTGTGCTATTTCAATTATTTTGCAATATTCTGCTTTGTATTCTTCTGTTGAAAGGGGGATGTTCTATGTGTTAAGCTATTGAGGATTGCCTGTTTGTGACTTATTGGATTGTAACTATGAGCTTTTATGTAATTGTCCATCTGCGTTGGTTTTCTGTGAATGCTGAAGTTTATTCTATTCTTGTTTTTGATTATTTGTAAATCCAAAAATGGTAGTTGCTCATCACTTTCTGATTCTGCAGTGAAATGTATGCTTTTTATTTGGATGTTTAGGCATTTTAGAGCATCACCAATGTGTTTTTTTTTTTGGGGACTATTGCAAATATGTCATCTACTACCAGTGCCAGAGTTTGAACATGCATGGGAAACCTTTGGTGATCCTTAATTCTATTGCACCCATGTAAATATCTGCCAAGAAGGGTGAGAAGAGGGTTGCCCATTCTTAAACCTGAGGTTTGATGGAAATATTTTGTCTGGAATTGAAAGAAATTTTGTTCTGTGCATAGTTTGGTGAGTTCTATGTAGTCTGTAATTTCTGGTGATGACATACCAATTGATTTGAGCCAGTTTTTGATCAACAGTGGGGGTTGTTTTAGTTCTATACTGGGGAATAGTGATTTGACATCAAATAAAACAAGGTGTCCTCTTCTGTTAGTTCAAAGTCTTTTATGTGTTCTATCAGTTCATAACTATTTTGATGCCCAGGCTGTTGAATTTAGGGAATTAGTTGAATTTGTTGGTTAGCCATTTTGCCAATTTATAAGTTGGTGAGTCTATGCTGCTAACTGTAGGTGTCATTGCTATGCTTGATTTGTGTATTTTGGGTGAGCCATACAGTCTGGGTAAGGTTGGGTTATCTGGTTTAACTAAATATTTGTGTGGTATTACGCTTAAGTTTGATATGGTTTTTTCGAAAGTTTGCATACAGGTGATTAGAGGGTTTTTATTGATCACTTCGTATTCACTATCCTTTAGCATTTCTTCCATTTTTTCTAAGTAATCTGATTTGTTCATTATCAACTCACCTTTTTGGTTTAAATTGATTATTACAACACTGTTTTTAAACTTTCGAGAAAGAAGATACAAACTACAATGCCTAATTTGTCCCCCAGCAACATATGTTTCTTTTACACAGAAATGTAAGGTTATAAAATAGTTATTTTTTCTTTTTTTTGATTTTTCATGTGTTTGACATGAACGAGCATATTGCTATGGCAATTATACAAAGAGTTTTAATTTATAATTGCCAATTTTGGTAGATTCTCATTATTTTAATACAACAAACTTTTCTCTTGTAGGTGCCCAAGATTTGGAAGCACACTTGTCTTCTAAGAAACATAAAACTTCACAAATTCTGCTGGTACTTCAGATATTAAAGGTTTCTTTGCTCAGCCCACACAGCCAGCATGTCGTCTTAGCACTGCTGAGGCAACACTTGCATTTCATGTTGTTCACATCATACAAATCCTGGACTGCACGCCTAACTAAATGCAAAACTGTATTGGGATTCTGATATTGCGAAGAAAGTATGATGCTCAAGAACAAAGACAAAGTGATCATTAACAAAGTGCATGCACCTCATTTTGTTGATTGACGATACAATGTGTGGAAGAAAGTTCATGTTTTGAGGTTAGTACCGACAGCAGTAATCATGTTTCTCAAAAAGTATTTCCTATTTTAATATAATATTTTAACCTTAAAGCCAGCGATATGCAGACAAAGGAAGTTGAAATTGAAACTGCTGAAACAATATCATATGTTTAAGGTACTTTAGTAGGGTTAGGAATAGAAAAGAAATGTGCAGCATTTGTAGCTCACAATAAGAACACAAATTTTGATGGCATAAATCTACCCGAGGGTAAAAATGTATTCATCGAACCAAAGTCATATATTATTGAACATTTAGTGGAACGGGTTGCCCAGCTCACATTCTTAACAATGCCATTCATCACAGGTCAGATAGTTTAAGTGTAGATTTGGCGTGTATTGTTTTCAAGCTGTACAATTACTTTTCTATATCTACGGTAAGAATTGAGGAATACAAGCATTATTATGAATTTGAGAAATTAGTTACAGACAACTTCTTAGTTACAGTGAAAATAGGTGGTTTTCTCAGTTCTCTGCACTTGACAGAATAATTGAAATGTATGAGGCTTTAGAATCTTACTTTTTGTCTATATCCAATGCACTTGCGTTCGTTGATGTCTTTGTTTCATCATGGGATAAAAAAGCTTGAAAGCGAACAAACATCCATTGTTGAGATGACTGCAGTATTAGATAATGTGTATTCTCTTCTTATGACCAGATTTAGAGCAATTTGATGACAATAAAGACAAAAAAATAATGCTAGAGAGGAGGTCCTTGATAAAGAAGTTGGAAATTTTGAGCAGGAGGCTGTTTCGTTGCATAGCGAATAGCTGGACTATTTAGATAAATGGTGCATGTCATTTTCAGAACTCAAATGTTTTAGTTCTTAAACTTAAATGACAAAGTATGCATGGATGATGTACAAAAGTATGTACAGTTATTATTTATTTATGCCAACAAACTTACTGTTGGTGTTTTTAAACACACAAGCCGTGTGTGGGCAAAGTTTGAGAGGTAGAACTGGAACTTAAAAATTCAATGCCACAACTGGGATTTGAACCACAGACCTTCCGCTTACCGGGCGGATGCTCTACCACTGAGCTATTGTGACAAACTGCCAGAATGGCCTTAAATTCTCAAACCAGTTCGTATTTCTCCTGGTAAACCACAAGGGCAGTCTCACATCAGAGACAAGTTACCCCAAATGGTGACTTACTATTGTAAGTACTTTATATCCCAGGATTAAATAACCTTCAGATTGTAATTATTATTTATTTATGCCAACAAACTTACTGTTGGTGTTTTTAAACACACAAGCTGTGTGTGGGCAAAGTTTGAGAGGTAGAACTGGAACTTAAAAATTCAATGCCACAACTGGGATTTGAACCACAGACCTTCCGCTTACCGGGTGGATGCTCTACCACTGAGCTATTGTGACAAACTGCCAGAATGGCATTAAATTCTCAAACCAGTTCTTGAGTGATAAAGGCATTGTAGCAGATGATGTGAAGTGTTGCAATGAGGTGTGTAACATGAAACAGTTTTTGCAGCAGCATAGCTCTAAACTTGAGAAATTGTCCTATAATAATAAGTGGTTTAGATATTTTAGTGATAGCAAGCATGAGGGCTGCTATTCTGAACTTTTGAAACTATTTCAGTATTTTTTAGATATTCCTGCACACAACGCTAATGTTGAAAGAGTATATTCACTAATCACAGTAGTGGACAAATGAAAGAAACAGATTATATATTGACTCAGTCAAAGGTATTGGTTTAATGAAGTATTTTGAAAATTTCAGTAGTGTGGAATTGCTTGACTACATTTCAACAAGCTAGCTGTTTCGCGCAAGACAAGTTCTTAGAAGTATGACTGACTGTTGATGATCACGCTTAACATTGTATGTTTTAGAATTTTAAGAAAATATAAATGTATATGCCTGTGGGTATATGTAAATAGCATTTAAATTATAACTTTACATTGTTTTTGCATTGACTGATAATGTTCTACATTTTTGTCTGATAACCTACATTTTTACTTTCTCTACTATGTATAGTAAAGTAGAGGAAGTACTGTATTCCACCCAAAAATTTGATGTTGGGGTTTCACTGGAAATATATGTTTTGAGGTCCCCTAATCCAAAAAAGAATTTTTAGAAAAAGGTTGTGTATGTCTGTGTGCCTGACTGTATGTCAGTTTGTTAACAAAAAGTTAAGTATTAGGTTAAAAACCAAAATTGGTATTTAAGGTTAATGTCTTTCAAGGATGCAACACAAAGATTTTGAAGAAAATTGCTCCACCCTAAACTACCCTTTACATGGAAAATTTTTCAAAAGTGTTGATTTTCTTGAAAATGGCTAACGATTTTGATTAAAATGCCATATTTTTGAGATATTTTTATGACAAATGAAATATACATCTTGAATTTTCTGGCTATAGCCCATGTAGTCCTATTTACTCTGGATGACTTTTGCATAACTGGTAAACTGTAAGAGATAGACCAAATCTTACTGTAGCAAAAAGGTAGATCTTGCTAAAATACACAATTTATGTCTAAATAATTTTTTTTTTTTTTTTTTTTTTTTTGGGGGTGGCAGAATGAACCATTTCAGAGATATGCTTTGCTATGTGTGTGAGTTTTGGAGAACTTATACTTCTGTCAAATGAAGCATCATTCATTTTTTTATGTTAACCATGCAAAGAGAACAGAATTTGAAAGCTTTAAAAGATTTGACTATCGCTCAAAGCCTACTGCATTCCCATATTCCTTTTGCATCTAGAAGGAAATAAGTAATAAGATAATTTGTACAAATGTTTATCTCAACTAACACGAAGAAGGCATAGTAATAAGAATTTGTAAGAATGGTTAGTACAAGAGTAGAGAAAGTCATGTGAGTGCAACACATAAGATTTTTTACCATTGTGTCCTACATCTCCATAAAATAGTCGAGTAACCCTATATTTACTAAACTAAAAATCATGTTTTATTTACAAAAACATTGACAATGCTGTTGAATTACATGTACTTTTTAATTGGAGTCAATGTTATTGGATTCCTGACTATGAAACATAATATCCATTATTGCACAACTCTTCAATATATGCTAGCATCTCTGTATCAATTTCTGGGAACTTTCAGGCTTTAGGGTCACGAAAAGAGTGCTTGGAATAGCTTGTAGATTCCAGTTTCACTTTCATTTTGCCCAATCTCTTACAAGTTTTCACCCATTAAAAACTCCATTTCTGCAGCTCGATTACCATTCTGTTCCGCAAATGCAATCAATCTTAGTTAAAACGTGCCATATAATTTCTGAATTTCCCTTTATTGGTGTTTCACAAAATAAGCACTCATTAGAATGACTCTAGAAACAAATAGCTGTACACAACTGAAGAATAAGATGGTTATTGACTTGGTGCATGCTAACCACATATAAGACAGTTGACATCCCTCACCATTCCATTTGCTTATCGCTTAGTCTCGTGTGCTAATTCCCATGCTATAGATGCTTGAACCAATTAGATTCATTGATGTGCTACCACCCTCTGGACAAGCTGATGGCATCAATGTATCTTCAATGACACATAGATGACGTTTGGAATAGAAATGGTGCCTCATTATCAAGCATCAGAATATGCTGCATATCTACCATTTACTATCTCCCATTAATCCAGCAGGACTAATGGTACTCAAGGTTGCAGTTATTTTTTAATATTTCTCAATAGTGAATACCTGGAATATTAATGCGACGATTATGCAGTGAAATACCTAAGTTCGTAACTGCTTGTCTATAAATTAAGATGCAACCATTGTGCAATGAAATATGGTATTTATAAGAAGGTTTGCAGAAGAGTGAGTGAAGAAAGTCGGGTGATCTCAATACATCAATTGTTAACTGTATAACTCTATTGCTATTGATTGATTTGTAAGTATGAGTGGTAAAGAAAATGATTGATCTCTTTGACATTGTGAGACCAAACTGTATGATTCAGTTTACTGGGACTATGAGGACATTTTAAATAAACAGTATTACGTTTTTGGACTCAACTTTACAACATGTGACATGAAATTTTTTTCATATCCTTTAGTGGCATATTTTTTCCATTAACATTTTTGGAGTGATTTTTTGTTGGGAAACACTTTGTTAAAATTTTCCATGTAAAGGGTAGTTTAGGGTGGAGCAATTTTCTTCAAAATCTTTGTGTTGCATCCTTGAAAGACATTAACCTTAAATACCAATTTTGGTTTTTAACCTAATACTTAACTTTTTGTTAACAAACTGACATACAATCGGGCACACAGACACACACAGACCTTTTTCTAAAAATTCTTTTTTGGATTAGGGAACGTCAAAACATATATTTCCAGTGAAACCCCGACATCAATTTTTTGGGTGGAATACAATACTTCCTCTACTTTACTATACATACTAGAGAAAGTAAAAATGTAGGTTATCAGACAAAAATGTAGAACATTATCAGACAATGCAAAAACAATGTAAAGTTATAATTTAATACATATACCCACAGGCATATACATTTATCTTAAAATTCTAAAACATACAATGTTAAGCGTGACCAACAGTCAGTCATACTTCTGTGATTGTTTCATCTGCCAATTTTTGAGCTAGCCGTGCAAGGCTGAGGTTGTCATGCCCTATGGGTAAAGTTTCTTGATTTTCTGTGACATTTAATTAGCTTCCTCCACAACGTCTGAATAGTAGAACTTTTCACCTCATTCTATGCCTCAACTGACATGTAAACATCTTTCATTGTGATTTTTTAAAGAGTGTGTACAACATTTTCTTCATCAGTTGTGCTAATGAGGCTTTTCAAAAGTTTGTGTTGATAGTTACACTTCAGGTTTACCAGCACACCTTGGTCTATGGGCTGGAGAAGAGGCGGGACATTATGGGGGGTAAAAACATGTTGTTAATATCATCAGAAACCATTTATTTGTACATTGTTTCAGTTTTCACTCTACATACTTTGCGCAGCATACTTCATAAAATGGGAGCTCGGTTAACTCAGAACTCAATTAGTCGGAGCTCAGATAACTGCATCTCTACTGTACTTAAATTTTTAAGGGATTAATTTCGGGAGCCCTTGCTTCTGTTTTCAAACTCAAAGGACATATCATTAGTTCTTGGTAAAGGTCTACCAAATGGTTCATGGTGTCAGCATGCCACAAATACTTCAAATGTGAGCATATAGGTGTTCCTATCAAATGCTGCTCTTAGATACATGATGTTATAGAGCTTGCCAGTGCAATTCATTGTTATTTATTTGCACATTTGTCACTGGGTCTACAATTGCACAGAATGATTCACTGAGAGGTGGGCAGCAAATCCTATAGCCATCAGTCCATAGTAGCCCCTCTAAGCATTGGTGTGTATCATGCTGGTGAACTCTACATGGTCTGTAATCAAATTGTAAAGTGTGTTTGTATCCCTGGGGCATATTGTCATCCGTACCTAATAGTACTCAGTTGTTGTGCAGATGTATGGGAATTTTTTCCAGAGCTTGGCTATGGTGGTTACAAATGAAGCACCTGTTGGCTACTATGAAATGGCTAGTAGTCATAGGTCATTTCAGTCTGCTAGCACATGCACATTGGAGAACCTTTGGACATAGAAAATTTCTCACATCACATAGTCAAAAGTATCCCCCACTTTTGATGGCTTCTGTAGAGTTAAGCAACAAAAAGTTTACTTAAGGTGAGTTGGAACTAGTAACACTAACATCCTTATTTTACTTTTATATGTTTTGAGAAACTATTATTCCCACTATCAGATATCTGACTAAAAATTAAAGAAAAAGCTAAAATATGCAACATCTGAAACAAAACCAATGCCTTAAAAAAAAAAACTATACCATACCAAGATGTAATTTAGCTCTCAAACAAGTACTTTTATGGAAGCACAACTAAATCTTGGCCTCAAAATGTGCATAGACTACAAGAAAGCAATAGATGAAATAGTCACAGACATCAAAATTGCCACTTTAACATATACAAAAATAGTAAAACTTCAATAAAAAATACTTGAAGTGATCTCTGAAGAAACACAGTCAAATTCACAGTTAAATAACTAAAATCAAAACCCCAGTATACACTAAAGCTCACAAAAAAATTATTTTCTTGTTTAACGAACTGTCAATTGCCAGGATCACATCAGCGTCGTTGGTGTGCCGGAATTTCATACCACAGCAGTTCTTTTTCATGCCAGTAAATCTACTGACATGGAACTGTCATTTCTTAACACACTTAAAAACCATTGGTCTGGGCTAGATTTGAACCCACGATCTTGGGATCAGTAGGCCAGCATCTAACCAACTGAGCCACCTATACTGACACTAAAGCTGACCAAGAGAGCACACTGTTATACTTCAGAAAGATGATTATATTGCCAGAGTGGAAAATATACAACAAAAAGAGTACACTGAAATTCAAGATGATCCATTAAAGCTTTCAAGCAAACTATTCAAGATTCCAGAACTATAACAGACAGAAAAATCAAGATTTAAAACCAGACCATCCCACTTTACCTGGAATGTATGCTTTACTGAAGATATGTAAACCTGGAAACAAGTTGAGACCCATGGTCAATAATATTGACTCTCCCACATCAAATTTGCAAAATGGTGAACACAAAAATTCTCTTCACTGTCAAGATTCAGTAGCTTAAGTATAAAGAATTCAGAAGACCTAATAAAGAAGATTGAATTCTTGATTTCTTTTGATGTCACTGCATTGTTTCCAAAGATTCCAACAGATAACTCCTACTTCATTTAAAGCAATGGCTCCACCAGACTAATATCGTTAAGATGAAATAGAAGACCTACTACAACTCTCCAAATTGTGGATCATCCAAAACTGTTTTAACTTCAACAACTGACAGGCCTAAACATGGGTAATCCACTCTCACCATTCTTAGCAGATGTACTTCTGAGCTTCTTGGAAATACACATAACTTCCTGCCGATACATTTCAAAGTTTGGCACAGATTTGATGACATCTTCATTATATTCCTAACAGGTTTGTACAAGGCTACATAAATTTACTCAGTTTACAAAACTGCTTGATAAGATTCACAATGGAAGTGAAAAAAAGAAAACATGTTACCTTTCTTAGACCTGAAAATAATGTGGGAACAGAAAAACATAATCTTTGGTATATACAGGAAATCTTGACATTCAGATAATTTTATAAAAAACAATAGTTTCAATCTTATAACTCATAAACATGCAGTACTAAACAGCTTAACTGGTGTACACCCCTCTGAACAAACAAGAATATCAACTGGAAATATGAACACATAGTAAACAGCTGAAAACAACAGGTTCAGCAAACTAAGAGTACACAAGAAAATTGCAGATTCAAGCAGCAGGCACTTCAGAGACACTACAAATCCCATCTAAGAAGAAAACCAGTTGAAGTTCAAGAAATTTACAAATCGTGCAAAAATGAATAAGTACTTCATTTGTTAATTGTTTGTTAATGCTGTCAATTGCCAGGATGATATCAGTGCCACCAGTGCGCCAGAATTTTGCAAGAGTTCTTTTACATACTACTGACATGGGCTTGTCACCTTTAAGCTCACTTAAAAAATCATCAGTCTGGGCAAGTTTGAACTCATATCTTGCTATCAGTAGGTTAGCACCTAACCAACTGAGCCACCCAGAGTGACATCATCCAAGAGCACATAAGAAATCGTTTGTACAGTCCAAGTTATCTCAATTCTAAGCTACTCTTAATCCCCATTAACCAGAGGACAAATAACTTAGCCAGACTCTACCGTACCAGAGGACAAAAATGCTGGGATTTACAAAATCAACTTTTCTGATTGCAATAAGGTGCAAATAGTCAAGACAAAAGGAAGACACAAGATCTAGACAAGACACAAGGAAAAAAGGTAACTAGGTAAAGGAGCATATGAGGTGCTTAAAATACAAATGAACAAATCTGAGTTTCACACTATTTCTGATAGCCAGCCACAACATCAAACCTAACATCACTCTAATCCAACTAGCCAATGTGTAGCAGAATTAGACATGGAAGAAGATTTATTTTGAAATGCAGGCCACAGTTAATGAATTTTGATTTGCCACCATTAACTGCCCTCTAGAGGTACATTTCATCACCACAAGATGCCACCATGATAGACAAGCACCACAACAGAAACACCAATACAGGCCAGTCAGACCTCTGACGATGGAAACAGCCGTTCCTTGAAACATGTCAAAGTGAGTAAAGTAAATGATGTCAGTGTTATTTACTATTTCTGACTCTCTTTAAGCAAATTCAATAACGTATCTCTTTTTCCAGTTTGTCTTCATTTATGAATGAAAACTATTTTTGTTACTTCGGTGCAAATATTTTGTCATTCTTTCTCTTGTTTTGCTTCTAGTCTTTGCTGTCAATGCCCTCCATCCGAGAAAAAGAGAACAAAAAAGTTGGAGAGGAGATCTTAGACCTTTTAAGTAAACCAACTGCAAAGGAAAGGTCACTTGCTGAAAGGTTTCGTTCACAAGGAGGTAAGAAAAGTTTAAATATGTTGTTTGTTAGCTAATGCTGGATTTCTGACAATGAAGTCATTTATCCTCTTGCTCTACAATATTTTTCACTCATAGAGCAATAGCAGTATAGTAACCGCTTTTTAGAGAGCACCATATAAGTTTAAATATAAAGGTCATTATTGTGACAAATCATAAGTCCATTTACTTTTAATGTCATGTTATTTCTTCTAAAACTGAATCACAAAACACAGTTCTCTGTTTTATCATCAATATACATGGCCTTGCAATTCAGAGCTCTTCTGTTCTGTCATAACCTTGACACAAATACTGCTCATTGTACACAACAAACAACTCCGATGATTAACTGTCTAAAACTGTCTCTGATGATACACTCATTCAAACTGCTTCCATGCTAAACACTCATTCTTTAATACTAACTGGCTCAACAGTGACATACTTAAAAACTAGTTTCTCTATCCTTGTGACTCACTTATGTAGCCGAGCAATAGGTGATGTCAATTTCTCTGGAAATACACATTTTCTTAAGACTTCTCATACAGTCTAGAGCCTTCTGCTCATTGTCACCCGCCATGTGTTGCTAACTGACCTGTGCTTACAAACAGTTATGTGGGGTAGCTAATGTGTGGTATCTTCTTTGCCCATTCAGCCACTTCTCACAGCCCTTCTCTTGTTCACTCTTCCCTTGCCACCTGGCAGGACTTCAAACTGCCAATTCTATCTCAAAAGTGCATTGTCACTATTTCTGCTATTTTTGTGTCTGCTCCAGTCAGGTGGATTGGTGCCAGTTTAGAATGACTGCCTCAGTGCTACACAATTTAACTCAACAAACAGGTGTATCTCCATTTTTTGCGAGAAATCCTACATTGTTAAAATTAAACTCTATCTCTGTATATGGGTGCAAGGTAAAATGATCCCTGTAAGTGAATGAATTGCTGAAATTGGTTTTTATGACCTGTATATTCTTGTTTTTCTCAATGAATCTTTGTTCATCTAAATGAATGTGTGAACAGCAGTCAATATTGGGCTTCAGAAAAACCTGCGCTATTGCATGAAATGCCTTATAGGACCTGAAAATTGGAGTGTAATGTGGGATAAGTGCTAGAGAAGTAATAAGATCCATTTTCTTTAATGAAACATGTAATACATAGTGACTGATATTGCAGACTAATGCTAGGGCCATTTTTAAATCATTTGACAAAAGAAGCAATTCTTGTGTTTGGTTGCACAAGATTCCACAGCAGCACATATGGCTACGGAGTCATTAAATGGATTAAGAGAATTGTTTCATGACAGAATGATAAATGCTGATTTGTGGCCCTCTTATTCCTCCAACCTAACCAGTTACGGTTTTATTTATTGGGTTCTCTGAAAGACAGTGTACATTACAAGAACTTAGTGATATCATTCACAAAATCACAAAGATTCCTGCTGCTGAGCTTAGGCAAGTGACGAGCATTTTTATGAGATATGCTGCCTCTTTGAGAGCAGAAGGTCAACATTTCCAGCATCTGCTATAAGGAGATCTCTGCCAGCACCATTTCCTGAGTGACTAGTTTCTTTGCACATTGGATAGAGCCCATAAATGGGTTACCACATATTATGACACATATTATTGGGGGAAGATGCCTAAAGTTTTGCAGTTCCATTGTGCAGCAAGAAATCGTGACACCAACCTGTACCACACTTGCTGGCTGCAGTTTGAAGTGAAGACAAATGCTATGTCACTGTGTTAACTGCTTCGGTGCTTTGAAATCAACAAGCAAAACGTAAGGACAAAACTGACACCAGGTCAATAGCACACAGTTGTTTTTAAGTGTATGCCTACTTATGAATGACATATAGGAGACAAATGTTACACACATTGAGCATAGTGGATACCTTGTAGTGTAGTTTGCCATCTACAGCTGCTCTGCAGCAGCCATATTGTGCCAGTTATGTCAAAACAAAACATGTTCAAAAACTGTGCAAAAGAACTGAGTGTATGTTAAAGCAAACATTTAATTTATTAATTTTTGCATACATTTATATGCTTATTTTATGTTTTCCTCTTTATAAACAAACTAAAATGTAATTATTGAATTATATATTTAGTTAAATTGTACATAAAATGCACAAAGTTAGTCCTTGAATCTGCTTCCAATATAATTGCCATCTCAATGTGAAGCTTGGTTAAGATGCCTAAACTACACTGTTCATAACAACATTCAAAACACATATCATTATTAATGGTGGGGCAACACAAATTAGCCTTTGTATAGAAGAGGCTTCTCAGTGAACACTAGTTTAATGCCTAACCTAAACTCTAAAGTTTAACCTACCCTTTGATCCTCCAAACCTTAAGGATACCCATCTGTGAAATTTTGAAAATCTACAGTTTTCATTGGATTGATTTGAAATTTTAACACAACAATCACTGTATAGTGAGGAGTAACTGTGCTAAATTTCATACAGATTGCAGATTGCAGATTAGTTGCAAACATATTTATATTTTATTATATTTTTTTAATAGTTGTATAAATGGTTCCCCATGATGCAATTTTGATTTGAAAAACTTGATAATTTTCAGTTATGTCCTATAATAGAATGTTAGCAAATTGATGAGATAATTTCTTAATCTTGTTATTAGTTTGGATAAAAATAAATTTTAAAGTTTGATTTCATTATTTTTTTCATTTAAATTTTGAAATGTAAGCTTTAATATTTAATTACTCAGCAGTTATTCACTTTATGAGAAAACTATCTCATCATTTATTTTTAATGTTATTTCTAAGCAGATACACCAAATTTCATGCATAAGTACTGAAAATTGCATCGTGTGGAGCATTTTAAAGAGCAAACAATGCTAAAAATAAAAACGTGGAAAAACTGAGTTTGAAGTCATAGCAAGGATAATGGAACTGTATTGATTTAAATGGACATGACCACTTACAGGCAATCAGTTAGTTGGCCACGTGACATAGTTAAAAAGACCATAAGGCTGTAAAAAGCATATCAAAATAAAGCAGACGATTTATACTATTTGATAAAACAAAAATCCATTTTTGGCAATTTAGGACATTTTTAGCCTTTTTTCACAGATGGATATCCTTAAGTTGGGCATCTTTCCCCGATCTACTCTATATGTTAAGACAAAGGATCTCAGGATTTGAGAGGTAGAATCAGAACTGAAAAATTCAATGCCACAGCCAGGATTTGAACCACAGTTTTTCCACTTTACGTACATTTTTGTTGGCATAAATTAAAAATATTTCTAATGTATCTAAACTATTAATATATACAGACAGCTCATTTATAAGAGATAATGATGATGGACCTGGAACAGTTGGTATGTGTCAGTTTTTCTCCTCTTACAAAACTGTGCAAAAAAATTACAAATTTTGATGGAGAAATTGATGCAATCTACACTGCTCTAAGATATCTGTTTGATTAAAAAAATGTTAAGACATTGTTGTTTTATCACATTCTAAAGTGGTGATCCAAGCAATAGCATTAACTCAAGATCCGAAAGCACAAAAAATAAGAGAAATTCGCTGTTTGGTTAAACAGATACAAAATTTAAGTAAAAACATGGTCTTCCAGTGGATTCCTGCACACTGTGGATTGAGTAACAATGAGAAGGCAGACATCCTAGCAGAAAAGGGAACCAAAATTCAAAATAAGGTAAAACCAAAAGTACCACTGGAATCAGTTAAATTCATTGAAAAGAAAATGAATAATGATTATAAAACCAAGTTAAGTGCAAATATATTCAGTTGCAAAGGAGAAAAATTCTTAAAAAGCTTGAAACTAGCTCCTGAACTACCTCGAAAAACAGCCGTTGCCATGTTCAGACTTACCACTGGACATGACTGTCTCAGCAAACACCTGCATAAAATTGGATTGCTGTCATTTCCAAATTGTTTGTTATGCAACAAGGAAGAAGAGATGAATATGGAACATCTATCAGCCTTTGAACAACTTAAATTGTATCCAGACTTGACCTCAAAATGGTGGGAGGCAAGAAGGCGAATGGCTTTGTTGCTAAACTCTGAGCATTAGCTACACACACGCATTTACGCACACTTGCACCCCCACATATACATGCACAGATACACAATCTCATGATTGTCTCCTACACTGCAGTTCAAATCCCAGTGGTCAAGTCACCTGGCTGAGGTCTTTAAGCAGAACTTTTCCTTAGTTCTTGGAATGAATATCAGGTGCCTTTAGCATTTTAAGTTTACATATACTCGAGAGGTATATGCTGTGGCATTGAATTTTTAATTTCCAGTTCTACCTCTCAAACTTTGCCCACACACGGCTTGTGTGTTTAAAAACACCAACAGTAAGTTTGTTGGCATAAATAAATAATCACATATACTCATTTATACAATCAGTTTATACTTTAATTTACCAATCAATATGACCTGTGATTGTGAAGGGCATTAAACTTTTAGGGGAAGAAGTTTTTACTGGTGGTTTACTACATCTGGCACCACAGATTTTCACATTAATTGTTATTTTTTATTGTAGGAGCCCAAGTAATGGAATTCTGCCCACATGGCACCAAATTGGAATGCACAAAGGTGAACTCAGGGGAACCCTGCAAAAAGCTGCACTTTAAGAAAATTATACAGAAGCATACAGATGAAAGTCTTGGGGATTGTTCCTTTCTTAATACTTGTTTCCATATGGATACATGCAAGTAAGTATTTTCTTAATTCTCCATCCCTAAAACACATAGAGAATTTAAATCTGTAATACTTGAAAATGTAATAAGAACTTCTGTTCAAAGGCATCTCTGAAACTACTCATCCAACTTATACCGCTTTTTTTCAATTGTAGATATTTCCAATACTTGTGACTTGGATTGTCACTTTATAAATACTTGTTTGTAATTTGAACAAAAGTGTAGCATATAACCAATAGCTGAAACTAGAATGAAAGGAGCAAAGTTAAAATACAGATTAAGATGTAAGCATTCACAGTTGACAGAAAATTTTCCTGCATTCTAGGAACAGATAAGACTTGGTCAAGTTTTCTTCCCAATATCTGAAGTATATGGCATTTTAGCTAAAATATTTAGAGCAATTTTGAGAAAATAAAGAATAGGTGATAAACCCTTTTCCAGAGAAACTTAGTTTGGGATTGGGAAAGGGTTTTTGTGAAAATCTTGTTATTACTACCTTCCTAAAATTGCTGAACTTAAGTACAGAATTGAAATTCATCAAATTTTCATTCTCTGTCTTCCTCTCCCTCTCTCCTTCCCTCCATTGGACACTAATGACAACGGGAGTGCACCACTACTACTTCCCTCCATCACTTTTAAGTGGAGTAATTTAATTAGACAAAAAAGAAAATAAAGAACAAAGGACTTTAAATGGATACAGTGAACAAGTCTAACAATTGCAGATACGTTCATTACGAAGTAGATGGACCCACAGTTCAGTTCCCAAAGGAAGCAGGAGGTAACAAGATAGAGAGTGTGGAAGTGAAGACTTTGCCAAGAGCTCCTCAGGAAATGACAATCCTATATCCACCACAGTGGGTACAGTGTGATCTACGATACCTGGACATGACAGTTTTAGGTAAGTGTATATCTGGGTATGAATTCCATTTATACAAGTTTTCCTGGAAACTTTTCAAAATGAACTATCAAACTAGTTGCATAAGGTGGTTGTCTATAGGAAAGCTTCAGTGGAACTGGAAATATTGTATACATCTGACATTTAACTTTTTTTTTCGTACCTTGATTAGTCATGTGTAAATAAGGTTTTCCCCTCATTGTTAATGTCAGTCCCCAATCTTTCAGTGCACAGTATTGGTCTTTTGACACATCAGATTTCTTTCTACTTATCATTGTACTGAGAGGGTCAAAGTTTCAAACTGGCTGTTTTGCCTGTCCACATCCTCGGCATTTGTGGCCATCTGCTGCTATCATAGAAAGGTGCAGAAGAAACCGTATAAGATTTTTAAACTACTTTTAAAGGCTTTACTTACCAACTTTATGATAGGAGATGCTGAAACTAGCCATTGTCATCCATACATTTTTGGCACCTCTCTAGGTGCCATCACTCGTAGTTCACGTTGAGAAATGCTGGCAATTTCCTGCAGATATTTTGTTTTAATCCTTTCAGGGTGTGTGGGTTTGTCTTGTACCCTTTGTGCCGTAAGTTATCCCAGAGATAGAAATAGGGGTTAGGTCAGGAACCAAGAGGGCCCCAAATCTGCTAATAGTTCTGTCCTGAAACACACTTTCAATTATTCTCAACGAAAGATTGTCAGATTGTTGCAGCAGCTTGTTGAAAAAAGGCAAACAATATCTGTTAATTCTCTAGAAAAAGGAGGCAAAATTATATTTAAGAGTGTCAACTGTTGACCCGAAAAAATTGACCCTATAACTCTTTCTCCACAAATGACCCACCATACACCAATTTTTTTGTCATGAAGGGGTACTTCATAAACAATATTAGTTTTCTCAAAGCTCCAATAATGATCTCCTTTCATAAAGCTGGAAAGTAAAGCCTTAAAAATGTATGGTTTCCTCTGCACCTTTCAATGATAGCAGCAGATGGCAATAAGCGCCGAGGATGTAATAAATCTTTGGTTTTCCCAAGTAGCAGGCATAATGTGAGAAGAAATAGGATAATCATGGTTTATACTCATTCTTGTTCACTCTAATAACTTAACATTAAAGGTCAGAGGTGGCAAACTTATGACATTTATGTCACTAGGGAGCAAACATAAACAACCTGGATGACATGCAACATGAATATAATACAGTAAAGGTCATATTTATTTACTTATTTATTTTTCCTGTAAGCCTTGCTTTATCTTGTGTACAGTATCTTTATACAGATACTGTCATAGGTTTTGGACAGAAATATAGAATGTAAAGTACTGAATCTCTTTGAGTTTTTCAAACTGTTTATTGACTTTCAAATGACTATATTCCATACAAATAGATATTTTCAGCAAAAATGCTTTTGTTGCTGTAAAACAAACTAAACAAGAATAGTGATAGAATTTGAAATGATAAAGAAAGGAAATAAGCAAAGATGTTTTGTTTGCTTTTGTTTGAGGTAGCAGTATCAAACACATTTATGTTAAGTACCATTTTGAGATCAATCATAAAAGAGAAGAGAGAACCAGTCTAATTTGTAGAACCTTAAAATCACAAAACACAACCAAGGTCTATTAAATAAAAACTCATTACTAGTACAATACACTAAGTTTCACACTATGCGCCTTCTACTACAATCTCCAGATAAACTTTTAGATACATTGTGGCTGTTTATCTATATTTGATTTTGTGTGTGCGGGTGCACATGTACTATATTTCACTCCATAATCAGTGCTGTCACATAATGCTCACACTTCGATTTATAGACAAGTAATCAGGACTTCAGCATTTCACTACATGATCACTGCATTAATATTCCAGGTGTTCATTATCGAAGAATATTGAAATTAACATGCTGCCACTGTAAGCTTACTCCTGTACTTAACAATTCCACAGTAATACCATTGTTAACAATTTTATAAATTTTCATATTTCTTTTATGATGGCTCAATACTTCGTGCTTCCTGCATTGTTTAATCACTCGAGATAATTTTGTGACTTATTCCTCATCTTACTTAGTTGATTTCTGCTATCCAAACTTACAATTTCATGTCCCAGTCAGACATAGTGATATAATGTGTAACTTTCAAAAATTCCCTAACTTCTCATCGTTCCACTCTTAATCCAGCCTAGTGCAACAGCCCTTTGTGGACCAAGACTTACCTGGCCACTGCGTCCTACCTCTGTCCACTACAGGTGTCATGAGTAAGGTGCAGAACTGAAGGGTGGGATGTGGTTGGCATTCCAAACCCTCCCAGTTGGTTATGCGGCCTTTGTGACCTGAGATTGCTACTTCTTTATCAAATAGCTCCTCAGTTGGCCCCTCAAGGACCTAATGAAGATGAGTGCACCCTATGTCAGATCTCCCATCAGGGAGGAAATCCCTACCCCCACCCAGGTATTGGGGATCAAACCCAGTCTTCCACACCATAGGCAAATGCGCTACCATTGTACTACAAAGACGGCCCTTTCCAATCTTATTTATATTAATTTCCTTGTTTGTGATGCATTCAAATCAGTTTTATATGATTGGTACAAATAGCATCTCAAAATTCTTTTCTAGTAATTCTATTTCTAATTTGATTTGTGATGTGAATTTTCTCTATTACTTTATGAGATTTCTCCATCCTAAAGATATTTCTCACTTGCAGGTAAATTTGCAGTGATAATGGCAGATCCTCCATGGGATATTCACATGGAATTGCCATATGGTACCATGTCTGATGATGAAATGAGACAACTTGGTATCCCCCAATTGCAGGATGAAGGGCTTATATTTCTCTGGGTCACAGGAAGGTAAATCAGAATTCTAATCAGCAACCATTTATTGCAGTAGAGTCCACCATACAGTATAAAGTAAGGATAAGTGATGCCCAACTTAAACTTATTACAGAGCAATGGAACTTGGGAGAGAATGCCTGAAGCTCTGGGGTTATGAAAGAGTTGATGAGATCATATGGGTGAAGACTAATCAGCTGCAGCGAATTATCAGAACTGGTCGAACGGGTCACTGGCTTAATCATGGAAAGGAGCACTGTTTGGTAAGAAAGATTTTTTCTATTTCATGCATTACTGAATATAGAACATGAATTGCTTAGTATTAAGCTGTAGCAAGAGTAGTTAATGGTAGACAATTTATGTGAAGAGGATTAGAGACTGTTGCTAGCACAGAATTTCAGAAATTTCCATTACAAAGTCTTAGGATCTGCAAAGGAAATAAGGAGTGGGGAGGAATAAGGAGTGCACCTCCTCCAATATTGAGTGCCTTAAGGCGTAAACCAGAAGATCTGTGGTTCATATCCTGGCTATGACATTGAATTTTTCAGTCTGATTCTACCTTTCTATGATATACAATTTTGATATCTGTAAACAAGTTCGGTATAAAGAATCTCATCCCTCCAGTTAGTTGCAAAAAATTGACTCGTTTATTGAAGACATGTATATTAATTAACTAAAAACATTCAATATTGTGACAAAAATGATAGAAGTCCAGTCCAATTACTTTTTTCTCACTTTGTTTTCTTCCAAAATTTTTGCACACATACACAGTTCTGTTTTGCTGATGTTAACACACTGGTACTGTTCTTTAATTAATTGGTGAGCTGAGCTTTGGACCCTTTTGCTATCTCGGGTCATGTTACAGGGTGAAATAATGCAGACACAGGATATAACTTTTCTGTTACACTTTTATTTGCATCTTTCTTGTTGAATATATTACTTGCATGACACTTTGGTTAACATTCATTGCACATGAACTTACTTCCTTAATGGTTCCTTCTCATAATTTGTTGTTTTAAATCACAGTTTTAGCGTCTAAATCTGCACATATAAAAAAACATGTCTTTTCTCCTCGGACACTATGACACTAAGAAGAAAGTCTAGCATTTTCTTTCACAATGCGTTTGTATTCATACGCGTATATGTCCATTTCCCATGGCGTACCCTATGAAACCTTCCCAGACACTTCCCAGATACAGTGAGAACCAGGTTGATTGTTGCGAGGCCAGTAGATTTCACTGACATGACAGAACTGCTAACAGCCTTCGAAACACAGACTGGTCGACCTAATGAGCAAAGACATAGAAACAGTCACCCAAACTCACCAAACCTAAATAGAAGGATGACCACAGACAACCAAAGTGAGAGGGAAGATAGAAACAATAGGAACACCCATGATAGGGAAAGAGGGGCGCACCATTTCCCACAACAACCACACAATCATGGCGAGAGAATGGAAAACCCGAGGCAGCAGTACCATGACACGATACCAAGGGGTGAATCGAGATACCGAACATCTAGGTATAACCGTGGGAGACCAGGAGACCGTACCCATCAAGTAAACCACATACGATTCATGCTGCACAGAACACAGAAACAGATACGTGCAGATTTAGACGCTAAATATGTGATTTAAAACAACAAATAATGAGAAGGAACCATTAAGGAAGTAGGTTCATGTGCAATGAATGTTAACTAAAGTGTCACGTGTGTAATATATTCAACGAGAAAGGTGCAAATAAAAGTGTTATAGAAAAGTTATATCCTGTGTCCGCATTATTTCTGCTTTTACATTCTTTTTACTGCTAAACATTATCTTTGCAGTATAACTGTCATTTCAATTTAATTCAAAAGGTGAGTCAATTAATAACACTAAACAACACTTACATTTATAACTTTCCGGAACGCGTTTCGGAGGTTAACTTATCTTTTGAATTAAATTGATTATAACAACACTGTTTTCAGACTTCTAAGAAAGGAAGATAGCTGTCACTGTTTAAATATAGTTGCCACAGTTGACATTATATTAAATTAATGGAAATTTTGGTTTGTAGTATAAGAAAGAGAAATCAAACAGGAAATGAATCACATGAAGATAGCATATTGTATGCAATGAGTTTCCATTGCTTTATACATTGTGGGCATAACAGAATCCTTGTTTTTAGAGAAAATAGCAATTCTAATTGAAACAAATTAGGTCAGTTCTTAAATGCTGAATGTCCTTTCATGTGCTCAACTGCAGTTACATGATTATTGCCATTTTTTAAAGGTTGGAATGAAGGGAAATCCTGACAATTTGAATCGAGGATTGGACTGTGATGTTATAGTAGCAGAGGTCAGAGCTACCAGTCATAAGCCAGATGAAATATATGGCATCATTGAGCGACTATCTCCTGGAACGAGAAAAATAGAGTTGTTTGGTCGGCCGCATAATGTTCAACCAAACTGGTAAGAATGAAATTACTTTCTATAGATTGAATTATCACCTAAAAACGTTTGAAAACATCTTTAGGGGAATGTGTTTGAAATTCAAAAATATAGTTTTCTTCTAAATGCTTTAAATTACCATACATTTAGAACATAAAACATGTAGTGCATACAAATATTCATCTATGACAAACATTCGTTAAGATACTAATGGTTTTTGTTCATAATTAATCACTTATGGTCTCAATTCCTGGGGACAAGTTTGGAATGTGATGTCCTTCAGGTGGTGAGTGGCCCACCGGTTACATTCTTGTCTTCAAATTAGTTCAAAACATCAATAAACTTGAACAAATACAAAATCAGGCTCTTCGCCTAATCACTGGAGCAGTTAAATCCACACCTATTGATGCCATGCTTGCCTTAACACGGACCCCATCAATAACAACAAAAATAGAAGAACAAGCATTGCTCCAACACGAGAAAATGTTACGACTGCCAAACTCTAAATGGACAGAAGAGAACCTCCCCCCTTCAATCCTTAAAACTCATAGTAGTTTCCTAGAAAAGGTAACACAGATTAAATCCAAATTGAACATTCCTAACACCAGAGAAAATCTACTTATTAGAGAAAATCCATTGGAATTATTGCAACCTACCTTCAATTTGGAATTAATAGAGGAAATAAGTAAATCAGACACACCAAAAGAAATACAAAAACTTCTAGCTCTGGAAACAATCAATACTAGGTATCCCACAGAAGAATGGCTGCACATATATACTGATGGATCCTCGAAGGAAAACCTTACTGGAGCTGGAGTTACATGTTCACATTTTTCCTTTTATCATTCTGTTGGCAGAGACACAACAAATTATGATGGAGAAATAGAGGCTATATACATTGCTCTCCGACAATTATTAAATCTTCCCTTAAATAAATTTAACAAGGCAGTAATTCTTTCGGATTCTAAAGCTGCAATTCAGGGAATATGTTCAAATACTACAAAGAAGTCAACAAAAATTAGAGAATGCTACAAAATGTTAACACAACTCCAAAAAGTTAATAAGACTGTTCATCTCCAATGGATTCCAGCACACTGTGGAGTCATGGGGAACGAAGCTGCAGACTCACTTGCAAAGAAAGCCACAACAATAACACAAAAGTCTAAATTCAATTTCTCATATTCCTCAATAAAACGCTTGATCATTAAAAATTTTTGTCATTCATACCTACAAGAAATAGAAGCAAATGCCAAAGATAAAAAATGGATTACACTACTTTCCAATCCAGATATAATCCCCCAGAGACCAAGGAAAACAGCTGTTGCAGCCTTCCGACTATTGACAAATCATGACTGCTTGGCAAGTCATCTCTACAGAATAGGTATCTCAGCCTCACCGATATGTGTCCTGTGTAACGATCCAGCAGAAATGAATGAAGAACACTTGAAGACCTGTGAAGGATTAAGATCAGAAGAAACTACAGTTCAAAAGTATTGGAAAGCACGAATGCTAATGGCTTCATTGCCAGATGCAAGGCACTAGAAAACAACAACAACAACAACAACAATTAGTTCAAAACTCTGTATCGCATTTTAATTGTTTCTCCCCCTCCCCCCACATCTTAGAAGCTGTGGCATTTTAGAGAGCATAAAAAAACATCTCGTTGAGCTGCAAAAACACAAAACTTAACAGAACAATATATTATAGATAGTTTAGCATATGCTACTTTCCTGGAGGACTTCGACTGGAGCAATGTGATAATCCCAGACAAAGTAATAGTCACAAATTGCAATGGCAGTTCTGTCCCTGTTTATCGTATGGATGGTCATCAATACAAGTGTTTTAAGACTTCATTAAACAATTTACAAGAAAAAAAATATATATTGTTAATGTGCTGAGATTCAAACCTTGAGCTTTGTATTGACATTTGTATTGACATGTGCGTTAACTATATACACTACCCTACTCTTTGTGTTGAACCACCTATTTGAGTATGTGTAGCCAGCATTCTTACATTTGCTTGCCAGATGTTACATCTATCGATGAACCTCTTATTTTAGCTGTTAAAGACCTTGTTTGTTAGAAATAACTCTACATACATTAGTAGAGCACATTTTAAAATCTAAACAAAGTAATTATTATTTATTTATGCCAACAAACTTACTGTTGGTGTTTTTAAACACACAAGCCGTTTGTGGGCAAAGTTTAAGAAGTAGAACTGGAACTTAAAAATTCAATGCCACAACTGGGATTTGAAGGTCTGTGGTTCAAATCCCAGTTATGGCATTGAATTTTTAAGTTCCAGTTCTACCTCTTAATCTAAACAAAGAAAGTATATGAAGTTTAATTTCATTAGCTTACCTTGTACACTAAAGCTACGTCATGATGAGCATGCACAGAGCTTTATATTGGGAACTTAGAATCTTGTAGTGGCTCATTATTTTTACTTTCTCTACTATGTACAGTAAGTACACAAAGTATTGTATTCCACCCAAAAATTGATGTTGAGATTTCACCAGAAATATGTTTTGAGGCCCCCTGAATCCAAAAAAAAAAAGGTATTTTTAGAAAAAGATCTGTGCACATGAGCATACACAACTCGCGATGAATTATTTCAGTCGCACATTTATTTTTTGCCATCAAAAAACAGATTACAGTGCAAACTTCGTGATATGTGGTAGAAGCAATTAATTGCTACTGCTGTTTTAAGGTCCAAGCAGTAAAGATAGGCACCTATACTAAGTTCAGTCTTAGGTTTGTCCGCGTCAAAACAAACCCATGTGACCAGTGCACCGTGGTACAACAGGGTAGCAATGCGTGCAGGGAAGTAGTCCCATCCTAGTAATCTGAGTTTTAGAATGAACTTATCGTTAAATGATGTAATATTCTACACAAATACTTAAGAGGTTAATTAACGCTGATGTATACTGATTAACAGAGCTACAAGTCCCAACATGCAACTCGTGTGAATTACCTGATATCTGAGTATTGTTTACTGCCAGCAGTTTCTATTTAGAATCATGGCGGACGGCAGCGGTGAATTTGCTCTTGCGTCTTTGTCGACTTATGCAAAGCATAACGCGGGAAAACCATTGACTAGTGGTGAAAAAACAATAGTATTTAACGTGTATTATAAGTTGTGTGAGAAATATCCAACTGTTCCCGTCAAAGAAGTAGCGAAATTAACTTCTGAGTTCACCGGTTTTTCGAGTACCAGTATAAACAGTGCTCGCAAAGAAAAGTAATAATTATGACATGTGCATCGTTTATTTTGTTGTGACTATCAATCTTATCGTCTCTAGTTACATGTTAGTTACTCTTTAAATTGACGGAATAAGGGATCCTATCCTTTCTGTTACGTATCGCATGCACTCAACACATGGTTGTGACAGTATTTCTGGCGCGAATGGCGGAAGGATACATTATAACTGTGCACTGGCCACCTGGGTTCATTTTCGCGCGGATCAACCTTAGAATGAATAGATAGTAGGAATTTTACCATGCTGCCACTATACCCAGACCAAGGTTTCTTGCTACTCCCAGACTTTCCCTGCCTACTGCACTAATTTAAAAAATAGTGTAACTTACTTTTGAGACACCCTCATATTTGAATTTTCTAGGTCTCTAGTGTCTTAACAATAATGTATACATAATTAATTTGAATGTATCGACTTCATTACGGGCAATAAGCTTACAGGCAATACATTTATGAATATTATTTTCACTGTGAATGGCCCTTCGGATTTTATTTTGGAGTATATTTAAAAACACCTATTTTGTGCCAAGTGCAAACGCTACAGACCCCAATAATAGTGTATATAAAGTTAGTGCATTGTTATTTTGTAAATTTCTAGGAGGCATATAGATACCTTCCATTTGTTTCACAAGAGCAAAGCACAGACTGTGGTAGTAATTTATGGCTAGTGTGCAGAGTAATTTTCTTTGCCATTTACTCATTTTAAATATCCCCCAATTTTTCAGGATAACATTGGGAAACCAAGTGGATGGTGTGAGGTTGGTGGATCCAGAGTTAATTCAAGCTTTCAGGAAACGTTACCCTGATGGAAATTGCATGACACCCCCTAAGTCATAGTTAGCTATCTTTACTTTCACAGTAAGAGTTAGTTTCGCCAACCAATGTTAAAATATTATGTCTCCAGCTCTATTACATGAACTTGCTTCTGAGTCTGCAGAGGTAGAGTTTTCTGGCAAGCTATTGTTGCCCATAACAGATAATGCTCTATTAACTGCCGCTAAATGCCTGCCATCGTGATCCCTTGGAATGTATTGTATGCTTTATTGTTGGATATCATTGAGTGTTCCTCCTCTCAAAGTAGCCTTACTGGAGCTCTTTAATAATGAACCAATAATAATCAGGGACAGAGACTTAACATTGTCTTTAGTATAATGTTAGCAAACTTAGATTCTCAAGTATGTTTAACATTGGTTGCTGAAACCAGCTTTTAGTGACACCTGTTGTCCTAAACATTTGTATTGTATAATTTTTAGCTGGTCAATTGAATTATCTGACTGTGCTGTGTCCTTTTCGATTTTTATTCTCCAAGTGATTTAAACCTTGCACACTTGATTGCAAGAATACAGAGGCAAACAATCAGTCTTTATATCTACAGTTTTCATATGCTATGATTTTAGCATTTTTATACTTTAACAGAAGAAAATAATTAATATTTAGGTTTTTATTTACACCAAACCTCACCTACCTTAGAAAATTAGAACGTATTTTGGGAACAAAGTGAGGTAGAGTACAAATAAAAACTTTAATTATCATTGGAGAAAATAAACTCATTATTTATTGTACAGTGTGTTTGTAGATTGGCTGGACTGCACCATGGCAGCATCAGACAGCTGCGCTCTCCACCAGAATTACACATAAATGACCAGCAAGTCATGGGAACGAAACACTACCTTCTATACTAATGTGATGTAAGCCTAATGTAAGTTAGTACAGAAGTTATTGTTCCATCATTTATGCTAACTCTGGTGGAGGGTGCCCCAGTCCAATGCCGCTGCATCTACGAATGCACTGTATTAGGCAGTCTTAGGTTATAACACTGTATAGAAAATAACATAATATACCAAAAGTTTGCCTGATTTACTTAATACTTATTACAAGGACTGTACAGAGTGACTGTAAATAAAAATAGCTTTAAGTGATACTTACTGGATGTAAAAAATACTTCAGTATTGCTATATATATTATATCACAAAAAATAAAGTATGCTCAGAATTTTTCAAAACCTTTTTTCAATTTTAATTTTTTAATACAGTTATACATTATGGCAGAACCCTATTAATATGCTGTTCAAGGGCTAGTAGGCTTAACACATAAGTGGAAACTGTAAACGGTAGAGCAAAACTGAAAAATTCAATGCCATGACCGAGATTTGAACCACCGATCTACCAATTATCATCCGGCTGCTTTAACCACTAAACTATCATGGCCAACATGCTGACACGGCATTACATTCTCCAACTCACTCGCATTTTTCCCAGTAAACCATACAAGGAGATCTTGTACAAATTGAGATCTCCTTGTGTGGTTTAACAGGAAAATGCGAGTGAGTTGAAGAATTTAATGTTACGTCAGCATGTTGGCCATGATAGCTTAGATGATAATCGGTAGATCCGTGGTCCATATCCCAGTCATGGCATTGAATTTTTTAGTCTTGCTCTACCTTTTGCAATCCTGTCCTGCATATGGCTATTGTGTAGAAGAATATTAATTACATAAGTGGGAACTATTTATAAGCAAAAAAAGTCAATTTTAACATGTTTCATCGGAAGTAAATTTATTACTTAATAGCCATAGTAAGCATTACAAACCTATACATTATTTACAAACATGAGTTATGATTTAATTTAAAAGGTGAGTCAATTAATAACACTAAACAACATTTACATTTATAATTTTCCAGAACACGTTTCGAAGGTTAACTTTCCTCCATTATCAACCAGGCAATAACTGGGTTTCCATGTTGCAGATGGTGATGCTCCTCTGATGTTTCTTCTGGTAACGGTTCAAGGAACTTGCTGAAAATATATTTCTGGGGAATGTCGAAATTAAATACTCGGTTTCTATTTTTTAAAATGAAGATTTGTTTCCGTGTGGACAGTTCTTGTTTTCCGGTTATGTGTTTGAGGAGTTTCGGTTCTGGCTTTATGTCGTGATTTTTTGTCCAAAAGTGAAAGGCAACTGCTTATTTTTCCAATTGTTTGCTCTTGATGTTCCTAATGTGTTCCTTGGATCTAATGTTAAATTTCTTTTGGTTTTTCCTCTGTATACTTCATTACAATCACTGCATTCAATTTGGTATATGCCAGAATTTTTGTTAGGTGGAATAGCATCTTTGATGTAGATAAAAAAGTAAAACGAACAGAAAAGAAAAAGTTACTAAAAGCAAGTACAACTCTCACAGCAGCAGAAACAAAAATGACATTCAAAAAATTCACATATCCATGGGCTTTTGATAAATTTAAAAAAGTGTTCAAGGAATACAACATTCAGCTAGCACCAGTAAACCATTACTCCATAAAAAATATCAAAGATGCTTCTTCTTTCAGAAGAAGCATCACCATCCGCACCATGAAACACCATGGAAACCCAGTTATTGTCTGGTTGATAATGGAGGAAAGTTAACCTTCGAAACCCATCCCGGAAAAATATGTTGTAAGTGTTGTTCAGTGTTATTAATTAACTCACCTTTTAAATTAAATTAAAATGAGCTATGATATTTACAGCATTGTATAACGGAGGCCACCAGGTTCTATCATTATGCCAATTACAGGATGGCAGTAACATATGGAACAGTGTTGGTGGTTAAAGATGCTTCTACAACAGGTCAGCTCCAAATGTTTCACATCAGAGCCTTTTGAATGTCAAAACGGAGCATCTACAGTGTGCCTGAGAAGTCCATATACCCCTATATCTATTGTTTCTTATTAGGATATAATTATAATACTGTTGGTGTGTTGTTACGACGTAAACTTCTCTCAGTTGTCATTCTGTGTGTTGAAATGGGAGGCAGAAGTTTTTCTATTGAAGAGAGGTTAGTTGTGAGTGTATGATACACAATGTCCTCACACAGGGCAGACAATTACCATCATCATATGAGGCATTTTAAGGAGTAGTTTAATAAATCTCCACCATCAAAAAGGACAATGATTTTCTAGGAAAGAAAGACATTTATGACAGGTTGACATGCTAGCACAAAAGGGGTCCAAAGTTCAACAAAAAAACAAACAAATTTTGCTATGAGCCAATAAAAAGGTTTATAAAAAACAAATTTGACCAAAAAGTAAATTAATAAAACCTAATGAAAATTCTCCATTGAGAAAACTTACAGAAGACTGTGGCTTAGGTGGAATAGCATCTTTGATGTTTGAAAGCAGCAGGTTTTTTATGGAGTAATGGTTTACTGGTGCTAGCTGAATATTGTATTTCTTGAACACTTTTTTAAATTTATCAAAAGCCCATGGATTATACGTGAATTTTTTGAATGTCATTTTTGTTTCTGCTGCTGTGAGAGTTGTAGTTTCTTTCAGTAATTTTTTCTTTTCTCCTTGTTCTATTTTTTTATCTACATCAAAGATGCTATTCCACCTAACAAAAATCTGGCATATACCAAATTGAATGCAGTGATTGTAATGAAGTTTATTTCTTGCAAAGTCGTCTTTCAGGGCTTTCACCCTTGCAGTTATATAGATGTTTAGGATTGATGTCTAAACCTAAACTGGAACTTTATTTTTTCTATTTCCCCCATTCCATTCTTCATTTCCATTTTTACTCTCATTTCAGCTAATAAATGTTGCAGCATTTCCTCCATCATTGCACTCCTGACTCCAGTGTGACTAGTCAAATTTTAAAACTGTCACTTCACTAATTTTCACTGACAATAATCTAGTTCAACTTTTGCCAAGTGTTTACTTCACCCACTCTGTCATTTCACTAAATATCAACAAGTACCACTGCTCACTTGTTGGGGAGTGGAACACAAGACATCTTCAGTACCATGCAGTACAGCATTCACTGCACATCACCACAGTTGTCACCAACTTTCTCGGAAAACAGCACTTTTCGTTGCACCAGAGACAAACATTCTAATTCACTTGACAAGACTCACTTCACCAGACTCCTCAGACTTGCAAGAGTGCCCACTTATATAGCCATAGAAACTTTCCAGAATGTTTGAAATGTCGAAACATCCAGAAGAATTTCTGGCGATAGCACTTATCGTGTTTATGCTGGGTGAGTGCATGCCATATATGTTTACAGTTCTGGCTGGCATTATTATTATCATCATTGTCATCGTTATTGTTACTGTTGTAGTTGTTTTTGTAGTTATTGTTGTTTTTAGTTATTATTATTATTATTATTATTATTATTATTATTATTATTATTATTATTATTACTACTACTACTACTATTATAACTACTATTATTACTACTATTATTACTATTATTATTATTGTTGTTTGAAAAGTTTCAGCAGAATAATTACACAATTTCTAGCAAAGAAATGCTGCATAATTGTGCTATTCTCGGAATTTCAGCATCAGGACCAAAAAATGTAATAAATTATTTCATATCTCTTAATTTTCAAGCCTAGGCTCAGTCCAATAAACATTTCAAATTAGACCCAAGCCCATGAAGACCTCTACTTTATATACAGGTGTTAGGGGTTTGAGTATGCAGTTTTCACACGATGGTAGATTAAAATATGACGAACAAAAAGGTGCAAAAACAACTTTATCTATCCTTAAAGGTTATTAAATATTATGGAATGCATTATCTGCAGAATCTGGCAATAGAATAGGACTAAAGAAAGAATGTTTTGTTTACTAATATGGCTGTGATTGTCAAGCAAGTGTTAACACCTTTGAGTGAAAGTCCAAACTAGGCCAGCCCTAGAAAACTGGTTTTGTATGTCTGTCTGTTTATCAGCTACTGCGAGTAACAAGAGGAGAGGTGGTATTCTTTCAAGCTTTCCAAACAGTATTCAGAGACCTGAGCAGCGTCGATATTCTTGACTTTCTACTTTGAGCACTTGCCAAATGTATGTCCACAAATAGACATGCTGGAATCCAATTATTTAATATAATTTTGTAGCTAAACAACTCATTTTAGCAACAAATGGGAAAGACACGAATAACTCATGTTTTAAATCTCTATCTCTTTAAGCTAATTGCAGAAGTAAACAATAAAGGAGTGGTTACATACTGATAATTGAACATTCGACCAACTTTATTTTTTTATTTAATGCATCCATGTACTGTAGAGGAAAATGGTAGAGGAAGTTACAATTCAGCTTAACATGAAGTTGCTGTAAAAGTATGTGCATTCATAGTCATAACAACACACACACACACACATGCACACGCACACATGCTGTTAGGCTTATAAGTACAGATATGTGTACTAATTGAAGACAGTGTAATGAACGATATTACATCAATATTTGCTGCATTTGCGGACTTATATTTTACTTATAAAGAGTGGTATATTTTCAGGTTCAGTGAAAAATATTGGAGAGCAAGAGGATTAATGACTTTATTGTCAGAAATCCAGCATTAGCTAACAACATATTTTCAGGTTGAAGCCCGAAATAGCGTGGTCCAAAATACCATGGATTCGGATTTAACACAGAGTAAAGTATGTATCCCAAAAATATATAGTACTTTTTATTTATTTACTTATTTTTGAAAGTTAAGTTTAAAATTTTCTTCTAATAGCGGTACTGGAATATACTTTTAGCTGCCCCTAGTGTGGATCTTGGCCACTACGGCCACTGCATTGCTAAGACTTTCTTGAAGTAACAAGACATGCATGTTAGTAAAGTGATGAATACCATTAACAGCTGGGCCCAAATGACCTTGTTGTTGACGGGCCCTTAAATTTAACACTCCACTCCACTCCATTAACAGCTGATTCTGTTTATGGAGAAATGAATCGAACAGCATTCATCTCTATCTTGCTACAATCAAACAATACACGGACAAAAAAACATGAATTATATCACCAAACAAAACTTACTGATGATTATTATTTATTTGTGCCAACAAACTTATTGCTGGTGTTTTTCTTTTAAACACACAAGCCATGTATGGGGAAAGTTTGAGAGGTAGAATCGTAACTGAAAAAATTCAATGTCACAGCCGGGATTCGAACTACAGACCTTCCGCTTGCCATGTATTTCTCTAACCATTAAGCTACTGTGACCACTTGCCAGAAATGTCATTCAGGTTAGCACAATCTCATGGTAAGCAGAAAGTCTATTTTTAAATCCTGTGACATTGAATTTTTCAGTTCCGATTCTACCTCTCAAAACTTGCCCATTTCTTTAAGACAATGCAAAATAAAGTTAGTTAAAATGGGTACAGTGTAATTGTATGTACTTATAAATTAAGTTAGTTGCAGGACTAAAGTACACTCCTAGCATAACTGGTGTGTAATTGCATTTAAAAGTGCCATTCTTTACTGTATATTATATACTTTACAATGCACTGTAATTTATTATTGCACAAATGTTTTCCACCACTTCCATGGGACCAATTTTTGTCACTTTAAGCTCACATTTTTATATACCACAGAATTGTTATAATGCAGGGTTAAAGCACATCCGCAAGAACTGTCTTATTTTAGGATTCTACTGTACTTCCAAGTAGGTATGACACAGAGTGAACAAATGTTGTAAGAAATACATTTGAATGCGTACTCTAAGGCTAATGACCTTACATTACCTAGAGCTGCAGCTCATGCATTAAAGCATGAAGCAAAACAGATAGTATATACTCTGTTCATCTAGAGATTAGAGGAGACGTAAACAAAGCCACGTGCGTTTTGACCACAGCGCGCCCTCTTGACGCTTTCGCCGTGTAAATAGTCCCTTGAAGAAGTACTCTTACTGAGGTCTGAAATGTCACTTAATGTTTGCTAAAGCATGAACTAAGTGTACTAAGCATAGTTAAAGTGTAAGAATATGCAGTTAAATGAATCTGTAACCAGCCTAATTCATTCTGCGCGCGCATTATTCAGTATGAAAGTAACATGGCGGAACAAGTGAGTGTTGTAAAACATAAGCGCGGAAAACTGTTTTGAAGTGGTTAAAAGACAACAATATTGAACGTATTTAACAAGTTCTGTGAGAAATATCCTGAGCTTGCTATCGAAGACGTGATGAAATTAACATCTGAGTTTACCGGTGTGTCAGTTGCAAGTATTTACAGTACACACAACAAAAAATCGTCAGTTGGTGAAGATACTGGTAAAAAGTGACCACATGCCAGATAAATGGTGGATGTAGTTTGTGAAGAATTTGTGAGATGTGCAATCCGTCGAAAAGTTCACCAGTTCTTTGTTAACAATGAACATCCACCTTAAAGAAAGTGCTGTTGGCAGTTAACTCTCATCATGATCTTCCAGACTTAAAACGAACTTCCCTCCACAAGCTGCTTCTGGAGATTGGTTTCGAGATTGTGAGCAGGAAATGAAAAAGTGTTATTGTGGACAGAGAAGACGTAAGTAGCAGTTGATTTCCACGTGCTATATGTTATTTGGATCAAGTAAATATATCCTTTTAGTAGTGTAAAATGCATATTATACCTACGCGTAGCGGTAGGTAACCGTGTTGCGTCATTGTGGAAGCATGTGGCCGCAGAGTGATACAAACCGGTGCTTTGTTTATATCTCCTCTAATCTCTTGATGAACAGAGTATATGTGGTAAACATTGTTCATTTGCTGGCACAGTTACAACCATGCAAAACTATGTGATCAGTGTATGGAAAAACTGTTACATAGTGAGAAACGTTAGGGGTGCTGCAATAACAAGGCAGCACCATGGCTTTCTGTTTGAAACCTTTCATCTTATCATAAAGTCTGTTTCTGTTACCATATCTGTGTGAAAAAATGTTTGTTGAATTCACAATGTTTTGAGCTATAGATGAATCTTTTTGCAAACAATGCTGAATTTTAGTCATCTTTATTGCAGGAAAAGAATGGCTACATTATTGCTTGACAAGCATTTGAATCTTAGCATCCTAACAAAGCATATATAAAAATAATAGAGGAACCATGTAAATGGCTTCTGTACAATATAAATAGAATGCTAATGGCTTCATTGCCAGATGCAAGGCACTAGAAAACAACAATATAAATAGATTGCCATAATCTGATTAAGATACAAACATCTATGGCACTAAATCTTATGACAATTGAAGAATTCAGTGCAATGACTTAACAAAACATCATTATGTAATAAGAGCTTCAACTCTTCAATAAAATAAGCTATTATAACAGTTGCTCTCCTTTTTTTTTGCATTTGTAAGATTTTAAAAGTTCAGAAAATGGCAGCCTTCACTATAAATATTTCCATCATAAATTATTACATAAATAGTGATAAAACGAGATCATTTTAACATCTTCTAATCACATTGTTGATAACCTGAACCATCCTTAACAAAGGCACATTCAACAAATAGGCAAATTTTTAAAAATAATACTATTAGCTGCAATCTTAAAATAATAAAGGAAAGATGCAGTTTTGTAGAAAAATACCCATTCTAAAGTATGCAATACATTAAAACCACAGTACATTTTATATCTAATGTTTGTATATTCTCTTCTCAATAAAATAATATTCAAGGCTTGTGCCATATATGGTTGTTTTGAACCATTTAACAAAACCATGAACAGGTAACAGTAACCTGTGTTTCTTCCATACCTAATTATTTCACTTCATTAATCTTTAACAAAGATACATTCAACCATTAACTTTAAATCTAAACTTAACAATGAAATAAAGACAGCATCATAAAAATAAGTTTTCAAAACATGATTTCATCCCTATAATACAACTTTAAAATGGCTTACATAGAACTTTGTGCTCAGTAAGTGCACTTTAACAAGTCTCTTATCAACATCTCATTATTCTGTAACATTTTTCAACATGTGGCTGGACCAAGGCACTTTCACTGTTTATAATAATTATATCTCTCAAAACACTGCTTTGTGCTAATTAAATATGTTTGGTTTGGCTTCTTCCCTGTAAAATATGTGTGGTTTGGGATGTATTGTCTTTCTTCTGAACATGTATTTGTGAATTTGCCCTCCTCCCCCCTCTCTGTTTTCTTCTTTTTCAGCGTTTGAATGTGGTATGAGTTTAGATTTTGCTGTCTTCTTTCTTGGAAGTGTTGAAAACAGTGTTGTAATCAATTAAATTCCTGGATATGTTGATTAATAACACTAAACAACGCTTACTTTATAATTCCCCGGAAGATGTTTCGGAGGCCCATTTTCCTCCATTATCAGCTGGATATCGACTGGTTCTCTGTGGTGTGGCTAACAATGATTTTTGTGAGACTTCCTCTGGTGGTGGTTCAAGGAACTTGCTGAGTATATCTTTCTGAGGATGTCAAAATTGAACACTGTTTCTATTTTTCAAAATAGATTTGTTCCCACCTAGACAGCTCTTGTTTTCCTGTTGTGTGTTTGAGAAGTTTCGATTCTGGATTTATGTTTTGATTTTTTGTCCAAAAGTGGGCGGTAATGGCTGATTTGTCTATTTTATATGTTTCTGAAGTTTCTTTGAATCTTGTTTTCAAATTTATTTTGGTTTTTCCTATATAAACTTGATTACAATCATTGCGTTCAATTTGGTATATACCAGATTTGTTGTTAGATGGAACAGTATCTGTTGCTGTGAGTGTTATAGTTTCTTTTAGTATTTTACCAGTCAATGTATGCTTGATAATGAAGGAAAATGGGCCTCCGGAACATGTTCCTGGAAATTATAAAATAAGTGTTGCTTAGTGTTATTAATCAATTTACCTTTTGAATTTAATTTATTAGATTTTACTGTTTACTCAGCAAAGTGACCATGTTTATATAGTAAATATTATTATAAAACTTCACTTATCTTGTGTTATAATTATAAATTCTGCAGGATTGGTTTTACAATACCATTTACTGCATCTTCAGCTATTTCTTTTTATTTCTTTTTTTAAATTCTTTATTGCAAAACGACTACTGCAAAATTTATAATTTACAGAGTAGATGTTAGTTGGTTGAGCCACAAAGTACATATAACATAAGTTATAGCAATGTGTTTCATGAGCTTCTATTGGAGGTCAGAGGTTGAAAATTTGTAAATAAACACAGAGCTGCAGTGTCTGTAAACAATAGAAGTGTATACTTCAATAATCACGATGGGGAGATGACTAGACCATCACACACAGTGTGTGTGTGTGTGTGTGTGTGTGTGTGTGCGCAATGTGTTAACATATTTTATTAATATTCAATTATGCCAACAAACTTACTGTTGGTGTTTTTAAACACACAAGCCGTGTGTGGGCAAAGTTTGAGAGGTAGAACTGGAACTTGAAAATTCAATGCCACAACTGGGATTTGAACCACAGACCTTCCGCTTACCAGGCGCTCTAACCATTGAGTTATTGTGACAAACTGCCAGAATGGCATTAAATTCTCAAACCAGTTCGTATTTCTCCAGTTGTGGCATTGAATTTTTAAGTTCCAGTTGTACCTCTCAAATATTTTATTAATTTCTTCTATTGTAGAAACAATAGAAGTACATTATTAATTGCATTTCCCACACAACTACTGGCAACATCTATGCTGAGCAGGGAGCGAAATCCCAAGGATGGGTAGGATTTCCCCCACCATGATTTTATACCCAGAATTTCCCTCCCACTAAAATATCCCAGGGGGTGGTTTATATAACGAGACAAACAGCGAAACATACACTACTAAAATCTTTTCGCTCCCCCGCCAACTTTAAATGATTTTGCACCATGCTGAGCCAAAGTTTATCATTTGCTATACTGTGTGAAGTATTACTCAGAACTCTTTCATAGCATATGCATAAATAACTTTTGCACAAAGTTTGATTCAGATGGATTTCTTTTTTACAGGTGCACTTTTTAATGAATTGTTTAAACTGTGGATTAAGTATTCTGTCCTTTTCTGCTAATAATTTATCATGAGCTTTGTTTTTGGTTGTCACAATGTCTATGTATAAATCTTTGTTCATTAATGCATATTTCTATGTTCCACATTGTGCATGTAATACTTTCCTCAAGTGCTCAGTTTTAGAAGTCTTTGTCTTCTGTATCGTTTTTATTTAAATTCAAGAACACAGCAACTAAAGAATAACACGAACCTGTTTCTCTTCACTGTGACCAGTTCAAAACAATTGACTCCTTCACATGTCGTGCATGGCAATTGATTGTAAAGATAACACCACAGCTCTGATGTCACAGTATACTCTGATACTAAGCAAACTATTTCTACTATCGACTCAACCAAGATGCATTCTCACTTTATATTTATAACACAAGATAAGGGAAGTTTTGTTATGAATATTTATTATATCTGTATTGCTTGGAGTAGCTTCAGTGTTTTTGTTTTTTACCCCTGTTTATGTTAAGCTTATGAATCTGCTACTTATCCAGTTTATATTGGCTGATAAATCTGCTAGCTCTGCTGAATGTTGATGGGCCTCCTACAATTTTCCCAGTTTCCTATGAATGCAGGGTGGACAAGCAGGCATGCACTCTGCATTCACAGAAAGCAAACAGCAGCCATGTCAATATTTAGTAGAGCTAGCAGGCTCTAATCAGATGAATGAAATAAGCCAATGACAAGTGCCTGCTATTCCAAATATAATATTCCCAACCCCCTCCAGATATTCATGTTTAAAACCACAGATCGTCTTGATTCATACTTTTCATTCTTTTAAAGTTTGAGTTGAGGGTCAGCAAAGCTGAAGTTACTGCCAAGATCAGAGCACATGAGCTAGTTTCTGCATGTTTCATTTCTCACTCATTAAATTAAAAGTAAGGCAAGATTGCCAATGCCAGGATTGATGTCATGCTGGAATTGTTAGAGACCCCAACCTTGTTATACTTTTGCCGGTCTTACTTCAGGTAGCAATGTAAATAACAGCATGTGGTTGAGTAACTCTTCACCGCTTGATCGAACCATCAGATGCAAATCAAAATAGCATTCTTAAAATAACTCATCATCAACACCAAGAAAGGCCAAGCTGGCCTGTTTTGGCTCAAAGAAGATCTTTCCAGCGACATTTAGGTCTTCCAACACTACAGTTCCCTTCAGATTTATATCCTGCAACTATTTTAGTTATTCTATTATTTGACATCTGTGTTATGTGATCTGCCCAATTCTGTTTGTATCTAGGTATTTTACTATTTAAGTTATATATTTGGTGGCACCATGGCCAAGCAGTTAGCGCACTCGCCTACCACCTAGGCGGCCCGGGTTCGATCCCAGGGACCCACATGTGATATTCATGGTGGACAAAGCTGCATCAGGGCAGGTTTTCTCCGGGTGCTCCGGTTTCCCCCACCACTCATTCCACCAATTGCTCCATTATCACCTTTCCAATCATCCATTTCACCTGCATTTCATGTCATCCTCTTCCTCACTCTCATACCTGGTGCTTAGCTGACCAACTTTGTTGACTAATATATGTTTTTGCTAATTTTGGCAACTCAAAATGCTGCAACAGTGTTAACAGTTTCTAGAATGTGTATGTGCCATCATTTCTATATCAGTCTTTACATTTTGGAACTCAGAATATTTTAAATGAACTATTTACATCACAAGGATCTGATGGGTGATTTGCAACACTGTCAGTAATTAGAAAACTTAACCTAATTTTTCTCTTTCTTATAGATTCTTAAATCCAGTTTTCTTAATACTATATATGAGTTAACAAACCCACCCACATGCAAAAGTGCCATGGTCCAGAGTCACAGATATACAGGCCCTTCATAAGTAACTGGATGTTTTAAAAATTAACTGATTTTAATTATTTTTTGGTATACTGAACATATTTATTAATAAAAACATTCACCAGTGCTATACAGTCGATTTAGTTTCAAATGTGCCCAAAGCCCACTAGAGAGCATTTTTGTGCAATGAGAATCACTGCTTTATAAAGGCCTTATTATTTTGTTGTTGATTTTTTTTTATTTAAAGACATGGAATGAAGAAACAAGATGCCATGCATTCAATTAACTTTATTACAATGAAGAAAACTTGCTGCCTGGTTTGAGATCAGGAAACCAGTGACTGAAATTTAGCATTTATTCTGACAACAGTTTGGTGCATAATGCCAGGTGCCTAACAGCAAGACCACCCTTTCAGTTGGTGAAAAGTTAGGGCACAGTATATGCAACTGAACCAGGCCACTATCCCTGAAATAGACAGAACTGTAACTACAGTACAGATTGTCACAGCACATGTGCTGTCGGTGGCCCACGATGAGATGGAACGTTGCCTGCACTTGTGTATTGTTCAGGATGGGAGGCACACTGAAAATGTGGACATTAATTGCAATTGTTACCCATGTGATTTATGTTACAGTATGTTACTTTAAACTTAAATTTATGCAAATGCACTCTGTATGGCACCGGAAAATATTTTTATTAATAAATATGTACAACACATCAAAAATTAATTAAAATCGGTTAATTTTTCGAATGTCCAGTTACTTATGAAAGACCCTGTAATATTAACAGCATATTCATTAAAACATTTCCTCATGATTTGCGCAATACATCAGTGTAAAATTTGTGCTTACAAAAATATTGTGGTACAATACTTAAGAACTATCGATTTATGTTCACATTAACATGTTTTTAAACTACTATGTGTAAACAATGCTTACAAATAAGAATCTGCTCAATATTCAAATATAATAATGGCACTGAAACTACTTTATTTAGCATAATTAAAGATGTTATATTTTAAGGAAGAAACAAAGCATTTCATCATTGCCACTCTGAAATAGTAATAAAATTATAGTTATCAAGGAATGTTGAAATGGAAGTACTGATTGTAAAGCCTGGTCCACAATTAATATGAATAAGAAGAGCAATGGAAGAAGATAAGTTCAGGTACATGTTTAAAAAATGTGAGACTTCACAATTAATGGAAGCTTACCAGCAGCTGAGAATAGGACAGGGAGATTAGACGAACTTCAACATCTACTCACAGCAGTACACAAAGCAACCTAAAGATGTAAATGAATGATTCACGAAACCGTGGCCTGTCTTTTGGAATATTCACAGCTTACCAAAAATAAGCATAGCTTAGTGTCTAAATATTTATCATGTTTGTTAATTTATATTGCTTCACCGTCAATAGCTTCAGTTTTTTCATTGGTTTCAACTCAGCTGTTCATATTTCCAGTCTCGGAATATGTGATTTAACGAGGCGTTAGTGTTTCTTTTCACTGTAACAGCCAACTAGAAACACAATTCATGTTCCATTCCTTAGCTCTAATTACACGCAAAATCATAACAGCAATCCTGAATTTAATATTTATATACAAGCAAAATATGACATTTTAATACAGTCTGATTTTTAAGATTTAGAAGATACATGACAGATGTCAAGCAAGGAGGATAAAGCGTAAATGGGGAAGGACGTTGCTATGGAAACATCAATTAGTTACACTGATGAATCATGTCCTTCTCAGGTCAGTTATTGCGAGAAATCACCTTGCTTGAGCGTTCAGTTGCGTAGTGTTTTATCAGCCTATTTTTAAAACTCATTAAAATACGTACTAATGGAAGCAAGAATTGGTGGAGGTAGAGATAGAGGTAGACCAAGGATTCATGGCCCAAGAGAAAAATAAACTTCCAGTTGGGGTGTTACATTGCACAGTCAAGCTAGAGAATTTGTTTTCTTAGGCAATTCTTCAAACAGAAAGAACAGTATATGCTCCTTTACAATGTACCTCTTATTTCTCTCAACCAAGCGAGGAAAGGAACTGCACGTGCTCTAAAAATAAGTGAGGTGACTGTTAGGAGAATCAGCTACAGCCAGGTCCATCGCAAATTGTAACTCCAATTATGCAACTGGATAGTTTTCAGTCAGATGTCAAAAAAAAGGCACATCTATAATAATTACAACCAAAAAGAGCATCCTGGCACATGCAAGCTTCTTTTTTCTCTTGAAGAAGCATATCTATTTGAGGGAAGCCTTTGCTCTTGGAACAAAATCCTCCGTAATCTAGTATTTCAGTTCAGAAATATAAATAACCGAAAACTGATATTAGAAAGATCAGATATTGTAGCGCTGAAAGCTTTGTTTTTAAGAGAACAAGAACTTGAAATAAATAGTGTGGTTGGATGAAACCTGGGTAAATGTTGGCCATATCATCTCAAAGGGCTGGACTGAGAGTAGGCTTGAAAGTACCACAAGAGACTCTACAAGTAAAGGTGGCTGCTTTATTATTGGTTATGCTGGATATCCCATGATTCTGTTGATGACCTCCAGCTGTGTTTGACGGGCAGAGAGAAAAAGAGTCAGATTCAGTTATAAAATAGGTACTCAATCATAACTGTGAAGACGCAAAGACACAATGAATTCGTGTTGATAAAAAATTACTTTTGTTCTGAAAGAAGGGTAATGCAGACTACATCTACATGTTTTCACTGTCATGAGATAAACTCAAACTCTTGCTTATATGTTCCAAGCATTAAGAGTTAAAGAGGGGGGTATGCGTAACTTACTATCTGCTTCTTGACAATACTGCAGCCCTCCACGTGGAAAATCAGATGGCTATTATGTATCTTCTTTTAAAAATCAGAATGTAATGAGAGAATAATGGCAGCAGTTAAAATGCAAGTATACTTTATGAAACAATTAGTAGCAAGTTTCATAATATTCATACGAGAATCTTAATTTCCATTGTACTCAAGTTTCATATGTCTATATATGCTTGACCATGATTCAAGTTTAAAACACTTATAAAATGTTTTTATATTCTATGCTGCATGTTATTGACACGTATTTGTTATTTGATTGCACATACTAGAATCGATAGTTGTGCCTTCAACTGCAAAATTGTTGAACGTGAAACAATGATACAGACAGTATATACACTGTAACCTTTAAAAAAGTAGACTTTCAAAAACGAGAAGACAAGCTGAATTTGTAAGAATATCATTTACAATATTAACACTTTATTAAATAGAGTAGCTTTATTTCATATACGAGTATCAATAGTTTGGCTTTCAGCTCTGTGGGAATGTGCACAGACATCACGGTGGATAGCAGTGTTGTATGAATAGGTGCACCTTTGATTGGTGGATAACAGCATAGTTATGAACAAGTGCACCTTTGATTGGTCATTAGCACTGTCACTGTGAACAGATGCACCTTTGGTGGTTAGCACTGTCATTATGAACAAGTGCATTTTTGATTGGTGGTTAGCACTGTCATTATGAACAAGTGCACCTTGGATTGGTTGTTAGCACTGTCATGAACAAGTGCACATTTGATTGGTGGATACCAGTGTGTTATGAACAGGTACATCTTTGATTGGTGGATAGCAGTGTCATTATGAAGAGGTGAATATAATGATGTCCATTACAGTGCTGTAGAAGCACTACATTATGGCATGGCCAAGCATAAAAAGTGATATATAAGGGAAACCCACTGCAAAATATCTCACACTTCAAATACCTGGGATTGACTTTTACAAACCAACGGGGATGTCTACTATCTACACATCAAAGAACGAACCGTAACAACCAGGATGGCAGCTAACAGTATAAAGAATCTGAGTAAACTGTCTCTGAGTACATCAATAACCCTATTGTGCCTAAAAGTTGCACCAGTTATAATCTACAGATTAGAGATTATGTAGGAAAACTTAAAAAAGAAAACCTAGAAGAAATAGAGAAAGTCAAGGGCCATTTTCTCCAAAGAATACTAAATTTGTCAAAACATGCACCTTCACGACTCACGTGCTGGTAAGGGAATAATTCTTCATAGAAGAACTGCGCCTATACATGCTGCTGCCATCAACTAAAGCCTACAAGGAGTCACTATAGGACCTTAACAAGAAGAAACAAGAGATAAAGCCAGGTTTCTTCTCCATGGGCATGAGAGTCTATAGGGATTGCACAAGAGCCAGATATGACCTGTGACACACCATGACAAGATTCACAGTACATGGGTTCCATCACCAAATATGCAAGACAGAGTTCCACGAACCCAAAGACAAGTGAGAGTGTAAAATATATGGGTAAAACTGTGACCAATTTAGTGTAATATGCAAAAAAAGGGGAACTTCACTTACAGACTTCTGCAAACACTATAACAAACTAAGATATGTACACATTGTACGCTATTGTCTCTATTATTATTATTTGTTATTGTTATTATTAGTAGTAGTAAAATCATCATCATTATTGTTTTTAGTGATATTATGAATCTTGAAGTTGGTTGAATCATTAACAGATAAAAGATGTCATTAATTAGAAACAGGGTCACCCACATTAATTGTGAGTCTCCTGTTAGTCATTGTAAGAGGCCTCTGTTTGTCATCAAGACTCAAATACACTGTGCAATATTGGAAAAATATGGGAACTGATATACATGGTAAACTTACCTCTTCCCACTGTTTTGAATTTTATTATCCCTCCAGGCCACCAACATGTGTCCCCTCCCATTTACAGGTGGCCCTGGTTAGTGATAAACATAAGATTCTAAGTAATTAAATCAAATGTCCACTATTATGAATATGCAGTGTTGTTTCTCTGTTCTTGGTTATTGCAAATGCACATTCTCGCCATGTTCCCAAAGGTCTAGAATGTTAGTCACAACATTTTTACTATACAATTGTCTCATACTTTAATGGAAGTGCTTCAACTTTTACTGCTAAATATCACTCCTGCCGCTACTTTGGTATGGTTACTTTGTCACTTCCCTCAGACTTACAATCTGAAAAGGTCATTTAATCAAAACCTTTAGTTCTAACAAATACTTCATTATCGAAAGCTACCAGGTACCTTTTTGAACAGCTGCCAACTAGGGTAATACAAAAAGAACTGTTTTAGACAGCTGCCTGTGGAAATAAAATACTAATGGCACAATTGGAAGTATTGATGCTTTTCCTTCTTATTTGTAAGCAGTGTTTCTTTATAAACGTCTACTATAATTTTAAAAGGAATTTTATCTTTTGTACCATTGTAGTTCTAAAAAGTGTAAATGTAATGGTATGGATGGATCATATCAGCTGCCGCATATTAAGAATTCATGGGCTGTAGCTCAGTGCTCGGTGGAGGTTTACCTCTTAAGCTGCCAAATGACTCCTCCCAGTCTTTGCCATATAACTTCTTACCCTCACAGAGACACAGGAACATTGTGTCAATCACAATCTGCAATAGAACAATACAGGATTATGCTTAAAGATAGATTATTATTTTGCAGCACCCGCTATGTCACAAAACCTCCATGCAAAGATAACTGAAATACCAACCACAAGCAAACCAGAACCAAAGCCTAATCTTAGTCTGCAAAAATTGACAACAATTTTGTTATATTTAGAAAAAAACAAGCTTTTGCAGCTGAACATTCCATTTATGTTATTTTCCTAGATCTGCATAAAATTTATTTCAATAACCAAACATGTTATATAAGTCTCATAAGAACGCTTAAACAGTGCACACCCTTTTTTGGTTCAAACAAAATTAAGTAGAAATTTTTGCACCTGCACTTTTAATTTGCAAACTGATACTTTTTCATAGTTTTGAACTTCAAAGCAATAGGGCAACACTATTCCTGATATTTTCATAATAAGTTGTAGGTATGTAAAAACAAAAGTTTTATAAGTAATAATCTTTCAACTTAAAAAAATGTTTGAATTTTAAATGCTTTTAACAAATCCAGTTTTAGGATCTCGCAAAGCCATAAAAATTTTTTTAAAAATTTTAAAATGTTAAAACATAATCATTTTGGTGTATCCAAAAAAAAGGTGTTTGTCATTATAGAAGCAGTATTATTATAAGGAGATAGCAGGGTTGCTTACCTCATACAGTGAAAGCACAGAATGTGCAATGAAATAGGCAAATACACACACCACCAAAGTCGGCACCGCATAAAAATGCAGGTGTGGATTGTGCTTCATTATGATCAAACCAATAGATCCAGTGCAAGCAGTAACAAAACACTTCCCCAAGAACAAAATGAAGTCACCAACACTGTTCAAAGTAGCCAGGTCTAAAGCATTGTTCACTAGTGTTGTAAAGGCCTGAAAAAGGACACATATTTTAATCTCACATTATTGTGGAAGTGGTTGTAGAGCAAATAGGTTTTATGTTGGTACCTTATTATATTTTGGCACCCTGTACTGAGAGAGTAGAAAACCAGCTGCACAGTGTTTTGCCTGTCTGCATCCTCAGCACTGGTTGCCATCTGCCACTATCATAGAAAGGTGTGGATGAAACCAAATAACATTTTTAAAATTACTTTTAAAGGCTGTACTTACTAACTTTATGAAAGGAGATGCTAAAACTGGCCACCACCGTTGTCCATACATTTTTGGTACTTCTTTACGAAACTATACATTACATGTCGTAGTTCATGTTGAGAGATGCTGGCAAGTTCCCAGCAGATATTTTATTTTAATTCTTGTAGGGTGTATGGGTTGTCTTGTACACTTTATGTTTTAAGTTACCCCAGAGATAGAAATCACAGGGGGTTAGGTCAGGGGACCGAGGGGGCCACAAATCTCTACTAATAATTGTATCCTGAAACACTATCAATTGTTCTCATTGAAAGATTGGATGTATGAGCTGTTGCAGAGTCTTGTTGAAAAAAGGCAAATTCATGCTCCCTGTCTGTTAATTCTCTAAAAAAGGGGGGCAAAATTGTATTCACATATGTGCAGCCATCAACTATTGACTCAAAAAAAATTGGCCCTATAACTCAGAACTTATTGTTCATGAAGTACCTGTTCATGATGAAAAAATTGGTATGTGGTGCAACATTAGTGTAGAAAGGTTTCTCAGAGTTCCAATTAGCAATTTCCATCTCTGGGGTAACTTAAAACAATGTGTATAAGACTAACCCATACACCCTGGAAGAATTAAAACAAAATATCCGTCAGGAAATTGCCAGCATTTCTCAATGTTGTTGTTAGCTAATGCTGGATTTCTGACAATGAAGTCATTAATCCTCTTGCTCTCCAATATTTGAAGAGAGCAAGAGGAACCTCGGCGAATGATGGATAATTTCCTAGAGAGGTGCTAAAAATGTATAGACAGTGACAGTGGCCAGTTTGAGCATCTACTTTCATAAAGTTGGTAAGTAAAGCCTTTAAAAGTAGTTTTTAAAATGTTGGTTTCATCTGCACCCTTCTATGATAGCGGCAGATGGCAATGAGTGCCAAGGACACAGAAAGGCAAAACAGTGTGCAGATGGTTCGTAAGTTTTTTGCTCGCCTGTTACTACTATTTTCAAATAGATGTTCTACAACTCCTCAGCATGCACATAATGTTAAAATGTATTAAGTTTTAGTAATGCAGATAAGATTATAGCTCAGAATGATAATCTGAACATCTTTTGCAGCAAGCATTGTACTATAAAGTTTAGCAAAAGAGATTTTAGTGTAAGGTAATTAAATTACAATTTAGTCATCCTTTAACATTGCAACATAACTCTCTCTACCCTTTAAAGCTCACATACCCCTTGTATATTGTACTATTCACATGAAAAGATTATTCTATTGTGATTAATTTATTCCTCATAAATGTTTACGCAGAAATTATTTCAAACTAAGCAATATGGGCTTAGTTACATACAGCATGTGAAAACATTCTATTTTCATATCATAAGTCCTAATAACCATCTCATGCAAAGAAAGAGAAGAAAGAAGAATCATGAACTTTCCAACATGTCCTTTCAGATGGAGTGCTTGGGAAAACGTAAACATACATTAGGTGATGTTTTAATAGTGGCAACCATGTTGCAGCAATGCCATATTTTGGAGTCAGGAAATGTCATTTTCACCACAGATTATTTTTGTGCTTCCCTTCTCTCACAGCATATGAACCTGTCATCCCTTATATTTTCACAGTGGCATCGATAATATGAGCAGATGTAAGCAAACAATCACGAGGAGGTCACAATATTTTCAAAGCACACACAGAGAAGCTGGTTAAAAATTCAATGTGCTAGAGCAGGGGTGGTAAGGAAAGCACTGAAGGTGCGAATTTACCACCCCTCTCGTCCCCACTACTGTCTTTCAACAGCTACGAAGAGCCAGCTAAACTGGTTGTTTCTGACTATAGTCATGTGGCAGTGTACACAATGTGGCTGCATATGCAGCATGAGTAAAGGATGCAGGTTTGAGACTGGGAGAACAAGTACTTTTTGTTTATTTTCCCTTGCCATAGAAGAAACCACTGATATTAAAGATCCATTTACATATGAATTTTTGGTGGCCCAAGATGAAGTGCAATTGGAATTGATTAATCTTCAAAACAACACATCATTGTGCAGTTCAGAAAAACATGGTTTGAATTTGTACATATCACTGCCGAAGACATTTCCCAAGCTATGCCTTTTTACAATCAAATTACTAGCCATAAATGTGAACGACTGTTAACATACAATGAACAAGATCTTGCTACGTATAAACATCTTCAATGTGAATTATTATTTATTTATGCCAACAAACTTACTGTTGGTGTTTTTAAACACACAAGCCGTGTGTGGGCAAAGTTTGAAAGGTAGAACTGGAACTTAAAAATTCAATGCCATTCTGGCAGTTTGTCACAATAGCTCAGTAGTAGAGCATCCGCCCGGTAAGCGGAAGGTCTGTGGTTCAAATCCCAGTTGTGGCATTGAATTTTTAAGTTCCTGTTCTACCTTTCAAATCTTCAATGTGTTCTACGTTTAAGTTCATCTAGCTTGCAGTCGGACACTGAATTAACAGAGTACTATTGTTCATTTTTACAAAACAATCTGCCAGCAGCTCTGAGAAGAAAATGGTGACACTTCATGGATAACCCACCCATTGTTCTGCATGACAGTGTTAGGGTGCACATAGTACTGAGTATGGTTGAACTGTTATACTGCTGGGCTGGGAGGTGCTCTGTCATCCTCCATGCTCTCCTTGCAATTACAATCTCATCTCTAAGATAAAGAAGCCACTTTGCAGGATTCACTTTCTTACAGTTGAAGTTTTACAGAATACAGACTGCTCGTTTTGCACCATTACGAGATTGGGCAGTGCCTCCAATGGCTTTCACATTGCTGGGAACAGGTTTACACAATGTTGGTGATCACATTGAAAGCCCGTAAAACTTAGGTCCATGTTAGTATGGTGTGTATGGAGAAATAAAATAGTTGCCAGAACCAAAAGATCAGCCTTTATACATCAAGGAGTATTTCAGAAGTTACTAAGTTTAAAGGATAAAAAAAAAAAAGAAAGATATCTATTACAAATTGTTTTATTAAGCTATACTATGTACTTTAATTTTGCCCATCTCTTATGGTTTCCAAGCTGAATAAAATTGTTCAATGAGAATGAAGAAGACTACAGGCTATTCAGCATTGCAAGATCTCAGACATATATTTTAATTTAGGATAATTAACCATTTTTGAGAAACTAAGGAAATAACAAAGATTTTTCATCTAAAGGATTGCTTTGGGTGAGGTGGAGTTTTTTGAAAATCTTTGCCTGTTATCCATGAATGCTACCAGACTTAAGTATGAAATTTGATAAGAGTCCCACCACACACACATGGATGGATGCACTCTTTCTTAAAGTGCATTATTTTTGGGTTCAGGTGGTGTATTTCTGGTGAAATCTTTATATCAAATTTTTGGATTGGTTACAATATTTCCTTTACCTATGTGGCAGGGAAAGAAAAAGGAAATTTTTATTTAAAATGCATCTTACAATTCTTGCAGAAGTGCAGAAACTGTAGCCTTGCATGGCAATAACTGTATAAGCATTGTGGTTGATGAATCTGATGAAATTTTCAAGACAGTAGAAGCAGCAAATGCAAGCTTTCATCCCACAGCGAGCACATTCGGATCCTGCATCTGAACTTTTCTTCATCCTATAAGAGATTATCCAATTGAGATGTGTGAAGTACATAAATATTTCCCCAAGTCAAAATAAATTAAAACAAAACAAATTAGGATATATTTTGATGAAAACTGCACTTACTTCATGTGAATATATGTGAGAATAAGTCTTGGAAGCTTGAAGATGGTGATAAGCATTGAGCCTTTTGCAACTGAACCCAAATGATAGCATATTAGAGTCCCCATGGAGGATAAAATAGAGCCACTTTCTTTGCGACGACTGCAATGAAACACAAACATATTTATTTAACAAATTTCACATAAATAGTTAAATTAAGATATACATATTTAAAAAAAAACTGTACATGAATGTTGTCACATATACACTGAAACTAAATTCAATGTTGCAAATATGAAGAACAAAACAGTGCTACAGTACACGTATTAGAGTACAAATACCTTTTTTCTGTTCAAAAGCCGAAAGCTTTGTTTCCTGATTTCTTGCATACAAAACTTCTTTGTTGGAAATATTACACCCACAAAACCTTTTGAGTAACTGATCATACTTGTTCTTAAATATGTAATATAAAAATGACAGAAGGAGTTTTGTTTTAGTTATCTGTAGAAATATGGACTGGGTAAAATAATTTAAAAGTGCATATAATACAACTATTACAGTCATATCCTTTGACATGCATAAACCACATCTACAAAGCACAACTCAATTTTTAGGTGCATGTTTATGGAATAGTTTATACTTAATTAATTTTTCTAAAAGCTTTGGTATGAATTTCAATAACACCAAATTAATTAGGATAATAACAGACTGCCTAACGCATCCAAGGGAAAGCATTTAAAATTGATTTACAGGTGAATTAAACGCAGTAGGGAATGTGATGAAACATTTCAGGAGTTGAGAGATACGTAGAAATTTCACATTCTCTTACAAAAATGTTCATCAATTCTCAATACTCAAAATGATTATGAAAAATATTGGAGTGTAAGAATACTAATGCCTTCATTGTCAACTACCGGGTATTAGAAAACAACAACATTCACTTAACTTATGATGGGCCCAAATGACCTCATTGTTCACGGGCCGTTAAACCCCACACTCACTCACTCACTCTTAACTTATGAAACATCTGGGAAGGAGAGAAGAAGCCCCAGTGGACCATGGCCTCACAGCCTGAAGATATTCTTGCCGTAGGACACGTCAAGTGAGAAATATTAGAAAATAAATTACTCCATAAAATTGCAATATTCAATCTCCATCCAGCCTGTATATATAGCATTTATAAATTCCATGAACGGAACATGATTAAACTATGAAAGCTAAATCTTCAAGATAAATTTGATTATAATGAACACTTACTTGGCAAAAACCCACTGAGCCACTGCACCTGCTATCACCATCTGCTGACATGAAAGTATGAACTCGGAAACCCACACCAAACCAATCAAGTACACCCACCACATGTATCTTACCCATGATGCTTCTACAAATTCAAGGAATGTGAATTCTGTGGAAATAAAAACATAATCATTAACTGGACCATTCAGTGGCAACAATATAAGTTTTTAGCAACTGCTAGAAAAGAAGAATGTAAAATAAAATGTATGAATTATGTTTAAGGACAAAGAAGCTTTGATAGGCAGAAGTTATAAAACATAATTACAGCTGGTGGTAAAAGCTTCTATCAGAGCTCCTGAAAAATGGATGCTTGAGTTTAAACAATGAGTATAGTGACTATCTGCAGTCATTACTTCTCAGAAGTAAATTATACATGAATACAAATACTTACAAATGAATAGCAGGAGCAGTGTATGGGTCAAAGGACAAGGATTTGTGGATCTTGGAGCTGCTGGGGAAAGAAAGTTTTATTATTAAACGTGCAGGAAGTGTAAAACAATATTGAGTTTCACTCTACAGCAGAACTTACGTTTCATGTTAGACAATGAAATGTTCTTTGGTGATAATGCTTCAGTCAGTTGTGAGATCTTGTAGTTAGAATGCATTCCATCTTGATCAGCCATGTGACCAAAGACAGGAAAAATTGGCTGCACTCCAGGATAGCCTTAAACATTTCATCATTTTTATGTTTGCTTTACAGTACTTCAGATAAGTAATTTGTAATTATAAAGGAAAAAGAACTGGTGAGGTATTTTTTTAAACAACATTTCAGTCTTATTTTGTGTAACTTGATTCACTGGTTACCATTTTCAAATTAGCTCAAGTATGAAATTTTCAATACTCTGTGCCAATCATGCTAATCACATGGCTGAAATCTTTAAATGAACAGGAGAGGATGGATATGTCATCAGAGTAATGAAAAGAAGGATCAATTAGAGCCAAGCCATTTCCATAGCAATGGTAGATGCAAACACCTTGTTGCCAATATGTAACACATGATTAACATATGCCTGACGAGCAAACCAGTAGTAATACAAACTGTAAGTTTTATCTTCTGTTCCTACAATATTTATAAACAGTGCCTCCCAACTTGCAATGCTTGCATCAATTAGAGATAATCTGTGTACTGACAAGTTCATTTGCATCATTCTATTGAATCCTGAGATGGTTATTGGCCTTGTGTTTATCTACGTTTGAATCTGAATCTGTACATGTGTTGTGAGCATTTGCAATTGTGCTAACACTTCGTTTTGGGAAAGGTATTCTTTATTAAAGGAGTATACAGTCGATGGCACTGCTGCAGAACATGATCACAAAATAATTAGGCTAATTGAATTAATTTGGTCCAAAGTAAAGTGTTATGTTGGGCATAACAATACAGATTTCACTGTGTTGTTGGTAACAAAGCTCACAGAAGAAGCACTAACAGCATATCTTAACCGTATACTACTGGAATACACATTTGTACACACGTATCTTGACTTTCAATGTTGATTTACTCAAAATACTGATTTGGGAGGATTGTTTTTGGAATCCAATTTAACATTAATTTTACACTTTCATTCATCATTGATATGAGCTGTGCAACTTAAGAAGGTATAAAAAAAGGCTAATATACAGAATAAACTCAATGAAAAAACTGAAGCTATTAACAGTGAAGCAACAGAATCTAAAATAAAAATAAATTTAGAGACTAAAAGCTTCATTTATCTTAGTAATTGCGGCAAGCTCTTGAATTAATATGCAGACATATGTTTCATGATGACTCCATCACATTCTCAATGCTCTATTTAAAACAGTTACCATTCGAATAAATGCTTTTATTTGTGAAATGGAAAGATATTTAAAACTAGGGTTAAGAAACAACAGCATTGAACTAAAGCAAATACTAGAAATCAATGTTAGCAGTGCAATTTTGACTGGGAAAGCATGTAAAGGATCCTTATTCAAAATTTTTAAAAAGAGTTTCAGTAATATTCATATCTTAAGTACAAATATTAAATTTGAAGTTCAGGTGTAGAGATGGTACACATCCACATGTTGGTAAAATACTCTACATTAATACAAATGTGAGTACATCAGTTGCACGAAGATTTTGTCACATCCATGATGGATTCTCAGAAATGCAGACTTTTCACTGACTGCTGGTAACATTGCTTTTCCAGCATTGGATGATAATGTGTGTAGCTACATTCATTTTATGCCAGTAGGGAGACTGGACCAGACACAAGCTTAAATCTGAAGCAATGCATGCAGTGCTAGAAAATATCTGATGCAGATAAGTGGACATGTATTTCCTCAAACTTTCTTATTCTAATTTCTGCTTGATGGCCATTCAATATTGGGATTTTGGATCCAAATGGAAGTAATATACACTTTAAATAAGCAGTATGACTTAGTTGAAATGCTAACCCCATTTAACATCATTGCATTATCACTTTCAAATTCCAATGTATGAGGTGCATCCAGAAAGTAAGTCCCAATTGCATTCAGAGATGGCACCACTGATCAGATAGGAATGTGCATGTACAGGAATAGAGAGGAAGTATGTAAAAATATTGCAGTAAAGTTTCAGTCTTGTGATAGCAGTGGTTATCGCACTGTGCTAGGAGAAAATGACTGCTCTGATATTGTCTCCTGCCAACTGCGAGGATGGTGCAGTCATCCGATTTTTCCATGCTCAAAAGCAATCTCCAGCAGAGATCCATCACCAATTGTGTTACGTGTATGGACACAACGTTATGTGTAGCAGTATGGTAAGACGATGGTGCAGGCAATACACTGAAGAACAAACCAATATTCACAACAAAGACTGTAGTGGCCAACTGTCCCTGCCAATGTCAGAAGTGTTGGAAAGTGTGCAGCAAGCAACTGTGCAGAAGCGGTGCTTCATAATTTCAGAACTCTCTTATCAATTCCCCCAGATGTCTCGCTCACTTTTGCATGAAATTGTCTCTGGCAGGAAAACATTTCCACAATGATGCTGAGGTGCAGAATGAAGTGACTTTGTGGCTCCGGACATTGGCTACACACTCCTATGACTTGGACATACAACTGATGGTGCACCATTACATAAATGCCTCAACAATAGTGGTGACTGTTGAAAAGAAGCCAGTGAATTTATGTAATTACTCCAGTAAATATTTCTTACTTAGTGATTTTAGTGATGTTTTTGTTCTCTTTATAAGTCATTAGGACTTACTTTCTGGAAGTACCCTCTTGTTTACAAAGAAACTTCCAATAAAGGCTAATTTATACCTTATATTTTAAATAATTAACCACAAAGCAGCACTATACTTACTTGAAGTTGCAAGGCAAACAACTACAGAAACCCAGAATGCAAAGAATGCCAAAAGAGCAATAAATGTGCAAAATGGTAAGGCAAATAACGTAGGAAGAGCTGCCAAACATTCTGCTGACTCTTCAAACAGTCTGGCCATGGAACTAATACTCTTTCTCACAGCTAGCACCAACAGCAGAATAATCAACTAAAACAGAAAGGAAAGCAAAGTATTAGTAATTTACTGTTCTTCATAAGTGATCAAATTTGTATGGTGGTGAAGATTTAAAATATTTCACTTTCTTGAATAAAAGCTTATATAGAATGATGTATTAAACAGTTTAATAACACTATTATGAGTCAGTTTATTGGCACTATATCACTTACTTTTTATCAAACTGGGGCATATTTTGAGAGCTGATGGGAGCAATTAAACTCTCAAAACATGTACCATTTTTATAAAATGAAAGCGATGCGATATCAATAAATGAATTTGCAATAGTGTTATTAAATTTAAAATATCAGCTTAAATATGACAGAATTATTCTTGTGGTACTATAATCTGAAATCTTGAGAGTACAATCATGCCTGATAACTTACCGTGATGATTGTTGCTACAATTGAGTATATCAGGAAGGCACTTTCATTATTAACTGATTCTGTTAGCATTTGACTTTCAGGAGTGTTGTCCAGTTGTTTCTTTATGCCAACATAGGTCCACCAGAGTACTCCGGTGCCAACTGGAATATTAAAAAAGCACCACCAATACCAAAATGTTTCCCCATGCTTTTAACTTTTTCTACTCACTATCTATTAGACAGAAAGCAGATAAAACAAAATTGTGATGTAATGACTACTTCATAAAAAATAAGAGTTTAAATGGACGTAAAAAGAAATAATTTGAGAGAATATATTTATTTTGAAGAATAGCAATTGTATGAGTTTTGAAATACAATTGATTCTGTCAGCAAATTTATTTTCCTTTCAGTAGATAGCAATGTTATGGTGAACAAGCCATTATCTAGTGGTAGTAACTGTAACAATGCAAATAAATAAGTAAACAAGGAGAAAGAAACTGACAACTTGATCAAGAGATTAAAGTTGGAGGTAGGCCTTACTGAAACTGAAGGCATGTATCTTTGTTCCACTGCTCTCCCTCTAGTCTGCCTCCCTTCCACCCATCTACACTGATATTCATTTCTGTTGCCTGCATTTTTCTCCAACTCAATGCTTTCTTGCTCTGTATTTAGGAAAATAATAATTCTGTCCATTTCTTGAGTGATGGTGAGGTTATGTCCAAGATAATTTTTTCTGTTGACTTCTTTTTCACAACACTTAACTCATTGCTTTACAGAATATTCCTAAACCAATTCTTGACAGAGGTCTTCTTTGTCCTACAGACTTTTGCCAATTTGTTGGCGTGCAACATTTCCTTATATATCACCCCACACCATTTCTGTGGAGTTCAAGCCAGGAACAATGAGCCATGTTTATAAATAATGCTATCATTGCTGTTTCTGATTTTCATAAGTTTTGTTTTTCAACATACTTTGATTAAAATTTAAAATTGTTGCCTTACATCCAGATCATATTACTCTTCAGAGTAGCCATATTTGGCCTCTTGTTCCTCTCAATGTTGTGATACTTAGCATTATCCATAACAATAATGCTAGAGTGGGCAAGAGGTGGAAGAAACTGTTTCCAACCATTTTCTAAAGTTTTCAAACTTCATGGAATTGTGATAGTCTGATGTTTGCCCCCCTCTGAAAATCAGCAGTGCATCCTCTAGAAACCCTTTGGCTCAAGGACAACTTGCAGAGGGAGACTTAGTACCTCGACCGAAAGGCGATCTTTTGTGCTTATGCCCTGATAGAGCACCCCAGAAGGATGGATAAGGCAAATGGATTCTAAGGGTGGCCTGAACTTTACCATGACAGAACAGCTGGTAGGATCCTTACATTTTCCCAGTTAGAAGCACTCCGGTAGAGGCTTGTTTAGCTCCTTTTCCCCTCGTGCTTGTACCATCCCATGGGGGGCCCAGAAACCAGTGGCTCACCTTCCAAACTAGGGGATGAGATTTCCAAATTTGCATTTATTCTGCATTACCATGCAGCTTCCGTGACGCTCGCCAACACTTCCAACCCTGAAAGTAACCTAGCAGGATGAAGGGTGAAATGAAATGATTTATTTAACAAAATGGAGGGATAGGAAATTCAGAGGATATGGAAATCCTCCCCAGCATTTGCCTGATGACCCAGGAAACCTCTGAAAAAACCCATGGGTCAGGAAGATCAGCCATGGGAATCAAACCCACAACCTCCCAAATGCGGGCCAGAGACATTATCGCCTGAGCCATCCCACTAAATTAGAAATCCTTTACTGCCTCCATGAACAATAATTAATTTCTGCCCCTTTCCAATATTTATGGTAGCCCCAAGCTCTTCTGGTTGCCAGCAATTTCTTCTTGAGTGACATAGTTAGATGTATGTCTCATTAATGTACACAATATTCCAACCTGGTGCTCTGTACTTCTTAATGTCATTTAAACATTGTGTTTGCCAAACAACTACTCTGGCCATCAAAAGCTTTCTTTTCGACTGACAATGATTCCATTGAAAACCTAAATTTTTCAGCAGTTTCCTTAAGAATACCCTTTCACAATCAAGGATTTCATCTTCTTTAAGACTGATTAAAAGTTTTCTGATTATTAGAACCTCTTTTTGCACTGGATTTTTTTATTGAACAGTGCTATCTGTAAATGAATGCACTTCAATCCTGCATGTTTTTGCTCTTGATTTTCCATCTGGCATAGAAAAGGTCACCTCTTCCAATCTTCCCCCTTTTAAAATCTTGCTTATGGTGCTTATAGAAATACTAGTTGCCTCACTCGCCATTACTAGCACATTTACCTCTTGGATTTTAAATGTTTCTTTCATATTTTTGAAATATTCAGCAACATTATGAACTATTTCCTGAGCATGGCCTTGCAGTGGCCTACCACAAAGACAAGAAGATTTTGAAGGCTGAGAACACATTTTCATCTGGGTACTTTTGTGATCATGATAACATAAAACAGAAAATAGGCCAATTGTTATACCATAGAAATCCACACATGAATGCCAGGCACCGGGAAGGAAATAGTAGGGCACATTGGGTAGAGAGGAAGAAAGCTTTTGTTCAAACATGTGCACAGTAACTCCAGTTGCTCACGATCTAGCTACAACTGGATGATCTTACTCACGCTTTAGTAGTGCATGTATTTCCATTTTATTTCCCCAGCTAGAGATAAACAGATTTATAGCTGTATTAGACTAGAATTACAACAATATATGGCTACATCGGTACCAGGGTTGCCAACCCGTACGATAATTATGGGAGCATACGATAATTTTAATGTTTGTACTCACGGTAACCAACCCGTACGATAGTTATGGGGGTGTACGATAATTTGAATGTTGACAGTTCGATACCGGCGAAATATCATTTTCACTGGTTTGTCACACCAGCGAAATAAAATTAATTACAAATAGCGACATCATTTTTGCCCTCATGGCTTGTCTCCACCTTCTAAGACAACGATCCCATATCCTACTAATTCTCCTACCCTTTATCCTCTTATCGCCAGTGTGCCCAGATCTGGTAATCTCAATGAAGATGGCACTATTCAGAAAATTGATGATCAATGGAGAAAACTAGGAATAAGTGATATTCCGTGTGAAATAAAGAACATGCTAAGTGGAAATACTGATTTCAAAGAACTGACGGAGTTTGCATTACCAGTGATTTCGTTACCCCACAGAAACGCTTCTTGTGAAAGACTTTTTTTCTAAACTGGGCTTAATAAAGCCAAAATAAGAAACAGATCGGCGCTAGATACGGTAAGTGGACTTATTCGGCCGTCTCAGCTTATGAAAAAATGTGGTGGGTCCAAAAATCTACAAGTTACCGAGAAGATGTTAGAGTTCATTTCAGAAACAAATTTGTATTTGCTGCAACAGTTGAGGAAGATGATGAACTTTCAGATGAATAGTGTGAGAAACATAGGTGCTTAAGTTGTAATACTGATTAAGGTCATCAATCTTGTAAGTGGATACCATAAACATCAATACTACTACATTTTCACAAGTGTTGTGCTGATATTTTCATTGTTGTACCATTTGGTTTATGAAGTATGATAATTTTGAATCCAAATCTATAATTTTGAGTGGCCAGTACGATAATTTTACTTTTAAAAGTTGGCAACCCTGATCGGTACAGTACCTGAAACTGGTACTTGGCACCAGGAAGAAAGCCAACTTCACTTTTAACAATAAAGCAATAATAATCCACAATAGAGATACATATCCTTTAAACAACTGATTACCATTAGTTCTATATATTATATACAACACTTACCAATAGCTGCAATGCTTACAATAAACATAAATATCCAAGCCACTAAGGAAGCCAAAAAATGGAGAATTGCAATCATCACTAATGAAAGAACTGAAATCAAAAAAATAACCAAACATTAGTACAATTAACTACAGGTGACAAAAGAAACATGAGTTTGCATAAACTTTTGGTCTATGTAAAATAAAATACCCCTACCCGATGTTGATACGTAACAGTAAAAACCAGGCAAGCATGCTTATGAACACACAATACTGCTTTTTGCCTGTTTGTATTATTCAAATGAATTTCACCAGTCATCCCTTTGTTTGAATATGTGTCAGTGGCCATGCCCCTCCATGAATTCAAATAAAGAGTGACTGAGTGAGTGAGTAGGGTTTAAGGGCCCGTCGACAGCTAGGTCATTAGGGTCTCCAAATAACAAAGATAAATTTATTTTATTATACAGTCCTATATCAAAATCATTAATATTAAAGGACCCTATTCTTATGAATATTATATTAATCGCATAAATAAACAAAAGATTGGTTCTGGCTAATATTATCATTGTTCGTTTATTACTCTTGAGTACTATCCTGTAATAAGTTAATATTCTACTAGTGAGACATGTTCAATTTCAGTGTGGTGGTTTTTTATGAGAGGAGCAAATGAGATCTTTCTTAAGGGTCCTATGTGACAGGTAGCAGATAAGAACAAGATGGCAAGGGCTAAGGTTTTTTCAATTAACATTTGGTTTTCACCAAATTAACTTTATTTAGGTCAATTTAACATGCATTTATAAAACACTTCACTTTTTTAACATGTTCTTGAAGCCACTGTCCTAAACTATTTAGGTTATTGCCAGCAAAGTTTTCTTTTATAATTGTTTCCTACATAAAGCTTAAATACCATCACTTTCATGACAAGCTTTGGTTTTTCTTTTATTAACTTATATTTATATCTGTGGATATTTATTATGCAATTTTTCTTCTCTGCATGATCACTATTGGGTTATTTAGTATTTCAGATTACCAACACTTTTCTGTTTATTACAGCATCGTTTGACATTATTTGCACAAAATTTTGTCTTCACATTGTGACACCAACATTGCAACTCTTCTGTATAAGATTCACTATTTATTTCCTTTGGTTACGGATCTCACAATGATTTTTTTTTTCCTCAATTTGTACTTATAATCAATATTGGTCATGCCCCACATTACTGAACCGAATAGTTTCGGACACAACAATAGTTTACAAAAATAAAATATAACATTCATATAACAGAAAATTGACATATTTTTGGTGGACATAAACAGAACAATTACCAGCATGAATCATCCATTCCTGTTATTCCAAATTAAATATCCTGGGCTGACAACTTCTTCCACATCAGTATAATTAAAGAGGTCAATCTAGAAGATTTAGGGGACTTTCAGATGAATATCTTGCTGTAAATAGCCTGTAAAGAACTTTTCATTTTGAACGACTGATATAATTGGTGAATTGTAAGAGCTAAAGTTCATTATGCTATTCAATAATATTCTATTACAAAATTTAGCTGCTTAAAAATGTGAAGGGAATGCATCTTATACACAACAATATCATCATCACTTAAATTGTTTGGTAAAAATAATCCTTAACTCATAGCTTTCAGCTTTGCTCTGGTTTACATTGGCAATAATTTTTATTTCTGCATTGATATTTCAAAATGGTCAAAGGTGTTATTTGCCAAAAGCATAAACCATTGCCTTCAGCCTCATAATTAAATTATAAAGCTTTGCAAAACAGTAGTTTTAGAATACCTAAATAGTACAACAGCTCAAGGAAGCATATGATGTAAATGCAACCATGAAATAACTGCAATTCACTTACCAAATGCAAGAACTGTCAGACCAAGAATTTCTCTCCAAGTGGCATACAAATCTCCTAAGACTTGCTCAACAGTGTCCCAACTATTCAAAAGAGAATATAAATTGGTGAACACTTGATCTGCTACCTCTTTGATTGGACGTGGTACACAGCGGTTCAAAACTGGAACACTAGTACACACAAAATGTTAGCACTTTTCTTTTTATTATTACTATACAGAAAGAACAAAACAATGTGAAATGTTGTATAACTCTATAATGAAAATGTTTCTTTTTAAACAACCATTTGTTGAACATAGGCCAACACTTAATATTTTGTGCATAATATGGAAATTTAGATTCTCAAGTATACAGAAAGTGTCATAAGATAATCATACTTTCAAATGGTTACCATATTGAATTAGTCTTCCAATTCTGTGTGTGAAATGTTGTTAATTTAATTGTTGCTGTTTTGTTTATATTACTGTGTTTTTAATTTTTTCTGCCCTTATTCATATTTCAATTCAAAATACAAATTATGAAATTAAGAGCAAAAGCTGAAGCCACACTCCTGTTATGTGCCTTCTCTCCCCAACTTTTTCTAATTCTACAATCCCCTCTCTCTCTATATATGTATAAGGTGCATTATATAGTATCTTAAAAGCCAGTAATAACTTTGAGTATTATTAAAGTACAAGATTTCATAATACTGAGACATAAGACAAGAAGTTTATTTCTTCTAAAGTTCTTGCATGTACAGAATCACATTCATGATCTTGCAACTCACAGTTGTTCTACTTATAATAACCATGATACTTTTGTGGCAACACAAACTTTCTATTTCTATCTTACAAACACTTCTCAACTGTTCATAACTCACTCTGCCAATTAGCTAACTCACAAGCCAGTCTGCTTATATAGTCTCTGAATTACTGGCAACTTTTCCAGAAATCTATAAGTTTCTTAACTTGGACCATAAACAAAGCCCCTGCATGTTGAAAACTTCTTGAACTATGTGCAACGGCATTTGTTTTGAGCCGATATTGTTGTATGGCTGGCACCAGCACCTATAAGCAGTAGTGTGAGGTAACACTGCTCAACAGGAAAATTACGACATGAGTGACATATACAATTTTTAATTAAATGAGCACCCCTTATGATAAAAATGTTAGTGAAAGTTGCCAGTTGCTTCTCATTTTTATAGTAGGCACATTACTGATTACAGGAAGTTGTAACTAGATAAGAATGTAGAGGGATGACTGAACACACTCAAAAGGATGAGCTGGTCTTATACTTGAATTAACGTAATTTGTGTATTCTGACAGTTCCCTCGGCGTGTGTCAAGTATATGATATGGGAGTGGCACAGCAGTCTGTTGTCATGACAACCAGGTTTGACCTTGAAGTAGCCCATAGACTTCGTGGTCTTGCAATAGTAAGTCACCATTGTGGTAATTGTTTCTGATGTGAGACTGTCTTTGTGGTTTACCAGGAAAAATACAAACTGGTTTGAGAATTCAATGTCATTCTGTCAGGTTGTCACAGTAGTGTAATGGTTAGAGCACCTGCGTAGTAAGCGGAGGGTCTGTGGTTCAAATCCCAGCTGTGGCATTGAATTTTTAAGTTCCAGTTCTACTTCTCAAATATTCCATGTGTTTACCCTCCATAGCTTTAAAACATGTGAGGTATAGGTTGCGCATTTATTCTTGACGAATGACCTTGAGCAGAAATCCAGTGAGTAGGCCTACCCTTAATAAACAGGTCAGCAAATGTTTATGCTACGATAACAGACACCTCTGTTTTCCTCTGTCGTGCTTGTGTATACAGTCGACTACAAAAGTTTTGTGCGGTACGGATATGTACAGCAACGAAAATAACAGCAATTCAGACGAGGAAGAAGACGAGGGACAAATGTCGGGAATAGAAGAAATGCAATAAAGTTAAGCGGAAACAGTTATAGAGGTATAGTGTATAATATGTGTGGCTGATATTACTAGAAGTGCGATAAATTGATTTGTAGTGCTGTATTACTTCAGCTCAGAAGCATGTGCGTCATCCCACTGCAGACTGTACCTCCTCTCTCTCGATGCTAACGTTCCCGCAAAAGCTGAGTAGTGACTCGCATTCAACCTTTCATATAAAATTTTCATTCGTCAAGAAGTAACGCGCGACCTGTATACTTAATTTTCAATCATTATACAAAATGACCATTGAGGCTTCTCTAGGTTTGATATTTTGTATTCCTGATTTCTTGTTTTTACCTGTTTACTAAAAGCCACACAGAGGCCATGAGTGAGAGATCAGAACTCACCTGTCATACACAGGAAGAACTGGGCAAGGTCCAAGTGAACTGAAGACTGCAATACCTGCACTTTTGTTTAGCATTTCTCTGCTGTTCATACTGTAGTTGTACCTATACAAAAATAACAATAAACACCCACATCAGTATTAACGTGTCCACAACACCAAACACTACTACCCGCAATATCATTGTACTTACGTGCACAAAGAGGATCCAGTACGGGCATAAAATGCCTGAATATCCTGACCAGAGTTTAGATTCTGATCTGGACATTTCTTAACACACAATTTCAAAGAGTGGCGAACATTTCTCACATCCAAATAAAATAAATATCTGCAAAAGATGATAAATAAGAGTAAATCTCAGCCATTTTATTCTATATCCCTGTTAACAGCTCCTCTTGCATTAATGTACCAGACTGAAGGGGTATGGATGTCATCCTTCAAACATGAATTTTTACCATGGTCTAGGGTCAACATGCTAGCCTTTGGTTAGGTACTGAGGTCGTGGGTTCAAACCCGGTGGAGAACAATGTATTTTTTCAGGCGTAGAAATCCTTAGCATGGCTTCCTTCAGAAGGGAAGTAAAGCCGTGGTTCCATATCATTGATTTATGGCACATAAAAGAACTTCATGCCTGATAAAAAGGTATTTGAGCAAAACTGAGCAGTCTTTCATGCCTAATATAGAATGGGACATTGAGAACCACAGCAGTGAAAGAGCATTCACAAATGAATGTTAATTTTGAAAACGTGTTTACTTCCCAAGATATTTCTTTCTTATACTTTTAGCCCAATATTTAACGTTTAATGAAAACAGCTTACATATTTACTGTTTTGAGTGAAATCATGAATGAAACTAAAAGTGTACTTACAGACTCAATATAAAAACCAAACAGATATAGTAGTTTACAACTATCAGATATAAAAGATGCTTATGTAATTGTAACGCTCAGTGAAAATTAAACCAAATGGACATTTTTATGCAACAATTTAAGAAATGCAATTATACATAATAAATGCTTTAAATAAGCAGTTACTTATGACACTTAACAACCATGCCATTTTATTTACACTTAAAGATTTTTAATAAAAAGAAATAAGGAACTACATATAACACTAGTACCTTATATCAAAGGCACAAACTTGTGATCCAAGCGACCGAGGAACAACTCAGCAGTCTTTAGCATATGTGTGGTCAGTTAGTCTGGTTATAACCTGAACACAACAAACATGCTAAAGTAACAAATCAAGGCATTTAAAAAAGTGAATGCAGCAAAAAGGTATGTTAGTGGGACCAGGGCACCGACCACGTCCCATCCTTCAGTACTCCACCCCACTCGTGATGCTGGTAGTGGACAGAGGTGGGCGATGCAGTGGCTGTGCAGAAGGCCTTGGCCCAGAAAGGGCTGTTGTGCTGCGGGGTTAGATTTAGCTGGTGATTGCTCTATAATATACTTCAATATGACTTGCCTTAATCTTTCTATGTACAAATTATAATGCACGTAACACCTTATTTTTCTGCTTAAATAAGTGTCTACAGAGTAAAATAGTGTAAATTTTCACTTTGCTCTATAAATAAAATCACCCACTAAAAGGATGAATTCTATACTCCTTCCACCTGGTATTAACTCGAGGTTTTCTGTCTCTTTCCCTCTACCTCTCTTAAAAGCTTCTCTTGTTACTCAAAACCAGACTAGAAGAATTAACCATTCCATTAGTTTTTCTAAAAATCAAGTTATCCAACAAATTTATGACAGTAAATTGTAATTTCTAAAGAACACGAAAGGAAAAACCTGCACTTACTGCCTGTCACTTGTGTCTAATCCCACAAAATTAAAATCAGCTATCTTTTCATTGTCACTTGTACCACAGGTGTTTCCAAAGCTATCATAGCCATTTATAAGCCTCAGCGGATTTCCAAATACATATGCAAAAGCTGCGATAAATATCTGTAAAAAAGAAACAGTCAATTAATGCTGAAAAATAGTTTCTAGCAGATAAATTTTAAAGCTGCCAAGCATATATTATAACTATACAGTTAAACAGTGACGATGAGTAGTTTTTAATAACTTCCTATTGCCATTATGGTGGGGGTTATGTAATCTGGTCTTTTAAACTGATGGGAGCAAATTCATGAGAAAAGAGAGTTGATTTACAGAAAACAAAATAATTTTTCATTGAGATGCTAACAACTGCTCAGACTAATCCTCAATGTACATGATCTTTTACTATATGCTAAGATTGATATAATTTTTATTACCATCACAAACCAAAACAGAATAAAAATACACAGCCACAAGACATCCGTGCAACTGCGAGGTCTGTTAACATCATTTTGGGCTGTGGAATCCCCATCTTCCCTGCAGCAGGTCATCTTTTAAAATAGCTGAAAACAAAAAATAGAATAATTATCAATTATAATACGATAACATGTTATATATTTATTACAGTAGCTAAAATTAAATTTAAAAATTAAAATTTTTGCACATCCAATATTATATTTAAGAGCTTAACGTTGGTCACATCCAATGATTTTTATGGTGCAACAAGGTGCTGCATGCTTTACAAATTTTTGCTGCCAAAAACAATTTAATAAGCTTGACATCTTTGCTTACAGCTGATACAAATATTTTAATGTAACATTTCCCAGCCCTTTTGCAATCCTAAGCGCTGACGAGCTATACCCTCAATAAAATGTGTTATTGTTTATAAAAAGGGGCTATCTCTTAAAAACAACACATGTATCAGAATTAAAATTTAAAGATGGTGATGCTTTTAATGATAACAATGAATATCAGATCTTTTAAGTTTGTCCTCTCTATCTTTCAAATGTGAGACTCAAAAGTCGTTTTAGTATTCGCGGGCTCACAAAATGAACACAATCAAGAGCTGACGTGGATATTTTTTGCAGGTGCATGGAACTCTAGGAAGTGGTATCATCTGTAAGAAGCAATTATTCTGTATACAAAACTCACAATTTTACCAGGAAAAATAACTGTTGTGCCACATGTACCTCCTTAAACGACTAAAAGCTTCGTCCTAACCTAACTTCAAGGACAAACATTTTTTTCCTAAAGCATTCGAGACAAACAGATCCAAAATCCCAAGAGGCTAACTCTGGCTCATGCAGACTTACTTACAATATAGCTTTGTGATATTAAAATCACAAAGTCATTACAGACACACCCTAGTATTTCTGTTTGTAAACATTGCCTTCCATTCTTTGTCAACACAGTTAACCAGGCAGCCAACTTAACCTAGTTTCGTTATTCTAGTGTTGCCTAACCAGTAACGTTTGTTAATTGTTTTTGTAGTTCCGGATTATTCTGCGCTCAAACAGCCAACAGCAGTAGGGGTATGGGAGCGCGAAATATGAATTTAGGTAGATGACACCACTGCGTAATGAACATGGTAAGCACCGATATATTTATCGTTTCTTTTCCTCCGCCTTTCTAGAGTTTTGTAGGTCTTAGGTTAAGAACAGATGAAACATATATTAAAGAACATTTCTATCACCTCAGGATTATATCACTCTGACTATTTGTGGTCTATGCTAGATGCAATGTACAAAGTCCAATGAACTCTGCGGTGCACGGGAACTTTATATGTAGTGTACGAAAATTGAATAGTTTGACTGACTTTTCTTTTCCCTTTCTTTTCGGTTCTTTTTTTTTTTTTTTTTTTTTGGGGGGGGGGTGAGGTGGGGTCACCTCAAACATCTACGGTCACAACGGCGACTTTTCCTTTTACGAGTAGAACAATTGCACATCGGCAATGATGTTCACTGGTTTATTATTTGTGTAACTTTGGTTTTGTTTTACGTTGGGTTTTTGTTTAGAAACATTAAACACAGACACACACTCTCTCTCTCTCTCTCTCTCTCTCTCTCTCTCTCTCACACACACACACACACACACACACACACACACAGAGACACCCATCCCCGCACACACACACACAATGCTGCCAGACTCTAGGAAGGATGGGACCTCGGATTTGAAAGCTAGTATGCTAATTACCAGACCACAGAGCAGTCTTCTGTTATTTTATTTGCTTGGAATTTATGTGCAAAGAGGAAGATGAACAGGGATCAAACTCACCCCCGCCCCCCTGTGAGTCGCTTTCCGTATATATTCTTTACCTTCGCTGTATCTCTTTCCCCTTTATTTGTCTTTCTTTCTTTGTTATTTTTTTATTTTATTAAACCTCTGAAACTTCTCACAGTTTAAAGAAAAGACGTACATGGTGTGCATACTCATCTTAAGAGTACTCATTAGTAGAGACCGGATGTTGGGCAAAATGTCTATTCTTAATCATTATATAGATATCATAAAACGACTTAATTTTAATTCAACTCACTATCCTTGGAGCTGTTTTTTATGAAGTTCAATGTGCCTATTTTTGCCTATTTTAACATATAATTCTTATAAATGCTGTTTTTTTTTCGAGCTGATTAAACCCGTTTTATTGAAAAATTGGATTAAATTGCTTGACATACAGGCAATTTGCATCTCATGGGTTCATGATATGATGTACATTACTTAAATTTGCTTTTAATTACTGCCGGATGTCTTTAATGACGACGAAGATTAAGCATAAGTGCTTCTACTGTATTTGTCTGAAGATAACCAAGGTGATGCAGGTGTAAGAGAAAAATCTGATGAGTTGCACTCACATGACTTTCTCTACTCTTGTACTAACCGTTCTTACAAACTCTTATTCCTATATCTTCTCGTGTTAGTTGAGATAAACATTTATACAAATTATCTTATTGCTTATTTCCCTGTAGGTGCAATATTAGAATACAGTAGCCTTTGAGCGATAGTCAAATGTTTTAAAGCTTTGGGATCCCGTTCTCTTTGGACGTTTAACATATAAAAAATGAACAATGATGTTCCATTTCATGAAAGTTTTAAGTTTTCCGAAACTGACACAAATAACAAAGTATATCTCCGAAATGGTTCACTCTACAAAAACATTTATTTAGACATAAATTTTGTGTTTTAGTGGTATCTACATTTTTTGTAGGGTAAGATTTTGTCTATCCTCTTACGATTTACGAGTTATTCAAAAGTCATCCAGAGTAAACAGGACTACATAGATTATAGCCAGAAAATTCAAAATATACATTTCATTTTTCATACGAACATCGTAAACGTTTGTTATTTTAATCAAAATCGTTAGAACCATTTTCCAGAAAATCAAAATTTTCCATGTAAAGGTTAGTTTAAGGAGGGGCTATTTTCTTCAAAATCTTTGTGTCGCATCCTTGAAAGACATTAAACTTAAATACTAACTTTGGTTTTTAACTGACTTTTCATTTCTGAGTTATGCTGTCCACAGACTGATAGACAGACAGACTGAGACAGACACACACGGACCTTTTCCTAAACATGCTTTTTTTTTTTATTCAGGAGGTCTCAAACATATTTCCGGTGAAATATGGGTGGAATACAATACTTGCTCTAATTACCAGTAGAGAAGGGGAAAAATGGGAGCGGATTCTTCAAGAAAATAGTATCTTTCAACAATTAAAATACATAGGAATGATTCTTAACCGGTGAAAATAGTGCTTCAAGTGATATTGATCCACTAAATCTTGCACTATTCAAGTCCGCTCTAATAACATCAGTAGAACTGGAAAGATGTCTTTCAGTACTAAAAAAAAACGTAGTATTTGGTAGGAGGCATAACTTAAAAGTAGAAAATTTGAAAAAGTATATCGTTATTATGTGTAATCAAATGTAGATCAGAAAACCCTACTAGTTTTTTCGTTGTATGTGGCATGATATCTACAATAAAGCCGTTCAATGTTGGTTCGAAGAAAACCACGTAATATCTTGTTACAAATGAGCTAGATTGTATTGACACAAACATAATTCCTCCACTGATACGGGTCGCGAAACGACCTTTGCACTCCTGAAATCAACTAAGGAAGTGGGTGTGTACCGTTGTGTTGTATAGTTACACGGTGAAACGTTCATGAATCATAGGGATTCAAGAATCTGCTTTTGCCTACCGTTGCAGTAATCCATCTCCTCCTATACACATTCCAACTGTCAGGGTTTACCTTGGCCAAGACAGCTGCAACCCGACGGCGAAGTTCCTGCGGGCAGCAAAGGCACACAGACAATGTCCTTCACAAATCCCCACAGGAGAAAGTCATATGGAGTTAAATCCGGTGATCATGGAGGCCAGTCATTAATGCGTTATCTCCATGTACAGAGCGTCGGATGCAATAGTGGCTGATGGCAAGCATTCTGAGGATGTTCTCATAGAAGAATGTACCTTCCGTTGGTACTGGCGTTCTGTGCCCAAGGTTGCAGATATGATCCTGGCCCGCGACGACGGCATTGCCTGTGCGTAAATGCATCCAACCATAGGACAATGCTTAAGCACTACATCGGTCTGGGTGGCCCATTTGGTTAGGTACTGGCCTACTGATCACAAGGTCGCGGGTTAAAACCCGGCTCAGACCAATGTGCTTAAAAGCGACAGCCCCATGTCAATATATTTTCTGGCATATAAAAGAACTCCTGCGGGACGAAATTCCGGCGCACTGTCGGCGTTGATATTATCTTGGCAATTGACAGCGTCGTTAACAAATATAATTATTTAATTCAATTAACTGACATGTAAATTATGTGCGGGACAAAACTCAATCCTCGATGATGCTTATGTTGATCCTTGCAGTTGCCGGTATTAATTTTGTTTATTATTATTATTATTATTATTATTATTATTATTATTATTATTATTATTATTATTATTATTATTATTATTATTATTATTATTATTATTATTATTATTATTATTATTATTATTATTATTATTATTATTATTATTATTATTATTATTATTATTATTATTATTATTATTATTATTATTATTATTATTATTATTATTATTATTATTATTATTATTATTATTATTATTATTATTATTATTATTATTATTATTATTTTATGACACGCAGAACACACCCTTGTAATCAAGAGGCCTTAAGTAATTGTTGTATTTACAATGGCACACAACCTTATTGTTCTAACAAACAGCCAGGGGCGTACTCACGTAGAGTGGATTGGGGGGAGGGGGTTAATCCAGAATGGCTGAAACACACGAAGATAGTCGTACCTCATGTCTCCATTTTTATAAATTTATCCACTTTTATAAATTTATCCATGTGATGGAATAAAAACTGGAGCACGGAACAAGATTAAATTATCTTGTTGTTTGACGACGCTATCAACTGTCAGGATCACATCAGCGTGTGCCAGAATTTCGTCCCGCAGGCGTTCTTTTACATGCCAATAAAGCACACTTAAAAACCATCGGACTGGTCCGGATTTGAACCCGCGACCTTGGGATCAGTAGGCCAACGTCAAACCAACTGAGCCACCCAGACTGACGATCATGGAACAGGGCACATTGGGGAAATAAAGAATTTGAGAGATCAGAGTGAGCAACATACCGATTTTTAAGTGTTCATAGGAACCAAAATGACAATAGAACTCCTCAGCCAGAACTCATACCCAGTGAGATGTGTTAACCATTAGATTACAGAGAGCCACTCAGAAGTTCCACTTTAACTTTGCTAACTAGAGGTGCTTAATAATACCTGTGACTGAGCACGTGCAGATAGTAAAACAAAAAAGCATAACGAGCCGCTCTAAGGTTGACACACACTGCTCCGCCATGATCAGAACGGAATGAAGCAGAAAATTTCCGCGTGGTTCGGAACGGTTTATTTAATGGGCAAATGCATACTGGGCCGATCGAAAGCTGCAGGCTTCCGCTCCTTTCGAGAAGGTTGCCTACTACACGACACTCTCGGAAACTTCCACTGGTGACGCGTGGCCTTCGTAAACACTCGATATATTACGCATAAACTCAACTTCCTCAACATGCGCTGTTTTCACATACTGTTATACATAAACAGGAGCCAAACCCCTGCGACAGTGGATGTCGAATTACTAACACTGAGCGTACAAAATTATAATGAATTATGCCCTATCGCCACATATGACCTAGAACTAATATGGGAAAAACTAACCATTTCAGACCTCGTACGCCTAGAAAAGGTAAAAGCACACTTCCTCAAAAGAATGCTAGGAGTCGCTACTACAGCACCAAACCGCCTGGTCTACGATTTATCAAAAGAACCTTTTTTCATCTAGGAACTAGGCATTAAATTATACCTGCCATCCACTCCAGCAGAGCAGAAACACCTAGAGATCAGAAGAAAGAAGAGAGACAAAATATAGTCACAGTTTTACGCAACGGACGCCATGATGGACAGAAAATGGGAACAAGAGAACCAGGAACTAAGACACCTATTCACAAGGCTAGCCATCCACGGGTTCCACCACAAAATACGTAGTGATGACAAATACCACATCCCAAGTGAAAATTGCGTGTACCGCTTGTGCGGAATCCGCTGCGACAGATATCATAGTGTCACCGCGCCCGCCGCATCTAATTGCCGACAACAGCAGTGTCACCCATCGCATTATTGTCGGCACTACCGCAAAGAAGCCGAAGGAAAGAGACAGAGAATGGCCGCATTGTTGGGGCGCTTGCCGAAAGAGAGAAAAGGATAGAGACTTCGGGAATATTCTGCTTTGTATTTCACCGCAATAACTGAACTTTCCAGAATAGTGCCTGGGAGATATAAATAGCGGTAAAGTGCGACAGACAGGAGACGGACAGACGTATGTGAAGCGTTGAGTAGTCGTGCCGACGGAAAGAAGAGACGTATGCGAAGCGTTGAGGAGTCGTGCCGACGGAGAAAGGACAGTTTTGTGACGAATTTGGAGCCGTGCTGTGAGTGAATCGGAAAAGACTTTCTTGCTGTTGCAACGAGTGTAAAAAGTTACTGTTTACGGAAATAAAAGTGTATCTTTATCCCGACTACATCTTATTCTTTACTTCACACCCACCAAAAAGTCACAATATAAACACGTGCAAGAAAAGAGTTAAATCACTAAAGGACTATGGAAAAGACTAAAGAACTCCCCTTCTGCACGGTCGTGCGCGTTATCTTATTATAAAATTATAATGAATCACGTGGTGCTGCAGACGCCAACTACCACAACCAGTTACGCCGTGAAGTTATCTGGGAGGAAATGGGAAAGAAAATGGGCTTAGACACAAATCTCTGAAACGACAAACCCAAGAAGTGATTCCTAAATAATGTCATTTCAGTTCTCGTAGGACTTTACTAGCTTGCACATTAATATCTGCATTATTTTGCCATTTTATGCACAACGGGTTAATATGTTATTCAAGAGTAGTAATGATTGCTATGAAGTTATCTTATTTAAATGTATTTCTTTAAACCTTTGACATGAACAACACCAAATTATAAAAGTACCTACCATGCAAATATTGTTACAATATAATCTAGCATAAACGAGCAATTTGTCGTTATATATATTCCGCGGAACTTGGAAACGGCTCTAACGATTTCGATCAAATTTTGTATTCAGACAGGGTTTTGCTTTTTAAGTTTATTTATATAGGTGTAATTCCTGAAAAAAAAAAAAAAAAAAAAAAAAAAACGCGATTTTACGCGTAACAGTCACAATTACTCTAAACCTTATCTTGGCCATAATTTCTCTGTTAATGGGCCAATTTCAACAAACAAGCCAGGATATTAAAGGTCACGTCAAGAGCTTTCAGAAAACTTAAAGAAAGTTGACTTCACTGTCTTAGTCTAGGTGTAACAGTCACATTTAGTTGAAACTTTATTTCTGCCATAATCTCTCTGTTAATGGGCCAATTTCAACAAACAAGCCAGGATATTAAAGGCCTCATCAAGAGCTTTTCGAAAGCCTAAAGAAAGTTGACTTAGCTATCTTAGTCTGCGTGTAACAGTCACAATTAGTCTAAACCTTATTTTGGCCGTAATTTCTCTCTTAATCGATTTCATCAAACGAGTCAGTGTTTTGAAGTCCTCTTCCAGGGCTATCAGAATACAGTAAGAAAATTGACCTAGCTATGATAGTTTATGTGTTATTGCTTGTCCCGTCTGTATGTTTGAAATAGAAATACAACGTATTACATTCATACTATTTTTTCTACTCTTGTTTTACGTAACAATTCATATGTTATTCTCTATCATTTATCCCCACAAACCAAACCAATATATCATTTATCAACTTCATACATTTCAATGCCTACACATATTGTATGTTGAAGAGTGAGTAAACTCCAAAACTGGTTGTTACCATGAAAATTGGCACATCTAAGTGTTTTTTCATGGAGAAGGCTTTTTTGCAATACATTTTCCATGCAACATATTATGTTCGCATGGTTTTCTCAACTAGCTTTTCTTTTATGTAAATGCCGAGGTACTTGCAATATAATCTAGCATACTGCAAGCCGCTCCTCAATGGTGATTGATGGACAAAATGTGGGATTCATTTTCATTATTTCCGGTGCCAAGAGCAGGTTTAGTTCCAAAAACTTCTCACTCATTCTGAGGCATTGCAAAAATTTCCTAGTCTTCTCGTAAGTCTGGCAAAAGATGACTAAATTCACCATACTCATCTCTCTTCCGATTTATGCTGTGAATTCACTGTTTCCTCCTCCTCCTCTCTCTCTCTCTCTCTCTCTCTCTCTCTCTCTCTCTCTCTCTCTCTCTCTCTCCTTCAAGCGCTAAAACACCTAAAATATTACAGTATACTTGTCCGAGGAGCTGTGACTTTCGCTATTGTATCCATTCATATTTGATGTCCAAATAAATTTTCCGCCCGGAATATTCCGAGTAGTGAGCGTTTAAGCTTCCGGGGAAGGCGGATGGCTACAAATTTCAGTTCCGGTCGTGACGGGCTAGTGTGCGTCAGTCTTAATCAGATGGAATTACAATTTTTCAAAAGAACAGATTAAGCTTCCTGGCTTCCTCAATATTCACCACTGCTTTATATGTACATACAAGGTAGAAGGGAAGTCACTACATTAATTTAAACCAGTGATAGATCTCGGTATTTGGAACCTATTTTGTATCTTACGTTTTTGTTTCTGACCATTTGCTACGGAGATATTTTAATTTTGTCGAAAACAAGAGACAGACATACTGGCAACGCTGTACATATATTGTGTGGGTGTCACCTTCACTAGGTCAATACATAAACAAACGCGCGTCACTACAGCTACACGGCTCGTGAGTGTAAACATAAAGACATATCATGTCGTGTTTGCTACGTTCTAATAAACAAGTATAAACTAGTTAATGGCCTCATATTTATAGACAAATCCACTTTCTAGTGCATTCGAAAAGAACAGACGATTTCCGGAACGTTTTGAAACATAAACAGAAATGAATAAAAACCTTATTAATTCGCAGGCATGATTTGAACTTCCAACCTTCACCATGATTTTCCAGCATGTTAACCACTGACTACATGAGCACGTTAACGAGCATAAAGCATAAGGGGGCAAACCATTGACTAATGGTGAAAAAACAATAGTGTTGAACGTGTATTATAAGTTGTGTGAAAAATATCCAACTTTTCCCATCAAAGAAGTTGTGAAATTAACTTCTGAGTTCACCGGTGTTTCGAGTACCAGTATAAATAGTGCTCGTAAAGAAGAAGCTGAAACGGGAAAAAGGTTACACCCGGGAAAAAACGAAAGTGTGTGAAATACGCCATGCAAGAATGTGACGATTCTGTTAAAAAGGTAATTCGTGTCACAGTGCACAGTTTCTTTTTTAAAAATGAGCCGCCAACAATTGACAAAGTGCTACAACAGGTTAATGCTGATCCAGGCTTGTCTAATTCCAGAATAGCCACCTTTTATAAAATGTTGTGTGAAATAGGGTTCGAATTTGTCAAGAGGCCGAAAAGTGCTATCTTATCGTCTCTAGTTACATGTTAGTCACTCTTTAAATTGACGGAATAAGGGATCGTTTCCTTTCTTTTACGTTTTTTTTTTTTTTTTTTTTTTTTTTTTTTTTTTTTTTTTTTTTTTTTTTTTTTTTTTTTTTTATACCGCATGCACTCACCACGTGGTTGTGACTATTTCTCGCGCGATTGGCGGAATGATACATTATAACTGTGCACTGGTTTAGTTTCGCTCGGATCAACCTTAGAATGAATAGAATATAGTTACCAGTCTACAAGATGACCGGACTCACCCGGTATACCGGCCAAGAGGGACCGGAGCGCTGACCACGTCCCACCTTCCAGTGCTGTACCCAATCATCCTGTGGTGGACAGATGGGGGACGCAGCGGTCGGGAAGTAAGGCCTTGACCCGGAAAGGGCTGTTGTGCCGCATATTTCCATAGATTTGCACAGTAGGTTTCCGATAGCGATATAATATTGTCACCGCGCCCGCCGCATCTAATTGCCGACAACAGCAGTGTCACCCATCGCATTATTGTCGGCACTACCGCAAAGGAGCCGAAGGAAAGAGACAGAGAATGGCCGCATTGTTGGGGCGCTTGCCGAAAGAGAGAAAAGGATAGAAGCTTCTGGAATCTTCCGCTTTGTATTCCACCGCAATAACTGAACTTTCCAGAATAGTGCCTGGGAGATATAAATAGCGGTAAAGTGCGACAGAAGGGCAGTCAGACGTATGTGAAGCGTTGAGTAGTCGTGCCGACGGAAAGAAGAGACGTATGCGAAGCGTTGAGGAGTTGTGCCGACGGAGAAGGGACAGTTGTTGTGTTACTAGTTCGGAGCCGTGCTGTTGGTGAATGGGAAAAGACTTTCTTACTGTTGCAACGAGTGTACAAAGTTACTGTTTACGGAAATAAAAGTGTTTCTTTATCTAGACTACATCTGTCTTCTTCACACCCACACCCAACCAAAAGTCACAATATCAACGAGAAAAAATATGATGTGTCACTTTCACACAACTTTCTCTATACATAATATATTGTTAAAGTATTCTTAAACTTCTGATGTGTTACACTCACATGACATTCTCTACCCGCTAGCTGATGGTGGTATACAAAAAATTCTTATGAACGCTGATTTTTCTATGTACTTCATTTTAATAGAGATAAACCTTTGCACAAAAAGATACATTATACGTTTTGTTATAGATACAGAAGGAACAGCGGTAGTCAGCTGTTTAAGAATTGGAACCTATATGCTGATATTCAATTTCCATTCTCTTTCCGTGCAATAGCGAGAAAAACTGTTGTGGCTGACATAACATTTAATGGCGGGTGGCAGGAGAGCTGATCAACAAAAAATCCAATCAGGCATACCACGCCTTATTGTGTTGTATAGTTAAACATGCTGTAAAGCCGGTGACAAAAATCTCATTTGCGCCCACAAATTTATTTGTTCAACAGGAAAGAGAATAACAGGAAATGGTCAGGTATCGGCCGCCATTAAAATTTGTCTCTGCCATAATTACTTGTATCACCAGAACTTTAAAAGAATGACAAAGTATTGAACAATTCAAGCCAATGTCCGCCAGAAGTCCACAGTTACAGATATTGACATCTGGCGCACAACCGGTGTTCCCCCAACCAGGAAGAGGGCGACGTGGCGACATTAGCGGCCCGGGCGGCAACTTCCAGGAGGGACCAGAGAAGGGTTTCCAGAACGCAAGCATCTGTACTACTTTTCCGCATCCACCGGAACGTACCACGCAACTAATCAAATTTGAAAGATGACAGGGGAGGGAAAGGAATCCGTGGAGAAGAGAATACACCCAGCATTCGCCTAGTGACAAGGGGAAACCACGGAAAAACCTAACTCAGAGTGGTCGGTCGACGGGGATTGAACACGGGACCTTCCGAATGTCAGCCGCACACGTTGCCGTGGCGCCACCTTGCTCGGTAAACATGTGGTATTTTAAACAAAATCATTAGACTTTTTTTAAAAAAAAAAATCAAAATTTTTGAAAGATATTCCATACAAGAGATAGTCTGGGGGGGGGGATTTTTCTTGAAAATCTTCGTGTCTCATTTTTGAAAGATGGTAGACTTAAATACCATCTCTCACACACACACAGAGAGAGAGAGAGAGAGAGAGAGAGAGAGAGAGAGAGAGAGAGAGCTCTTTTACTTTCTCTACTGGTAAGTAGGGGAAGTACTGTATTCCACCCAAAATTAGATGTCGAGATTTCACCGGAAATATATGTTTTGAGGCCCCCTGAATCCAAAAAAAAAAAAGCATTTTTAGAAAATGGACCGTGTGTGTCTGTGTGTCAGTCTGTCAGTCTGTGGACAGCATAACTCAAAAACGAAAACTCAGTTAAAAACCAAAGTTGGTATTTAAGTTTAATGTCTTTCAAGGATGCGACACAAAGATTTTGAAGAAAATATCCCCACGCTGAACTACCCTTTACATGGAAAAGTTTTCGAAAATTTTTATTTTCTTGAAAATGGCTCTAACGATTTTGATTAAAATATCATATGTTTGAGATATTTTGATGACAAATGAAATGTATATCTTGAATTTTCTGGCTATAGCCCCTGTAGTCGTATTTACTCTGGAAGACTTTTGCATAACTGGTAAACCGTTAGAGATAGACCAAATTGTACTATACAAAAAATGTAGATGTTGCTAAAATACACAATTTATATCTCAATAAATTTTCTAGTAGGGTGAACCATTTCGGAGATATTCCTTGTTATGTGTGTGAGTTTCAGAAAATGAACTTTCGTGAAATGGATCATCGTTGTTCATTTTTTTATATGTTAAGTGTGCAAAGACAACAGAATCTCAAAACATTTGACTATCGCACAAAGCCTACTATATTCTAACATTCCCTTTGCACCTACAAGGAAATAAGCAATAAGATAATTTGTACAAATGTTTATCTCAACTAACAAGAAAGAATATATAGGAATAAGAGTTTGTAAGAATGGTTAGTACAAGAGTAGAGAAAGTCATGTGAGTGCAACACATCAGGTTTTTAATTTTTGTTTTTTCTTCTTTCGTTTTCCTTTTCTTTTTATCCATGGCGTGTGAAAGCATGTACTTCATGTGAAATTTCGATATCGAATTTTTTTATGAAATATATTTCCGCTGGGTAACAGAGAAAGTAAATTGGGTCTCAGCTTATTGTTAATAATGTGCAAGTCTTAGATCTGAGATGATTCGTCTACCAAAAGGCCATGCATGTCTCATACCTGTTGTCGAGACATGCAGTGAATACATACGTAATGCGATTTTAAACGGAAGCTAACTGGAACACGGAGCTCATCGGCCACTGTTGTGTAAACACGGCCACAGTGTGACGTCACGATATGAGCGAGCATGGACGCAGTGCATGCCTCGTGCACGTCAGTTGTCATCTAGTGGCGGCAGGAGGAGTTCGTGTAGAATTGGCCTCTCTCCTCAGGTAAGACCGTCGTGTTTCAGAACTCCGTAATGAACAGTTACGCAGTATTAATTTATTACGCGTCCTGACTGAGTCATAAGTGGATCTGATTTGTAATCACTAAACATATCTAAAATATACATACACTTGTGTTGTCAATCTCGAAAATATGCAACAAACCTGTTAATTTAAGCTGATACCTTTTGGTACTTAAAACATTATTCGTTATACATCATTACGATTGTAATTTGACTTGCAATCAGGTGAAGGTTTATGCGTCTATCGGTTAACCAACTTTTATTACTTTCCTTATTATGTATAGCAAGTAGCGGAAGTGTTGTATTCGACCCAAAAATTCGATGTCGAGATTTCACCGCAAATATGTTTTAAGGCCCCCTGAATCAAAAAAGCATTTTTAGATAAAGGTCCGGGTGTGTGTATCTGTGAACACCATAACTCAAAACAAAAGGTTAAAAACCAAAGTTGGTATTTAAGTTTAATATCTTTTAAGAATGGGACACGAAGGTTTTGAAGAAAATTCCTCCACTTACCCATTACGTGGAACATTTTTCGAAAACTTTTATTTTCCCAAAAATGGCTCTAACGATTTTGATTAAAATACATTATGTTTAAGATATGTTTATAGCAAATTAAATGTATATTTTGAATTGGTAATTGTTTACAAAATCGGCCGCTCGAGAAAACGAATGACATAGTGTAATGGATGCAGTTTTTATTGCTGATTACGATTTTGAAAGTCGTAGCTTCGTTTTTTATTTATGAGCAAATTACGTACTTCCGATGCAGCGGTTTTATTTCGCTAATGCGGCGGATATTTAGGAAATAAATGTTTATCAACGTCTATAATATATGCTAGAATGATTGATTAATGCATTTACGTTGAAATTGTTATTGCTGATTACAATTTTGAAAGTTTTATTTGGCGGTCAAGCTTCGTTTTCGTTTACCCTGTGTTAGGTTAGGTTTAGTGTGTGTATATGAGTGGGGTAACAGGGTCCTGTGTTATCGAAATATTCACAACTTGAACTGTGTTTATGACACAATTTCAACGTAAATGCATTGGGCTTATTTATGGTATAATTTCACCCATTTGATTAATTCATTCATTGTGCGATATCATTCACTCGGTTAAAGAACGCTTAGCTCACAAAAATAAATACATACATAAATAAAACTTTTCTTTAGTGCAACTGTTTTGAAATTCATCACCATTTGTGTATTAGCAGAATTACACCTGCAAAACATGTATACAAGAAAAGAAAAGCAGTTGCATATTGCCCAGCTTCTCCCAAAATCCTACATTTCTTGCATAAAACAAATACAGTAATATATATTTTAAAGGACTTTTTGAAATGTTTAATACTAGATTTATAGCCGAGCGATAGACGAATTCGAGTATTAATGGAGTTAGAAAATGACATTTTAGTAGTTAATATTAAATATCAATAGTCAATATTAGACTGTATGTTGAATATGTAGTTTGTATAAGTCGTTTATTATACTGTAGCGTAATTGAATGATGTGCTATTTTATTTTTATTTTCCCTACCACTTGCATATAAGTAAGGAATATATTGTATTCCACCTAAAAATTCGATATCGAGATTTCACCTAAAATATGCATTTTGATGACTGCTGAATTCAAAGAAAAGTAGTTTTAAAAGCATCGGTGTGTGTGTTTATTTTTATTCCTCCCCCTATGTATTCATAACAGCTTATGTTTATCTGTAACGCATAACTCAAAAAGAAAAAATCGAATAAAACCAAGATTGGTTTAATTTCCAAGAATACGACACGAAGATTTCCAAGAAAATCCTCTCGTCCTAAACTACATTCTACATAAAAACATGTTGCTTGTTTAAAATTTTCTTGAAATATCTACATTCTTATTTAAAAAAAAAAGCCACAAGCTTTAAAATACAAATGTGTATGTGTTTATTTGAGTTTTTGTAAATTGTTTGTGAAATCCTCTTCAACCTTAATTAATTTTGAATAACTGTTACAGCATAAGAGACAAAAGTCTGCTGCAAAAACCTATGAAAAATGTGGATCTTGTCAAAACACTTTCCTTCCTTTCTTTTCTTTCTTTCCTTCTTTCCTTCCCCCTTCCTTATTCCCTCCCTCCCTTCCTTCTTTCCTCCCTCCCTTTCTCCCTTCCTTCCTTATTTCCTCCCTCCTTTTCTCCCTTCCTTCCTTTTTTCCTTCCTCCCTTTCTCACTTCCTTCCTTCTTTCCTCCCTCCCTCCCTTCCTTCTTTCCTCCCTCCCTTTCTCCCTTCCTTTCTTCTTTCCTCCCTCCCTCCCTTCCCCCCTCCTTCCCTTCCCTCCCTTACTTCCTTGTCTGTCTGTCTTTTAGTCTTTCTTTTTCTTTCTTTCTTTCTTTCTTTCTTTCTTTCTTTCTTTCTTTCTTTCTTTCTTTCTTTCTTTCTTTCTTTCTTTCCTTCTTTCTTTCTTTCTTTCTTTGTCTTTCTTTCTCTCTTTTTCTTTTTTCCTTTTCTTTGTAAAGAAAGTGCTTCAACTATGCCTGAAAAGTATAAATGAGTAAAATGTAACATATTTAAGATATTTACATGACAAATAAAATTTTTGACTTGAAGTTTTGGGAATAGCACGTGAAGTCATCTTCATTTCAAAAGAAATGTGTGTAATTTTGTGTAACTGGTACAGCAAATGGACAATTAGTTCAAATAAAATTTTGTGATAGTGCATTTCCTGATATCCATTGCATTGGTTCGAATTTTTCAATACTTTGTCACTTTTATATTCTCTACCACCTGCCTAGTATGTAGAGGAGGTGTAGCATTCCACTCAGTTGATACAGAAAATGTAGCAGATATGCATGTTTTGAGGCAGCTGAATCCAATGTTAAATACTTAATTTTCTAAAAGTCAATAATATATTAAAGCATTAAAACCCAAAATTGATGGCTAAACTTGATAACAATAAAAGGCTGTTTAAATGATAGAAACATAAGAAAATGTATACGTAAAAATTAAGCTTTAAAGTTAACGGTCTCTCGGATTTGCACATACCTGCGCTCTATAATTTCAACATCGCGTTTGAATATTCAAATAATCGGAAGAGCAAAACAAAAGTTGCATCCTGAATCTAAAATGTTTGAGAATTTAAAGCGTTATTTATTTTTTAAAATATCGAAAATTTAATGTCGAGTATTATTAGCTAGAATGTTTGTATTGTGGAACAAGCAATATCAATTTTATACTCGACCATGACATAATGTAGCGCTTACATACCTCTACAGTGGACCTGTTCGTCCGATATGACACAATGTTGGAGGACGTTAATTTACAAAAAAACAGTGGACCTCGTTATATCCTGTCCTGTTCCGTGTTGTGGCACTACAGCCCTTTGAGTGTAGGCTTGGCCTACCGCCCGGCCGCTGGGGAGTGGGACGTGGTTAGCGTCCTGAGCCCTCCCGGCCAGTATATGCGGCCTTCGTAACCATACAGAGGAACCAGGATGGGTGATCTTGGTGTGACTGTGAGGAAGTGGATGATATGAAATGTTGGCAAAGATGATAGGAAAGGTGGTGGTGGAGCTATTGGTGGAATGATGGCTGGGGAAACCGGAGAACCCGGAGAAAACCCGCCCCTGCGCCTGTGTGTCCATCACACGTCTCATATGCAGACACCTGGGATCGAACACGGGTCGCTTTGGTGAGAGTCAAGCGGTCTAACCACTTGGCCACGGCGCGACCCGTTATATTCATCTCTTCTTAACGATACTGCTAACCCACCAAGTAAAGGTGCATCAGCTCATAACGAACTCCTACTCCTCCAATCAAAGATGCACCTGTTCATAACGACCACCAATCAAAAGATCCGCATGTATCAATCCATACTTCGCCATCTGCGCACATTCTCACGCAGCTGAACGCAAAACTATCGATTCCCGTATATGAAGTAAAGCTACTTTGTTTATTTAATAATTAGTGTTAATGTTGTAAATAACATTCTAATAAATGCAATTATTTGTCGTTTCGTTTTTAAAAGTATACTTTTTTAAACATTATAGCATATACGAGTACACTCTATCATTGTGTCAAGGACAACAACAATAAAAGTTGAAGGCGCAACTATCGATTCTCGTATGCACACTCGAATGACAAAAACATCATAATGTCGGGCATCAGTGACAATAACATACAGCGTAGAATATTAAAAGGGTTTTATAAATATTTTAAACTTGACTTATGGTCGAGCACAAATAGTTGTATGAAACTTGAGTATAATGGCAATTAGGATACTTGTATGAATATTATGTAACTCGCTGACGCTCGTTTCATAAAATATGTACATATACTCGCATCTTACTTGCTGTCATTATGCTCTCGTTGCATAATATGCTATGTTGAGATCTGCAACAATTTATTAGCAAATTACAAACCTCGTCTACGCTTCGATCGTTAGTATCTCGTCACTTGCAAGGAAAGACAACTTTCTGTGGCAGTTGTAGTAAATTTTGAATCCAGCGCCTAACGGTTGTAATATGGGCTTGCCCAACGCAGTTTAACCAGTGACATCACCAGAAGAACTGAACCAGTGAGTCAAGTTACTAGCGACGTATGGAGGGAATTTCCTCTGCTTTGCAGATGAACCTAACGCAAATAATAATTTGTCAACTGGATAGCCAAATAAGTGTTTCATAGCGATACATTAGAAACACAAATCATGTTTCAAACTTAGAATGATGAATAGCAAAATGTCCATTTTGGTTATAATTTCGAAAATCTAAGAAAATATTGAAATGAAGAAAATATTCGTGCATATTAAATTCACAATCCCTTTTATCACTTAAACAGTACTAGGGCAAGGTAGGTGTTGTATTACACTCAAAGTTGCACCAACGAGATTTCACTCGAAGTTCTTAAGGTCTACTGAGCCTCAAAATGAAATATTTTCTTGACTTTCTTGGCTCGAGTCTGAACAACATAACTCAAAGCTGGAGAAATGCCAATTTCATATTTAAGTAAGACATTCTTTAAGCATGAAGGCCAAGATTTTCAGTGTTACCCCATTCCAAACTACCCTCTTTAGGTTATTGGCTAAAATACCATAATTTAATACATATACACGACTAATATAATCAGTTATCTTAGCTTTCCTTGAAATGGCTGCAAAGTCTTCATTCTATGCAATTTCATATAACCTCACAACCACGAGAAATAGATAACTATTTGACTCAGGAGAAATGTAATGTAGATATCTTTGAAATAGTTTATGGCAAATTAGGTTTTTCGCTTTCTTCCATAGCAGCAGCAGTTTTCGAAAAGTTAGTTATAACACTTATAACACACACACAAGCGTAGCTTTTCTTAAATGTTTTTTTTTTTAAATTTTCCCCTTAAGGGACCTCAAAACGTGTATTTCCAGTGAAACCTCGATATCTAATTTCCCACTAAGGCGACCTTAAAATATGCATTTCCGATGAGATCTCTATACACAAACTCAATGTTTTTCTCTAAGACGCTGCGGTTCGTTGCCCATATTGGCTTCGATAAAAAAACCTGACTTGTGTTATAGTTACAGGTGGTTTTTAGATTTTTAAGTTTTGGTTTACGGTATTTTAACCTATTGATATTTTAGAAGTCAGAAGACCTGTCTTTTAGTTTTAATGGCTTTTTAGATTTTTGAGACTCGTTATATGATAGTTTAGCATTATTATCCTGTACATTTTGCTGTTTTAATTATGTAGTATTTTAAACTTCTCTTTGAATCCTCCGCCTCTTGTGAGTGTTTTAGATTTTATGGTTTGACTATGGGCCCAATGACCTTGTCGTGAACTACACACACACACACACACACACACACACACACACACACACACACACACACACACACACACGCACACGCACACACGCACACACGCACACACGCACACGCGCGCACGCGCACGCACACACACTCACACAGTACCCAAGTCTTGGGTATAACGGAATACTTTCTCTAGAGTAGTTCATAGAACTTCAAAACTATACAGGTTTTCAACATTTGTAATTCCGAGGCCTGTTCTTCATATCTGCATTTTTTCATTGGCTTTAGAATCAAACGGAATTGCTGGATTTTCACGTATAAGGATGCTGACATTGCTGTATGGTTTTAATATCTTATCGCCGGTATCAGTAATATTTTATAGCTGCCGTAAATTTTATTTTAAGTACGGTCATTTCATAACCTGGATAAACTCTACATATCACGCTAGCTTCTGTTTTAATGCTTGTGTTCCGATCTGCAGGTGGGTTTGCCACAGTATACTCAATATATACTGACATCGCTTTGCCTGTTAGCACATATGAAACAACTCGTCAATACCTGTCAAGTCATCTTCTTTCTGAATGGAATTTGAAACTTGTAAGCCGTGAACAAAAATGTATTGAAATGCAAAACCCGTCTAAACATTCGAATTATGTCGAATACATTTTTACCTTCTCTACTACGTATAGTAAGTAGAGGAAGTATTGTATTCCACAAGAAGAATCGATGTCGAGATTTCACCGGAAATACCTATATGTTTTGAGACCCCCTGAATCCAGAAAAAAGCATTTTAGAAAAAGGTCCGTGTGTGTCTGGGTGTGGCTGTATGTGAACAGAATAACCCAAAAACGAAAAGTCGTTTAAAAATCAAAGTTGGTATTTAAGTTGAATGTCTTTCAAGGATGCGACACGAAGATTTTGAGGAGAATTGCTCCATCCTAAACTACCCTTTACATCGAACATTTTTCGAAAGTTTTACTCTCTGGGAAATGGCTCTAACAATTTGTATTAATATGCCATATGTTAGAAATATTTTTATGACAAATGAAACGTATATTTTGAATTTTCTGGCTATAGCCTTTGTAGTCTTGTTTACTCTGGATGACTTTTGCATGACTGGTAAACCGTAAGAGTTTCGGCGATATTCCTTGTTATTTGTGTGAGTTTTGGAATACTTAAAACTTTCGTCAAATGGAAGGTCGTTACTCATTTTTTATATGTCAGCCATACAAAGAGAACGGAATCTGAAAGCTTTAAACGATTTGACTATCGCTCAAAGCCTACCGTATTCTCATATTCCCCTTGTACCTACAAGGAAATAAGGAATACGATAATTTCTACTAATGTTTATTTCAACTAACACAAAGAATATATAGTAGTAAGAGCTTGTAAGAATGGTTAGTATAAGAGTAGAGATAGTCACATGAGTCAACACATCAGATTTCTTGCTTTCTCTACCACGTACATATACCAGGTAGAAGGGAAGTCATTACATTAATTTAAACCAGCGATAGATCTCGATATTTGGAACACATTTTGTATCTTATGTTTTTGTCTCTCACCATTTCCTACCGAAAATAAGTGTTTTGTTTTGTCGAAAACAAGCTGGCAACACTGCAGATTGTGTGGGTGTCTCTTTTCCTAGCTCAGTACATAAACACAGTAACGGTGCTTCTTGAGAACACAAACAAATGCCCTGCCTTGTCCTTCTGTGTTTACTGCGCGAGTGTAGGCCAATCACAGGCGTTAGCTTCCAAAACATTAAAGCGAAAGTGAAAGTGTCCGAGCTGTTTACATCCACACAGGTCAATTTCCTGACCAACCTTAACGCAACGTTGTCGACTTACTTTACGTGTGAAATAGCAGCTTGGAGTATTCCTTCACATCTTTTAAGTGATTAATTATTTCGAAACCTACGCATCTTACAACTAACAAACTATTATCTTCGTACATTCCTGTGGAATTACGCATCCAAGTTGGATAAAAAATCATCATTTTTTTCGAACTGATCAAAGAATAAAATGTCAGACTTTTTTGTTTGTATTGCCTCTATGAAGCACATGTTAGAACGAATATAATTACTTCCCTTCCATTCTGTATCAGCCATGTCCAAACCCAGGCTCATGAGCCGATTTCCCTGTGCATCAGGTATGTACCTATTAACACACATCTTCACTTGCCGTGAATGCCATTGTAACAAACAATGGTGGATTGTAATTGAGTAATGTCGCTGTCTAAAGGTATTAACAGTATTTGTAAAGAGGTTAAGAAATCGAGGTATTTAAACTTGCTCCTAGAAATAAACATACTCATCTTAGGATATTTAGCATTTGTATATTCCCAATGTTTGCGTCCACATACATTTTCCAAGGAAATATATTCTTGAATGAAACAAATAAAACGTAAAAATAGATCTAAAATATCAGATTCCCATCTCCCAGCACAACTAAAACTATCTGACATTGTACCGAATTTGGAAGCTTAATTTATTGTTCATTGAAGATTATCGCTTATTATTAAACATGCCTTGAATTTCCTTGATCTAATGCGTAGTAGTCCGTTCTTATGCACAGGTTCCATGCTAACTTAGGATAACATCACTTGACAGTGCAAAGGTCGATTTACTCTCCCTCCTTCCAAATAGAACATGTCACGCGGGAAGTATCAAAGACTGACTCGGCGTTTTGACATGGCTGACATACATGGTATTCGATACCGAGTTTTCACTGGAAATACATGTTTTGAAACCTCCTGAATAAAAAAATAAAAAAAAAAAATAAATAAATAAAAAAAAAGTATTTTTAGCTAAGGGCCCGTTAATTACCTAACTTGGTATTTAAGTTCAGTACCTTCGAACAATGCTACACGAAGATTTTTAAAAAAGTCACCCTACCCAAAAATACCCTTTACATGGAACACTTTTCGAAACTTTTCATTTTCTCAAAAATGCCTAACCATTGTCAAGATAGTACTTGTTATTTTTTGAACTCTCAAATACTAACGCTTTTCTCAAATGAAAAGTCGCTATTCGTTAGCTTTCTTCCTGGACATGCAAAGAGAATGGAATTTCAAAGCCATCACATAGCGACCAGCTCTTTAAACAATTTTAGTAATGCTTAAGTATACCGTATTCTCATATTTCCACTGTACCTAGCGTTTGTAGAGAAAGTCATATGAATGTAACACATAAGATTTTTATAGTCGTTTTTGTTTGCCATCCAGCATACGAAATTAATCATTTACTCGTATATGTACATTATGGCATTACAGCCCAGTATGATGCAAGTAACACGCACTTATAATAACTTTGTTATAAATCAGCCATTCTCCGATTTGCAGAGTCGAGAAAATGTTGAATAAATGATTCTTTATGGTGCACTCTAAACAGGATGAGGAAATTGAGGAGCATTAGTAGAGGAATATCGAATTGACATGAAAAAAACTTAACTCAATGAAGGAGAGCTCTGTCATACATGCATGTGTTTTTTAAGTAGGGATAAATGCAAATGAAACACCATTCCAAAAAGTATTTCTTTTTTTTTTCTTTTTTTCTTCTTCTTAGAACTTATTTTCTGAAAATATGGGGGGAAAAAAGCAATTTCTATGTGATTATCGCGTCCCATAAAGTCTTAACGTGTGGGGATTAACTTATTGCTACAATACTGGAACTAACGGAAAACAAAATATATAATTCCCTTTTCAGTATGTCCATCTCATGTTTATTCTGGGCGAGCGCGCTGCTTATCTAGTTTACGGTTCTGTCTGCCCGGCGTTGACCTCACGATAACTTTGTCGTCCCAAATTCCTCTGTGCCTGCATACTCATAATATTTAACGTCGACCCACGGCAGCGGCAAAACAACTAAGGACGGTCGGGGTGGACTGCCCCACCCCACTGGCACGGGGTGTAACAAAGGTGCTCAAGCCCAAGCTTCCCCACGCCACTCACGCGAGAAAACACGTGTCTAACAGCAATCGAGTGGCAACACAAAGGATTTTCCAGAGGATTCGAGAAGTGTCCGGCGGCAGGCGTGTTTGTATAAGTTCGAGAAAGGTCCATGTTACGTCATCCTCGCTATATAAGGAGACGAGGCAACAAGTTAGAGGACTTACGATTACAAACATGTCGGTTAGTGTGTCAGCGAGTGCGAGACAACTGTGTGTGCGTGCGTTCGCGCGCGCGCGTTCGTTCGTGCGTGTGTGTGTGGTACTGTCGTTGTGAAAGATACATCGCATCGAAGAGAGAAGTTTTAATGAGTGTTGAATGATTGTACCGTCAGAGTTAGTGTATAAGAGACAGAGAAACTGAAGAAAGACGGAGAAAGGACTGAGTCAAGGTTACGAGAAGAAAACAGTCGTAGGTTTTAATATCACGAAAGTCTGTAGACTATGTTGACCACTAAAAGAGAACTGTATATTTATGCATAAGTTTTAGAAGAAAATAACGTGAGAAAAAATAACTGGATTGGACTTTTGTCGTTTCTGTTACTACCGGTGTCAAGTGGGATTCGTCGATTTGTCAAATTGTTGCAATATGCAAAAAGCATTTCTGGCGATTATTAAGGCTACAAGTTCACAATAACCCGAGAACGGAAAGCAAAACATTTTGTTTTGTTATACAACATTTTGGTTCACGATAACCCGGGAACGAGAACGTAAATGCATGTCGACAGCAAAGTGAATAGTCATTTTGCGCATTGGGACGACATTTAGATGTAACTGACCAATAATATTTTTTTCACCTGCTTCCATTTCAGCTAACATAATGCAGGTTAGCCAACGTCAAATTTCGATAGAGCAAGCGTTTTGTTAATGCAAACCCATTACTATTTTCTATTCCGCTAGTCGTACCAACCATCATTTCTTTAGTAATAACGTACTCGTATATCAAAGTTCTAGGTTGTCCTTTGTTAATTTCTACCGTTTTTTTTCTTTCTTTTTTTTTTTTTCCCCTTCTGTTCTTTCAAGGTTTTGCTTTTGTTTTGAAACAGTAGCATGCTTTGAATTGCATATGCAAAAATGACATGCGTTTTCGCTAGAACTAATGGTCAACGGATCTGAGGAAGAGGGCATCTGTGATCAGGAGGCGCACGTGCTCGAGTTTCTTTGTGTTCACAATTTGCGAATAGCGACTTTTTCATGCCACCTCCGCTTGAATATCTCTACAGTGAATAGTCTAATACGCACAATATGGTTCTGGTATTCGTGCTCGAGAACGAGAACTTAAAACTTCCTTTTCCGTTCCCGGATTCGGGAAAGCTACACTTTAATAAATTATGAACAATCATATTTTAGCCCATGCATTTTAACTTTCTTGTCATTCTGGTTTCCATTCTCAGTTACTGTGAACCAGGTTTTATTAATATTAACACGAGGTGTCTATCAAAAAAATAAGCTTTTGTCCAGATCAGCGATGTCCAACGTATGCGAAAGAGGGGAGGTTGGATTTACCGTCTACCTCACGCGGACTTTGCCACTCTAACACTTAGACGTGTATTGTGATACAGTAGCTGATTGGTTTATGTTGCGTTTGATTTACGAAAACACTTTCAAATGTTATGCGATAAACATCTGTTCATTGGTAACTTCTTTGGCACTGCTTAGGTTTAAGAAGTCTATGAATACTTGGGGACAAAGTCGAAGTGCATAACCGTAGAAGATGCACCAAGTGATCGTCACGTAATATATTGCGATACAGACTTTTAAAATAGTTAAATTTGGAGAAGCTCTGTTCGCAAATATATGTAAAGCTATACTCACTCTTATACACACTATTCTTGCATATGCTTATTTCCCTATCTACTTCATGTTAATCGACATAAGCATTTTCAGAAATTATCTTATTGCTAATTTTCTTGGTGAAAGGAGAATATGGCAATACAGTACACTTTAAGCGATAGTAAAATGTTTTAAGAGCTGTTTGCTCTGCGATACCTTTGAAATTTCGTTCTCTTTACAAGGCCAAGATATAAAGACGAAAAACATATTTCTACATGAGAAAAGTATAAGTATTGGCAAATTCAAACAAAAAATAAAGAATATCTCGGAAACGGTTCACTCAAAAGAAAAAACATATTCGACATAAATTGTTTTAACGAGATCCGCATTTAAGATTTTGTCATGTCTGTTACTGTTTATCATTTATGCAAAAGTCATCCAGAATGAACAGGTCTCCTGAGGAAATTCCCAGAAAATTCAAGTATTGACTTGGAAACTGCCATGGAATCCCCTGTTTGTATCTGGTGGTGTTTCTACACGTCACAGACAAGAGGTGATTCACCCTCCGACGTAAGCGTCTCCAAAGGACGGGGTTGGACATCGCTGGTCTAGATTATTTTAGTTATTTTGACCTTGCGACATATCCTAGACTCCCTAGAGCGATAGTTCTCACCAGATGACAAATGTGTCATATGACTGTGGAACATGTATTTATGCCTCTGAGCAGCTACCGTTCTAGAATAGATTAATAAGTTATTACGAGAATAACAGTGACACACGTATACAAACTCAGATTCTTACGCCAGACTTCATGGAAGAAAAGTTTCTTGAGCCCAGCCAGGAATGAAACTGGGTGTCTTTGAACAACAGATGGATGCAATACCAATTGAATCTTGTTGGCAATCTAAGGAACTGTTACAAAAATTAACCATAACTGGAGAGAAAGTAGTGTGATTACCCACTCATCACAGATTTTTCTTTGAAAGCATCGTCCCTGTTGTGTTTTCCCATCCACAATGCATTCTCTTGACGTCAGTGTTCTTTATTCGTCTTCTCCTAGTATATTCCCCTTATCTCCTTCCGTCTCTGTGAACTATATATGATGGATGATACGACGATCGTCATTTCCTCACTTTTGTCATAGATTACGATTGGTCGCGGAAACCCCGTTGTCGCGGCGCGAACTTCAAAACAAAGGACTCTCACATGTCCAAACGGGAAATAGAAATGCGCGTGACCGACAAGGAACTCGGGAATGGCAGATCCGCTGTTCGAAATCAGCCAGAACTGGGGTTTTCTCCAGCTGTTTCTTACTTAAATACTGGGAAATATCCTGTTCTCAACCTTGGGACGATTCCTTCTCAAATTTCCTTTCCCAATTATTTAATTTTATTTATAAATAATCATCCAACGCCTGTGTAATATTTATGACAACGAACGTTAGATGGTATTGAAATCATTTGGTGTTACATGCGTTTGCGTTTATTTTTGTACTTCTACTACTAACAATTCTCATAATACTTTCTCTACTGTTTATCTATTGTAAATAAGTGGAGTATATTCTGCCCAAAAATTTAGTATAGAGATTTTGAAGGAATTGCGTTTTCTGAGGTCCCTAAATAAGAAACAATTCAAATGTACAAATGTGTGTATCTGTGAAGAGTATACTCATAAATGCCAAGCTTGAGTTTTGAGTTTACTGTCTTCCAAAGTTATGACGCGTAAGTTTTTCAAGAATACCCTCCCACCCCAAGTTCTTTATATTGTGACAAAATGGCAAAATCAGTCCGGTTATTTTTCTATCACTTTATTGCCTTAAAATGTTAGCACAAATACTAGTCGTTAACACATTTATTCTTTCGTGCTATCACAACTCACACTTACATTTCTTGTAAACTTGCCTCAGTGCTTTCAGTGTCTTTCTTCACTTTCTCTGTCTCTCATACATTAAATACGGGGATACAATCACTCGACGCTCGTAAAATGTTCTTTACGAAGCACACACACAGCTGACACACTGACGGACTCGTGTCTGTAACTTCCTCCCCGCTCTTTTCTCGCCTCCTTATATAGCGGGGTGACGTCACACGGACCTTTCTCGATCTCCATAAACGCGCCGCCAATGATGCATCCAGACCTTTCTCGAAGTCTCCATAGAAAACCCCCTCTGTTTAGTTGCTTAATTGCTTTTAGTCACGTGTTCGCTCACGTGAGTGGTGTGAGGAGTTGACCTTGCGCCTTTGTTTGCTTGCCGGCATGGTATGTGGTGTGAAGTGGTTTGACCCGGTCCGTCCTTTGATGTGCGCCGTGCCTGGCGTCACACTATGGAAAAATGTTCGATAGGTCCGCGCGGACGGACGAATTTTTTTCTAAAGTTGTATTCTTTGGACTTAGGGAGCCTCAAAACACTTATTTCGGTGAAATCCGACATAGAATTTTTGGGTGGAATACAATATTAGCTCTACTTACTTAATAGAGAAAGTAGAAACAAACCGAAGTCGAATGTTAGCTATTTCGACTTTGTTACACATTTTGCACTATGGATTGCATAGTATTTTGTACGATGAGTATTACATTAATTACAACATAGTAAGAGGTATATGTATTAAAATATTCCATACAAATTATGGTTATGAGAAAGGAGAACTTCAATTAAAAATATGATCTCATTCAAAGTGAAGGTCCAATAATATTCAATAATTGTGTCAAGTGTAGTTTCGCATTCAATATTTTAAAACAAATGTTTCATTGTAATAGTTTGATTTACTGCGTATGTTATTATTTCGTCTATATGATATTACGTTTTCTTTTGTTTGTGTAGCAAACAGGTTAGGTGCGGGATTGTCAACTTACAATCCATGACATTAGGAAATACTAGAAATTAATCTCATCGTCCAAAATTCTCTACTGGCTGACTTTGGCAGAGAATAATCCAGAATATTTTTATCACTTGTGATATGCAACATTCAGCTACTCCAGAAAGTACTCGTCCTTGTTTTACAACATTCTTGCAGTCAAATTAGTTAAAAAATTTAATTTGCAGAAAGAACAAATGATATTACAATTGTCTTTGGTCGCCCTTTTTATACATTTCATTTTATTAATAGCAATTAATTGTGAGAAAGACAAGTTGGAAAGGGTAGAACCAATGCTAAAGCCAGGATTTGAACCACGGATCTTCTGGTCTCCGTACGGTTGCTCTAACTACTGAGCTAGCATGGTAACATGCCAGAATGACACTAAATTTCGCAACTGACTTGCATTTTTCCCGGTAAACCACAAGGAGATCTCAATTCTTTCCAACCATGTCCTACACACGGCTAGTGTAAAAGAACAATTGCTTTCCATTGGTTGACCTTAAAGATGGTCAAACTTACATGAATTTGAGATCTTGTGTGTTTTACCGGGAAAAACGCGAGTGATTTGGAGAAATTAATGTCGTGTCGGCACGTTAGTCATGGTAGCTTAGTAGTTAGAGCAACCTGACGGAGACTGGAAGATCTGTGGTTCAAATCCCGGCTATGACATTGAATTTTTCAGTCTCATTCTACTCTTTCATTTTCTTAGTAATCATAACATTATTGTACATGCATTTAGTAACGTAGATTTTTTATAGTACCTGAAACTGTGAGTGCAATGACTTTTGTTTGACGGAGGTAAAACTGTCAGTAAGAAATATGAACATTTTTAGTGGTCTTTCTCCTTGTGCCCCAATTTTGACCACTTCACAAGTTTATGCATCCATTAATTTAAACATGTGTATCGGCGTCATCTTCAAGGATTATATTTTTAAAAAATTATGCTGATAAATAAGTATAATATCAATTTAAGCTATGAGGAATAATGATATAGCAGGAGCTAATAACAATTTTCACGAGATTATCAACGAATTGGATATTATGCAAGCTTAGCATTATGTATGAATTATAGGAAATAAATCATGAAATAATTCGGTATCAGTAACTGGTACTTTATGAGACGTTAGTATTTCTCGCATTTCATTTATGAGAGAGAAGTGAGCAGAACTTATAGACTGATTTAGCCTATTATCAACACAGCAGGAAGTTGTTATAAATTCAGAACTTAATTATTTTAAATTTAATAATCTACATAGCTTTTGTGTTGTCGTTCGTCATTGCTTTTGTTGGCACGCATACCATAATGTACGATATTTAATACAGTAAATACAGTAACAACTTATTTATAATGTTAAGGTTGAATAAAATAATTTGTAAAAAAAAATCATGCATGAAGAGTTTAAACGTCGGTGCATTTAAATAAATAACCAAACAAATGAAAAGCTGGAAAAACATCAGAATACTAAACTGTAGTATCATTTGTTCTTTCTGAATTGAAAATGAGGTTTCTTTCTGTTAATTTGGCTGCTAGAATTTTTTAATTGAGGACCAAATAATTCCTGGAGTCACCATATTTCCATCTTACCGACCTTATCAAAGGACGCGTCTGCAACGACCTTGCAATTTCTCCATCAACATAATCGGCGGACGTAATGTAATAGCTTAGGAGAGGAGAATTGAAAGTCACTTCTAAGCTTAATAAAACCACAACAATTAACGTTCATTATGTGGTGCAGGCAGGTGTTTTCAGCACGTAGCGCGGCCTTGGATAAGATCTGCCGCGCATTCAGGCGTCGCCTTTGTTGTGCTGCATGCCAACACGTACTTGCCATAGGTGCCGTGTATGTTCTGAAGCTGGAATAATTCGGTTACACTTTTGACTTATTTAATGAACGATACGATACTTTTGTATGTTATCTTATATACCAGTTTTGGAACCTTTCAAAAGCAAGCTCAAAATGTTAATCTTAAAATATTTGCAAGATTGCGACCAATAGTGGTACCAACTGCATAAAACATATTACAACAGAATTAAGAGGTTAATCGGAGACATCTTGTGAAAGCTTGAAGAATTATACTTAAGTAAAGAAGTTTAATAATAATAATAATAATAATAATAATAATAATAATAATAATAATAATCATAATCAATCATAATCATAATCATAATCATAATAATCATAATAATCATAATAATCATAATAATCATAATAATAATAATAATAATAATAATAATAATAATAATAATAATAATAATAATAATAATAATAATAATAATAATAATAATAATAATAATAATACCGAGCGGGATGGCTCAGGTGGTAACGTCTTAGCCCGCATTGGGGAGGTCGCAGGTTCGAATCCCGCGGTCGATTTTCCTGACCTTGGGGTTTTTGGGGAGGTTTCCCGGGTCACTCAAGCGAATGCTGGGAAAGATATTTACTTTATATCCTCTGTGTCACTCCCTTTCATTTCATTCTCTCTTCATCCAGTCTTTCCAGGTTGTAAGGGTCAGCCGGGTCGCCGGTACGAGCGCTGCGGTCGTGCTTGCGCTCTGGAGATACGGTGTTCGGCTGAGGGGAGACATTGTGGTCGGCTAGTCGTCCGCCAGGGGGATTAATAGATCAGCCGGATCTGGCTGGTGGTGTGCCCTCTGTGGCAATCTGGAACTCCGTCGGGCTGAATAACTGCCTGCACTTGTTAGGGACCCGCCGTAGTTGTGACGAGTTCTGACCACCTGTAGGGTACTTTAATATCATTCTTCCTCCCAAGATATGACGCACAATAAGTCATCGGCTGACGTGACGGAATCCCCACCGTAATAAACAAGAAATTATAATATAAATAATTTCCTGAAAGCAGGTTTCTCTTTCTAAATTTTCTCGTAAGATTAACGTGTTTCTATCCCTGGTTCAATTTCTTCCGTTTTTCTTATATTTTACAATTTATTTTTCCCTTCTCTTCTTCCTCCTCTCCGTGCAACCTAATACTACTTGCTGTTTTGAAAACCGGCAATTAAAATGCTTTTCAAAATATAATTAAAAGGTTTAACAGCAGACAAACGTGTGATTCTCCAACTTGCAATACCACCAGAAATACTATGCTGTTTTCCATGATAACCGCTTTACCTAGACGAAGTAGCAAAACTTCCTAAATAATCCTCCCTTAGAAATATTGCAACAAGAACGAATGTCACAAAAACTGTATTTTAGGGAGATCTTCATGTTTATTTTTATAGCTTTTGTCAATTTCTTACGGTTTAGAAGTAGCACACAATATTACGAAATTCATTCATAATGAGAGAGCATTTTATGTCATCTAGATCTGTTGAGAGTATGGTATTTTAATTACAATTGTAATTCTTTTTTAAGAAATTAAAATGAACGAACATTCCAAGTAAATAGTAGTTTGGAGGGGAGATTTTTCTTGAAAATCTTCCTGACGTGTCTGTAGAAATTACTCCTTATGCTATACCAAGTTTTGACTTATTGTACAGTTCATTTTAGTGTTGTGTTGTTCACAACACACACACACACACAAACACACACACACACACACAGATAGAGAGAGAGAGAGAGAGAGAGAGAGAGAGAGAGAGAGAGAGAGAGAGAGAGAGAGAAGCACAGATAGACAGTCAGACAGAAAGAGAGCGGATCATCGTCCAAAAATGTATCTTCCTGGATCCAGATATCTTCCAAATACGTATATCTAATGAAATCTTGCTGTCAAAATTTTGGATGGAACAGAATGCTTCATCTAACTAGGTAGTATGTAAACGGTAGAGAAAGTAAGAATGTAAAATATTTAATATAAGTTGTGACTTTTGATGTGATTTTCGTTGCTTGTGTGTTAAGTTTGTATCTGTCTATAACGAATAACAGTTAAATATATTAAAAATGCTTCATGATGATTTGAAGGCAAATTCAAGATTTAAATTTTATTTTTCATATAAATATATTAAACTTTCAAAATGGGCAGTAATTTTTTTTCTAAAATCAAAAGTAACGAAAAATCCTACATGTAAATGCTAATCTGGTGTGGGGTATGAGCTTTTCTTCAAGAATTACATTATCTTTGGACTTTAATACCAACTTTGATATTTATTCGATATGTGTTTTTTAGTTTTGCCATTATTGGTTGAACTATTACATCAGAAAGATGTAAAAGAACTAATCGCATATGCTGACGATTTGATACTGATAAAAGCAGGAAGGAGATTGAAAGAAAAGGTACTGTAGCTACAAGAGTACTAGAAGATTAGTGTAAAATTAGAAACTGCGCCGCAAAAATCAGCATATACCTATACTCCTCAAGGGAAACATGAAGAAGAATCCTATGGTCAAGATTAATAAAGCCAGCATAAAAAGAGTGAAAGATTTTAAATACCTGGATATTTATTTGGATAAGAAACTTAATAAGATAGACATATAGAGAATACTCGAATGTCCCAGGGACATAATTGCCAACGACAATGTCCAGTTTCAGCATCTTCTTTCATAGTTTGTCAGTAAAGCCTTTAAAATAGTTTTAAAAGTGTTGTATGGTTTCAACCGCGCCTTTCTATATTAGCGGCAGACGCAACGAGCGCCGAGGATGCGGACAAGCAAAATACCGCGCGGCCGGTTCGTAGGTTTTTTTGTTGTCCCGGTATAAACAATTCAATGTCACATATAACTCAATTTAATGGCTGCCCTGTATCTTACTGTAACCCTGAACATATTTAAAATTGACTGCTCATCTACAGGCACACGCGAGTGAATGTCGTTCGAGTGCACGCTTTGTTTATGCTGTCGCTACCCGAAATTTCGTGGGCTACGTCTCCGTGTGCACTAAACTTGAAGAGGTAGACACTGAAAGCCTCGCCCTGGTTATGGCTCGAGCATTTGTATGTACTTTCTGACGCCGCCACTAACATTGCTCAAGCCATTCGTTCAAGTCACTATTAAATGAGCCTGTTAACTAAGAAGTGTGCCACCTTCATCTAGATTACAGTACCACGCAAATTAATAGCGATGCCTTATTTGTATGTTGGTTACATAAATCATCACTAACTATATCAACGCCATCTAATGAACTTGTTATTATTACACTTCAGCGGCGTCTTTGGCGTTCATTTCTAAAGTTTTGCTCGCTTTATTCAGCAAATTGGGGATTCCTTTAGCGAGATATGTGAAGAATGTCTCTCACTGTTCATCCTCAAGGCTTTATGGAAGGTCAAACGTTTGTTGCTGTTTCCCTGAGAGACTGACTGCACTGTGTGTTGGAGTATCCAATTTCTTGACCTAGAACAGAAGCCAGGTTGCAGCTGAAGCTGTCGGAAGTTACTACGGAACCAGAGCATGTCGACAGCTCTGCCATAAAACACAATGCAAACTGGATTTGCCTTCCCATCAAACTACCTTCTTCTCTTTCCAATGACTTCTACGTCAGCACAAACACAATCTCCTGTCGCTGTAGATGGCTGTAATTCAGTACCTACCTATCTACAAGTAGGTATAAATAAAACAAATGAAAGTGAATCTGTAACATAACATCGTGACATCTGACTGTCTAAACCAGGACCTATATTCCAAACTTATTATTTACTAGCTGAAATACCCAGCGTTGCTCGTCGTTTGTAAATATAAGACGTATTTCTATATGAATAATATTCAAAATTGTATAAATTATTTGTAGAAGAGTGAATAAAGAGAGAAAAGAGATTGTGTTTCATAAAAGAAACGTGAGTAAATATTACCGTGTAAATATAAGCCTTGCATTTCGATTTTAAACGTATGGAAAACTATATGAATTATTTGCAGAAAGGAAAGTAGGGAAAGAGGTGTATTGGGTTTCTTTAAAAAATTGTGTAGAGAAAATCATGTGAATGTAATGTGTTGCATTTCTATTTCAGTTACAGAAAATTCTATGAATTATATCCAAGGGTGAATATAGAAAGAAATTTGATCGCTTTTCGTAAAACAAAAGTTAGTAGAGAAAACCGTGTAAATATAATATGTAGCATTTCTATTTCAGTCGTAGAAAATTGTATGAGTTAATTTTGAAGGGCTAGTAGGGAGGGGTATGTGAATTTATTACGTAAAAGAATAGCGAGTAGAGAAAACCATTTGAATGTTACGTTGTGTAGTAAAATGGATAGCATACAAACCTTCTCCATGAAAAAATACATATACGTGCCGAATTTCCAGGTGATCGGTCAAGCGGTTTAGGAGGGCATAGAGGACAAACACAAACATTCAGTTGTATATAATAGCATTTCATTGCTTTTCGTTTATTTATTTTTTATTTATTTTTTATTTTTATTTTTTTTTTTTTTTTTTTTAATTAACGTCCTCCAACATTGTGTCATATCGGACGAATGAATGAAATGAAATGGGTGAAATGATGCTCAAATGAGCCCGAGGTCCATGGAGCGCTTTTCGTTTATAATTGAACGATTGTGTTCTTAACCTAATTATCTAAAACACAGAAATAAAATAAAACAATATATAAATTAAGATAATTATGATATTTCGCACTACCAGTATTGCTACTGGAAGGCAACATTTCTGCCAACCGTGTACATTTGGCATCTACACCCCTTTAATTTTAATCAAGCGGGAGACCCAGGTTCGATTCCCGGTACCGTTGTCCCCACTGGGACATCTGGTCCGCAGTTCACTCAGCCTGTTAGGTCCCTGAGGGGCCAATTGAGGAGCTACGTGATTAAGAACCAGCGGCTGTGCTGGGTAAAGGTGGGGGACGCAGCGGCCGGGCGGCAGGCCTTAGTCCGGAAAGGACTGTTACGACGCGGGGTTAGTTATTTAATGTTTTACTTCACCTTTAGTTTAGTTATTATTTTCTAAATATTCTGTTTTTAATTATTACCATTTAATTATTTTTTAGTTTTTATTTAAGAACTCTGAACTCCTTTTACTTCTCAGGCTTTTTAGTTTCTCTACTATGTACCTAGAATAAGTAGGGGAAATATTGTATTTCACCCAAAAACTCGATAGCGAGATTTCTCCACAAATACAGGTTTTGAACAATAAAAAAGATATTTTAGGAAAAAAAGGTATGAACGAAAAGTAGTTATATACCAAACTTTAGTATCTTCTAAAGATGCAATATGAACATTTTGAAGAAGGTGACCTCACCCAGGGATAATCTTTAGAAAGTCTTTATGTTCCCAAAAATAGATCTAAGATTTTAATTAAAATGCTATGTTTTAAAATATCTTCATAATAAATAAAATGCATATCCTAAAATTTCCTCTTCATTCTGAACGACTTTTGTGTAACTGGTAAACTGTGGGAGACAAGGTCTTACTGCACCAAAAATATAGATTTCGTTAAAGTGTATAGTTTATGCCAAACGCAACGCATTTCCGAGATATTCTTTTTTGTTGGGTTATATGTTCAAATGTTTACACGTTCATCAGGAGATAGGTTAGGATGGGACGTCGTGGAAGGGGTTCACCACAAGGACCTTGCAGATCTTTTGTATCTATGCCCCTTGCGGGCACCCTCCGGAGAAGGATGAGACGAGAGAAGACAGAGGGCGGCCGACCTAAGGACTTACGACAGAGCAGAGGGTACAGATTGAAACACCCCGGGGTGGCGTCTAGTACAACCGGCGTCCCGCCCACCGCAGCCTTAGAAATGGAAATAGCAGGGGTTAGATCAAGGGACCGAGGGAGTCACAAATCTCTGCTAACAATTCTGTCCTGAAACACACTTTCAATTGTTCTCATCGAAAGAATGGTCGTATGAGCTGTTACAGAGTCTTGTTGAAAAAAAGGCAAAATCACGCTCTCTGTTTGTTAATTATCTAAAAAAAAGGGGGGGTGGGCAAAGGTGTATTCACGTATGTATGAGCGCCAACTGTTGACTCGAAACAAAATTGGCCCTATAACTTAGAACCCAATATTGTTCATGAAGTAACCCTTCGTATCGAAAAATTCGATGTATGGTGCACCATTAGCGGAGAAAGGTTTCTGATATCCAATAAGCGATTTACATCTCTAGGGTAACTTACTGCATAAAGTGTAGAAGACAAACACACACACCCTGGAAGAATTAAAACCAAATATCCGCCAGGAAATTGCCAGCATTTTCCAACGTGAACTACGGCGAGTGATGGATAGTTTCCTAAAAAGGTGCCAAAAATGTATGGATGGTCGACGGTGACCAGTTTCAGTACATCCTTTCATAAAGTTAAGTAAAGCGTTTAAAAGTAGTTTTAAAAATGTGTGGTTTCATCCGCGCCTTTCTATGATACCGGCAGACGGCAACGAGCGCCGAGGATGCGGACAGGCAAAACACCACGCAACCCTTTCGGAAGTCTTGCTCTCCAGTTGTTATCTGTACTATGTGTTGCATTTCCACTCTTATCTGTTCAAATGCTTTTTAAAAGTATTATTATAAGATAAGTTCACAATTATACTGGTAACCATAAATTTAAGACACAATAAAATGTTTATAGCCTCAAAAAATTAGTAAATTTACTGTTTTATTGTGTAATTTAATGCTAACTTTATTGCCTTTTTAAACTTTTAGCAAGTGGAAATATATTTTATACAGGTACATAAAATATATTTTATACGTGGAAATTATTTTTTTATATTTAAACCCGTGTTTTTAATGATTTTCTTACAACTTGAGAACCTAACATTTATTTTTAAGGATTTACAAATCCAAGACCTACTCGCTATGTACCAATGCAACAAACGAATAAAACATAATGTTCTTGACAATTATTCTAGTTGGTACAGAAGCGTCAGGAGGCAGAAACGGTAGTCAAATGTGCTAAACTGGGTCGTTATACACTGGCACGGCACTGCAAGAAACAATTGAATGAAGACTTTGAAATTTAAAAAAATTGTATTGGAAATTTTTAATAATAAATATCTCGGAAAAGCTGTCACAAAGAACTGTATTTGACATTAACTTCGTTTCAACTTGATCTATTTTTCGTGCTATGGGTTTTTCTCTATCTCTTAAAGGTTACCGGTCATTAAAAATAACAAAGATTTATTCAGAATTAACAACATTTCACACGCTATTCGTTAAAAATGCAAGAACGTCTTCATTTTCTTGGCCAGGGAAATATCGTAAACGCGAAGTATTTTAATAAAAATTCCCAGAAGCATTTTTGAGAAAGTAAAAAAATGAGTGCATATTTTCCACGTGGTTCTGGATGGGAGATTTCCATCAAGATCTTTGTATCGTATCCTTGGAAGACGTTGAATCAAATACGCCGTTCGGTATTTATCTGATATTTCGTGTTTTAATTAAGTGATTTACAAACATAAAAACATAGTGCACACACGCCAACCTTTTTTCTAAAACTGTAATGTTACATTCACATGTTAAAAAAAGTAAAAGATCCTCTCCCTCCATCGTTGATTAGTGGATATAACAACTATTCTTATGGAAGTTCTTTTTTCCATTTATTATATTTTAACTGAGACAATCCTTTCAAAAAGTTAGTCCATACGGTTCGCATGTAAACGCGAGAAACAACTGAACATTGAAAGATCTTGTAAAGTTTGACAACAAATCTTATATATCCAATCTTATGACTTTTTCTACTCACTCTCGTAAAAAGTATTCTTAAAAACGCCTATTCTATCTAATTCATGTTAATGAAGACAGACGTTTGTAGAAATGATCTTATTAGATATTATTTCCTAATAGGCACAATGGGCATAGGAGATAGAGGTCTGTGTGGCCTCGGGCCTAGGCCAGGGTCGCGCGACAGGATTGGACCTACCCTAAACTTGAAAATTAAGAGGTACAAAATTATCATACTATTTGGTCACCGATGTCAAAATTCCGAGAATGGCACAATAAAATTATCGCAGCATTTCTTTGCTAGGAATTCTATTACTATTCTGCTGACACGTATTAATAATAATAATAATAATAATAATAATAATAATAATAATAATAATAATAATAATAATAATAATAATAATAATAATAATAATAATAATAATAATAATAATGCCAATAATAGCAAAATAAGTTTGTTTAAAGTAAAATTACACAATTGCACCCTGGCCGAATTCGGGCTTGGGCTTGAAGTTGGATTTGGTTGAGGCCGAACCTAAGAATGTCGGCCCGTGCAGATCTCTATAGGAGAATACAGTGGGCTTTAACCATAGCTATATCTGTTAGGAGTTGGTCGCTATGTAATGACTTTGACAGGAAAACCTCTTTGCATGGAAAAGGCACAAAAACCGAACGTCTTACTTGAGAAAATAGATGCATTTGAAAATTCAAACCATTAGCAAAGAGATCTCGAAAATGGTTATCTCCATAGAAGAAAAAACTATTTAACATAAATTGTGTGCTTTAACTAGATCTGCATTGTTTGTATAGTAAGACTTTAGATCTCTTACCTTCTACCAGTTATACAAACATCGTCCTGAATGAAGAGGGCTTCAGAGAGTATTCCCAGAAAATTTAAGATATCCCTGCATTTCATTTGTCATGAAAATATCTTGCACACGATGTTTAAATCAAAATCGTTAGCCTTTTTTGAGAACATGACATTTTCGAAAAATGTTCTATGGAAAGGTTAGGTAGTCTGGGTTGAAGAATTTTCTTAAAAATCTTTGTGTCGCATCCTTGAAAAAAATCTGAACTAAATACAAGCTTGACATTTAACCGTATTTTTACTTTCTCTACCACCTATAGTAAGTAGAGGAAGTATTGTATTCCACCCAAAAATTCGATGGAAAAGTGTTATGGAAATTGTTTCGATTTTCTCAAAAATGGCAAACGATTTTGTTAAAGTGCCGTATGTTTGAGATATTTTTATGGCGAATGAAATGTATATTTTGAATTTTCTGCCTATAGCCCATATAGCCCTGTTTACTCTTGATGAATTTTGCATGATTGATAAACGGTAAAAGATAACTAAATCCCACTATACTAGTAATCTCGTTAAAAGCAAAAAATTTGTTAAAAAACACATTTGTTTTTGTGGAGTGAACCATTTCGGAGATATTCTTCGTTATGTGTCAGTTCTGCAATATGTTTTTATCTCTTGGCCGCGCAAACAGGGCGAATTTCAAAACCTTGATACAGCGACCAACCTTAAAGGATTTGACTATCGCTCAAAGCCTACTATATCCCCATATTCTCCTTGGATCTACTAGAAAATTAGCAATAAGGTAATTTCTGAAAATGTCTACCTCGACTAAAATTAAGAAGATAAAGGAACAAGAGTTTGTAATAATAGTACAAGAATAGAGAAAGTCAAGTGAATGCAACACATCAGATTTCTCGTTTTAAGGTTATGCTGTTCACGGACACACATACACACAAACCTAACCTTTTATAGAAATGCTCTTTTTTATTCAGGAAGTCTCAGAAGATATATTTCCGGTAAATTCTCGGTGTCAATTTTTGTGTGGAATGTGGTACTTCTACTTTATATTTATTGTTGGTAGAGAAAGTAAATAAAGTTGAAAACCCTATCTGAAGACTCTTGTATGTATGTATGTCGAGTGGAACATGCGAACATTGAAATATTCCAGTATTACGCATTTTTAATGCTGTGCGAAAACTAAACTACATTGTTTGGTCACATTTCACAAAGCTTATAAAACGCCTTAAAATTTGAGGTTACTTTAAAGGTAATGCAGATATGACGTACGTTGTAAACTTGGTAGTAAATCAAAGATACAATCTACCTGAACCTATTTTCATCATCGTATTGGACACCGCCCTTTGGCAATGGGTGTGTCCCGTTGGTTATAGGGTAGCAATAACAGACTCCCTTATCTGTCAGCGAGTTAATGTACATGTTAACTTTAAATGACAGAATAATTAATATTCCGCCTCAAGTCGTAAATTCTGAAGACCTTAAGCTGCAGCCTCTCTAATAATGATGAACAAATTCTTTAAAAAAACTAACATCTAATGTGTTGCATTCACATGACTTCCTCTATTCCTCGTCTATAAACTATTTTTACAAAAGCTTGTTCTTTTTCTCTACATTTTATTAATCAGATAAGCTCTCATTAAAGCTTTCATTTAAATATTTGATTGTACCCAGAGGGTCAAAACATTCCGAACCGGCTGCTCAATTTTGATTGTTCGCATCCTCGGCGCTCGTTGCCGTCTGCCGCTATCATAGAAAGCCACCGATAAAACTATACAACATTATTTAAACTGCTTTTAAAGGCTTTACTTACAAACTTTATAAAATAAGATCGTTATTGAAGCTATGAGAAGCCTAATATTGTTCATGGAGTTACACTTTATGACCAAAAAATTGGTGTATGTTGTGCTATTAGCGGATAAAGAGTTATAGGGCCAATTTGTTTTCGAGTCAACAGTTGACGCACGTAGATGTGTGGATACAATTTTCCCCTCCCCCTTTTTTTAGAGAATTAGCAGACAAGGAGCGTGATTTTGCCCTTTTTCAACAAGGCTCTATAACAGCTTTCCATTGGAACAATTGAAAGTTGTTTGAGAACGGAATTATTACCTAGTAGATATTTGTGGACCTCTCGGTCCTCCGACCTAACCGCCTGCGATTTCTGTCTCAACTTAAGGTATAAAGTGCACAAGACAAACTCACACATCCTGGAAGAATTAAAACAAAATATCCGCCAGGAAATTGTGAACATTTCCCAACGTGAAGTACGGCGAATGATGGATAAGTTTCTCAAAGAGGTGTCAAAAACGTATGGACAACGACGGCGCCTAGTTTCAGCATCTCCTATGCTAATTGTGCATGGAGGTGAGGTCTTGATGAGTTCATTTGAAACATTGTCTGGCCCTACTGCTTTTTTATGCTGGATTCTCTTCACTTCCGACCAAACTTCTGCTTCCGTTATGGTTGGCGCATTTCCCTTTTCAATCCCTTTCATGGTCCTTGTGTTGTTTGGAAGTTATCTGTTGTAGCACTTAAGTGAAGTGGATTTCTGAGGTTTCCACCCGGACGTGCGATACCACCGTGTTTCTTCTTGCTTCTGGGATTTTGTATGGTTTATTTTCCACTTCTCTCAGTAGTTGTATTTTTGTGCATAGTCCTCATTTTTCTTAGTTATATTTTTCCCGTTTCACCTGATGTAGTTGGTTCTTTAACTTGTATAGTCTTCCTAGGACTTTTTTGCTTTTTTCACATTCTATGTTGAACCGTGGCTTGCTTCTTTTCATGGGAGGCGGGCCTGGAATCGCTTCCAATAGACATTCTTGTAGTATGCTTGCGGCAATGTGTAGCTTTCCAGCTTGTGATTTTCATCATCTGATCGTGGGCAAGGTTCCTGGTGAGAGACGCTGTTTAATAACCTCGATGGCCATCTTTGTTGCGCTCTCTTTCTTTCTTTCTCTCTCTCTCTCTCTCTCTCTCTCTGATGCACATACACACACTGATACTAGAATTATTGCTACGATTAATACATCCATAAAGTAATAACAGATACATAAATAATCGAAATAAATGTCATATGTTGAAATTAACGCATAATGTAAAAGGCAAGATTTACAATGTTGTCAGGAAGAAATTATCTAAACAACATCCGTGTGATCTAAATATTGGAAAGGCAAAAGGAATTCTTAGAATTTAGCAAGTTACAGTGTAAAAATTGTGTCTTGGGTGCGAATGAGAAGTTTAAGATTTGGTAACATATAAATGGGAACATTGGTGGAGTTAAGAGAGTATATTTCTAACATTCGCGTCTTTTGTTCGTGTCTTTCGGACCTTACAGAGCTGTTTTATTGTTATCGATTATTTGCCGTCTATAGCGCTTGAAGATCGCGTTCATATACATACATATTTGGTGTCGCCGCCAGTGGATTCTCCGATTAGCATTGCACTACTGCAGCATTACTTACGCTTCTCGTTGTTATTACGGAAACAGTGGTGAAGAATACAAGAAATGGAAACAAATTCCACAAAAAGGAATGAGTTGCTCTTTTTTCTAAAATAGAACAGCTATCCAACCACTCTATTTTCTTTCTTACACTGTGAAGTTATTGATACACACAAGTTGATAAAGTAATACTACAATACTAACAATTTTATTTCTCGTACCTGAAACTCAAACAGTTGAATTCTAAATCCTCAAATAGTCGGCAACTCACTTCATTTCTCGGAGTATTTCTCTATAACTGTTAATTGTATGTGATTAAATAGTCGATTTAAGTATATATTACGAATATATTTAGAATAAATTTTCAAAAATTTAAATTCTTGTTCTCGTAGGATTACGCACCAAAATTTTCCATATATTTTTTATCTAAGGTTATAAATTCTTAAAATAAAGTTCATAAATTGGGATAATGTTTAGGAAAATTGTTATATATAACAGTCATATGAATTTCACTATCTGCTAGAGTTCACAGATATTCCTTTGTAAACTAATGTTCTACAATACATTCTGTGATCTGTTTTACGTAAATTCTAATCAATATTTTCCTAAAATCGTTTCATAATAAGCAATACAGTGTTTCATGCAAGATGCATAAGCCATAATCGGATATGTACCGCATTTGAGTTATGCAGAAGAAAAATTAGGCACACAATTTCAGTGAAACAAACTTCATTTTCAAAAAACCTAATATACAATACGAATATTTCGGAACCAGACAGTGGTACAAAGGTTAATTTACCTTTTTATTGTATATCTTTAATAAATAGAAATATTACATTCCACCCGAAAATTTTATATCAATATTTCACCGGAAATACGCGTTTTGAGTCTGCCTGAATCCAATAACCTTCAATATTAAACAGTGTGTGTTTCCAAATGAGGTAAGGCAACACAATATGAAAGAAAATGTATGTAACTATAGTAGAAGATGCTTTCAAAGAACTTGTTTCGAAATTTCGAGCTCTCCTTCGTATCATAAAGAACACTTCCTTTAGTGTTCATAACAATTTGATAGGTATTTCCTCTGCTGTGGTGTGAAATCAGGTAGATAAATAGAAAGTTACGAGCACGAACAGGATTTACTATAGTGGCCTTGGCATACAGAGCAGCGTAACTGAGTACAACATTCAATGTCACGTGGCGTTTTATACATAATTGTTAATGAGCTGTTATTAAATGCTTAATACGTGTGGTTAACCAGCAAGGTTGTGGGCATTATTTGCATTCATAATCCCTGTTTATTCCACAAAAGTTGGCACTCCTACTAGCAACTAGAACAAGGAGAGGTCATTTACTTTGGTCATCATTAACATTCTAGATGTGTCTTTAGGTCAGGTATGTGCAATGATAATGTGAATTGGAGATGTAGCAAAGAAAATTTGAAATGTCGTAACAGCAAATATAAAATGTTATATTCTAAGCCATGCTTGCTGTCATTCTGAGAATAGTATTTTTACGTTTTAGAATTTTTATGGGCGCTTTTGAACTGCTACAGTTCTCAGTATCCTATTCTGTTTTGGGCGTGAAAGACCGTTAATTTTACTCAGAGGCCTCTTTTATTAGGTTTCAGGTTATTTTACGTAAGCCTATGAAACCTGACCACTGGCTTACTTCCCTTCCGAAGTAAACCATGTTTAAGATTTTTACTCCTGAAAAAATCCATAACCGTCCTCCAGGATTGAAGCCGCGAACTTGGGAACCAGAACCTAGCATGTTACCCCTAGAAGACAACGTTGTGTAATGTGCAGAGTTCAAACCATGTAGCAAAAATTTGCATATTTCATTATATTTTGTTAAAAAATCTTCATTTTCTTCATACTTTGTAAGATTTACAGATTTCTACTAGTAAAATAATTTCTGCTAACATTGAACCAGACTTTACAGATGTTTTCTTTTGGTAGTTTTCTGTGAAAGACATTTAGAAAATCCAAGACACTCTTTCCAGGAAATGCATATGGAAATATCCTCGCCATTCTTTCGAAATGTCGGCTACGGGTGAGAAAAATAGAAATTAAGTTGCATTTACGGACGCTCTTCATTTGCTGTGATCCTCAACGCCTTACTCTACATATATCGGGCGTGAGAGACCTCCTAATTTTGCTCATAGGCCTCTCTATCAGGCTTGAGGTTGTTCAACGTGCTGTAAATCTACGACACCAGACCACCGGCTTTACTTCCCTTCCGAAGGATGTCATGCTAAAGATATTTACGCCCGAAAAAATACATCGACCTTCGGCTGGTTTGAACCCGCGACCTCACGTTACCTCTAGACAATGGAGGACGACAGTTGAGAAAAAGCAACATTGCCTCGGTATAATGTCATACGTAAAATAAAACTCCTTCTAGTATTGAAGATTTATTCCTCTATCTATTTCATATTAATCAAGATAAACATGCGTAGAAATTGGTCTATTGCTAATTTTTGTAGGTGCAAGAAGGATATGCGAATGCAGTAAGCTTTAAGCTGCGCTGACATTGAAATTCCCTTCTCTTTGCATGGCCAAGAGTAAAAAAAGCGAATAACGTATTCGTGTTTAAGGAAAGAATAAGTATTGGACATTTGAAGCAAATAACAAAGAAGGTCTCCCAAATAGTTCCCCACACAAGAAATGTATTGAACATAAACTGTGTATGTTTTAACGAGCTCTACAAGCACATAATTTTGTGTACCTCTTGCGGTTTACCAGTTACGCAAAATTCATTTAGAATGAAGAGGATTTCTGAGAACGTTTCCAAGAAATTCAAGATGTACATTTCGTTTCTCATAAAAAAAGCTTAATTACATGGTATTTTAATTAAAATTTAGTATGAATTTTCGAAAAATATTCCATATAATGGGTGGTCTGCGGCGTGGGGGGAGGGATTTACTTGAAAATGTTTTGTGTCACATCCTTGTTAGATACTAAAATATTTAACAACTTTTTGTTTTTCGTTTTCGAATTCTACTTGTCACACACACACACACACACACACACACACACACACACACACACACACACACACACACACACACACACACACACACACACACACACACACACAGACACACATCTGATCTTTTCCTAAAACTACCTTTTTTATGTTTAGGGGGTCCCAGAACATGTATTTCCGGTGAATTATCGATATCGAATTTTTGGATGGAATGCAATAATTCCCGTACTTACTATACATAGTAGAGAAAATAAACATAGTGTTGTAAGAATAGTGTGCAAAATTAATGCAAAAATGTTAGTGAGTAGAGAAAGCCTTTTGAATGTAACGTTAGATTTGTGTTGAATGCAACCGATTTGTATATCAATATCATTGGAAGGCCTATGATATTTAAACAATAACAAGATCAGAAACAATGTCTAGCAGTAGAAGTTCCTTTTAAAAACCTGATTCTTTTGGACAATGCAATGTAAACAGTCTGATATCATTCCTACATAAAGCTGTGTCCACAACGTCACATGAAAATTACCAAACTAAACCAAATAAGTGAAATCATGTTCGAGAATTTGAAATGCGCGTGTTTAAAGGTCAATGGTGTTGATATTTCTCAACAGTTGCCCACAGGTTGGAGAAGTTGACCGTGATGTTACTGTTTGTGAGCACGATATGGAGGTATTTCATCTGAACGGTACGGGGTCCAAAAGCCACTCCTACATTACATCAGTACCTCCATATTACGTCACCTTTCGTGACCTCACTCTGAATTCCCTACCACAGGGAGCCTCGTTAGGATCTTTGGCATAAACATACATTTACCTTTCATAAGCTTAATGTACGTTTAACAGGCGAGGAAGCGGTGTAAAGCCAGCTATGAGCCAATTCTAGCTCATAGCCTCATAGCCTCGTTCAGGAGACCAAGGTGAGTGCATAACCAGGCTGATGTCTGCATTCACTGCGTTCATTGGGATCGATCTGAGTCCAATCCCATTCTCAATACGATCCGAGTTTTCATATTGAATTCAATCCATATTCAAATCTATTTGGATACGCAAGGCTCAAGCATAAATTGTTTGTCACTTGGTTTATGTTGGCAAACCTGTAAAAATATTTTCTGCGTATTTTAAGTAGGTTTTGAGAAGAATATGCGACAAAAATGATAAAATCCGTCCGGTTACTTTTCAATCACTTTATTGTCTTCTAAAATGTTAACACAAATGCAATTTCCTTCTCGTTGTTGTCTACAGTCTTTCGTGTCATCTCAACTCCAATTTTTGCTTCTCGTAACCTTGACTAAGTCTTTTAGTGTCTTTCTTTGTCTCTCATACACTAACTACAACGATGCAATCACTCGACGCCCATATCTTCTTTACGACGACCGACGTATCTACGAGTCACGACGACACACGCACAGCTGTCTTGCATTCACTAAGACTGCCCGGCTCATGTCTGCGATAGTAACTGCAGTTTCCTTGCCTCCTTATATAGTGGGGACGATGTTACATGGACCTTCCGCGAACTCCTTCAAGCACGTCGGCAGTGCCGTAACCAGATCTTTCTAGAAGGCACCGGAGGAAACCCCTTTTTGTAGCCTCTTCGATTGTTAGTCACGCCGAGACCAGCGTCACAATATATTGCGATATTATAGAAACCAAAGTGGCTTTGTTGTGTTTTATACCACTTTCGCTCAGAAAAAAATGACGAGCGTGGAGCACGTTACGAGTACAGAAGTTAGCATCTTTGTCGGATGCAGATCGTTGAGAATCGGGTAGGTGTTTCCATGCAACAAAAGTTCGATCCGATCCCACTTCTAAGAGTCAGATTTACATTTAGAATTTCTTTCGCGTGCGTCTTGTGAACTCACAATCTCAGTGTACACTGATAGATAACTCAAATTATTGGGCGGTTTTTGTAGCGTAGAGTGTTTCGCCTTTAATGGTACAGCTTTTGCATTAGAAAAAGGTCTGTTCCATACTCTTTGCTTAATGAAAATTGGTCTGCATACAATAAATTAAGAAAACGAGACACTAAAGCATAATTGTATTATAATGAAAACTACAACACAGTTTGAGCATTATAGGAATACATGAATATCTAAAAATATCAAATTAGTAATTTTAGGTACATCTAATCTTTTAATCATTTTCTATCGCTTCCCCTTTGAGACGGGAGGCTCGCTGAGTTTGTTGCAACTTCATTAATTTAAACTGACTAGCGGTAAGGGCTTAATAAAACTGAAGAACATACTTGCGTTGAAGGCTTTGAGTTTTCATTCATATTGTCTTGGAGCGGAGAATAGTTATTACTCCACGGAAAGCACGTGCAAAATAAGGAAAATGCCGCCGATATTTCATCCAAACAATATCTATGTAGATGATCCCAATTCAGCAATTCAGATGCAGCAAAACTAAGGAAACTCGTCTGCTTAAAATGGTACGACTTGTATGCCAGCACCAAAATATTTTAATAATCCTCGCGTAAGAAGTTTTATTTTCCTGTGAGCTACGCGCACAGAAAAGATTCTATTTCACATCCAAAACAAAGAATACAGCAATTTCATCATTTCCTCTAACTCCATGAGTTCTATAGGAGTGGAATACAAACTCTTGAACTACAAATTAAAGACTGGTTCACAATAACCAGAACGAAAACCAAAACAAGAAAACGTTAATACGATATCGTATATAAGCGCTCACAGTTAACAGAAAGCTCTACCGAATCCCCGCAATGGGAAAGACTGTCAAGATTTTAACTTTCTCATTCTCGTGCCCGGTGATGGTATATATGTGCATATTAGGCTCTTCACTAAAGAAATGATTAGGTGGTTGTGAGCTGGAGGTCTTTCTAATCGAATTTATCCGTCCTTTCATTAAATAAGGTGGTTAATATGCATCATTACTTACTAATGAAATTCAATTCGTATATAAATATTGTAATAAATGACAGGTCCAGTTACTTTTTCTGCCACTTTATTTCCCTCAAAATTGAATCACAAAAACCTAGTCCTCGTTTTTATTATTAACACTATCTACAATTCGTCGTGACCTTGCAACTCACAGCTGTTCTGTCCGATCATAACCTTTACACGCACTTCACTAATATTCTGTCTCTCTCTCACACACACACACACACAAACTGCATCCGATGATACACTCAGACTGCTAACACTGTTTCCTTCAACACCTAAAGACTCACTATAAAAACTGCTTCTCTCAACACTGCATTCGCTTATATTACCGAGAATTATGTAGCACGGATGTTTCTGTAAATGCACCTTTTCTTAAATAAGCCTGCTCGTGAACAGTTTCTCGAACTGTCTGGAAACGCTTTGTTCTGCCGCGCTCATTGACGTTCTTGTTCTGATCGCTCCGTTGTTGCCGGGCCGCATATTTACAAGCAGTGGTGTGAGGTAGCTTGACCTTGAGCGGCCGGCGTTACAATATGAAAATTATTATTTGATGTATAATTATAAAGTTAATTATTTTATTTGCTGTTTTCTTTTGTCAGTATGCAGCATAGAGTATGAATGAATGATATATCTTCTTGAAAGTTTACATACAATTTACACAATATCTTCACTGTGGGTACCTCTCTTGGTTCAAACGATGAGCCAGCGCAGCATTGCCGTCTACCTTCCCGTACATGACGTCATTTCTGCCAGCTACTGATTTGAGCTCAGTCGAACTCTAACACAACATTCAATGCATCCTTTGCCTCGTAATGAACTATCAGAGTACCCTGTTAATGTCTTTTGTCACGGGAACTACCTGTGGAAACAAAAACATTCCGGTGACTATCATAGAATGAGACGAATTCAACCATACATTTTTCAAATTACTTTTAAAGGCTTTATTTACCAACGCGATGTTGTCTAATGTTTCTTTGGCAAGAACACCACCTCGAATTTTAGGTTTCTTAGACTGAACACTTGCTGAGCCCTGGACTTTGTTATAACGTGTATGGATCGATCTAGGCCTGGAGTCGTTCATCGTATTTTCACTTGAAGATACGACCGAATTAACACACACGGATCATAAATAAATACACACTTTAGAGTAAAAAACTATGCTGGCCCATATACCTTATTGAGGAGAAAAAGCGAGAATGCTATAAAAATAAGCAGAATGCTAAATGAAGCAGCAAAAGTTCATGATGTAAAAAAAAAATATGGTCTGTACTAGATTTGTATAAAAATAGATCAAGAATGGATGAGAACGTAAAGCCAGAAAATGGTGTACACACTTTCAAGTTCTTGTTAGGTCAAGAGAATTCCTTTTACAGGAGGGCCATCAAGTTATTGATGAAAGTGGGGAAATCACTGACACAGAATTACGTATTAAGAGGTTAAAAGCTAACAACACAAATGGTATAAATGGTATATCAGGGGAATTTTGAAAAGCTTGGACAAAAGATGAAACTAGGAGAGAAATATGTAATGTTTAAACTGTTGAATCAAATACGGGAGACAAAGCGATACCCAAGAATTGGAGAATAAGTATGATAGTACCAATATATAAAGGTAAGGGTGAAAAAATAATCCGATTAACTACAGGGGAATAAATTTACTTTCTATTTTAGGAAAGATTTTTATATGAATTTTAGTTAATAGGCTACAGAACTGGGTAGAGCAGGAGAAAAAATTATATCAGACTTCCAGGCAGATTTAGAACAGAATATTTTCATAATCAAGACAATTTTAGACAAGTATTTGAGCAATAAAAGGGGAAGGGTGTATATTATATTTATTATCTAGAGAAGGCGTTTGATACCTTTAAAAGAGAGGCACTATAGATAAGTTTAAGAAGAAAAGGGGTAAGCAATACATGTATTGAATTATTGCGTAAGATATATCAGGAGAATGAGTTCTGTGTAAAATTGCCAGACAATAAAGTTACGGAATGTGTACAAAGCATTTGAGGATGTAAACTCAGTCAAATGTTATTTAACCTATTTGTAAATGATATTTAGAAGAGATAGGAAAAGTTAATAAACATGGGCCAGTTATTGACAATAAGGAAATACCAGGGCTACAGCTTGCAGACGATCTAGTGGCAGGTTCCATTTCAGTTGCCGGGCTAAATAAAGCTATTGGAGCTGTTGGCAAATACTGTAAAGACTGGGGGTTGAAAATAAGTAAATAGAAATAAAAAATTATGATCTTCAAGAAAGGATATAAACTAAGCAAGATTAATAAAGGTATTGGGAGAGAACAGGGTTGGAAGTAGTGAGGAAAATTGACTACCTAGGAGTTAAGCTCAAAAGTGTAAGGGATCGGAGTGAACAGAAGAAAAATGTATTGGCAAAGTGGAAACAACACAGGTAATTGGAGCGTGTGTTTAAAAAATACCAGAAATGAAAATTGTATGGCTAGCAAGTATGCTATATGCAGCAGAAATATGGGGGCTGGATAAAGGTTGGGAAAATGTAGACATAATACACAGAAAGTATTGTAAAATAAAATTGGGGTTACTAACGGGTTCACCAAATGAAGTAGCATAGACAGAAGTAGGGAGAGTTGGAGCAAAAGGTAAAATGGTAGAAGGAGCAGTTAAATGCTGGTTTTGGAATAAGTTCATTGGTGCAAAATGATATAACACAATGCATGGTTGTATAGGAGAAAATGGAACAAAAAGGAAACTTGAATGTACAAAATGCGGATAATATTGGAGGAAATAGGTTTGAGAGAAACATGGGCAGAAAGAAACAATAAAAGTGAGGATTTCTGGAGTGAAATTAAAACAAGGGTGGAGTATATCGATAAGCGAGAAATTCTGAGCAGCTTTCACGATCATTAATAGATTATACATTCTTAAAAATGGAATGGGGGTGAGAGAAATATATCGAAGTATGCAATAAAGAGGCTAGAATAGGATATGATTGAGCTAGGATGGGGTAATGAACCTAAGTGGCATGATAGGAATAAAAGGGGGGGGGGGGGGAGATCTTAAAAGTTGGGAAAATTTTTAATTCAAAATCAGACGAATGCATTGAGAAAGCAAGAAAGTATTTAGGAAAAGTGAGATTGAAATGGTTAAAAGGAAATGGGGAAAATGGAAAAGGATAATGAGGGGCAAAGGTAATTATTGGCCATAATAAACTTCCACATTATATAAAATAAATGTTAAATATAAGGGGAAGTTATAAATATAAACAACTCCAAGAGTAGGAATATATTGTATGAGGTATATTTGTTCATTTTTAATTTTCTTAGTCATTTTAGTTTTGTTTTTATTAGCATAAATAAATTATTAATTCATACTGATCCATAATATATCTTTTGACTAAATATAGGACAAAATAATCAGTTATTCGTAATAGCAGAGGAGAGTAAAGTCGCGTCAGTAACGTGGTCTTCCTAGCAGCAGCAGCAGTAGCAGTGCGGAATATGTCCATATGCCCAGTGAAAAACACCGCGCTGTCGGTTCTTAGTTCATGGGCTCTCCCGGTACTTCTCCATGTATCCACTATTTGCAGCAATGAGTAACAAATGCAATGCATTTATAACTTTAGAATAGTGGTACCAATGGAAGGGACACGAGGTTTAACTCATACCCCTGTTTTGCTTCTTTTTTTTTTTTTTTTTTTTTTTTTTGGCTTGTCTACCATCCAAGTAGCTTCTATTTACATACCACCGAGTCGCCGTAAACTCCGACCACCCGCAACACACAGTGTTGGAGGGGAAAGCAGGAGAATGACACCGCGATCACAAATTGGCACACCTGCCTTAGACTAGCAATGTCTAACGTTTGCGAAAGAGGGGAGGTTGCGAAATATGTTTTGAGGTCTCTGAATAATAAAAAAAAAACATTTTTTAGAAAAACGTCCGTTTGTCTGTCTTGTCTATCTGTGAACAGCGTAACTCAAAAATGAAAAATCGATTAAAAATCAAATTTGGTATTTAAGTTTAATATAATTCAAGAATGAGACACGAAAATTTTGAAAATTCCTACACCCCTAACTACGATTTACATGGAAAATTTTTCGAAATTTTATTTTTTCAACAATGGCTAACGATTTTGATTAATATGTTTAAATATGTTTAAAATATTTTATGGCAGATTAAATGTATATTTTGAATTTTCTGGCTATAGCGCATGCAGTCCTGTTCTCTCTTGATGACTTTTTCGGGAGATAGACCAAATTTTAATATACAAAAATGTAGATCTCGTTAAAACATACATTTTATGTCAAATTATCATTTTTGAGAAGCGAATCATTTTGGAGATATTCCTTGTTATTTGTCAGAATTTTGCAAGACTTATAGATCATTCTAAAATTGGAGATCATTATTCATTTTTTATCACTTGGTCGTGCAAAGAGAATGGAATTTCAGTTATCATATAGAGGCCACACTTAAAACATTTGACTATCGTTTAAAGCCTACTGTATTCTCCTACAAGAAAATTAGTAATAAGATAATTTCTACAAATGTTTATGTCGATTAACATGAAGTAGACAAGAATAAGCGTTTGTAAGGATAGCTTGAGCAAGAATAGAGAAAGCCATGAGTGCAACACATCAGATGTTTTATTCAAGCTTTGGTTGCCACTGAATCAGCAGCGCGCTCCAAGTTAAATTGCGTTTTCTGTTATAGAAAGGAAAGCATTTGCTCACTCAGATAACGGAAAGTTCCTGTCCATTCTTCGGGGACGTCCTTTGGTAAAGGGAGATTGCAAAATTACGAAGATCCGCTGCAGGTGCTATAAACACAGTTTCGGTGTGCCTTTCAGAAGACCTTGGGGGATGGCAAGATTCCAAGACATTCATTTGTTTAGAGAAGTTGAGGGTGTGCCGCCATGACCTTGGCACAGTATAACATTGCAGTGACCTTTAGCACTACAAAACATCTGATGTGGGTCTCTCGTAACATTGATTCCAAACTGCACATTTTAACCCATAGGTAAAATTTGTATATAAATTCTAGATTTTTTTCTTTGTTGTTTTTACTGTAGTTTACATCAACTGTTGCACGTAGTACAAAGAACGTTATACATTTCCATTGCAATATCCCCAATAGCTTCAAATTTGTTAATCATTTAATTCCCTTTAAGAGTTTTCGGAGAAAAAATGAGCTTTGTAAGCATGTTTTCTTTTCTTTGTTCTTGTGTTTTAAATTAAAATCCATGTTTACACAGCGCAGCAATTACAAAATACAAAAATGATGCTATACAAATATGAATGGAATCCACTTTTTTCCCCCTTTTTCATTTTAAAAAGTCGTAACAGCCATATTAACGGAGAGGACAGTGATATGCTTATGTAGAAAAGACAAATGATGTACTTCATGTGCACGAAATAGCTGTGTTGGGAACTAAAGACCGCTAGCAAGCTAATAGATCCCTCCAATTATGTAGTAACATCTTAGCAGCAGCACTGGAAAAACAGCGCCCATCCTACTCTGCAAGAGACCTAATTTTACCCATCTGAAGCGCTTTCTTATCCATCCACCGTAAACAAAAGCAGGTTGTTTTCAAATGTTTCTAGGCTTCTTAGCGTTTTTCTATAATCCTATGGACGGTAGAACAAAAATGTAATCGTCGAGATCTATCTCTATCTTTTACTCGGTAGGTATAATATGCTTTATATATCGCTTAGAAATAATAGGTTACATGGCATGTTAATTATAGGGCACGAAATTAAAAAAAAAGATCATTACCTATCTTGCTTATTATAAAGTTTCGTAAAGATGTTGCATAAAAGCTTGTAAACATCCTACTGTTATATATAGCAAGTTTTTATTTACAAAATTTGAATAAAAGGAAAGGTTTAAGAAGTAACATCGGTTTTTACTTGTTCAAGTAAGTACAGAACTATTTTTAAACATGGTGAATGACCTTGCTAGGATCTCAAATTGATAGACAGGTAAAGTTTCTGTTTTCTACTTGAAATAAAGTAGGAACTGCTGATAATGCGAGCGGGCACTGTACTTAATCACTCATTGTTCCGCGATGTTTACTACGGAAATCGGAGAGATAGTAACCTGAGATCTCTATGGTCTTATAAATACAAAAGTGAACTCGACCATAAACTTCTGCGCAACTTTCAGCCATTCGCCACGTCTAAAAATTCCGCTGTAAATTGAAGTACTGTGTGTTCACCAGCTCATGGTCAAGGGACTGAAGAAGAGAGGAGAGGCATTCCACTATAGTGCAACCCCAGTTTTGTAAACTTCGTGGATAACATTGCTGCTGGTTAAGTTACCAACTTACCTCCAATGTTATTCCCGCTATGTTTGCTCGCTTATATGCTAATATATCTTAATTTTAGTTAAAAATTGGATGAGTCACTAGAGTTATCTCAGAAGTAAAGAAAAGAGAACTGTAGAAGTAGATAAATCCCCGTCTAGGAGGGGTGTGAAATCTGCTATGATATTGTGGTTGCAGAACAAAGGGTTTCAGAGTGACAGTTCTATGTGTAAAACAGATTTTTACAGGATTATTGAAACAAACAAACCTAAAGAGGTTTCTAAAGCGGACACATTTTGGGTTTCATTGAACCACACTGTCCCTATATACGTATGATCTCAACCCCATAGAACTAGCTTGGGCCAAGGTAAAACGAATACTTAGAGAAATGTAACAGGTGACTTTTCCTTACAGGAACTGCACGATATAACGCTCGAGGGTATACCACTTGCACCCGAAACAGGCTGGCAGGGGTTTTGAAAACCTATAGAAAAGGTAGAAAATTATCAGTGGGAGAAAGACGGAGCAGTTGAAAATATCGTTTGTTTTATAAGCTAGATGTACTGCATGACCTAAGAATAACATTTAAGTTCCGCTACTTTGAGTGACTTCTTTGCTTAGATCTAGCGTGAATACACATTCCAAGGTTGGCAACATTGTCGTAAGCGCGATTAGGGCGGGACTCCTGCTTCATATATGAGAATTGTTTCATGACGTACTGGTTCGCTACATTCCTCCCAGGGACCATGAGCTGGTGAACAAACTGTAAATCCCTATTGCATTACAACCAAAAAGTTCGTATTAGGATTTCACTGAAGTACGTGTTTAAGGTGGCCTGCATCGTGGCATTGTGAATTAGAGCGTAGGGCTCTGGTTCCCGACAGTGAAATGAGCCCGATTTTTATACCACCCATGGGGGAGGGAATTTTAAGTCGTGGGTATACGACAGGTGCCGACTCAACATCATGAGCTGCGATTGACAGAGGTCCTTGCCTCGTGAGTCATAATTCTGACTGGTGAGTGCGTGAAGTTGGCACATCTAAAGCCACAATTTTTAGTTCCGCATCGTGTTCAGGAGTGTCAGTTTTCTATCACTTGTCTTCTTAATGTTATCATAGTTTTCTTCTAGTAAAAACAGTCTACAGTCCTTTGTGCTATCACAACACAACTTTTACTTCTCGTAAGTTTGCCTCAATGTCTTTGTTCACTGTCCTTGTCTCTCATACACTAGCTACGACGACACCATCACTCGATGCTCGTTAAATCTTCTTGCAACGCACCGACACGCACAGCTGTCTCACACTCACTGGCACACTGACCGACTCTTGTCTGTAACTGTAACTCTCTACCCTGCTGTTTCGTCCCTCCTTATATAGAGGATGTCCTCACACGGACCTTTCTCGACTTCCACAAACGCGCCACCGATGACGCAGCCAGATCTTTCTCGAAGGCTCCGGAAACCCTTTGTGTTGCCGCTTGATTGTTGTTGGTCACGTGTTCGCTCACGTGTGGGAAAGCTTGACCTTGTGCCTTTGCTCGCCGGCCTGGTATATGATGTGAAGTAGCTTAGCCCGGACAGTCCTTTGTGTTGCGCCGCGCCCGCTGTCACAATATATGTTTGTATGGTTACCCAGCACTTATTTGTTTGTCGTCATGTGATGCAAAGATATTTCAAAACGATCATATAGTGACCTGCTGTTAAATGATTTCACGATCGCTTCAGCCAGCTGTATCCTCCAAACTTCTTACATTTAATAAAGAAACGTGTAATTAATTCTGCAAATGTTATCTCAATTAACACCAATGTAGAAAAATAAGCTTTTGCAAGTATAGTTTGTGAAATATTGTATAGAGAAGTTCATGTAAATGTGACATAAGTTTTTTCAACACTATAATTTGTCTACTTAAGTTAGAGGCATATATTTATGGATTTTATGTTCATTTTTTGGAAACCACGGGAAGCAATATAGATCAGAGCGCAAACTCAGCATGAGGAATAAATATATTTGTGTTTTGTTAAATCTTTTATCAATGTTTTAATGCTTTATCATCCAAAAAGGAAGTAGTTTTAATGCTACTTTTCTGAGCATTACATGCAGTTACCTTGCAATAGGGAATGGGAGGGAGGAACAGAAATAAGAGTGAAAGTGAGAGAAGAATTTCTACAATTAACATAAGAAGGTGTGCATAATTCTGGCAGTAAATGACAAAATTCCTAACCGATCTTAGGTGAACAAGTAATGCCCATAACCTAAAATGCTTCTGGCACTCAGTTCAGGAATTTCTTGAGTGAATATTTTTGGTCCTCATGGGGATTGTGATGTATGTATATTATCTCCAATTATATTCTTACTTGTTCTTGATAATGTGACGAGAAAAACAACTGGAAATAGAAAGAGAGGATTTCAGTGGGTGTTCAATAGCAGATTGGAAGACCTTGATTTTGCTGATGATATCCGTTTACTAGCACAGAGATGCACATACATGAAATACAAATTAATGCAATTACAAGAAGAAACTAAGTTGGCTGGTGTAAACATCAAGACAAATAAACTAAATAAATGAGAATAAATAGACTAAAAAGAAGAAACTATACATAACAATGAGTAAAAGTCAAATGTGCCCAAAACTAACTCTGGGACATACCCAAATAAATTATGTAAACTATACCAAATTTTTGGGACTAATTGTAGATGAAAATATAAGTTGGGAAATACACATAGATACATTGGCTAAAAAGCTCAGTAAAATGTGTTACTTAATTAGAACAATCAAATGCATGTCTAGCTCAAAGATTCTTAGAGCAGTTTACTTTGCATATATTCATAGTTTATTGGTATACGGTGTGATTTTTTGGGGTAATTCTAAAAACAGTATAAAAGTATTCAGAATACAGAGGAAAATAATTCGAACCATGGCGAATCTCTCAAGCACAACTAGTTGTAAACCTTATTTTAAAAAATTAAATATATTACCATTGCCAAGTATATACATATATGAAACTCTTGTCTATATGAAGTCTAGCTTAAGTTCATTTAAAACAAATTCAGAAATTCATATATATAACACAAGAACTAAGCATAATTTATTTGTAAATTCACACAGAACTAAAGTTTATGAAAATAGTTTCACATATGCTGGCTTACATCTATACAACAAGCTACCTGAATACATAAAAAGTATTGAATCACAGCAAAATTTTAAGAGAGTGTTGTTAAAATTCTTAAAAGACTCCAGCTTCTATAGTGTAAAGGAATTTTTAAATTAGGAAATACTGTAATTACCTACCTTAAATTGTAAATATTTCTTGTTACTTATCCGATGACATGTATATGTTTAAATGGATGTAAATAAATAAAAAAAAAAAAAACAAAAAACAAAAAACAACGAAATAGAACGAGTAACTAAATTTACGTATTTAGGAAGCCTAGTAAGATTAAATGGAGGAACAAATGAAGATTGGCCAGAGAATTAAAACAGCAAATCAGCATGTATGCAACTACATCAGATATGGAGAAACAAAAAACATCTCCAAAAATACTAAAATACGGATTTTTAATACCAATGTAAAATCCATCCTCGTATATGCTTACGAAGCATGGAACATTTCTAAGGTAAATATGAATAAATTACCAAGCTTTGTTAATAGATATTACCTATTTTACACACCAGATAGCCAGAAATGATATCAAATAAAAATGTATGGCAAAGTACAAAACAAGAACCCATTGAGATCCAAATTAGAGAGTATGTAGATGGATAGGCCATACACTAAGAAAGCCAATAGAAAAGTACTTGACTGGAACCCTCAAGGTAGAAGGAGGAAAGGAAGACCTAAGAAAACCTGGAAAAGGACCATAGAAGAAGAGATAGCAGAAAGGAAAAGACATGGAGTGAAATAAAAAAAAAAAAAAAAAAATACTTGCAACACAGAGAACAAAATGGAGGAACTTCACAGGAGCCCTATGCTTCCTATGGAACCTAACGGAATTAAGTCAAATCATGGGGATTGCGACCCACAGTTTGAGGTTCACTGCTGTAGGGAAATATCCAGAAGCTGACATACACGTTACTGTCGAATTCATTGCGATATACTGATTCTGTCCATCCGGTTGTGTACAGAGAGCAGAACATGATGTACTAATGAGATAATATTTATCCCATTATTTGAGTTGGCGAGTAGTTGCGGCAGTGACTCATCCAGCAGTGGTCAGAAAGCTCTGGACCACTTACATCAAGGACAGCCACGTGCTAACTTTGCTTATCTACTCCAAGAAATGGGTCAGTACGATCATTTGAATTTGTTGTGGCTACAGGATGATCTTATCTATAAGTTGGTTCGCGGATGACCACAGGAAACTCTATCGTGTGAAAGGGGAACACCGGCCAGAAATGGACTAAATCTCATCCAACTGAAGTCATTATGCACACGTGCGTTGAAGGGTTCGGGTCACATCTCTTGAAGACGTGGTCTTTCTCAGCTAGGAAACACAACTGAGTGAAACAGTGATAATGGCTATCTTCGTGAACCAATCCCTGCCCAGCAAGCTTGGAACAACTTCAGGGTACCCTCTGCCAACAATAGACTCAGGTACTTATGTACATAATTCAGTGATGATTCTAATACACAAAACGAATTTAGTAATATGCAAAGTTTGGGACCATCTCTTATGGGAGTCTTACAGGGCGTGAAGCACGAGTACTGACCAATCAACTGTTCAACAGTTGCAATACGGGGCTAGAGGCGTGGCGCTGTAATGATAACAAGGAAAGATGGTATGAAAAGCTTTAGCATAGCATTTCCTTTAGATTTATCTGCAAATTTTTAATGCCTATTATGGAAAATGTTACAAATGTTGTTTGAAATAAGCAGTATTTATTGAGTTAAACATTTCTGTGTTACATTAACTCACAAATGACTAAATTAAAAAACTAACTTTGACCTTAGAATTATAAAAACGTGTAAAGCTTTACAGTAAACATAATGAAATATTGCATTGAAAAGTATAAAAAACGTTTATTTCTTCTACAAAATCTCCCTCCTTTATACTCGAATTTAAAATAGTATCAAAGTAGCTCTTAACATGTTTGTCTATTACGTTATATCATAATATAGTTTCTGCTTTCGAATGAAATGTTTTCTTCTAATACCTATGCAATAAACTGCCTTTCTTGAGTGACTTTAAAATTTAATTACATTTCTGTGAATTTGCACAGTTTGTGAAATTTGTCGAACTGTGTTACCATCTTGCCATAGACCAATAATCTGACCACGTGTAGCTCCTGATGTGTACGGCATGTCTTGGATCAAACAACAGTTTAGCTTAATGAGTAACGATTTACTGAGTGACCAGTTTACCGATAAGTTTACATTTTTCCAACTTTTCTCTTCATAAGAACCTTCCTCGGATTTCAGCGAATATTTGAAACAAAATAGCCAAATTGGTTTAGCCGTTCTCGAGTTTTGCGCTTAGCAAGATATTTAGCCATTCATTTTTATTATATAGATATAAAAACCTTTAATCCTTCTACAAATCCTTCCTAAATTTGCACTGAAATTAAAATTTGTATCGAAATAACTTTTAAAATGTTTGCTTATTACGTTATATTATAACACAGTTTTTGTTTTCGAATGAAAAGTATTCTCCTAATATGTATGCAGTAAACTGCTTTTCTTGAGTGGCATTAACATTTAATTAAAATTTCTGTGAATTTGCACAGCTTCTAAATCGAACAGCTTGCCATACATCAATAATCTGGTCACATACACGGCATGGTGTGAGTCACACAACAGTTGAGTAACTATTTACTGAGCTGTCAGAAATAATCAATACTTTCCTTTCATGCCGACGTGTCATCAGTTATAACTATGTCCAGTTAGTAGCATGAGTATTGCTATCATTGGAGAGGGGTAAAGAGAGGGAAAGAAGGAGAAGCTACGAATGCCTCGTTAAACAACAACGATACCTTTGCATTTTTCTAAACTCGCTTTCCGTAGAAGTATCGTATGTATATCTCTGTGACGTCTTGTAGGATACGTAGACAATATGGTAGCTGAAGATTTACCCAGCCGTGGCAGTGAAACAAATGCCTGGAGTAAAGCCAGAGTGCAGTTTAATTGACCAATTTGTTGGTGTGCCTGTGCTAATTCGCCTGTAGCCTATTACGCCTTCTAAATCCTTGCACTGCTGCACTGATTCTTTATGTTTATGCATGTATCCATTATGCATAAAACAAAGCAATTATGATCATACTTTCAGTAGTATCACTAATGAATTATGCCTATTAGGAGAGTTAGGAAATCATACGATATAATATTGTAGCAAAATTGGCACTGCTTACATTACAATTACATTGTAGAAAATAATTTTGAACTGTTGGCGTTACTCTGTTTACATCGTACCGAGAAGCTCCTCGCTCCACATCGCGATTACGCTTTCAAGAAGAAATACATTCTCCTGAGTAAATGACAGCACATAACTGCCAGTGCGAATTAATTGTTTCAAGAACTATAATTGTTAGTTTGAAGGTTTTTACTTTCCTGATGTTTTATTGATATTGCATTTACAACTGGATGTCAGGACAAACATTTCAGAGTATCTCAGACTATCTGCCTGCCTTTGTCTCTGGGTCGGTCGGTCGGGCAATGTCCAACAGGTGCCAGGCTTTTATCTTCCTACAGGTGCATTATTTAGAACTAAACTAAACCCCGGTGCAGCAGGCCATGAAGGGCCAAGGCCTACCGCCCAGGCGCTGCGTCTCCCACCTCTGTCCACTATTGGCGTCATTGGTGGGGATTAATTAGAACACCGTTTATAAAATTTATAAACGATGTTCTAAATCCGTTATAACTAGGGAACGGATTAGAGTCACCTGATCCATGATTTCAAGTTACTGAAGCAGAGAGGATATTGTTTTGGAACGTGTACCCTGGGTACACACTGTGGGGAAACAAATATACCTTGAAAGTGATCAATGCTTTAGATTTCAAAGAATTATATGATGCATTTCAAATGGCAAAATTCCTAACTACAGTGGATCTTTTGAGTAGTTTAAATTTTATAAAGAGTAACTTTTGTTGGTGTGTAATGACATAGCCTCTTAAGAAACCTCAATTATACTCGTCTAAGACAGCGCAGCGGAAGAACTACGTGTAAAAATTAAGGAAATTAAGTACCATAAGAATGGCGGGCTGCCAGTGGCATCTTTAGAGAGAAACCCAGTTGAAAGCAGCTTGTATAACAGCTTGTATAATTTGTGAACTAATTTGTGAGTGGAATAATTATAAACTTGTATACCTCTTTTTCTTTATATGCTACGATAGACTACCGAGCTAAAAATTAAAAATTAGTTCGTGTGTTGTACAGCAAATCTGCACCAAGTACTTGCTGCTGCTAAAGCAGGCATGGGCACGAGAGAAGAGTAGCGATTGAACGTGCCTTACCCCACAGTCTCTTGCCCATCGACGAAGGCTGTTTTGCTATAACAAACGCAGTGGTGGCTTCGTTCCACCTGCGCTGCAGTAATTAACGCTGTTAACTATTTTGTTTATATTAAACATATTTTGCATACAATATTAATTACAGCCACTTACTGTGTCTAGACAAATTACGTAATCCTCAAGTTTATAACCTTCGTATATTTCATGCACGTAATATTCTTACACTGCCTTATGATTAACATACTAAATTGTTTCTTTTTCACAATAAATCAATCAGTAAAGTCCCATTGCTATTTAGCCTTAAAATATTTTTAAACTATTTGATCAACGTAATAAATTGTTTGGTTTTAAAATCGATATTATCTTCAAACTTTGAAACACGAAGAAACTAACCCACTAAAAAGTAGAATCATATCGTCCCTTTTATATCTTTAAAAGCATGAGTATTCAAAAAGTGCCTTTTGAAACTGTAAACAAATACCTGTAAGATTACCAAAGTTTGCTTTATGCTTCTGACCACAGTAACGTTTCATATTGTAACGCTTTATACTTGTAAATTGAAACCTGCATATTAAACAGCAGACTTTCCTGTTTTTGTAACTTGCAAAAAGTTCTCTCTGCCACTCTTCATGAAACAGACGTCCCGACGAAGCCATACTCGCCACTGAATCAGCGTGTCTTAAGCTGAACAGAAGTGAAGGGTAGGGATGGGCGGTGGAGTGAGGCAAGAACGCGCGTCAGTGGAGTGGCCTATGCCTGTACTGAAATCTTGAAGTTGCCACTCAACCTATTGCAGCTACAGCTGAAATATAGCTCGTCCCTTAAAACAGATAATTTATGTTGCAGGTGACATGAGTACCCACGAGTTGTGGACCCGAGCTTTCAACCGGGCGGGGTCCGGACGTCGAGCTCCGGGCGCCTTGCGCCGCACAGCCTCTTCCTCTAGCCAACAGCTGCTGAGAGATCTACATCAAGGTCAAGATCTCTCACGTTGGGATCCGGAGCTATGCATTCAGATGCTGCGCTTCCCTTCTGCGCATGTATACAGCGCCATTCATAAACTGATTCAACGGGCCTCCAAGTAAGTTAGATTTACTTCTCAAGTATCATTGATTCATTTGGAAGTTGTTTCTATAATTTTGAAAAATATACTATAAGGATGCTTATGTACTAAGGCATAAGGTAGATGATGCACTTCTTCCAAATCCGGAGTAGACCATATTCCTGTTTGTAAGAAGTAGTAACATACTACTTGCAATAGAAAGCAATATTGCACAATTAACGAGGAAAAGCATAGGTAGGCAATATGTTACCAGAGTAGACGCGCAGGACTAACTGCCGATTAGTCATTCTTGCAGCTAAAGAAATTAACAGATAAGGTTGTTGCTCCAACAAACAATCGAGTAAAGTGTAATATTAGATGTCCTAGTCAGGTGATTGAATAGGTGCCTTCGTTCCGAAGCGATAACGTTTAAATAAACTTAGGGGTCTCTCGGACCCTTGGGAACTGACAGAATGTAGAAAAAATAGTAAGTAGGTCAAAGGAACAATAAATAAAGGAAATTCTAAAACAAGTACAAACAGAGAAATTGTAAACTTTGTTCAAAAGGAACATCTCTCGCTCTGAATGATTTAGTTAGAAATCTGCAAAAAGAACTTGAATTCCTCAAGTAGTTTGGATTTAAGACTTTCCTGGCTTCGGACAATAGTACACAATTTGCGATCAGTTCTCATGACAGCATGAGGCGCTGTTACAGCCTTAAAAATGTTGGCCAGTGCAATAGGTTTCTGAGGAGAAAACGTCCGGCGCAATGTTGGTAACCCCATTGCGCACAAGAGCATATGTTAAGAGCCCCAAACCTTGTCGATGTGTTGAAACTCTAGCTGAAACCTTTCTGTTGATTTCAAATACGTCCCTTACAGCCAGATTTTCATGAGAGGGTCACAATACGTGTTATTCCCTTTTTTATCTGTGTGAGACCTTCGGACTAACAATTAAGGAAAGTTAATGGTGGCGCCTGTTGCTAGTATCGTGGAAATGAATATTACCTGGAAAGAGCCGTTTGTGGCCTTTCGTAAGTCAATACTCCTGAATTCGCTTCGGTTTCACTTAAAATGAAACCACAGTTTAACCTCAAAGTTCTGATATCGCGTTCAAACATGATGCAAAGGGACCCTACAGGAAACTTCAAGGATTATTCCACGGAAACTGTTTGTTGACCAACACGGTCAAAGAATGCCAGTCATGCATGCTCCAATGAAAACTTTGGTTCACGCGAGGAGGTACTTGCTATACAAATATATGTAACATGCTGACTCCAGAAATCATACATTCAAGACCCTCTGCAGTTTCTTCTGTCTTGATTCGTTTCCACGGGAGTTTCCATAAAGGCCTTAAATGACAAATTTTGATTTTTTTACCTTTTTGCATATTATGAAAATGTAATTCATTCTGATTAAGTTGATATACGTTTTATTACAATAGACCAATGTTTACTGTTTTAAATTAATTTGCATAAATATAACTGTAATCCTATTTTTTGTAAGTCCTTGCAAGGTTTTGTAAAACAAAGCATAACTCGGGAACTATTTGCTCTAAAAAGCTGCTGTTTGACTTATGTCTTAGGGAAAACTCAGATTCCTTTGTTTATTAGTCTGGAATTCAATATGGCATCAGATTTGTCTAGTTAGTGCCTTTATTTGTATAAATAAGTGGTAATGTCTTAGATATTTGTATATTTTTACATTGTGCTCTTTCCTTTTTGTTGTTTCCACAATTACAAATCTTAAAGACTTGTTTAAAATAAAACGATAAAAACAAAGGTGATCAGTATTATAGAACATATCCTGCTGAGAATGTTGAAACTTCATACAGCGCTTCTAAACAGAAACTATACAACCCAGAAAAAAGTATAGTAACATTAATGAAAATTAAGCAAATATTAATACATATATTAATTTTAATATATGAAGTTCAGGTTTTAGTGACTTCGTCAGTTTGTGGGGTATTTTAGAGTAAATGTTAATGCATGTGAGTTTATATGAAAACTTTGTTTTATTTGAATACCAATTTTCTCAAGACTACATGGGGTCCAAATGACCTAGCTGTCGACGGGTCCTTAAACTTCACTCACTCGCTCACTCACTCAAAACTCCATGTTTCAATATAATCTACACAATCTACGTTTCACAAATGTGGATCCTCAGAGAGTCAATTTCTTCAAATGGATTATTTTTTAAAAAATAAACGGTTCAGTTTCTATTAAACAAATCAGAGCTATGGTAGAAAAACATATACAAAATGTATTATTTTAAATGTTCATATGAATAAGGATATTTAGGATGAACCAATACACTAACTGTAACAAATTTGGATTTCTATACCCAATTGATAGAAAACGGGGCATTTATGTATATCGCCATTGTAACAGGGTTTTACGACTCCATTTAAGAAAACTAGCAGCCAACTTAACGGAGAAAAATCACCATTTTAATATACCGAAATAATTTAAAGATATTAAGGTTTACGCGTGATGCTTACAAATGTTATTTCCATTGCGTATTACTGTGACAAATGATAAGTCCCATTACTTTTTAAGTCACTTTATTTCCCTTAAAGCTGATTCACAATTCACAACTCTTGACCTTGCAACCCACAGTTGTTCTGTTCTAAACAGATTTAAATGCAACAGAAAAAGAATACAAAGAGCACTAAGAAACTGGGTTTAAAATGAACTATTTATTAAACTATTATTTAAGACTAGGCATTGCAAATGTTACAGTGAATCACTGAAAATCACATGCAACTAATTCCTATATTTAACTGTTTCTTAAACTGCTTGTAAGGGAATCTAAAATCCAGCTCAGGTTTTGTTGAAGGTTCATTGTATTTGGCACAAAACCTCAGAATGGAATAATTTTTTAGCGATGACGGAGTCCTGAATTGAAACAACTGACGGTTTCTGAAATTAGCAGCACTGACATTAAAACATATTATATCAAGCAATTCTTCACTGGATACCAGGCCATTCATAATTTAATTAGCTCTAAAAATAAATAATATTTATTTACGATAAATAAACACGAAGATTGGTCGGACTGGCCACTACTTTACTAAGGGAAACCGCTGTTGTGATCTAGGGGAATTGTCAGTATTTTTTGCTCGTAACTGTACACATACATATATTTAAATGCAGTTTCTAGATATGACTCCAGAACGTCGAGAGCCCAAAAATCCTACCGTCCCAACGACACGTGTGTAGGAAGTGGGACATGTTTTGCGTTGCTACAACGGGTGTCTAGTTACCCACTTTGACCTTGTTATGACCCGTTCAAGATGCGGGACCTTCGCCAAAGGTCAGGTATCCAAGTGACGTAATCTACAGGAATGGAGCACTGAACTCATCGGGCTGCATGCTGCCAGCTACTGGTGCTTCAGTTTCTATTTTTTATTGTTTATATTTTAAATGCCTACTACCTGCTTTCTGGCCATAGACTTAACCTCAGAAATGTACATTGTTTACAGCGAGTTGAGAAACATCCTAGAAGTTGCAGGAAATTCTATCGTACCAGGCGATCACAGAACCTGTTTACATCTTCCATGCAATTGACTCGGCCTTAATGCTTGAGGCTATAGTACTACGTGAAGGTAAAACAAGTCTTACCTGCAGTGACGTAGTCTGATCATCGCTCTCGGGATGTAACCCAATGAACATTGTAAAATTCCTTAAAATATGACAACTTGAACAGAGTTTTCATCTTTTATCATTGTCTCAAACAAATGTTCGATAATACTGAGAGCATGATTCAAAAGAGAAATTTACATCTGTAAATCAAATAAACCTCTCTTCAATACCGGAAAACCCGGAGGAAACCCACCCCGGCGCCGCTTCGTCCACCACGAATCCCACATGCGGTTGCCTGGAATCGAACCCGGGCCGCTTTGGTGAGAAGCGAATGGTCCAACCACTCAGCTACGGCGCGACCGCAACTGGTAACCCATGCTGGATATAGATCTTAACACAAGGTTAACTTGCAGCTGATATGGCGGTCAATATGAACGACACTAATTCAGATTATGGTAGACGCAAAATTTAATGCCGATTGATAGCTATTACTATTCTCTTTCCTGTTGTGCAAATAAATGTTGTGGATGCAAATGATATTTATATCGTTGGCTTTACAGAGTGTTTAACTATACAACGCCGCAAGGCGTGGCAAGCTTCTGATTGGATGTTATATCGAGCTACCCGCCATTAAATTTTGCGACAGCCACAATTTTGATCAAATATTAACAAAAAATTAGTAAAGCTCCAGGTAGATTTTAAGTAATAACATCGAATTACTAAATAAGATTAGTATATCCCATGCCTGCAATAATACATACATCTAAATCATGCAATACGTGCATTAAAGTATGCAAAGTAGAGCGATTAAATCATCCGCCTTGAATGATGGAAATTCAAACTTTTCACTATGATAGCATGAACAGAAAGTAGATAAACACTATCGAAAAAATGTATTAATGCCTGGAAAAACACGTTTACTCATTCCCATTTACTTTTAGCGAAATATAAGTACACACTGGAACCCATAAGTACGGCTTTGCCATTATAGGGTATTGTGAATAAAAAGCATAAAGCATTTTAGTCGAAAGCTACTGTATTAATTTAAATATAAACATAATATTACGCTTTTACTTAAAGTAATTCAAATTAAGTTAATATTGAGGAGGTTAATTCCTGGGCTACATAACCTCACATGCAAGTAGTGTCTCATAACTGAGATAAATAATGTTGCTGGATGTGTATTATTGAAAACAACATGCACACAGAGGCAAGTAAGACGTGACACGGGGCACAACATGCTATGTGTTGGAGTGTAATTCCATCCGTCTTTTGTTTTATCATGGCAGTACCTGACTTCCAGGCGAGAAACAAAACCAGTTCATTACAATACATATCGTCTTTTTGTGGCTTATAGTTCGTCATCCTGTGCGTTACTGAAATTGCCAATTTCAACAAATTTAACTGAAATGTTATCAAATTTTGAATATAATAAATGAATTACGCCGTTATAAAGTTTTGAGTCAGTGAACAGTTTGAGACAAGGTGATTTATCTCCACTCTACTATTTAACTTAGTACTGGAAAAAGTTATACGAAGTATTGAAATAAACCCAGGTGGTACCATAATTAACAGAAGCATACAACATATGACCTATGCAGATGATGTAGTTATAGTTTTTTTTTTTTTTTTTTTTTTTTTTTTTTTTTTTTTTTTTTTAATTTATTTAGAGTCGCTTTAACAATTAAGTCATATCGCGACTATTCTATGGAATACAGCGGTATACAATAAATTTAGTACAATTATTTTACCAAAAACATGAGAATACAATCAAATCAGTACAACAAGTATCTTTCATATTATATTTTCGCATGCAAGCCCGTACCTTTGAGAAATGATAACACCCTTCTGCAGTTGGATGGCGTGTTCAGAGTGGTGGATAAGTCTCCAGTGATGTGATGAAGCTGTCGTTGTGTAGCGTATTGCTTACATTCTGTGAGGAGATGTTTTACTGTGAGGCGGGTGTTGCAGACTTCACATTGTGGTGGCTGGCCTTTGCTGAGGAGGTATGAGTGGGTTAACCTTGTATGACCAATGCGGAGACGTGAGATAATCACCTGCTCTTTCCTGCTAAGAGAATAGACAGGGGAAGAATTGGTGTCTCCTTTCCTTACCATGTGTAGTTTTTCTGGAGGCGATTGATTCCAGGCCTGTTTCCATCTTGTTTTTATTAGTCTGGAGAAGTACTTTGTAATATCACGATAAGGTACTGCTTGATGTTCATGTGTGTCTGTTAACCGACTTGCTTCTTTAGCAGCTTTGTCCGCTTCTTCATTGCCCTTAATGCCGCAGTGTGAAGGGACCCAAATGAAAGTAACTATTTTCTTTTTATTTAGAGCAATGGAATAAAGACTGTGGATATCTTGAAGCAGTTGGAGGTCAGTTGAACGATCTCTGAGACTTTGGAGAGAGCTTAATGAATCAGAAATTATAAGAAATTTACTCTCACTAGATTGGATGATGTATGTTAAAGCTTGCTTAAGTGCACAAAGTTCGCAGGAGAATATGGAATAATATTTAGGGAGTTTCAGCTGAAGTTTCTTATCTGGGGTAATTATGGCACATCCATTGTCGCTGTCCGTTTTGGAACCATCAGTGTAGATAAATGTATGGTTAGGGTAGGCATTTGTTATTTCTTGAAACAGCTGTTTATAGCAAGATGCATCTGTATGGGATTTATGGTAAGCTGTAATATTCAAATTTAGTTGAGCAGTTGGTATTCTCCAAGGTGGTAGACAATGAAACTTTCTGGGCATTATGGCAGGAACTTCTATGTTATATTCTTCAATGCATTTGCTTATTTTAGATTTAAATGACATTTCTTTTTGTGAATTAGCCTGTAAACGTTGGTTGGACGTTTCTGGGAGGACGTACTGGTAGATCATTGATTCGGGTCTTGCTAAAGTTTTAAGGGCGAATTTTAGGCTCACATCTGTTCTGCGGACGTTCAATGGTGGTTCGTCGGTTTCCATTGTTAAGGCAGAAACAGGGCTGGTTCTGTAAGCTCCCAAGCATATTCTTAGAGCTGCTGTTTGAATTGTATCTAGTTTCTTTAAAACTGAAGATTTAGCTGTATTGTAGATCTGGGCTCCATAGTCGAGTTTACTTCTAATGAGAGCTTGATACGTTCGTTTGAGGGTACTGAGATCAAAACCCCAGTTTTTGCAGCTTAGGGTTTTTAGTACATTTAATCTTCTGAGGCATTCATTTCTCATATCATCAATGTGATGTTTCCAGCTTAGAGTTGCATCAAACGTTAAACCTAAAATTTTGATAGCCTTCACTGAGTCGATTAGCTTGTTATCCACGCAGATTGTGGGGTTTGGGACTTTACATGGTGATTTGGAGAAGCATATGCATTTCGATTTATGATATGACAAGTTAAGACCAGCATGATTAGTCCAAGTGTGCAGATTTTCCAGTGTTTCTTGAAGAAGTGTTGCAGTAGTAGAGGGGTTTTTCCCCTTACAAAAGATAGTTAGGTCATCTGCAAATAGTATACCTTTTACAGGTGGTGTAATACTGCTTACTATACTGTTGATAGCTATGAGAAATAGTGTGACACTGATTACTGATCCCTGTGGAACACCTCTATTAATGGATTCTTCTTTTGACATGGTTCCTTTGTAGCGAACTTTAATTTTCCATTCCTGAAGGAAGTTGTCAATAAAGTGATACAAATTACCACGGATACCGATGTTACGTATTGTTTTGAGTATGTAAGCTCGTGAAATTTTATCATACGCTTTTTCTATATCTAGACTTATTGCCATGAGATGTTGTTTCTGTGTAAATGCAGCTTTTATTTCAGAATCAAGTATTAAAAGATGGTCAGTGGTGGATCGAAACTGGCGGAAACCATTTTGAAGTTCGGTGAAGAACTGCATTTTCTCTAGTTTCCAACGCAATCGGTTATTTATAATTTTTTCAAGTATTTTACACATAGAGCAGGTGAGGGCTATAGGTCTGAAACTTTCAGGTGAAGTAAGATCTTTGTTTGGTTTGGGGATGGGTACTATAGTTGCTGTGCGCCACTGTTTAGGAAAAGTTCTTGAGTTCCATATATAATTAAGGATTTCGTGAAAGTAAACCAGTCCATCTTGCGGTAAGGATTTTAACATTATGTAAGGAATGTTATCCGGCCCAGGGCTGGAGCATTTACTCTTTTCAAGTGCCTCCATGAATTCTGTGAAAGTAATGTTATCATTGTAGTTTTCTTGGTTATTTTCGTCAGGTTGGTAGCAGTGGGTCACCTTGCTTTCGCAAGCTTCTTCTCTTGAGGCCTCTGCAAAAGTATGCGCCAGTATGTTTGCTATGGTTTGGGGGTCAGTACTTGTAGTGTTTGTTGTATAATTGTGGAAAACTATATTATGTGTTCCATCGTAAGATCCCCGTATTTTGCGAATTTTTTGCCATACCACTCGTGACGGGGTTTTTCTGTTTACAGTGGACACGAATGTTAGCCAGGACTCTTTCTTGCTGTGCTTTACTACTTGACGTGCTTTAGCTCTGGCTTTTTGAAACTCGATTTTGTGTGTGGGGGTAGGTTGCCTTTTGTATTTATAATAGGCTTTATTTTTTAATGCTATCGCTGTTTTACATTCTTCGTTCCACCAACATACAGTCTTCCTAGAAACAGGGTATATCCTAGGAATAGTGACCTCGGCGGAATTGAAAATCACTTCTGCAAACGAGTTTACTAGTTTGTCAGTATCTGACTGACTGAAATTCATGGGGGATGTTAGATAGGATAAATTGTCAGAGACGTGTGCTCTGAACTTGTTCCAGTTTGCGCATTTTAAATTCCATCGTGGCTGACAGTTAAAACTTAAAGGAATGTTATTTGCATTAGTTAATAAAATTGGGAAATGGTCACTGCCATGTAATTGCTTGGCGACTGTCCATTCAAATTTATCTTGGATATCAGGAGTGATTAATGTTAAGTCAATTGCACTGGAAGTACCGTTGGTTGTACTGAAGTGAGTTTGTGAGGTATCGTTAAGCATATTGAGATTTTCGTTGTGCAAGAGCTGCTCCACTATTTTACCTCTTGCGTTGGTATGCTTACAACCCCATATAGTACTATGGCTATTAAAATCGCCCAGTATAATAAATGGTTTAGGAAGTTGTTGTGTTAACTCCTGCAGTGCATGTAAATCAAGTGGGCTTTTATTTGGTAGATATATGTTGCAAATGGAAATAGGTGTAGGAAGGTTTACTCTAGTGGCAATTGCTTCAAGTTCAGTTGTAAGCGGTATTGCCTGATGTTTGATGCTGTCTTTAACGTAGGTTACTACGCCGCCACTAGCATGGAGGCAGTCCTTGCGGTTTTTGTGATATTGAGTATAACCTCGTAATGATGCAACATAGTTTCCTTTGAAGTTAGTTTCTTGAATGCACATAATTGCAGGGTTATGTTTATTGATCAAGAGTTTAAGAAACTCGAAATTGCCATGGAAACCATTAATATTCCATTGAAGTATGTTATTCATATGTTAATTTTGTTTATGGGATAAGGTGTTATATCTATGGCGATTAGTTTTCGGGACACATCGGTTTTGTTCGCTCAGAGGCATTGTTGACCTGATTAATGTATTCCAGCAGCTTTTTTTGAATTTTACTACTTCTGGTCTTTATACTACGCTCTGTATAATAGGGATAGACTTTTTGCATTGTGTTCACTAGAGATTCTAGATCTGAAGTGTATTCCAAAGCTATGGGAACAATGTTTGTTACTCCAACACTGTTTTCCATAAAGCTTTGGAACTGGCTGAAGTTTAGTGCATAATTGTGGGTGTCGGCGTCGATAATATGTTTAATTGGTCTGAGAGATTCAGCTATTGACGAAATAAGGTTTGCTTTCTTAATCTTCTTAGCCTTCTGTGAAGCGAGGAGGTGCCGCGCTTCTTTTCCATAAGCATTATCCTCTGAATCAGTTGTGCTGTTTGATATTGGTCGTTTAGGTCTTGTTTGTGTTTCCATTAGCATAGGTTCTGGGGAATTGTTGCGTTCGTCTTGAAATGGCAGGATGGGCTCAGGGGTAGAAGTGAGGTTAGGTGATTGCTGCTGTTCAGTATCTTTTCCTTTAGGAGGGGAAGGGGGACGGTCCTGGAGGTTTTTGGTAGCGGTAGGCAATTCAGGAAACATGTCTTTGTTTAAGACCTGAGGAGTAGTTTCTTGTATACCGTCAGCTTCACGGCAATTTTTTGCAAAGTGGCCTTCCTGCTTGCAGATGAAGCAGGTAGGGGTATCCGCTGTTAGGTATATCCAATATTTAGTGCCTTCATATAGGATCTGTATGCTTGGAGGTAATTTCTCCACATCATTGGGTGGAATATAAAACTGACGTCTGAAACTAAGGATATGGGAAAGTCCTAGCTCAGAGATGCCAGCTCTTAAGTAGGTAATGTTTGACATTAGTTTAATTCCATGTGCTTTAGCTGAGTTTCTATGAGTGAGTTTGGTATAACTGACACACATTTGAAAGAACGATTCTTTTGTTTGGAGTAATTAGAGGACGGACCTGAAGAGTAACATTGTTTACATTTATTTTAGGATGTTTGGTAACCAGTGATTCTGCTACTTTAGATGACGTTAGGTATATACATATTCTGGAGTTCGAGATCCGTGAGATAAATTTTATGTTACTTGGTTCAGTTAATTTACTTACTGCGAGAGCGTAGTCTCTGATGGTAAGTCCGTCATGGGAGTCAATGACGATAGCTTCTTCTTTCTTGGGAGAAGTCTGAGTAACTGTAGCATAGCTGGAGTTTCTTGTAGCACTGTTGTTCATGGTGGTTGTGTCGACGTTGTGAGACGGTAGACTGCTGTACTCAGCAGCTGCCATTGCTTCTGATGGTGTACACTAGTTTGCTGTGTGAGGATTTTTAATAATGTCTTACTAACCCGCTTGTTATACTCGTTTAATTGTTAACATACGAGAAAGCATATTTAGTAGACTCGTTCTACTTATCCGTTATGTACGGTGAGCGTCTTTTGGATTCAGATTATTGATGTGTATCGGAGAACGTTTAAAAGTTGATTTCTTTGCTGTCACGGCCTCCTGAATCCCTGTAGTTATAGTTGTTCGGACATCAAAAGCAATTAAACAAACCGAAGGACAAATCAAACATAAGGCAAAAGAAATGGTACTGGAAATAAATGCGGATAAAGCTGTCTATAATTCTATATGAATACATCCAAAACAAAAGTAAGAGATAACGAAAACGAAATATTCGATTAATTCTAATGAATATACTAGTAAAGCTATAAAAGCCAGGACCACTGCAGGGAATAGATGTTTATATACACTATGAAAGTGTTCAGAAGAAGAAATCTTCCATTAAAAATTTACAACACTATTTATTAAGCCTATAGTATTATGTGGCTGCGAGGCATGCACCAGGACAGAGCAAATGATACAAGTTATACGATGGGAGAGAAATGTATGCCCTAAGAAAGATTTATGGACCAATTAAGGACCAAAATGGCTGGAGAATTTGTAGTAAGCTAGAATTAGACTCTACCAGAAACCCAATATTGTATCGTGTATAAAACATAGAAGACTTCAATGGGCTGGCTATCTGATAAGAATGGAAGACATCAGAAGTTTTAAGAGGATTTTCACTGGAAAACTGAAAGGGAGAAGAGATAGAGGTCGGCCAAGGTTGAAGACCTGGCCGAGTGGGCTGTCATTCTGAAGGAGGCGTTAGCTACACTGTAAGAGTTGTTTCGCCCAATAAGAAGAGGAGAACAACAAGAATAGATTATGATACAAGGGTTTAAAGTAAGGTTTTATTTTGCAAGTAGGAATGTTTGCGAAACTATCGCAGTATTTCTTTACTAGGAATTGTATATGATTATTCTGCTGAAATGTTTCAAATGATGATGATGATGATGATGATGATAAATAATAATAATAATAATAATAATAATAATAATAATAATAATAATAATAATAATAATAATAATAATAGTAATAATAATAATAAATATGTAATAACCAAATTAAAAATCGGGCAGGCCGTGCAGGCCTCTAAACCGTGTGGAATATCGGGCCTATCTATTCTTGAGGCGCATTCCTTCATGATTGATGACCTAATGATCAGTAGCAGGTTACTGTGAATGCAGTTACCGACCCTAAGGGCACGTCTGAACTTCATGTGTATAGAAACAAACGGGTCGGTCATTGAAACTCCTAATCAATAACAAGTTGAGCTGAAACAGGTTCAGATGTTGACATGCAGGTGTTTTCTTGACATGCACTTGTTAAATTTGTTACGTCAGAGTGGTGTGGAATATTTGTGTGACAGCGTGCCACAGTTCTCATACCCGAAGAACACTAACTACAGTCGGTCTTAGGAGAATTACATTTACAAATAGATATGAAATTTTCGGGGGGCGGGAGGGCGTTTATTCCCCCCGGGCCATGAACTGAATTCATCACTCCGAGAGGCGAGGTACCCCACCTGAAACTTTTCCGAGAATTGTAAACATCTATGCTGTTGCTTTTGTTGCTAGGCTAGCAATAATGTTCTTTATGCTGTATGTACTCACTAAAAACAAGCATTTGGTAAATGACAATGATGACAATTTGGTATTCGTTTCAACATTCAATGTAGGGTACAGTTCATAAAAGTGCTTTAAAGGGGATTTTGGGAATGCCCCTTCTTGTTTACAAGTCCAGGACACCTAAAGATGAATACCACGGACATAGGAGCCAAGTGAACTTCATTTATTTATTTTACAAGGTTCTCTGAGCCAAAGATTATAAACTCGAAGAATACAAATAAAACGACATACATGAAATGCACCTGTCTTAATTTAACATACAGTATTGTGATGACTAATAACATAATGTCTGTATACAAACGCTATCACATAAAAAAGAAGATGAATCGACAACCAATTCTTATACAATACAATAGCACTAAACAGACCTCCACGCAGCAATTTAAATATAAATATAATAATATTATACTCGTAGTATAAGCTGAGTTTGGACTGACTGGCAAAATGATCCACTTGAAAAGTGCTAGAAATGCCAAATTGCCGCATCGCTCTGCACCAAGTCCCAAACTTAGGTGAAGGTAGTGGTGTGATAGAATTCTGGAATGTGCTGAACTAAAGTCCTAAGGATCGTGGAGAGTTATGTTGTATCAGTAAATGTATAAGTCAGCTATAAATATTCGTAGACAATATGTATACATCCTAGTACAACAACCAAGTAAAAATAAAAACAACTTCCATAACTGGTTGGCTCCGTAGCTCAGTCGGTAGAGCAGCTGCCTACTGTGCAAGGTTCCCAGGCTCGATTCCCGGCTGGAATGGTGGGAATTTTTCTCTAGCCCACTGTCTGGAAGCATGAAGGAGAGTGTGAATCTAATGAATAAGAATCCTGAAGACTTGAAACCCATTGTTTAACGAGTAACACCATTGGTCAATATATTCCACAGGAGATGCCACCGATATGACCATCGAAGTTAATGGCAGAATATAAATGGAATAATTAAAAAAAAAAATTAATGACTATTTTTGAAATGATTACTCTATTTGATCCTTGAAAATCGTAACTTTCTTTCTCTTGAAATTCTATTATATAACATTAAATATTCATCACTTCTCTGCACATCTGATTTATTAAAATAATGTTCGTGAAATGTAGAGTAAATAAGGCCACTGTTACTGTGTACTGCTGTTACTTTTTCATTGGTAGAGAAAGTCGTGTCAAGCTATAACGTCATGTTTTTACTTTCTCTACTACGTATAGTAAGTAGAGGAAATATTATATTCCACCCAAAAATTCAATGTCGAGATTGCACCGGAAATATATCTTTTAAGGCCCCCTGAACCCGAAAAAAAAATAGAAAAAGGTCCGCGCGCGTGTGTGTGTGTGTGTGCGTGCGCGTGCGCGTGCGCGTGTGTGTGTGCGTGTCTGTGTCCGTCAGTCTGTCAATCTTGGACAGCATAACTCAAAAACGAAAAGTTGGTTAAAAACCAAAGTTGGTATTTAAGTTTAATGTCTTTTAAGGATTCAACACGAAGATTTTGAAGAAAATTCCTTCACCCTGAACTACCTTTTACATGTAAAATTTTTAGAAAAATTTCATTTCTCGAAAATGGCTGTAATGATTTTTATTAAAATGCCATATGTTTAAGATATTTTTATGGCAAAATAAATGTATATTTCGAATTTTCTGGCTGTAGCCCACATCGTCCTGTTTACTCTTGACGACTTTTGCATAACTGGTAAACCGTAAGAGACAGACCAAATCTTACTATACAAAAATGTAGATCTTGCTAAAACACATAATTTATATCCAAATGAAGTTTTTGTAGAATTAACCATTTCGGAGATATTCCTTATTATTTGTGCGAGTTTTCGAATACTTGAAATTTCGTCAAATGGAAGATCGTTATTTATATTTCTTAGCCGTGCAAAGAGGAGTCTGAAATGTTTAAAACATTTGACTGTCGCACAAAGCCTACTGTATTCTAATATTCCCCTTGCACCTACAAGGAAATAAGCAATAAGATAATTTCTGCAAATGTTTATCTCGAATAACACGAAGATATAGGAATAAGGTTTGTAAGAATGGTTAGTACAAGAGCAGAGGAAGTCATCTGAGTGCAACACATCAGATTTTTTCGTATTAAAAATCGACGAATTGACAAATTCGTAACGAATCATTGTTTTAGAAACTAGGCGTTAAACAGATTACTTGATGTCAGGATAAAAGCTTTTAAGAAGCGGAGCCCAATATGCCAAACAGTACTTTAGAATTATCTATTGCCAGAGTATATACATCAACTGTAGGACTGGCTACCCGCTTTTAGAAGTTTGTGAACACTTGCAACGTATAGAATCGAAGGTTCTTTACTCGTTTCTAAAGTTGGAGTCATCTGTAGGGTTATCTTGAATTCCTTGTCCGGGCATTTCATGTCCTGATACGTCACTTCACAGTGGGAACCACTGTTATACTTACTTCTGCTGACACATCCTAGACTACAGGATTTTCCTTGATAGCAATAATGGGATGAGCTGAACGCAGTTCAAGTTTATCGCAATCAACTGGTGACATCACTCTGACATAGACAATATGGGGGTGTGAGCGGCCGTGGCCTTTGGGCGTCCGCAGGAAGTGGTAGGGGAAGTGCTGCCCTTGAAATTGTATTGCAGTTCATTTTCCTTCTCCTGATACATTTCAACTTATGCTTTTATTAATGGAAAGTGCTTAGCTTGTATGCTGTCTTCAGAAGATATGCACTTTAGCGTCACTGTTTCATCGAAAACATCGTAAATAAACAAACAACGTTACATTTCACGTGCGTTTGTAATATTTGTTCACTTGCATTCTGTTATTTATTAAACTTACCAGGAAACAGTGTTAAAAATACCACTCAATTGCAGGCGACTCAAATAAGCTGTTCTTAATTTTTTTTTTTTTTTAACAGAAAAGGGTAACTTTTTTTTTTTTTTTTTTTTTTTTTTTTTTTTTTTTTTTGATTAACGTCCTCCAACATTGTGTCATATAGGAAGGTGAATGAATGAAATGGGTGAAATGATGCTCAAATGAGCCCGAAATCCATGGAGCTTTAAGTTACCCGATATTCGTTTTCTCAGGATAAGGGAAAACTTCGGAAGAAACCTTACCCGGATAACTTACCCTAAGCGAGATTCGAACTCGCGACCTCTTGAACGTGAGGCAGACACGCTACCGAGGCGGGCACAGAAAAGGGTAACGGTTGGTTCACAACGAGGGACAACGATAACCAGAATGAGAAAGTTGAAATACATGCATTCAACATTCAAATAGGAGTGTTCGCAACCGATAGGAAGCTTTCCCGGGCCCCGTTACGGGGTATTGTATGTTGAGCCCCACCTGTTGGGCGCAATTTGGGGGGGGGTGGTTACTCCGTCAGCGGGACTGTTTCCTACCTTGAAGTCGATCCTGAAGTCCCGGGTTCGATGCTGCGGCAGCTCTTCTTTTCCTCGGGTGCAGTTAGCTGTGGCCTTCTGGAAATTCTTACGAGCTGAGGACTCATTCAGGGAGCCCAGTTGTGTTTTGTGTTTTGTGCTGTGGCTGTCCAAGTGCAATGACGTCACGCTCTGCCCATGCAGCTGGCAACTTACAACCACCTCATTTCGTGATAGCTGTATAAAGGCTGGAAGCCTGCTAATCACTGATGAGTCATATGATAATACGAGCGGAAACGCGAGGTTTGCTGGTTAATTATACAGATGAAACGCGCTATGTTATTCACTTCTACGTTTTTCGCAGATTTAGTTGAAACATTTTAGACACCAAACTTTGTCCAATAATATTTAGCTCAAATATGGCGTTTTCGGTCATACGTACATCATCCCAATGTTTCATTTTTTGTGGTTCCCATGTACGAAACATTAGTTTACTTATGTAGTTATATATTCTGTTTGTGCTAACAATGCTTGGTTTCTGTAGGTATACTGCATCCTTGCTGTTGGCGGCAGAAGGCTGTAGATATGTTGGGCGTTGGCATCAATGTTTTCAGAATACATTATTGCTATGCACCTGTTAACAATACGATCCAGCAAGGTGGTTCTGATGATATTGATGATAACGTTGATGGAGAAGACCTTAATAATGATAGTGTTCCGAGTGTGAATGAGTGAATTCAGGCTCTAGAACTTGCACAAAGATTTCTATCATTCGTAAAGTCTAAATAATGACTGCATTTCTGTAATAAGAGCATATAATCAACTATCGTATGTGTGGAAAAGTCAAATAAGTAAAGTAAAATTGCAATTTTTTTAAATCTAGTGTGAAGTACCATTGCTCTGAATGTTTTTTGTAGTTCAAATTATGAGTAACAGTATTGGCAGGCGTATGATTAAGGTGCATAATTGCGTTTGTTTCATTAATTACCCTTTTAAATTAAATAATACCGAGAGGCATGGCTCAGGCGGTAATGTCTGTGGCCCGCATTCGGGAAGCCGTAGGTTCGATCCCCGCGGCTAACCTCCCTGACCCATTTTTTTTTTTTTTTTTTTTTTTCGGAGGTTTCCGCTGGTCGCCAGACAAATGCTAGGAAGGATTTCTATATCCTTAAAATTACCTCTCCCCCATTTCGTTACATTAATAATTTCATCCTTCATCCCGTTAATTTCTTTGCGTTGGAAGCGTCGGCGAGCGTCGCGGTAGCGCACGGCAGGAGGAAAGAATGCGCTCTAGTCCCCCAGATTCCAAGGCAAACCTACTAGTTTCCGAGCCCTCATGGGAGTACGAACCCGAATGGGCAGGAGAGGACCGGCCTCCGCCGGGGCACTTCTAACTGGGAAAATGTAGGGACCCTGCCACCTGCTCTGTTGTGGTAACATTCCAGCTACCCTTAGGATCCATTCGCCTCATCCATCCTCCCGGGGGTGCCCCGTCAGGAGCATAGGCACAAAAGATCGCCTTTCGTCTAAGTTCTGAGTCCCCCTCCACAAGTTGTCATAGTCATACATTAAATAATACATCATTAGTTTGACTAATATAATAGTTCCAGTTCCATAAGGAAATTCATTTTTACGTTTTCTAATTAATACATTATTTTAGCCCTACAGTACACAACATTTTTGTCGACAAGCTAGATGTAGCGCTTTTATAAATGGCTAAACGCGCAACTTTCATGAAGGTGCTATAATTATCCCAAACAATGAGCTTGCACAAGAAACAAGTGCAACTTCTGTTACGAAGAAAGAACACCGTCCCAAGGTTATTCCAGTCGTGGGTGGACCCTGCAAGGCCATTGTGTGGTTTTGTAACTAACCCCACGCACAGTTCTCTGGGTGCAACATCTGGCACCTTAGTACTGGAATACACAGGTTACACAAGCAATAACTGTATAAGGAACAATCACATGACTATCAGAACTCGTATATTTACATGCCCTAGTAAAAATTCATATTTCAGCTGTGTTTCTCTTTAATTCTTATCAATTCTGTTAACAGCCATAAATGATTTTAATTACATAATCCCACTGTAATATACCTTTTGGGGATATGCTACGATTTCATGGCCTTTAGGAATATGTTGACATTGCAGGTAAATTAATCATCCCGTATTCACATCTACCAACTTAACCCACCCACCTATATTACGTACTTTTAAGGCGTAGGCAGCTGCTATTTTTCACACCCTTAAACTTAACAATATTTTGATTAATGCAGATATAAATTATAACCAAATTTTGAAACCGAAATTATAATGTGAATATATGTAATTGATAATAGAAAGAAACAAAAGGAGATTCTAATCGATAGTTAAGGGGAAGACGTAATAAAGCTGAATAGATTAAAGTCTCAAGAATGGAAGCCTAGGCAGATTTAAATGAGTGATAAGGTTACAATTGTTGTATGTATGAAGCCCGAGTGATTCCGCGGGCTGATTCGTATCTTACCATGACGTACTCTAAAGTTGACCATTGGAAATCGCTTCCTTCGTGTCGCCCACGCAAAACAAATGCAACGCAAGACACACTCGTCTTGAATCGAGCCGAGGGTACACGTGCAATTTGTGATTTGTACGTAAGCTGGTGCGTATATATAATTCGGCGGTCGCTGGAGGGCGACAAAGTTCAAATATTATAACGTTGCAGTTGAAGTTACAAAGTTACATTCTATTTAAATATCGTCGGCAGTTCTCTACAAATCTGGAAATTTGCAAATAAAGTTAAATGTTGGTTAATTCTTCGTTTGGTTCCATTCCTACCACAACTCACGCATACCCTGCAGATTAGGACCTCTTGCTAGAGCTAGTCCGGACACAAAAAACAGGATAGATGTCCTGGCGACGAGATCTTATAGATCTTAAAGGCGACGTCTTCAACTTAGAGGAACGTTTGCGTCAATTTACGTAGTGACTTTTGCCACCTCTTAATTGTGCTCCTATTTATATTGCATACGTTATAATTTAAAAGAGTAAAGCACTGGAATTAGTCGTTCAACTTTTGTTGTAATGACGATGGAAGATAATATGCAGAGAGTCACTGAATCTTAATACACGTTCCACGAGATAAACAGAGTAGGCCATGTTTAAATCAATAGTAATCATGGCGACTAACTTGAATGAATGTGTTGATTCTGAAATGAAGAAACTTGGAAAATATGCGTACTTCTCTAATACCTGAAACATCTAAATAGAGATATGAAAGATCCTATAGCATTTTTAAAAATCTGATGTGTTGCACTCACATGACTTTCTCTACTCCTGTACTAACCATTCTTACAAACTCTTATTCCTCTATCTTTGTTAGTCGAGCTAAACATTTGCAGAAATTATCTTACTGCTTATTTCCTTGTTGGTGCAAGGGGAATATTAGAATACAGTAGGCTTTGAGCAATAGCCATATCTTTTAAAGCTTTGAGCTTCCGTTCTCTTTGCACTGCTAAGATATAAAAAAATGAATCACGATCTTCCATGTCACAAAAGTTTGTTTTCCAAAACTCACACAAATAACAAGGAATATCTCCGAAATGGTTCACTCTAAAAATTTTTATTTGGACAAATTGTGTGTTTTAGCAAGATCTACATTTTTTGTACAGTAAGATTTCCTCTATCTCTTACAGTTTACCAGATATGCAAGTCATCCAGAGTAAACAGCACTACATAGGCTATAGCCAGAAAATTAAAAACATACATTTCGTTTACCATAAAAGTATCTCAAACGATTTTAATCAAAATCGTTGAAGCCATTTTCGAAAAAATAAAAATTTTCGAAAAGTTTTCCATGTGAAGGGTAGTTTAGGAAGGAGGAATTTTCTTCAAAATCTTCGTGTAGCATCCTTAAAATACATTAAACGTAAATACCAATTTTGCATTTTAAAGGACTTTTCGTTTTTGAGTTATGCTGCCCACGGACTGACGGACAGACACACACACGGACTTTTTTCTAAAAATGTTTGGGTGGAATACAATACTTCCTCTACTCACTATACGTAGTAGAGAAAGTAAAAATTGTTTAAATGAGACGAAAGTAGGGATACGTGAAAAAACATTGCTTGCCTATTAAGTTCAACCATCAGGACTCATGGAAAAATCAGTGTTACGTTTCAAGGTTGGTATTTCACAGTTCATTTATACGCCATATTAAATTACTAATTATCTCCACTTCGCAAAAATTGTGTGCAATATACGTGTAGTAAGTGTTATTGCTAATCCTCGGAATTTGAAGACTTGACTGCGTCTCGTCTTTTCAAGCTCTTCCTCGGCCCAGTAAAAATCACTTGCTATTCTTATATAGCAATATACTATTATTGTAAAAAATATGAAATGGAAACGATGGTCAACAATTAAAAATGTGTTTTAATCACTTCTGCAAACCACTGGTACAGAAGCTTTTTTTTTCTATCTACTACATGATAATCTACATAAATGTTTGTCGAAATTAATTGCCAGTTCGTTATTTTACATAAAGGAGGTACAGGAAGCTGAAGCGATAGTCAAATGTTTCGCTTTGAAATCCCAGGCACTTTCCACGTCATCACGAGAAACAAAATAATGATAACTTAGTACCTTTAAATTGTGTGATATAGTATTAGAACGTTCGAACAAATAGCAACGAATATGTCTCAAATAGTTAATGCTACGTTTCTCTTGTACATTTTTATCCATCTCTTCTGGTTTACCAATTATACAAAATTAAATTTGAATGAAGAGGCCTTCTCAGAGTGAATTCACAGAAAATTCAAAATATATATCGTATGTTAGTACTCATGCAAATAACCGATACATATGCATATTTTTGAAGTAAAAATCCTTAAATAAATTTATAAGAACAACAAAATGAAACATGTATTTCCATGTAAAGCAGGCATCGGCAAACATGTATTCAATGAGGCCTCGCAACTATGATGTGTCAGGGGCAGCGCTTACTCTGTCTCCCCTTCCCCCTCCCTCGCAGCCTTAACTGGCACTGCATACACACTGATCACGGGAGGACTGTCCTGTCGTATTTACCTGCACTTCTAAACATGTCTGTCAAAGTGTAATTAGATAAGCTTCTTTATTTATAACTTTGAATGATATTAGTTTATTTAACTTAAAGTCTGAGTATATTCATAGAATTAGAGTGCATCTAATTATTCCTGATCTATTAAATTTGATATCTAGAATAGCATTATTATTTTTTCTCTCACCATGCAAGGAACGTAAAGTTCAAAAAGGACTAACCAACTGCAACAGCTCAAAGAGCAATATTCAGATAATACACCTAATATTAATGCAAATATAACTGATAGACAACTTCACGCCATCTATGCTGTTGCTTTGGAGATTACTCAGTCACTTAGGTGTTTTGGTTATGGAGATTTCATAAAAAATGTGAGAGTAAAGTTGCCAACATAATTTGCCCTCAACAATGATATTTTTAGTAATATTGCATTATCATCACAAACCATACAGAGAAGGGTACATAAAATAGCAGAAATAACCGAAAAAAGACTACAAACCGAGGTCCACGAATTTATAGACGTTTCTCTCGCGTTGGATGAAAGCACTGACAACGTTGACACAGCACAATTGGTAATTTTCACTCGTGGAATTACTAAGAACCCCTCGATACAAGAATATATGCTTGAAGTCATTCCACTTAGGGAACATACAACAGGGACAGAATTATTTCAAGCATTTAAGAAATGTGTGGAACAAAAGAAACTGAATCCAAAAAAGCCTTGTATCGCGATTAACAGATGTTAATTTGCATGCTATACTGAGAGTGGCTACTTGTGATATATCACTAGATTTTCATGGTACATTGCAAGTAGAAGTGAATTGAAATATATTGCTCAAATACCTAGGCCTACCTAAAGTGTCGTAGACCAAAATAGCTGGATTCAAGTATGTGTACTATTCCTTATTGTATTCTGTAGCGAGCGAGTCCAGCACTGACACTGAACGAAGGTCAATGCCATCCCCTGTTCTACATTACATCATGTGCATTGCGGGTTGCATGTTGAGACGTCATACTCACCCCTCATTGAGTACATATTTGCCGATGCCTGATGTAAAGGATGGTTTTCGAGAGAGCGAAAAGACAAGTACCCGAAACCTTGGGAAGACAATAAGAACGCTTTTGGCTAAGGTTTTATACTGTCAAACCACAAAGAGAACAGTGACCCCATAGCAAGCGTATACTGTAATGTCAAGCTAGGCATTAAGAAATGGATGTAATGCCGGGATTACGATAAACTCTACTTAATGTGACTGAACGCAACGGGGTGTAACGTTGAAATCTAGCACATTGTATTAAATGGGGTTATTTAGGTTTGACTTTACATGACTAACTTCGTGACTAACGAAAAAGACAGACTGCGGCGTGAATCGTGGTTACGTAGTTTTGGTAGTCTGATACATTATATACCGCCGTGATAAAATATCTTTTGTATGAATTCAATGGGAAATTTGTTTGTTTGTTTAGAACATGGATGTATTAGGCGATTGTGGTTTTACTTCATTGGGCCATGATCAGGCTAGGAGAATTACATCACTGCAGTTTGCGGCGTAGCATGTCTTGTTCGTTAGCCACGCTGAACTTGATATAACTTAAGAGTTGGCAATGCCAAACTTTTCCTTCGCGATACGTCAAGCTTGGATGTCACGTGACTAATTTGAAACAATCGGCGAGAGATAATGCCATGCAGTAGTTTCTTTATGTAACTATTTGCTCAGCACTCTTTCTCTGTTTCTTTTGTTTTGCTCCTTAAGAAGGTTATGGCCCTCTTCATACTGTAGTCGCAATTTAAAATGTTTCTAACTCCACACTGCCGTGTGTTCTTTGTTTTCATGTTTGGAAACATAACCTCTGATCAGTAAAACCGAGAGTTGTTTAGAATATCCGCCATGTCTGCCGAATAAAAGAATAACCAATCAGAATCACTTCACCTTACGTCCCGTGGCGTCAAGTGAAGTTCGTTGTAATCCCGGCATAAAATAAAACCCGTGGCACTAAAAAGCAACTTTGAATTTGTGCCGCCTGTGAGCTATAGTGTACTGTGATACACGAACGTCGGAGAAGTTGCCTAACAACCAGGAGGTTTCCCCCACCATTGCTGAAGAATAGCATGAGGCAGCCTTGGAATCTGCTTATTTGCTTCAGAAAATCACACTAAGCGAATATAAAATACTCAAAATAACTTAACCAATATCACTGCTACAGATATAATGTGTGTAATCTTAATCGTCCTACAGATTATAAACACAATTATAGTAATAATCCGAGAACAAGTAAATATGAAGATTTAATTCTATAAAAATATAAAATATGATATACAAGCAATAAAAGACTAAAAAGGGGTTGAAGATTGCCAAAGATACCTTATAAAATGAGAGCACAAGCATCCAACAATGTTAAAAAACAGTAATACCCACCTTCGTGGGTGGGATCAGCATGTCTGCCTCATATTTCAAGAGAAGTATTGTATTCCACTAAAAATTTCAGTGTCGAGATTTCGCCGGAAATATGTTTTGAGGTTCCTGAATCCAAAAAAAGCAATTTTAGAAAAAAAGTCCGTCTGTGTCTGTGAGTAGCATAACTCAAACGAAAAATTCGTTAAAAACCAAAGTTGATATTTAAGTTTAATATCTTTATAGGATGCGAAACGAAGATTTTGAAGAAAATTCCTCCGCCCTAAACTACCCTTTAAATGGAACATTTTTCAAAAATTCAGATTTTCTCAAAAAGGGTAGCGATTTTTATTAACATGCCATATATGTAAGATATTTTTATGGCAAATGAAATGTATATTTTGAAATTTTTTTGCTATAGCCCACGTAAAAGAATTAACCCCACGGCGTAAAAGGCCTATCCGCGCCAAGGCCTACCGCCCAGCCGCTGCGTCCCCCACTTCTGCCCACCACAGGCGTCAGCACTGGAGTGGTACGTGGTCTTACTACAAGAGTAGAGAAAGTCATGTGAATGAAACACATCAGATTTTTTTAATAGTACTCAACACCTATTGCGAGCAATTATACATGAAGTGAAATGATAATTTGGAACGGAAACTTTTGGGCCTGAGTTTATGTTACCTCCCTGACATTTACCATGTATGAGTGAGGTAGATCTGGAAAAATAAAAACTCAGGGATAACGGTCCTAGTAGAATTGAAACCATAGAACTTCTGCTCAGGACACCGTGCTTTAACGGTCTTGCCCATTCGTCTATTCAAGAGTTCTGCGTTCGAACGTCGGATAAAGTGAGTTAGGTATAGAGATTAGGCACGCAATCAGCTCAGTAGCTAAGACTAGCTCTATTCAACCAACTAAATCATAGAATGAAGGGTACAGTGGCAACCCATACCGGGACATCCCGAATATAAGTCTCAGACCCCGCTTCATTTTTCGCTAGTTTCATAAAAAAATCTGCAGAAGGTCGCTAGAATTGAAGTAGGTGTAATTCCGTTCTATTTTCTCAAATATTTTTCATATTTTAAATATTTGCCACGCAAAGCCAGTCCTGCAAAGAATGCTAGTGAACGCATCTCATAATTTGGGTTCGTCCCAGTTTCACATTTTACTTGATGCAAAACAGAGACTTCATTGAGCAGCAGTGATCGGTCCTCCAGTATCACCTAGTGAGAGCTTCTGCCGTTAGATGGCAGGGCACGCAGCCAAGCAATCTGATCAGTAGCATGTGTCATTCAACGATCTTCAAATCTATTCATCATTTATATAACAGTTTAAATAAAAATGATATAAATTATTATAAAATTATCAAAAAGTGCCTCATTTTAACCCAGATACATTCTATTTAAAATTAAATCTCCAAATCGTGGTGTAGTTATACAAGTCTAGAAGGAGGAAAACATTGGTTTTGTATCACCATTACAAACTATGAATCCTGAGACAAATAGCAACTGCCTAAGTAAAGATACAATTAAATGCAAAGATGAAATGTTGCATTAACGGAACACAAATTTAAACCCTCCGGGAAAATGCCATTCATTTGTAAAACAAACGTAAAAGGTTTGACTCTTGATCAAATATTTGTTGTAATTTTGTTTTAGAACTATCGGAAATAAAACAGGGAATATTTTCAATTCGTTTAAATACACAGGCATAAATCCCCTCTAATCAAGCCGTGAGTAGTTAACATACAACGGAGTTTTAAAGGGGAGGTATACTTAGATATGCCATTATATTTAAAAACTAAATGTAATCTTTTGGAAGCGTGTTGCAATTAGGGTTGCCAGATTTCAGGGAGGAAAAATGGAAGACATATCGACACTGAAATTTTAGCCACCTTTGAAAGAACACCAAATAGCCTACATGTTCTTGTATTATTACAATTATACTATGATTAGGATTACGCTTTTGAACACATGAAACAAATTAATATTTATTATTTTGACGAGCATTTTTCAACAATTTCTTGTCTGGAAGTACTGCAGTATAAAATTACAGAAGCTTTCATTCTAGTTGAAGTAAGCGTACAACTCATGTTTTATTATTTTGGTAATCTTGGGGATAACCGGGAGGATTATTCGTCATCCTTCCCTGAATCTGGAAGTATAATGGCGGCGCCGTGGCTGAGTGGTTAGACCGCTCGCCTACCACCTAGGCGGGACCCGCATGTGGTATTCGTGGTGGACGGGTTTTCTCCGGGTTCTCCGGTTTCCCCCGCCATTCATTCTACCAATTGCTCCATTATCACCCTTCCAATCATTCATTTCGCCAGCATTTCATATCAGCCCTTCCTCACTATCATACCTGGTGCTTGACTGACCACCTGCTTCCAGGTCTTCATTCTGTCTGGTCCAGAGGTTCCTCTGCTCCCCGACAGGCGTCTGACACTAGGCTCTGGCTTGTAAGTCCTAGGGGGCGTAAGTCCTATATAAGGGGAGGGTAATCAGAGAAAGAAAGAAAGAAAGAACAAAAGTGTAACAGGTAATTCAACAAGTTTACATCTAATTGGTCCTTAACTTGCTGTTGTCTCTATTATTATTATTATTATTATTATTATTATTATTATTATTATTATTATTATTATTATTATTATTATTATTATTATTATTATTATTATTACTACTACTCTTACTATTACTAATAATAATAATAATAATAATAATAATAATAATAATAATAATAATAATAATAATAATAATAATAATAATAATAATAATAATAATAATAATAATAATAATAATAATAATAATAATAATAATAATAATAATCACGACACCACTCGTAATAAATCGCATATTATCAGTATAATTCGATTGTCAACAATGAAAATTTAACAATGGGCTCTATGATTGATCAAGTATATCAATGCTTTGTGAAATACACAGTAGCTTCTAGAGACTAAAATTACATCCTTGCCACGTCTTTGAATTCTAAAACGATATTTTTTGTATAAAAGTGATGTCTGACTAACGGTGCTGAAAAAAATGACAGGCTTTTCGAAATTTTGAATTTTAAAAAGTATAAATTCAAACAATTTTTACTGGCTTATGTATAGAGTAAATATAACACTGGCGCTAAAAGGTTTAACCATCTAGAGTGTATTTACAATCGAGCGTTCCAGGCAAAAATATTCGCTAATTAAGATATAGTATACTCACGAGTTTTGGCTAGTTTTCTTAGTTTTGGATTATGTGCGTTCCATTATGTTCGCTTCTACAAGTGCTATTTTGGATTCAGGGGTCTTGAAATTTATATGTACATAGGTAAGTATTTTTGGTAAAACTTTTTTGGCTGAATTGCAATAAAATTACTACTTCCTTTACCTACCACAGGCAAGTTACAGGGAACATAAAAATATAGGTAATATTTAATCTGAGTGGTCATTGTAATAACAGGGCTTATAAGTAGGAGGTGTACCGTTGAGAAAATTTGTGAACCAGAGTGCCTACCAAAAATAAATCAGCGTTTAGTATAATTAATAGCAAATGTCCTATGGTACGGGTTTCGTTCTCACACACACACACACACACACGCACGCACGCACGCACACACACATTAACTATTTATTATTATTATTATTATTATTATTATTATTATTATTATTATTATTATTATTATTATTATTATTATTATTATTATTATTATTATTATTATTATTATTATTATTATTATTATTATTATTATTATTATTATTATTATTATTATTATTATTATTATTATCATTATCATTATCATTATCATTATCATTATCATTATCATTATCATTATCATTATCATTATTATGATGATGATTATTATTGTTATTATTATTATTATTATTATTATTATTATTATTATTATTATTATTATTATTATTATTATTATTATTATTATTATTATTATTATTATTATTATTATTATTATTATTATTATTATTATTATTATTATTATTATTATTATCATTATCATTATGATTATTATGATGATGATTATTGTTGTTATTATTATTATCATTATTATTATCATTATCATTATCATCATCATTATGATGATGATTATGATTATTATGATGATGATGATTATTATTATTATTATTATTATTATTATTATTATTATTATTATTATTATTATTATTATTATTATTATTATTATTATTATTATTATTATTATTATTATTATTATTATTATTATTATTATTATTATTATTATTATTATTATTATTATTATTATTATTATTATATATTATGTAGGTTAAAGAAATAAAGTCAAACAAAATAAAATAGAATTAAATAACAAACATCAAATAAAAAAAACTGTAAATATGCACAATAGAGAAGTATTCAATTAGACTAAGATAGCTAAAAATTAGAGGTAAATAAAAGTGCAAATGTTCAAATAGAACATCAACAATATATACATGTATATAAAATGAAAATTGTATGTAAATAAATAAATAAATGCAAGCATGTAGTATTCATACGGAATGGGGCATGCTATTAAATATAAACACACACACACACACACACACACACACACACACACACACACACACACACACACACACACACACAAGCAGTTCTATACATAAAATGACGGAAGAACACTGTGGAATGCAGTCAGTTATGCAAAGCCTTGAAGCTAGAAACTAGGGTCCTCAAGATGTGGTTGCCGCCCCGACGCCACGCTCTGTGCAGGCGATAAATAGCATCTCGTGCGTGACCTTGATGACCCAAGGTCAGTTATTGTTCACTAGGGAACTCCTCCCTTCAGCCAAGCAGGCGCCAAGTGTTACGGCTGACTACTTCTGTCAAGCTACACTGACTGGCACGTAAACAAATCCGGTCGAACCTGAATCACTCGCATCAGAGGAATAGAGAACCCCATCTGCACATGCAAACGTTCATTTATTTTTTATGTTCCATTTATAAGCCGCCTTTAACATCTTAGTTATATCGGTGGCTTTTTACCTTTGAAGCTGTTCCTCAACAGCACACTCCCTTATCATGGTGTATATCTTTGGGTTAGTATTACTTCTGATCAGGGTTGCCAACATTTAAAACTAAAATTATCGTACCAGTCACTCAAAATTATAGATTTGGATCCAAAATTATCGTACATCATAAAGCAAACGCTACAACAATAAAAATATGAGTATAATACTTATGAAAATATAAGAGTAATGTTGTTTATTATATCCACTTACAAGATTCATGACCTCACCAAATATTACAGCTTTAGCACTTATGTTTCTCGCACTATTCATCTGAAAGTTCAGCTTCCTCAACCGTTGCAGCATTGCACCATTTGTTGTTGAGATAAACCTTAACATCTTCTCGGTGACGTGCAGATTTTAAGATCTACCACGTTCTTTCATAAGTTGAGACAACATAAGCTGAGTTCATTTACCGTATCTAGTGCCAATCTGTTTCTAACTTTGGTTTTTATTAAACTCAGTTTAGTAAAAAAAAAAAAAAAAAAATCACAAGAAGTGCTTCTGTAGTGCAAGGAAACCACTGATGATGCAAAGGCCGCTAGTTCTTTGAAATCAGAATTTTCACCAAGGTGAGATGTGTTTAACAGAAACTGTCAGGTTCAGGCATATTCTTTATTTCACACAGAATATCAAGTATTCCGAGTTTTCTCCATTGATCATCAATTTTCTGAACAGTGCCTTCTTCATTGAGATTATCAGACCTGGGCACAGTGGCAATAAGAGGATAAAGGGTAGCAGGCTTAGTAGTTATGGGGTGGAGACAGACAATGAGGACAAAAGTAGTGTTATTTGTAATTAGTTTTATTTCGCTGGAGTGACAAACCAGTGAAAATCATATTTCGCCGATATCGCACTATCATACATTCAAATTATCGTACACCCCCATAATTACCGTACGGGTTGACAACCATCGTACAAACATTAAAATTATCGTATGCCCCCATAATTATTGTACGAGTTGGTAACCCTGCTTCTGATCTTCTTTTCTTCCCAACAAAGCTTAGGCCAAAGACCTATTTCGAGGCTAAACACATTTGTACTCCATCTTCTCAAATTACTGTCCAATATTTCTCTGTCCAGAGGGTTGTTTAAAAAGGCCTTATCTTCCATGAGTTGTGCTCTTATTTCGGTATTCCTCATTCAGTCTAAACTTGTTACTCCCAATAGTGGTCGTAGAAATTTCACTTGAGCTGCTTCTACTCTAGCCATTTTTTAAATCTCAAAACCCAAGTTTCGCAAACGTATTTTACTGCTGGTAATTGACACGATGTTATGTACTCTTTGTTTCACTTCTCTTCTCATGTCTTTACCGAAGTATATTTTTATACATCCATTTAATTTGTTATAGATTTCTGTTTTCCTCAATATCTGCTTTTGTATTAAAAAATGTAATAACTATTTAAAAGTTGATACTTGCTACCTTCGTCTATAACTATTTTAGCTATTTTTTGTTCTCTTGTTACCATTGGCATTGCTTTCGTTTTCTTTCCAGAAATTTTTATATTATATTATTTTCCTATTTCATTTAAATGTTTGGCTGTTTTTTACTTTCTCTACTACATATAGTAAGTAGGGGAAGTATTGTATTTCACCCAAGAATTCGATGTCGAGATTTCACCAGAAATATGATTTGAGGTCCCCTGAAACCAAAAAAGCATTTTTAGAGAAAGGTCCATGTGCGCGCGCGCGCGCGCGCGCGTGTGTGTGTGTGTGTGTGTGTGTGTGTGTGTGTGTGTGTGTGTCTGTGAACAGCATAACTTAAAAATGAAAAGTCTATTAAAAACCAAAGTTGGTATTTACATTTATTATCCTTTAGGGATGCGACACGAAGATCTTGAGGCGGCGCTGTGGCCGAGCGGTTAGCGCGCTCGCCTACCACCTAGGCGGCCCGGGTTCGATCCCAGGGACCCGCATGTGGTATTCGTGGTGGACGAAGCGGCGTCAGGGCGGGTTTTCTCCGGGTACTCCGGTTTCCCCCGCCATCTCATTCCACCGGTGCTCCATCTTCATGTATCATCAGTGACACCGCCTGCGGTGCCGTAGTAGTAAAAGCGGGCGTTAAACACTACAACAACAACGAAGATCTTGAAGTAAATTCCTCCACCCTAAACTACCCTTTACATGGAAAACTTATCAAAAATTCTGATTTTCTCGAAAATGTCTAACGGTTTTGATTAAAACGCCATATGTTGGATATATTTATGGTAAATTAAATATATATTTTGAATTTTTTGGCGATAGCCCGTATACTTCTGTTTACTCTTGATGACTTTTGCATAACTGGTAAACCGTAAGAGATAGACCAAATCTTACTATCCAAAAAATGTACATCTCGTTCAAACACACAACTCATGTCCAAATGAATTGTTTTGTGGAGTGAACCATTTCGGAGATATTCCTTGTTATTTGTATGAGTTTTGTAATATTGATACTTTCCATGCAAAGAGAACGGAATTTGAAGGCTTTGAAACATTTGACTATCACTCAAAGCCTACTGTATTCCCACACTCCCCTTGCACCTACAAGAAAATTGGTAATAAGATAATTTCTAAAATTGTTTATCTCGACTAACATGAACATAGAGGAATAAGAGTTTAAGAATAGTTTGTACAAGAGTAGAGAAAGTCATGTGAGTGCCACATTTCAGATTTTTTATAACCTTTCTACAAGCTATCCTTACAGAGATTTGTTTTTATATATACATATATTTCTGTTAATCGAGATACGATATATATTAATCATACAGGGTGTTTAAAAAGTGTCCGATATTGCAACAGGAGTTGGGATTGGTAAAAACTAGAAAAAATGTCACTGTAAACATATACCCGAAAACAAATATTTGTTGAGATATGAGCCATTTTATAAAAATGTCCAATATATGCACATTTTCAATTGGTTTGGCATACGCCAAAGTATTTAAATGTCCCCATAGTTAGAAACCTATTGGGTTGAGGTCCAGCGAACGGGGAGGCCATGCTACTGAACCTCTTCGACCAATCCATTTGCTATTAAATGTTGCCCCGTCATGCATAAACCACATGCGTCGTCTTTCCACAAGCACAACTTCTCTAAAAGCACGAGTAACTCATCACGCAGGAATCGATTATACACAGCACCTGTTTGCTTGGTAAAATGTATACTCCTAGCAGTCGGTCATCCACAATCCCCGCCCGCAAATTGGGACAAAAGTGACCCTAATACTTAAACCAAAAATAATTTAGTGGACGATGGATTGGTCGAGGAGGTCCAGTAGCATGGCCTCCGCGTTCGCCGGACTTCAATCCATTGGATTTGTGGCTACGGGGACATTTAAAGACATTGGTGTATGCCAAACACATAAAAAATGTGGATACTTAGCACATTTTTGTAAAATGGCTCATATTTCGACACATATTTCTTTCCGGACATATGTTTATAGGAACATTTATTCTAGTTTTGACCAATCCCAACTCCTATTGCAATATCGCTCACTTTTTTAAATATTCTGTATATACCATTGTAGATGGAAGGGCATACCGAAGGCTAAAGCGTAGTTTTTTTCCCTAAGGCATCTTCCCCTTATTCAGAGGTTACCCTCATCACCCGGCCGCTGCGTCCTCCAACTGCAGCCAAGACCACGGAGGAGTGCAGGTTGGGGGTGGCGGGGGTCAGCACGCGGACTCCCCCGACCGTAAGGCGACTACTTTGACCTTTTAGGGACGCTACCTTTCTATCAGGATAGCTCCTCAATTGGCCCCCCCCAGGGACCTAACGAGGCTGAGTGCACCCCGTACCAGACCTCCCAGCAGGGGAAAAATCCCATGCCGGTACCGGGGATCGAACACGGATCCTCCGTGCCACAGACAGGCGCGCTACCACTACGCTACGGAGGCGGTCTAAAGCGTAGTAATTCTTTAAAAAGTGAAGCAAAGTTTGCTGGCTAAAAATCCCATACTCTTTTCAAGACATAAGAAGCAAATAATGAGTTGGCACTTCAAAAAAACAAAGGTGAAAAAATACAAACAATGAAGTATTGGAAAAAGTAAACCAAGAACAATGAATTCCTCGGAAATGGTTAATGTAAGAAACAAGTTGACATAAATCGTGGTTTAACGATCTCTTATTCTTTACAATACAAAATAGTACAAAATGCCCTCGAAACCAAGAGAACTTCTTGGGCCATGCTCCAGATTTATCTATTTATATAGATGTCATTAGCCGTGCACATAATCTAAAACACGTGGTATTTTTATAAAAATCGTTCGCCATGTTTGCGAAATTCAAACATAGGGTGGAGATATTTTCTTGAAAATGTTCGTGTCGCATCGACGAAAGATGTCCATTGAATTCATGTACAAAGTATGGTATTTATCCGACATTTTGTTTTTCAGTTACCTCTGCCATAAAGCATAGTGTTTTGAAAGTGTCCCAATAATGGAATATTACAATCTATGTAAGTAGCTATATTCTCAAGACTCGCTCATGAGAAGTGAGTATAAAGATGTACAAGATCGGCAAATGTAACAGAAAAAAGACGATGAAAATAAATAGATCAGAAGACAGAAGTTCCTATTACACATATCTCAGCTGCTGAATTGCTTGTCACTTCCGCTTATGTCGCGATATGTCCGGATGCAAACTTATGATTGCATCCCTGCATTAACTTGTGTTTCTTCTCCCGAATACTGTTTCACTTAATATTTGCATTGATCAATTTCTAAATGTCGAATTATCACTGCTCTGCATTTTGGAAAAAAATTTGATATTTTAGTTTTGAATGCCGATTCCCCTTAATTTTAGGGTGCTGATTCCAGATGTGTTATAACTTTTCTTCTATCACGTCCAGATTTAAAAAAAAATGAATACAAACTTTTTATATTAACTCATTACCGATATATTATATTTATACACACATCTCTACAAGATAGTCATGCTTAAGAACGTCGTTATTAGAATTATGTAATTGTAAACATTATGTACATTTCACAAGAACTTCCTATATTGATATAATCGATATTACTTATATTTTACAGGAAGAAATGTTATTTTTGCACTTCTTTCATAAACATGAGAAGTGCAGAGAGACCCAAAAACATCCGAACCGCTGCGCAGACGAAAACACGATAACAGCAGCTCATATACACACGGTCACGTGGGTGACTTGTTTTTCTCTGCTCTGAAAGTGCAGTATTGAGCTGACGCACTATCGTGTGGTTGAGTTATTACCAGTGAGTTTTATTATTTTGTCCTGTATACTTAGTCACAAAGTGTATTATGGCTCAGCATTTGTTTTCTTCTGCACAGCGTGTATTTATTTATGATTCGTATGTGTTGACTCAGCTCACCAAGTGAAACTGCGATTTGCAGAAAGATTTCCAGGTGATCTGCGATTTCTACTTCTGGGGTAACTTAAAGCATGAAGTGTACAAGATAACTCCAGGCACTCTGGAAGTATTAAAACAAAATATCCGTCAGGAATTTGCCGGCATTTGTCAACGTAAACTACGGTGAGTAGTGGATAGTTTCCTAAAAAGGTGCCAAAAATGTATGGACAACGACGGTGGCCAGTTTCAGCATCTCTTTTAATAACATTGGTAAGTAAAGCCTTTAAAATTAGTTTAAAAAATGTTGTAGATTTCATGTGCGCTGTTCTCTAACAGGGGCAGCCGGCGACAAGCGCCGAGGATGCGGACAGGCAAAACACAATACAGCCGGTTCAGATTCTTTTGAATCAACCGTTAATTTCCCTTTTTGCATACCAACAGTAGTCGGCATTCATACTAACAGCCCAACACCATGGTGTCTTCAATTCTTTCAAATCTTGGTGAAAACGTTCACCTGTTCCTCGCTGTAAAATCCAAAACAATAATCTGGAAAATAATCAATGTGAGCACGTAGAAAGTGTAACTTGTAACTCATGTTACAACCTAGTTTTCTCAAATATTCAAACCTGATGCTCACAATGATTTTGTAATCTGGACTCCTGTTCCTTACGAAATTTTTACACATTTTTGTAACTATGCCAGTCTTGGCTCATTGTGTCCTTAAAATTGCCTTCACGTACTATTTCCTGACCTGAGGCCCAGTAAAAACACTTGTCTTTAGCTTATTTAGGGCCATTCCGTGATAGCTTACTGCCTATGCACTTAAAACAGTCACTGTTCTTGTCTAGGGCCCATGATACCCAATTCTATGAAAACAAATTCTTGATTTTCTCAAAAATTTGACGTGATAGAAAAAAGAACGGTTTGTACCGTTCAACTCGGCGCAAAAAAAAATCTGTTTGGAAACATGCATTCATTCGAAAAGATCATTTTCATGCAGAACAATATTTCTGTTGCTTTCGTTAAGAACGTATGTTTTCTTACAGCTGAAATTCCGTTAAAAAGTATTATATTTACAATATAGATTTTAAAATATTATTAATTAAAATCCATAGAAAGCAGAAATGTGAGATAGTCTCTCCCATTAACATCCCGAATAAATCAAAAATATTTTGAAATAACATAAACGAACGCTAAATAAAAAGAAGTGAGGTTTCCTTCACATGAACCTTTCTGCACATTATAATATCCTTTGGTAAATAAATATTTTATCCTTTAAAAACTTTTCTTATTTTTCTAACCTCTTCATGTTAAGATAAACGTTTGCAGAAATGGTTTCATTCATGTCTCGTATTTACAAGAAGGATATAGGAAGCTGAAAGTATTGTCAAGTGTTTAGAAAGCGGGCCACTATGTGCTGACTTTGACAATCCATAATCTTTCCATGACATTTTGAGAAACAAAAGAATAACGCCCTACGTTTAAAAATTTGAAAGTCTGGAAAATATAAATGAATAGCAAGAATATCTGGAAATGATTAATGTCTTAAAAATGTGATTGATAGGTGTAAATTCTGTACTTTAACGGAATCTAGAGATTTATATCCCTTGTGCAATTTACTGTCTCTACCTCTTATGGTTTTAACAATTTACAAAATTATTTATTATACCTACACTATAGCATATAAAGGAGAGTATGCATTTACTGTGCTGGGAGAAAACTGCATGAGCGTTCACATTTCCACATAGTTTGTGAACTGTAAAGTTCTGATCATCATTTTGTGCTCAGAAAATAAACAAAAAAGCGAATATATAGGTGTTTAGCCGTTTTGATGTCTATTGAAAATGTAGCACTTATTGAGTTTATGCTACAACTATTGTTAACAATTAGGTACTAAACCTCCATTCCTAATTTAAAAATCGTCGCTGCAATATCGATAATTTTATTTGTTAGACGTTTTGTGGACAAAGTTAAACATTCCCCATAATTTGTAAATATTTAACTGCGTATGTTTCTGCTGTTTTTTAGATCACGCAGAAGCAAATTTCTAAAATCCAATCCAAAATGGAATAAGAACATGTCATTTCCTTAGCATTCCATGTTTAAAATTCAAAGGGGGAAAAAACTTCGATTTACTCTCGAAACTAAGTTGGGAAAACAAAGGAAGATCGACTTATTTGTACAGGGAAATAATGGCCGATAATCCAGGAGGTACTGAAGCAAATATAACCGTTAAAGCTTCCAAACACATATTGACAAGGTTGCTAAGGAATTTAGTCTTACAATTAACTTTAGACATGATTGAAACAGCTGATAAACGTTAAAACATAGGGAAAGAGGAACCTGAAGATTAAAATGGTGAACAGTAACGCACGTGATTGTGTCCAAAACATTCAAATACAAATCGTAAAAGTGTGCGGTTACTGAAGTAATTTCCTCAATTATGAAATTTGTTTTTCCATTCTCTATTGGTAAGAAGCAGTAAGAAATCAAAGTAAATTAGAAGAATGAATGTGAGAAAACTTAGCCTTGGAAATAAACAATGGTATAGTGATAAACGTTGCCATAACATCAAGGTGAACAGAAAACATTTTAAGTTGATATCATGTTTCCTAAGGCTTCCACGAAAATGAAGTTATGCTGAATATCGAAGAAACAAGATTACGTCATTGGAAGTTTAGGATTATGTGATACTTCTCACGTACAACCAAATGCTGACGTTTCTATCAGATCGCTCAAACTGATTAGAAAGATATTTTCCTGTGTCACTGTGTTATTTGCAACTAACTGATAAAATGACGGTTACGGCTATTTCGAGAACACCCAAAAATTGCTGCTTTTAACTTAATAATCGAAAACAAATATCCGCAATGGCTATGATAACACATAATTACAACGAAGTACTGGAGCATGCCGAGAATTAATAAAAAAAAAAAACAACAAATGATACCTGCACGTTTTTCTTTCCCTTTTTGTTTTTTGAAAATTTGATCGATGTTAAAACTACAATGTTCAAACTATATTTGGAACCACTCAGATGTGGAAAAGATCTACTTAATATTTCCTAAACATTTACTTATTTTTTTCCTCTAGATTTGAACTTACGACATTCGAATTATAAAACTAGAACTCTGACCAGTAAACCACGTGGATGGTTGTGTGATCGAGTAGAAAAGATTTGTGTGAGATATTTCTAATAAATTCTAAACTTTCTAATAGAGCTTGGACCAAAGAGGCACACAAAAATATAGCTGCACAGGCACAAGTATAAATGCCAAACACCCATAGAAAGATTCTGTAAATAATAATAATAATAATAATAATAATAATAATAATAATAATAATAATAATAATAATAATAATAATAATAATAATAATAATAATAATAATAACAACAGTAGTAATCTACAACATTGCACGATTTAGAAAATAGAATCAAAATTTAAAATTTGAGATTTTAAAAAATGATTGCATTATAGAATGGTGTTAGAAACGTTAGAGGCGCCAGAACGTTCAATTTGTTTTTACCTTTAACAGTGTCTCCTTAGAGCTGGAACTGTAAGTTTTGGATGATCAAACTGGAATTCTGATCATTAGATCTCCAGGTGGTTGAGTAATGGAAGATACATAAATCTTCGAAAGAAACGACTAAAACTTCTTTAGTTATTTACGAAGTCTGCTAACAACACAAGTTCAAAAACCGAAAAACAACTTAAAGATGCGTTTTTATGCAGCTTTATCGAGGTTTGCATCACTAGTATATTAATGATAAACTAAAAACATAATTTTAATTTCTTCTATAAATTAAAAATGACCGAGAAGTTAAATGTACTCTAGAGTAATAAAAAAACTAAACCCCCAGCGCAACAGCCATGGAGGGCCAAGGCTTACCGCCCGGCCGCTGTGTCCCCCACCTATGCCCACTGCAGGCGTCATGAGTGGTGAGCAGTACTGCAGGGTGGGACGTGGTCAGCCCCTCGAGCCCCCCCCCCCCCCGGGCGGTTTTGCAGCCTTCTAAACCGGGGGTCGCTACTTCTTCATCAAGTGATGATGATGATGATCATCATCATGAGTGTTCGATTGGAGGCAGATCCTGTGGCTTAAGCTGGGCGTACAAAGCAGGTAATCATAGATTGCAAATAAATACTTCGGTGGTTTACCATTTGCCTTGCGCAATGCGAGGATAAGACGATCACAAACGCTATCACGCTCTCGTAGGCGTTCCATTAATCAAATGCCGACTACAATCACGGAATGTTTAATTGGAATTCAGTTTTCTATCCTCCTCAAGGCGATAATCCAAGCTTTTCGTCTATTTGCATGTTGTTGTTGTGTTTAACGCCCGCTTTTACTACTACGGCACCGCAGGCGGTGACACTGATGATACGTGGAATGAAGATGGAGCAGCGGTGGAATGAGATGGCGGGGGAAACCGGAGCACCCGGAGAAAACCCGCCCTGACGCCGCTTCGTCCACCACGAATACCACATGCGGGTCCCTGGGATCGAACCCGGGCCGCCTAGGTGGTAGGCGAGCGCGCTAACCGCTCGGCCACGGTGCCGCCATCTATTTGGATGCTGTTTTCGTTTGGAAACGAGAAAAAAATCGTTCCAATAGGGCAGTTTTGTGTGTAAAATTACAGTCAACGCCAGAGCAGTTACTATTGCTCTCAGTAGAATTATTTCAATTGCCACTTCATCTTACAATTTGTCTTAAACTAGAACGGTCCTGTTGTAAACATATGGGAAGGCAGCAAGAAAGAGACAGATACAGAGACAGAGAAACTAATGGAACACTCTTAGACCGCTGATGGTGGAAATTCATTGGTGTTTTCTTTCATTTTGCACATTTAAATTGCAACGTGAGCAATCAAGTATGAAACATTCGGGATGAACATTATTTACAAGAAACGTCTTCCTAAAAATGTAGATCTAGATATTACATGCGAGCCCTCTGCATGGGCTAGCAAGAAAGTTGATTTGATGAAGGAAAAAAAATCACGATTTCATATTTCGTATAATGCTCAAAATATTGGAGACAAACTATGAACAGCAAACAAGAAAATATCTAATGCCACGAAAATCTTTGTGTAAATTGTATTTTTAATGCGTTCTACATTTTTTGTACATTTTATTTTGACTATTTCCAGCATAGAGGCGTTGTATTATCATATACGAATATACGTGTTTATTCTTTTGTTTTGTACTAATCATCACTAGGTCATTCTTTTGCTGAGTCATTGTCGCCAACTGTATCCCATAAATCGCTGAAAACAATTTATTGCACATTAAAATCGCTTAACAATCAAAATAGCACTCTGTTTCAATTTGATAAGTGTGTTTTTAACAAAAAGTTATTTTAATAATGTACTTTTCCACAAGAAAGGATATTTCTTAATGTTAAAAATAAAGTGAGATTTATTTGAGACTATAAACTGGTTTTCTGGTAGAAGAACAAGTGAAGATAGAAATACATATAGGTAATTCTTGTGTTTCAGTCTTCGTTGCTGAGTAGATAAGTTGAACTACACTAGGTGTATTTTAGGTTTTTTTTTTTTTTTATAGAATTTAACATTTTCTAGTCAAATTTTTGCGATGTAGTATTTAAATTCATATTTTATTTATGAAATAACCCAAATAAATATCATTCGACGGTCTGATCTTCCCAGATAAGTTCTCTCACTCCATTCGAGAATTAATGGTTAGGTCAGATGTCTTATGATATTATTTGTAATGATTTGCGATTTATAGAATTTTAAGTTAGAATAAAGGGAATTTCATATACTACTTAAACAACATTAACTATATGCTTCCATAAAAATTGTCTGATTTTAATATGAAATTTAACTATCCGAGTTTTCTTTTTTGGATTGTTTTGTTCCTAGATAAATAAACGGGTTGGAACGATTTTTGTTTGTAGGAACTGGGGCTGGAGGTTCCACAACATTCTCGACGACTCTTTACATATTGGTCCATTTGCCCCGCGTAATTACCATTTTGTAGCTATGGGACTCTAAGTGCTTTTCATCGAAGTTCTCGATGAACCTCAGGGCGTAGTACGGGCCTGCGTCTTACCAAGAAGATTAAATTTCCTTTTATCTTTTAAATATACTTATTTAATGTTCCTTCAAGTCACAAACAACAATACAACTTTTCAGGATTGGCGTCCTTTTTTTACAAGCCCTGCGGGGTTCACACAACCCGAACACGGACTGCGTAATTTTGCTTGGAACGTTTATTCGTAATCTTCTTCTATTTGTCGATGCAGCCTTACTAATTGTATATCAGTTCTCTGCACTCTTACTCCTGTTGACTGTTAAAACGCAATGTTCTTCCAATAAACACTATGTCGATCACTTTTACAATTGTTCGCGGACTATGCGATTTTCGCATGACGCCAATCCCAACAATACATGAACAAGAACAAGCTAAGACAATTGAAAATCTCTATCATTGCCCACTAGGACAATGATTCACAATTCTAGGGGGCTTTTTCTGCCACCACTATGAACACAAATTTTAACTATTTTCGGAGGCTTCTTCTAAAAATATCGCCTCAGGGTATATACCAACACTCGTAAGTGTGTATATCTTAGGTATATGCTTCTGTTTAGAGGACTTGCTCAAACATTTTCCTGCTCTGGAAAACATTTTTGGTCGTATTAAGCAACCCATATGGGATTTGTGGTGCACAAAGCGGCGTCTGGGCGGGTTTTCTCCGGGCTCTCCGGTTTCTCTCACCACTCATTGCAACAATTGCTCCATCGTTACCTTTTCTTTCACCGACATTGCATGTTATTCACTTCTTCACTCTCATACCAGTTATTGGGCTATCATTCATCCTAGTTATTCTCTTGGATCCGAGTTCCTCTGCTCCTCGACAGGCGTCTCACCCCAGGCGCTTACTTGTACCCTAGGGGGTGTAAGTCCTCCGTTCGTGGAAAGTAAATAGAGCAAGAAGAAGTATGCATGAATTTGAAATTTAGATGCAGTTTTTCAAATGAGTAAATAATACAAATGTTGGGTCATTAAGGACCCTATGCTACTGTTTTGTTGTCATGAAAGCATTTTGTTCACGTGTTGTCTAACCAGTATTTCTTGCGTTTAATTATTATGGAGTGTTTTACAAGCGAACAGGAATTTTGATTGTAAAAAACATATTACAAATCCGATGAATGCTATGCAGAAACTGTCCGGAAGCTTCGTGTCATAATCCACCTAATGAATCAGAAGTTCGTAGGTTTGATTGCAGGTATTAAAAATCCAGTGCTCTCTCGCTTCAGCCACTCAGATGACATCCACAAAAATCAATTCGTCGTCGTTCACAATAATTGGCAATTGCGAAAAGCTCCATCCAGCGACTTCTTACAAAGTATCTTATATTCATGCCTACAAAATTCAGTTGATTCAACATCTGAACATCTGCAACGGAAAAACAGCGATCAGAACTGGTCAGCAAGGTCATGTGACCTAACACCCTGTGACTTTTTTCTTTGGGGGTATTTATAATCGTATTTTTATAAAAATAATCCCCGAACAATACCACAACTGGAGGAATAGATTCGAAGTGTCATCGTCCAAACCGAGGAGTAGATCTGTCTGAAAATACGAATTTGATTGATATAGTTGTAATATGCATAGAAAATCATGAACATATGCTAGATTAATTTTTCATACTTAATGTTTTCTTACCTAGTGGCAAGATGTATCTACAACTCACTGGCATTTTACCTGTAAACCACACAAGGAGATATGAAGTACATATAAGATAACATATCTTAATGATGACTTACCATGCTTTAAGTACTTTAGGTGGCTCAGTTGGTTAGACTTGGCTTACTGATCCTAAGGTCGCGGGTTCAAATCTGATCCAGACCGATGGTTTTTAAGTGCTTAAAAATGACAGCTCCATGTCGGTAGATTTACTGGCATGTAAAAGAACTCCTGCTGGGTGAAATTCCGGCACATCGACGACGCTGATATAATCCTGGCAATTGACAGTGTCGTTAAACAATGGGCTTCATACTTTAACCTACTATAAGGTCAATCAACGTGTTTAGGACAAGGTTGTAAAGGGGTAGAGTGAGAATGAAAAATTCAGTGCTATAGTCGGGATATGAACCACGGATCTTCCGAACACCGCCGGCTGCACTGAGCTATCATGGCCAATTTGATGTCGTGACGCACGTTGGTATGGTAGCTCAGTAGTTAGAGCAGTAGGACGGAGACCGGAGGATCCCTAGTTCAAATCCGGGCTTTTACATTGAATTTTTCATTCTCGTTACACCCTTTTACAATCTTGTCCTACACATGTGGAAGAACGATTAATTCCCATTTGATAAAATAGTTTTGTTCTGAATTAACAGCAGTTGAGAATGACAATATGCAGAGGAATGGTAAGAAAACAGGAAGTATGGAGGCTTTTCCCTTGGAAGCTGACTAATGCCTGAACAAACACCCAAAAAAAAAACTGGGAATTTCCTCTCAATCCAGGTACTGTTTACAGTTTAGCACAGCCCAGGGTTTAAAGTCCATCAGGTAATTTCCCAGCATTTTTCAAAGCGAAAATACCTGAAATAGTACTCAATCTGCGACCTTTAAGACCCAAGATTATCAGATTCGTTACGTTCTCTGCTCCTTGTTTCAGAAGATTATCTTTGAGATAACAGTTGATTGACGTTTCTCGTGTGCGAAATAACGAGAGATAGACCATACATATTTGGTAATGGTAGGGGCAGGAACCTTTGTTTCATGGAAAGTGATAGGTAGACTGTCACGTTCTAAATGAAACTTCTGGCAGAACAATAGCCATCCCCTTCTCTTTATCGCCTGTTGGACTCAAACCTTGATTCCCCATTTCACATTAAAACACATAATTGTTGTTGTTTTCTTAATAACTTCACACGTACTGTTATAAACGAATCATCTCGAACAAAATATTTAGAAATAATAAGACCAGCATTTACCAGGGACAACATACAGCTTGTCTTGTCAAGACCTGCGTGTTACAGTCGGCCAAGCCATTGATGAAGGCTTTGGGCGCCGAGATTCGAGAAAGCAAATCGACATGACACAGTCGGCCAAGCCTTGGAACCGCATGTGGTATTCGTGGTGGACGAAGCGGCGTCAGGGCGGGTTTTCTCCGGGTGCTCCGGTTTCCCCCGCCATCTCATTCCACCGGTGCTCCATCTTCAGTCCATGTATCATCAGTGTCACCGCCTGTGGTGCCGTAGTAGTAAAAGCGGACGTTAAACACTACAACAACAAGCCTTGGAAGAGACTTTGGCTACTCTTCGAGAAAATTCACCAGTCGCATTGTGCTAAATTCCACGACATTGTGTATCCATAGCAACAGACAGAAAATAATTGTAATCTACAAGATAGTTGCGAGAGAATTACGAATAATTTTGTTGGTCAGAGCTGTAAAGCGAGATTGGTAACCATTTTGTGCAATAAATAAAGTTAAATGCTAGTTAACCGGTGTTTTATTTGTCATAATATGCGTGCAACAGACTTCGTCAAATCCACTTTTTCGTCATTTTGCAGCTGTACTCGTCTGTTGGTGTTTCAGTCTGATTTGTTTGGTTGAAAACACTCAACAGAGTGTCATAAGGTGGGGCAATTCGTTTACCACTACTATTATTCCTTTAGTTGTTTAAAAAGATGATAAAATATGTCTGAAAAATATGGAGTATGCACTTGGAACTTAAGTTCTCTGAATTCAACGTGCTCAAAATTCTATAAATTATATATGCAAAAATATACATAAAATCCCATTGTATTGTCTTAAATACGAAACTAAACTATGCGACTTTCTGTATTACTTGTCATTATCTATATTTTTAACAACTACAGAAACAATCTTGGTTTAAGGCTATCCGATGTGATAATAAAACATCCATTTTTGCAGCGCTAAAATTATAAAATTAAAATACAGAACTGAAAGAATTGTCAGGAAACAATTTACATAACGAAAATTAATTGTACTAGCATTGTTTGTTTTTCTTCTTTGTTTGTTGTTATGCTTTAATACACTCCAATATCTTCTCTTTTGAACTTGAGTGTTAATTAGTAAACAATGTAATTGTAATATACGCATATATGATACGCTATACACACGTGAACAAACAAATGAGCCATACCTGGAACACCAAATTCGTCTTAAGTCCTACACGGCACAACGCCTTATTTACACAATTCGCGATACAGTTGTGTAGCGGCAGCAACAAGTTGTCACAAGTTCCAAATCTTAATATTACTAACCCATATGATCAATCACGACACTGTGCCGTGTAGAACTTCGACGAATTTAGCCTTCAGATATAACTTTATTTTTCTTTGTTCACGGAGGTACATCTATTTGTGAGAAATTTCTCCCTCCTAGTACTAGATTTTTCTCATTCAGGGGTGGTGCTAAAATGAGCTATTTTGTGTATCTAATGCTGTGTTTATTTAACAAAAATAAATACTAATGATAGTAAAATGATACTCTTATATATTTATACCTATTCAAAATTATTGGGAGCATTTTCTGGGCATTATAAGTTACATTAGTTAGAAATTTAGGTAGAGTCCTTTACAGATGGGACAGTAGTGCAAATGTGTCAAAATATCAATTTATCCCAAACTTTGTCCCCTTAATGTCCACCAGTTTACGTTATTTATGGAAGCATACACACTTTGAAGTCCCGGTAACGATTGATAAACTTTTTGCACAGATAAGGAAGAATTTAAGCCCTGAAGTGTAGCAGATCTGTAGCCCCCCCCCCCCCAAAAAAAAAGGGAACAAGGAGAGTAAGGAATAAACTATGCTCAAGTAACACAGGCAGGTGGTCCAAGTAAGAGAGTAGCCCAAACATGTCTAGTGGAGCATTTAAAGCCAAACTCTAAGAACAGTACACAAAATACAGCCAATTACACAAATGGGAAGTGAAATTTTGTCACTATTAACAATATCTCATAATTTCGATCTTAGTTTATTCTTTCAAGTGGAATCTCTTGAGACATTATGAGGTATGGCCAGATGCGGAGGGGCGATTTTGATCTCAATCTGTAAAATATCTTTCGTGTCCATGAGATGAGAGGAGGCAGAGGGTGGCTGAACTAGGAGAAACAACAGAGCTGAGGGCAAGGTATCTACCGTTCCAGATTTAGACTCCACTGGGTTGCTGGTGCAGATCCCACACTGGAGGGCCCGGAACTTGTAGGACGCTCTCTTTCCGGAAAGCATTTTCCCTGCCATGCGACACGAGACTCCGCCGACACAACTCTGAAACAGACAAGTAGATGAAGGTAGGGTGAAGTTGAGGGACAGGAAATTCGTAGGATGTGAGTACCCTTCCCAGTACTCGCTTAGCAACTCGGGGAAATCCTCGAAAAAGTCCATTGATCAAGAAGATGGTCGCAGGATTGAACTCCGACCTTCCGAATGCGAGTCTCACGCGCTACCTCGCTCCGTAATTGAGGTATTAAGGTTTTAGTTATTTGCAACATTTAATACTGTGCATTATAATGGACTAGACCTCCAAGGAGACCTACTTTGTTCAGTATTTACACTGCAGGTGTGACTGTTTTAGTCGTGGTCAAGAAAACTGCCTTTCTCTCAATCTAAGATATTCTATATATAAATATGGCTGTAGCTTCCGACAGTATAATTTAATAGTATAAGCTACGGTTCATAGTATGGCAGGGTGTTTGCCGGCCAAGAAGACATTAAGGCCCATCTTAAATATCACCCTGCTGCAACTGGCTTACCACCAGCCAACATTCAAGATACAGAAGATACAGTCTCGACAGACGTCTGATCCACAACAGCAATAGATACAAATTCCATTGGTTGAAATCATTAAACAGAGGGAAAGCAAATACGAAATACTTGGAGTGCCCTTCATTTGCCTTTTTCCATGAAATAAATCCTCAGAGTGTATCGCTTCAAATTAAATATCTCGGACAACCATCTTAAACAAGCATTAATCCACATAAATCGTCTCCTTGTGCAATAGCGTGTTTGTCAAAGGATCTAGTTCCAATCTTGGTCAGTGCATCCTCTGGATAGCTTTATTTCCGGGACGTTTCCTTATTTTCAAATGACAACATCGGCAATTTTCAGCTCAGTTTGGGACTTTATTGACCACTCGTTAATCATTACTCCATTAATTTTCACTTCATTATATCTAAGAAATCATCTGTAGCACTTATCTTCATACTAAATAAACAGAAATATTTTATTCGATTTCAGAAAGTATTCGGCTCCACTATTAAAGAATTCTAGCGGCCAAAATAACAGAAATTTCTTATTTTCAAGGGCGTAATTTGAAAAATGCTTTTACACGTATTTAATATAGCAAAGCTTTGGGTACACCGTCTAAAATTGCCGAAAAATAGGTTTTGATCCGATAAAAGAAAAATCTGATGTGTTGCACTCACATGACTTTCTCTATTCTTGTACTAACCATTCTTACAAACTCTTATTCCTATACCTTCTTTCTTATTAGTTGATATAAACAGTTGTACAAATTATCTTATTGCTTATTTCTTTGTAGGTGCAAGGGGAATGTTAGAATACAGTAGGTTTTGTGCGATAGTCAAATGTTTGAGATTCTGTTGTCTTTGCACACTTAACATATAAAAAAATGAACAACGATGATCCATTTCACGAAAGTTCTAAGTTTTCCGAAACTCACACACATAACAAGGAATATCTCCGAAATGGTTCACACTATAAGAAAATTTATTAGGACATAAATTGTGTATTTTAGCAAGTTCTGCATTTTTTGTGCAGTATAATTTTGTCTATCTCTAACGGTTTACCAGTTATGCAAAAGTCGTCCAGAGTAAATACGACTACAGGGGCTATAGACAGAAAATTCAAGATATACATTTCATTTGCCATTAAAATATCTCAAACATATGACATTTTAATCAAAATCGTTAGAGCCATTTTCAAGAAAATCAAAATGTTCGAAAAATTGTCCATGTAAAGGGTAGTTTAGAGCGGGGCTATTTTCCTCAAAATCTTCATGCCGCATCCTTGAAAGACATTAAACTTAAATACCAACTTTGGTTTTTAACCGATTTTAGTTTTTGAGCTATGCTGTCCACAGACTGACACACAGACACACATACGGACCTTTTTCTAAAAATGCTTTTTTTTTTTTTTTTTTGATTCAGGAGGCCTCAAAACATATATTTCCGGTGAAATACTTCCCCTACTTACCAGTAGAGAAAGTAAAAATAGGCCAGCCAGGAATGTTATTACTAATTGAAACGTCTCCGTTTTTTAAGACTTCACGTATGTATGTATTCCTCTGTCAGTTAAATCATGTCGGTAAAACTGTCAGGTATGATTATAAAGCAGTTATAAACACTACATGTGATGTTATAAAAACTATAAAATTAAAACTATGAAAAATCTGGGGAAAAACGCGAGAGCGTGAAAACTAACATTGCTTGTTCTGTGTGCATATTAACAGAATTTTCCCTCCGTTCATTTAGCAGCTGCTGCTAGCATTTTTTGAAGAATACGGAGCGTGTACGAAGGCGGGTGAGAACTGGTTGTGTAATTGCAACAGAAAAGCACATGACCGGTTGAATAGAAATAAAATAGAGATAGAAACCGCAGGGGTTAGATCAGGGGGTCACAAATCTCTACTAATAATTCTGTCCTGAAACACACTTTCAATTATTGTTCTCATCGAAATATTGGTTGTATGAGCTGTTGCAGAGTTTTGTTGAAAAAAGGTAAAACCACGCTCCCTAAAAAATAAAGGGAGGGGGGGGGAGGGGCAAATTGTATTCACATATGTACGGGCTCACTGTTGACTGGAAAAAAAATTGGGCCTATAACTGTTTTTCCAATAATGGCGTACCATTCACCAATGTTTTCGTCATAAAGGAGTATTTCATGAACAATATTAGGTTTCTCAATAAGGACTATTTTGTGTACACACATATATCCATGAAGGTGGAACCAAGCATCGTCCTTGAAAAATGTGGGTCAATTTCGCCATTGTATACACTATTGAGAGTTTACTCACAAAATGTGCGTCTAATTACAGGATCACCTGGTTGAAGAGCATGTGCCACAGTTATTTTACATGGGTTTAACTTCAATTTAGTAGCTCTTTGCAAAGAGCCATAAGAAATGCCTGCCTGTTGTGAAAGACGCCTAAGCGATCTTTGGGGGGAATTCTCCAAACGATGACCGATGTCTAAAGTTTCTTCAGCAAGAACCATACGTCGTCTGTTAGATTTCTGAGCCTGAACACTTCCCATGGCCTGAAATAATTTATTGTAAAGTTTATGGATTGTTGTATAGCCTAGTGCTTTTGCACCTGGAAATCTTTCTGCAAATCGCACTTTCACTTGGCGAGCTGAGTTGACACATAAAAATCACAAAGAAATAACTCGCTGTGCAGTAGAAAACAAATGCTGAGGCACAATACACTTTGTGACTAAATACAGAACAAAATAATAAAGCTCGCTGGTAATATCTCAGCCACACGATATCAGCGTGAGCTCTATACTACACTTTCAGAGCAGAGAAAAACAAGTCATCCGCGTGAGCTTGTGTACATCAGCTGCTGTTATCGTGTTTCTGTCTGCACAGTAGAAAAACACCCCTTGTACATGCTGGATATGTTAATCTGCCTTTAAACAAGTAGCATTTCTGATCAAAATGTCGCTCACTCGCCTACCCTCAGCAGTTTTGCATCAGAAGCAAATATATCGATGATACAAAGCTGCAGATGTCATTAAGGAAAGAAAACATAAATCTTTTTATTTCTTTACTAAAGGGCAGAGGTCAGTCCAGAGCTGTTATTCCGAAATGTTTATCTAGAACACTACCTTGGCATCCTTCACAAGGTCGAGTGGAAAAGATAAGATATTGGGTCAACACTCTGTAAAGCCCTGATTCATAACAGTATCTACTGCACTTGGAAATTTCACAATTCACCACTCATACGATTGGCGTGTTGTAGGAACAATTTCTTATGCCTTGGTGTAACCAGTTATAGCCTGTTTAGCATATTGATTTGGGGCAAAACAAAATGTTTTCAAAATACTTACAAAAAGGAGTTTTAAAATAGTTCTTAAATCTCATACACAGATTCCTTAATAAAGGTAAAAAATCTGATGTGTTGCACTCACATGACTTTCTCTACTCTTGTACTAACCATTCTTACAAACTCTTATTCCTATATCTTCTTCGTGTTAGTTGAGATAAACATTTGCAGAAATTACCTTATTTTAAGAGGTAGAACTGGAACTTAAAAATGCAATGCCACAACTGGGATTTGAACCACAGACCTTCCGCTTGCCGGGCGGATGCTCTAACCACTGAGCTATTGTGACAAACTGCCAGAATGGCATTAAATTAAATTAAATACCTCTTAAACTTTGCCCACACACGGCTTGTGTGTTTAAAAACACCAACAGTAAGTTTGTTGGCATAAATAAATAATAATTACCTTATTGTTTATTTTCTTGTAGGTACAAAGGGAATGTGGGAATACAGAAGGCTTTGAGCGATAGTCAAATATTTTAAAGCTTTGAGATCCCGTTCTCTTTGCACGCTTAACATATAAAAAATGAACAGCGATGTTCCATTTCACGAAAGTTTTAAGTTTTCCGAAACTGACAAACAAAGCAAGGAATATCTCCGAAATGGTTCACTCTACAAAAAACATTATTGAGACATAAATTGTGTATTTTAGCAAGATATACATTTCTTTCTTTCTATCTTTCTATAGTAAGATTCTGTCTATCTCTTACGGTTTACGAGTTATTCAAAACTCATCCAGACTAAACAGGACTACATAGGCTATAGCCAGAAAATTCAAAATATACATTTCATTTGTCATAAAAATATCTCAAACATATGGCATTTTAATCAAAATCGTTAGTCATTTTCAAGAAAGTCAAAATTTTCGAAAAATTTTCCATGAGTTTAGGGTGGGGCTATTTTCTTCAAAAGCTTCGTGTCGCATCCTTGAAAGACATTAAACTTAAATACCAACTTTGGTTTTTAACCTATTTTTCGTTTTTGAGTTATGCTGTCCACAAACACAGACACACACGGACCTTTTTCTATAAATGCTTTTTTTTTTTTTTTTTTTATTTAGGGGTCTCAAAAGATATATTTCCGGTGAAATCTCGACATCGAATTTTTCGGTGGAATACAATACTTCCCCTACTTACCAGTAGAGAAAGTAAAAATAACATAAAATGACAAAAAATTACTTGTGTGTATTTTCATAACTATAATGTTGCATGCTTATGAAGCAACAATTTAAAAATATACAATGATTCGGACCTATTCATCAGTGATGAACCTGCAATGAGACACGGGATCCCTAAGTTAAAGGACCTTAATCACCAATAATAGTTTTCAATGTCACTAGATCAAGGATCTACCTCCACCCGTTAGACGTGACGTAATTGCTGAAATAAAATATCCCAGGAAAGAAAAATGCGTCATTCTTTTGTGCTCGAATTACCACATTGAGTGATCTCTACAGCTAGAGTAGCTAGATTTCCTGGAAAGACAAACACAAACTTAATTCGCGAGAGAGGCAAATTGAGTTTATTACAGTCCCGGGACAAGTCAAAGTTCTGGGAAAAACTCATCACCATTAAACTTGGCGTTAATTGATATGCAGATCAGTGCCTCCCTATGTAGTTACAGTTCAGTGTTTCTTCTGGTGTCACTAAGGACTACATTACCATGGATTTAAATGTACGTATTTGTGTTGCACTCACATGACCTTCTCTACTCTTGTACAAACTGTTCCTACAAACGCGTATTTCTCTATCTGCTGCATGTTAATCGAAATAAATATTTCCAGAAGTTATATTATTGCTAATTTTCTTGTAGGTGCAAGGCAGTAGGCTTTAAGCGATATCCATTGTGACCAGAGAACAAATGAAGATGAACGCTAAGCTAATAGTCATGGATGCAATTTGTTTGGAATCAGTAAACATTTAAGAGTACTTTTAGGCAGAGCCCACTAAGAATGCGTGATTTTTAGATTATTGTTTCTTGTAATATCGACTAAATGCCATACAGCAATACACAAAATGTTGCAAACGCACGTGAAATGTACATTTACAATCTTATTAATTTCTCTACCTCGTAAATAGTAGGTAGAGAACGTATTGAATTCCACCCAAAAATTCCTATTCACTGGAAATACATGTTTTGACCTCCTCTGAATCCAGAAGAAGCGTTTTTAGAAAAGTGCGTGTGTGTGCGTGCGTGTGCGCGTGTGTGAACAGTATAATTCTGGAACTAAATGTCAATAAAATACCAAACTTAATACTGAAGTTCGTTTTCCAAGGATGCGGTACAAAGATTTTAAAGAGAATCCCTATTATTTGTTTACACCATCCACGTTACAGTTGTGTAGCGGCAGCAACAAGTTGTCACAAGTTCCAAATCTTAATATTATTAACCCATATGATCAATCAAGACGCTGTGTCGTGTAGGACTTCTACGAGTTTGGCGTTCCAGACATAACCTGGAGTCCTCTTCATTCAAAATGACTTTTGCATTACTAGTAAACCCTAAGAGGTAACTATTTTCGAAATATACCTTGTGGTTGTTTCGAATTTTAAAATACTTTTCTCAAAATAGGAAGTCGTTCGTGTTTATCGCTTGGCTATTTTAAGTATTTGACCGAATTTCATTTAGCGACCAGCTCTTAAAGTATTTGACTATCGCTTAAGCCTACTGTATTCTGCTAGTCCCATTGTACCCAGAAGAAAATATGTAATAAAACCATTTCTACCAACATTTTTCTCAATTAGCATGATGTACAATAATAAGGGCTTTTAAGAACACTTTGTACAAGAGTGGGTAGAGAAAGTAATGTGAGTGCATGTATCTGATTTTTTTTCTGTTTATCATCGGGTAATCATGGATATATCCTAAAAGTGTTAAGCATGCGTGAGTCAGTCCCTTGGCATAGTGACCAACATACAAAGGAGTCTATGGCTGCCACAAAATTTAATGGCGGGTGCTGATACTTAAATATGCTTGAAATAACGCAATAAAGCCGGTAATAAAAACATTATTTGCACCCACAAAATTTATTTACACAACAGGAAAGAGAACAGTAGTGATCAGCTATCAACCGCCATTAAATTTGGTGTCTGCTATAGGTTTTATTTCCTAGCGGGACGGGGAGTTTTTCAGTCGTGGAAAAAATGTCTGCCCTGCGTTGAAGACTGGGTGAGTGAGATGTCTAGCATCGTCTGCTGCGCAGTAGGAGGAGTAGGGTTTGGTCTTCTGGATGTTTACTGCCGACAGTGATTCATGTAACATGCCCGCTGACCGAGTTAATAGTCAGGTAATTAGGAAAGAGTTGTTAGTACACACAGGGACTTTCCCAGCATCTGTTATTGAAGTGAAGCTTCCATTGTTTTACCTTCTCAACCACACAGAGGGTAGAAGTAATGCTTTTCATCCAAAATTACTTATAGATGCAGAGATTTTACCAGAAGGTCCCCTGGATTCAAAGGATCTCAAATGTATATCAAACTTTATATTTAAACCCTATTTCTTATTACTTTGCTTTGTTGATATGTATTCTTCCGGGCTTCCTTTTCTTCTCTGTTCCTCTGATTGGCTAATGTGTAACTTTGTTTGACAAATAAAATGGCAAGGTCGGTGATAAAACACTTGAAATGATAGATACACGTGCTTTCATCTTGAGAAGCAGGTTCAAACCGAAGGCTCCTCCTATCTACCAGAAGAGCAAAAAACCTCCGAACCAAAGATAGAAATCGCTTATTGGAACTTTTTAGAAAAAGGTCCGTGTCTGTGTGTCAGTCGGTTAAAAACCAAACTTGGTGTTTAAGTTTAATGTCTTTCAAGGATGCGACACGAAGATTTTAAAGAAAATAGCTCCACCCTAAACTACCCTTTACATGGAACATTTTTCGAAAATTTTGATTTTCTTGAAGATAGCTCTAACGATTTTGATTAAAATGCCATATGTTTGAGATATTTTTATGACAAATGAAATGTATATTTTGAATTTTCTTGCTATAGCTCCTGTAGTCGTATTTACTCTGGACGACTTTTGCATAACTAGTAAACCGTTAGAAATAGACCAAACCATACTATACAAAAAATGTAGATCTTGCTAAAATACACAATTTATATCTCAATAAATTTTTTTGTAGAGCGAACCATTTCGGAGATATTCCTTGTTTTGTGTGTCAGTTTCGGAAAACAAAACTTTCGTGCAATGGAATATTGTTGTTCAATTTTTTATATGTTAAGTGTGCAAAGAGAACGAAATATCAAAGCTTTAAAGATTTGACTATCGCACAAAGCCTACTGTATTAATATTCCTCTTGCACTTACAAGGAAATAAGCAATACGATAATTTGAACAAATGTTTATCTCAACTAACACGAAGAAGATACAGGAATAAGGGTTTGTAAGAATGTTTAGTACAGGAATAGAGAAAGTCAAGTGAGTGCAACACATCAGATTTTTTACCCCATTTCTTAGAGAATTATTGGACAGGGAGCGTGATTTTGCCTTTTTTTAACACGGCTCTGCAACACCTCATATGACAAATCTTTCCACGAGAACAATCGAAAGTGTACTGACCAGCTCTTCTTGCCACCCGCCATTCAATTTTGTGTCTGTTATAGTTGTACCGCATAACGACCTACTCCGCGACAACAACCAATGAGGGGTGACTAGTGTAAGTAAGAGTTAAGAGATACGGGGCAAAGTTACCTATCTGGAACACGGTTTAACTTATTCTAAGGCTGCTACACAAGGATTTTCAAGACATTTTCCCTACACCAAAATGCAATTTAGTGGAACATTAGTTATTTTTAATTTTCTCAAAAATTGTGTTAACCATTCTCATTAAAACGTTTAATGTTTAAAATGTTTTAATAACAAACTATATACAGTGTGATTCAAAAATAATTGTACAGAAGTTGGCAACACTTTCCTTACACTGAAACAAGACAAAAAGTGCATGTAAACACATGTCTAAAAATCCTTCGTTTTCAATTTAAGGAATTTTAAAGTGATACAGTGATCTATTTTTGAAGTTGTCAGCTTGTTAGGAAGTGTTCAACATATAAACTCATATGAGATGCTCAAAATGTTCTCCTCTTGCATGTAGACACGTGTGCACTTGTCGAATCTTAGACTATCGCATCCTGTCAAACACGCCCTGACGTGTACTACATACATAATTGAAACGTGAAGGCAGACTAATATGTACACTTTCAGTTAACTCACTGCATGTACGCAAATGACAAATGTAAACAAGTATCCATAGCAACACGTAGCCACCTACATGAGTCACAGCCTTCTGTGAGTAAATTCATAGATAAATGGTGTTGGGTTGGACCCGGAAAGCCATTTTTTAAATTTATCTATTAACGTCCTCCAACGTACTGTCGTATCGGACGGTGATTGAATAACATGGGTGGAATGATGATCAAACAAGCCCGAGGTGCATAGAGCTTTAAGTTTCCCGACATTCGTCTTCTCAGGATATGGGAAAACCTTAGTAAAAAGTCTTATCTAGATAACTCACTCTAAGCGAGATTCGAACTCGCGACTTCTTGGACGTGAGGCAGACACGCTGCTACTATGGAGGTGGGCTGGAAAGCCATTGGACATAAACTTTCATTAATAAACTAATAAAGCGAAAACAAAGCATTTTAGGACAAATCTCTTTCTTGTTTCGGTGTAGTAAACCCATCTTCAAAGTTTATAAAAAATATTTTTGAATCACATGTATATATAATTTAAATTTTCTGCAAAATAGCCTCTGAAAATCTCTTCGTTATGACGAGTTTTACACAGCAATGTCCGACCTCGTCTCCTTGCCTGTGACGTGTAAAATCACAAGCAGAGAGTCAGTATCCTGTCACGTGCACAAACAGGCGATTCCATGGCAGTTTCTAAGTTATACCTTTAATTTTCTGGGAATGTCCTCAGAAGAGCTCTCCATTCTGGATGATTTTTGTATAAATTGTAAACTGTAAGAGACAGACAAAACCTTACTAAATAAAAAAATCTGGATCTCGTAAAAACACAATTTTTGTCAAATACTTTTTACTTTCTCTACTGGTAAGTAGGGGAAATATTCCACCCAAAAATTCGATGTCGAGATTTCACCGGAAATATATGTTTTGAGGCCCCCTGAATCCAAAAAAAAAGCATTTTTAGAAAAAGGTCCGTGTGTGTGTCTGTCAAGTCTGTGTGTCAGTCTGTCAGTCTGTCGACAGCATAACTCAAAAACGAAAAGTCGGTTAAAAACCAAAGTTGGTATTTAAGTTTAATGTCTTTCAAGGATGCGACACGAAGATTTTGAAGAAAATAGCCCCACCCTAAACTACCCTTTACATGAAAAATTTTCCGAAAATTTTGATTTTCTTGAAAATGACTCTTAACGATTTTGATTAAAATGCCATATGTTTGAGATATTTTGATGGCAAATGAAATGTATATCTTGAATTTTCTGGCTATAGCCCCTGTAGTCGTATTCACTCTGGATGACTTTTGCATAACTGGTAAACCGTTAGAGATAGACCAAATTATACTATACAAAAATGTAGATCTTGCTAAAATACATAATTTATGTCTCAATAAATTTTCTTGTAGGGTGAACCATTTCGGAGATATTCCTTGTTATGTGTGTGAGTTTCGGAAAACTTAGAGCTTTCGTGAAATGGATCATCGTTGTTCATTTTTTTATATGTTAAGTATGCAAAGACAACAGAATCTCAAACATTTGACTATCGCACAAAGCCTACTGTATTCTAACATTCCCCTTGCATCTTCAAGGAAATAAGCAATAAGATAATCTGTACAAATGTTTATCTCAACTAACAAGAAAGAAGAAAGAAGATATAGGAGTAAGAGTTTGTAAGAATGGTTAGTCATGTGAGTGCAACACATCAGATTTTTTTCTTTCGAGTGAAACATATCCGAGATACTCTTTATTATTCGTTTTAATTTGCCAATAGCACAGTATGTTTGCTATAACTCATAATTTACTGCCAACCTCTCAATAACTACTCCAGTTGACCTTAATGACCTAGCTGTCGACGGGTCCTTAAACCCTACTCGCTCACTCACTCAATACTCCAATCTGTAGTTCCGACGCGAATAGCTGTTTATTTTGGGCATTCACTTGTCATGTTCTGTAGCATTTAAATTTAGGGTGCACAGCACATCTTAGAGTTTCACAAAGTTATGGCTGCATCTATACTAGCATATGGAAGTGAGACATGGATATTAAGAAACAACAAATACAGGCTTCAGAAATTAAATTCATAAGAAGTGTAATAGAGATGCACGAATAGAGACCTAATAACTAATGAAAGTATACGAGTAGAGTTAGGAATTTTTAATATAAATTAAAGGTTAAAAGTTTTCAAACAAAAGTGGAAGGAACATGTTGAAAGCATGACAGAGATCAGACTTTCTAAACAAATAACGCAATATCATCCTAAAGGTAGGAGATCAGTGGGCAGACCCAGGCTGGAGGACTTCAAAGGCGGAACAGGCACTTGACTGCGTATGCCATGAAGTGAAGAAGATACTTGGACATTGCGTGCGTGACCATATGTGTTATTACATCATAATCGTTACAGAATGTCGCTTCTTTCACTTTCTTTTAAATGCTATGATTAAATTTTACGCGAGCACCAACGAGAAACAAAAGACCTCGTATGTGCGTATGTATAACGAAGGGGGATACCTCGACCTACCGCGACCCCGACATGGATCTATTGCGAGCTACAAGCCCCCCCCCCCCCCAGGGGGAAGAGATGAGGCGAAATGAGACCGTCGGCTTGTACAGAGCGAAGCCCAGAGACGTATAGAGGTCCCTAACAGTTACAGATATTGACAGCTGGCGCACAACTGAAGTGTTCCCTCTACCCAGGGAGAAGGCGACGAGGTAATCCTTGAGGCCCGGTCAGCAACTTCCAGGGAAGAGGTTCCAGAGCGCAAGCAACTATGCCATCTGTCCGCAGTCGCCGGAACGTACCGTGCTACCAACCAAACCTGAAAGATGACAAGGGAGGGAAATGAGAAATGAAGGGAAAGGAATCAGTGGAAAAGAGATTAATGCACCGCAGTATGACATGGGGAAACCACGGAAAAACCCATGTCAGAGTGCGCGGCCACGGGGATCGAACCCGCGACATCCTGATTGCGGGCCGCAGACGTTAGCGCCTGAGCCATCCCGCCCGGTAAAATACCTCTTACCGTAGTGAATTTACGCTTAAAGCAGTATAAATCTTTATAGGCCTTTTCATTTTTGTGTTCTCAAGACAAAGACCATGCCTAAATTCGTTGCAGTATTAGTGCATAGAAGTATACAAATATGTATGTACTTCTAATAAAATGTATTTCAATCTGCTATTTTGAAAAAGTCTTGTACACATAAAAGAACTTAACAAGGGATAAAAAAGTGTAATGTGGTATCTTCTCCATCTATTCAATATTCTTACAGAATCTTATTTTTCCGTATTTTATGTTAATCGAGATAAACGTTTGTAGAAATTGTTTCATTATGCGTTTCTTTGTAAGTATAAGAGGAATATAAAACGCTGAAACGATAGTAAAGCGATCGGTACATATATGCAAGTTTTGAAATCCCACTCTGTTCATGATTTTACAGAGATTCAAACAACTGAGGAGTTAATACGAAGTATCTGAAGATTAAACCAGTAACAACGATAATTTCGGAAACGGTTAATCATAAAAAATTGTATTTGACATAAATTACATATTTTAAAGAGATTACATTTTATGTGAGAAATGTTTTTGCCTCATGTCTGTTATACAAATTTGGACAAAATTAATTCAGAATAAAAAGGACACTACAGTCTCTTGCCAAAAAGGTTCAGTGTGACATTTTTGAGAAAACAAAAAATAACGGGGAAAATCCATGTAAAGATAGTTTGGATTGGAGGGATTTTCTGCTGCCTCTTTTTATACTTCTTCACAAATTGATATGGTTAATTTATTAACAAATAAGAATAACTGGTTGTATGCAATCCAGCATCCTAAATGCTGTGATGACGCTTAAAATATTTCGTAATTGTTTATAACAGTAGTACTACAATGGTTCACTATTAATGATATTAGGTACCCATAAAACAGAAACGGTTTTGCCATTTACAATTTGTCATCATTCCATATTACATATTAATTATATTACATTTATAATATTGGTAATTCGTTGTTCCTTGTATTTAATCCGAGAGTAAACTTAATTATCAGAATTACCTGACCTTTTTTGTTTATTATTTACTCGTACCATAATACTAAAGATTAATTCTTTGTTTTGCCATACAATTTTAAAATAGGTGCATTCATGACGTCACAAACAAACGACTACAACAGCTGCGTTTACTGTCGTTATGCAACAAAACCGCTGCTATAAGTAGATCTGTATTGTTATCTTAACTGTAAATTATCTATAGGATCTCCACAGTGGTGTGGGTTTGTGTACATTTAAATATGGCCATTCCCTTCCTCCTACTACAGCGACAAATCTAAAATGAAAGCTTTCTTTATCACGTGGTAACAATATACAATGTTTTTGGTAATTTTAGAAATTAGGAAATTAAGTTTAACCTGTTCAAAAGCACAGATCTTAATCTGTGAAATAAAATTATCAGAAACATTGTGATTGCAGCATATACTGTAAGAGAGAGAAAGGGGGGAGGGAGGGAAAGAGAGAGGGGGAGGGAAGGAGCGACTGTAACTCCAGAGGACATTTGTCTTCCCTTTAAAATAATTCTAGCAGCCAAATTATCGGGTAGAAGGTTCTCATTTGTAATATACAGAATTACTTTTTTATTGTTTATTATTAAATCTGACCTTGTATAAAGGTTTGCCATGTGACACAGAATAACTCACAGGTGTTTTCAATGAATGCATAAAAGGGTAAAAAAGTTTTTATTAGTATACAGTAATTAAGTAATACATTGTAAGTTAAAATATTAAACATTACAGTTTACGTGTTCTGCGGTTTTCAAAAATGTTCGTTGTATTTGTTTTATAATTTCTGGAAACTCCGGCTATTTTTCAAGTGTTTCATGAGTAGTGTTTACAAAATAATTTTATATACATTTTATAGACATACGAGAAGCATGGCAAAGAATCAAAATATTAGTAATAAAATGTTATATATCCAATGGCAATCATATTAAAGTAGAACTAGTATCTGATGCTATTATAAAATATCATTATAAAACAGTAAATAATTAAAACATTAGTAAAATTATATTATAAGATACACATAAAGTAATGCTCAAAGTGCAATGAAAATGTCCCTTAACATATCAATGCAAATCATCAGTAAGCCAACGTTATAAACAAAATTTAAATATACTTTAACTTATAGAATGGGCGACTTTCAGTAGTGTGTTCAATGTGTCTGTTACAGTTTTAGTTACCAAGTATGGTATTTAACCGACTTTTCGTTTTTTTTTTTTAATTTTTATATTATTATTATTTTTTTTTTTTTATTTATTTATTTTTTTCCCTGTTCTATTTTTGTGTTTACACGCGGGCACAATCTGTTTCTAAAAATTATCTCTTATTCAAACGAGCTTAAAACGTGTACTTCTAGTGAAAACTCGGTATAAAATTTTTGGGTGGAATGCAATACTCTCTCTATCTGTGTTCTATAAACCTGGTAGAGAAAGTAAATATTCGATGTGTTGCACTCACATGACTTTCTCTACTCTTGTACTAACCATTCTTACACTCTTATTTCTATATCTTCTTCGTGTTAGTTGAGATAAACATTTGCAGAAATTATGTTATTGCTAATTTTCCGTAGGTGCAAGGGGAATATGGGTGCGATAGCCAAATCTTTTAAAGCTGGTCGCTATGTGAAGGCAAAGAAAATTCCGTTCTCTTTGCACGGCCAAGGGATAAAAAAGTGAATAGCGACCTTCCATTTGGGAAAAGTTTAAGCATTGTAGCACTCACACAAATAACAAGGAATATCTCTGAAATGGTTCACTCCACAAACAAACTTGTGTGTTTTAACGAGAACTGCTTTTTTTGCACAAGATTTAGTCTAACTTTTGCAGTTCACCAGTTATGCAAAAATCAAGACTAAACAGGGGTACATAAGCTATAGCCAGAAAATTCAAAATATACATTTCATTTGCCATGAAAGTATCTGAAACATATGCCATTTTAATCAAAATCGCTATGACCATTTTTGAGAAAATCAAAATTTTCGAAAAATTTTCCATGTAAGCGAGTTTAGGGTAGAGGAACTTTCTTTATATTTTTCGAGTCGCAAACTTAAATGCCAACTTTGGTTTCTTAACCAAGTTTTGTTTTTGAGTTATGCTGTTCACAGATGTAGACACACATACACACAACGTGCGCGCGCCTTTTTCTTCCCTTTTTTTTTTTTTTTTTCTTTCTTTCTTTTTTCTTTCTTTCTTTTTTTTTAACTCGTGGAGCCTCGGTGGAATACAATACTTCCCCTATTTCTGGTTTTTGGTAACAAGACAGCAAAGTAACATTAAGACATGAGTCACATCCCATTATGAAACAAAGTTTTGTTTTTGGGGTACCTAGGCAGTTCATTGGCACAATTAGAGAGGACTGACCTTGGCCACCGCAAGTTCATTTGTGTATGTTTAGTCGCATAACAAAACACGATGCAGAGTGCAGTACAATACTCGATCGACTAGTGTTTTCTATTACATGTATGTGTAGTTGAGTGGGCTTTGTTGTGAAACTGAAGTACATTAAGATATATGTCTGCGTGTGACTAGAAGTGGAAGTCTGCGAAGTGATATATATTTCTGGTGCTCCAACAGGTAATAACATTTACAACAATTAAACTACTTTAAGTTCGACGTTTCTTAAGTGGAACACATTTGACAAGAAAGCAAAAAACAATCGGATTTGTGGCACTCGCATGACTTTCTCTGCTCACTACTCTTACAGACGCTTAGTTTTCTAAATTGCGTGCTTTAACGAGATCCATATTTTTGTGTAGTAAGATTTTGTCCATCTGTTACGGCTTATCAGTTATGCAAAAGTAATTCAGAATGAAGGCCTCAGAGGCTATTCCTAACAAATTCAAAATATACATTTCATTTGTAATGCAAATTTCTTAAACATACGGTATTTTAACGAAATTTATTTGAGCCATTTTTGAGAACCTCAAAATGTTCGAAAGTGTTCCATGTAAAGGGTAGTTTAAGTGGTGGATTTTTTAAAATCTTCGTGTCTTATTCTTGAAAGAGCTGAATTTAAGCTCGATATTTAAAGGACTCTTTGTTTTTCTGATTTTGCTGTTCGCACACACACACACACACACACACACACACACACACACACACACACATACACACACACACACACATCTCGGAAATGATTAATGCCAGAAAAATAATTATCTGACATAGTGTCTTTGATGAAACCTACCTTTTCAGTACAGTAAGCTTCTGTTCTCTTATAGTTTGCCACCATACTAACTTGAAATACATTATTTTCGTTGTTTTCTTTTTCAGAATTTGAATGTTCTTAGCCTTGTTTTTGTTAAAAGAATTGCGCCTTTTAAAGCACATACACACAGCGTTTTAAACCAGTATAGTGCCTGGAGGTTGCCCAAATTATGTCATATTTTAGCGATAATACATGAAAACTTTTGACAATGCTTTATGTACATTAATCAAAGCAATGGAATCCACAAATTAGAGGAGATATTTTACACTTTGAAAACAAAACTGTAGCGTGGTATTTATAATTAAAATTGTGCAGTTTAAATTAAAAATCTCTTGCAGAGAAATTATACAAATCTCTAGATTTACGGTAGGCAACGAATATAATCCTTTTTCTTCGTTGCAGCCAATCTAGGTATACCTGTGAAAAATATATTGCAAAACATTGTTGTACTTTATGAAACAAATTATGTGAAAACTTCAATTTTAAAATATGCAAATCTTTTATAAAATGTTAATATACACAGCACGTCAGAAACCCGCGATTCAAAATACTAAAGGTTATACTTTTCAATTAATTCAATTAAATTTATAACATGTCTGTGTGTATGTGAGGGTTTTTTTTTTTTTTTTTTTTTTTTTTTTTTTTTTTTTTTTTTTTCCCGTTTAAACTAAAACTAGTTTTAATGAATGTCTTATCATTTACTTAGGGAAAAAATATTTTAAGTGTGTCATTGTACTTATAAGTAAAAAACACTAACATATTTCCTTTGAATAAAGCCATTACCATAAAACTATCTTGAGTCTGCAAGAAATCGTCCTTAATATTCTTTGTCTATAGCTGACAACTTATACGGAAAATTTCAAATAGGTTGCAGAAAAACTTTTTCGTGTGGAATGTTTACAACGAGGAAAAAAACCGGGGAAAAAGATTTGCCAAAGAAGTCAATTATGTTGCAAATTTGCTATAACTTATTTAAATCACACTGAAAGATGCACTGAAATGTCTAAGAGATATAGGTAAAATACAAATAGATAATTATCCTACAAGGTTTTGAGCTCTTCAATGTAAAAAGATGTGACTTTTGAAGATTTTGTCAAATTTTAGTGGGTCATTCTCTTAAATTCGCCGCATCATGAAGATAACATGAAAGTATCGAGTGACACGTAAACATATCAGGAAAGATATCTTTGCCATATCAGATGTTGTGGGCTGAGTGAAGCATCTTTTACTCCTAGCCTATTTTGACCGAAATTGGAATGCGTCGTGGAATGTTGTTAAACCACATAATATCAAATGTCGGAATCGATTCATTGCTGTTAGATTTGATACTTGCGGATAAAAACAGACACAAATAACATACCTACAGCAACATACAAACACAGCAAAGTTTTGCTTCACAGACAAAACAGAACTGTGGTGGCTAATGAAAACATAATGTATCAAGTCCTGAAATTTGGAGGATCAATTTTCTTAAAGGATATTGGATGCTTTTAGCGGACTGAAATGGAAACAATTATGAAAGTAAAACAAATACGAAAAGCCCAATTCAAATGACATTACCAATAGGTCAAGTTGGATACCGTTTTTCTAGTTAAAGCGCTTGCAAATTGTATTCGATTACACTTTAATAAAACCAATATGAGAATTCAGAGAACCGATATAAAACAAAAGCAGACAATTCTCGTTATCATAAGGATAAGGTCAGTTTTTCTTATAACAAAGAACGATTTAACTCAATAAATGCCGCTTATTTGAAGCAATATTTTCAACCTTTTTCATAAAAAAATATTAAGGATTTGGAGATAAGTATAAAGAAAATTAAAACGTGTTTTTTTTTTTTTTTTTTTTTAACGAGGCCAAGTGCATCTTACTCTTCCATTCGCCTCACCGCCACCCTTGCTTGTCCTTATTACAGTGCCTCTTGCCCGGTATTGCAACTGTCATTGGTCATTCATCCCTTGCTAGACTGCCTAAGACGATACGCCGTGTCCTTGGCTGCGGCTGGAGGACGCAGCGTCCAAGCGATGAGGGTAATCTCTGTATAGAGGAGACATCTTAGGGATTATCTCTTACGGTTGGATACGCGTGTCCTTTATCAGCTATTTTACTCATTTAATGGACCTTAGGACAGAATTTACTAATTACTCTAATTTTGACGCCCACTGCTGTGTCCCCCACCTCTGCTTACCACAGGTGTCATGAGTGAGGTACAGTACTGGGGGTGGGACATGGTCAGCGCCCCGGTCCCCCTCTTCTCGAACAGGGGCCGTTACTTTTCAATGAAGTAGCTTCTCAATGGGCCCCTCCGGAACCTAATGAGACTGAGTGTACTCCGTGCCAGACCTCACAGCAGGGGAAGAATCCCCACGCCAGTACCGGGGATCGAAACCGGCCCCTCTGCGCCAGAGGTAGTTGTGCTACCACTGCGCTACGGAGGCGGTCAATTTTGATGTTATGTAATTTAAAATATTTTCACGTGTAAGTGATTAAGATAACTACCGTGAAAAAATTTCAGTTTAATAGGGTAAATAGTTTACAATATGCTACTCAGATTTATAAAAGATAAATACAAAATACTGAATGAATATGAAGACTCCTTGCAACATTAAGTTGAATTATATCCTTAAGTATTATCCCTTTGTTTATTAGTCGTAGGTATCATTGAAAAATGTTGACATCTTTTGCCAAAATCTTTGTTCCTGGGTGTGTTAACTTCAAGTGTATCGCCCCTATAATTTTAAAGATATTGAATCCATTTTAATGCATATTTAAGTTGTTATAGTAGCATTGTGAATTTCAAAATATTTGAATGACAAAAAGGTTAGATTGTCATTTCATTACTCTTGTTTAAATTTACTAGGACTATATTTTAAAATAGTTTTAACATACTACTCATAATTCCTATAACTTTCACCCAGTTTATCGGACTTTTTTTTGTAGAATTGTTCAATATAATAATTTAGAATTTTAATTTTCACAGCTTTAGGTACTTATCTTCGGAAAAAAAGATAATTTTCAAAAAATTAAAATAGAAAAGATTGAAACTGAAAAGACGCGTGATGAACATTAAAAAGTTTAAATTTTTAACTTTTATATTTTGCTCATCATTTCTCGAGTATATCTAGTTTACCATAAATATTACACTTTACAAAACATTAAGCTATTTTCTCGAAATTATCGGATATACAGTATGTGTATAATAATTAATATAGGGCTGTGATTTTAATTCACTATTAACAGCAAGTCAAATGTTTTGTATGTATAAAACCAAGTTAGAAATTAAATGACATTTAAGGGGACATGGCGCTAACAGTATAAGATGTTTTTGAAGATGGATAAACTTGCATGGAAAATGAACTTTGTTATGAACAATAAAAGAATGGATGGGATCGAAAGAAAACCGACGTGTAACAGTGGACAAAAATGGAACAGGGCATAGTGCAGCCTAGGATATAACAGTTCATGCTATCCAAAGTGTGTGCACACTGGGTTCGTCATTTGCTGACCGATGGCAACAAAATTCGTAGAAGAAACTTCGCCCCATAACATCTATGGAAATCAAGCTGACTTTTTCCTGGATGTTGCGACGGGTGATGAAAGCAGGTTACATCATTAGTGGCGAAGTGTGGAATGGCATCACTGTAGTTCCACATCAAAAAGAAAGCCAAGACAATACCCAATGTCGTCCCTGCTGCTTCACGGGGCATTCTACATACCAACCGTACTACACTACACACATAGTAGGGAGGTGTGTGTGTGTGTGTGTGTGTGTGTGTGTGTGTGTGTGTGTGTGTGTGTGTGTGTGTGTGTGTGTGTGTGTGTGTGTGTGTGTGTGTGTGTGTGTTAGAGGTCAGCACGGACTCGGGCCAAGCCCTCGGGCCTAGGCCTGGCCCGGCCCGCGGGTCGGGTTCGGGCCTAATTTGAAAAATGCTTGTCGGGCTCGGGCCGGGCCCGGGCTTGAAAATTAAGGGAATAAACAACTGAAAATGGATTTTTAAAATTTTTCAGCCAAGTTAGTTGAACATTCATTTTCAATGCTGTCTTATACTAGCATTAAAGGGTTTTGAATTTTAGTGTGATATATCCTTCAGTTTCCGAGTTACGAAATGTTGAATCCGAATTTTATTATGTTATGCTAAATGCTCTACACGACGAAATTAAAAAATTCCTATTTTTAAGGTTCTATTATATTTATCTGATTATAATGTACAAATCTGCCATACAAATTTGTTTTATTAGCCCCAGCTCAAAAGTCAATAGTTTTAAAATTTTGTCGCTTAAAATTTTAGTATAAAGTTTTATAAGCTGCAAGTTTCTTTAGTAACTCAAAAGCGTTCAAAAGAAAAAAAAAGTATATGGCAGATTTAGTTGTTTGTGTTTTGGGAATGATACGAAGAATTGCATGAAAACTGCATCTTGTGACATTTTCAAAAAGTAAATATAGTGAAAACATAATTTTCAAAACCCTTAAATTTTAAAATGAGAAACATTGTTATTCTGAATTTTTAGGGAACATTATGCAACTACAAGTATTTGTAATATAAAAACTCAAAACACATTTAGTATTTTTAAAGCCATGGTATACAAATGTTATCTTTTGCCCAGATTTGTACTAAATTTCAGTGGTACATTCACTTAGGAGGCAAAAAATAATGTATCATATTTCTTGGTCACCTATGTTGAAATACCGAGAATAACACAATTACCGCAGCATTTCTTTACTGGGAATTCTAAATGATTATTCTGCTGACACGTTTCAAATGCTGCTACTGATGCTAGTCAAAGCACAGAATGAGAGGGTTTGCAACAATATTATTTCTCAATCACTAGTAACAATAATAATAACAATAATAATAATAATAATAAAAATAATAATAACAATAATAATAATAAAAATAAAAATAATAATAATAATAATAATAATAATAATAATAATAATAATAATAATAATAATAATAATAATAATAATAATAATAATAATAATAATAATAATAATAATAATAATAATAATAATAATAATAATAATAATAATAATAACAATAATAATAACAATAGTAATTGTAATAGTATTGTCTATAACAGCAGGATAATTTTGTTTAACAGAAAATTGCACAATCGGGCTCGGGTCGGGCCCGGGCCATGGCCTATACACTATTCTCGGGCTTGGGCCGGGCCCGGGCCCGGGCCCGGGCCGTGGCCGTGGCCTATAGACTATTCTCGGGCTCGGGCCTGGCCCGGGCTTGGTTGGTGCCGGGTCGGGCCTAAGAAAGTCGGCCCGTGCAGACCTCTAGTGTGTGTGTGCGTGTGTGGAGCGTTCTGCCTTTGTTGTTCGACCAAGCAGTGGTGTATGTTAGGGGCCCTAACATTAAATTTGTAGGTTAAAATGACATTTTCGGTTTTTGAATTATAATCATATAACTATTCTAAGGACACCTGTGAATCATTTTGGCCAAACATTTTTCCCAACCCGCCATTTTTAAAAGTCCAAACGTATTCCTTATTAAAGTTTTGTTCTGATTTGCATACACAATAAAAATGTTATCCAAGGATTAAGGAATTGCTTTGCTCATTGGCTCACAAAAATAATTTATGCCGAAAAGAAAAAGAATTTAACAGTAATAAGTTCAATAAAAATGTATTTCTCTGCAAGTAATAACATCAGCTTCAATCAAATATTTTAATTTATTTTCATTTTACTTAAGTATCAGAAACTGGCACTAGTACACGTCTCTGAAAAAATGTAAAGGCAGGTTTTAAAAAATGAATCTTTTTGGCTAGTTAAAAGTATTCAATTCTATTATCTGAGAAACTGTTTGAGCTATAACATTGAGTTTTGCAGAGTCCTTTATTTTATCGTATCAAGTGTGCCAATTTTCAAGTATACAGATGTGAAACTGAAAGAAAAAAATTCAGCCCAAAGTGTCCCTTAACGTAGCTGATGCGATATATGCAACTATGGTGGAGGTGTATCAGGGAACAATTGTGGGTACGTCGGAAGCCAATTTGTTATTTGAAGACTTGCTCGAAATTACATATTCATATATGAACAATCTAGAACTGTGCAGGTAAAACACGACGTTACTGCATGTACGTAAAGGTAAACAGATACACACCACTTCTCTTTGCTATACAAACGCTACCTGTGAAGACCATTAGCATGTCTCCCAAAGCTGCGGCAACGGCATAAATGGAAGCGAGTGTACCATCGGTTGGGAAAGTTTTAGCCTCCGTTTTCTTGGATGCAAAACATGTGATTCTGGTGGAATTTCTTGAACCTGGAATAGGTTCACTCTCCGTCGCGTATTGTGTGATATACGAAAAAAAATCATCCTACAGCAGGATAATGCGATATCCCACACTGAAAGCCCCTTTAAGGAGGTAATTTGTGAAGTTCTTTAGCGAGATCTTCAGTTTTTTTCAAAGTAAGTTTTGTCTATTTGTATTGTTTACCAGTTAGGTACATAATACTCATTTCGAATGAAGAGGATTTCATAGGGTACTCCCAGAAAATGCAAGATAAACCTTTTATTTTTAAAGCAAATATTATTATGGTTAAAATCACGAGAAAATAAATATATATTCATATAAAAGGTAGTTTGGGATGAGAGGGGTTTTTGAAATTATTCGAAAGATGCTGAACTTGAATACCAAGCTTGGTATTAATTCGAAGTTTTGCTTTTGAGTTACTTTTCTCTCTCTCACTCACTCACTCACTCACACACGCACACACACACACACACACACACACTCTCTCTCTCTCTCTCTCTCTCTCTCTCTCTCTCTCTCTCTCTCTCTCTTTCTCACGCGCATACACCATACATATTCACACAAACACACGCATGCACAAACCTTTTTCTATTATGCTATGCTCTGATTCAGGGGACCTCAAATCGGTATGGAAAATTTGGATGAAATACAATATTTTACTTAGTATAGATAAATAGTAGAAAGTAAAGCTTTATCTCTCTCTCTCTCTCTCTTTTTTTTTTTTTTTTTTTTTTTTTTTTTTTTCCAGAGCATCTCAAATCACGTATCTCAATATTACATTTTTAGCTGGAATGCAGTAATGTCAACACGCACTATATAAACATTACGTCATTGGGAGGAGGTTCGCTGTATTGCCTTGTGCATCTAGAACCTGCTCTTGTTGACCTCTGACCGGGTGTAGAGTTCAGAGTCAGCTACAGTGTATAGTTTATGCGTAGCCAACCTCGCGTCCATTGAAGGAATTGTTTTATCTTTACATATATAATAGATAAAGTGAAAATGGAGGCTACATGGAGAAATGATTAGTCTAAAAAGGTGGTTTTTTTTTTTTCCAAAATTAAATACGTATGTATTTGACTAGCTGATTTATTCGATGTTGTACGATTAGGTTTTTAAATTTGAATGAGGATTTAATTAATTTCATTTACCGTTCTCTATCAAATTATTGTATATGCTCTAGAAGATTTTTACGGTTAATCCTTCCCTTTACCCCTTATAATTGTAATTTCGTACAACTCCAGCTATTCCTAGTAACAGATGAAAAGTCTCGTGATTTTCGCGCAAAAGAATGTGAAACATCGATAAAACCTCTGGCTTCTTAATCCCCCCGACAGTCCTCCAAGTCCTGAAAATGTTGCATGGCCCATAGCCCTTTGGCGTTGGAAGAATCCTCGTCCAGAATGGTTGAGCAATGTTATAGTTAATTGTAGTGGATTAATTTTAAACCTGTTTTGCCTACTTTTGCCTCCACCTACTTTTCGCCGAGCTATACCGCATTTATGGGACTCAAAAACAAACCTCTCTAATGCTTGGATACGTGAATGAATGAAGAGAAAATGCCCAACCTTGTCTCTTATATAAGAGACAAGGTTGGGCATTGCTGTCTATAAATACTCTTTGGGGCAAAACAATTGTTATCGGTCGGGGTCGGTCTGGGTGGCTCAGTTGGTTAAAAGCTGGCCTACTGATCCCAAGGTCGCGGGTTCAAATCCGGTCCAGACCGATGGTTTTTAAGTGTGGTTAAAAACGACAGCTCCATGTCAGTAGATTTACTGGTATGTAAAAGAACTCCTGCGGGACGAAATTCTGTCACACTGGCGACACTGTCATTGACAGTGTCGTTAAACAACAAATTATTATTATTATTATTATTATTATTATTATTATTATTATTATTATTATTATTATTATTATTATTATTATTATTATTATTATTATTATTATTATTATTATTATTATTATTATTATTATTATTAATTTATTGAACACTTCGGTGCAACTGTCGTCTGCTGTAGCAGCTATCCGAAAGTGTTTCCTAAAAATAAATAAGTATATAATTATGAAAATCTGGTGTTTATTCCGCTTTCTGCATTTCTAACCGAAAGTTGGAAAGAACATTATAAACCGGGTGTTGCCCAGTTAAATCGTGTGATTTGGTAAACTTGGAAGTTGATAGAATTTTAGAAGTACATAAGTTTATATGTATGCTTTTTGCGACTGTTTCCTAAGGTGTCCACTAAATATCAGTACGCAAGAGACAAAATGTGCGAATGTAACTGAATGTACATTTATGTTGTTTCTTTTGTGACAAAGTGATGTAATATCAAAAGTAATGAAGTATTGAACAAATCTGTAATACGCAATGATTCATAGAATCCTTGACGTTTCATCTTTTATCTTGGGGAAGAAGTTTCATTTCCGTTTGATTTCACGTCATCTAGATTTAGTGGGTATCACAACAAAAGAGGCAGAGGTATACAAACATGGTTAATGCGCGTGAGCAGTGTGCGCGGCGACATGACAGGAGCGCGGTGAAGGGGCGAGTCGAGTGTGGTGGAGACGGACCAGCAGACAGATCAGTCAGCATGTGTCAGTGAGTGAGTGTGTGTGGATGTGATAATGGTGCCATGACGATCGGCTGCAGACTGCATCTTCTTTTGGAACTCTTGCCTCACCGGTACGTACCAGACCAGACCACGTGTTCGCAGCTGTCATATGTGCCATGACTGAACACGTGTTCCATTGATACGTTGTGTTGAATATCCAAGTTTGTTTGTGCATGCTTTCTGCCGTAATTATTTGTAGCCTTTGACACCAACTTCCGCTGCTCATTATCATCGACGTCCATAGTTCATATGCCGGAGGTTTACAGGATTTGAATAACGGCTTAAAATGCCTTTACAAGATCTTCCAATGGACACTTTTTACTTTCTCTACTACTATAGTGAAGTACAGGAAGTATTCTATTCCACCCAAAAATTCGATGTCGAGATTTCACCGGAAATATATGTTTTGAGGCACCCTGAATACAAAAAAAGGCATTTTTAGAAAAAGGTCCATGTGTGTATATGTCTGTGGACAGCATAACTCAAAGACGAAAAGTCGGTTAAAAGCCAAAGTTGGTATTTAATTTTAATCTCTTTCAGGGATGCGACACGAATATTTTAATGAAAATTCCTCCACCCTAAACTACCCTGTACATGGAACAGTTTTCGAAAATTTTGATTTTCTTGAAAATGGCTCTAGCGATTTTGATTAAAATAACATATGTTTGAGATATTTTTATGACAAATGAAATGTATATTTTGAATTTTCTGGCTATAGTCTATGTAGTCCTATTTACTCTCGATGACTTTTGCATAACAGATAAACCGTAAGGGATAGACCAAATCTTACTATAGAAAAAAATGTAGATCTAGCTAGAATACACAATTTATGTCTAAGTAAATTTTTTTATAGAGTGAACCATTTCAACGATATGCCTTGTTATTTGTGTGAGTTTTGGAAAGCTTATACTTCTGTCAAATGGGACTTATTCATTTTTACTTTCTCTACTACGTATAGTAAAGTAGAGGAAGTATTGTATGCCACCCAAAAATTCGATGTCGAGATTTTACCGGAAATATGTTTTGAGGACCCCTGAATCCAAAAAAGGCATTTTCAGAAAAACGTCTGCGTTTGTTTATGTCTGTGTCTGTCAGACTATGGACAACGTAACTCAACCAAAAGTCGGTTAAAAACCAAAGTTGGTATTTAAGTTGAATGTCTTTCAAGGATGCGACACGAAGATTTTGAAGAAAATGGCCTCACCCTAAACTACCCTATACATGGAAAATTTTCGAAACTTTTTATTTTCTTGAAAATGACAATTTTGATTGAATGCCACATGTTTGAGATATTTTTATGACAAATGAAATGTATATCTTGAATTTTCTGACTGTAGCCCCTGTAGTCGTATTTACTCTGGACGGCTTTTGCATAACTGGTAAACCGTAAGAGATAGACTAACTCTTATTATACCAAAAAATGTAGATTTTGCTAAAAGACACAATTTACGTCTAAATATTTTTTTGTAGAGTGAACCATTCGGAGATATGCCTTGTTATTTGTGTGAGTTTTGGAGAACTTAAACTTCTGTCAAATGAAACATCGTTATTCAACTTTTTATATGTTAACCGTGCAAAGAGAACGGAATTTGAAAGCTTTAAAAGATTTGATTATCGCTCAAAGCCTACTGCATTCCCATATTTCCCTTGCACCTACAAGGAAATAAGCAATAAGATAATTTCTGCAAATGTTTATCTCGACTAACACGAAGAATATATAGGAATAAGAGTTTGTAGGAATGGTTAGTGCAAGAGTAGAGAAAGTCATGCGAGTGCAACACATCAGATTTTTTATCGCAAATTCGTAACTTCCTTTGACTACAGTGATCGGAGAGTTTAATCTCTCTCAAAAACTGTACGTCCTTTTCCCCTTTGAATGTTTTCACCATGTGAGAAATGAAAAAAAGAAATATTTTCATATCTGAAAAGACACTACATTTGGAAAAACTAACCCACTATTCTACTGGAATCATGTTATTCCAGAAAAGTCGGGCTCTAATGACCAAGTTGTCGACGGGCCCTTAAACACAACACACTCACTCCAGAAGTCTTGGCACAAATGGTTTAGTTACACATCTGGTTGTGCGAGGGCATACAAGAGGCTGAAGCAATAGTGAGTATTTAGAAAACGGGTCGCTATGTGTTGGCTGAGAGTCCATTCTTTACGTTACCATTAAAAGCAAACGAGTGGCGATTTAGCAATTTGAAAATTCAAACTAATAACAGTGAATATTTCCACGGTGGTTAATGCTAAGACAATTTTAAGGTAAATTGAATGTGTTAATTAAAACTGCATTTTTGTGTACTTAGTGGCTTTTTGTTTGTTCCTTATAATTTACCAATCATACGAAAGTATACAAAATGTATTTAGATGAAGAGGACTTAACAGGTTATGCACAGAAACTACAATATATACAATTTATTTGTCATGCAAATCTCCTAAACATGTGGAAATTTAATGAAAATTGTTAGAGCCGCTTTTAAACAAACCGTATTCCTTTGAAACGCCCCATTTCACTCCTGTGTTCACACCTCCAGACTCCACACAGCGAAGGAGATTTATTAACCCCTTCAGCCTGAACCGAAATTTGAGTTTAGAAGAGTTGGTCGAAATAAACATTTCTTGTATCTAAAGCAAACACATCCTAAGGTTGCTAATTATGCATTTGTTTAGAAATGATTTCCCAGCGTAACTTAACACTTTTCTTTCTAAACCAAGGAACTCAGAGCTGAGTAAACATTCCAGAGATTAAATTATTTGCACAATAAATATATGTGGGTAGCGTTTGTGGTTTGTTATAATCGTCTTTTTCTTGGGAGAAAGACGATAAGGAAGATGTTTTATACTTTGGGCGGCCAGCTGAAATCATCGATATACCCATTAAAAAATTAAGAAAACCGACCAACGTCAAATATAAAAGTTCTTGGCTATCCAGCATCCGTAATTTACAACCACATCTCTGTTGGTCTTGTTTGCTTTTTAGCTTTAGTAATAACATGTGGAACAAAGAAGGATATTCACACATTGTTAATACAACCCGTTGTATGATGATTCGGCAGAATATTCAAAATGCAAATACAATTAAACACGTTTGAAAAAAATACAAACAAAATAAAAACACAATACCTGACCTCTGTACTTCACGTACATTTCAACGAAAACGTGAGATTAAATAGGCTTTTCCTTCATGATTATTAATGCAACATTGTATTTGTGTAAACAAAAACTTGCATTCAGAGGTCAGAAGAATGGGATTTGGGTAAATCACGGATATTTCAAGAAGCTCGCTTCCTTTAATATTCCGAAGTTCACTAGAAATACAAAATCAGCTTAATGAGTGCATGTTGGAATATTTACAGCCAACAAGTTGGCATGGTATTCTTGAAAAATTTGTTTGTAAGTTAAAATTACTCTCGTGATGAAGTGAGACGTCTGTCTTTGGAAAATATTTGTACTGTGGAGGAACTATTAATCATTTTATTAGGTTTTCCACTCTAAAATATAGGATTTAGTTTACAAGAAGTAGGTGAATCATGCAGGGTTGCCTTGTGATAGCCACTAATTATCTTTGAGCATGCTTACATGAACTTATTCACCTGGTTCACAAGGCACGAGCCGCCACTGCCATTAGGTTAGACACTGCAGAGATTTTGCTGGAAACGTGCAGAGTAATCCATTTGTGCACTTCATCAATATTGGCAATATTATATGGAACAAATGTGGTGGGGAGGTGTAATGAAAACAGAGAGGCACTCCAGACCACAAGTGGATATATCGAACCGGAATATTGCATATGGGCAACTTGGCGAAGAAGTGGTATCGATTGCATATGGTGGGTACTCGGTTTGTATCCCGGGGGAGTAGGCTGGGGAGTCCGCGTGGAGATCTCCCCAATAAACACTGCTGGAAGCTTGCAGTTTGAAGTCAATCGATAATCCTATTTAACTATTCGTTACTTCCACTCTATTCGATGTACCTACTCGTGTGTACAATGTGCACAGAGGAAAACAGATAAACCAAGAGCACTAAAAGGTCCTGCTGCTCAGGGCTTTCCGGAAAATTAAGGGCGTTTCTCCAACGAAGAAAACTGCCACGGAGGTTTATAAGCCAAGCACGAAAATAGGTTCTTTAAGTCTGAGCAAGTTTTAAATACCTACACACACCAGGAACTATTTTCATGTTAATCGAGATGAACATTTTCAGAAATGGTTTATTCCAGATTTCTTTTAGGTGTAAAGGAGAAACAGGCCGAAGCGATAGCCAATATTGGCTTTTGGACCAATTAGCCATCAGGAATGCTAGCTTTGAAATTTCATACTTGTTCCATGAGTTCACGAGAAACAAAGGAATGCTACGTAAGAATTCGAATCAATAACAGTAAATATCTCAAAAACGATTAATGCTGCCACCAAAAGATCTAAAGTGTGTGTTTTAATGAATCCTGGAGTAAGCCTTTTATCTATCTCTTAACATTTACAGTTATAGCATAACTTTTTTTAATATTCCATTTATATGGCATCTAAAGTATATCGGCGGTTTTTTAGCATTGCAACAATTCCACATCAGCAACGATATTCACCTACTTAGTGTTATTCTAAGGGTCGGCATTACTTTTGGTTATTACTAGGCTTCGGCCGTGGTTGCAAATGACGTTAGGTTGAGATCTACTTTACTGTACCCGTTTCTACTTCATGTTTGTTGACAGTAGAGATGGCAGGGCAGAGCAGGGAAGTGGAGGGTGATACACCGCTACAGTAACCTGTTTGTAAAGTGACGCGACTGTACCGCCCCTACCCGAGCTACCCCGTTAGGTAGCGGCGGAAGGAAACCTTCCTGCAAGCATAACTTGAATGCCAACAACATGCAACCCGCACCGAAGTCTAGTTAGTGTATTAAATTCACACACGCACACGCACAGACACACACGCACACACACATTCTCACTTCCAGACTATAGAGAGGATCATTAGGCAAAATTTATTCAGAATGAAGAGGATTTCGCAAATCATTTGCAGATATACACTTTGTTATGCAAATATATTTAACATGTATTAAACCATTTTTCAGAACATAAAAATAACAAAAAATTATGTAAAGGATAATCTGAAGTAAGGAGACTCTTAAAAACCTTCTTCTCTCACCATCGGAAGGTGCTGAGCTTAAGTACTAAGTTTGATGTTTATCCTTGTTTGTCATACTGCTTTCTCACTCAGTCACACGCACACACATACACTCACTCTCTCTCTCTCCTTCCCTCCCTCTCTCCCTCCCTCTCTCTCTCCACACATGCAAAGAGAGAGAGAGAGACCTTCCAAAAAGATTTTTTTTCGGAAGTTTCATGATACAAAACCTGTATTTCCAGTGAAACCTATAGGTATGCAATTGTCGGTTGCGATACATTTCTTCCCCTACGTTCTATAAATAGTTGCTAGATGTAAAAATAATGAACAATTATTCCCTTGTATACTTGTGGATTGAGGAGAATTTCGTGAGAAATAGCTAGCGCGCGCGGATCATTTTCTAAGTTCATTCTTTTGTCCGGGTGTCCAAAAACGTATGCTTTTCTGTAAAATCTTGATATAACATTTTTGACTGGAATATAACTCGGTTGTACTTTTTCCACTACTTAACCTACAGTATACAAGTGATAGGGGGCGTAACATGGGAGGTTTAATACTTTGTCGATGTAATTCCTCGCAGTGAAGAAACAGCGAAGATATTCCGAAGAGGAAGTGGAGCAGTAGGAAAGAAAACGGTACAGGAAGAAAGTGTGCGTGCATTCCTTCGTTGCGCTTAGATGCTCTGAAACAAGAAAGAGAGATTTGAAAACATTGAAAGTGTTTTGTGATGTTTACGTCTAGGAAATGGCAGTAGAAGTACGACTCTGTAGATATCAGCCATCTTGTTTCTTTGTAGCATTCAATTGTTTGTGGTCAGCGCATGTAGTAGTTATTTATGTCGTATTTGAAACTCCATCCTGTGTTGTTGTATCGATATGTAATAAATCGATTGGTGTTGGGTGTAGTAAGGCATCTGCTGTAGTAACCATATGACCATGATAATCAACAATCTACTGAGAGATTGTATTGAAGCAAATCAAATGCACTTGCTGAACTATAGAGCATGAAAAGCTACAGAACAATCCCAGTGAACACTATGATTAAGTCTAATTGATAACTTCCCTACCAATGACAACTGCGCATCATATTATATACTACAGTGGTCATAAAAAGTGACTCGTCTGTCAACGTTAAGTTATTCACATACCTATATCACTGTACTACATACAATATTTTCACCGAGAATTTCGATATTGAGATTTCACTGAAAATACGTGTTTCAGGGTTCCTGAATAAAAAAAAAAAATTAAAAATGTCTTGTGTGAGAGACAGAGAGAGAGAGAGAGAGAGAGAGAGAGAGAGAGAGAGAGAGAGAGAACAGCTTAACTGAAAAAGGCGGTTAAATACCAAACTTAGTATTTAAGTTCAGCATCTTCCAAGGACAGAACACGAAGATTTTCAAGAAAATGTCCCCCTCCCATCCTAGACTATCCTTTACATGGAACAGTTTTCGAAAATTTTGGTTTTATGAAAAATGACTAAGGATTTTGATTAAAATACCATATGTTTAAGATATTTTCATGACAAAATGTATTATCTTGAATTTTATGGGAATGTCCTCAGAAGTCTTCATTCTGGGTGACTTTTACGTAACTGGTAAACCGTAAGACATAGACAAACTCTTACTACACAAAAAAATGTAGACTCGTAAAAACATGCAATTTATACCCCGAAAATTTGATTTCTATGGTTATTACTTCTTATTTGTCTGAATTTTACTATACTTAAATTATTCTCAAATGGGAGGTTGTCATCCATTTTTCATCTCTTGCTCATATAAAGAGAAGGGAATTTCAAAGCCATCTATCAACTCAACTTGAAGTGCTTCAAAACTGTACTTCAATTTTTTTTTTTTTTTCCAATTCCTAATTTCGCCACACAGTTTAAAAATAATGCGTTAATTTTCATCTCAAACTACGAGTACATCTGTGAATTTTATGCTGCTGCAATGTAACAAACATTGCCAATTATATCTTACAAAAGAATAACAATGTTCATAACCATAGAACTAGAACAGAAAAACAACTTAATAGAAACCATCATAGCTTTATTCCCTGTTTATTGTTACTGATATTATTCTTATGCTGTTAATACCAACTCATATTTCCTATTGTTAAATTAAATTAACTAAAATTAGTTTTTTTCCTTTCTGTTTTTTTTTTTTTTTTTTTTTTTCTGTTTGTTCTTGTATGTTAATATTTTATGTAAATCTCCGCAATTTGTACTATCCTTATTTGCGAGTGTGGGATCGTTCTGTAATGTAAATAAATACCCCTTCTTTCATTTTCCTGGTGAGGGGATCCCTTGATTTATCGCTTTAAACCCTTTAGACACTTTCGTAGGTTTTAGTGCTAAAGAACATATTTACCTGGAACACTCACCAGTTGGTTTGACTTAAATGCGAGTGGTTCTGCCTGGCATATATGCAATCATCCGAAAATGTAACGTTAAAATCTTAAGAGGCAAAGGGAGGACCAAGAGATGCTTGGATTTCAAAATTTTTAGTCAACCCCCATTAATATTTGTATACTTAACATAACACCTGCGGTGTACAAGGACTGTTGCACCCTAACCGGCAGCCATTGAGGAGCAAATCTTGCTACCTCCTGTCGCTATCCCAAGTTCAATTACACCCGCCACCCTACAAACCTCACATACCGTCATTACAGTGGTTAAAGCCCTGACAAGGGCAGGTACACGTATAACACACCTCGGGCTGTCCTCAGCCACGGAGGTGAACGAAGGCTCTGGTGCGATTCATGAAAGCTGAGAATGGGGAACATTCGTTGGGCATCAAAATTAAAAAAAGTGAAATGAGCTACATTTGAGTGGTGGCGAATTATGTGGAGAAAGACTTAGTTTTGTGATATTGACAAATAAGACAATTGTGCAATAGGTAATATTGTTGGAAGTACAGTGTTCACTGAAATGTAAACCAGGCACATGGCAAATTCATTGGACACGGTCTCCGTGATTTAGACTTGGTGTATGGTGAATGATAAAGATTGCAAACGAGAATTCGCCTCATTTACAAGGAGGAGGAACCCTGAATGCAGATCTCGTCAAGCTATATGGGCGCAGAGACATGGGTAGAAAATATTTATCACGATCCTTTACTACCTTGAATAGAGAGGGTTAAGTGCCTGACGCACTCTACTGGCACAGCAGAAACACGGAGGAATACAGGATGGAAGGTACTGCTTCGGCCATATGTTAACCAGGGATTCTACTGAAGAATGTAACAAATATGTTACATTCAATATAATTATTGGCAATAAGGAACCGTTTCGCCGAAAAAAAAAATTTGTCAAATATTTGAAGCCATCTAGCTTCTTGACTAATAGAATGAACGGTTTATTATTTTAGCAACTGTTGCGCAAACACTGTGTGAACAATACTGCAATGTATTTCTACCTTAATTCGAACAAATTTAGTCACAATTTAACGTTAACGTGACGTTGTGATACCTGTATTAGAAATTAAACTTTACATGACATTGTAAATTGTGACTATCTCACCGACGGTTTACACTGATAAAGAAATAAATGTACGAAGTAGAGAAAAAATAGCATTAATGAGAAGTTTAGTGAAAACATTCACAATTTCTTACGTTAATACATTTTTCCTTCGACATACCAAAACTCATTCTCATCATAATTTCAAAAATGTTCTTACCTAATCTGCATGTAAAATACGAGTAGTTTTTTAAGATCGTGTATGAACACATTGATAAATCGGTGCAATCTTAATAAAATTGTACAACTAATAAAATGAAGTCTATAAAGAAACACCAAAACAGGTAAATTGCAATAATGCTTGATTTTTTCGCGTATTAAAAATCACAAGCTTCTCTTTGTTAATTTGGCTGCTAGAAGCTCTCTTTAAATGGAGGTGAATGCTTTATTTGCATAAATATATGGGGAAATCTGGCAAAACTGGACACATCAACAGATAATTCAAAATGAAAGCTCACTATTCATACATGTAGTAGATTTAAAAGATGTATCATAATATCTATAAACAAGTAAAAATCTACTTATATCATTCGCAAGACTTCTTACTGACTATTTTATAAACTATTCTTACAAAACCTTATTGTTCTATTTATTCTTAATCCAGATAAACCTGTAATTCATAATAGTCGATATAGTAGATTTTTAAAGAGCTTATCGCTATACGATGGCTTTGAAATAATTTCATGCTCTTTGCATGATCACGAAGAAAAAGAAAAGAATAGCGACTCTCCAGCTGAGCAAAGTATAAGAGGTTAGAAATTCAAATAAGCAACAAGGAATAATTCGTAAATGGTTTAACTAAAAATAAAAAATAAACGAAAAGAAAGGAAAAGGAGAACAAAAGAAAAAATTGTGAATCTACATTTTTTGCGCATATATAAACATGTATTTTAATCAAAGTTGTTAGAGTAATTGTTGAGAAAAGCAAAAACAATCAATGTTTCTAGGTAAATGGTAGTTCGGGATGGGGATCATTTTCTTGAAAACCTTCATGTCGCATTCTTGGAAGATTCAGAATTGAAACACCAAGTGTAGTATTAAACCGACACACACTAAGGGAATCTTTTCTGGAAATACATTTTTTTAGGATTCGGGGAGCCTCAAAACGTGTGTTTTCAGTGGCATCTCAGTATCGAATTCCTCTGCTTAAAATAGGTAGAGTAAAGAATCTTATAGGTGGTAGTAGTAGAGAAAGTTATTAAAACTACAAATGCCTCATATTTCATCAATCTTAAAACAGAATCGTAGCCTTAACTGCTTAAAAACAAACCGAACTGCAGAAAGAGACAACGGTATGCAGGTTATGTTGAAAAGCAAACATTGCGCATTATCTTGTTTGAATATTTGTATAGCGGCACCAAACATCCTCCAAGATCATTAAAACTCAGCTGTAATTATCGCTAATTGCATAACCACCGCTTGATTAAGTACATTCTCTTCCTTTGTGTTGTATGTTGAGAATTACAGAGTTAGTTTTACTTTGTCCAGCAGCACGTTTCTTGGCGCCCTCCCAGTCTGTTCTCCAGCTCGCTAGTCATCTGTCTTCGTGGTGGTTTTTGCTTCATTATCAAGTTACAGGCGCCAAGCGTTACCGCGAGGTCAGGATATTTTATGGTGTTGTTGAAGGATATCCATATATCCATTTTAATAAATAAAACCCGTTATACTCTAGCTACTATTGATTCGGTACTGCTGAATCCAAAAGGAATATTACCGATTCAATTATATCGTCATTGATTTTAGGCTAAATAACTACCAGTACTTTCTCTACCGACTATCTATAACAGCTGAGAGGAAGTATTCTATTCCACACAAAGGTTCGATTTTGAGACATCACCGGAAATACGCGTTTTGAAGCCCCTGAATAACACAAAGCAATTAAAATATATCTCTCTCTCTCTCTCTCTCTTTCTCGCGTATGCGTGGTAAACACCATAACTCAAAATAAAAAATTGCTTAAATACCAAGCTAGTACACAAGTTCAATATCTTCCAAAGATGGGACATGAAAATTTCAGACTACCAGTTACACTAACATTTTGCGTTATTTTTTATCTTTTTCAAAATGGCTTTAACGATTTTGTCTAATATGTCATATTTAAGAGATTTACATGGCAAATAAAATGTGTATATTGAATTTCTGGGGGAATAAGTTGTTATTTTTTCGGTCGTCTCCTTAGCGCGTGAATAGAGCTGCTGCTTAGCAAGCGGGAGACCCGGGTTCTACTCCCGGTACCGGCGTGGTGGTTTTCTCCCGTTAGGAGACCTGGTCCGGGGTGCACTCAGCCTTATTAGGTGCATGAGGGGCCAACTGAGGAGTTATTTGGTTGAAAAGTAGCGGGCCCTAGTTGCGAAGACCGCACTTAACCGGTCGGGAGGGACCGGGACGCTGACCACTTCCCACCTCAAGTACTGCACCCCAACTCGTGACGCCTGTGGTGGGCAGAGTTGCGGAACGCAGCAGCTGGGCGGTAGGTCTTGACCCAGAAAGGGCTGTTGCACCGCGGGGGTAAGTTGCCAATTTTTCTTCATTCGGAAGGAATTTCGTAGGTATAATTTTGTGTAATTGGTAAACCATAATTGATAGACAAAACCTTACTCCATAGTAAGTATTTGGTTTTTTCTTTTGTTGTGAACGAAAAACTAAGGTATATGAAGAACATCATATATCAGCCGCTTTAAAATATCTGTCGATTTTGTTTCTTCTGTCCCTTTCGTACTACAACTAAATGCACAAGGAACCCATTCATGCAAACCTTTGTATCGATTAACATAAAGTAGATAGAAAAACAAGATTTTGTAAAAATAGTTTATCAAAATTACGAGTAAGCACAGGGTATATTCTTATTGGTGTCAAATATTTCTGGGACCTCCCAGCGTCAAAACAGTAACAAAAGCTCGGGTGAGCATAGGTCTGAAGATCATTTGTTACTAAATTAAAGGAGAATTTTGGTTACCGAAATATGCCCGAAGTGGCTACCTTCTGCTTCATGCATGCCCTAAGTTCGTGTTCCATGCTGTTGCAGAAGCCTATAGTGTTTGGTATGTGATCAAAGCCAATGTAGATACGTTCTCAGTGTCAATGTCCGGTACAGGAATCGCCTAAAGAAGGACCTTCAAATGTCCTCAGACGAAGAGGACATGGATTCAAATTAGGAGATCGAGCAGGCCATGCAATCCATGCAATCTCTTCCGCGCAGTTCGTCTAAGTGGAAACTTATCTTCAAGAAATTACGTACTGCCTGAAATGAACTAGTGAACCATTGTGTAAAGACAGCATATGTTGAATTATGCCCAGTCACATCAATTACAATAGACAACCCATTTGTGAGGAACTACAGATACATCTCTGCATTCAGGCGCGGAGGAAAAAAATAGTGATCAGTAAGATGACCATTATTTATATTTAAATAAAATAATTGAAGACTGGAGGATACAATATAGACACAAAGGAATAGTCTTGAACAATATTAACATAGACACTATATTATTTGCAGACTACCAGGTATTGCTAACTGAGAATGAAACAGAATTACAAAAAGTAGTCAAATATTTAAATGAAGTAAGGCATAAATATAACATGTAAACCTCTGGAAAGAAGACAAAAACTGTGACAATGATAGGAAGAGAGAGAAAAAAAAAATTGTTATCGAGGAAGATATTATTCAACAAGATCAACATTTACATATTAGGCTCTGAAATAGCATTTCGGAATACAAAAGCAGATATAGAGGAAAACCTAGAAACCTATAATGAATTAAATGGATGTATAAAAAGACACTTCGGTAAAAATATGAGAAGAAAATGAAACAAAGACCACATTATATTGTATCAAAACCAGCATTAAAGTATTCTTGCAAAACATGTATCCTAAATCTAGAGAAAAATGTAGATTAGAAGTAGCCCAAATGAGATTCTTACGACCACTGTTGGGCCTCACAACATCAGATAGAACGAGAAATATTGACATAAGAGTCAAACTTACGGAAGAAAATATAATTGATGAGAGTCAACGATATCAGAAAAAGTGGAAAGATATTCAGCAAGCTTTCTTTCACAAACCGTCAGGACAGAGAAACATTAGACGACAAAGGAAAAGATGGAGCGATCAATTCACTTAGCTTCGGAACAGGTCAAAAAGGTCTAAACCTTGTTAGGAGGAGAAAGAAGGCGATTGATTGATTGACTCCATTCCAACCGTTTAGGCAGAGCCTCTGTTGATGTCTGTCTTGTCGTACTTAACGAGGATCGTCATAGCCCCAGTTATGAATATTATGAAAATTGAAGATACCGTCACGAGTAAATCCAGCCTCATCAATAAACATGGTGCATGCTAAGGAATTCTTGAACAATTATCTAACCTGCAGTGGCAGAATGTTTAATCTTTGCACCTTCTGAAGGTGATACAGGTGCCAAAATTTTCTTGCAAAATTCTCAGGCAGCCTTGTGACTAGCGCCTTCCCTTATTGCAATGTCTTCTGCAATGCTTCGTACTTCTCTTGGTCTCGCAAAATCCAAAACATATCTCTCATATGGGCCACTTTCTCGCTCAAGCATTGATGAATTCGTGAGAATGTTCGTGAATAAGGTAGATGCCATTTAGGTAGCCTTTCTGCATAAATCTCACGTGCTCGTGATGTATTCCCATCTGCAAGGTCATACAAATCGTGAATATCAGTCTGTTGATTCACATAATATATTTTCTTGTGCCTTCTGTGCTCTACAATAAATAAATAAATAAATAAATAAATAAATAAATAAATAAATAAATAAATAAATAAATAAATAAATAAATAAATAAATCACACACTCGGCGTAAAACAATTTAATTCAACTAATTACTTGTTCTGCAACAACCAACCAAACAATGCGCAGATACCCATTTAACTTAATGATTGTTTTCAGTGAAGGGGTCCTTAATAACTCTAACAAATGAGTTTCAGACCTATGTTCATACGAACTTTTCTTACTGTTTTAATGTTAGAATAGCGTCCGTGAAATATTTTACACAAACAGATACACCTGTATAAATGATAATGGGCAAAGAAAGTTATGATAGTGAAATACATATTTTATAGGAATAGTATAATACATAACGGAAATATTTGAATTTGTGATTGGTAGAGAGAGAGTGTGTGTGTTCACATCACATCTGTTTTGTCTGACATGGTTTTCTTTAATCCTACAAATAACTAATGAAGTTTATGTAATCCAATTGGTTCTGAAAGCCTCATTGTTTTAAAAGTGAAGTTGACACGAGGAAGTTATATCGTGGTCTTAACGAATGTAAATACTTCAGTAGAAGAATGTTTGTCACAAATAGTTTGCTTAAACCTGATAAATCGCCCAATTTATTTATGATCTGCGCGTATTAATGGAGATTAAATGAAAGTCCATGTTTTAGCGCTTCTGTCACGATATGTAATCAAATGACTTGTGTTTTCCATTGTGATTTGCAGATATCAGTGAAATCTTTTAAGATCATAATCCATTTAGATATATACATAATGGATATGTTGCCTAAATTGTATCATGATATCTGTATGAAACATGTCGAAATTTTGGTTGTAGTGCAAGTGATTTTAGTGGAGAGAGGCTTTAGATGGTGTTTGTTTCATTTGAAGTACATTATGCAATGTGAAAATGAATGTTAAGTGATATATCTATATTCACTTACATTACAGTCAACTTAGTCACAAGTGGAAGGTTTAAACGTGAAATTGTTTTCACTTCTATTATACACCGAAATATTCCGGAGCCCCCCACCCCTCTCCAGTCTAACTATAGGTTTGGGGTTTATTTCTTTTAGTTTTTGTGTTCATTTATATAGGTACATAGCAAATTTTGGACACAAAACGAGGCAATATATCGATGAAATTAGGCAAAAATTGCTGAACATTTTTATTTTTACTTTTGCATTTTGTTATGCTTATACTTTGTACTTTAATGGCACACTTTTGTTTTCTAAATATCGGCCATTTTTAAAGCTCCAGGAGGGCATTTAAATGTCTCAGTGCGTGTAGGCGTTCCTCGCTAAAGTTTGTCTCCACAGCTTCAAATGCAGTTTTCGTTTTCACTGGCTTTGATTTTAGTGTCTTGCAGGGAATTTTGCTTCAGAGAGGTTGTGAGTGTGTGAATATATAATATGACGAATGAAATGCCGCGAAACTGATAAGTGATAAGTGTTTTTCTTGTAAACAGAAGTGCAGTCAGTGTTCTGCAATTCTATAATCCTGCCAGGTTATTTCAGTGTTCCAGTTATATATTAGACATTGCTTAGGTATTTAATAGGTTTTTATTTGTTAGTTTAGAGTAAAGAAGTAACAAGCAGATATTTTATGAGTTTGGTGTACAAATGCGAAAGTGCATAGTGTAAAGGTTAGAACAATACATTTCTAAATGTTGTGAACAATGGGAAGGTGAAAGGAAAGCTTTCATATTAAGAAACGACAAACTTAAAATTCTCAAACTGCTACTGAGGCCAAGAAGAAAGCAGCAGAGAGTTCCACATATGGTACTGGGTAATTTTACGTTGATTGGATTTAGGTAAAGTACAAAAATATATTGTTTAACTATAAAATCCATTTTTTTCAATTATTTTTTATGCTTTTTCACTATTCAAAATGCTCCTTGGACCGTGGTTTATAACTTATTAGCTTGAAACCTTTAGGAGAGCTTCAGATATTAAGGTATTAAAATTTGTCCTCCACTAGTTAAAAATATTAAACAATTGAACTGAAATTAAATATTTTTCATAACTCATACTGATAAAATTGAAAATATCAATAAATTGTATACAAAACATTTTTCCCTCTTAAACTAATTAAATTTAAGCAATGGCAGTATAACAAGTTCTTTTTATCTGTATACAGAGCTCAATTAAAAATTTGGGAGAGATACAGTAAACTGTAGGGTACAAGAGTCAGGTAAAACTGTAGGAGACCGTCGTCACGTGGTTCACTGACAGTTCTATTATGTCACTGACCTACAACGGAAGAAGATGGCGCTGCAAGGCAGAAATATCTGTTGCCAACTTAACATTGTACAACTCGCTAAAACTGCCAACCACGCATCACAAAATGCCAAAACAATGTACTATTATTTATTAATGTTGTTGTTGTTGTTAATACTGCGTAATCTGTAATAACATTACTGTATCACACAACCTCAATATTATTAATTACTTCATTATTATTGTTGGACTATTGCGAAATACTGCGTAATCTGTAATAAAATTATTGTATTATACAACCTCGACATTATTATTGTTGTTGTTGTTAGTACTGCGTAATCTGTAATAAAATTACCGTATTATACAATCTCAAATAAGGATTGTTGTACCTTTGATAAGTGTAGTCATCTGTGAAAATGCGCAACAAGTTCAAGTTTATTATTTATTTATGCCAACAAACTTACTATTGGTATTTTTAAACACAAACCGTGTGTGGGCAATGTTTGAGAGGTAGTACTAGAACTTAACAATTCAATACCACAGCTGGGATTTGAACGACAGACCCTCGCTTACTAGGCGGGTGCTCTGAGAGCATCCCTTCTCGGTTTACCGCCTTCTCTTGTGCCTGTTGTGGTAGTTTTCATTTTTATATGCTTCGATGAGCCACAATATCTCTTCCTCAGTCCAATTTTTCATTTTCAAACGTATGTAGAATAAATAACGTTAACAAGTTGGTTGGCAACATTAACATACTTCCGCTGATTTCAATTTTCCAGCGTTGGCAATACATACGTCACCAACGAGTTAAAGGAAATGAACCTCATAACAACAATGCTTCAGTCACAAACAACTACCTACCGACCACGTGAGGACGGGCTCCTACAGGATAACCCAAGGGTCATTTCATATCAGCACATCAAAAAGTGATTTATTGTTAATAAATATACTAATAATTTAAAAACATTTGACATAAGACATTGAAATTTTGTGTATACTAATTATGTTATGTTCTGAGTGTGGAAAAAATTCAAAGCAATCAGAAGAAAACTGTGGATTTTTTTTTTTTAGTTTTCATAGCTATATTGGCATTAAGTATAAAAAATACTGATTGAAAGGTATTCTATTGCAAAACTATGTGTATTTATATGAATTGGAACAACAAATAAAGTTTCTAATAAACTGATTGCCTTTCGGATCCAGTCTCTTGAATACTTCTGGGGATATAAGCCTAATTTTTATCACAGCACTATGAACTTTTGCTTAAGTACGAAAAGTGGTGTAGTACTTTGAGGCTAACAAACATTTTAATGAGAGGTCCTGATCAAGTTTTTCTTAGGCAGCTAATTTATTAAAATCTTGCTAATATAGAATATGTTAAATAATTCTGTTTTCCAAGCGAAGACAAGATATTCTTCACAATGTACGACTACGATGCAGTGAAGCACAAAATTAATATAATTTGAGTCGAACTAATACTCCATGGTCCATTTTAGAACGCGTTTCGTCAGGTCATTTCCAAAATCATCAGCTTATATCGATTGTTCTTTGATTTGGAGGAGTCTGGTGACGAAGTACGGGTTCTCCTCAAATGTGGTATCGAATTGAGCTTTCCTTTATATTTCTTTATGAAGATCTTTTCCTGCGCGCACAAAAAATGTTGGTCTATTTAAAACATAATTTATTTCAAATAACGTTTTTGCAGCATTTGCCATTTCCGAGCTACCCTATATTATTTGTGTGAATTAGCAACGCTTTTTGCACGTGCGGTTGTTTTTCAGCTGTTTCTCGCCATATCACAGGAAGATCGTGGAATTTCTAGGCCAGCACATAGCGAACCCGTGTTCAAACATCTGAACTATCGATTGTTTTCCCTATCAGCGTCCTTGTACCTTTAAGAAAATGTGTGATGTATCTATTTCTGTAACGGCCTATCTCGTAAAGAGAGAGAAAATATGTTTTCTTCAGAATAGTTTGTAAAAGCTCTGCATATGTAAATAAATGATAGTGGGTAGAGAAAGTTATATGAATGTACTCGTAACACAAGATTTTTCTACCCTATCAAATGTACCACTTGTCTTCCGATGTTGCAAGAGAACGCAATAGCTGTGGAAGTATTTTCAACTACAGCATAAGCGGCGAAGACAGTAAACAGGCAGAAGGTAAACAAGAAAGGATAATCCATGTTAGCTAAAGATTTCATGCCGATAAGACACAGGGAAGTCATTGTTTCTTTCACCTTTGCTCTTATGCTTACCAACCATACAAAGTTTAACATCATCTCTTATTTAGGCGAAGTAAGAAGTCATTGCTTGTGCCCTTTGCTCAATTTTAAAAAGAAAACTCTGCCATTAGCTCAAGGATACTGTGTTAGTCATGCCAGGTTTGCAATTTTTCTGCCTTTGTCATAATGCCGAAACTGCATTGAACTCTAACCCAACGTTTACCAACGCGAACACATACTTCAAAAATTGGGAATAGGTATGAATAAATAAGTTTGTATTTAAGTCTACCAACATCCGAGAATACATTGGAAAGATTTTCAATTTCCTCCGTCCTAATTCTTCACTTGAAAAAAACTGATGTGTTGCACTCACATGATTTTCTCTACTCTTGTACTAACCATTCTTACAAACTCTCACTCCTATATCTTCTTCGTGTTAGGGGAAATAAACATCTGCAGAAATTACTTTATTATCTCCTTGTGGGTACAAGGAGAATATGGGAATACAGTAGGCTTTGAGCGATAGTCAATCTTTTAAAACTTTCAAATTCCGTTCTCTGTGCACGATTAACATATAAAAAATTGAATAACGATGTTCCATTTGACAGAAGTACAAGTTCTTCAAAACTCTCACAAATAACAAGGCATATCTCCGAAGTAGTTCACTCTACAAAAAATGTATTAAGACATAAATTGTGTAGTTTAGCAAGATCTACATTTTTGTATAGTAAGATTTGGTCTATCTCTAACAGTTTACCAGTTATACAATAGTCATCCAGAGTAAATACGACTACAGGGGCTATAGCCAGGAAATTCAAGATATACATTTCATTTGCCATAAAAATATCTCAAAAATCGTTAGAGCCATTTTCAAGAAAATAAACATTTTCGAAAAAATTTCCATGTAAAGGTACCTAGTTTAGGGTGAAGCAATTTTCTTAAAAATCTTCGTGTCGCATCCTTGAAAGACAAACTTAAATACCAAATTTGGTTTTTAACCGACTTTTCGTTTTTGAGTTATGCTGTCCACAGACACACAGACACACACACACACACACGTTTTTTCTAAAAATGCTTGTTTTTGGATTCAGGGGTCTCAAAACACATATTTCTGGTGAAATCTCGACATTGAATTTTTGGGTGGAATACAATACTTCCTCTACTTTACTATACGTAGTAGAGAAAGTAAAAATATGTTTCTTCAATTTTCTCAAACGAACTTCAGGGTTTTAATAAAGGTTCGCGATTTTGAGTGATCTCGTTAAAATAAACAGATTATGTACAATAGCGTTTATTGCATGAGTGTTAAAATATTAGGTGCTGTTTGTTACGATGTTCTCACTGGAGTAAGTCAATTTTGAAATATGAAACACCCATTCTTCAGTTCCTCATGACCTCCTTCTAATATAGTCGCACTTGTGTGATAAATACATGATTGTTATGTCAGCCTTCTGCACATTTCTATACAGATATTTGCATTATTCCCATAAAATGATAAAGAAAATAGTCGTAACACCGTACATGACTGATGTGAGAATATTGTATGAGAGTTATGTAAAGCACCTCTTATATACACCTACTTATACTTACACAGTAGGTAGCGGAAGTATATTCCATCCAAAATTTTGATAGAGGTTTCACTGGAAATACGTGTTTTGAAGTCCCCTAAGTAAGAGTGGCGAGAGAGCGCGTAATTCGAAAACGATATGCCAGTTAAATACTTGGCACTGAATTTAAGCATCTTTTATGAATACGACACGAAGAGCTAAAAACAATCCCCCCATTTCTAACTTTTATGCAGAGTGGAAGTGAAATGATCCGTCAGCGAATTTCTCATGTTGTGAGTAACAAGAAAGTCTAATACCAAAATGTTGAAAAGTTAACAGTTTTCTAGAAAAAAAATATTTTTATCAAAAAAATTTATCATCACCTGACTGAATTATTATTGATTGAAGATTCTTTATTTATGGCTATATTCATAGACAATTGAATAAATGACAACTTTTTCCGTTGACGTATTTCAATAGATTCAACGGTTTTTGTGTAAATTAAATTTAAAGGAACCCATAATTTCTTGCCTTTTTGTTGAAATAAATTGGGAGTTCCTTTAAATTTAATTTAAACAAAAACCGTTGAATCTATTGAAATACGCCAAAGGAAAAAGTTGTTGTTTATTCAAATTTCTATTAATATAGCCATCAATCAAGAACCTTCAATCAATAATAATTTAGCCAGGTGATGATAAATGTTTTTGATAAAATATTTTTTTCTAGAAAACTGTAAACTTTTCAATATTTTGGTGTTTGACTTTCTTGTTATTTATAACATGAGAAATTAGCTGTTAAAGTCTGGCGGATCATTTCACTTCCACCCTCTATGGAAAACTTCGTAGTTTTTTATTTCTCAAAGATGGTTCTAAAAGATTTTGATCTAAACCACATGCTTGCACGGTATTTTGTTTGCACGACAAATAAAATGTACCTATAACTTGAATTTCCTGTGAAGTCCTCTTAATGATGAAGGTATTTTTTTAACCTTCATATTTTTGGTGAACCGTAAGAGATTGGTAAATCTTACCTACTGTACGAAAATCAAGATCTCTTCAAAACGCGCAATTGATTCTTTTTCACGAATTGGCCATTTTCGAGATATCCCTTAGGTACTATTGGTTTCAGCTTTCTTGCTTTTAACACATATTTCTTCAAGAGAATATGACAACAATGATGTCATAAATTGTTCTCACATTTAGCACGTCTACATGTGTTTAAGGGTTAAACAGAGAAAGGATCATGTGCATGTTACACGAATGCAGGTTAAGCGATGTTTAGTTTGTGATTAAAAGACGAACCTGAAACATAAGTAGTACTTTCTTTACATAGCTCATTGCTTACTTTTCTCGCGGTTATCTACTTCCTAATTACGCATTCTAATGATAGGTTACAAAAAGAACGGGAGTTAGGCGGTGTGTTTTACGAACAAGGGTGATTGCTAGAAAGCACGACAATGACTTTCTGCGGTGTCCAGATGACCTGCTTGTCCCAACACATTGCTAACATCTCAAGCTAGACGTTTGTTTACATTGTCAATATTAGTTTGAGCTTACGTGGCAGTGGTGGTAATTGAAACATTATGAACGTGTTAAAGACCTTGTTTATTTTAGCAATTAGTTTGTGTTGCATTGTTATGTGGTGTTTGAGATTATGCACTTCTAGCAGGTGAGCCTTCCAAACTAGCAATTGGTTTTCTGCTCACTTACCTTTTTTTTCTCTGTCATTGTAGGCATTGGCGTCGCGAAGACGGGGACAAAGGGGGGCCGCGGCGCCCCTTAGAAATCAATTAATTTAATGTGCAGTCAATTACTGAATATTAGACAATTATTGTTTCAATTTTGATGCAAAGAACAGTTTTTATTTAGCACAAATTAATACGGCTATCCCCTATACTATAAATTTTGACCACAGAATAATGAATTAATACTGTTTAATTGCAAACTTCCAAAATGCTGCCCTCCCCTGAAAAAACTCTGCCGGCGCCCATGATTGTGGACTACATTTATGATATATCTTAAATACATTTCAACAATAAGTTGTGAGACACTGTAAAACTTTTCCAGAACAGTACTGGCTTGACAGCAACTTTTAACTGTTCCAGTCTGTCAAACTGTAGTCATTTTAAATATAACGGTCATAACAGTCAATGCAACAATTATTCAGTTGTGGTTACCAGTTTCATTGTATGAAGCTTATGTTATGTTGCTTTGTATTATATACTCTTCTGTTAACATATAAAAAATGAACAACGATGTTCCATTTCACGAAAGGTTTAAGTTTTCCGAGCCTGACACAAATAGCAAGGAATATCTCCAAAATGGTTCACTCTACAAAAAAATTTATTTAGACATAAATTGTGTTTTAGTGAGACCTACATTTCTTGTATACTACGGTTTTGTCTATCTCTTACGGTTTACGAGTTATTCAAAAGTCATCAAGAGTAAACAGGACTACATCGGCTATAGCCAGAAAATTCAAAATAATTTCATTTTTCATACAAATATCTTAAACATGACATTTTAATCAAAATGGTTACAGCCATTTTCAAGAAAATCAAAATTTTCCATGTAACAAAATCTTCGTGTCGCATCCTTGAAAGACATTAAACTTAAATACCAACTTTGGTTTTTAACCGACTTTACGTTTATGAGCTATGCTGTCCACAGACTGACACACACGCGCGCGCGCACGCCCGCGCAGGACCTTTTTCTAAAAATGCTTTTTTGGGATTCAGGGGGTCTCAAAACATATATTTCCGGTGAAATCTCGACATCGAATTTTTGGGTGGATTACAATACTTCCCCTACTTACCAGTAGAGAAAGTAAAAATGGGTATAACTTATAGCATGATTTATATCGCGCGATAAATGTGCGAGTTGCAAAGAAAAGAACAGCATGCACGCCATGAGTAATGAAAAGTGAGCTTACAATGTATTAAATTAAAGTTAGGGCTTTGCTTTGAGTAAAGAAAGTGGTGAAATGAGGGTAGAAATATTTCATATCTATACGGAAAATACATAAGTAAATTATGCAGCGTCAAAAGGCAATAACAAATTCATAATGAAGATTATAAGTATTTCGAAGGAGGCAACAGTGACACACTATAAGGATTTTATTAACTACCCAATTAAATATTTGAACACAGTTGAAAGTTCAGCATTAAAGAATGGAATATTTCACACACAAATCGGTAACGAAATATTCTCCAACCGTCACTAATCGATTTTCATAAAACACGTTTATCTGAATGTTAGTCGTTAGCTCACTAAAGATTTGAAAAATAACCGATTTTTACCGTCAGCATTTCAAACACAATTATATTAGGTTGTGTTTTACGTTTCTAATAATATTATTTAAATAAGTAATGTCTAACCCCCAATAAAGTGAAGGTCCCCGCTTGGTAAAGTGTTTGTCCCTGACGCTGATTTACGCCTGTGTTCTCACCTAGCATCGAATCCGCAAATGAAGTCAGGGTCAAAACAGCGCTTTCTCTGACATCTCTGGAGAGATAAGGATACCCAATTAGTACAGGTTGCATTATGCATGTATCGTGCATAACCTTCCGTTTATTCTGGATAAGGTCATAGCAGAAGCTTTATTTGGTATATTAGTAGAGCGCGGAACCGCGTGCGGTCACATGAGATACGGGTTAGTTGGACGCGGAGAATGAATGACTTAACCAGTACCGCGCAGCCGTTGTATATGCACGCGCATCAGCTGACGCCTACTGCTCTGTACATGTGTGAGTAGCAATAGTAGAATCCATGTGCATTAAACTTCTGGCTTATTGCACAATCTTCCGCCCCTATATGAGGTAACTAAAATTGTTTGTCTATAACCAAACCTTGAATGTGCTACCAATGTAGCAAAAGATGCGTAAAATACTGAGAAAAATAATACATGTGTTATATTCACGTAATTCTTTATATTTTAATTTAAATAGTTAAAGAAAATCAAAAAAGTTTATCCCTGTGAAGAGTAGTTTGATGTGAAGGGAATTTTCTTGAAAGTGTTCATGTCGCATCCTTGAAAGGCGGTAAATTTAAATAATAAGTTTGGTATACATTCTAAGTTTCGTTTTTTAGTTTCGCTGTCACACGTACTTTTCTAAAAATGCTTTTTATATAGGGACTTCAAAACATTTACGGTCAAATTTAGATATCCTAGTTTTCGGTGAAATGAAATATTCGCTGTACCTAATATTAGCAGGTGCTATAGAAAGTTACAAATTAGACTGATTTATTTTAAAACGAAAAACAATAGAAAAGAGAAACGGAAAATAATAGATTAGACTAGCTGAGGATTCGAAACTGTACCGAGTAGCAGTGTTGCCAACCCGTGGGATTTGTCCCATATTGTGGGACATTTTGACGAATAATTTTCAGGAAGGGACATAGGGAGTTTTTTAAGAAAACTGAGATGAATATGGGACATTTAATAATTGCTGCCTCTGACAGTGTGGTAATGGTTATGGTATACACAACAACAAAGATAAACTTCACAAGGCACACGCAAACAGTAATTTGTGTATCCAGCAATCAGCACTCTCACTAAGGGCACAGTAGGTTTGCTTACACAACAGTCACAGCCTATAGGTGTGATTCCAGTATGTATTTGGGGAGTAATGTTTCCATAAAAGAAAAACTGCATCTACTGATAGAAGGAGCTAGCACTTCAATAACATAAGTCCTTATTTACATTATACATACCTAACCGGGGCCCGCCTCGGTAGCGTGATGGTTAGCGTGTCTGCCTCACGTTCAAGAGGTCGCGAGTTCGAATCTCGCTTAGGGTAAGTTATCCGGGTAAGGTTTCTTCCGAAGTTTTCCCTTATCCTGAGAAAACGAATATCGGGTAACTTAAAGCTCCATGGATTTCGGGCTCATTTGAGCATCATTTCACCCGTCTCATTCATTCACCGTCCGATATGACATTACGTTGGAGGACGTTAATTTAAAAAAAAATACCTAACTGGGTACTGCAAAGGTGCTAGTAAATATGGTAATGGTACATCCTAAACTCCACTTCTAATTTATCTCCCTGCATTTTTTGTAAAGCTAGAGGTCACATGTTTTTCTTAACGTGGGACACTTTATGCAGAAAAGGGACATTCTGAGTCCTCGCTTGGGACTTCTGAGCTTCAGAGGTTGGCATCACTGCCGAGTAGTAGTGACGCGGTAGCAGTGAGTGCGACTCGCATAAATATTGTAGACAACACGTTACAAAATTAGGGTTATAGTCGGCGAGAACTAACCTCGCACTTGACAGCTAGCTGATTCACTCACCTGCGAACGAGGCTAGTGAATCAGCTGAAGTGCCAGGTTGACTCTCGCCGGCTTAAGTAACTCGCGGTTCTTAGAACACTCACTCCCTTATTACTCCTATGTTGTCTTATAATTTGAGTTACTAAACGTCTACTTTTGTAATTGTCACCCTAAATGTCTATAGTTGCTCTATAAAATGTGCAAACATTAAAATACTTTAGCAGTTATTGCATATTTTAATGAAACACGATACTAAACATGAACTGTATACATTTGTAGCGTCTAAAATATCCAACTTTGCACTATGAGTGTTATTTATAGCTTCACTGTCTTGTTTGAACGAAACAAAGCATTCAGAAGAGTGTATCCTTGAATCGATTCGCCACACATGTATTTGGAACAAAAAGAAATATACATATTAGTTACATAAGACTGACTCTTTGTTTCCTGGCAATGCCATTCTGTGCGCGAAGGAATTTTGCGGCGACAGAGATCGTGTAGTTATGCCAGGCGAAAGGAAGCCCAACAATGGTCAATACCCTAAGGAAGGAGATAAAACCCTTGTCGCCAGTGAATGACTCAAATCCTAAGCCTGCCAAATGAATATTAAACACCTTCAGAGAGGTTATTACAGGAAATTGCACGTTCAGGATTTCCTGCCCCATTGTCATCATACTCGCACTCACGGCGCCGTCAAAGACAGCACATCGCTCCCCTCTCAAAAAAGAGTTACGTCATTTCATTCATTCATTCATTCATTTAGCTCATCATACATACTTGTATTCTTAGTAAGGGGGTATATAGGTACAGCTTTAGGTTGTATAAAATAATGGATATTCAATAATTAATTTCTCTGTGTGGATCAACCACACAAAAGTGCTCTTAAACTCTTAAAACATAATACCAGATGAACCTAATTTCAGTTTCAACAAATTGATTTACGTACCTAATTTAATTGTTCAAAATGGCGACACTTTTCTGTGCTGGAACCAGGTTTGTTCTCAATATATTGGCTATTTTAAAATAAATTTCAATTCTGTTGTTTTTATTTTAAAGTTTAAGCTTGATTTTAGGGAACTGGCCACAGCTAGGCACAGATAACTAGGCTTCTATGTGCATAAACAAGAGTGTGAATTTATTTTCCAGTTAGAAAAGCATTTTTTCTAGATTAATGAATCTCTTTGCATTTCAGAATAAATTATGTACACAGTAACATGCAAAATAGATTTCATTTAAATTCCTTCAGCAGTTTTTGAATTGTCAAGGTTGTGAGTGAGTTTAGGAAAACGTATTTTGTGGGAAATTAAGTTTTATATCAATTTTTAGAAGCTTTTTAACTTTGTATAATATGGTGCAGCATCTTGCCTTTTAAATCATTTCTATGACAACAATGCAGATATTTAATTATCCTTGTAAAATGCTCGTAAGTATTTGCTGCATCCAATCGCATATGTTTTTAAAAATTGATTTTTTAAAAAAAGAATAAGCTGTACCTGCCACTTAATGTTGCAATGCCCATAGTTGAAAGAGGAAGAAAATCTCATAAAATAAAAAGTAATGCAAGAACTTTTTAATTTGGATAATTATATTGTTAATTGTTTTTAGCTACTAGGCAAAATTATTAGAAGAAATAAAAAACTCGTCGAAACAATGCCCAGAAGATTTTGAGGCACCCTTAAAACAATAGAAAACTATTTTGTTACATGCACATGACTTTCTGTAACCACAACTGTCTTCTGGTCGTGGGTTCAAACCCGGTGGAGGGTGAATTATAAAAATACCGCATTCAAGACTAAAGCATACATTTTTGCATCAAAATGTTAAAATATGCATTTATTGATCTTTTTTTTTTTTTTTTTTTTTTTTTTTTTTTTTTTTTTTTACTGTTGGACTTATATGCTGCCTTTAACATCGAAGTTCATACTGGCGACTTTTTCACACACATTCACACTCCCATTCATACTTCCTAGTGTCAGAAAAATTCCTACCCTCCCAACCGTGAATCGAACCCGGGACCCCCTGCACTGCAGGTAGGTCCTCTACCGACTGAGCTACGGGTCCAGCCATGCATTTATTGTGTTACCAGACCCCATTCAAATTGCTTGTGAAAGTGTGACTTACTAAGTAGGTATTATTTTTGTGTATATGTAAATAAATAAACAATAACATATTTCGCATATAAATCTGGGCTCTAATAAAATACAATGCTTGCTAGCGCATCTTCTATGGGACTACAGGGCAAGTTATTCAGGCTGCTGTTTCAAAACATGATTCACTTCCTTACTTGAGACATTTACGACCCAACCCAAGGCGAGGTCGGAATTTCGAAACTACTAAGGCATTGCCTCTTTCTTAGAGTTCTGTTCCTCACTGTTCCAAACTATAATATAATGATTCAATATTGGAATCTATTTTGAAGACGAAGGTTGTTGAGCAATATGTTAACATTATCAATAACAACATCTACAGTCCGTCTGGTCTAAGTTGGAACATGACCTACTTAGCGCTACCCCTCCCTGTGATAGGGGAGGGATGACAAAACCTCGCCACGGCTATCCGCGGCTGCCTAGTCTGCGTCTGTCGGTAATACGTGTTTCGACGAGTGTACGGGCTGCTTATGTACCCTTAATATTGAGAGTGAAATATGGAAATGCTGGTGATGCGTTTAGTCCTGCTCATTGTGTTGACAATCGTATTGTTCCAAGCTGGTGTTGGAAGAAAGGGGAAACCTCTTCAATCTGATGCACGGGAAGTTGTATGTTTGGTACATAAGTGTTTTACTGATGAACTAGAGGCGTTAACATCGGGTAAACCAACAATGTCCGTGACACAGGTCATGGAAAGAACCGCCGCAGCTACTGGTGTATCTCGTACTTCAATATACAGAATTTTGCAAGAAAAAAAGAAAGCAGACGCAAATGGGACCGCTGTCAGAACACCAGGAAGGAAACGACCAAACAGACAACCAACAAGCACAACAGCCGCTTCATTTATAAAGGCGGCTATTCGTAGTACAATTTATAGGTCGTACACATCGCATTTCCTGCCCAAAAATTGGAAAGCTGTCTGTGAGCATGTGAAGCGCGTAGAAGAAATGTACTGGGGAAAAAGACGAATTAATGGACGACATATTGGACAGTTTCAACATAATTTTAGAAGACAGTTACTCTGAATTGGAAGATGCATGTGAAGACTGCGGATGTGATCCAGCATCCGATATCCATGAAGCCGAAGATCTTACCAGCTTACCGGTACCCTCCAAGGAACCCTTCTTGGACGGGATCTCTACACTGACGCTATCTAACAGCAGTTATTAAAGCGCTGCTCTCTGATAGCTGCGCTATAGTCAGGCAGTCAATCGCACCGTTGCATGTTGCATGGAACCGATGCGAAATGGGATTAGGCAGTCATGGAGTACCCACAAGAGGGCGGGCAGTAGTGCGTTCTCTCTCTAATTCCCATGTTTCAACATAAACCGAACGAACTGTAGATGTCACGCTGTTTTGTTTTCTGAGAGTTGGACTTGCAAAGTTATGAGCATTTATGAGAGTTTGGATACAGTAAATGAACATCTGCCTAATTTCTTCGTTAAGATCTAAATTCTTCGGTTACGTAAAAAGAACGAGAAAAGAGAATATTGTAAACAATTGTGGAATTGACATCTAAAGATGAACAGGGAAAAGAAAACCATAGAGAACAATGCTTCAGAGGAAATATGTATCAAATGAAAAGAAGGGAAATTAGAAAGGAAGATGTGGAAGAAAGGAATATTTCAGAAACGAAATTGTCTTGTTTGGAGAAAGCTATTGTGATGCAGAAAATTCGTAAATAAATATAAATACACATGTACTACGTATATTGTTAGAGGTATGACTGCGCAGATTTCGCATGAAGGTAGAATCAAATGTGACGAATAAAAAGTCCAATAAATTCATCTATCGCGAAAGGTAAGATAGATAATTGAACATTATTGAATACATTATCTGTACAGTCTGGCAACAGACTGAACAGGCGAATGTTTTGTTTACTAATATAGCCACTGCTACCAAGCATGCGTTCACAGCTATTAGTGAAAGGCACTGGAAAACCGTGCCACGTGCCACGTGCATGGATGTTTGCCAGCTACTGCAAGTAACGAGGGAAGGGGTGGTATTTTTTCAAGCTTACCAAGACGTGAGCAATGTCAACATTCCTGCCAAATATGTGTCCACAAATTGATGTCAACAGACACGATGGAACCCAATTAATTAATATCATTTTGTGGCTAAACGACTCATTTTAACAATAAATGGAAGGGTCACAACTCTTCTTTTAAACCTCTAATCGCGGAAGTAAACGATAAAATAGTGGTTGCATATTAATAATCAAACATTCGACCAATTTTAGTTTTTATTTATGCAACCATGCACTATAGGAAAACGATACACGAGATTACATATGTTTCAGCTTAACATCAAGAAGTGGCCGTTAAAGTCTGGGCACTCATATCCCTAGCACCTTGCATATATGTATCCGTTATATCTGTATCTATGTACGATATATTCGTTGTGCAGTGATTCGAAATGCCTAAGTGCCATGCAGTATTACAGAAATGCTTTTATGTAATTTGTATGATTAAATTATGAAGGTAATATCTGTCATGGTCTGAAGTCGTTGTCGTCGTCGTCATCATCATCATCATCATTATGAACAAATCCTTTTAGGCCATGCGGCATGTGACGATAAACCTAGTATAGATGGTCTTGGTCTTTCCACCGCTGTTTTGGACTTCCTTGGTCTCTGTACCAGTTGGAGCGTACTGGAGTGTCAATTTTGGAAGTCTAGTTCTTTCCATTCTCATCAAATGATTTTTCCATTCTCATTGGTATTTTTTATCTCCTCAGTCAAACTTGGTACTCCAAGGTTTGTTTTCTCTTATGTCTGTATTCCTTTGGTGATCCAATCTAGTCGTATGCAAGTTAAAATTGACAATTGTTTCCAAACAACCACAAAATGACTGTGATTTGTTTTGATAGGGTAATAATGAGCAGAGCGCGGATTTTGGTGACCAAAAATGCTTTAAATTGAATTATAAAATGACTCAAAAATAACACACACAAAAAAGACCCAAAATGTTGCATTAAAATACAAGTTTATCAGATTTGTCTTTTCTACATACCTATATGTTGACTCAATTATGGGCGTGGAATTACATAAAGTTAAATTACCCTCTTTCTATATTTAAATAAAAATTATAACAAGAATGACACAGTTTAGAGATGAAGACAGTTATTGTTAACTTAGGTCCTTTGATGTATAACAATGTGTGGATGCGGGTATGTGAAATAGTTCTTGCAAGATGATAATAAGGGAACACCTGGAAGGGGGAAAAGATAACTGAATACATTATTGAATGGAAACATTAATGAAAAAGCATGTACCTATTTACTATTACGATTTACAGGCTTACCTCATTCTTCATTACAGTAGATGACGGAAATCATCCGTAGATTCTCAAAGAAAACGAAGGCCGATTGTCCGTCAGTATGCTATTGTACGTTGAAAAGCATTGGGAGTACACTTAAGTGCACAAAATCATTGGATGTAAATTCCTCTTCAGTGCCAAACAGGCCTACATCTTTCCCCATTAAGACCAAACCCGACCCTGATCGATGGTTTTTATGTGTGTTTAAAAACGACAGCTCCATGTCAGTAGATTTACTGGCATGTAAAAGAACCCCTACGGGGCGAAATTTCGGCACACTGGCGACCCTGATGTGATCCTGGCAATTGACAGCATCATTAAACAACAAAATAATTTTAATTTACCCAGACCCAGAAATGGAGCACAAAACGTTATAGCCGGAGTTTTTGTCAATAATGCTTTTAATGTCATCCCAATTTCATCGCGAACATTTTTAATACATCTGCACTTGTTCTGACTACATCAATCACGTTTCCTAGTGTCACACAGAGTTCCAATAATATTCAATGTAAGTAACGTAGGGGAAAAAACCTATGTAATGCAAGAAATAACAAAAAGGATAAAATTGTGACTTCAAATTTGAAGAAAATGTCTTAAAGTATAAATTAGGGGCAAAACGACGGTAAATTGACCACAAATACCAAATAATGACGTTAAATCTTAAAAATGATCTAAAAACAAACATTAGTGAAAGTGAATAAAAAATGATTATAAAAATAACTATTTGTATTACCTAGGAGTCATGATCAGAATATCCGCACTAGCGGGTAACGTCCATGGTGTCCTAGTTAAAAGATGACATGCCATTAAAATCCGGGCTCTGATTATGAATGGGAGACAAACACTTAGTTTGTAATTTCTAACAATTTTTGGCCAAATTTCGCAAATGAATTATGCACTATATCTGCCTCGGTGCCAGACAATGAAAACAGGAATTCGGCAGTCATTAATGAAATGATTCTTCCAGTGATGTGAGAATGCCTCTGGCACGCGCGAGGTAGACATCGCAAGAATTCCAAAAGGAAGAAGTAGAAGCGACCTGGCAGAATGCGACTTCCGGAGGGGCGCCACGTATATTTCAGGGGAACAGTTGTCGAGTCCTTTTTTCCTTCTTCCTCCTATCCATGACATTCCTCTAATCCCTCCCTCGTTAGAACCAAATGCTTCTGGAATCTGGCGTCCATCTCCCACTGCGTCTTTCTCTCTTTCCACTTCCTGTATTTATGATCATCCCTGTTGATTTAAGTTTATTTCCCTTTTTATTGCCATGTTTTCCTCATCGCTTTTCTGTTTTATATGCTTGTTTTCATTATTTTGTCTGTTTCACTTAGGGTTACCAAATTCTTTCAATGAAGTGTAGGACACTGTAGGTTTAAAATGTGGAATATTACACAAAACTATGGGAAATAGAAATTGTTAAATGTAGGAAAATTAAACTACAAACCTAAATTATTACATAACCATGTGTGCATAGATTTATTGGTTTTTTAAATATTCATATGACAACAGCTGTCAAAGAACCTTCAACTTTGAATTATTTTATACAGAACTTGGCTTCAACATATAATCATGACATTCTGCACGACTTAAATTTTAAAGTTGTATTTCACTGGAGCATAACTGGAGTCCATCAATGGCTTGTATTACTGTGTTGAGTCTGTGAAGCAAAAAAGATGATTAAGCTCTCAAAGCAGCGTCGTGTGCAGCACTACCGAAGTAATTTCACTGTTTTAAACAAATATTTTAGAAATCTTTCTCAAGTTGCTTATTAGTTCGAAACCTAAGAATTTTTTAAAATTTGTAGGAAACTATTTGGGTAGGAGTTATGAAATCATAAAATTATGACATCATTTATGAAAGCATCAAGCATGTTCTACTAAATGGAAAAATTGCTAAAAACAATCACATGCATAGCCATAATGTTAGAAATAAACACGATTATTACAGAACTGCACTTATAGGAACATTAAATAATCTTTCAATAAAAAGTATGGGGAAGGAACATTATAATGCTCTGACCAAGGAAATAAAAGACTTAAAACAGGGAGAGATACAAATAAAAACCATTAAAAACTATTTACTAGAAAATGCTTTCTACAATACTGAGGAATTTAAGTACAACACTAAATGTAATCAAAATGTGTAAATGAGTGTAGATGTATTGTATAGGTATGTGAAATTGAGAGAAACAGATTTGTAAAAAACTCTGTAAATAAAAGTATGTAAGTTCTTCTGAACTCTTGATATATCCTGTGTAATAGAAACATATGGATGAATAAAGGATCAAAGGGAAATGGGGAAAAATTATCAAAAAAATGGAACTAAAGACAGACTTGGAAGAAATATGTGTTTTAAGTTCTTGCCATGGCAAATCTTATAAGTTCGTCATGTCATGGAGCATATTTATAAGCTTGTGGTTTCTCTTTCTCTTCGCTTGAATCCCTACCCACTTTGCCCCGCCATTTTACCTCGCCTTTAACTGCAATGGTCATATGGGCACACTTTTGGAACATATGGCCTATCGACAATTTTGTTAACTTGTATTGCCATTGGATTTCTGGTTCTTTTGTGGGTTTAATACACTACATCACGAACACATACTTTCACACTCCCATTCATATTCCAGACTCTGGGGGGGAAAAAAAAAAGGGGGGGGGGGAATAATCATGTCCAGAGAAAATTTCCCATACCCAGTCGGGTAGTGAACCCGGGACCCCTCGCGCAGTAGGCAGATGCTCTATTACCTGAGCGCTAAAAGCTGTTTGCTCAGGCAATATTGCTTAATTTGAAATAATTTCTAAACAAATATATAAAGCCTTTAGGATGTTGTGCACAAGATTTCCAGCTTTTTTTAAACAACTTTTGTTTCATATGCCACAAATTAGATTACTGAGACTTAACATTCAGTTTATGTCATCCATATCGTAAATTCAGTCCCTTATTCCTTGGAATTCCAGTTACTCATTCCGTTTTTATTTTGGTCTGCTGTTTTTGTAGAGTTGTGGGCGTACTACCCTTGCTCGAGCTAAAAATTGTTTCCTTTCCCCTCAGCCTCCGTTTTTATCAAATGGGTTGTGAACTGCGTAGAGAAACGACATGATAAACCGTAAAACAAGTACTAACGTTTGTAATCTGGCATGCGTCAGTATATTGTCATGCAAATTTGGGAAGTTAAGTTTTGCAAAACGGAGAACATTTTTGTAAAAATGAGCAAAGTGAGAACCTTTTTATTTTAGGCATTATGTAAAGTATATCTAATTTTTTGCACAGTAATACAAGTCGCAACTTCTTTAAGCTCAAGTGTGCATTATTTCCAAGTTTGCTTCATTACTTACTCCATGTTCACAATTCAAATATTTCCAACAGTTTTCTAAACGCTATCCTGGGAACCACGGTAATTTAAGCTGTGAAACCAAGAGCTGCAAATGATTTTGAATCATCAGAAAAACAATTTTTACCGGTTCTTTAAGTATCACTTTGTTAGAACGTCTAATTTCTGCATTATGCAGTGCCACACTCCACACAAAGCATGGATTCACAAATAATGTTTATTTTTCTATTAAAAGCCCCCTTGCCACTGTCTGCTGTTTGGCTTCACGACAACGCTAATATATCCCAGCTGTCTACTTGTACCACCACCACCACCACCTCATATCGTATCTTGTTTTATTCTCTTCCAATTTACGCAGATTTATATATAGCATTTATCTTTATCGTGTGTTCCTAAGTGCTGTTATTTATTTCCCTTAGCATGTTCTTTGAATAATTATTTCCTCTTCTACTAAGAGTACTTTATTATCAACAAATCTTTACGTTTTGTTCTCTATTCCTCTTTTGTCCAGGGGTAAATAAAATTCTACACCAAGATGTCCAACAGAAATCATTTCTTTCTATTTAGCTTCCCTCTGACGGCAAAGCAACTAAAATAAAGAAGTAAACTGTGACATGTAATCGAGCTTAGGTTTTCTTTGCCTAGTGAATGTTGCTGAATACCGTCATGTCATGCATGTCAGGTGCTTTAGTTTCACAGGAAAAACACAAGCAGGAACCACGCTAGTTGCCGCGTGCGATTTCCAGCCAACAGTTGGCAGCAGTGACTGGAGGAATTTCAGGTTTATCCAGATGTCTGTTTTGTGTTTTGGTTGTTAGCTTGTGCACATCCCAGGTCGTTTAAAGATACGCTATTAATCAAAAGGAAAGCCGTAATATATCTTTCAGCAAGTCCTCTTCTTGTCCATTTTCAAAATGAATTAACCTGCCACGTGCTTCTTCAGAAGCTTCTCTAAATCTTTCACGACGCGTCGTTGTTACCAAAATAATGGATTCGAGAAGCGCCTCCGTGCCCCTCCCCCTAGTTTCTAATGCATCGCTTGTTATATAAAACAGTATTTCTTAAAAGAATAATATTGTTGCCCACATGGTTGTTCTGATTTTTTAAAGTTAATTATAGTTAAACAGTATTGTTTGTTTACGTAATCCAATTCTTTATGTTTGATATTCTCCATGTAGGTAACGCATCGTGGTTTTCATAGTGGTTATGAACATTTTATTAGTGTTTAACACCCGTTTTTGCTATACCCGTGCCACAGGCTTTGGATACTGATGCTACATGCAATGGTCTTTTCATTAGCCACGCAATGGTATTATATCTGGGAAAGAACTTGTCAAAAGTCCCGGGCTAAAGTTTAGGGCTCGTTTCTGGTATTACTCGGCAGCTGTGACGACTGTGGACAACCTGCAAGTTGTCAGTCCTGGTGGGATTTGAACTGCGGACCTCCCAAATGCGAACCTCGCACGTTACCGTGGAGCCATCTCAGTGTTATGTATGTGGTAGCACCCTTTTACATCCGATGCCGTAATGTGAGATTCCTACTTCACCTTTTAATATTTTAAAGTCATTTAGTAGAGCAGACAATATCGAGGATGAATGTATTAAAGAAATGCAATGATTAAATGAGTAAGACGTTCATAGAGCATAAATATACTTGATCTGTGTTATCAAGGCAAGAAAAACTGCGTATAAATCTTATTCGTCCTAACCAAGATTTGAACTCCTGCACCGTCCTATTCTTTCGCAGTGAAAAGCTAAGAGTACTTATCCTTGCGAGTGTACTGAATAATGTAATAATGATAAGCTCGTTCGCAATAAACTATTGATGTGTCAGTATTGAATCCAAAGACGAAAGAGAAATGCGGACATTTATTCATTTGTTTTACAATAACTTGAAATGAGAACGAAGGCAGCTAAATTATAAGCCGACATTTGCTTTTGATTAAAATGCAGATAAAGTTCAATCAGCATAGCCAGCCTCAACAACTGAATACCTATCGGTTTTCCAAACTTGTGTTGCACTTGTGTTAATCTTTGACGAGGTGAAAACATTGGCAGGTCAAGAGCTTACTTGTGGAAACTTGAGGAGTAATTCCCTCATGATAATGCATGTTTCAGACAGTGGTTGTCGGAGTTCCTTGAGCGAGATGGACTGGGAGTTCTGCTGGAAAGCCTGGACAAACTTGGAGATCGTCGCGCCAGTTCTGTGGCAGATGCTTTCTCGCAAATCCAGTGCGTTACCTGCCTTAGGGCTGTCATGAACAACCGTTCAGGTCTGCAGTACATCGTTGAAAATGAGGAATACACCCGTCAGCTAGTCAGAGGTGAGTCTGCGACCTGGAGCATAGTATGTATTCATTCTGAACATAAAATATGATAGTGGTAAATAACATTCTGCTCATTTGTACGCTTGGGTCTTATAGATAGCATAGAGACAGGCAAACCCGCTCACGGAGAATGAAGGGAGCACCTTAGTTATCTCTTTGCTTTGCTTTTGATACGTGTTGACTAGCGCGCAAATATGTAAATTTGTTGATCAGGTCTGTTTAGTCTTGGTCTAAACCATCTGAGCATAGTCTGTTTAGTCTTGATCTACTCTAAACTATTTGAGCATACATATATGATCTCTCTAAAACTAACTGCTTATGCAAAGTGCTAAAATCGGACGCACGCGCACACTCCCAAACACCCCCAAACCACCCTACCCCACCGCACACGCACACACGGTGATTCAGACTATGTAACAAACTCACATATAAAAAAGAAAACAAAAATCAAGGTCCGGATTACATCGGTATACGAGAAGTACAATTAGTTAAAGACGCCAACTAAGGGAGGTGCAGGGGTCACAATGTATACATGTATTTTTAGTTTATTAATTGCACACAGTACCGATTATTCAGAATGTAATACAGTAGGCAAGCGAATGTCTGATTCAGAAAATCAACTCACATTGTAACTTAAATAGTGCAGCACTACTCGTAAAATACTGGAGGATTACATTACACGCTGACCCACAGTACCAGCAGCACAATTCACTGTACACCCTTACAATTATTCACGTGCCGACCTCCCACTTCTAAGTAGCATTGACAATATCAGTTCATCCACCGTGCACTTTTACAACAATTGTTCAAAGTGTCGACCACCTACTGGCACCATTGATGACTCATCAGTTGCCTTGCCCACGTTAAACTGCCTGAAGTGCTCTTCATACGAGTACACAAAACTATGGGTCCAGAGGATTGAGATCAACTGATACCAGCAATCGTACCACAATTGCCTATCCATCGATATCCAAAAGCTGCAGTAAGGTGCTGCCGCGTGAATGCACCATCGTGCTGAAACCACATTCCTATGCATTGAGGATATACTGGCGTGCAAAATAGGTGGTCCATTCTCCTATATCCCAATATAGGAGAATGAACCATTTTTTTACACGTCAATATCCTTCCTGGTAATGTGTTCAACAAGGAGTAACGTTAAATAGTGTTAAACTTGTTGGCAGAACGAGCGCCACTCGGATAGTCAGAAAAGATTCCACACCACACATATAAGGCAAACCGAATCTGAGGCCCTATATTAGGTTGTTTTCAGCCAATACATCATTAAATGCTTCATCACTAAATAAAATCTGACTGGTAAAACGGGGCAACTCTCCAATTTTTTGTAAAAAAAACATTGGGATAAGGTTAGCCTCCCAAGACAGTCTGCTGTGCATTATTTAGAGCAGGGCTGACGAACGTTACACAGTAGGTGTGAGTACATTCCCCTAGTTCCCCTCTCCTCGTGAACACCAAAGCGCAAAAGCGGTTCTATAATCTTCGCAAAAGTTAAAGGCATATGGGGGTGGGTCGTACTGCAGACTCCAGTGAATCCTAAGCTTGCCCCTCCTACCAGCGCTGCCGAATGTGGTACACGCATGTCACACGCTCTTATGTACAGAACCCCTGCCGGTACACGCACTACGCTTGACCACAGCGCTCTGCTTGAGCATTGGTCAGCGTTCACATATGCCTTTAACTTTTGCGAGCGGTGTAGCTGAAGCGTGCTGCTATAATTGTGGAGGTACGGGGGGGGGGTGGGGGGGATGACTCCTTTCTTTACACCTATGGAGTAACGTTCGTCAGCCCTGATTTAGAGTATAGATCAGGGCTTCTCAGGCTCCGCACAGTGCAAACTGTAAAATGCGACTGCGGAAAGCTGACCTCGTTGCAAACGTCCACTCGCCCTTTTCTTAAGCTTGTCTCTCTCGCTTTGCCATCTCACCCTTCCTCACCTTCTGCCTCGTGCGTAAAGTTTGCGTGTTAAACTGTTTAATTTGGTTTTTCATATTAAATCTGGTACCTATTTTATTTTAATGATCTGGAAAGTAGTGGTACAAACCTCACTTTTGGTAAAGAATTGCTCTTCTGCAAGATGTGGAAACTTCTTTAACTGTTCCTCTCTAGCGCCCCGTATGCTTTAATTTCACCACATATTTCTGCGTTTACTCTGTTATAGTGTCTTTCAGCAGATGATTTTCTCACACACGTAATCATTGTCATGCAGATGAAGCATTTGGCCTCTATCGTGGCGACTTTGAAAAGCATAAGAAGGTTCACACTCTGATTTAAATAGATTTTCGGCATTCTTTGGAGCAAGTTGCTCCATAATTAGGCATTTCTATTGCACATATAATTTCACTGATAAGCAAGCCTTCTATTAACACAGGTTTCTTCGAGTCTTCGGCTCTTCGCTCTGCAGCGCTCGAGTTGAGCCGAGCTTAACCGAGTCGCCACGATGCACGGTGCAAGGAACTTCTGCACTTTGGATTGCACCGGTGCGACTTTAAGCTTTGAGAGGCCCTGGTATAGATAATGTTGTTAGTAAAGTATTTGCCTTACGGTACTTGAACCTACGCTGTCCTGGCTACAATACGAGTGCTCATTGGTGGATTTTGTTCAACCTACAAGATTTCGTCTTCCATCTCTGGTATGATATGCTACTTAGTTCTTCCCATGAGCGATGAGATGTACCTGTAGTAGTAATGTCCCTTTGTCATGTTATTAAAACAGTCGCGCAAATATGAACTAATGTACCTGTGTTGCGTAAAGGACACTTCACAGCCTACAACTACGCTGCTTTCTTATATTCCCATTGCCAGCTTCATACTAAAACTCATGTCAGCCATTTCGCTCACAGATTACTTTGCCTAGCTCTCTCAGCTAAAGGTGCAGAACTAATAATAGTAAGTACACAGTAATTAACTTCGAAGGCAGGCACTTTTGAGTAACTTCTACTAGGAAAGCTCTATGACCTACATATGTTATTCATATGTAATGGTACACACTAACCTCTCTTTCACCTACAGTAGGAATCTTAATCCCTTGTATTCTTGGCACCGATACAGTCCATCCTTTTAAAATGTATAAGGCTGTTTATCATAGTTATAATGCAGCAATTTACTTATATAAAAATTAAGAATTAAGTACATATTTCATTCGTTGTCCAAGTAGAAATATCTATGTGGGCTTTTCCATTAAAAAAAAAAGAAGGTTGGTGTTTTCCACTGTTTTCACAATTTGGATATGAAATGGTGGAATATATGTATGTACCTACACAGATGATCAGCTGATCAGAAAGGCATGCATTATAGTCGAAGGCATGTATTTTACTCGTAGATACACACCAGTGCAAATAGATGATGTTAGTGTCGCTGCTTATCATAAACAAATAAAATAGCAGTTACAATAAAAGTAATGACCTATATATTTAAAAGTAGAATCGTGCATATTAGGTCACAGAATGATAAAGGAGTAAAGAAAGATAACACTAGGGTTTACTCGTACTTATTAATTCGATTTAGTAAGGCTTTTCCAGATTGGTCTTTAAGATTTTCATTACTTGCCTTTATAAATGTGTCCAAAGCAACCTGCGTCTTTAGATTTAGCTTAAAATAAAGATTTTAACTGTTTCTTTGCAAATAGTAATATGATGTAGTTCACATTTTCACTCTCGCTTCAGTTTCTTCGCGATGTAATGAAATACCACAACCTAGCTTCATCATCCTGATGATGGGAGGGATGCACACTCCCGAAACGTCGATCGCTCATCACTACACCTGGCTCGAAGGCCGAGCCTTTTTTTCTGGACGGTTTTCCCGCTAGCGAGTCAAACGCAAGACCTCTCTAATCTCTTGCACTAGCAGCTAGTGTACGTCACAAGTAAAAAACTAGCTCGGAGAACAGCAATTTTGGTCGCACAAGAAGCACACTCTCGAGAACATTGGTTTATATAGCCACTGGAATTTTCCAAGCCGCTAAGGAGTACATCTTGACGGCTCCTGTCACTACCCCAACCCCAATTACACACGCCACCCTGCAAACCCCACATCGCGTCATATTAGTGGTTAAGTCCTAAAAAGGGCAGGTACATATGACACCTCGGGCTGTCCTCAGCCTGCTAACGCTCAGGTAAGACGAGACAAGAACATTCTAGAATGTTCGAAAGTGCGGGAGAAGGGAAAGTTCCAGAAAATGTTAGTCATCCCTCGATAATGTTTCTGGTATTTCACATTGGGTGAGAACGCTACTTATCTCTATATATTTAACCTGCCCATCAATCTGCGCCAGCTAAATATTACAAATATTTTGAACATTTTAGGAAACTTCTTATTTTTTATTAATCTCTTAATGATGTAACATTTTTCACTCTCATTTTCCCATAAATGAACTTAGAAAGGTGAAGTTCTATGTTGCAACTTGTGAAGTACCTAGATATTATTTGTTAGGCTTTCATGTTTCTTAACTTCATTTTAATTTTTTTATTTTCTAAACAAAAGCGCACACACAGGAGAGGAGAGAGAGAGAGAGAGAGAGAGAGAGAGAGAGAGAGAGAGAGAGAGAGAGTAGGGATCTTTCTCTCCTGAATTTAATTAGAATCACAGAGAAGTGTAAATAGCTAAATTTAAGATTTTTGATAAGATTGCTTTAATGACTTTAACATTTAATACATATTCATTAATGAATTTCTAATTTCTAAAGTTAAATAACTAGAAATACCTAATAAAATTGATTTAATACCATTTCACTTCAGCGTTTTGTATAACTCTCCTGTATGCACATTAGTTATTCCTTAGTTTTGCACTATAGAATTGTTAACTGATATTTTTCAATGAAATTGTATTTGTTTAGTAATCTATTTATTTCATTTAAATCCTATTTTAACTTCCATGGTGATATTGGGAAAAACTGATGATAGTGTTTGTAACCCTTTGGACTGTAGGTAGGGAATGATTCGACCGCCTCCGTAGCGTAGCGCGGAGAACCGGGGTTCGATCCCCGGTACTGGCGTGGAGATTTTTTCCCCGTTAGGAGTTCTGACATGGGGTGCACTCAGCCTCGTTAGGTCTCTGAGGTACCAATTGAGGAGCTACGTCGCGAAGGCCGCATAACCGCCCGGAAGGCTCGGGGCGCTAACGACGTCCCACCCTCCAGTTCCACAGTAGACAGTGGACAGAGGTGGAGGACGCAGCGGTTGGGCGGTAAGCCTTGGCTCGCGAAGGGCTGTTGCGCTAGGATTTTATGTATTTATTATTATAATATAGGGAATTATTCTAGTTAGAGAACCCCCCTCCACCCTTGAGTATCCAAAATGCTGGCCTCTCAGACAGTCTTTATCTATTATAATTTGATTTCTTACTCGTGTATATTGCACTGATTGAAAAGGATGTATAAGCAAATCATTTTGATGTACTCTTGGTGCTTTTATCCAGGCTAACTGATTTGTTTTGTTACAGTATTGTCGTCACAGAACCCCACAGTGAAGCTGCAAGTGTTTGAGTTGCTGTGTGCTGTCTGTTTAGCTTCACATCGTGGTCATGCTCTTGCCCTAGACGCCCTGCAGCATTTTAAGGTGGGTGATTGTTTTATTGTTTCTCAGTGCACCTTGAAAATGATCTTTCATTGGAGTTAGTTTAACCTGGATAGTACAGAGCCAAAAGGTTGCCCCATGCAGAACTGTAAAAGGGACTCCATACCGGCAGTGAGGAGACCTTGCTAAGTGAATGACCAGTACTTGAAAACAAACACATTAACTACTATGATAGCTCAGTTGGTAGGGCATCCGAGTTTCCTGCAAGTGGTCCTTTATTCCTGGCTAGCTTCAAGAAAGTTGTGTTTAGACAAAAATGCTTCATACTCGTATGCCCAGGGTCTGTAGTAAATCCGGCCTAAGAAAGCTGCTTAACATCAACATCGCTAATGTAAACAAAACAGCAGTAGCATTAAAAAATAGATCTACTTAGTTTTCTTCCTCAGAGAGCTTTGGTCAAGAACAAATCAGAGCATTCTCTGTGGCCATGTGCTTACAACCACTTGTGTACTTCAAGTGGCTTTCTTATTTCGGCAGCACTATAGTGTTTGAATTTGTGTGTTGTCAGTTATTTAATAACCAACTCACCCATTAGCAAGAAGGATTAGGCTGGCCCCATAAATCACTTGTTAGAGTACCTGTGCAAGGGGTCCCGGGTTCGATTCCCAGTGGGAATTTTTCTCCAGCCAAGATTAATCCCTATCCTATACAAAAACCTCAAAGACCCAAAACCTACTGTAAAATGAGTTAACAACATTGCTGAAAGGCAATATGTTTCAAGGGAGAGGCCACCGATATGACCATTGGAATTAAAGGAACCATCAGATCTGAGCACACATATTAAGTCATATAATTATACAACAGGTAATCTACAATGTAAATTTTCCTTTATTAGTGTATTATTCATAATAAACATATTGAAATATAAGTCTGCCCTGATTTAAGTGCCTCTCAGTATCAGCAAGGATACATCTTAACATTTCTGCTGATATTAAGGCAGAGGCATGTTATATTTTTTGTTTTAAAATTTCTGGATTTTCTATTTCTGAACAGTGAGCAGCAGTATCTTTTGCTTTGTATCTGTCTACCTCTTTGAATATAATAATAATGAGAATAATAATAATGATAATCATAATAATAGTAATAGTAGTAATAGTAATAATTATAATAGTAATCATAATCATAATGATTGAATTTATTGAGTATTGAGCAGTTACATCTTGAGCTTGGTCCCCGGTCCTTCTGTCATTGTACAGCCTCTAAGATTTCTTACCATTTTGATGTGTGCTGTTGTTACTTCTTTTGTTAATGTTTGTAACTTTCTTCAATTTGTCTTTTATTATTACTTTTGCACCACTTTTCTCACCTACTCTCTTTATATTTTCCTTTTCCCTAAAATTTTTATTAGTTTTAAACCACTCAGTTCATTCCATTCTTATTCCTTATCTCCCCCCTTTTTTTCTTTCTCAAGTTTCCTAACCTTTTGCTAATAATTTCTTCCACCCAGGAGCATAGCATCAATGGATGTGGGTGATGTGTTGCGTTTCGTGCGTTTTGCATAGTTATCTATATACTAGTCCAATTGGTGTAATGCTTGCTGAGGAGTATTTTACGAACAAAATGTTCTATGAATTATAATAGTAGTGTTAGCATATCATGCCTTGCATTGAAACAGAGTGGCTGGTGGCTCATGCCAGTCACATTAAATATTGTACGTGTGCGTGGATGTGATGCAGAAGAGTGCATCTCACTTGTTTATGTTAATGAGGTTTAAAGCTAAGTTTTTCAGTATTTTGTTTGGTAGTGAAGGTTAATTTCATATTTTTTAACTTCTTCTGTACCTAGAAGAATACAACAGGCAGCATTTTGAACAGTAATGTGTGTGAATGTGTAAGAGAATAATACACCAAGAAACCAAAAGCAGGGTAGGCACATTGGCCTTGTGCATCCACGTGACTCACTATGGGGAAAACATGTGTTGCAGAGAGAACACTGTATTTCCTGGAAACCTGCTGCTCTAAACATGGAATCCAAGTGCTTATAATCAACAAATTGAAAATGCACAAAAAATAGTGGGAGTGATGCTTCTGTACTTTTAATATTTACCGTTTAATATATGAAAACTATAAAAATTGTGAAAAAATTATTTTTTCAAAGTTAGTTTTTATTTAATAAACCAAAGCGTTACAAAATTTTCTGTTCCCAACATTCTTTAGAGAGTACTTATCTATAACAGAATAATCTTTAATATTATAAAAATTTTGAAATCTTCATCGTGTGGAGCATTTCAGGTATGCTGCCAAAAAATGTTGCTAGAAAAGATAATAAATTTAAAGGTGTTAACGATATCGCAATGAAAATTTCAATGTACATTATTCCTTACATGTATTATGTCTGATGTGAGTTTGAACAAAATCCACAAATAATTGTAGAATTTAGAAATTACACCTATGCGTACCCTTAACACGAGTTCAAAGTGCATACCTAAGTCCACACACCATGCTACACCACTGCTTTCACCATAATGATTCACTTTCTTCCTAATCCTTTATTACTCACGTCCACTTCCTTTCCTCACTTAATCTTTGCTTTTTTTTCTTTGTTAATTCCTATGTAATTATAAACTAAACTTTTCTTTCCATTCTCCCTTCTATCTCTGACTACGTGTTATATAAAACCACTTGTTCTTCCTTGGCACATAGCACCAGGTAGCAGTTTTCTCTCTTTTCTGTAGTTTCCTATACATTAGCACACTTTTGCTATTTGACATCCACTTACCTGTGATGCTGTTTTTCCATATACATGTGTATGCTTTGAATATCAGTGACATGACAAGCTCTTTTGCACTTATGCTTATGTGAAATATAAAACAGCAAAGAATGGCATGTTTAGGCCACCTGGTGTATTCTGCTTAGTAATTGAAAACATCTCATGTAACTGCAAATGATGGAATTCCAGTGAGGATTGCTATTTCTCATTTGAGTATAAAAGCTTTTAAAATACTTTATTCAGTTTATATTTTGGTAGCATGTATAAGAATGAACAGAGTTTACATTTTTTTACTTACAGGTTTGGCACGGGCTGCGCTACAAGTTTGAAGTGGTGATGAAGGAACTGAAGGAGGCAGAGAGCGATGTGTATCGTACCACACTCCTTGCATTTATCAACTGTTTGATCCTAGGATGTACCGATCTTCATCAGAGAGATCGCATCAGGAATGAGTTTCTTGGTAAGACGCTTTACAAGTCTATCACTAGAGACAAAATATTGTGAAACCTGCTGTTGTATATAGCATTCGACATTATCTCAATAAACATAGTGTTTTAAAGACAGAGAAGTTGATTCTTTAGCAGTAAGTACCTAATTATAACACACATAATAAATCAATCACATTGATAATTTTATATCCTTTTGATATCACAACAATTTTTAACATGCCATTTTTGTGTTGACATATTTCTTGAAAGTTTATTATCTACATTACAGAAATAAAATGAATAGATATTTTATTGTTCAGTAAGAAAATGAGCATTCACAGAGCTAATGTAATTTTTAGTCAATAATATTAACAACAACAGACTGCATAAAACATTAAAGAAACTGAAAAATTAGTAATCTATATTCATGATATTTACTGCCACATGCTTAATTATAACTGAAGAATGTTATCTTAAACCATGATAATGGCCGTTTTTACGAGGATGGTTTACTTAGTTTGCATACTAATGGAAGACAACAGCAATATCTGTATGTATGATCATAAAAGAACTTGCTAATAGTCATATTCTATTTCCATTATTTATGAAAATGCTGTTTTCTTACTTTTTTACCCAGAAGTTATTTAATATGTGATCATGTTCAAATAGCATACAAAGAGTATCAATATACTGAGTCCATTTCCAGCAGCATTTATTCATTAAGTGCTTTAAGAAAACAAGAAAAACACGGGTAAAAATATAAATTAGATGCTTTCAATGTCCTTTCATCAAGACTTTATCTAGAGTGCTTAAACTGAGCTTACTGTTATTACCTGGCAAAGCGTTGACACGTATTGACCTTGGTGGTAGAGTGCTATGATCGCTTCTTATCTTGTTAGAAGAGCAAAATATCAGTAACTTGGAGTATAGTCAGTGATAAAACACAAATAGATGATCTCTCGTGCCTGGCAATATGAGACGTTGTTGTCCTGGAGATATGATTGGATCTGAACAGAGTGTACGCACACCGTCTAGCCATGTTTATGCGATGAGCTCATATAAACAACTGGGCAGTTTCACATTCCTTCAGATATGCTTCATGGCTTTGCCAGGTAATACTCTAAAAAAGAGTGCTAGAGGAAAATGCTAAATTATTCCTATTGAATCATTATTCATTAGCATATCCAAGGTGGTTTTAAGTTATTTTAACAATGGAAACAGCAATGTGTAAAGTTTTCTGAGAAATGTAAAAACAAAATTCCATTTTTGGTTCATATTTGTAATATTCATAGGTCTATTGGCTTAAATCCTTTGCTTAATTATTAGTAAGAGAACAAATGGTGCTTTCAGCATTAGGACTGAGCAGTGTGCTGTCTGAACTAAGGTCTTCTGAAGATGAGGCACTTCAGATACAACTGGCAGCATTTGATGAAAATCGACACAAGGACCAGGAAGAGCTGGAACAAGACCCTAATGTTTTATCACCTCTGCAGCTGTTTCAGGTTATCACAAGCAAGGTTGGTGTTAAAAATATTATCTGGACCTCTGTAATTCCACAGTCATTAAGTGATTTCATTCTAATTCTCAAAACAGAACTGTTACAATACAATTAGCACATACATATCAAACAAAATATCCTAATTATGAAGCACAAGTGATTAGTTCATTAATATGTTTCCATTATTCCTTAACTAGAGCGGCTTGTGAGTATACATTTTGTGTGTGAATAAATTTTAGATTCAGATAGCTCTGAAAATATGAAATAGCACCTGACTGCCGAAATAAAGGTTGTTTTTCTGGATGTTTGTTGTTGTGTACCTGTATGTAATTGAATACGTCCTTGTGGGTTAAGATTGAAGTAATGTGTAAATTAAATTGTTGTTGAGAGTATAGATGGTATGAAGAAAGCAGAAGTTTCTGCCCTTGTGCATGTTACCTCTTTCTGCCATAGTGATCTACCACTTAGCAGCATTGACATAAAATTGTACGGAAAGAGAGCAAAAAAGAAGTTTTGTTCACTAGTACACACCTTCAAGTGTGTATGACCTGAATGCATTTGGCCCATAAGATAATTGTCATACCAATTGAATGTGCAAGACTTCTTTAAAACATGTAGAAGTCAATATGTGCTAGCGATCCTGTTGTCACGGTGGGGATTCCAGCATGTCAACTGATGGCTTACTGTGTGTCAGACCCCTGGAGGAAGGATGATATGAGAGTACCTGCAGGTGGCCAGAACACATTAGAGGCAGAACTATTATGGTGGGTCTCTAACAGTTGCAAACAGTTCTTCAGTCCAACAGTTTTCCAGATTGCCACAGAGAGTGCACCACCAGCCAGGACTGACTGATGAACCAGTCCCTTTGGCAGGTAGCTAGCCAGCTACAGTACCTCCCATCAGCTGAACACCATATTGGTGCAAGTTCCACCGCAGCACATCCTACCAGCAACACTGCTTACTCTTACAACTTGGGAAGACCGAATAAAGAGAGAATGAAATGAAAGGGAGTGATTTGGGAGATGTAAGACAAATTTCCTTCCCAGGATTCACATGAGTGACCTGGGTAAAGCACCTGAAAAATCCCAGGGTTAGGAACATTGGCCGCAGGATTCCCACTTGGTTACAGACCCCGTTACCATGTTTTAATGAGTTTAGAGGAGTAGATCAGTGCTGTAGATTTTAAATGACCACATACACATTGTGTTTAACAGTATTCAAAGAAACAATGTGTTAAGCTTTTCATGTCCCTTATAAAGCAGCTGTCACTGGTTGCATCACCTATTCTAAGAAAAATATTTCTGAATGGTGATCACTAATGTCTAGCCTTATTGCTGTATAAAGAAGGTTAAAGTTGTAAAAAAGGGGCACCAAAGTTTATGCTGCCTAGGATACCAAAGATCTAAGACTAGGTCCTTCTCTTTAATTAATGCTAATACTGTTTTAGTTATAAATAATTGAATTTAGCATCTTTAACACATTGCATCACTGTTAATAACTTCAACATTTTCCTTATTTAACACATTTGTTTATACAGTAAAATCTTACCATCCATATAAAATGTTATTTTTCTAATTTACTTTCTCTACTTGTGAAAATACAATTTCGATTGAAGCTTTTGTATCAAAGATGACTGAAGAATTTCAAGCTCCATAATATCTCGTTAAATTTATCTATCTTGCTTAATTTAATCCTAAAAAGAAAGATGGGCTTTCCTTTTTGAGAGAAAAATTTCTGCTTGAGTAATTTACTTAGTTTTCATAACACTGTACCTTTAACATTTACTGCAAACTGCTGCAATTTTTGTTCTCTTTTTTATGCAGGATAATTAATTCTATAACAATAATGTATAAAACTATTAAACATCCACGTCAGTGGAAAATGAGTAAGAAAGTTAATATGGAAATGCAATAAATTGTTTCAGGGAATAGCAACATGGGAACACCATAAAGTGGACTTATACCACAGCGAGCCATTACATTAATCATGTATGGAACACCTTTACATTATGTTTTATGGTTACTTTTACATCATGTGTAATATATTTACTTAGATTGTTGTGCTCTGTTGTTGCAGATTGCTGATTCACCGCAGGCACTACATTTCCATTCCATTCTGCTCAATCTGTCACAAATGGACATTACAAACCCAGCACAGTAAGTCATTCTTCTATAGCCATTAATTTATATAAATAACACATCCTTGGAAGTGTCAGGTTAACCATACAGAACAGAGAAAGTTTGGTCTTAGGCACTTCTGGACTTAACCCATGCTGCAAAACAGCATGGAAAGCTAAGTAAATATAATTTGCATGATCTTTTATCTCTGAATAGGCTTTATTATTACAAAAATATTAATGACTAAAATAATACATATTTATTTGTTAAACAATAATGACTTCTGTATTTATGGGCTGTTATTGAGGAGAGTGTAAAACAGACAAACATTTAAGTGAATGCTCAACATGAAAACTTTAATAAAATGAAAATATTGAGAGTTCAAATTGTTTTTTACTTAGTATGATAGTTGAAAAGAAAACCTAAAGGTGGAAAAGAACTATTAAATATAAGGAAAATTTAATAATAATTTATACTAAAACTAACTAAACCCCTAGCGCTACAGCCCAGGAAGGGCCTTGGCTTGCAGCCCAGCTGCTGTGTCCCCCACTTCTGCCCACTACAGGCATCATTGGTGCAATACTGGAGGGTGGGACGTGGTCAGCGCATCGAGCCCTTCCAACCAGTTATGCAGCCTTTGCTATCTGAAGCTGCTACTTCTCCATCAAGTAGCTCCTCAATTGTTCCCCGGGACCTAACAAAGCTGAGTGCACTCCGTGCCAGACCTCCCAGAGGGAGAAAAATTCCCATGCTGGTACTGGGGATCAAACTCGTGTCCTCTGCACCAGAGGCAAGCGTGCTACCAACTGCGCTATGGAGGCGGTTGTAAATAATTTATGTAATGGAATATAAAACATATAAATATTAAAAATGATTATTATACAAATGTTTCCAGAAAGCGCAATTGAACCTGTTATTACAGATGTACCTAGTAATTTATGTATTTTACTATGTCAAAGAACCAACTGCATTGGGCTTAATATGTAATGCTCAAACAAATGCATTTTGCTACTTTTAGCTTCATTCCTTAAATAAGTATTTCAGTTAAAATGAGAGATAGAGTGTGAATGTGAGAGTAAGAGTAAGTGTGAGAGTGTTAGAGAGTGAGTGAGAGAGGTTGTGAGAGAGTGTGAGTGAGTGTGTGAGAGAGAATGTGAGGGAGTGAGAGTGTGAGTGAGTGAGTGAGTGTGAGTGAGTGAAAGTATGAGTGAGAGTATGAGTGAGTGAGAGTGTAAGTGAGAGTGAGTGAGTGAGAGTGAGAGAGGTGGAAGAAGAGAGATAAACCAGTTTGGTTAAGTCCAGCATCTTCCAAGGATGTGAAAAAAGAGTTTCAAGAAAATCCCCCCCACTGCAAACTACCCTTTATGTTGAAAACGTTTAGTTTTATATTTTCTCCAAAACATTTTATTTTTATTAAAATTCTGTATGTTTAAGATATTTACATTACTGTGAAATTACATTTTTCACTTTCCATGAATGGCATGGGCAGTCAAGTCATTCTGACTGGTCATAGAAAGAGAATTTCGTATAATTTGGAATAGCTAGTACATAATAAGAGATGGACAAAATTGTAATAAAAAATGTAATCTCTTTAAAACAATAAATTTATTAATGATTTGAAGCTTTCACAGCATTGGTTACTGATGACAGTTTCTTGGGCTAACAGCCAGGTCAAATTGGGTAACTACCAAAGCTTTCAGCAACTAACTCTATCATCCTCAAGGGAACTGAAGCTAGACTACTGATGTCGCAGTATTTATTCCTGGCCAACGGTGGATAAGATCCAGCTGCTTTCTTCACATTGATCGAGCTCTGGCCAATGGAGACACAAGTGCCATGGAGTAGGCCAAGAAGGTGGTGAACCAATCAGGTGACTGCTGGGGCTTCCCTGCACTGTGGGAGAAAGATGCCTCAGCAGTCAGCTGAACCAATGGGAAGAAGTAAGCATATCTTATCCACCATTGGTTAGGAATAAATATTGCAACATCAGTACTCTAGCTTCAGTTTCCCTGAGGATTGTGGCAGAGTTAGTCGCTGAAAGCTTGGGCAGTTACCAAAATTTTACCTGGCTGTTAACTCGAGAAACTATCATTAATAAATTTATATCATCAGTAAATTTATTTTACATATATTTTTGAATATATGTGTTGTTAGCTAATGCTGGATTTCTGACAATGAAGTCATTAATCCTCTTGCTCTCCAATATATTGATATATATATATCAGTCTTTCAAGATATTTGTTTTTGTCGATTTGAATTTTCGAATACTTAGTCTTTTTTTTTTTTTAAGTATTGTCATCATACTGTTGTTCACGGTGATGTCATAGAAAGCCAGCATATAGCAACCTGCCTTTTTAAGTTTTGGCTCTCAATTCAGTCTTCTGTACCCCTTTTGTACCTACAATGACATGTGCAATGAAACTGTTGCTGATAAATGTTTGCAAGCATTTACTATAAATATTTATCTTGCTTAACATTAAATAGACAGGAAACTAAGCTTTTGCAAGCATAATTGTAGAAGTGGTGTGAAAATAAACTAAAGCCTGGTGAATATAACATCATATATTTCTTATTTAAGGTTCAGGTTATCTAAGTTTGCCTCAGATCCACAGTAATACGCTTGTTTGAGATTAGACTTTCACTGGAACAATCTATATAAAATGGTAATATGCTGCCTATGCCTGTAAAAAGATAATATAAAAATGTCTTCAGTTTCTGTATCATTGCTGCAAAGCATATGAAATGTGATTTATTTTAAAGGGACAGTATATGGGAAGCTCTGGATAGTATATCAGCAGAAGCAAGTACAACACCAAGACGAAATACAGTGCGCAGAGTGCAGAGCTGTACAGCCTCTATTAGGACAATGAGGAACATGAGAAGTGAGAGTACACAAACACCAAATAAACGCTGGACTCGCAAGCTGTGCAAAGAATCATCTATGCAAACTGAAGCAAGGATACGACTGATTAATACTGGCACCCAGACTGATGAAAGCCCTGTGCTGGCATCTGAAACATCGTCAGCTCCACCACCACCACCACCTCCCCCTCTACCAGGGTCTGCTGTGCCACCACCACCGCCACCACCTCCTTTACCAGGAACTGGTGCACCACCACCACCTCCTTTACCAGGAGCTGGTGCACCACCACCCCCACCACCACCTCCTTTACCAGGAACTACTGCAACACCACCCCCACCACCACCTTTACCAGGAGCTACTGCACCACCACCACCTCCACCTTTACCAGGCTCCACACCACCACTACCACCTTCCTTACCTGGGTGTACTGCACCGCCACCACCACCACCATTACCAGGTGGAAATTCCTCAATGCCACCACCGCCACCTCCAATACCTGGCTGTAATCTTCCATCTGCACCTCCACCTCCGCCACTGAATTCTGGTACTCCTCCATTGCATCCAGCTTTGCACAATGGGTATATGACATGTCCAGCCATGAGGAGATCTATGCCTATGGATTTAACTGACTCTGGGGTACTATCATCAGACTGGAACAAGTACAACTCTTGGCCAGCACCCCGACGGAAGATGAGAACCATTAACTGGACTAAAATTCCCAGTAGTGCTATAGGTAAGTTTGAGACATGTCCTCCATAAGATTACAAATTAAGGCTGGTTCACAACCAGTGACAACGGTAATGATAAGCAAAATGAGAGACTTGAAATACATGTATTCAAATGGAAGCATTCACAACCAACAGGAAGACTTCAGGGCTTTGGGAACAAGAAGCCAGATTTGGCCAAAATTTAACTTTTGTGTTGCCGTTAACAGGCACAGCATATTAGATCCATTAAGTGCATTTTAAGAACTTCTTTTTCTTCCTTTAAGGTAGAAACTCTTCAAGGTAGCCATGATGTAAATTGCCACTATAGCTCTCGCTAGTTGTAATTGTGGGAAAATGAAACTGGAAAGAATTTTATATAATAATAAAGAACAACAAATAATTTTAATTTTAGAATGCTAAAACACTGATGCCTGCTGATTTCTTGTAATTTGAAATAGGACTGATTCTTTCTGTTATCTCAGAATCAGAAATATGCAATAACTTTGTGCTTAGATCTTCACTTTATCAACATTTAGTGTATTTAGTGTATTTAAGTGTATTTACTTAATGACTTAATAAATAAATTGTAAATTGTAAATTTGGCGCTATTAACCTGTTTTTATGTTGGCTGAATTGGAGAGCAGGTTACAATTCTTTCATTGTTCAAAAGAAATAAATGACATTCCAATGTGCAATATTCACTATTTATTCTCCTTGCTGTTAGGAGGTTGTTGTGAACCAGTGTTTATAGTATTTCTTCATATGTTTTAATTTTCTTTTCTCTTTGTAAGACAGTGCATTAGTGAAAATAATGACAATTTAGTTTTGTTTTTTTTCTTGTGTTCTTGTCTGGTACTTCCATACTAAATATCAGCCATTTTTAAATCTCCAAACAGTCATATAGGAGGATGTAGCCACTTAGCACAGTGCTAAACCATATTTTGCCTTAAAGCACAGTGCTAAACCATATTTTGCCTTAATTTTCCATTATAAAAAGCATGCATGAGCACAATCTATTAGTAAAGTTAGAAGACAAGACAGTAACATAAAATAGAAACAAACTTTCTTGGCTTTTGAACACAGGACAATCTAAACAGAAATGTGATGTATTTGCCTTGCAGTAGTTAAGTTTTATTGTGCTCATGTGTATAATGATGATGATAATAACAATGATGGAAATGCTAAATCAGTTAATTCTGATGTTTATATGCTCATAGGTAATAGTTTATGGCAAGGGGTGGAACCACTGCCAAACCTGGACAGCAATGAGCTGCAGCAAATGGAAGAGTTGTTCTGCCAGCGTAAAACCAATTCACCATCAGGAGATAAGCGACACTCATCTAGTAGTATTGGTGCAGCTGTTCAACCTGTAGAAGTTAATCTTCTGGACAGCAAACGCAGTTTGGCAGTCAACATCTTTCTTCGGCAAATAAAAGGTGGTGGACCTGCTGTAGTGAAGGCAGTTGAGGAGGCAAATGCTGTGAATTATGGACTTACTGCAGAAAAACTTCGGGCATTGCAAAGACTTCTTCCAGAAAAACATGAGGTAGGTGTATAAATATGCATAGTGTAAACTGAAAAGATTATAATAGGTTATGTTGGAATAACTTAGAAGTGTAACGCTTGAATTTTGATTACATTTTTTTGGATCAAAACATATTTCAGAAGCACTTGCTAGGTTATGATGTGTTTAATGCTTGCATGGTTGCAGAGACCAATTATCTTTTTCATTTATTTAATTTTTTTAATAGCCTTGTGTCCTTCCTAATAAGTGTTTTGTAATCATAAGGAGGCATGTCCAAATTCATCATGTGGTCTTTATTCTTGGCAGCTAATATATTTTCCAAAACATGAGCTGCAGATGGATTTTAAAAGTTTACTGCTATGAACTTTTAGTACAGGCATAGGCAGAAGGGGTAACAGGAATGCAATGACTTACCCCATCACCAAATGCAGGCCACCTCTCTTTTCCAGTTCCGTTTGTTTAAGGATACACATGTCTTTAGAAACAAGTAAGTTTCAAGCTGTGCAGTGGCAGAACCGAATAGAGACATGATGTATTGATATTGTGATTACATTTCGTACATTTTCTTTTGGCATAGCAAATATAAGGCTTTATTTTTACTAGGAACACAAAAATACCTATACCCATTTGTCTTTGACGTATCTTTTTACCTTGTTATGCCGACATGATTCCAGCACTGACACAATTTGAGGGCTGACCAGTTCTCTGAGGTAGATAGATAACAGCAGGAGGTGTGGCTTGTTAGCTAACCAGTGTTTAGCAGAGTATACAGAGTTAGAACCACAATGCAGGGGAACAATGTGTCACATTGTGTCAGTTATTACTTATGATATAAATTGTTGTTTTATCTTCTTAGAATTGTATTTTGACTATGCTCAAAACGTTGTTTAATGTCTATGGGCAAATAAAAAATAAATAAATAAATAAATAATAATTACCATATGAAGGTTATTTAATACCAGGACATAAAGTACTTGCAATAGTAAGTCACTATTGGGGTAATTGTCTCTGATGTGAGACTGCCTTTGTGATTTACTGGGAAAAATATGAGATGGTTTGAGAATTCAATGTCATTCTGGCAGGTTGTCATAGTAGCTTAATGGTTAGAGCACCTGCCTGGCAAGCGGAGGGTCTGTGGTTCAAATCCCAGCTGTAGCATTGAATTTTTAAGTTCCAGTTCTACCTCTCAAATGCTAACGATTTTAACACACTTTTTGCGATTGTAGCAGACCACATGGGCCAACATCTATTTCAGATGCAAATTATGTTACGTTGTTAATACAGTTGTTTCTATAACTTTTTTTTTTCTGTACTTGTACCCCTACTCTTTTATATCCATTTATTCTATGTAATTTACATACTGACTCACTTGGAAAGGATAGTCCCTATCTAGAGTAATACGCTCATTAAAACCTCCTATGTGAATAAATGAATAAATTAATTAATGGATAGATGAACTGATGGATAAAATGAAAGCTTGCATTAGGTATACATGATTACTTTTTTACTGCACTATAGCCAATAGTAGAGAAGACAGAAAAAATGTATCTCATTATTTTCAATATGCTTTCAGTCAAAAGGTTTTAATATGTTCTCATATATCAATCTGGAAATGTCTATTCATACGATGATGGTCTGTACCATAATCAATGTGTTTATTTACAGCTGGAACTCCTAGAATCCCAAGCAAATGATATCGAGAGGTTTGGACCTGCAGAGGCATTTTATTACCAGTTATCAAAAATGCCAGGATATGCCCTTAGGGTGGAAGCTATGCTGTTGGTATGTAGTATACTTATTTATTTAGCAAGGATACAGTTTTGTCAAACAGTACATATTATGCAGTATTTATAATAAAATACTTCAGGATTTGCAGTAGTGCATAAGTTTATTTAAGGAGCTCTTGAATCTATGGTGTTGCAATTTAGGGAAATTTGGTGTTTTGGCTGATCGTTTTTACTGAAATCTTAGCAAAAATATATGTATGCAATTAATTGAATTGTATACATGCGTAGGAATTCCTGAATTTTTGATAACATTATTCAAGTGTTGCTAGTAGAACAAAAAATTGGCTGTAATGTATAGTTTATTCAAAATAATCAAAGCTATGAGTTCCATTTTACTTTAAGTTGCCAAATTAGAATATCAACGTAGCCAACTTTGTTAATTTATTTTTATGAAAATAAGTATCATAACTAATTTACAGTTTGAAAATTATAAATAGAATATAATTTATCTTCATATCATAGTTAATACTTAACTGCATAACATCTAACATATTTTCTTATAGGTATTTGCTTTTTTTTTTTAAATTATTTTTAGTTTTTCCATTTATGTGCAATGTTTTATAAAATCAACCGTTTTAATTTTGGAAACAATTGTTTGTCTTTGATGATGTTAGCTCTTTAACATTTATGGGTAAAAGTGCATACAGCAAAATTTAAATTTATTTTAATGTTTTAAATACAATATTTTAATATAATATTTTAAGAGGTAGAACTGGAACTTAAAAATTCAATGCCACAACTGGGATTTGAACCACAGACCTTCCGCTTGCCGGGCAGACGCTCTAACCACTGAGCTATTGTGACAAACTGCCAGAATGGCATTAAATTCTCAAGCCAATTCATATTTCTCCTGGTAAACCACAAAGGCAGTCTCACATCAGAGACAATTACCCCAATGGTGACTTACTATTGCAAGTACTTTATATCCCAGGATTAAATAACCTTCACATGGTAATTATTATTTATTTATGCCAACAAACTTACTGTTGGTGTTTTTAAACACACAAGCCGTGTGTGGGCAAATAAATAAATAATAATTACCATGTGAAGGTTATTTAATCCTGGGATATAAAGTACTTGCAATAGTAAGTCACCATTGGGGTAATTGTCTCTGATGTGAGACTGCCTTTGTGGTTTACCAGGAGAAATACGAACTGGCTTGAGAATTTAATGCCATTCTGGCAGTTTGTCACAATAGGTTAGAGCGTCCGCCCGGCAAGCGGAAGGTCTGTGGTTCAAATCCCAGTTGTGGCATTGAATTTTTAAGTTCCAGTTCTACCTCTTAAACTTTGCCCACACACGGCTTATGTGTTTAAAAACACCAACAGTAAGTTTGTTGGCATAAATAAATAATAAATAATATTTTAAATTGGAATTTAAATTAAAGCAACATAGAAAAGTAGAACAAATTGATACAGACTACAGCATAGGTAACACAGAAAAAAGAGGACTTAAAAAACAAAATAATAAAAAGAAAATGCCCTAAATTAACTTTGTTGTGCAAATCTCAGTGGAATCAACACCATAGTTGAATAAAATCACAAAACATTTTTCAACTTCTTGTTCTCACATTTTTGCTTTCCTATCATAGTTAAACTATTTATTGAAATACCTTGCATCATACATGCTGTTGAGAGGTCCCTGAATACATTGCAGAACTCCTTGGGCAAACTGAGTATCTGCCAAAAAAAATGTAATCTTTCTTTTACTTTCATGTGACTGCTGAACCTTTTGTTGCATTTAGACAGACACTACATGGACATCTTTCATTTTGTCTTTTAAATTTTCATTTGAAAAAGAGTTTATGAATTGCAAAACTGTCTGTGGGTAACCATCCTCCATCATATATCTTCAGCACAGTGCATAAAGTTGACATTCATCCCACAACCTAAATACAAAATGGCGGAAAGAGCCTTCCTAATTAAATTACTGACTGACTGTGACTAACTCACAAATTTAGCCTGAAATGTAGTACTTCAAAATACTTATATTCAGATTTTAAACAAACTTTATAGTTTGTTTTAAACTTTAAGTTTAAAGTTTAAGTGTTGTAATAGAGTAAGTAAAATATATTATGTTAAATTCACTGAAAGAAATTTACTCACTTTTCACATTACCTTTTGGCATTCCAGAAGGGTATTCAAGTGCATCATTCCAAATTTGTACAAATTAAATTACTCATTTTAAGAATTCAAAGTAATTTTCACTATTTTTGACTTCTGAGTATAATTGCCTCTATATCCATAACTACGGTACTAGAACTATTCCTATATAGAATTTCATTGTTGCAATATACTTTATCACATCCTGGCCCTCAAAGATGGCATTTAATATTACTCTGTATGTTGAAATTCATTTGTAATGAAATTCTCTAATGAAATCAATAAAAATTTACATTTTGCAGAGGGAAGAGTTTCCACTGCGCACAGAGGAAATGCAACCACAGCTGCATTCTTTCATCAGCATGTGTGACCAATTGGTGACCAATCAGTCATTGAAAGCGTTCCTGACACTGGTGCTACAACTTGGCAATTACTTAAATGCTGTGAGTATCTATCAGTTTGCTACAATTCTTCTTTAGCATAAGCAGTATTTGTGAAATAAATACCTGATCCCTCTATCTTGGGTAATACAGACTTGCTTACCTTTACAGAGGGGATATTTCTGAATTGAAAAGAGTGGGAAATGCTCCACAGGATAGAGAGAACCAGGGAGAAGAAAATATACATTCTTTTCTGAAATTCCACATACATATAACAGAAGCTGTGTTTTTATGTGGGTGCGAGTGCAGTGGGTGTGCATGTGAGGAATGTGTGTGCAGGGATGTGGTACGAGGGGGTGTCCATGTGAGTGTGTGTGGGTGATGTGCATGTGACAAATGTGTGTGCAAGGGTGTGGTATGAGGGGATGTCCATTTGAGTGTGTGTGGGTGGTGTGCATGTGACGAATGTGTGTGCAAGGGTGTGGTATGAGGGGGGTGTGCATGTGGGACGGGGTGTGGGGGTATGGGGATGTGCATGATAAAAACAGTAACTAATCTGCAGTTTTTATTATTTTCACTTTTTTTCTTACGCACTTTGTTCCATCACAATTTAGCTGTGGTCGAACAGTTAGATCGTTCACCTACCACCTAGGTGGCCAGGTTCGATCCCAGGGACCCGCATGTAGTATTCGTGTTGGATGAAACGGCTTCTGGGTGGGTTTTCTCCGGTTTCCTCACCACTCATTCAACCATTGCTCCATCATCACCTTTCCATTCATCCATTTTACCTGCATTTTATGTCATCCTCTTCCTCTTTCTCATACCTGGTGCTTGGCTGACCACCTGCTCCCAGCTCTTCGCTCTGTCCGGTCCATAGGTTCCTCTGCTTCCCGAGAGGCGTCTGACCCTAGGCACTGGCTTGTAAATTCTAGGGGGTGTAAGTCCTACATAAGGGGAGGGCAATCAGGTAAAAAAGAAGAAGAAATGTAATTTAAACTGAAGTTATATTCAGATAACTGACTACATGTGCACATGCATGTATGCTTTAACTGGCTATGGTATTTCTTGTTTCCAATCATATCTCTGCTATAAGCATTTTACCAACATCCCTGAATATTTTTTGTACCTGGTAAGTAATTATAAAGTACTGTACCTAAATGGTTTTTACATTAAATACGTAACTAAATAAATGTTAAAGTTAAAAGATTTATTTCCTTTTATTTTTTCATTCAAAATTCAACAACTTTGTTTCAGTTTTAGCTGTTTTTGTAAACCTTAAGCATTTTTCTGCACATGCATGAAGATATGTCATGGTAACTGAACACCACTAATAAAGTAATATTCTCATTATATAATACAGTATAACCTTGTTAACACGAATCCAAAGGTACTGAAAAATCAAGGGTTTGTGTTAAAAAAATTTAGGTTAAGTGAAAAACACATTAATGCATATTACACTACAATATCAATTACTGTACATTATGTAGACTTATAACACTAAAAAGTGCTTAAAAGTACAAGTACTCACAAATCATACTATTTTCTTGGAAAAAATTCAAGCCTGGTTTGCTGACATTCACGGGAACAAAAATATATTGTAATTTCATTACCAATTGTAACTATAGTGTCCGTAAACCCAGCAGTGACTTCCAATGTTGAAGCAAATCATTCTAAACTGTCCAAAACTGTAAATGGCTCTTGATGGGTAGGTGGAATGGTATCTGTATTCTTTTCCTCACTTTCTTCTGATGACCCTGCATGCTTCTCGGTCACAGCTTTTGCACATCAGATTCCACAGAACATTTAAGGCAACACAGTCATCTGTACTAATGAATTCCTCAAAACTAATCCCAGAGTTTGCAATGTCTTGCAAAACTGTCCACTCATCAGATGAAGCGATTGTCTAACTCATAGATGTCTTTGGTGTTGCTATGCCTCCAGGCTCTGTTAAACCATATATGATGTGCGAGACAGTGTTCCAGGCTGCTATGATGACTTTTATTGCATAAAGCAGATTCCAATTTGGAGTTGCAGTATTGTTTTCAGCTGCACAAATTGCAGCTCTTATAATTCGCTTGTGATAAACTCTCTTCACAAGAGAAATGATGCCTTGGTCCAAGGGTTGAAAAAGAGTGGAAAAAGTTGAATCTATATGATGGTTAGGTTCAGACCCTGTATGTACATCTGTCCAATGTAAGAAGAACATGTCTGTTCTGAGCAACCATTTGACTGTTGGAACAAAGAAGCCACTTGTGAAATGTTGTGCCGTTGATCCAAGCTTTCTAGTGGTGAGAGCAGATGCAAGGTAAAGTGTTCATATTTATGTGAGTCTCTTACAATTTGCAGTGAGACATTCCTAATATTGTGAAAAATTACGCTTTATGTCACAAATTGGATTATCAGCCACACAACCTCTAATACGAGGGTGATTCAAATATAAATGGTAATTTTATTAAAAATATTTATTGATTAAATATATACACAAGTGACTACATCAACATTTCTCTATATAGCTTCCTTCACACTGTACACATTTTTGCCAACGTTTTGGAAGCCTGAACATTCTTTGACCGAATCACAGCGGTATAACTGTTTCATCTAAAATGGAGGAAATGTCATTTACATATGTGCTGGCCTATCACAGCACAACAGCGTCCCTCAGAGGCACATGAGGGGAAGGTCGGTGGATCTAAATACCACCTATTTAGTCCTCCCGGCTAGGTCCGATGGACCCGTTGACCAACGACAGGTGTGGTCCTCCTTGCAAAATGGGGGTTTAAGTCGGGTGATGTAACTGCCACATTGTAAAACTGGTGCCCGTTAAGAAAACAGTTACATGAAAGCCACATACATGAGTATGAGTCCTAAAGATCAAATATGTGTCCTGTGTAACGATCCAGCAGAAATGAATGAAGACCACTTGAAGACCTGTGAAGCATTAAGATCAGAAGAAACTACAGTTCAAAAGTATTGGAAAGCACGAATGCTAATGGCTTCATTGTCAGATGCAAGGCACTAGAAAACAACAACATTTATGTTTTTAAAACAATGCAGTTTCTTGGGCTTACTGATAATGCAGGGACAAAAGTTCACACTGCTGTCCATATTACCTACAAGGGCAATAATTACAGTTCATTTGCTGCTTGCTCCACAGTGACACTTATTACCTTTCATCCCTGGGGTGCGATTTGCAAAAAGATGTAGAAAAGTCCAGTTTCATCCATATTGAACATAACGCATAACCAAAACTTTGTACACATAAAACTGAATGTCTCTTGAAACCTGCACAGCCAACCAGCAGAACAACTGAAGTCTTTGAGGCCTATATTTTTGGCAATCTCATTTGTTTTTGATTGAATCATAGGGCCACTTAAAGGTATGTTAGATGCATGCATAAGATTAAACCATTCTAGCAGTAACATCTCAATGTCTTCATACTTAGCGCTATGAAGTCGTTTAGATTTGTTTCTGGAACCGATGCAGCAGCATTAACAATTTTTTCTCAATTTTTAATTATCATAAAGTAGATTTGGGAACTCCAAACTGCTCTGCAGTTACTGTTTTCTTTGTACCATGGTCCACTTCTTTTAGAATCTTAAGTTTACCTGTACATTTAGAGCTGTCTGTTTCCTCACTGCCATGTTTTGTGTGCTACTGTTTGTAGACTTTTATTCAGTATTCTAACTTGATTTAGCTATGACTAAAAGAATACCTAATACCAAATACGTTTCTAAATGTTAATGCACATATTATTCAATTTATTTAAATGCACTATATATGCTGATTGTTGATGTGATAATTGGGGCTGCCAACCTACAATATGTTAGAAACGAGTCAACAATGGATAGTTATCTTTGTAGTTAGATTTCTTGCATTCATTTTGGGAAAAAAAAAATTAGCACTAAAAAATACTCTAGCATCGGAAATTTGTGTTACAATGTAATTTAATTATAGTCGGGTCTGAAAAAGAGTTTGTAACTCACCTTAACCAAAATTCATGTTAACTGATAAAACTTCCCCTAAGAACTAATGTATTCCTGCCAGAGCCAAAAATTTTTTTTGTGTTAACCATGAGTTCTTCGTAAGTAAGTTTGCGCTAATGAGGTTATACTGTAATCAATTTGCATTTGTATTAAGACAGAGGCCACATGCTATTCTGCGTGGTCTAACTTATCAGTAAAGTGTGATTTTCCCACCCACCTGCAAGGGAAAACATACTGTTGCTAAACATCTCTACTTTTCAAAACATTTTTTTCTTCAAGTCTATGAAAGACAACAAAAGTATTCGTAAATCTTTTTAAAAACTCACTGATGCCTCAGGCAGGTGTTATACTCCTTCTAACCAGTATGGTGTTCAACAAAAGTAATTTATAAGAATAGCAGGATAAAAAAGTAATGAATTTAAAAATCAAAAAAGAGAGAAGTACGTGCTATTGTTATCACTAAATTTGTCAGAAGCTTTTTAGAGTGATGTGCAAACATTTTAATAATATATAGGAGTCAATTTACTGACACTATATCACTTGCGTTTAGGTAAAATGGCGCATAGTCGACATAAGGTTGACGATGGTAGTAACAGTCTTGAAACATGTCCTGTTTTACATGTAAGTGATGTAGTGTCAATAAAGTGATTCACGTAAGCTGTTAAAATCTGCTATTGTGTTTTGTTCCTGAATTATACTGTGATAGTTGCATTGCAATAAACAGTGAGGCATGCATAAAGCCTAAAAATGTATTTTTATGACTGTGACCCAAGAAAAGCTTTTCTGCATTGCATGAGGTGGTGGCTATAATCAGAATTGCTTTCCATGCTGCAACACTACTACAATGCTCTATATTTTTGTGTAGCAACATAACCTTATCTCATAAAATGCATATCAATTTGAGAGGTAGAACTGGAACTTAAAAATTCAATGCCACAACTGGGATTTGAACCACAGACCTTCCGCTTACCGGGCGGCTGCTCTACCACTGAGCTATTGTGACAAACTGCCAGAATGGCATTAAATTCTCAAACCAGTTCGTATTTCTCCTGGTAAACTCACGGCTTGTGTGTTTAAAAACACCAACAGTAAGTTTGTTGGCATAAATAAATTATAATTACCATCTGGAGGCTATTTAATCCTGGAATATAAAGTACTTACAATAGTAAGTCACCATTGGGTAATTTGTCTCTGATGTGAGACTGTCTTTGTGGTTTACCAGGAGAAATACGAACTGGTGAGAATTTAATACCATTCAGGCAGTTTGTCACATAAGCTCAGTGGTAGAGCAGCTGCCCAGTAAGCGGAAGGTCTGTGGTTCAAATCCCAGTTGTGGCATTGAATTTTTAAGTTTCAGTTCTACCTCTCAAACTTTGCCCACACACGGCTTGTGTGTTTAAAAACACCAACAGTAAGTTTGTTGGCATAAATAAATAATAATTACCATGTGAAGGTTATTTAATCCTGGGATATAAAGTACTTACAATAGTGAGTCACCATTGGGTAATTTGTCTCTGATGTGAGACTGCCTTTGTGGTTTACCAGGAGAAATATGAACTGGTTTGAGAATTTAATGCCATTCAGGCAGTTTGTCACAATAGCTCAGTGGTAGAGCAGCCGCCTAGTAAGCGGAAGGTCTGTGGTTCAAATCCCAGTTGTGGCATTGAATTTTTAAGTTCCAGTTCTACCTCTCAAACTTTGCCCACACACGGCTTGTGTGTTTAAAAACACCAACAGTAAGTTTGTTGGCATAAATAAATAATAATTGCATATCAATTGTTAAAAAGCAATTGTTTCTTTTCTGCTTGACTTTAAATTTGAAATTTCCTTTATAGGGCAGTTATGCAGGCAATGCTGCTGGCTTCAAGTTGAACACATTACCCAAGCTTCTGGAAACAAGAGCTAACAAACCTTGTGTTACATTTCTTCACTTTCTTGTAGAAGTTGCACTTTCTAGTAATCCGGAAGCCTTGGCATTCACTTCTGAATTGGATCATGTTTCAGAGATATCCAGGTGAGTGTACAGTTTAGTTAGCATTCAAGGACTTAAAAACATAAATATTTCTGTATGCAGATACCTTTTACATTTTCATACACGTATAAGGAACAGACAAACTCTGTCACCTCTGAAACATATACCAGGAAATTTAAAAAGTGAGTGTTGTTTTGTATGATTAATTGACTCCATTTTTGCTTTCTATCTACATGTTTATACAAAAATTAATATCAGTAATTTTCAAAAGCTATACATCAAAATGTGTTGTCATTCATATATTTGCTTACAGAATAATAAATCTTTTTATATAGGTATTTTTAAGAGTAGTTTTGAATGATTTGACATTGTTAATCAGACTTTTAAGATTAAGTAAAAGAGCATTATATATTAAAAAGCATTCATAACAAAACCTATTTTTAATAATATGATAGTGCTGAAATTGGTCTATGTAGATTTCTTTTTTACTTTGTCTACTGCTTAGCTGCAGTACCTATTAGTAGAGCAAGTGTAATGTTACACCCAAAAATTCAATATAAAGATTTCATTGGAAAAGCATGTTTTGAGATCACCTGAAACCAGGAAAAGTATTTTTAGAAAATGTGCATAGCCTGTGAAGTCGTCTTAATTGTAAATGAATTTTGTATAAATTATAAACTGTAACAGACAGACAAAACCTTATTGTATAAAATATGTGGATCACATTAAATATACAATTAAATATGTTAAATAAACTTTTTGTGGTATTAAACATTTCTGAGCTATTCTTTATTACTGGTTTGAATTTTCGAATGATTTATGCTTTCTTCAACTGCTAAATTGCTAGTAATATTTTTGTCATAGTTATGCAAAGAGAACCAACTTTCAAACTAAATATATAATAAAATCATTTCCATGTTGTTCATCTTGATTAACATGAAGCAGCTTCCGTAAAAATATTCTGTGGAAGATAGGGTAGAGAAAATCATATGAACGCATATCAGATTTTTTTTAATGTAAAATGTCATTATGGATAGTGTACATATTTTTATCCACATGAGAAGATCAGTATATTTAAAAAAAGGATTTCTGCAAGACTGTCTAGAGTACATAACAAAAAAATTGTCACTTTTATTGGTAGTAGAAAAATGCATTTACTTTTGACCTAGTTTTCCCCAAAAATAAGATCATATTTTTTATTGATCGAAAATAAGCATAATAAACTAACTTTAAGGTACTTAGTGACTTCAAAATTAATAATCCATGAACTGCATAGCGTAATTAGATAGGATAAGGTCAATATGAAGTTACCAATTCAATAATTATCTATTTGTGAACTTAATGTCAACTCATGAGTTTGTTGTAAAGGGTATACTATTAGCATTTCCCATATTATGGAATTGGGGATTTGGAGATCTCTTGATGATGTACATATTGCTTTTGTTGTAGATTTAAAAGCCATTCATTTTCTTTAAACTAATAGCATAGGGAGCTAGATGTGATTTAATCTGAATGCACAATTGTGACTGTTCTGGGTAATCATATGTTTACATTGTTTCTTTTTTTTTTCATTATTTTATTGGTTTAACAATATATATGTTATTCTTTTAATTTATTTTGTTTTATGGGGTGATTTTAATTTAATTCCAAAGTGAGTGCAAAAGTTGTGAAAAGTATAGTGCAGAAGTATCAGAGGACGAGAAAAGCTGAAGGGTTTTATGATTAGAAAATAGAATGAGGAATAGGAAGACAGTTCAGCTTATTTATGAGTTAGTCCCTGTGTAAACAGGAGACCTTTGCCCTTATAGGATGTCTCTAGGCTAAATTTATTATTATTTATTATAATTTATGAAGATTTGAACCCTAGTAAGTCCTAGGGGGTGTAAATCCTACATAAGGGAAAGAAGAAGAAGATTTGAATGGTAGTATATGGAATATTACAATTTTTCCCAATATTCTATGATTCAATATAAAGTTCTGTAATAAATTTCTGTATTGAGAAAATGGATGTAACAGAAACACTTCAATTCATGGAGTTTTCTTTGTTGTGTTAGTTGTCTATCAGCAACATAACATAATGTTATAATGAAAATTAAGTCAGATTGAAACACATGTAAGTGATGTTAAGTGTTTTACTCCCACTCAATTTTCATTATAATTTAGATTCACATCACTGTTACTAGCTTATTCAAAGATACGTAAATAACATAATGTTTTTATATCATACTGTAAGTCATGTTTTTTGACCAATGCAAAGCTGGTGAAGGTCATTGACTAAGAGTGGAATCAGGACTAAAAAATGCAATGCCATAGCCAGGATTTGAACCACAGATCTTCCTCTTATCGAGCAGCTGTTTTAACCACTTAGCTACCATGGCCAACTTGCCAGTATGACATTAAGTTCCCCAGCTGATTCGTACTTTTTCCAGGTATACCACAAGGGAATCTCACATCAGAGATAAATACCCCAAGGGAGACTTACAATTATAAGTACTTTATGTCCCAGGTTTAAGTAACCTTTAGATGGTAATTATTATTTATTTATGCTGGTGTTTTTAAACACACGAGTCATGTGCTATGCCATTGAATTTTTCAGTCCTGATTCCACCTCTTAAACATTGCCCATACACGTCTCATGTGTTTAAAAACACCAGCCGTAAGCTTGTTGGCATAAATAAATAATCATTGGCTTTATTCATAGTAGTGTATTTTAGCATATAGGATTAGATATGTAAGCATTCTTTTCTGTAAATATTTATATTGTCCTTTCCCTTTCTACAGATTCTCTGTAGAGGGTCTAGAAGTCGATATACGACAGCTGACTACAGAAGTTCGTGCCCTTGATTCCAAACTACTTACAGACAGCCATGGCATTCTGTCACAGTTCAAAGGTAGGTAGCAAATAATGATATCGTAATGTAATTATGAATAAGTTTATCAGAGTTCTAGCAAATTTAATACATTCTTCTTCTTTGAAGTACATAAGTTAGTACAAAAATAAACTAATTTATGGATACATTGTGCTTAAACAGATTTCGTGGCAAGTGCATCATCAGCTGTACAAGAATTGGAAGAGGGTTTAAAAAATCTTAAAATAGCATTGAAAAAACTTGCTATTCATTTTTGTGAGGATCCAGCCAAGTTTCAACCAGAGGAGTGTTTTAAGCTGTTTGCAGACTTCTTTAGAAGAATCGATCAAGCTCAAAAGGTAAAAGGACATATGTTCTGTTGTAACGTACTTAAAATATATTTACAATGGCAATAACTGATCTCCTAGTTAAGCAAACTGCATTAAGATTATGTTCTACAAAAATTCACTGTCAGAAAATCTAATCTGCAACACAAGCACAACTTTCTCTATGACAAATGCACATGATTCTCTTAAAATCACTATTTTCTTGCTTCCTGACTGACCAAAACCATTTTATTTTGACCTTTGATAAAAATGTACTTAGTTTCCTAATTGATTGCCCCTGTAGCACAGTGGTAGCACACCTGCCCCTGGCACGGAGGATCCAGGTTCAATCCTCGGTACTGACATGGGATTTTTCCCTGCGGGGAGGTGTGGTCCAGGCGCACTCAGCCTCTTTAAATCCCTGAGGGGTCAATTGAGGAGCTACTTGATTGAAAAGTAGTGGCCCCTGATTGAGAAGACTACATAACCAGCTGGGAGGGATCGGGCTGCTTACCATGTCCTACCTCCAGTACTGCACCCCACTTAGGCAGAGGTGGGGGAAGCAGTGGTCAGGAGGTAGACCTTGCCCTGGATGGGCTGTTGTGCCACAGGGTTACATTAGATTCCTAATATGTTCATTATCCTCAAACATTTTTCAGCAATTTTTCTTTAATCAAAATTTACCTTCCATGGGCACTCCATCAAAATGTGAATTTAGCTCATCTCTGTAGTGTGAGGGTGTCATACCTGCCTCACATTCAAGACTACTGAGTTTGAATCTCAGTTAGGGTGAGTTACCTGAATAAGTCCCCTCCCCCTGCCCCCAGGATTTTTCTTTTTCCTGAAAAGATGAGTGTCAAATAACTCTACGCTCCTGAAACACTGGGCCCTTTTGAGCATCATTTCATCCATTTTGTTCATTCATTATCAAATTTGACCTACTTGATTAAAGGACATTAAATTTGGGGGGGGGGGGGGGGGGGGGGGGGGGAGGGGAGTAGCGATTGAATTATTTCTTCTCTGTTCTTTGAATATGGAGCAAATCCAATTTTCAAAATCGAACCTCTCAGTTTCCAAATTGCTAATCTAAACCAGGAGAGCCCGTCCCTTTCCATTTTGCTACACTTTCTAGTTTACCGTTTACTCTTACAATTTTCTTTTGTTTCTTTGCAAAACACAACTACTCTCTAATATCACATAATACACTGTTAACATCTTAAAATTTAAATCTTTGCTCCAGAATATATACATTCATTAAATTTTCTCCCTAACCATAAATCTTCCATTTTATTGTTTAAGTACTATTTTATTTGATGTAAATGTCATATTTAATATTTCCTTTATTTCTAAAAGAACATTGTCTAATAATTTAATAACAATTGCAAATAACTTGGAAATAACACAGTGAAGCAAATTAAGTAGATCACGCACTCAAAAGCTTCACTATTTATTTCATGTAAACTGTCAAATAGTGAAGTTTGATTGGGCAATCCACTGAGTTAAACTACTTTAATCTTTAAGAGGTAGAACTGGAACTTAAGCTCAGTGGTTAGAGCGCCCGCCCGGCAAGCGGAAGGTCTGTGGTTCAAATCCCAGTTGTGGCATTGAATTTTTAAGTTCCAGTTCTACCTCTTAAACTTTGCCCACACACGGCTTGTGTGTTTAAAAACACCAACAGTAAGTTTGTTGGCATAAATAAATAATAATTACTTTAATCTGTTTATAGCAACTTCAAGTGAAGCCTTACTACTGAAACTTTTTTGTATTATAGGAAAATGATCAAAGGCGGAAGCAGGAGCAGCGAGCACTGCAAAGAAAAGCTGCAGAAAAATCAGTGACAGATGGTGGAAATACAAACAATATTAAAAAACGCAAGATGCCTGTTCCCCAGCGGGAGAACAGTGAAACTTGCTTGGTGGACTTACTCATGCAAGAAATAAGAGGTGGAACCTTCAAACTGCGCCATACGCAAACCAAGGATAGCTCTCCTACTGCTGTTACATAGCATTAGTGCTTGCATGTTTTTATTGTTACCATAAAAGGAATCTCCCAAATATGCTACATAGTTGTAATCCTCAAGAGACACATGAGAAAAACATTTTATATGAACTGTGTGACTTTTGTAAGTTTTTTGTACATAGTGATTTTGCACGAACTCCTAACAGCACAGTGACTTTTAAACAAGCCAAAGCTTTCCCAGTGTAAGTTAAACAGTGCTTGGTAATGGTGCCCCTTAATTACAGACATATACTTAATAACCTAATAAAATATATTGAAATGTTTTATGTAAAGTATTTAATATCATTATTTACAACCTATAGTACAAAACTTAATTCATATGTTTTTATGCCTAGAAGTATCTTATCTAGTCTTTAAGAAAGCTTACATAAAAGTGAAATTACATAGAGGCAGCAAGGTGTAACATACAGTATGTAATTTTTTATGTTTTAGCAGAATGTCCCATTGTGCTAAAATTTTAGTACAGCATTACTTTCCAAAATGACTGGAGAGCCTTTTTCAGCGAAACTATACATTTCCAGTTTTCTCAGACAAAAGTGGAAGTTAGTGTTGCTCATATGCACAGGACATCACAAGGAACAAAGTGATGAGATCTTGCAGATACTTTCAATTCAGTATATACAACTCTATGGCATGTAATATTGGTTGATGGAGAGTAAAGAGTAACTATGTTCTGCAGCAGTGGCATAGATATGGGGAGTGTCTGGACACCCCTGAAGCATAAAAAATAAAAAAATTCAAACAAAAATCAAAATTGCAAATAGGAGTAAAGCAACAGCATGAAGCCTGCTAAATTAATTGTATGTATGTAAATAGTAAAAATGCAGGCAACACAAACACTATACAGACTGTACAAGGGTTAGGGGTATGAGTGCACAGACTTTAACAGCAACTTCTTGATATTAAGGTGAAATATAAGTTCCTCTACCATTTTCCTCGATAGTGCATGGTTGCATAAATAGAAAATAAAATTGGCCAAATGCTTGATTGTCAATATGGGTTTTTCATTTCTTTTCTCTTTGTTGCTAAAATGAGTAGTTTAGCCATAAAATATATTAAATAATTGGATTCCATCACGTTTTGGAATAAATTTGACCATTGTGCAAAGCAGAAGATACAGGAATGTTGACACTGCTCAGGTTTCATGAATACTGCTTGGAAAGGTTGAAAGAATACCACATCTCCCCTCATTACTTGCAGTAGCTGATAAGAAACATGCAGACATGTGAAACCATTTTTCTAGAGCTGGCCTCATTTGGACTTTCACTTATTGTAGGTGTGAACGCATGCTTGTCAGCTGTAGTTGTATTAATAAACAAAACAGTCACTTCTTTAGTCCTACTCTGTTGCCAGACTGTGCAAATAATGTATTCAATAATGTTCAGTTATCTCCTTTATCTTTCATAATAGATGAATTTGTTATTGAAACTTTTTATTCGTCATATTTGAATCTACTATCATGCGAAATCTACACACTCATACCCCTAACACCATGACTATAAAGACTGAAGTACACTTACTATATGTAAAGTTCTCCTTCAGTATATGAGAAATGTAAACATACTAACTGGCAGGTTTAATATCAAACTGCTGATGTAATAATTAGGGACACAATTTTATGGGAGTAAAAATTATGAATTTCAGTATAAAAAGAAGGCTCTAAGCGGGGTAAAAGAGGTGAAATAAAATACCAAATGTTACCATTATAATTTACATTTCAAATGTCATAGGTAGCACATTCACCGAAATAACAAGTAAGCGTGGTTTCGAAGTTAACTGTAATATTGATTCTTTTATCTGACAAAATATTATTGTACGCTAAAAGAGCTCTTTCACAATGACCATTAAAAATTGAAATATAGCTACATAGACTGTGGTTCTCAGCATCCCATTCTACATTGGGCATGAAAGACCACTTAATTTTCCTCTTAGGTCCCGCTATCATGCTTGAGATTCTTTTACATGCTCTAAATCTATGACACAAGACCACTGGTTTTACTTCCCTTCCGAAGAAAGCCACACTTAGAAGTTTTATGCCCAGAAAAATTTATCGCCCTCCACTGTTTTTGAATCTGCGAACATGGGAACCAGTGACTAATATGTTACCTCTAACCACGGAGGACGACGTTTGTTGCCATGGAAACTCCTTAAAGTGCACTTGCGCACCTTTAATTTAACTATACAATCACACGCCTTAACTCTACAGTGCAACAATACACGAAACAAACTCAGAGTTAAACTCCCCCAATTTTGGGCTTTAAACTCATGCTCCCTGCTGTCTATCTCAGCCTTCTATAAAATAGGCATGAATTTATCATTCAAGTCTAAGCTGTGTTTGTTTCAGAGTGCCAGAAAATCAGCAAAGGGGATGTTGCCTCTGGCACTTTGCTCCAGTAGTGGTGTTGTAAAATGGTAGATTATTCTATGCGTTCATTGAACACTCAACTATGCCACTGATTATCTGTCAACCTATGTTTCCTGCCGCTCTCATACACCTTTCCTGCTTATTATAAATATAGGTGCATTTCTTCCAGCCACAGTGAGCTTGAACTCTTAATCTTGACCTTGCATCTGACTTTCTGTGTTGCAAAAAGTGAAATAGATCTTGTTTTCTTCCAAAATAGATTTTTTAACTTCAGTCTCACAGAACCACACAGTGAAATGTTAATTTCATGGTAAATCGTAAATAAACACTCATTTTACAAGTTGCACTTAAATTCGCATTTAATCGCGAGAGTAAATGTTGGTAATTATGCAATCACAATAGAATTGGTTCTGAAACCCTTATATTAACACATTTCCAACAAAAATTGTGTCCTTAGTAATAATCCTTTTGCCAAAGACAGTATGACCAACAGTTTGGATATGCATACATAGCTGGATGGAAATCCTGGGCAAACACAATGGCTTGTAGTGCATGTACTGACAGAATTGTTGCGCTGTAACCTCCCAATAATTTTAATGAATAATATTTCAAATAAATAATCAATAAGATAATACCATTGATTTCTGTATGTTTTAATCAATCAAATTTCTCTGTCTCTTTCTTGAATTATTAAAATAATATGATTTGAAGAAAATATTTAAGTCACATACAGACACTTTTAGTTTTCACTTAATTTATTTTTTATTCAGATGCATTTCAAAGACTATCATCTTCATTATCAATGGTTTCCTGACTGCTTATTTGAAGAGGAAGAATCTGTTGTGGTTGTACTCCGCTACAAACACCTGTCGAGAAACCATTGATAATGAAGTCTTTGAAATATGTCCAGATAAAAAGTAAGTAAAGTGAAACTACAAGTGTCCATAGGTCAACTTGAATACTTTCTACAAATCATTTGAAAAGTTTCTTTGTTTACATTACTTTGTATATATTAAAACCAAACTTCAAAAAATGTAAAGCTGTATATCGTCTCTAAAGCACTTGGGGGAATGACTTCATGAGATAAGAGCAGACCCCTCCCCCAGAAAAAAAGTTTATCTATGCCACTGTTTTGCAGCATTGGTATGTAGCATGTTGCTGCCTTGGATAACTATTGCTCCTTAAAACATAGTTCTACATTTATTTTAGCGAAGTATCCAAAATGAATTTTGTGTGCACACATCCATTAATACAGGGCAGGCAAGCATTGTTAAGACAGGTTAACATAGGTGCCATAAACTTTTCAAACATTTTTTATTTCACTTAGCTAAACCTTTGAATCAAAATGTTGTTTTGAGATCAAGTGTCTAGTTATGAACTGGAATGCATCTCTGTCCTTTCATTGAGCTGATAATACATTTTTATATTAAAAATGTAAAATGTTGACTTTTGTACTTTTAAAATAAAAATATGCATAGCCTAGTAAACAATCCTAATCATCTCCTAAGCACACCACAAATGTATTCCTGGTTTTTAAAATGCTTTATATTAGAAATTAACACACTACCCTAACATGGACTAATGTGTAAAGAAGTTATAATTCATTATTTTTTATCTAATGCATACCCTTTCTTAATACGTAAAGATAACTATTGGCATCAGATGTACACAGCTTACCTATAAAATAATTTAATTGTTAATACTTTTTCTTTTCCATAATTACAGACAGACATAAAAATTAACTCGGGACCACTTGAAGTCCCACTTACTTCTCTGATTTTGCCTTCTGATGCTCTTGTCTCTTTTGTTCATTTACAAACAATATGCTGTCTTCCTAAAGCTGCTAAATTTCAAACTTTTGAGGCAGTATTCACTTGTATACAAACCAATCTGATGTGTTGCACTTGCATCACTTTCTCTACTCATGTACAAACTACTCTTACAAATATGTATTCCTCTGTTTGAGGTCATTTTGGGTCATTTTTTTACACTCACTTTCACTTAAATTGTTTTAAAAACAGAAAACGTTTTCAAGAGCGTTTGGGTCCATCATCAGTCATTGGGTGACTGATGCTATCCTCTTGTTCCCCCTCTCTGCTACTATTGTCCTGCTGCCATCTGGTGTTAGGGGTGCAGAGCTTTAACACTTCATTTAAAGCTGGGATTTCGAAGTTCATCACTTTATTGTTGTTTTTGATTATGTAAATTTTTTCCCAAATGTGCAGTTCTGTTGGTGAATTTAGAGATTTTAACAATTTTATATTGAGGCCAATGTTGTGGTTTTCATTCCAAAATTGGTGTGCCACAGCAGACTTTTCTGTTTGTTTTAATTTTATATTCCTTTGATGTTCCTTTAGTCTGATATCTAAATTTCTTTTTGTTTTCCCTATATAGCGTTTTACGCAACTATTGCAGTTGATTTGGCAAATTCCAGATTTTAGATTGTAAGGGATGGTCTTGTTAAATGGCTTGTTCAGCTGGTTTTTTAAACTGTATTTGTTTTGTGGTGAAAATTTGGGATCCTGTTGTAGATTTACCAGAAGCTCCTTCTCTAGTGCTATCAAAGATAAGTTTGGAAGTCTTTCCTGTCCCTGAGTGTTGCGTGCATAATTTTTTATGGTTTTTAGTTTAGAAAAACTATGTTCAACTGCAGCACTACTTGCTGGAATAGTTAACACTAACTCGCACAGTTTTGTCACTTCACTATACACTCTGTTCAGTTCATTTTTTTTATGAAGGCTAGAAGATCATTCACAGATTTGGTGCAGTTTTTAAATGATTAATACGGGGAATTGGCTGTGCTATGAGACTCGTTTTCTATCAACAAGGTCGTGGTAACAGATGGAATGCATATATCAATGTTTCTTTATCACAATGTATTTATTTATTAACACTTCGATATTTTACACTCTCAGCACCATATTAAATACTCAAAAACCTTCACATTTTTTTTTTTATTTAGTAGAATTTATGCTGGAAGAAAGTTTGGTGAAAGTTCCATGTTCACACGCTACCAAAACACGTCTTATCACCTTGAACATATAGACGCTACTGAATCGTTTCTTGGCGTCGCTTTGACACGACACACCACCATCTTTGTATTCATCCGCGCACATAGTTCTTTCTCGTTAGGGAAGTGATCCCAATTATTGTCTCCTATTTTTATTATGGAACACAAACAATTCTAATATTTATACACTTTTAACAAACATTTATATGAACGATTTTCTATTGGGGTCTAATATTCTGTCTCAGATTTATGATGCATGTCTAGAGACAAGTAAGTGACAGAGAGTTGTGATCTCAACGCAACAAAGGAAAAGACTGTGTCATAGGACTCCTTTATTCTAAAGGTAATTCTGGAAAAGGTGATTTGTATTTGTTGAAATTCTTAAAATTTAACAATTCCAGAAAGCACAGAGACTCAATATTACCAAATCTTTCTCCAAGATGGAGTAGAAGCGTATCCAGAACCTCACAATACAAACGTTTATAGTGCATTTTCCTATTAAAACCATCACTGCTGGTATGACGTTTCATAGGTGGTGGATCACCAATGGCTTCTTCAACTCTGTCCCATACTTCATTGAAGGAATAACGCTTCCTTCCTAAGGTCCTCTGAAATTCCACAACTTTCAATAAGCAATATCCAATATCAGATGACTTTGCTTGGAGAATATCTGTGATGGGGAATATTATTGCAAACATCTCTAACATAAATTTGAAGGTCAAATCCTCCATTGTGCTTATGAAACTGCATGCAGCAGTGTAAGCATCTTGACCCCATTTCTCATCTGCATTTGTGATAGTTTCAATGAAAAAAGTTTTCTTGTATTCATATATTCTTTCCACCAAACGAGAGATGTAGCTCCAGCACGTTTGCAAAACATGCAGCAATCTTCTGTGTATCTCATTGTTCAGCAGGCGCGGCTCCTCAGGGTAGGCAGGGTAGGCATTGCCTACCCTATCGTAATACATCAACAAATAATGTTTAACTATGATTCTGCATTTTATCATTTGAACCGTCATTTTCCCCTAAATTGCAGTTCAAGAAAAGTTTTCTCGATTATAATGACCAGCGCATGATCAAATCCTTTAATCTCAATTCCGATTCATCAAAACTGCGCTGCGTGTTTGAAACGCGCGGCAGAAATGATACGCATGGAACCTGGGTAGTGGAGAGCAGGCTAGCTTAACCTCTGCCTGCCCGGCCCCATTTCCTCAGTACGAGGCCCTTGAACAGGGATAAGGAAACATTCGGTCTATATATGCACTCCGAGCATGCGTAGACGCGTCTGCCAGCAGTCCGAACACTTGCCTGCCCAAATCCGAATTTATGCGACATTTTCCGAACAGCCATACTCCACGAACGAAGATCTCAGAGATCTGAATCTGTCGTTATCTCTGTGTAATACCAGTATGACCGACTTAATTAGTGAACTATTACAAATTTCGCTTTTGCGGCGCACTGACAATGAAAAGAGGAGTGTTTTAGCTATTTAACACAAAGCTGCAGTCAGACAATTTTTCAATTTCTTAATCTATTTTAGTCATGGGCGTCGCGAAACGGGGGTAAGGGGGGCCACGGCCCCCCCCTTGGAAGTTGGTGAACTTAATGTGCAGTCAGTTACTGACTTTTAAACTATTATTTTAATTTTGATGTAAAGAACAATTTTTGTTTAGCACAAATTAATACGGTTATCTGCAACAAATACTATAAATTTTGACAGTAAAATAATGATTTAATATTATATGATTGCAAATTTCCAACATGTGCCCCCCCCCCCCTTGGAAAAAAGTCTGCCGACACTTGTGATTTTAGTTTTGGTGGTAATTCGTCCGTAAGTCACACTCATTCACTCTGCTCTTATTAAACAACCAAACAATATATTGTTTGCGTTATCCGCAATGACTTCGCCCCCTATATTTCGGATAAACGGTGTTTATCATCATCATCATCATCATCACTATTATTATTGTTGTTGTTGTTTGTTGTTGTTACTGTTACACTTTGCCTACCCTAAAATTTTGACTGCGAGCCGCCACTGTTGTCCAGAGCCTCAGTTCTCTTAGAAGACTTGAAAAAAAAAAATGCTGCTAATTTATTAACACTTATAAAGACTATCCTGCATTCTCAAGTGTGTGAAACCACCTGTGACAGAACTAGATTTAATCTATGGGCGAAACAGTGCACAAATAGAGCTTGGGGAAATGATCCTCTTACTTTTGCTTGAAGTCCATTAAATGCCCCGCCATAACAGCAGCACTATCATATGTCTGAGCCACTAGCTTTTCCCCAGAGTCAAATTCATCCACGAGTTCCTTTACAGTTTTGTATAATGCATCAGCTGACTGATCATCTGAAATATTTATAAAGCGGAGAAATCTTTCTTGAATGTCACCATCAGCTCCAACGAATCTCATTACTGTAGAAAGTTGGGATAAATTTGTAACATCTGTACTTTCATCCAAACTAATGGCAACAAAACTGGTCTCTTTGATTTCTCTCTTTATCTCCATTATTAGAACATTACTTATTGAACTCAATTAAGTCATTCTGGACCAGATTTGATAGCCCTGTAAACACTGTCCCCTGTTCCATGAAAGTTCTTAACTTGTCATACAGACAAAATAGGTTTACAAGTTTTACATAATTCCCCTTGCTGCTGGATTCTGATGACTCATCGTGACCCCTAAATGCTAATTCCTGTTTCCCCAAAAAACAAACAATATCAATTAGGTGTTTCATTACTTCTCTATTTCTTCTTACTAGTTCGTTGTGCTGATTTTCCCTCACTTTCTTCTGAGTATCCAGTAAATGGTCAATTCTGGATTTGCCGAATGTTTTCAGTAGAACGATGGTTTGGAGATGACCGCTAGTCAAACTGTTTTTAATTGCTTTATGGATGTTCCCCATGTTATGAAACTCGCCACTAGACCGTACATTTTTTTCGTTAGCAAACAGAAGACAACACCAGCAATAAAGCTTTTGTTTGTGTGGACAACCAGTAAGCCATTCATTAGTAACATATAGTTGTGAATTGAATTTTCTTACACAGCTTTTCATTGGAGTAGTAATGTTTAGATCAGGCATTGGTCTCCCTTCCAGCAAAATTTTAATCTTTTCTTCATAATTTCTAGAAGAAAAACTTCATGAGATAATATTGCACAGAATGCAACCATCTGCATCTGCAGTTCTGCTCTCCAAAGAAAGCGAAGATTCCATGTTTCCTCCCCTCTCCAAGTTTTTAGGTCCAAGCTGCAAGCATTAGTGCACACACAGTTTGAAACTGCTTACCTTGCAGAGAATAAGTTTGCTCTAGCAAGGCATGTGGTAAACTATATGAAAATAAGATGCAAGTGATATCACACTTGTCATAGACTAATAAAGCTAAACTCACTGCAAAAAGTACTCGTTACTTATGTATTTGCTTGAAATACACTTATTAAACTGCAACAATGCTGGAAGGTCCACATAGAATCAGAACATGCTGCTAGATAATATAATATAAATAATTTTGTAGCATTGTACAGGGTAAGCACTGCTTACCTTGTGTACATGGACCACACATCACTTGTAATAGATACTTTTACTACATAATGCCTGATGTAGCTTAGAAACACCATGTTCTAAAATCTATATTCAGCAAACAAACAAAAAATATTGGGACAGCTTGAAATTCTAAATTATGTTCTCAATAGCATCTTAATGTATAATCAGAAATCATACAAATTATTTATAATGCGTAACAACCTATTTACAAATAATCAAAATGTAAAATAAAATTTATTTTCTGTTATCTTTAAGGCCAACAAATATAAAAACATAAAAAAATTACATGTTTCTGTGCAAAATAAATATTGGGACATCTAAAGAAAAACAGTAACTTGTGCACCAAATAGTGATGAATTTAGGGAGTGGTCCAGTTGGAAAATCCCCCTCGGGAATGATAAAGTCCCCCCCCCCCCCCAAGAAATTCATATCTGTATGTAAATGTATATATCACTTACAGTCTCTCCCCTTCGTCAAGCTAAATTGCCCCCATCCCTCCAGAGCAAAGTGGCTGTATTCATCACTGGTGCCAAAACAGAAGTTTCAACACCTTGTTGGGTGTCCTGTGCATTTAATAACCACTCTCAGACAATTGTGCATACTGCTTACAAGGTTAAGAGTATATGCAGCTGAAATTTTTGCCCACTCTTAATTGAGTTTTCTTTTCAAGTGTCCCTTTGAAGATGCTGGCTAACTGTGGACTCGAGTATGCAATACATACCATAAATCCACAATTATATTCATATTATCATTTTATCCATTCATATTATCTTCACAGAACTTAAAACTACACTGGTACCAAATTTCTCTGCACTCCGGCATAGGTTCTCCTTAAGAAAGTTCAAGTATTTTATTTTATCCAATTTTCCATTGCCATATTAGATGTGCTCCAGACCATTGTATTTCCATCCTACCCCAAAACATTAAATTTGCTTTCATTTGCAAAAGGATGGTTCTCCTACCATTTTTCTTCTTCATAAATGGATTCCTTTGCAACTGTTAGCCCTTTCCTTCTGTTCTTTTCATTTACATAAGGCTTCTTCCTGGCCACAGGACTATAGAATCCCTTCATTTTCTGTACATTCCTAATCATTTGAGAAGTTACTTTCTTGCCAGTAATAAAGCCTACCTCGGCACAGAGTTTGGAGACATTCAATTTAGGGTATTTCCTCACACTCCTAACAATATTTGTTTCCTCTTGGCCAATAAATGTTTGGACAAGCAATTTGAGGTAGCAAGTCGATTCTGTCCTCATTTCCAACTGTAATTTTCATTTTAAACATATTTCATAATGGTATATGGCAAGCTGCCTTTGCTCAAAAGCCTATTCTTACCTCTACACTACATTTTGTGAAACTGAACTGTTTGTTTTGATTACATACGTAGATAAGACTGTTCACCACCTGCTTACTACCCACAGCTAGACCTGTTGTGCGTCCCCCAGTGAGCATGTGGAAATGTATAATAGAGCTACAAAAAGAGGTGTCCCAATATTTATTTTCCATAAGAGGTATCTCCTTCTTTACCTGATTACCCTCCCTTTATGTAGGACTTACAAGCCAGTGCCTAGGGTCAGAGGCCTGTCAGGGAACAGAGGAATCTATGGACTGGGTAGAGTGAAGACCTGGAAGCCCAGCATCAGGTATGAGAGTGAGGAAGAGGATGCTATGAAATGAAGGTGAAATGGATGATTGGAAGGGTGATGATGGAGCAATTGATGGAATGAGTGACGGGGGAAACCGGAGAGCTCAGACGCCGCTTCGTCCATCACCAACACCACATACGGGACCAGGGAACCTGGGATCTGCGGTGTCGCCCCTATAAGACGTATAACAATTAAAAATCAATTTCCCGAGATCACTGGGCTTATAGAAAGCAAAAGGAAACGAAATAATGATTTTCAGTTTCAGTTATACAGCTAAAATGGAAGGATTTTTTAAATTACTTTAATGTTTTTTAATCACTGTATTGCGGTTGAGGGAATTTATTTTGTAAATCGCTTAAAATTAAGTAAACCGGTCTCTTAAACAAATTCGAATAAAAAACGTATTTGTTGGTGCTATAATATGTTTCGGGTAAGAAAGTGTTATTATAAAATGATCTTGGATAAAATCGGCCATTTGAAAGCTAAAAAACGAGAAATTTCCTATTCCGATGTTGGCCATTCTGTAGCTGATTCGTTAGTGCTCGTTGACGTAATGCAGCTAAGCTGAATGTAATGGCAGGTTATCTGTAGGCTTGTGTGAGAAAACGTTATGGTTAAAGATGGAAACGGGTTATTTATTTCTTGTGTTAATATACGCCGCATTTATTCATATCGGTTACGCCGGTAAGTATTGTCTTTCATTTTCATAAAACAGTTACTGTTACACCAGTGTGTTATCGTCAGAAATTTAGAGTAATTGTCTCTTGAGGTTATATGGGCGTGTTCCAAAGAAAGGATTGGTTAATTATTAAAGCTGAAAATATGCTGCATACATTAAGCATAGTCACCATGCTGACACACGACAAAGAATATTAACACTTTTGAAACAATTTAAAGTAGGTCGTATTAGAATTCTAAATTCATTGCGAAATACAGGATGGGATAATATTTTGAACATAGGCAAATTATGAAGTTCCTGGAAAGTAAATAATAGTGGTAATAATGACGATGACGATAATAAAAATAAAAATAGTAATATAATTTCCAATCAAGTGTACAGGAAAAGCAATAGAGGAAAAATAAATTGATATTGTGCACTTGTAATGTTTCACCTGTTTAAGCATAAAGAAGCTCTTGCTGCACAGTGTCAGTGCACACATAGCAGGGAATAAATATGTCAACTGCAAGGATAGCTATATAACACACAAAGTTGTAGGTCATTTGCAAAATGATGAAATTAGCTGTTAAGCAGCTAAGCTAACTGAACATTTTTGAGCAATTGTAGTGCAGTTCACCTAACTGAATTTTAATGTAAATGTGAGAGAGAATCTACTTTGTGATTGACGCATACTCCACTGGTTATCCAGAGGAGGGCTTACTATCTTGTGGCCTAATAATTTCCAGAAGACAAACTTTCAGGTCTATGAATGGGGGCAACTCTTTACTATGGCAAATTTGAAATAAGCAAACTGTCATTTCAAGCTGATAAATTCATCTTGATTTCCCCTCTCTCTTTCCGCAACAATAACAGTGATGGTTGTGGTGGCTGTGTTGTAGCAGTGTTTTAGTTTACATTTTGTGGTAAAGTAGATAAAAGGTAATATTGAAATAGGTAGTTGGGATGTAAGTTATAGGCATGGATATTTGTCTGCCTATACACCACTATGGTACAGTGACTATGGAAGGCGATAATAAATGTATTAAATATGGGCATGATAACTGTGATATGTGGTTAAGAGGTCCATGCACAAAAGACTGTTTACAGCTTGGATCACAGAGTTTGCTAATGAAAGGGAATCGGCACACAGGATTGTGAGTACTGGTAGTTCAACATTGCAGTCTCCAATTAACATTGAGGTTTAGCCTGAATTTATTATGACTGATAAATGCATAATCTGCAGAATAGCAGACATGCCTTGGCTGTGGAATCCTGCATACCATTATTCATGATGATTTGGATATGCAAAAGGTCTGTGCACATCGAGTTCCATGGAACTTCACACAGGCACAAAGAGAATGGAGTTAAAATCTGTCATCAATTAGAAATGAAGAATAAAGTCCAGATTTTTTTTAAGAAACTGGTGACGAATCATAGTGTCGTCACTACAAACCAGAGAAGAAAGTCCACTGTTTTATGTGCAGGTTAGCATATGATCTCTATCTTTTGGAATTATTGTGACATACTGTTAATGGACTGGTCTCCACAAGGAACAGCAGTCAACAGCAAGGTGTACTTTGACACCCTTGTGGTACAGAGAGTAATGACGACAGGATTACGAACAATTGATACAATTTTCTATGTGATTGAAACAGAAATGCGCAGCACATTCACATGACTTTATTAACCAGCTTTTCTTCCTGTAGTCTTTATTCTTCAACAGTGCTTTTGCGTAGTGTGGCTCCGGTGTGTTTTAATAAAAAATAAAGAAATAGTTAAAAAAGTAAAGTAATCACAGTTGGTGTCAGGAGTGTGAGGAAAAGCACGATATGGAACAGTTGATGAAACAAATGTTAGCCAATGGGGAATGAAATGAATTCCGGAATGTGACAGAGGAAACAAATATGAAAGCCGAATTGGAAAAATGTAAACTACAGAATAGAAAATATGGGGAACAAAAATGGAAGCCAAATTGAAAATGTAAACTCCGAAACGGAAAAGATGAAGGAGGGAATGTCCAATATGAAGATAGATCTATCAGAAAATACTAACGAGCGACTGGCCGGAGTTAAGGAAGCCATGGAAGAACTTGACGGAAGTATGAAGGACCTTGGCCAACATGTTAATGCCCTGGAGTCAATCGCAGTAGCAAAGAACTGAACTCCATAATGGAACAAATGCTCGACGAAAACCTCAAACTTGGTGGATATCTATGGGGCAGGCCTGCGTGCAGCAGTAGATGTTTTTTAGCTGAAATGATGGTGTTTATGAAATATTTGTATGTATTTCTATATCTCTTGTATCTCGGAAATGATACAAGATGATACAATTGCGACAAAAATTATTATTTAGTTAACATTTTGCCTTTCAGGTTTATCTAAGTATCTTCTCTCACAAAAATAGAAAAGAAAAGAAAAAAAAAAAAGGATTTCACAAAAACAGAGGCGAAAGACGCCGAGCGAAGCTCGGTCGCCCGGGTACTTAAACTAAAGAGAGAAAGGTGAAAAACTAGTATGAGGTGTGGGGAGGTTGTCATAGAAAAGCAATTTAACCCAATTTAACCCCAAGGTTTAGGTTAGTGTGTACATGTGGACTAGATGTAAATAATGGGTATATCAGAAAACGGACAGTAAAAGAGCCTAGAGCAAGCTTTAAATGATTGCCTAAATCTTGCACTGATGCATACACATGATTTCTTATTGCTTATGTTTAGAAGTAGTAAAAACGTTGCCTTTCTTTCGGATTAAGCTAAAAGGATTGTCTTGGGAGTTTCTTCTGTGCATGTACAGTATTAACAAAATGTTGTACTTTAGTTTATATTTCGCAATGATTTTGCTGTAACAGAAAGTGTCTTGAAGATTGGGGGTGAGTTACCATGGTTTAAAGTTTCTACAACCACTTCTAAAGTTATTCTTATATTCATTTTCATTTTTTAAATTACTATTTTGTACCATTTTAACAAGAAGTAAAAATGGTAGTTTTACTGGAATTAAGAAGGCATGTGCTTTGTCAAAGTAACAGCTGAACATTATTGTCCGTACTCCTTTGTCCCCACTTGTGTGTTTCACTGTATCACATTTCTTTTGTGACCATTCTCTTGCTTTAACAAACAAGTTTACTTTTGTGTTTAACCAACTCAAACCGTAATTTTAAGTACTAAATTCCTAAAGCACATCCAGCATCGAATAGTGAAAGAAGGAACCATGCGTTTAGCCTTTTTACTTTAGCAGTTGGCCAATCTACATAGAAAAAACAGTTGTGGAAACTACAACTCATGGCATTTAATGATATAATTTACGGTGTTACTGCGTAAAAGATACGAAAAGTCCTGTTGCCATCTGCAACAAGAACACCATCTGAGGTCTCTAAAGTGTGCAAGTAGTACTTTCAGGCATTCACATACATTAAACTGTGTAAAGGTGACAACAATCAACACACAACACCCTATGTTAAACATAAACAACTTCAAAACATGTCATGTGAAACCAGCTGAGTCATATGTGTAGTTGAAATTCCCATCAACATTTCCCTCCATTGTATTGACAATGTGGCACAAACTAAACATGCTACATTTGTTAATATAATCACATGGATTCTGATTATGAAGAGTTAGTCTTTGTGGTCATAATGTATGCTTGGTGGAACAGGTGCAAAAATAAAAAAAGAAAGTCATGGGTGTGCCCTTTTCTAACCAATAGATATAAAAGGAAGATAGATAAATAGTATCTTGTCTGAATTTGAGGTTTAGAATAGATTCAACTTTATTTTCTATGACTCGTAATTGCCATGGGTTCCACTTCCATTCCTCAGATCTTTTTTCCACCCTTTGCAATCTCCTAATGCACTGAGATTGCAGTGGTGCAGTCTTTTTTTGTATGTCGTATGTGTACATTAAAAAATATGGGCTAGCTGACTTAATCGATTTTATTGATTTTATTCCTATAGTGTTTTAGGGATATATCCCAGATGATGGGTCTTGCATGAGTCTCATTAATTAACTGTATTCTCTTTTCTTTTGTCCTCTCCATTTTTCTTGCTAGAAAGAACTAAATGTGCATGACCTGCACATGTATGGTCAAAATTAGTTGGGTCTGCACAAATTCAGCCAAATACATATTGCACTCAACATGTTTTCCACTGTTGGTAGAAAACAATTTTGTTTAACCAGGATATGTTGAATCATGTTATGCAAAACTTGTTGGTCAGTGGACACACTGGTTAACTGCTGACATGTTGAGCTCAGCATGTTGATATTTATCACCTTGTTTTATATCTGGCTATTGCCACTCTGTTTTTTATATTTATGTGTAGGTATATTTTCTTTGTTACTAGTAATTTTATTTTGATTGAAGTTTATATTGGCTTTTGCCATGAAATCCTTTTTAAGGGCACTGATGACCATGCAGTTGAGTGCCCTTAAACCTACATCTCCTCCTCAGCATGTTGAATCAACATGTTTTGTTGTTGTTGAGGCAGCGACTAAACTTTGTTAGTCATGTTTCTGTGACTAACATATTTGCTTTTATTTCAGATGATTATGAATGCAGTGAGCCATTGATTGAGCGTGCCCAGCTGAAGGCTACATCATACCTTCGAGAAAGGGGACCAGAAAATGCAAAACTAAACAGTAAGAATATTGTTTTTAAAAAATGTTGTAAAACAGCAAATTGTAAATATATTTGTTCATAGAAGAGAACTTATTATATGTTACATGTTGAAATAATGACTTATGAACCTAAGGTGAAGATATATGATAAAAAAGAAAGTAGGCAATAGTAGTATATCATCACCTTTCTGATATTGAATTGTATTGATATGACATGTTTAGTGTCCCCAAGCATTGGTTGGAATAACCTCCATTGGGAAAGTTTTATATATTCCAATGTAGGATATTTAAAGACAAATGTGTAGAGACAGGACACTTAAAATGAGTAATGTTTAAATTAATGTAAAAGTTGTAATGAACTTGTAGCATATAATAGGAAATAGTTTTACAGATGACAAGAATGCTGGTAACAGGAATGCACTATGTAAACATTTCCTACTCTCGTTTTGCAAGCATGTAGACACATGCAGGGATGCCAACCAAATAAATCAAATCCATCTGTACATGGACTGCATATGCATAATAATCTCAAACTATCAGCCCAAACAGATAAATTTGTCTTGATTTCCCCTCTCTTTCCATCACAAGGATGACAATGATTGTAGTGGCTGTGTTATAACAGTGGTCTAGTTTACATTTTTTGCAATAAATCAGATAAAAAATTGTATTGAAATATGTGGTAGTTAGGATGTAAGTTTTAGACGAAGATATTGTCTGTCTATACACAACCTTGGTGCTTTAGTTATGCAAAAAGAAGATAAATCATTAAGTGTATGTATGAAGAAGATGCACTTACAGACTGTTTCACATTCTCTTTTTGGACAGTTACCAATTTTAATTACTTAAGAGATGTCAGAATAATTGTTTATTCAGAGTGCCTATGTAAAAGAATGCATAGGTTTCAATGATTATGAGACTTCTCCTTTTTCAGCTCAAATGAAACATACTCAATCCAAGATAATTATGAACTATGTATGTACAATACAATATAATGCCAGAACAGATAAAAGGTAGAAGAAAAATATTAACAATAGAAAGAGCAACTGACATACATGTGAAGAAACTATTTTATTAACTGTATATGCAGTTGAACCTGCTTTATATGTAACCCAGTTCTAAGTAATTCATATTAATATGTACCTTTTTGTAGGTCCCAGAAAAATGTAATTTAGAAACATTAATAGAACCTTATTTATACATAATTCACTGTTATAGTATTAAATTTCAGTGAAGTGCAACTGAGTTTTACGTAATTATAATGACCATATGACATGCTATCATAAAAGAAACTCGAGGGGCATTTTTCTTGTCTCTGTTGACAAAGATGCAAGCTGAGCATGCAGCTTTTGGCTGTGGAAACGAAATACAGACATTTGTTGGTATAGGTGGTGGCTTTCGGCACAACAATGTTGTAGCAACAAACTAGAAATAAAGATAAAAATGTTTGGTATCTGGTGTTTACTGATTAACAGTGGTTTTGTCGTTCAGTTCTCAATTGTTTTTAATCAGCCATGGAGAACAGAAAAAGGAAATGTTATAGACTAGATCAAAAAGTAAATTTCATACAAGCTCTTGACCTCTGACCTCTGCTCTGGTAGGGAACAATACATGTTTTGTTAATACATGTATTATATTCAGAATTGTAACAGTAATAACATGGTAAATTGCTCACATACAAGAGAAACCACATTCATCAGAAGTAGCTTAGTGACCATTTGCTTATCATAGAAGAGAGTTGCCAAATACTGTAGGAGGCAGTAGACACACCAGTGATGATGCTAGCAGAAAAATGTTCTTCTTTGATGCACAGATTTTTCCCACCACAGTAAACTCTTTCTGAATTTTTCTGCATGCAACAGAGCTAAAATCTTGTAGCAAATAGCTATTAAACAATTCTATAAATGGAAAAAGTGACAAATTTTAATATTTATCAGTAAAATGTAGCAGAATACCTTCTTTATTGTAAAGTTTAAAAATGATATTCATGTCTTAGATTGACAATGCTGATATCTACCCTCTCATTGCCTTCAGGAAATGAAACTCTAGTAATGATGTGAAACAATTTACTTACATTGGTACTCTAATGGGTGATCCAAAAGACTGAACCGGCTGCACTATATTTTGTCTGTACGGGTCCTCTGCGCTCGTCTCCGACTGCCACTGCCATAGCGCGGATAAAACCATATAGCATTTTTAAAACTACTTTTAAAGGCTTTACTTACCAATATAATTATAGTAGATGCTGAAACTGGCCACCGTCATCGTCTGTACATTTTTGGCACCTCTTTAGGAAATTATCCATCGCTCAACACAGTTCATGTTGAGAATTGCTGGCAATTTTCTGACAGATTTTTGTTCTAATTCTTCCAGGGTGTGTGGGTTTGTCTTGTACACTTTATGCTTCAAGTTACCCCAGAGATAGAAATTGCAGGGGGTTAGGTCGGGAGACAGAGGGGTCCACAAATTTCTGCTAATAATTCTGTCCTGAAACACACTTTCAACTGTTCTCATTGAAAGATTGGCTGTATGAGCTGTTGCAGAGTCTTTATGAAAAAAGGCAAAATCACGTTCCCTGTTAGTTAATTCTCTAAAAAGGGTGCAAAATTGTATTCAAATATTTACAGGCGTCAACTGTTGACTCGAAAAGAATTGGGCTTATAACTCTTTCTCCACTAATGGTGCACCAAACACCTGGCAAGCTGGCTGAGTTAATACATACAAATCATAAATACACACTGTGCAGTAGAAAACAAATGCTGAGCCATAATACTCTGTGACTAAGTACAGGATTAAATAATAAAGCACACTGGCAATAGTGCAGCCGCACGATATATCAATTCAATACTGATTGTGAGCAGAGCAGAGAAAAACAAGTGATGCTTGTGACCTTGTGTATATGACCTGCTGGTGATGTGTTTCCATGTGCACAGTGGAAAAACATCGCATAGCAGTTCACACGTATTGGGATCTCTCCGTATATGGTGCTAGCATAAAAATTAATGGAAACCTTGCTTGATCTGCTTTTATATGCAAAAATACTCATGCAGACAAAGTTTTTTGCATACTTACGTTTAAGTGAGGCTACCATATATGATTTCTGTTGCCACAAGAGAGCAGAGGTGGAAGTTCAAACTAGATAGGTGTACATGATTGCCAAAGGTCATTCATAACAGCCAGATTTAATGTATATGTAATATCAGTCTGTCTCCAAACTACTACAGTTTTAATTATATCATTTTTCTAGACATTTGAACCAAAATTGTGTAGGTGAGAGGAATTAGTTATGTGGAACCCTGTAACTCTTAAATTGCCAAAATCCATTGCGTTAAGCATTTTGGATTTCACCACTTTGCCTCTAAGATTATCATATTTATTACATGCAGCACCGTAGAATTCACTGTGGTTGGCAACACTGCAAAAGTAAACTCAACATCAGAAGACATACTCCTCTTGCTTCTCACCCCAGAACAGCATTCTTCTTATCTGTAAACTCTGTATAGTTCTTGTTGCTATAGTAAACTCAATATTTTGAATTTAAAGGAGGAAAAGGAATGAGGATTCATGATTCTGGTTTAGCATATATGTAATTAAAAATAAGAAGGAAAAAAATGCTTTGGTATTTAATAAACACATAGGTGTTAGTTGAAATTCTAGTGATTGAAGTGTGCATCAGAACTACTCCATGTTTTATATTACAGGTATTGAAGTAAAAATGTCAATAATGAAAAGACTATAGGGGCTAGCAATGTTTTTCCAGTTTTGCATTAGCTTATTTATTCAGGTTCATTATTTGGGATTACAAATAAGTAATATACTGTAGTTCGTATATTGGCTTTAGTGCATGGAAAAAAGGAAACTTTATGATTCCCGCCTACCTCTCCTCAGCTGTACTCTTCCCAGATAAGATCTGAATGAAAGCTTCATTGAAGGAGGAGAAATTTGGTTAAACTATGTTGCAGAAATAGCTTCTGTGAATGTGACTGTTTGGCATGTGGCTGCTGTAAAATGTTGGAAAAACTTACTAAGTCATCAGTGATTAGCATTTTGGATTATATGACTAAAACAAAGCAAATGCTTTTCCATCACATGTTTTTGAGCATGTGCTGCAGAGTTTATGAATAAAACATGGAAATGAATTCTTTTGCAGTGAGAAAATTAAACTCTTAACCTACAGCAAACAAAATTAACATAACTATATGAATAGAGTGATTGTTATTCTTTTAAAAACTAAAGGGCCATTCACAATAAAAATTGACATAAACATAAGACATATCTTAATGCACACGCTTTTATTGCCTGATGTCATAAGTGGTACTACAAGCTTAAAACACAGAAGTTATCAAACTCTCATGCTCTCATGTTTATGTATATGTCAAATATAAAAAAAAATAAGCCAATCAGAGAGTTTCATCTTGAATTCTCCATACACCTCATCTTGTGACTTATAGCACCTCACTTCTGATTTTTCCCACCATTGTGACTTGCTACCAGCTTCTCTGTGCACCAAAAATGAGTGAGATATACGTAAAGAAATTTATGTACAAGGGTGAATTAAATCAAAACTGGAAAACTGCTATAGAAAATCTAAAACTTCTCTTATTAAGATCAGACCCAGTACTTATGCTTGTGAACTCTGCTGCCATCAATTGGCATTGGTCCCACGATCCCATGTGACCCAGCAGTGCATTACGGGAGTTTCCAATATGGCAGCTCCTCTGTTGGAGTGGACCAAAGAACAGCGTGGAGTGATCTGTTTCCTGAAACCAATAGAAATCCTTCAACGCATGTTAGCATAGTATGGACTGCATGTTTATTGCAGACTCAGGTGTATGAAATTCAGTGGTGGCACAATAATTTTGGCAGATGTGCGGAGGCCAGGCACACCATGTTGTGACAGCTGAGGTGATTGCAGCAGGATTCCATTCTGCTGGCAGGAAAAATCATGATAGCTATTTTGAAATTCCCAAGGAGTGATATTCATCTATTACTTGGAAAAGGGTAAATGATTAGTTTCATATTATATTCCAACACTAGATCAATTTCACGAACTCTTAAAGAAAATACTGCATCTGGTGAAGAAAAAGATCCTCTTTCACCAGGATCATGCACACATCTGCCATTGCCTTGTTAGCATTCTGTCTGTTGCCCATGCTCTTTGTTACCCTTTTGTTCTCACTTGCAGGAGTCACCTCAGCACACATCCTTTCCATACCGCTGCTTGATTAGTATACCTTGTTGCATAATAATCTAATTCAAGTTTAACTGAGAGTTCACTTAGCCCACTGTCATTTCACTAATGTGAACTAGTTCAGTGTTCACTGTCATTTCACTTTCTTCCAGGATGTAATGGTGTAATGAAATATGCTCAATGTAGCCTCTTCTGACAGTTCATTCATTAGGGAGCCAAACACAACACATTTCCAATCCCGCGCTGTAACAGCACTCTGTACACTACACCACAGCCATCACTTACTCTGTAAGGTCTTGCCAGACTCACTAATTTCTTTTGCAAGACTTGCTCACTCGCAAACTCACTGACTTGCTTTGTGAGACTCCCTCACTTTCAAGACTTAAAGAGAACACTCGCTTTTATAGCTGTATGAACTTTCCAGAATATTTGAGATGTCAGTACTTCCAAAGGTTCTAGTTCTCTGGTGATAGCTCTCATCATATTTATGCTGGGTGAGTGCACTGCTTATCTTATTTACAATTCCGACTGCCCTGCTCCGACCTCCCTATAACCTTGGCCATAGCTGCTGTCTCTCAATATTTTAAATGTGTTTCTAATTGTTTATCCTTCACTTTGCAGTCAAATTGACAGCCTTGAATGCAATCACTTGTGATCATATAGAAAGAAATGTTTTGAAAAATGCTCCCATTAAGTAAAAAGATAATTGGAGAGTTAGTTTTGTATTACATCTTATTGCAGCAGAGAGTCAAATATGACGTTCGATCTCTCTCTCTCTTCTCAGGTATCTGCAAATGGTAGAAAACTCCAAGAGGTTATTTCTATATGCTGATGAATTTTCTTTTTGCCATGAGTGGAAAGAAAAGTGTTCGCTGGGCCTTCAACTTTGGTTCTTGGAGCCCAACTGAAGCTCAGCTTCAGCTAGCTGCTTCATGCATTCAGGAAGAGGAAAAGATGAGAATTGGACGATTTGTGTTTAGGAAGGATGCTAAAGCTTCATTAGCAGGCCGGCTATTGATGCGTAAATTTGTGGCAGATAACTCCTCTATTGCATATAATAACATTAACTTCACTAGAGATGAACGAGGAAAGCCATATCTGGTGAATCAAAGTGGAGAAAAGTTGATGTTTAATGTGTCACACCAGGGAAGTTTTGCAGTGTTAGCTGGAGAGGTTGGTTGCCCTGGGCTGAAACTCGGCATAGATGTAATGAAGTTGGAATACAGTGGTGGGAAGAGCATAGCAGAATTTTTTAGAATAATGACACGTCATTTTTCCCCATCTGAGTGGGTAAACATAAAGGGAGGAATTGGTACATCAGAAAAGCAGCAAATTGCAATGTTTTGTCGACACTGGTGCCTGAAGGAAAGTTATGTGAAAGCCATTGGAACAGGAATTACAGTTAACTTGCAAAGTATAAGTTTTCAAGTAAGAAGCCCAGAAATAAAAGTGGGAGAGGTGGTTTCTGATACACAACTGACATTGAATGGTATGCATGTCAAAGGCTGGACTTTTGAAGAGAGTATGTTGGATCAAGACCACTGTGTTGCAGTTGCACTTAGTTGCAAAGTTAATAGTGATGTGGCCCACTTTGAGCATCTAAAGTTTGAAGAGCTGATGGAAGGTTGTATACCTCTAAACCCTCCGGATGTTCAGTATACCCATAACTTCTTAAAGAAAAGTGAAAGGCCATGATAGCACAGTTAAATATTGGTGCTGGAGTTTGTTGATTGTATATTTAGGGCGTCATATTAACTTTTTAAACAAATTTATAGGACATTGGTGATTTATGTTTTACATATGCAGATGTTTCACTTAGTTTATTCCCACAGCACTGCTAAAGGAAATGCTATCAGAGAATTTGCTTAAATATTGGTTTTTAAAAGTATTTAATAAGTGCAATACAGGCAATGAAATAGTATACATAAATACATTTAATTCTTCATAAGTACTAATGTAATATCAATTTTTATTTGCTTACTAGTTAGAGTTGCACAGTTGATTATAAAAGGTAACTGAGCCCTGAGTTTTTCTAAATTTACTTTTTCACGGTTTTGTTATGTTGAACAAGAGACATATTTCAGCATTGAAGGGAAGCGTGTCTTATCACTCTTTGTGCTTTAGTGCTTCAGGTGACTGTGAACAAAGTTATTCTGTGTTGAAATTAAATCAAACAGATATTGTGTTTTAACAAATTAAAGCAAAATGACGCTGCTATTCCAAATAAGCTCCAGATGTACATTAACATATTATCTAAAGGAATGTCATGACTGGCATATTTTAATTATTGGAAGGAAAAAAGTTGAATATCTGTGGTCTGATGGCTAGCATGCTAACCTTCAAATCCAGAGGTCCTGGGTTGAATTTCTGGCTGGAGGTGGACATTTTTCTTAACCCTTTCAGTCCCGGTGTCCATTATAATGGACATAGGCATATTTTGCTACTTGTACTACTTTTAACGGTTTTTTTCTGCTATATTCTTGTTATACTGTCCGTCACGAATTAAACCTATGTAAAAACATGTTCTGAATTGTACAAAATTATTTATTCACACCGATTATTTTACGTGGGCCCTCCCCGTCCTTTACCACAGGCACATTTGACTGCGGTTGCCAAGACTCGAACTCACGACCTCAGGCTTTGAGTGCATGGCCAGTGCACTACGTGTTACCTTAACGATCATGGCTATCCGAGCCAGCAAGCTGAAGGTGTCCCAGACCGCCTAATCTAAACCGGTTTCAAATTAGAGGAAGAACGGCATAAGTAGCAAAATAATTCGGGTCTGAAAGGGTTAAGATAGGATTATTCCCTATGCTTCCTAGAGTCTGGAATGAATGAGAATGTTTGTGTTGAATTTAATATAACCCAAAATAATATCCACCCTTAAGATTAAAAACTTCTGTAAAGCGAGTGAGCAATTGTTCCAAAGGGTAAAAGCCGCCGATATGACTTCACATGGTAAAGGAAAGTTGAATGACGTATTTATGGCAGTGTAAACAAAATATATTGTCACTTTATTTGTACAACAGATCATTGCCTAATTGTCAGAATTTTCATAAAATAGCTTTTCATGACTTATCTCAAAACACTAAAAAGTATTCAATTTCCTTCAACAATAACCAACTCAATAATGTATATTACATTTAATATCTTTCTTTTGTTAGGTGTTTAATCCATACCTTGCATTAGTTATTGCTCTTTATAATATTTTATGGTAAAGTTCTGTATTAAGTATATGATCAAGTGAAGTACTCGGCTGCTACTTAGTTTAATTACACATTTTTAAAATGGCACTGTGTAGAAAAACATTTTTTTCTCATTTCTATGTATGTATACACTTATATAATATACCTAAGTAAAAATAAAGACTATTTTAAAATGAAATCTGAGAAATAATGTTTATTTTATCCTTTATGCAGCAGGAATTGCTAATAAAGTAAAACAAACTTTACAACAGAGAAGTGAAGGTATTCTTCACATTAAGCTGTAATTTGAACTGTGCAAAGACAAACTTGAATTGTAAAACCAAAAGCATTTTAAGAACCAAATAAAGTGAACATTGATGTCAAAAGACTGTGTAATGCTTTTTATGAAAATCTTGCTGCATCCAAAACAAATTTCCACATTACAATACTCATGAATAATGGTTGAAATTAAGTTGTCTTAAGTCACATGGTACATGAAAAATCAAATGTTCTGAGTTTTGAAATAAAAAGCAGAATAACAAGCTCTAAAGCATGTTCCATTAGATGATGTGCTTGAGAAGAATAGCATGCTCGAACACAGCTGTTGTGCTGTATATGTAGTGCATGTTGATTCCAAATGGTGACATATGGTCCCTTTCAGAAAGTATATACTGCCAGGCTGGTACACACTTGTAGGTAGCAGTTTCTTAGTTTTCTTTTGACCGTTCAATAAGTCTGTGTTTTCATTGCAAAATTAAAATGTGATTTGGAATTATAAATTATTTTGATGGAACAAAAGAACTGTTCTTTTGAGCACTAATCCAAGACTGAAACAACTGCTTGAAGAGGAGTTTGATATCAGTAGTAATACTTGAATCCATATTTCGGGAACCTGAGCAGTGGTGGTAAAAATAAGTAGGTTAGGCCATTCACCAAAGAAAGAAACAGGCATATTACGAATGTGGAAAGGACTATATTGTTCAAACTACAGCAGCCAGAGGATAGACCTAATTTTTGAAGAAATAATACCATCCCAGATCATCTAAATGATTGAGATTATCAGGTTTCAAGTGGGGGTATTGTTATAGAAGATATAATATATTGTAAGTTAACATTCACAATGGATAAGATAACCATTACCAAGCTATACATAGCCACCACACTATCTGCAGCACATTCTTCAATCATTTCAACCCCTGCCAAACCGTACTGATACTAATGTATCACATGGAAAACAATGGAATTTATGATGTGCAGACACAAGCCAAGGATAGAAACATCAAGACATATGTTTTTGACTCTCCAAAATCACACTTGGTGTGTGAGCACTGGTTTTAGTACCGAACTTTACCAATAGTTTGTAGATCGGTTCTTATTTACACAAATGAATGAAAATCTTTTGCTTTCTACATAACACCATATATCTTTGTAATCAAGAAAACTTATAAAAAGCTAACCCCACAGTGCAACAGCCCTTTATGAGCCAAGGCCTACCACCAGGCTGCTACCTCTGCCCATCACAGGCATAATGAGCAGGTTGCAATACTGGAGGGTGGGACATGGTCAGTGTCCCAATCCCTCTTGGCTGGTATATACAGTCTTCACAACCATGGGCTGCTACTTCTCAATCAAGTAGCTCCTCAGTTGGTTCCTCAGGGACCTAACGAGCCTGAGACTTTCCAGATTAGGTTTTCCAACGGGAGAAAATTCCCACACTGGTACTGGGAATGAAATCTGCATCTCCTGCTTGGTAAGCAGCAGGGCTACCACCACTCTAAGGAGATGACCAATCAGGATAACTATAGAAAATAAAATAGTGTGAAAATATACTAATTATTCCTTCAAGTGACAGTAAATAGATATTAAATCAAACTACGATGTTTCTACATCTTAAGATATATCCTCTTGGAACACTTAATAATACTGCCCAGACTTCAGTTATGAAAATTCCATGCTGAGAACAATATTAGTAGCACTTAATCTTGGAATCATAGCATATGCTTCAGTAAAGTTATTTGAAACATATGTTTTTGTGATCTCTACATTTTTTTTCCATAATAGGATTTTGTCAATTTCATGGTTCCTAATTATACAAAACTGTACAAACTTTAATTGGATTGAAGATCTTCTACAGGCCACTAAAAGGAAAATTTAGGGTTCGAGTCTGTTGGATTCCAGGTTACATGGCAACTCGGTTTGGGGTAAGAGAGATAAGAAATGTACATTAGCTTGTAATAACTTTATCTAGATTTAGGCTTGCATTATTTCATTTGCATCCTGAATTTTTCTGTGTAGGATATTACAATGAAATAAATTACACTCCCAGAATATTTAAAATATACATTTATCTATGTGAACACCTATTTCACATGTATGGGAATGATTTTGGTTTAATAAAAATCTTCCACAGCCATTTCTGGGAAATTAAAAACGAGCAACATTTTTCCATACAAAGGGTGGTTTGATAAACCTGCACATATAAAAACCTTTCTTCTAAAATGCCATATTTTTGGCTCAGGGGAACTCAAAGCATTTGTTTCTCTAAAATCTTGACACCAAATCTTCTTTTGGTTACAGTATTTCTTTTACCTGCCTCTAAACAATAGAGACAATATAAAGGGTCCTTTTTTTATGCCTGTTATTGAACCATTCTGGAATGTAACAATTTGCTTTGCCTGTAAAAAATGTGTTTTCTACATATAAAAGAAAGCCAGAATCATGAATTGTTCAGATTAATGCAGTAGTACCTGAAAATAAGATGCATATTTAATAATCTCACTGAGTTTTTATTTATGATGTAAAGTTCCATTTCCAGGATGCAGCTGTCTTTGGTAAGTATGAAAACCAAAGCTGTAAATCACAGAATGAACTAGTATTTCCTATAATGTCAGGTTAGAAAAGCCTATACATAAATCTCACCCACATTTGAAGTTAAACATACCTCTTTAAGATCACAAATGTAGGATACGGAAGTTAGCACATGTTCCTTAAGACTGGATTTATGCTCATGATGCTGTAAACTCCTCTTAAGTTTTTAACTGTTTATCTTCTTACCAAAGACTTATAAAAGAAATGAAATAATATTGAGGATTTTGGCATATTTTAATTCTTAAATTGAGGCTAAACTGATAAACTCAACTGGATTAGGAATCAGGCCTGTGTCCTATCTTTAGATGAACTGCATCGTCTCGAAGTTGGATAGCTTTTTTTATTGGTCTGCAAGGCTTAAAATGGGGTTTCTACCTTGGGAACAATAAACTTGATCTTCAACATTAAAGCTCTCGTTTTATGCCAACCAACTTACTGCTGGTATTTTCAGCACCCAAGTGCTTGAGAGGTATAATCAGGACAGAAAACTCCAGTGTCATAGCTGGGATTTGAACCACAGATCTTCCACTTCACACATGACTGCTCTAACCATTGATCTACCATGGCATCTTGTTATTTAAACCTGGTCCATAAAGTATACTTACGATTATAAGTCATCCTTGGGGCACTTCAGATGTGAGATTTCCTAATGGTCTACTGGAAAAATACAAATTGGTTGGGGAATTGAATGGCATACTGGCAAGTTGCCATGGTAGCTCAGTGATTATACTGCTCGCAAAAGTTAAAGGCATGTGAATGCTGGCCATTGCTCAAGTGTAGTGCATGTACCGGCAGAAGTTCTGTACACAAAAGCACGCGAGATGTGTACCACATTTGGCAGTGCTGGTAGGAGGGGCTGGCTTAGGATTCGCTGGAGCTTGCAGCACAGCCTGCCTCCATATGCCTTTAAGTTTTGTGAAGATTATAGAGAAGTGGTGTGTGAAGTGGAAGATCTGTAGTTCAAATCTGGCTTTGGCGTTGACTTCTTCAGTCCTGATTCTACCTCTCAAACATTGCCCACATACGGCTTGTGTGTTTAAAAAACCAGCGGTAAGTTGGTAGGTATAAAATAAGTTACCATCTTAAGCAGTGCTCTCCAACTTATGTGCTCGGGCACATTTAACTCATGCCTAAGGAGGCATGAGTACCATCACAACCACCGTTAGGGCAAGTACCCTTCTTTTGAGAGGAAAAAAGGAAAGCACTGGCTAGGATAGTAATGAGTACAGCTTTAGGTAACGAAAACATACTTCATAGGTGTAAGCTGGGAAGATATTCAGAAGAACATAGTTTTGTCTTGAAATTTGAACTATATCAGAAATCATGGGAGTAAGTATTTGCTTATGAAGGGTGCCAGAAAAATGCATCACGGGTGCCGTGTTGGATAATGCTGATCTAAAGGTTATTTAAATCCGGTGCATAAAGTAATTAGGATAAGTAGCATTTGGGATAATTATCTCAGATGTGAGATTCCGTAGTGGTCTACTGGGAAAATACGAATCAGTTGAGAAATGTAATTTCATGCTGGCAAGTTGCCACAGTAGCTCAGTTGCTTAGAGGAACACACAGCGCGTGAAGTAGATCTGTGGTTCAAATCCTGACTCTGGCATTGAGTTTTTTAGTCCTGATTCGACCTTTCAAACATTGCTCACACACGACTTGTGTGTTTAAAAACACCAGCAGATGGTTGGCATGAAATAGCAATTACCATCTAAAGGTTATTTAAACCCGAGACATAAAGCACTTATGTTTGTAAGTCACCCTTGGGGTACTTATCGTAGATGTGATTCCCTAGTGGTCTTCCAGAAAAAATAACTTGATTGGGGAATTTAATGTCATACTGGCAAGTTGCCATGGTAGCTCAGTGGTTAGAGCACCTGTGTGTGAAGTGGAAGATACGTGGTTCAAATCTCGGCTATGGCATTGAATTGTTCAGTTCTGATTGAAGCTCTCATTGGATAATTTTTTAAAGTTGTAAAACTTGATCCATGCACACACATTCATGCTTGCAGTCATAATTTTAGACTCGGGAGAGGTAGGAAATAACTTAAAGAACAATACCCCACTCCAGCTGGAAATCAAACTCAGGATCCTTTGAGTTGTGAAGCCAGAATGCTGCATACTCGACCGCAGAGACAGTCTTTTAATATCTTATTTTATTTGGTAAGCTCCTACTTTAAAATTTTTCTATGGCAGTATGAGGTTTTTGGGCGAGTGTTAAATATCCAAAAATATCTTGACAATTGGTTATTTAGCCATGCAGAATCCTTATTGTATTTCTGAGCAATAGTGAAAATGGGGATGAAATAAATTTTTCTGTAGGGAAAATGGACTTTCATTTTCTCAGAATAATTTTCATTTCATGCTATTCAAATAAATTTCTCCAAACATTACACTTCAAATGAAATGGGTGAGAAAAAAAGCAAACACATTTTATTCTCTAGATACAGGATTGTATTTTCATAATTATTCTTCACTTATTTTCTAAAAATGTTTAGCAAAGCACAAGACGTGAATTGCACTTGTTTAACCTAAATGTAGGTGAGTATTAAATCAGCACAAACTTGAAGTAAACTAGTATCAGTAGATATACTGTCTTTCAGCCACAGTAGAAGGTAATTTTAGAATGTTTAATTCAACTTGAACCTAAACATAGTTTCATTTGTGTCTTGAAAATTCTCTTTTAAATTTTTCATCCTGGCACATGCACCTATGGGCAGTTTGTCTCAACTCTTGATATCTGTGGTCTCACCAATTTTGTTGGCTTTTATTCATGTCATAGCTTTATTGTTGAGATTTTGTGTAAATGCAATGACACTGACACCCTTTGTAGATTTGTGCCCTACACCACCACTAGCACCACCAACAATGTAGGAAACCAGCACTTGCAAAGCTACTATGTTTTACTTTGCTAGATTATACATTGTGCAAGATTTGTTCCAGTCAGCAATCTTTTTATTAACCAGGCTAATCACCAGATAAATAGGTCAGATGATTAAAACAATAGAGAGAGCAAAATATTTATTTTGTATATTTTATTCCCACATACAATGTCTATATACAGCAATACTAAATTATCATACACCTATATGTATTAAATGTTTTCTGGTTTGGTTTGTTTTATTTTGCTTTGAGTTTTATTGATTTCATAACTTTTGGGGAACATAAAAGGTAATATCACTTTTTCTCCACGTCACATTTTTTCTGGAAATAAGGAAATTAATTTTGGTTTATTAGTTACCTATTTTACTGCGTATCCAATGACTTAAATCATGGTTCGGCAACTCTGGACCTGCTGATGGTATGATGTAATATCACAGTAAGCGGCAAAGCGATACTTTGCCCTGGTTCACCCTCCCTCTTTCTAACAACAGGCATTCAAAGGTGCACAAGCAGCACTGTAAACCGCATCGATACATGTGTGTTTCAAACCAACAAAAGTGCAAGGGAACCTTCTTACATACTTATGTAGGTATATAGCAAAGTTTATAGAGTTCTAACACACAAAGTTTTATGGTCTCATAGCAATCAACCATGATTTTCAACTTTTCACAAATCCTTTCACGTGAATATGAAGCAGTGAACCACAACTACAAATTGAGGTTGTGAATTTACAAACAAATTTTTAAATCACAATTACAAAATAAGGCTCATTTATATTTATTTAGATGTGACCGCCAAAACATAAAAATATGGTGCGGTTACTATTACTGCTATTGCTCTCTTCAATATCATCGATGTGCAAAATATTGGAGAGCAAGAGGATTAATGACTTCATTGTCAGAAATCCAGCATTAGCTAACAACAATATTTATTTAGAAAACTGGCTATGGCAGCATTTCAGTCTTCAGTGCTATGTTTAGCCCAACATATATGTGTGTGTCTAAAAATTTATAAAATCTAAAAGTAGATCATGACTGACAAGATAAAACCACACATGCTTTGTTGACGTCAATATGTACTTTAGAATTAACGTTAAATACATGCAATACTGTAAATTTCTTAAAGTGAAGAATAAGGTGAATAATTAATGTTAAAGCCTTATCAGTTTGTATATATGTATTAAACATATGTATATGAAATCAAAAGTCTGTTAGAGAAGTTCTTAATCCGTCACTGCAGCTTCTGAAGCATGCATTATATATGTGTATGTTGGGTTGCATTCTGTGACATCACCATTCCTGCATTTCCGTTGACCTATTTGCCACTCCTGACTTAAATAATATGCTTTGTCTAAATTGATTTAAAAAATCTGATGTGTTGCACTCACATAACTTTCTCTGCTCTTGTACTAACCATTCTTACAAACTCTTATTCCTTTATCTTCTTCATGTTAGTTGAGATAAACATTTGCAGAAATTATCTTATTGTTTACTTTCTTGTAGCTACAAGGGGAATATAGGAATACAGTAGGCTTTGAGTGATAATCATATCTTTTAAAGCTTTGAGATTCGGTTCCCTATGTATGGTTAAGATATAAAAAAGTGAATCACGATCATTCTTTTTTATATCTTATGCATGCAAAGAGAACAGAATCTCAAAGCTTTTAAAGATTTGACTATCATTCAAAGCCTACTGTATCCCCATATTTCTCTTGCACCTACAAGGAAATAAGCAATAAGATAATTTCTGGAAATGTTTATCTCAACTAACATAAAGAAGATATAAAAATAAGAGTTTATAAGAATGGTTTAGTACAAGACTAGAGAAAGTCATGTGAGGGCAACACATCAGATTTTTTAAAGAACCATTTTGTTATAGCACGCAATATATTTTTTTTATGAAAATAACTTTGGTGCCGTTGCTGAACGGTTGGACCATTTGTCTATCATCAAGATGGCCCATGTTCAATCCCAGGGACCTGCGTGTGACATTCATGGTGGACAAAGGGGCATCTGGGTGGGTTTGCTCCATCTGCAATTTCCCCCACCACTCATTCTACCAAGTGCTCCGTCAGTACCTTTTCAGTCATCCATGCCACTCATGGCATCTCTTATGTGGTAACCTGGCCCCTGTCTGTCCGACGTTTAGTATACAACTTTGTGTCGCACATCATGCTTAATTGTTCACATTATGCTCATAAGTGCCAGTCTTTTAACCTGGGTAACACACTGTGCTCAGTTCCTAGCTATGACCCATACTTGTAGTTAAGATGCTGCAGTTTATTGCTGAAATTGGGTTTGCGAAACAGGTGTAACTTGTATTTTATTTCGAAGCGTTTTCAACTTTTACAATATTTTACTGTTTTAACCACATCTTTTAACTGACTAGTTTTTTTAAGCTTTAAGTGTTTTTTTAATTTTTAGCTTTTTTAACTTCGTAGCAGTGAAGCCTCACAGGTTGCGAGTTTACCAGTTTTTATCTTCTGACTTTGACGCTTAATGACCTAGCTGTTGATGGGCCCTTGAAACCCTACTCACTCAATCATCCATTTCCTATGCATTTCACATAATCCTTTTCCTCATTATCATACCTGGTGCTGGGCTGACTACCCGCTTCCAGAACTTCACTCTCTGGTCCATAGGTTCCTCTGCTTCCCAAAAGGCATCTGACCCTAGGCACAGGCTAGTTGGTCCTAGGAGTGTAAGTTGTCTGTATGGGGAGTGTAGTCAGATGAAGAAAGAAGAATGAACATAATTTTTATAAGAAATGAAAATATGAGTATTTTATTTTTCTAAATAGCCATTATTAATGTCTAAACATTGCTCAGTTGTGGCATCAGGTTTTGGATACTGTCATCACAGAACTCTGCCTCCAGTGCATATAACCAGTCAGTTTCAGTTGCTTTCAACATATCACTTTCCAATAGTAACTCAACAAGAAATTCCTAAAGTTTTGGAAAAATATGAAAGCTTGAGGATGATCAATCAGGACCAGGTCAGGTAATCCAGTAATTCCCAACAAAACTTGTCCATTTGCACCTTGTCCTTGCTGCAATGTGAGACTGAGGATTGTCATGAAGCAGAATGAGCTTTTGAGAGTAGTCCCCACCTGCAGTTTTTATGGCATGCCTAAGCTTTAATAAGGTTTTACAGTACCTCTCAGCATTTGTCACTCTTGGCAAGAAGTCTATCAAGAGATTGGTCCCAGAAAACTGTGGCCATGGTTTTCCGTGTTGATGGTAGTGGTTTGAATTCTCTGGTTTTGTCAGAAAATTTGAATGATGCCATTCACTGGATTGTCGTTTAGTCTCTGGAGTATAGTAAACAATCCATTTTTCATCACCAGTCACAATGTGACTGAAGAACTTCTGACCATCCTTGGCATAGTGCTCCAAAAGGACAAAGAATGTGCCAAATGCCTTGTTCAGTGTTAGTCCATCAACATTCTTGGGACTCATCCTGCATACATTTTTTGTATTGAAGTTCTTCAGTAACAATTATATAAATTACTGACTGAAACTTGAAGCAAATGGTAATGAAGCTTATTAATGGTGCACCTGTTTTCAGAATCTTCTCATGAACTTTTTGTGTCAACTCTTCATTGCTGACAGTAGGCCATCTAGATTGATCCTCATGAACATTCATTCTTCCTTCATCAGTCTTCACCACTTATGCAAATTTCCATCTTTCATCACACCCTCCCCATACATGCAAGAATTTGTTGATAAATTTCAGCAGGACGGACTTTTTCTGCATTTAAAAACCGAGTGATGCACATCAAAGTTGGGATTATTGACATGGCAGCAAATAATGCAGCACAACTAAACCACTAACACAGACAAAGAATTGGAACTTACTGGCAGTGTAGTGAGGCACTGTCCTTGAGTTGCTGACCTTGAATTGATGTTATCTGGCATCCTGCGTAAACACTATGCTCAATCTTTTAACCTCATGGTTAAAAAATTATCATTTACATAATATCATTACGGAAATAGCTATTTAGGAACTCATTCATTGTTAGAAGCAGAAGCCCATATTGAACTCATATGTTAAAATCAGTTTATTAGATTTTGCTTTTGCTCAAGGGCATGGAATTTTATGAGTATTATATTAGCCTGCCTCTATGGTATGATGATTGTGTGTCTGCCTCGCATTCTAGAGGTCCTAAGTTCGAATTTTGGTTAGGATGAGTTATCCAGATAACATATTTTCCGAGGTTTGCCCTTATCCTGAAAAGACGAGTTTAGGCTAACTTTAACCTCTATGGACCTCGGGTTCATTTGAAGACCATTTACTAATTTCATTCGTTCATTCATTGTCCTATTTGTTGCTGGAGGAAGTTAATACACACAGACACAAAAAATAAATAAAATAAGTAACTAAAATGGAATTTTATTGAAGGAAGAAAGAATTGTGTGAAGCACATCACAGTAATGATAAGAATTGCAACATTTTTGAAAAGCCCATTATGTGTATTTAGCATTTGCAATAAAAGTTTGTAAGTAACTGGTATTTGATAAAAGTATTCAAATTAAATATATCTGTAGCACATTAAAATATTCAATAACAAGAAAGGGAAAGGTAAAAGATGCTGCAAAACAGGTTATCTTAGATGGATAGTTGAAAATTTGCTATTAATATACTTCACTGGAGTAGTTCACACACTTATTTTGCACAGAATGTTTCACACTAAAAGCAGTGTCGTTGCAAGTGCTCCATTATTTTAGTTGCACTTTGTACCTATTGTACTACCTTATATGTTTTTATGTACCTTATATGTTTTTACTTGGTAACTTTTTAGTCCTTGTGAGATTCCTAAAGTATTTGTAAATGGTATAATTGATTTTGCTTTTCTTTTAAGATTTAGATCAGCTCTTTTGTTAAGTAGTCACTCTCTGGGTATCACACATGCACTGTACTTGCTTTTTATTTTGCTTTGGTATAAAAGTTAAAAATATGTTAAGATTTGCACTCTTTCATTTTAATATGATTTGATTTGTTTTTTTCCCTGAACTATCAATACTTGTGCTCTGAAATGCAACATATTAGCTGAGCAACTAAATTATTTTCTGAGTAAAAGAATGTCATACCCAGCATAGTTCAAGGTGAATGCCTTACTTTACTCATATGAAACATTTTTTCTACATATTTGTTTTCAGTGGAATTAAAATAAATATACTAAAATAAAGGTGAAAGAAGAAAGCAAGAAACAAATGCTGTAGCTATGAGAGAAAATTTCTTGCAGATATTTTACATTATACATGCATACAGGTGATCATATTTATTTGGAACTTAGTGCCACTAAAATTAAATTTGTATTCTAGTCAACGAATCTCTTATGGACAATATAAGGAATGTTTGCATGATTTAGTGAGTACCTCAAGAACAAGTCTGGGAGAGAAATGTAATATCTTTGAGATTAAGAGCTCTAGTGGTTGCCTCAAGGACTACAATTAATTTTGATAGTTAAATTGCATCTGACAAGTTCATTGTGTTTTGTTCAGCCAAGTTAGTTAATTTTGAACTGTAGGGCTAACCCAAAGTGCTTTATGTTATGTTAGCTGCCCTCTAACAGTTTTCACGTAAGTTTCCCACGATTATAGCCAGCTTTCAGAAAAAAAGAAACCACATAAAAAAGGTAAATTGGATCTATGTGTTTTTATTTATTGCCTTTAATTGCATTAGATAAAGAACTCTCTTTTATTTGAATGGCTCAGTTATATGGGAGGAAGAGATTGGTTACTATAAACTTGAAAATGTTAGTATAGACAGAATACAGGAAATTATAGAGAGACCATGAACATTGTTACAGAGTTGTTGTATAGCAAGATGAACATAGTAATTTTATATTCATATAAAATTATTTCACTTCATCATTTGCAAAAGACTGGCTTGACAGTCCGTGTAAATTTTGCTTGACATGAGTTTGAAACGCTAGTTCCCTCTCCTCTCATTCTCTGAGGTACTTTATGTCAGCTCTTCAGAACTAAGCAGGCAGACTTCATACTATTACATTCTTTTATATAGCCATCACTTAAAAATGAATGGCAGGAAATTCCAAATAGGAGGGTAATTCGTAAAGTAAGGTCTGAATTGCCATAACTAATTGAATTTTGTGCAAACATTGAAACACTTCCATCATAACTTGCGGGTAAAATGATGCCATTTGCATTGGTATAATACCAGTGTGCTGTTCAGTGTTGGTTCAAAATATTTAAAACAATAGATGGGACTGCTGACTATGAAATATGATCTGTGATTCAGTTTTTGACAGCAAGGAACATTTCAGCAGCAGGCATTTACTGTCAGACCAGTGAAATGTATGGTCCCAATGTGATGAGAGACAGCAAAGTGCATAAGTGGATGAAAGCTTTCTAGGCGAGACAGGACAATGTCCATAATGAATCACAATCAGGCTGACCATCAATGATCACAGAATATTTGGTCACACCATGGCTGACAAGATCCATGAAGATTGGTGGTTCACTATTTCCATTGGTTATCCTCATAGGCAGCAGACTTCCATGATGTTGGCATACAAAAGGTTGCAGAACATTATGACAAAAGTTAAACAAATATGCTAACTATGTAGAAAAATGGAGAAAGATGTAAGGAATTAAGTGAAACAACCATTTTGCAACTATCTATGATGGTTTAATGTGTATAAAACATTGGACCTTACTTTACAAATTATGCTCGTAAATATGATCATCCATTATATCTACATATTTTGTACATTATTTTACCTTGCTAAATATTTGCAGAATTTAGAAATGCTACCTTAATGAAAAATGATGTAACAAAAGTATCTATCACTTTTTATTTTCTAGCAAAACATATTCATTTTAAGAAATATCCCTTACATTTCTAATAAGTGAAGCATTATACCATTTAAACTGTGTCAGATAAAAATATTGGTGGTTTCGTTACTACCAATTCTTTTAAGTTTTAAATGCATGAAAATATGATATTTAACCCTATGAATACACATTTTCCTATGTAGTAAATAGCAATAGAACTTTACACATGTCTTATATTTGATTAGTGTTCTTGTGCAGTGTAAGTGCATCATGTTTGATCCCAGCGAGTGAACTGAGTACTGTTTCTGTTTTGTTGTTGCTTATGCATGATGTCAATGTTGCTTGCTTGTTATTGTGCAATGGTAACTACAGATGGAAATGCATGGACTGCGTCCAGCTCAGACTTTGACCAGTACCTCATCATAGATCTGGGTCAGGTGAGAGTTGTGAAGGCAATTGCAACACAGGGACGACCCCACTCATCTGAGTATGTAATGGAATATGCCATCAGCTATGGATCAAATGGATTGGACTATGCTGATTACAAAGAGCCAGGTGGCAATACAAAGGTGAGTCCTGTAGAGCAAACTGTGTATTGTTTCTTTTATATTTTGTGATTATATAATATGCTATATTCTTTGTTCTGTGTTTTATTTTTCAGGAGGGTAAATGTTACACATCGTATTTCATCAGCACTGAGAATGTTCTTTGTATCATTTAACCATTAATCTGAATCTTAAATCACAAAATACATGAAATCCACTGTTATGGGGCTATTGTAATGCACAATTTTGTTTCTATATGCACTGCTTTGTCAGTATTTCGTACAACAGATCATTTGAATGATAAATACCAGAATGCTAAATATCATCACAGAGCTGCATATACATATGTAGAGATAAAGCAAAAGGGGCCAATATTATGAAAGGTGAAGAAAAGATGTCCAATAAATATGGTTCCTAAAATTAATATTGTAACATGTTGACATTTAACTTTATTTCATGCTTGTTTTAAATTAATTGGTGTGACTCTTCTAAAGATGTTTCCTTAAAGAGGTCGGAAATATCTAGGAACTAGTTATGAAATGCCTTGGATCTTCTGAAGAATCTGAAGTTATAAGCTGGAAATCACAGTTGTGAAAGAAGAGAGGAGAAATGCGTTGTTCAAAATGTTTGTACTCGTAGGAAGGTGTGCTTGTTTTGAGAAAAGGACAGTTCACAATATTTTTAAATTGATATGAAACTTTCTGAAATATGAGGACTTTCATTTTTAGACAGCTTTGCAGAATAACTTAATGTAAGGATGCATTAGATGGGAGATAATTATGAGGTGGCTCATGAAGGTCTATAAATGTTTTTCTTTTGTCAATTTCCAACAGGCATGGAATTCTTAAAATTGAATGGAATTCGTTGAATGTGAAAATATATATTGTGCCAGATAGTTGAAGGCTGAGCAGAAATTTCATATAATATAAAATTTTGGAGATGGAAATATCAAATGTGGTTGAAAACATCATGCAGTTATGTGCTCTACTTTCCAAGAAAATGAACATTAATGTTTTTACGATACATTTTGAGTTCAAAGTTTATACACCTTATTAAAGTGGTATAATTGAAATGAATGTTAATTTTGATGTGTAACTTACAAGAACAAATTTTTAATGAACGGTGAGCATTTGTTCTTGTTCTGTTTAGCAGGAGGTATTTATTCTGCTCTATTTATGTAATTCACAATACATAACACACTAATTAGGTAGGTACTTGAAGAGCATTAAAAGGAGTAATTCTAATGGGAGGTCAAGAAGAGCTTAACTTGGCACTTTTTCATCCATTATTTCTGACAATATTAATTTTAGGACCTATGATTATTTGGTTTGATGAGCTTTCTCACTTCTCAGAATGTTGAAAACTTTCATTTTGTCACCCTGTATAAAACTGAAATATATAACAGAAAATATAATTATATTAATCCTTAACTCACGAAGTGTCTTTTTTGTAACATATACTATGAGGTGTGGTCACTGGGACCCCTATCTTTGAACCATGGTTTAAGGCATAAATCATTTTAAAATTGTAATTGCAGTTATATAGCTTTCATTTCTACAAATTATTTAAGTACCGTGTAAATAAGTCATGTTGATTTTATTTCACTAAATAAATTCTACATTATTCTACTTTTCTTTCACACTAAATCACTTACAGTTGAGCTGGTTTTTAAAAAAACAGTACACTAAATGAACTGAATCAGAGAATCAGTGCTACATTTTGAAATGTTATAGTATCTCTGGTAAACAGTTTTCTTTCATGTAAAACTGAATTTTCAGGGTTTAAATTTTCTTGCAAAAACTACTCTTACTAGGTACGAAGAAAATCTTAATTTTGTCATCAATACTGGCTTCTAGAGTTGAGGTTGATATATATCTCTCTCTCTCTTTTTACTCTTTTTTTTCCCTCCCTCCTCCTCCTTTTCCTCCATCACTTAACCATTTAGAAAACATTTTTAAGTATTTCATTGAAACACTGAAGACATGAGTATCTTGAAAATTTTGCAGCAAAATACTGAAGGCACTGGTGTTTCACATTTTATACACATTTTTTGGAATATTTAACACACATTTTACACAGGAACACCACTTTCCTTCTTCTCTGTTATATCTTCTGGTACAGTTTCTGTACTGACTCCCAAAATTCTCAAAATACATGCCCTCAATACACATGTAAGTGGAAATTTTGAATCTTCTTTCCATGTAACAAGCTGTTTTGCAAGTTTGCTCATAAAGCTCAGCCAGCTCATAGTTCATTATATGGGTAGCTCTCATACAATATGTATGTATTGGCGCAACTGATATCTATGATTCTGTAAAATATTGCCATGGTCCATCTACAGGTTCTCGTACCTATATATAACAGGTGATCCAAAAGACTCCAAATTCGGCCGCACTGTGCTTTGCTTGTATGTGTCCTTGGCGCTCGTCACCGACTGCTGTTGTCATAGAACAGTGCAGATGAAACCATACATTTTTAAAACTTCTTTTAAAGGCTTCACTTACCAATGTTATCAAAGGAGATGTTGAAAATGGCCACTGTCATTGTACATACATTTTTGGCACCTCTTTAGGAAACTAACCATCACACGCCATAGATTTCTGAACCTGGACACTTCTTGTGGCATGGAATTTATTGTAAAGTAAATGGATTGCTGTATGGCTTGGAACTTTTACACCTGGAAATCTGTCGGCAAATCGCACTTTCACTTGGTGAGCTGACTGAGTTAACACATACAAATCATAAATAAATACACGCTGTGCAGTGAAAAACAAATGCTGAGCCATAATAGACTTTGTGACTAAGTACAGGACAAAATAATAAAGCACACTGGTAATAACTCAACCACATGTCAGCTCAATACTACACTTTCAGAGCAGAGAAAAACAAGTCAATCGTGCATGACCTTGTATACAGCAGTAGCTTATCCTGTTTCTGTGTGCGCAGTGGAAAAGCACCACACAGTGGTTCGGATGTTTTTGGGTCTCTCTGTAGAACACTTTGCATCAAGGTTGTCTATTTTCCCTTTAGTTTCATTATAAAATTGAATAAATTCCTGCTTCCATGTTTCCTTGTATCCAGTGTATGATGCACATTGGACTGCAGTATATCTGCTCTGTTTTTCTTTGGGATGTGTGAAAGTAATGTAATGTTTCTTGTGAACTCATTATACTTGGCGCCAAATAAGAAGGGGATTGACAGATGTGAAGCACGTGGCGGAAACGCATAAATGAACGGGAGGGGATGGATGCGTCTTAGCAGTTGCCATAGCAATGAAAAGAATAACCAATTAGAGCTAAGCCGTTATAATGGCGTTCCCATAGAAACGGTACACACAAGGACCTTGTTGCCGATATGTAACACGCACGTAACACGTGATTAGCAGGTGGCTGATGAACCCAGCAGTAATATGAAGAACTTTTGTTATATTCTGTTATCGCTGCATATAAACAAATAGTGCTGCAGGCTGCAGCCCGAGCTTGCAATGCTTGCATCAGTTAAGAGATTGCCTGTATGTTGAGAAGTTATATTAATTGGAGCCTACAAGAAGTCTTCTGTTAGACTGAAATTCCTTGGGTAGTTGTCTTTTTTATCCCTTGTACCAAGTAGCATCAACCCATTATTTGGGCAAGTTCCACGGAACATTACCAATTGTCAGTTGTTACATTTTGTTGTGTTCTTTTAATTGGTGTAAGAAGTTGGATGCATGCTTGAGTGAGGAATGAATGGCTTCTATCCTCAGTTGCACGAGTCCTTCCATAACATTCCTTGCCTGTATAAATATCAACATTCAGTATAGTATTTTCACTAGGCTCTGAATTTTTATGCTGTACATGCAAGGTTTCTTAGGATTGTGTTCTTGAACTTCCCTCTGAAGGTTAGACATTTTGTCAATGGAAGCACATGGACCAAGTGTAAACCATCTGGTAATTTTCTACAAATTTTGCCAAAATGTCAGTTATAGTTGGTTCAACTGACACTCATTCAATTCTGTGTTAATTATCATTGAAATGGAAGTTAAATGAAGATGTTGAATCCGTTTTGGCTCATTGTACAACGTAAAAATCTCTTCCTGTGCCAACTGTTGCCCAAATAGAAGTGTCCTCATGGTTTGATTTAAAAACTACATAGATGAGGAGTCCAAAGAATACTTGAGTTAATGCATATCCACATCCCTCATATCTGTGATATTTGACTTTTCCATTGCCTTTTTTCATGATCAAGTTGGAGGTTTATGAGTTGCAGTGTTCACTCAAATATTGTCATCACAATTTTAGATTTCTTCAGGCTCCACACAATGTCAGGAGCTGGCTGCAGGATAAAGGACAAAGAAGAGGAAGCTTGTGCCTCATTGTCTTTGGAAATCACCTTTGGCTGAAACCATTCTTGCCATAGAAGTATTCTCTCTGCAGTTGGTCTTGTTTCCACTAAGTCCAAAGAAACAAAATGGTTCACATTACCACTGTCCTGAAGTTGTTCTGAATCATACTCCTTGCTTGCAGAATTATGATTACTGACGGTTGCAAAATCATTGTCTATTTCTTGCTCTATATCATTATCTCCCATCCACCAACCATCAAACTTAGGATAGTTAATATTAACATATTCTCATGAACACATTTTGTACTATACTGAAGAAAGCAGGTGCATAGTTCACGAGCTGTAGTCTACGAAACCGCAACATTTGTCAACAAAGAGGGCAGTTGTGCAACTAACTGCAAGACATTGTTGGGTTTACGATTTAAGGAGAGTAGGTGGTTATGAAATGTCTTAGGAGAGCCAGTTTGAAAATTCTGATGCAGTCTGAGAGACATCTCGTGAGTTAAGGATTAGAGTATTTGTGTGCTCATTGCCAAAGTGGTGCCTCATTCATATTTCTGTTGTGGTTAGAAGGTAATTGTGCGATATTACTTCATTAGGTAAAAAAATTAATTATTGCAGAAGTTCTAAGCGTGTACAGCATATTGAAAGAACATTCCAGTGCAAAATGCAGTGTTTGAAAATTAAAGTTGGTTTATGAAGGAGTACTCTTTTTTTTTTCTTCCCTATAGGAGTAATGAAAACTAAAATGTAATATAGATTCCGAAGTCTCAAGGTTCGGGTTAGTTTCTTTTTGAATTGTAAACTTTATCACTGATTACAGGCGCATTAGGTTGGAGTCCTGTAAATAATACTTACAATCACTTCCTAACAATTAACTTCAAAAGCAGAAAAGAGGTTAGAGCAATAGCAACCAAAGGTCGAGCAGGCACGTCTGAGTTTGTCACAGAGTATGTGGTGCAGTATTCTGATGATGGTGATGGTTGGCGCAGCTATGCCAGCATTCTGGGGGAGCCAGAGGTACCTTTTTTGTGGTCTAGGTGTTTGAAACTTAATTGCTTTTTGTGTGGCAAAATAAGACCATTTTTATAATTTTACAACATATGGACCTTACTTGTGTTATTGAAGATATTTAAAATAGGTTCAGAAGATGTTTTATCCATTAACGTTTTCAATGCATTCTAAATTATCTTAAAATTATTTTCATGTCATGTTATCTGTTGAGAAATGTGTCCAAATATTTATGAGCACCAGTCAAAATAAGGTTTGTTTTGATAAAGATGGACATAATTGTGAAGATAGTGCCATAATTATCAACAAATAGTTTGTAAATTTTATTCTGGATTTAAAAGTTGGTATATTCAAGAATTGTGTTATCCTGAACAGACATACTTGTGCTGTTTCTACTATTATGCTACTCTTTGGCAGCAGCAGTAAAACAAGCATGCTTAGTAATCATCCAAAATCATATTCACATTTCAGAGTAGTGTTCTGTTATGAAAATATTATAGAAATGCAGTGCTGCATCATTGCCAAAGATTACGTACAGCAAATGGTAATGATGTAACATCTAAACCCTTGTAGGAAGGTGGATATTTAAAATTACAGCTGCTGACGTAGCATTTCTCTGAAGTGGAATTGCCTAGGGATTTTTATTTTATTCTAGAAACTAGGAGCCCTTGTGAAGTAATTAGTTTCAAGGCAGGATACCTCAGCAGCAATGAGCAATTGCACAGTGCCTGGGAAAATTGCATGAATGCATTCCACGTGGAGAACTGCTAAGAAAATGTAAAGACAATATTCTTGATGAATAATTATGCTATGGCATTCGTTATAACCCAAGAGGATTGTATACATAAAATTATGAAACAGCATATTGACAGTGACCAAAATAAGTTAATCTAAACAGCAGGTGATGGATTCTAAACTTTTGTCTTCATTTTCCCCTACTACATTGTTATTTTTATGAAATAAGTAAGGTTTATCCTTATGCAAAATAATGAATAATTATAAATGTAAGTGTTGTTTAGTGTTATCAATTGACTCACCTTTTAAATTAAAATAAATTCTGTGTTCTTTGGTTAATAAAATTGTGTCGCAAGCCATTAAGATGGTAAGTGTAAATTTGGTTTTGAAATTCAGATGGTTAACGTATGTAAACATAATATAAAATCACAAAATTTGAAGTTATTCTGCAGCATAAAGATTCCTTTATGTTGTACGAAACTAGGTGTTAGACAGTACAAACTGCTCGCTGTTGAACCTATACTTTGCTAACGAAACAAGTAATTTTAGCTTAAAAATTAATAACACTCTTCATGAATTATTTTAGGTCAAAATACAAACATTATATGTATATATGAGAATTTTTCACTAGATCTAGCTTTATGAAGATGAGAAAGAGAATGCACATTTTATTTTCTCTGACAATATTTATTGTTCAAACCCAATAAGATTTCTACCTAACTTGTGGTTTTGGACATTTACTGAAAAAGATATTGGTTATGTTGTATAGAAATTCTAAGATTCTGCTCAAGACTAGCACTAATATAATTATAGCAACTGTAATACAGATCCTTTGTATACTGACATAGGTGGCCAAGGTTGTTAAGGCATGGACTTGTGAATGGGAGATCCATAGTTCTTAGACCTTTTCCAGGTTTTCTAGTCCTCATAACTGGCAAATGCTGTGGTACTTAGGCTTGGAATGTTTCTGAGGTAGAATTGGAACTGAAAAATTCAATGCCACAGCTGGGATATGAACCACAGACCCTCTGCTTACCAGGCAGCTGAATTTTTCAATTCCAATTCTACCTCTCAAACATTGCCCACACACAGCTTGTGTGTTTAAAAGCACCAACAGTAAGTTTGTTGGCATAAATGTATAATAATTGGAATGTTTCTCTCTCCAAGTTCTTTACCAATTACTATTTCATTTCATGCATCATCCGAGTCCATGTCTGTATGCTTTATGTTGTAAGAACAAAAATAAGAACTAATTTTACATCTTTTTGTTTTGATCATAAAAACAAGTGTGTAATTTTAAGCATTTAATTAATGCTTATTAATTAGAGTTTTATGACAATTATGACAAGATGAAGCAGTTTTTAGTGTAACGCTAATTTAATTGACACAAATTCTCAACATTTGACTGGAGAAATGCTAACTCAAGCAAAACAGGAAATAACTTGCTTACATTGACTATGCATGTTTAGAGCATCTTACTCAAAAGAATTTTCAACAATTAAGCATCTTACAATTTGCCCATATGCATAAAATATCTAGTTTTCCAAAAGGTGAAAATAATGGGATATTCTTTTATTTCTCTTCTCTGTGTGTGAATTTTTGGTCAATCTAATGCTTAAAATTATATTATGAGCTGCAGCAATTATAGCCGCAACAATACAATTTTTTATTTTTAAATAAATGTTGTAAGTATTAAAGTTTTAAACTGAGAACATAGAGAAAATAATTAAGAATTCTTAAGTTTAGTTGGCAAGGGAGTAAGGTCCATTGTTGTAACCTAGACCATACTGAAGAAATTGATAGTTTGGAGCAATATTATTGTAACTATTTACATTCTCTCCGGTGTTTACATTGAATTAGCAATCACCTGCATTTGTATTTCACATGTGGCTTTGGAAGGCTGCTGATTTCAATACCTTTCTCTCCTACAGTGTATTTAAGAAATAGTCATCATTGATGTCACACTTCTGAAAATGTATTGCAGACCTTCCGCTTCTGTACTTTCCCTTTTATTACTGGCTGGAATCTGCAAAATCTTAGTCACTGAGACTTAGAATGATTTGAAAATATGGTAGTAATACTGATGCATATTATTTTCATCAGTATCTGTTGTACAGCATCTGGAAAGTCCAAAGTTTATTTTACTTATGCACATTTTTGGCATTTGGTTTGCATTAAGCCTAAACCTTTCTTATTAACAATGCATTTGTTTACAGCTGAGTGTTTATCAATATTGCTGTTGCATATACTGTTCATATTAATTACTGAAAAGTCCACATGCTACCTATGGCCATCTACACAACTGACATGTTGAGATTAGAATGTCACTGATGGAGCTTAAAATTGCTATGACATATTAAACATTCCTGCGTTTGCAAAACATTCTCATGGATTGCTTTGTTAATTTGGCTCATTAGTTTCCTTACATAGGCAACATTGACAATAATTATAAACCTCCATAATAGATTTTGATAAACATTAAACATCAAATTTTAATGAATGTTATGATAATATTGTTCTGAACACTTGAAGTTATGTATTTTGATGCTCATGACCTGAAGGTATTTAAATTCTTCTGTTTGGTGTCATTCTGGTAATGTGCTTCTGCTGTATTGCATGTATGTAACAGTTTTAATTATACCAAATTTACTTTTACGCCTTGGCTTTTTTATGAGCTACAAAGTAATAGTCTTATTTTTGAAAACTATGCAATACATTTCAAACATTTGTTTGCAACACATTTGCAAGTTATTTTTATTCTTACCTGTTTCAGATGATTTCATTTCACATTTATGCCATGTTCAATAGATAATTTTCAACCCATGTTATTTCTGTATATTTTTCACATTTAGTTGGTAACTAAATGTAAGGAAAATCAACCCTTGAGAAATAGCTTTCATTTTTCTGTAGTTTTCCTTTTTTCAATGTTTCCTTTTAAGACCATTCTTCTGAGGAAGTGTAAAACTTACTTCATAAGCATGTGATATTTAATCTGTAGATTTAATTCTTCTATCATTATTAGTGGTGTTCAACAAGATTATTGCTGCAATTGTAATATATTGATTAAGTCAAAGACATTTATGAACCCATTTCATTAACTGCATTTATAATTTCAAGCATTCAAATCTCAATAGACTGTGGCACTCAACATCACTTGTTAAAACAACAAGAACAAAAGGCTGAAAGATTGGTTCCAGAATGCTTTTATTACTCTGTTCATTTGTGTCTGCTTAAAACCTTAACTCTCTCATATACTTATGTAATGTTAGATTATTCATTTCTTTTGCACAGAAAGAGGTTTGATTGATTTATACACTTTGGTTTGCGAGTATGTTATTACAGAATGTTCAATTTTCCTTTTTTTAAAAATACCTTTTTTCCTGTAGTCTCATCCTTTGAGTAAACTATTTTTAAATTGCAGTAAGGGTTACCAGATGTCTGGGGAGAATTTTTGAAAAGTCTCTGTCTTACATTTTAAGAAACAAGCCATGATCATTAGAAAATGAACTGAAAACTGGGAAAATAGAAATGAATAATTGGTTATTAGCAGCAACTGCAAATTGCCATGGCAACTTGCCTACACCAGCTAGTCAAAGAACATACTCATGTATTAGTAACACTGGATGAGAGATTTGGAACACAGTATTTACACTCCGAGGTGAAAGATTGATGTTCTGTGGAGGCAAAGCAAAGCCATGCACTACTCTCACTCTTCCATTTGCATTTTGGTTATAGAAGAACAAGGAAGTTAATTCACAGCGCTTTTATTATAAGCTGAAGTGCCGAAACCAAAATGCAAATTCAATGTCACGTCGTTAGAGTATAAGTGTTTTAGGGAAGAAAGAAGCAATCACATTTAACATTGTATGTTACAGGACTTCAAGAAAATATAAATGTGTATACCCGTGGATATACATAAATAACATTAAATGTTTATAATGTGTATATTAATATATAATACATTTAAATATGTGTATCAAATATATAAATAGGGTTTTCATTAAAACTTTTTATTATTTTTGTAAATTTTTGCATTGACTAATGTCCTAACTTTATTATAATTATGTCCTACATTTTCATAAAATAATCTGGTAACCCTAATTGCAGTGTAGCATAAAAGTTGATAAAGTAGAAAAGAAAATTAATTGGGATTTAAAACAAATTCTAATACTTTTATTTGTAAAATATAGTTAGTATATTGAAAATTCCTTTCAAAGTTTAACAGATAAGGAATGGAAAGACTATAAATTAATGTTTAAGACTTTAATGCTAGTTATAATATTGCAGCCTTGTATTTTTGGAAAGCACCTCACAGTTTTGATTGCACCTGATTAGTAAAAGTAATCTTAACATCATTGTTATAGCAATGTTCAATTTTATTGAAAATACAGATTTAAAAAAAATACAGATTTAAAAGCTATATTTTTTAAACATTGTTCCATTATAAACATAAGTGAAATTGGCTATAAATATTGTTTATTTACGTTTTTTAAGTGTTAAATGTCCCTGCACATCTGCAGAGACAGTGAATGAAATAGACAAAATACATGCTCAAATTAGCTTTGGTACCATAGTAATGAGAATTTGCTACATTTGTCTTTTTAAATTAAAGGGAAAACCCTGGGAAAGAATCACTATTCTGGCAACACACGTCAACTGATAAACAACTTTAGGTTTGCTGGATCATAAAGCAGACATAACAACCCTATAACATAGAGGTGTGGACTTAAATGTACTGTGTAACTACAGAACATTGCCAAACTGTTGTAGTTTCTGTGCACATTGGTGGATTTCAGAAGCAGTCCCTTACCAAGGAACAGTCAATATTCAATGTCTTGCAGAGCCAGACACAGCCTGGTTCCATTCTGTGTCATTCTCCAGTTATTGATCTCTGGAATAAATGTGCCATGGAAAGTAGCAGTAGGCTTCCTTAACACAAGAAATAAAAGATTACAAGCCAAGTTTTCAGCTTCTGTAGACACAGTAGTTGGAAAATATTTAAACTGATACTCCATGTCATAATGATTCAAATTAGCTTTCATACTGAAGTCTTTCAATTTTGATGGATGATGCAGTCATCAGCACAAAGTACTTTGGTTGATAGGATCACTAGGCCAAAGATGTAGTATGAACTCTCCCGTTTTTTAATTTGATTTGTTTTCCAACTATAGCTTTTGTTTTCTCTGCCTATGGTGGTTGTCTGAACTATGGAGCCTAAACTCCCTGATGATTTTGTTGAACAAACTTTTAGCATTGTGAAAAGGGTACAAGTTTCAAGCATATTAAAAAAATATAATACAGCATAGAAGCAAACACTTTTATAATATTATTTTTGTCAGTAAATGAAATAAAATTTTCTTATCAATTTTGTCTTTTGACAGTGGCACAGTGGCCGAGCACTTAGACCGTTTGCCTACCACCTAAGCAGCCTGGGTTTGATCCCAGATACCCACATGTGGTATTTGTGGTAGACAAAGTGCCATCTGGGCAGGTTTTCTCCAAGTTCACTGGTTTCCCCCGCCACTCATTCCACCAATTGCTCCATCACCACCTTTTCATTCATCAATTTTGCCTGCATTTCGTATTATCCTCTTTCTCACTATCATACCTATGCTTGGCTGACCACCCGCTTCCAGGTCTTCACTCTACCTGGTCCATTGGTTCCTCTGCTCCCCGACAGGCATCTGACCCTAGGCACAGGCTTGTAAGTCCTACGGGGTGTAAGTCCTACATAAGGGGAGAGTAATCAGATGAAGAATTTTATCTTTTGATGTGTGTTATTTGGCTGAAAAAGAAATGCATTAAGTCTACTTAATTGAGAAACATAAATAGATAATGTACTCTTCAATTTGTTTGATAATTCAATGTAATTTTGAAATTAAATATTTTATTTGAATAAATTTGGCTCCTACAGTTAAACCAGGCATTGTTAACTAAAGAAGTACTTCAGTATCCAGAATTGAAATTTATTATACAGATTTCAGACTCATCACTCATATGATGATAGTTGTTTGCTATACAATTTTTTACTTAACCTTAACCTTTCAAACAATCATTGTGCCATGTTATGATATTTGTTTTAAGTGAACAGGGATTATTAACCCTAGCATTGTCAGGGGTAGTTGGGGTTCTTTATGCCCATGTAATTTTTAAATTCTGTCTTTTAATTTTTTGATTAAAGGCATGCAGTTAATAGTTATTGTCGATCACTGTTTCTACTACTGAACTGCATAATTGTTTCAAAGTTGTCATTATTGGTCTTTTTGAGAAACAATGAAATACCATCAAATGCTGGGCTTTGGCAATGAAACCATTAGCACTCTTGCTCTCCAATATTTCTCTGTTGTGGATCCAACAGGTAAAACTTTGCAGGTTTGTAGATGATCTTCAGTCATTTCTTCTTTGTTGCATAGAAGACAATCTGGATTTGTGTAAATTTCTATTTTGTGTAAGTGTTTGGCCAAATAATCGTGTTCTTTAAGTAACCTAAATTTTGCTACTGCAGTTTTTCGAGAGATTTCTGGAATAATTTATGGTTTTTAATGAGAATGTTCCATTTTTTATCTTTTACTTTGTTACATAGTGTTTGAGTTTACTTGATTTTATATTTGTTTTTAATTAGGCTTTTTATACATGTAAAAGGTAAGCTTTTATGTGTATTCTGAACTAAATTTGAACCTTTTTTGGCAAGAAAATCAGCAGTTTCATTTCCAGCAATTCTGTAACGTAACCATTGTAATTGAATTCTTTTCTGTGGTTTTTGGAGTTGTTTGATCATTTTGTGACATTCTTTAATTTGGATGGATTGACGTCATTTTATATGAATGTATTGCGTATAGTGCTGCTTTAGAATCAGAGAGTATGGCAGCATTTTGAAATTTATAAATTCTATATAGAAGGTATTGAAGTGAAATATGAGTAGCTCTTACTTCTGCACCAAAATTTGTTGTATGGTATCCTGCTGGTTGGTAATATGAGAATAAAGCACACGTAATTCCTAATCCTGAGGTGTTATCAATAGTGGATTCATCGGTGTAAATGTGCAGCCATTCTGTTGGTGGGTATCTATTGTTCACAGCTTTTAGTACAGGTTTGGAAGTTTCAGATTTTGTAACTGGTTCTACTAGCTGAATTTTAATTGGTTTGAAAGTTAGAGAGCTTTCTCTGCTTAAAATGTTTTCTTTAGATTTAGGAAGATTTAATTCTGTTCTTAATTCTGTGACTTTGGAAACGAAACTTAACGTTTTTTCAATTTGGTTGGTTGTAACAATCTTCTTTCCCATTTTGTTCTTTTTACCGTAGCATTTTTTCATAGTGTATTAGTGCCTGCCCCTCTAAAGTTAGACCGATCAAGAGTTCTGGGTTAAGGCTTTCATAGCCATGGTTGCAGTTGATTTTACTGCACCAGTTAGTTGCAGGACCTGTTTGAATGAAATGTCAAGGTGGTAATAAAGTACTGCCCCATCAGTATAATGTGATTCATGTAAAAAAGTAAAACTGGAATAGTTAATGTTACCAGTGGTGGTCACAAAGTTGGTAGTTTAAGTACTGGAATAAGGCTTTCCATTGCTAGGGTTAAAGTTGGCTGCTCACATTGAATAAGTCTTGTAATAAACAGCAGTTGCATGCATATAAAAATTCCTTATTTTCTATTTGTTTTGTTAACGTCCTCCAACTTAGAATCATATTGGATGGTGAATGAATGAAATGGTTGAAATGTTGCTCAGATGAGCCCGAGGTCTATAGAGCTTTAAGTTACCCGACATTCATCTTCTCAGGATAAGGGAAAACCTCAGAAAAAACCTTATCTGGTTAACTCAACCTAAGCGAGATTCGAACTCGCATCCTTTTGGATGTGAGACAGACACACTACCACCATGCTACAGAGGCAGACCTTTAAGTTTTAATGTATTTTAATATATGGCTCGTTATTTTTCTGTGTTTCTGCAATTACTATGGACTGGAAAGTAGGCTAAATTTCCTATTCGTTAATGTCTGCTGTCATTCATTAACACAGTAGCAATGTTCCTCAGCTTATCAGTAAGCCTCATGTGTACCCTCGGCATCAAAATATGTGTTTAACACTAACATTAATTCTTTTAAATAACTGTAAGAAGCATTATGTCTAAAAATATTTGTTCCTTGGTTACATTTTCACTTGTGTTAACATTTTAGCAGCTGCTATTTACCTGCATTGTTTACATTTGTTAGATTAGTAATTATTTTCTTTCACAAAACTGTGAAACTACATTTTGCACAGAAAAATAGCTCATCCAATGTTCTGTTCATATACTGACAAAAAATGCTCCACTCAACAAAGAAAGGGATTTTGTTTGATTTTCATGAGTAGCCGCCTGAAGTGGGTGTACTTAGAAAAAATTGCAAATTTTTTTCTTTCTTTTCTTTCTTTTTTTTTTTTTTTTTTTTTTTTTTTTTTTTTTTTTTTTTTTTTTTTTTTTTTTTTCCCTCCTCCATTTGATCTCTGACATTTTGAACAGTTAACATTATGCTCTGGCACATTGGGACACTCACTACAGAAGCGAATTTCACTCTCTTTGATGTTGGCAATTTTATCTATTCTAACATTCCTTCTATGCATTAGCCACAAAAACTTCACTCAAAAGCAGTCCTAAACATTATTTTGGACCAAAGAAATATACTTTTATTTCTAAGAAGTGTACCATCCCAGCCAGCTGCTCATGAAACCTAAATGTAATCCCAGTTTCAAACATGGCTGCTTGATGATGCAGCAATTGATACTTCTTTATTCTCACAACATTATAGCATGAACAGCTGATAAGCTACAGTATGTATTTATAAGCATACCCCAACTGATAGCGCTCGTTTAGTATGTATGGCAGCTTTTTCAAAGTGAACAGCTGCCAAAGAACAATTTCACACAAAGCAAAACAGCAAATCACAAATTAATTCTGTACATCAAAAACATTAATAAAATTGAAGCATTGCTATACAGAATAACAATGTAATGTTGTCAAAATGTATTTTTCTCTTAATGTGATAGTCAAAAAAGAAAAAACTAAGAGGTACAAAAGGACTGTCAAGCATGATAATAGAAAACTATATATAGTAAATAATAAATTGTGTATAGAAACTTTCCTTATCATCTTAAGCGTACTTAGTACCAAATTTTCAACATTTTGAAAAAAATCATAATTTTAACATTTCCAATGGCTTCATTGCCAGATGCAAGGCACTAGAAAACAACATTTCCAAAGAAAGCATCCTCTGACATTGTAGAGCCAGCACCTGATTATTTCTGTCCTGGCTATTTAAATTGAAAAGCGCCAGTATGTGCAAGTAGTGTGTGAAATTTTAAAACTTTATTTTCTACATTCTTGTTTCCTTACATTTTTGCCACTTAAAATTCTTCTCTTGAATTTTATTGATGAACTTCTGTATAGTTTCTTTCAAATTTCCTATGTACATTCTTTGAAGATGAGATCTAAGAGTGTTTTGTTGATATAGAACATAGTTTTGGATTTAGAATTTTAATAAAGGCCTGGTTGCTTTTTGGAAAATTAAGTGTTGGAATCCATTTTTTTACTAGGAAAAATTTTATTGTTACACAAAACGTAACGCTTAATTTCAAATAACTGTATTCAAAGAATAATATACAAAATGGTCGGTTGATTTCTTGTGTTTAGTAATGAAACTATTTGCTCTCTTGCACTGCAGTGTTTTGTTGAAAGATGGGCAGCCAAGTAGTTAGTGTTGCTCCAATCTTCTCTAAATTCACAGGAAGAGAATAGGAAAATTCTACAATCTTGTGCACTAATTTACTGAGGCCTGTTAGTAACCTGAAAATTGCTCTTCATTATTTTCTTTGTATTTTAGTACTTTTAAGTCATATTTACGAATTTTCCAGATAGTATACAAAATGTAAATGTTTAAAACCTAAATTGGTTGAGATTTAGAAATTTGCAATTGTAGTACTGAGTACGCTTAACTCTTGTTTTATAGTATTAGTGACAAAACTTCTATTTTTTAAAATGCTTTAAAGAGGTATGCAAAACTGTTTTAGATTCTTTTTATTTCCGTTATTAAGTCTGTTTACAAGCTGTTTTTAGCTATTTAGCTATATGATTTTTTTCATAGTAAGAGTAGCTAGCCTTTAGAACACTTGAGTATGTGTGGCAGCATGTAATGTTGTAATGGATTTTAATAAATATATCTAACAATCTTTTTTCTGACAATAATAATATATTTGCAGATGTTCAAAGGTAACGTGAATGGAGATGGTATCAAAAGAAATACATTTGAAGTGCCTATTATAGCTCAGTGGATCAGAATCAACCCCACCCGTTGGAGGGATAGAATAGCTCTCAGAGTAGAACTCTATGGCTGTGATTATGGTAAGAAAAATAAAATAACTTTTTCACATACTCTGCAGATTGGTGACACATTTGATTGACCGTTTAGTTAAAGCTTCTTTAATGCCTATGCAAACACATTCACTGCTAGCTGGTAACTTGCAATAGTTTTGAACAAAATTGGGGTAGAAAGAAGAGCATAGAAATTCTGTTACAATTACTTTCTCTTACTTTGTTTGTAAGATCACATCCTCTAAATTGCAGTATATCCTTATTCCAAATTTTGTTTTCAAGAATCAAGATTTCATTGCTTATTAAATAGAAATATTTGCTTATTAAATAGAAATATTTGCTTACTTGAAGATAAAGGAATAATATATCACAATTATAAATGAATTTCTTTTCAAGTGGGTCTTAATTACAACCTATCCAGAATTGGAAGAATTAAAATTAATGCCAATAATGTAACAAAACCTAAACTAGCAAAAACATAAAGTGAAGAGTTTAGTTGCCTATTATCTCAGCACTTATGTCTTAACCAATTGACTGTACTTTGAATGGAGTACAGCGGCATGGGTATGATACAAACAGCAACAATTAGTAGTATTTCCTGGAAGTGCATACATTAATCTGTATCACATTTGTGTAGAATAGTGCTACTATACCCACTTTGTAAAACAACTGCAGATGTTCACTGAATATATTCTTATTAGTAGTTTTCTGTGCATAAGTGTATGTAAACAATTTTGTATTGTATGCTAATTCAGAAATTGTTCCTGCTTGACATTCTCCAATTGACAGCATTCTTTTTTTATCTTGATGTCAGGTGATATATTCCCTATTATTATTCAAGGCTAATAATGATGATAATGATAGTAGCGGTGACGATGAGAATGATATAGTGGAACTTGGATAATTTGAATGTTTATAATATAAAATCATTGTTAATTTGAAGTTTGTTCTTAGTTCCTTGAGTTTTGTATTAAAGCAATACAAAAAAGTAACATGTGGTTCAAATTTAATTTTCCTTAATTTGAAGTTTTTGTTCAGAAATGTCATTCGAAAATTAATCTAAATGCAGAAATTGAATATGATAACCTCATGCATGTGTTTCTGCAAGAGGTCATTGCTCCAGGGTTGTTTGTTTTGTCGGAATGCAGTTAGAATGCTGTTTGAGAGGTGTGGAATAGCTTTCCTAAATGCCAGCCTTGAGCTTCTATACCTGTTCCCACACCTCCTTGTTTAAAACATGTGTGCCTTTAGTTGTCACTGAAGCTTCCTACTGTTCAGTGTGGTGCAAATCAATGCTATTATGTATCTTAGTAAATTGTGTGTCCAATACAAGAATTTAACTTTTGCGGAAAAAGCCTTCATCATTTGAGAAGTTGAAAAGGGTTTGAAGAAAAAATCTGAAATCACAAAAGAATACAGGATAACACAATCACTTTGTCAACTCATCTGAAGAATAAGGAGAAAATTTTAAGCAGTGCCTCAAGTGAAAATGGAAAGTGTGAAAAAAGAGTGAGACAACCCGGAAATCCTGATGTATGTAGCTGTATTGCTAAGATGTCAATTTGGATCTAACTTTTGTAATTTGAATTTTTGGATATTTTGAATCTTTTTCTTGTCCCTTCAACTTTGAATTATCCAAGTTCAACTGTAATAATAGGAGGAGGAGGAGGAGAAGGGAAGGGCAGGGGGACCTTTTGCCTCCCATTTTGTTACTTTATTTTGTGCTGGAAACTTTCTTTTAAACAATTTTCTATCCTTAGAAAAACAAATACTTCCATTTCTTTATATTTATATATTTTACATAGAACTAAACTAATAATGTGCCTGTGCTATCTATCATTATTCATAATTATTGTGTAACGTGCTCTTTTATCCATTTATAAGTAATTAGTCATATAACCCTTGGAAGCACGTGTTTACAGCAAAAGCTGTAGGTCCTGTTGTTCTATTGCCATCCTCATCTTACTGGTAACATACTTCACCTACTGTGTGCCTCTAGTTAATATGTAAATGCATCCAGCTATCGTTTGGCAGAATAAAATTTTCCTGAAGCTCGCTATGGAAATCATTGAAATTATAGCAGCATTTTGTAAGAATTGAGGCAGTATAGATATTCCTCCACTAATTTTAAGATTTACACATTAATTGCAGTTTACTGTCATACTCATAATGTACAATGTAGGTTACTGGATCTCTACAGTGCCTTCCAAGAAAAAATAATATACTACTGGCCAAGGTATAAAGTTGCTTGCTGGTACTGCATCTGAATTTAATAAAAGCTACTGGGAAGCCAAGCAACTAAGAAAACTTACACCTATAGTATCCATAATGGGGAGAGAGCTAATATTTAACTTGTGTATATATGTAAATAGAATTCAGGAGACACTAAATCAACAGCAAACTGAAAAAAGATTAATCAGTGATTTAGTGCAAAGTATCAACATTATTAAAATAATGCTTGCAGATCAAATTTCTTACATCATTTGTGACTGTTTTTTTATTTTCGAACTTAACTGTTTCATATAATAGCTTTTGGATACTTCTGTTTTTACAGTTTCAGAGAATTTATACTTCAATGGAACAGCACTGGTACGATGGGACCTCATGCGGGATCCTATCTCAGCAACTCGGGAGACTATCAAGTTTAGGTTCAAGACAAATGTTGCAAATGGTGTCCTTATGTATAGCCGTGGCACTCAGGGAGACTATGTTGCGCTCCAGTTGAGAGACAATCGAATGCTGCTTAACTTAGATTTAGGTAAGAACATAGGAAAGAGTATCTTTTTATGTAAGTGCTATTCTGGAAGTAGATTCCAAGTTCTAAAAGAAACAAGAAAATAGGTAAATAAAACGAAAAAAACTCAGGCTATTAGCAGGGAAGTAGTACAAATAAACAATTTATAATAAATATTAGTAACCAAAACTTCTAAAATAAGAACAAATTAAATTCTGTTGCTTCACTGTTAATAGCTTCAATTTTTTCTTAACCAAAACTTTGTTTATCTTTTATATTCATATAACATTATTGAGACAGAATATTGTAAGACCCCAAAAGGAAATCATTTATGTAAATATTTATTGCAAATGTAATTTATTTTTGGTGTTGATACGAATTAGCTGAGTAACGAAAACGTGTTGCTATTTTTCATTGTTAAGAAAAGTAAAGTTGTTCAAAAACATCATAAATGTTAAGTTTCACGTTTAAATTTAATATGTGTAAATAAAAGAATCATATATATTTAATATTAAAAGTGAAGGGAGGATAGCTAGAGATTGCTTCCCTAACAATATGGGAACTATTTAATGCAGAAAAATATAAAATGAAGGCATACGCGGATGTATACAAAAAGAAAGATAGCATCATGTAAAGTAGTGCTAAAATTGTTAATAGCGTCTGTATGTTTGAGATGTGAAGACGTATTTTTGTAACGCGAGTGGATGTGGATCTAAAAACTGTGTAAAAGTGTAAAGACAATCAAAATAATACAAAAAGGTGTAACAAAAGTTAATCAATTATAACAAGTGTAAAAATAGACGAGAAAGGTGCTAATAAAGTGTTAAATATAGTGAAGTTACATCGCGGGTTTATTCATTCCACCTAGTACCACGCCCTGAGAGAAATAATAGTCTCATTGCCCAACACGAAGCCACTTTTTATTTATAAAAACAGCACCATTATTATATTGTATAATAATGCATGGTATAATATTATACCTTCTGTTGGTAGCTGCAAACCAAACTTGAAAGAATTAAATACTTTGCCATTGCCTCTGTTTGTATTTATATGAAACATTATTGTACAAATGAAACACATATCAAACATTTTACCATAAATCCTGAGGTTCATTATCATAATACAAATGAAAAAGCAAACTTACATAGAGCCCTACACAATAAAAAGTTGTTTGAAAATAGCTTTTGTTATAGAGACATTAAATTTTAGAACAAATTACCTGCTGAAATAAAAAAATATAAAATCTATTCACTGTTTCAAGAAATATGTTTAAAAATTCCTAGTTGATAAATGCTATTACTCAACTGAAGAGTTTCTGCATTAATCAATTACTTAATTATATTTTAACTATTTATAAGGTTAATGTAATGTTTTGACTTTTATAATAAGTTCCATAAGACCCATATTAAGCCCTTAACTTCTGAAACATCACTTTTCCCTAAAAATTCAAAGCCCTGAACCCTAGTTGTTCATCTTCTGTCCATGCTACAAATACCACTAACATTGACTTTTAGCGAAATGTTAATTTGTCCATAACCCAAAACTTTAAACAAACTCCCACAATTATAAAATCCTAGTTTTATAACAATTTTCCATCCCCTTATTTGCTAATGGAAACCAAATCAAAAGTTTTGTATTCTGTACCTATTAATCATTCTTCTCAGTCCATTTCTTTCCTTTCTCCAGGTGTATTTCAGTATCACTCTTCATTCCTGATAGCTGACTAATACTCCCCCAGGCATTGAAATAACACTCAATACTGCAGATTTTCCAGTCACTTCTTCTATTCTAACTTAATGTAGGCATTTGCTGTAAAATTATTCTAACAGCGACTTTGGAAAATTTGTATTGCTTTAAAATTTGGAAAATTTGTATTGCTTTAAAAGTTCCTCCTATTGCAAGTTTTCAAATGTATTATGACGCATGTCCATTCTTCCATTAGAAAGGGCATTCTTAAATGCCAAATACATAAGATCTGCATAAACGGCTTGCTTTGCTGAAGCCGTTTTCTGTCTTCTAATGTGTGTTAAATGCCTTAACTCAAAAGTACACTTATGTTAACATTGAGCTTATGCATTAACTTCAGCGTTAAATCAGTTGTACTTTGAATTAAAATTTAACATTGATTGGTAAAACTAGCCCTATGTATTGTATAATTGAAAGCTGCTTCCTTATATGTCTTAGGGTTAAAACTGTCTTTTATGTAGTTGGTATGTGTACTTTTTCCTGTAATTCCATATTCTACCTTCCATTTGTTTTTATTATTTTGAGGTTCGGAATGGGTGTGTATCATTGATTTCTGTTTAAGTTGTAAACTGAATAGCAAGGTCTCTCATAAGTTTTAAAAGTTTGTGTTTCCCCTCTGTGCTTTCGGTTGACTGTGAATGTCTTCAATATATTGATGCCACTTTAGACAGATGTGGAAAAGCTGTCACAGTATATATTTCAGATTGGCTCATAAATAAATAGACTAAAAGGAGTGATAGACACTTTCCATTACCAGTCTTTTTCTGCTGATGAAAAGTATTTTTAAACACAATAAATTAGTGGAAACTTTGAACCCTCTGCATGACGACCTGGCCCCTATATGTTCCACATATGATGTGCAACTGTCTGTGCCACACATTTTGCTTGATTGTCCATGATACGCTAGGGAGCACCAGTCCCTTGGCATGGATTTTACTCTGCAGTCCATTCTAGGTGACAACCCAGTACCTATAGATAAGGTGCTGTGGTTCGTTGCCAAAATTGGGCGCACAAAATGAGTGTAACTTGGACTTTTAATTTTACGGTTTTGGACAGTGAATTCTTATTTGTATTCTTTTACCATTTGTTTCTAGCGTTTTAAGTCTCTGCTGTTTTAACATTCACTTTTTAATGCTTTAACTGTTATAAGATTCGCTTTTTGAGTTTCAACTGTTTTACCATTTTAATTTTGTGTTTTTGCTTGGCCTTTGAACCACAAGTTTGTGAGTGTTTTAACCTTTAAAATTTGACTTCGGGCCCAAATGACATAGCTGTTGACAGGCCTTTAAACTCCACACTCACGCGTGCACTCACTCATTCACTCTTAGTCGGTCTGGGTGACTCAGTTGGTTAGACGCTGGTCTACTGTTCCCAAGGTCGCAGGTTCAAACCCAGCCCAGACCGATGGTTTTTAAGTACGTATGCTTAAAAACGACAGCTCCATGTCAGTAGATTTACTGGCATGTAAAAGAACTCCTGTGGAACAAAATTCCGGCATACCGGCGAGGCTGATGTGATCCTAGCAATTGACAGCTCGTTAAATAACAAAATATTTATTTATTTACTCACTCACTCTGAACCCCCTCTTCAAGTTCATCATAAAAGAATTAGAGACTGCTAAGTATAATAGAAATTGTTCTGGAGATCCCTAAAGTTGAGTAGCTTAATCATGTTGGGCATATATATTTCTTTTTTCCTTGTATGCCTACTGTATTATGTGTTATTGTATGTAATTTGCTTATTGGATCACTTGTGGACAGAGCCTACCTAGAGCAATATGCCCATTGGGACCTTCTATGTAAATAAACAAATAAATGCACATGAAACATGTTCTGGTAGAGGTGATGCAACTAAAGCTTGCCAATGAGAGCAGCGCAGTACTACTCAGATAAAGTTGGGTTACCTGGCTCGATTGAAGGCTACATGTCATTTCCGCTCCTTGAGATGTTGTTAGATACTGAGCCCGTAATAGGGATACTGTCGCCCTGCAACAGGTGTAACGGCACATTTACAAAAATTGTCTTATGCACATCCTACATATTGGCAAGCTTTTGTTGTGGCAGCTCTACATTTATATCTGGTTCGTTGTGTTCAGTTCTACACTGGAAAAATGAGTTATAAGCTGATTGCATGTTCTAAATGAGACTATTGTTTTATAGGTGGTGGTGTCATGACAAGTTTATCTGTGGGGTCCTTACTGGATGACAACATTTGGCATGATGTGATCATATCCCGCAATAGAAAAGATATCATGTTCTCTGTGGACAGAGTACAGATCAAGGGGCGTGTCAAAGGAGAGTTCTTCAGGCTCAATCTTAATAGAGGGGTAAGTAATGTGTTATTCACAAGATATATCTGTTCAAGATAGACTTGATTTCTATTTTAATGTTTTATTTTTGCAGTTTTACATTGGAGGAGTGCCAAACAAGCAAGAAGGCCTTGTGGTTGTTCAAAACTTCACAGGCTGTATAGAGAACTTATTCCTTAACAACACAAATGTTATCTCTAACATCAAAGAAGCTGATTACAACAGAAGGGAGAGCTATTTATACCATAAAGTTAACACACGCTACAGTTGTCCGGTAAGTTATGGTCCTTTATTAACTGTTGAGCGTTTTATTTGTACAGGAACAGATTAGTTATGTACAAAATACTGTACTGTTTCAAAGCTTTATTAAAGTGTACAGAGTGGCAAATAAAACTGAGTAAGATTATCTTTGTGGTAGAGTGGTCAAGGTTCTGACTTTTAAACCCAGGTGACTCAGGTTCAATTCCCAGCTGGGGCAATGAAATTTTGCTTTAACCCTTTCACATCCAAGTTATTCATATACTATTAACCTTTCAAAGTATTTTAATGTTTTTTTTTCTGTTATATTTTTTTATTTTCTGTTAAGGCAATACCTTATGCACATACAAAATCTGGTTTTATTAATTAGATGAAGACAGTACCAAAACAATTTTAGCTGGAAAGGGTTAACCAGAATCATTCCCTATATTTCACAGAGTCTGAATATATGTCAGGGTATTTCATGGTAGAAATGAATAAAATCAATGTGTAAATACCTATACTCTGTTCATCAAGAGATTAGAGGAGATATAAACAAAGCACCGGTTTGTATCACTCCGCGGCCACGTGCTTTCACAATGACGCAACACAGTTACCTACCGCTACGCGTAGTTATAATATGCATTTTACACTACTAAAAGGATATATTTACTTGATTCAAATAACATGTAGCACATGGAAATTAACTGCTACTTACGTCATCTCTGTCCACAATAACACTTTTTCATTTTCTGCTCACAATCTCGAAACCAATCTCCAGAAGCAGCTTGTGGAGGGAGGTTAGTTTTAAATCTGGAAGATCGGGTTCAGAGTTAACTGCCAACAGCACTTTGTTTAAGGTGGGTATTCATTGACTGACGAACTTTTCGACGGATTGCAGATCTCACACTCACAAATTCGTTGCAAACTACATCCACCATTTATCTGGCACATGGAAGCTTTTGGCTGGGATCTTCACCAACTGATGATTTCTCTTTGCGTGTGCTGTAAATACTTGCAACTGACACACCGGTAAACTCGAATGTTAATTTTATCACGTCTTCGATAGCAAGTTCGGGATATTTCTCGCAGAACTTGTTAAACACGTTCAATATTATTGTCTTTTCACCACTTCGCAACGCTTTGCCGCGCTTATGTTTTACAGCACTCACTTGTTCTGCCATGCTACTGTCATACTGAATAATGCGCGTGCAGAATGAATTAGGCTGGTTACAGATTCACGTAAGTGCGTATTCTTACACTTTAGCTATGCTTAGTACACTTAGTTCATGCTTTAGCAAACATTAAGTGACATTTTAGACCTTAGTAACAGTATTTCTTCAAGGGACTATTTACATGGCGAAAGCATCAAGAGGGCGCGCTGTGGTCAAAACGCATGTGGCTTTGTTTACGTCTCCTCTAATCTCTAGATGAACACAGTATACAATTCAATGAGTCCTAATATAATCAGTTAAAGATAGGATCAGTATGCTTTAAATCAGTGTTTCTATGTTTCTACATTTTCTAGAAAAAAACACAACTAGTTTGACACAGTAGCTTCTGCTCAAGAATTCATGGTAGGGGTATGATACTACCTAGGTGATTGTCAGAGAGGGAGAGAGGGCAAATTACTTTAACATTGTCCTTGATGTATGGTTCTTTTGTTACATCTGTTTGGGGAATCTAATTAAAATTGAGTTTTATACCACAGATGGTAACACTGCAAGCATAAAGATATCAAGATACAAATAAGCACAACCCTTACTCTCATTCTCTCTCACACCCTCCCTCCTGTAGATATTCTAAGTCACCAATTATAAGATATTGAAGCACAGCACAGGTGTACTAAGCTGTCAATTAATAGTATGTAATAAAGCAGTTAAATAGTTCAAACTTTTTAACAATAAATGTGAACCATGAAAATGTAAAATTATTGATAGAATTTTTGAGAGGTAGAACTGGAACTTAAAAATTTATGTTCGCATAAATAAATAATAATTATTGATAGAAATTTTCCATAGACATAGATCAGGTTTGGGGGAGTAAATTATCTCTCTGTAATATGACATATTAACAATTGTGCTTACTTTTCAATGTCATTTATCTTCTAAAAGTGTTAACAAAGCGCTAACATTATTACACCAGCTATTGCTGCACATACAGAATTATAATTCACAACTTGTGACTGCTACTCACAGCTGTTCTGTTGTATCATAACCTTGACACTGCTACAGTGTCTCACATTCTCACAGACACTTCTTCATTGTTTGCAATTCTGACAATTAACTGCACAAGCCAAACTGCTTATATTGCCTGTACTGGCGAATTCTCTAGAATCGTAGCTTGTCAACTCTTTCTGCAAACAAAGCCCTACACTTTGAAATCTAGAAACGTATGCTGTGGCATTTGTCGTTGAGCCAATCAGCACTTACAAAGGCAGTGGTGTGAGGTAGCTAACACTTATCGTAAGGCAGCCACAACAGTATTTTATACAGATTTGCATGTAAAATACGTAATGTAGAAAACCGTTTTATACACATACTAAAAAACTGATATTGATTTTGCCAATCTAAATATCAGTTACTTCATTCCTTTTAATTTTTTTAATGCTCTAACTTGCAAAAGATCTGTTAAGCTATCCTCTCCAACTCTTTGATTAGTTATGTTTATTAGTTATATGTTAACCACATACAAATTGGAACATTATTACATTAAATGAACTAACAATAATCATAATCATCATAATCACAATGATAACAAACAATGACAATGCAAAAGTCATATTTACTTTAAACTGTTATACTGTAAAATGATCTTTATTATTTATTGGTTTGAAGTAAAATCACTTACTCACTTTATTCTTGGTGAAAAATTTCTGTGATTTTTTTTTAAAATATTGAGTATTTATAAGATATAATGAGAACTGAAAAATTCAATGCCTTAGCCGGGATCTGAACCATGGATTTTGCGCTCTGTGCGTGGCTGCTCTATCCACTGAGCTACCATGGCAACATGCTGATATAATGTCAAATTCCCCAATGGACTCACATTTTCTCAGGAGAACACAAGGAAATCTGAAATTTGAGATCACATACCCCAATGGTGACATACATTTGCAAGTACGTTAGTTCTGAGCTTTAACGTTTTTTTTATAGTTTTTTCCCTTTATAATGCCAGTCAATGATAATTACTGTTCTTATTAATACAAACCATGTGCTGGTAAACTTTGAAAGGTAGAATCAGAACTGAAAAATTCAGTGTGCAACTGCTCTAACCACTGAGCTACCATGGCAGTGTACTAGGACAAGATTAAATTCACCAAGAGCAGAAGAGCTGATTTTACTGTTTGCTTTGGAATAGAACACTCACAGGATGCATAACAATTTTAATTTGGGTAATTCACGTCTGTTTTTTTATAAATGCTGTCCAAGCAGGTTCAAAAGGTATGTGAAAGATTCTTTCCTAATACCAAAATATTCCTTAAATTCTCTCTCACAATATCATATGGGTCTCATCTTACCTGTGCTGTGTGTACTATTGCATTTCCATTGTTTTCTTCGTGAATATTGTTATAAGTAATCATTTTCTTTGTCTAGATTAATGTGTTCTAAGTAATGCATGAATATGTTAAAATATCTTCCTCCTAGTAAAATACGTATTGCAGTTCAGTCAACAAGTGAGTTATTCCAACCAAGTAATGAGAGTAAATTCTAATCTGTGTTTATGCTCTATTTCCTCCTGTGGTAATTTACTCCAGGAGTATCTGAAATAAATAAAATACTTGGAAATAGTTTATTCTCATATGGAAGTAGCCAACTGTTGAATTGAATAGCAGTGTACTATGAAAGTAAAGCTTACTGTTGGCGCATGCTCCCCATTGAGTAGAATCTCATGTTGAGTGTGTGCTGCAGTAGTTACCTTCCATCCTGTGTTGTCACAGCTTGCTTAAATAACTTATTTTGTTTTAGGAACCACCAATCATACCAGTGACCTTTCTTACTCGTAATTCATATGCCAGGCTAAAGGGCTACGAAGGAATGAGTTCACTAAATGTTTCATTTGCTTTCCGTACATATGAGGGAGATGGAATTCTTGTCTACCATCAGTTTCCTGCAGTAGTTACCTTCCATCCTGTGTTGTCACAGCTTGCTTAAATAACTTATTTTGTTTTAGGAACCACCAATCATACCAGTGACCTTTCTTACTCGTAATTCATATGCCAGGCTAAAGGGCTACGAAGGAATGAGTTCACTAAATGTTTCATTTGCTTTCCGTACATATGAGGGAGATGGAATTCTTGTCTACCATCAGTTTCTTACAAAGGGCCACATAAAGGTAAGCCTTAGGGATTTATGTTAATATTGTAATTATCAAGCCTTTGATTTGATGACAATGGTCTGCTGGCTGCTTATGTTCTATCATCCCTGTTGTTACTGTGGTGAAGAATGCAGTAGGTTGTGTATGTACACTAATTAAAATTTATCTATACTGTTTAAACGATAAAAATATAAAAGTTACGTCCTACGGAATGTCAGTTGAGAATGAGAGTTGAGTTATTGGGGTTCTACTGTACAAAGAAATAGAATAATCCATACTATGTATCACTTTTTTTGGGAGGAGGAGGGATCAGTTTAACATCCTTTAACTGCTCAGATCATATTGGATGGTGAATGAATGAAATAATGCTCATGTAGTTCAGAGTCCATAGGCCATGTAGCTGAATCATCTGACATCTTCTCAGGACGGGAAAAGTTTCGGGGGAGAGGGGAGGATTAACCAGCTAACTCAACCTAATCAAAAGTTGAACTAAAGAGCTCTTGAATATGAAGCAGATGTGCTATTCCCATACCACGGGCATGGAGGAGAATTAGTGGAGCACTTCTGGAATGTAAAAAATAAAACAAAATTGATAATTATTTATTTATGCCAACAAACTTACAGTTGGTGTTTTTAAACACACAAGCCGTGTGTGGGCAAAGTTTAAGAGATAGAACTGGAACTTAAAAATTCAATGCCACAACTGGGATTTGAACCACAGACCTTCCGCTTGCCGGGCGGACGCTCTAACCACTGAGCTATTGTGACAAACTGCCAGAATGGCATTAAATTCTCAAGCCAGTTCGTATTTCTCCTGGTAAACCACAAAGGCAGTCTCACATCAGAAACAATTACCCCAATGGTGACTTACTATTGTAAGTACTTTATATCCCAGGATTAAATAACCTTCACATGGTAATTATTTATTTATGCCAACAAACTTACTGTTGGTGTTTTTAAACACACAAGCCGTGTGTGGGCAAAGTTTAAGAGATAGAACTGGAACTTAAAAATTCAATGCCACAACTGGGATTTGAACCACAGACCTTCCGCTTATACCGGGCGGTTATTTAATCCTGGGATATAAAGTACTTACAATAGTAAGTCACCATTGGGGTAATTGTTTCTGATGTGAGACTGCCTTTGTGGTTTACCAGGAGAAATACGAACTGGCTTGAGAATTTAATGCCATTCTGGCAGTTTGTCACAATAGCTTAGTGGTTAGAGCGTCCGCCCGGCAAGCGGAAGGTCTGTGGTTCAAATCCCAGTTGTGGCATTGAATTTTTAAGTTCCAGTTCTATCTCTTACAAAATTGATAATCTTAAAAAAATCCATCAAGTTAACCATTGATGTAGAAAATAGGAGTCTTACTAAAAAAAATTAAGCTTACCAAATGATAACGATCTTGCTTCCAGATACATCCAAACAAGTGTGCATCAACATCCATGTCATGAAATTCATCAATTAATCACTGCTGATGATGAAGGCAACATGCCTTCAAAATATGAATTAGTGAAGTTTAATTATAAGATCCATTCACCATTACGTACTCTTCAACACTGATTTTGTTCTTTCCTGAGAATCTGCTCTTTATGAGTCTATGACAGATTCAAGTTGTCATCCTCATCATACCCTATAGTGTGTATAGGCTTAATACAGTTCGTTTCACAGCTTTACATTTATTATTTTCACCTGCAAGCTGTCTTTTTGAGAAATAATTATTTAATTTGATTTGCTTCACTTCACACTACAGCTGTTCTTGGATGATGGCAAAATAAAAATAGAGCTGGAGACTGCAGGCAATCCAAAAGCATTGTTGGACAACTATGAGGAGACTTTTAATGATGGCAAATGGCATCAAGTGGTATTGACAGTGAGCACGAACAACTTGGTACTCAACATAGATGGCCGTCCAATGAAGACAGTTCGAGTTTTATCCATTACAACCAGTGGTGAATACTTTATAGCAGGTATACATCAAGTACTCTCATTCATTTATATGTAAACATTGTTTCTTCAAGAAAGATTTATATTTTCTTCAGTTGTTATATCATTAGGATACAATTTGCACATAAAGCTCCTTCCATTCTTCTTTAGGGTGGTACAAAAATAGGAAAATGGTGTTTGAAAGCCATCAAATTACTTTATTTGTCTTAACAGTTAGGTGTAAAAAATGTGCCCCAATAACTAAAGTGCTGTCAAAATAAGCAAGCCACTTGAAGTACATAAACACTTGTAGCGGCTGAGACTATGTGTTCAATGAATGCTCTGATTGGTTCCTTACCAAAGCACATTAAGGTAGAAAACCAAATAGATCCATGACTTTTTAATGTTACCGCTGTTTAAAATCTGTTAGCAATTATGATTGAAGTTTCCTTTGTAGCATACTGTATTTAAAAGCTTTATTTGAGAACAGGAAACACTTCAGTGACTAAGAATCGAGTTATGTTTAAATTGTGAACATGCGAACAGAGCATGCCAGTCGACCAGTAAGGAATATGGTGGCTAACTTGAGTTGCAATAACATGACCGTGTAAAAAAAAGTGCTGAGAGTTACAGGAAACGTCTTAACCTCTTGAGCGATGGCCATTTAAACGTCCGCGAGCCGAGAACTGCTAGCATTTAAATTCTTAAATGCGCTTCGTATATACACAGCTGTATTTTGTGTAAATATTAAATTATTTTAATGAAACAAAAACTGGTATAAAACTCGTTATTTGCAGTATAAATGTACGTCATCAGCAAAGTTGAGTTGTATTTACAAAACGTTGAAATGGCACAATTTTGTTTCACTGTGGTGAAAAGTCAACTTTGCTCTGTCATACGCATCTAATATTAGTTCTCGGAAAGATTCAGTAAAGAAACACCCATTGTATGTGTGGCTAATGCGTCAGCATACTGTGAAATAAATCGCTACTGCATGCGTGGTCGCTTGAGTCACCAGAATAGATCAACATTACAACTTTTGCTTACGCGAGTTTCGTAACTGAGTAGAGTCCGTGTCTTTCTTTGTTGAAATACATACGTAGGGAGAAGTGGTATCAAAAGGTGTTTTTGCACCAACTGGATATAACCATATACAATTGTTTGGGGATTTGGACAGCTCTCTAAACCCACACAGGACAATGACCGACCTTGACTACCGACTATAAATAACTCGCAGCCTAATTGAACAATACCACGTTGGGGGTTGAAAATCCAAAACCCCTGCACCCCTCAGACTTCAAGGAAAACATTATCCTAAAAGGATACCACCAACAGCAAAGAAGTCCCGCCCATTTCGAAAGTGTTTTGTGTGCTGCAAGAAGGGAATTTGCAAATGTGGAGATATACCTACCCTTGTGTGTTTACCCCTGTTTTGAGGTAAATCACTGCAGAACGAACATATTAAGGTAAACCAATAAAGTATATAGACCTTACTAAAATGTTTCATAAAGGGAAAATTATAATAAGTTGAGTTGGATAAGGGATAAATAAGGGTTAAATGCTTAAACGCACAGGACGCCCATATCGCTCATCCGCCATTTTAAATGGACGTGATTTTACGTCGATATCCCTCAAGAGGTTACGGGAAAACTGTTAAAAAGTAGTGAAAAAGAAATTGTGTTAAATGCATTTCACAAGCTAATGGAACACCATCTGGGTGCACTTGTGAATTATTTAGTGAAATTAACGCAGAATATACTGGTGTATGGGAAACCACTGTTGTACATGTTCACAAGGGGTCCAAAGAAACTGGCTTTGTTAAAACTGTTAACCCATGTCTCATCCAAGTAATGTATCTTTCTATTTACATATCTATAAGGTTGAATATTTTGGCTGAGCTATAAACGCACAGAATTTAAGCCTCGTTATAAAGTAACTTAATAAACTTCTATTATTAAACAGATTTTTACAAATTACTGATAAATTTATGGCTTACAAAGATTGTAAGCATTGTAAAAACAGGCCCAAAGTATGAATTCTGTAGCCAGTGAGATGACTAAATACTGAATCGTCAGTTCTATTTTACATCCTTCCTACTTGGAGTAAGTAAGAATTTTAGTTGTTTACTTTGTTCGTATCATATCATATACTTTGACTTCTTTGCAGGTACAACAGCGGGAATGATACCCAACAGGGGTTTTGTGGGGTGCATGAGGATGATCAGTGTCGATGGCAACTATAAACTCCCAACGGATTGGAAAGAAAATGTGAGTTTTTGATGTCTGCTATTATTTTCTTGATTTTTAAGAAATTAAATTACTGTAACATATCGATTCCGCTGAACTCACCAGGCTTTGCTCACAAAACAATTTTGTAATTTTATTACTCATCTAATCTGCCTAGGCCCGGGACATAAAGTACTTACAATAGTAAGTCACCATTGGGGTAATTGTCTCTGATGTGAGACTGCCTTTGTGGTTTACTGGGAAAAAGACGAACTGGTTTGAGAATTCAATATCATTCTGGCAGGTTGTCACAGTAGCTTAATGATTAGAACACCTGCCTAGTAAGCGGAGGGTCTATGGTTCAAATCCCAGCTGTGGCATTGAATATTTCAGTTCCAGTTCTACCTCTCAAACATTGCCCACACACGGCTTGTGTGTTTAAAATCACCAACAGTAAGTTTGTTGGCATAAGTAAATAATAATTACCATCTGAAGTTTAATTAATCCCGGGACATAAAGTACTTGCAATAGTAAGTCACCATTGGGGCAATTATCTCTGATGTGAGACTGCCTTTGTGGTTTACCAGGAAAAAGATGAACTGGTTTGAGAATTCAGTTTCATTCTGGCAGGTTTTTCACAGTAGCTTAATGGTTAGAGCACCCATCTAGTAAGCGGAAGGTCTGTGGTTCAAATCCCAGCTGTGGCATTGAATTTTTAAGTTCCAGTTCTACCTCTCTTCCACTCTTTAGTTGCCCATTTGAGAAAGAAAACTATAAGTATCTGAAAATTCAAAGCAACAGCAAAGAATATCTCAGAAATGGTTGATATCACAAACAATGTGACATAAATTCTATATTTTAAAGTAAATAATCAAACTATTCCTAAGCACAAACAGTGAAGTACCTAGGAATGACACTGGACTCAAAATTACATTGGAGAAAGCATATAGAAACTAAAAGAAAAGAGTTAAATATCAAATATAAGAAACTATTGGCTTATTGGGAGAAATTCTGAACTTGACATATACAGTAAGCTATTAATATACAAGCCAGTCTGGACATATGGGATACAGCTTTGGCGCTGTTCTAAATTGACCAATATAAAATAAAGTTTTAAGAACAATAGTTAATGCACCATGATCACATACATAGAGATCTCAAGATTGACATTGTTACAGAAGAAATAAAAAAGACTGCAACGAAACATTGTTTAAGAGTGCAACACCATGAAAACAAAGAGATGTTGAAAGTGCTTAGTAAGTGTGAAGTTCGAAGATTGAAAAGAATAAAGCCAGATGACTTAATGTGTGACTGCATGAATTAGTGTAAACTTTGGGGACCTTCAGTGGAAGACTCGCCTATACATTGTGAATTTATTTATGAAGGAAATATTGCTAGATAAGCTCTTGCTTAGTTCTAATTTGTTAATAAATAAAAAAAATAAAATAAATTCTATATTTATTTATGCCAACAAACTTACTGGCTTGAGAATTTAATGCCATTCTGGCAGTTTGTCACAATAGCTCAGTGGTAGAGCGTCCGCCCGGCAAGCGGAAGGTCTGTGGTTCAAATCCCAGTTGTGGCATTGAATTTTTAAGTTCCGGTTCTACCTCTTAAATTCTATATTTTAACCAGATCTACACTTTTTCATGCAGTAAGTTTATCTGGATGTATTACCTAACCTTGCTCTGTACTAAAAGGGGATTCAAAGCAAGGTTTAGGGATTAGAATGATCCCTGTGCACTCTTCACAGTAGTATCACCCTTCATCTGCTTTCTGGGGTAATAGTTTACCATAAAGTGCAACAATATCAAAAACTTGCATGAACTCATTTTCTCTACTCTCACTCACACCTTGTATATATTAAGAATGGCATTTAGAGTTACACATCAAGTTACAAATAGCTTGTGGTATTTTAATAAAAATTGTTAATAATTTTTCAGAAAATCAAACATAAAAGTCAGTCAAGGAAAATTTTTTTTTTTTTTATTTATTTATAAACTTGCAAAATTACAATCTGTTCAATAGTTGAACAATAAGTAACAATGATAACATATTACTTTTACAAACTATGGCCCATTGGCCATAAATTTGCTTATAATTTGGGTGTAAATCTGTACTGCAATTCCAAGACTTGGTTTCTCTGTAGTCGGCTTGTTGTACTGCTGCTGTTGTCAAGTAGATTTATTGCCAGTGTATTGGGATGACTGTAGAGATGCTTTTGGTAGGACAGGCTGTATGCTGCGATTTCCTGTTTGATTGTTGGGAGTTTAAAATCATTGTAGATGTACTTATTACCGATGTACCAGGGGATCTTACCAATGGTTCGCAGAGTTTTGGTTTGAAAACGTTCTAGTATTTCGAGCTTGCTGTACCCCATAGTTGAATTCCATATGTCCAAATTGGTTTCAGTATAGTTTTGTAGATGATTAGTTTGCTTGTCACTGAGAGTTGTGATTTAGAAGCCAGTGCATTTTGGAATATTTTAAATTTAACTGTTTGCGTTTGGTGCATATGTGTTTTTTCCAGGTGAGTCGTCTGTCAATGTACATCCCTAGATATTTCACGTCTTGTGCTTCTGGAATAATCTGATTGTTAAGAGTAACAGGTGGACATGAGCATTTACGCAGTGTAAATGTTACATGGTGACTTTTAGATTCATTAAGTTTAACTCTCCACTTCTTAAGCCAAATTTCTAAGTCAGAAAGATGGTCTTGTACAATTTGGGAAGCAGTAGTAGGATCTTCATGAGCTGACAGAAAAGGAAAATTGAAGCTATTAACAGTGAAGCAATATAATCTAAATTAAGAACAAATTAGAAACTAAAAGCTTCACTTATCTTAGTAATATTGCAAGTTCTTCAAATGCTGGCTAGTTTCAAATGAAATGGACTGGAAAATGAGTTGGATACAATTTGAAACTAGTCAGCATTTGAAGAACTTGCAATATCACTAATATAAGTGAAGCTTTTAGTTTCTAATTTGTTCTTAATTTAGATAAAAAACAATTTTCATACAAAAGATAGTTTAGAATAGGGAGGGAGCATTTTCTTGAAAATCTTCATGTCACAACTTTGGAAGATGCTGTACTTAAATGACAGGTTTGATAATAACAAAGTTTGGGAGTTGGGTTTTTAACACTAAATCACTTAGATTTTAAGTTTTGAGGGAATGGTTTCGGAAGCTGTTGGTTACATTTTCAACCTTGAAGATCTCCCATTGCTAGTTGCAGTTGTCTGCAGTCTTCTCTCTGGCAGTGGAACAATGTAGCGAGTACATTAAATACAATAAGTACCAAGTTTGGTTATGTTCCTTTCATAGAAGTTTGAAAACAGTGTTGTTGTAATTAATTTAATTTAAAAGGTGAGTTAATTAATAACACTGAACAACTTATTGTCCGGTTGATAATGGAGGAAAGTTACCTTCGAAACGTGTCCCGGAAAAATATGTTGTAAGTGTTGTTCAGTGTTATTAATTAACTCACCTTTTAAATTAAACCAAGTTTGGTACTTATCCAACTTTTAGTTTTTTAGTTCTTTTCTCCCCCGTCTCTCTCTACACGTAACTTTTATTAAAAATTTGTATTTAGGAAACTTCAAAAAGTGGTTTGCAGTGAAACTTCTATCAAGTTTTTGTTTGGAATACAACACTTCCTCTACTTAGTGAGCAGTCAAAATTCTTCAATTCACAGTACATTACAACAAATATGGGACTTGGTTGCATGCAGGGTACAGAAAACAAAACTCAGTTGCTCACACATTGTCAGTTCATGTTACTATTGAACCCATGTGGGAAAAAAATAATCACCACCTAATTTGCTTTGTAGCTAATACATAATTGTTTAGCCTGGGAAAGTTAAAAGATGTCGCAATGAATATTTTGAAAAGTGCCAACATTGCAGTAAAAGTTATTTGATATAAAGTATATATTTCAATGAACTCCACATATTATATGTGATAACTTTTTATATATCACTTAGGGCTTACTGTTATATGAAATTACAAAAAAATTAATTCAGAAAGAAGAAAACTCCACAGGCTATTCACAAAATTCAGGATACACATTTTATTGGTCATGCAAATATCTCAAACATAAATTATTTTAATCAAAATCATTGGAGTCATTTTTGAGAGAATTACAAATAATAAGCATTTTTCATGTAAAGTTTATTTTGCAGCAGGCAAGAGGGGTTTCTTCTTGAAAATCTTTACCTGACATGCTTAAGGGAAGATTAAAAGCCTATGCTGCCTATCTGAAGTCTGCAAAATTCATAGCCCTTTATCTTAGAAACTATTTGAGTTATCAGAATGCAGATGTATGCCTCCTAAACTCACTCATCTACTTTTATATACATTGTTTGTTTATTAAGGAAGCTAACATCAATTGCTTAATTGAACCATCCTTGGTTGATTATTTTTTTTAACAAATCAACCATTTTTGTTAACACCAAGATAGACCCACAACAGCACTTAGAAGTTGTTTTTATCATCCTAAAATTTAATTTATCTAGGATCAATAATTTCTGAGAAAACAAGCCATTAATACCTGTCATTCAGAGAAAAAGTTTTTCAAACCAAAATGGAGAAAACCAGCTTACATAAATTTGCAAAGAAAGAATTAAAAGGCTGCACATAAAAACCACCATACTCAACAGTATTGCCAATTTGTAGAGCAAAACTTCCACTAAAAGATAGGCTTAAGTTTACCACACTATATGCTCTGTAGATCAAGAGATTAGAGGAGATGTAAACAAAGCCACGTGCGTTTTGACCACAGCATGTCCTCTTGACGCTTTCGTCGCCTAAATAGTCCCTTGAAGAAATACTGTTACTAAGGTCTGAAATCTCACTTAATGTTTGCTAAAGCATGAACTAAGTGTACTAAGCATAGTTAAAGTGTAAGAATACGCAGTTAAGTGAATCTGTAACCAGCCTAATTCATTCTGCGCATGCATTATTCGGTATGAAAGTAATATGGCGGAACAAGTGAGTGTTGTGAAACATAAGCACGCAAACCGTTGCAAAGTGATGAAAAGACAATAATATTGAACGTGTTTAACAAGTTCTGCGAGAAATATCCCGAACTTGCTATCGAAGACGTGATGAAATTATCATCCGAGTTTACCAGTGTGTCAGTTGCAAGTATTTACATCACACGCAAAGAAAAATCCTCAGTTGGTGAAGTGAGAACTCCCAGAAAACAGCAACCTTGTGCCAGGCAAATGTTGGATGTAGTTTGCGACGAATTTGTGAGATATGCAATCCATCGAAAAGTTCACCAGCTCTTTGTTAACAACGAACCCCCACCTTAAACAAAGTGCTGTTGGCAGTTAACTCTGTTCCCGATCTTCCAGATTTAAAACGAACTTCCCTCCACAAGCTGCTTCTGGAGATTGGTTTCATGTTTGTGAGCAGGAAATGAAAAAGTGTTATTGTGGACAGAGATGACGTAAGTAGCAGTTACTTTCCATGTGCTACATGTTATTTGGATCAAGTAAATATATCCTTTTAGTAGTGTAAAATGCATATTATACTTATGCGTAGCGGTAACTGTGTTGTGTATGCACGTGGCTGCGGAGTGATACAAACTGGTGCTTTGTTTACATCTCCTCTAATGTCTTGATGTACAGAGTATAGTTCAAATTATATAGGTTATGATTTTTGTTTTCTGTGAAGTGATGCAGAATTCGTTGTACAAAAAGGCAGATGCAGTATCATTTTTAAAAATATAGTGAGTGAGTGATTGGGGTTTAAGGGCCCGTCGACAGCTAGGTCATTAGAGCCCTTAAAAATATATATTCAAAATTTAAGTATTATACTTACAATGATAAATGATACAGGTGATTCAAAAATATGTATACAGACTTAAGGAAAATATGTCCCATAATCCTTTGTTTTCTTGTTATTAATGAACGTTTAAGGTCAGTGGTTTTTCAGGTGCAATCTCACAACTTCACTCATGCACTCATTCATAGAAGGCCTTGAACCATTCTACTCGCGTATCATAAGTAGTGGTGAAGAGTTGCTAGGGGGGCTTGTTTACAATTCTCATTAGTCTGTCTTCAACGTTTCAATTGTGTACATCTCAGTAGTGAGTTAATTGCATGTGTTTCATTCAACCACAATGGCAGGGTATTGATTTTGTGAGCAGGCAGACATTACAGGAGCTGCTCATGAAGTACCCTCTATGTCGAACTTTGAGATTTACCAGGTGACTTAGCCAATTGTCTTGCACTGATACCTGGATTGTCTTCAACACACTGTACGATTTGTTCTTTCTGATCCAATGTATAAGAAAACCCTTGATCTTCCTTGATCAAAAGTGTGTGATGCTATGGTTCCTGACTCAGCAACACGATGATAACCTGCAGCAAAGGATGGATGACACAGTTTTTGAATGTTTGGAAATGTCATCTTATACAACCATTTAGCCTTGTGATCATTACCATTTGTACAGACATGCGTAAAAGTAATGACTGTCTGCTCATGTAATGAATATGCTGAACAAAACACATGCAGTTAACTCATTACTGAGATGTACATAATTGAGATGTTGAAGAAAAACAAGTCTCCGTGGCAACACTACACTCCTCGGTAGGATAAAATGAGTCAAATGGGTTAAAGCCTTCTATAAATGAGTGCATAAATGAAGTTATGAGATTGGACCCAGAAGACCATTGAAAGTAAACTGTCATTAATAACGAGAAAACAAGGATTATGGCACATGTTCGTATGAACCTTTTTTCTTCTTTTGATGTAAGGAATCCATGCCCGAAGTTTGTAAATGTATTTTTTAATCATCCTGTATATCAAAGAGAAAATTCCAATTTATAAGGCTGCATGAGAAACCATTTAGTCCCTCCTTAAACAGATTTGCATATTATGAAATTTGTGTTTATCCAGCTTTTTAAGTTCCATTGTTCTTTCTGTTTTCTTTTTCTAAAAATATAATCTTATGGTTCTGTGCACCTCAAAAAGTGTATTTCTGTTGAAATCCTGATATTGAACTTTTGGGTAGAATGCAATACTTCCTCTACCTATTATAAGTAAAGTAGTAGAGAAAGTAAAAATGTGCAGGTGAATCATAATTGCACACTACAATCTTTTAGTATCATTCTTTGAAATCTATTTACAGGAATACTGTTGCAAGAATGAAGTGGTATTTGACACGTGTCAAATGATAGATAGATGCAACCCAAATCCATGCAAACATTCAGGAGTGTGTGAGCAGAATTCAATGGAGTTCTTCTGTAACTGCACCAACACTGGATATGCTGGTGCAGTTTGTCACAGTTGTAAGTATATTTGAGTTTTCTGCAAAGTTCAGCTGCAATCTCTTTTGTAACCATTCTATCTTAGGGAACTCACATTGAAAATTGAGTATTAGCATAATAGGGTAAAATTTGGGCATAAAATGAACATGCCACTGTCATTCACAGTGACAAACATGGCATAGATAGTAGCAAATTGAAAGAGAATGAAACAACTTATTTAACCTGGCAGCTTGCAAAAAGACTACCAAAAGTACTGATAGCAAAGGGATGTATGAAGCATGTCTCAACAGTATTTTTTTAATCCACATGGTAGGTGGGAAAAGTTTGGGAGTTGCAGGAAACCTTTGTCTGGGTGTGTTGGCAGCACTGTAAAATTCCCATTCATCTACCTTTACTGCTCAGACAGTGATGTAACAGCAACCATGGCAACTCCACTTGTCCTACTGTAAGTTGCAAAGTTTGTGCTGTTATCTGTCTTTTGATAGCAAAAAATAAAAATGTGACTGATTTCAGTGTGTTCAACAAAGATGTCAAGGCCAATGGTTTCTCGTTGGTATCAGTCATTCATTGAAAGGATAACAACATTACACGACAAACGATGAAGCAGCCGATCCTCTACTTCCTACAAGGTCCAAAGGTTCATTGATACCAATCAGCACCTTACACTTAACCTCTTGAGCGATGGCCATTTAAACGTCCGCGAGCCGAGAACTGCTAGCATTTAAATTGTTAAATGCGCTTCGTATATACACAGCTGTATTTTGTGTAAATATTAAGTTATTTTAATGAAACAAAAACTGGTATAAAACTCGTTATTTGCAGTATAAATGTACGTCATCAGCAAAGTTGAGTTGTATTTACAAAACGTTGAAATGGCACAATTTTGTTTCACTGTGGTGAAAAGTCAACTTTGCTCTGTCGAACGCATCTAATATAAGTTCTCGGAAAGATACAGTAAAGAAACACCCATTGTATGTGTGGCTAATGCATCAGCATACTGTGTAATAAAGCCCTACTGCATGCATGGTCTCTTAGTCATCAGAATAGATCAACATTACAACTTTTGCTTACGCGAGTTTCGTAACTTAGTAGAGTCCGTGTCTTTCTTTGTTGAAATACATACGTATTCTTTCCTGCTTGTAGCTGAAGGGAGAAGTGGTATAAAAAGGTGTTTTTGCACCAACTGGATATAACCATATACAATTGTTTGGGGATTTGGACAGCTCTCTAAACCCACACAGGACAATGACCGACCTTGACTACTGACTATAAATAACTCGCAGCCTAATAGAACAATACCACGTTGGGGGTTGAAAATCCAAAACCCCTGCACCCCTCAGACTTCCAGGAAAACATTATTCTAAAAGGATACCACCAACAGCAAAGAAGTCCCGCCCATTTCGAAAGTGTTTCGTGTGCCACAAGAAGGGAATTCGCGAATGTGGAGATGTACGTACCCTTGTGTGTTTATCCCTGTTTTGAGGTAAATCACTGCAGAACGAACATATTAAGGTAAGCCAATAAAGTATATAGACCTTACTAAAATGTTTCATAAAGGGAAAATTATAATAAGTTGAGTTGGATAAGGGATAAATAAGGGTTAAATGCTTAAACGCACAGGACGCCCATATCGCTCATCCACCATTTTAAATGGACGTGATTTCACGTCGATATCCCTCAAGAGGTTAATGAAATTCTTTTCAACTTTCTCCAAATATTGAAATAAGTCATGCAACACTTCATAGGATCATTTCTGAGGATCTGTGTCTGTCAAAAGTGTGTGCTATACCTTCTATCAGAACAACACAAAGAGCAGAGAGTTGACACTGCATTTCAACTTCTGCAGCTTTTTAAGGATGGGGTAGAGGTTTTATTCATCCAAATAGTGACCAGGGATCAGGTATGGATCCATCACTAGATGTCCAAATGAACAAGGCAGTGAAAAAAGGTGAAAGTTATGGAATTGCCTTGCAAGGATATGGCAACAAGTATTCTGGGATTTCAAGGATGTGTCTTTGGTTACCTGTCCCGTGTGAGCATGATCACAGCTGTTGACTATTGTGAGGTGTTGAGAATCCTTATAAGGATGATTAAAACAAAAGGAGGGAAAAGTTGAGCAAAACAATTTCACCTTCCCCCCTCCCCATTAACATTTGCCTATGTGCTGCTCATGAGACTTGAACCATGTATGGCAATTCTAAAGTAAGAACAAAATTAGAAACTAAAAACTTCACTTATCTTAGTAATATTGCAAGTTCTTTGGTGCAAAGCTGACAATGTTTCGAACTGACTCCAACTCATTCTCAAAGCTATACAAACAAATTCGTTACCAAAGCTACTGATGTTCCATGATGGAACATCAAGTTTCAATGGTATATTTTCGATCATTCACCTTAATTCTTCTGACCTTGCACTGAATGACTACCACATTTTTCCACAGCTTAAGCAGTGACTTGGGGGAAGATGCTTGGCAAATTAGAATTATTTAAAACAAGAAGTGGAAAAATGGCTAACCAGTTTGCTGAGAGAGTGGTTTGACACTGAATTAAGAAAACTGTTGTGGTGCCAGAAATGTATTGAAATTCAAGGAAACTATTTGGAAAAATAGCTATTAAATGTACCTTTCAGAACATAACACCCTGCTATGTTTGTTGCAGCATAGGATGTTAAAAAGTAAATTCACTTCTTGCCCTATTACTTCAAGAAATTTAGCTAAAAATTTGTCTAAAAATTGATTGCATAACTGTTTTTAATTATACGCGCTTCAGATTAGTTGGTAGTTGGCTACATAAAATATTTAATCTCCCAGTTCTTCTTGCTCTTATTAATTAAAATCATTCATTACAGCATTGAATCCTTTGTCCTGCACTGCCTACAAGAATGTAAACTCTGTGGGTAGCAGAGCTGAAATGAAAATAGATGTGGATGGTAGTGGTCCTTTACCACCATTTCCTGCTACATGTGAATTTTATGGTAAGTAAAATGTTGAGTGCTGTGCTAATACACACATATATATATATATATAAACCACATGGCCAATCACTGCAAAATTGGCAGTATATTTTTTGATGAAGAAGGTTTGTATGCTATCATTTTACAATATATCACATTCACATGGTTTCCTCTACTCTTTTCTTTTGCATAATCCATTCACATATCCTTCCCTACTCACCCTTCAACATACAAATCATACAATTTTCTATGATTAAAATATAAAGGCCGCATATTACATTCACATTGTTTTTTCTACTCACGTTTCTTTTACTAAACATGATCACATTTCTTCCTCTGTTTGCCCTTCAACATACAATTTGTACAATTTTGTATGATTGAAATAGAAATGCAACACGTTACATTCATACGATTTTCTCTACATGCTTATCTTTGATGAAACACAATCACACTTCTTTCTCTACTCCCTCTTCTAAAAACAATTCATGCAATTTTCCATATGTTTGAAATTGAAATGCAACCACATTAGATTCACATAGTTAGCCTTACTCTCGTTTCTTTTAGGAAACACAATCACATTTCTTTCTCTATTATAAAGAATTCATGCTAATATCTGATTGACATACAAATGCAACGTCTTATATTCACACAACTTTCTCTGCTTGGTTTTCTTCCTGTAGTGCTCTTGTGTAGTGTTTTTTTTTTTTGGTGTTTTTATTTATTTGGTTTATTTTGGGTTATTTATATTACCCAATGTAAGCACAAAAATTATAGGGATTAAGTCGTCAAATCACAGACAACGCTGGGTATTTCAGCTAGTAATTAATAAGAAGATATATATACCCTTTGCGGTCGTATGTCAGTATATGGTTTACACAACAGTAATGCCTGTAGTCGTATGTCGACAGCAAAACTCTTCACATTTTCTCGTCTTAATTACAAGAAATAATGCTACTGGCATGTTACAGGCATCATAGTGTTTGTAGAAGCTTTATCCATCGTATACTGCCATGTTCAGAAATTCTTTAAACTATTTCAACATACAGAGGAAATGTTTCTTTCGGGGATGCCCAGTATTTTGCATTGGCTTCGAGTGCACATAAACCAGGTCCTTCCAGGATTAGAAAATGAAAGTTTTATGTTTTGTGCAATAAAGATGTGGAATTAAGATTAGTGATCCAATCTGAGTTAGATGTGGTGAGTGATGATGTGGACAATGAATTTGAAGAGGAAAACGATGTGGAACTATCCGGTGGCAAGTATCCATAACTGAGAGTGAAAGTGACATAAGTGCTGCAATACATGGAGATTGATAGGCAAAACTGATCAGAATCCCAAAGAATATACTTTTCCCAAGAATTCAGGTCCAAAATTAAATCTTGCATCTGATGCTGAACCAATTGAGTATTTTAGTTTGTTTTTTACTGATATCTCAGATTGCTAAGGAAACAAATAGGTATGCGAGAGTAAAAATTGCAGCTTTACAATGGTCCCCACATTTTATTTGTAAAACTTGGGTTGGTGTGTCTGTAGTAGAAATGAAAAAGTTTTTGGGGATAATATTGAACATAGGGCTGGTTTCACTTCCAGAACTAAAGGATTATTGGTCCCCTGTAGGACGACTCAAACTTTTTCCATGATGTTATGCCTCGAGATAGATTTCTGCAGATTTTCTGGATGCTATATGTAGGAGATGATTTACAGAATATCACTGCTCCATCCTTTAGAAGAATAAAAATGTTCATGGGTAAGTTGAATTTCTGGGAAAAAAATTCCTAGAACACTTTTTACCAAACAAAAATATTCCTGTAGATGGATCAGCTGTGGGATTCAAGGACAAAATAAATTGTAAAACGCACAATCCTAAGAAACGCACAAAATGGGGTATGAGGATTTTTGTTTTGGCAGATAGTGATACTGGCTATGTTCAAAGTCTTATTCCCTACTATGGAAGGTACACAGGGCAGATCTGTAATTTATCATATCCTGAAAAGCAATTCAGTACGAGAATTGTACTACCTCTGATAGATTGCCTTGGGCTTTGTGCTTTTGGAGTTAGCTGATACCATTTATTTACTGATTGCTACTAAAGTAGTGTAGATTTAGCACAGGAGTTAGAGAGGTGCACATGTCACACCACAGGTACTATAATTGCTGCTAGGGTTGGCAACCCAATACTATAAAGCAAAGGGTTTTGAAAAAACTAAAATGTGGGGAAACCAGTTCTTACCAGAATGGCAACATGATCTTTATGGGGTGGGCAGTCTTGATGATTTCTGCACTTCATGATACCTCTATGCAGAAAACTACAATTTTGAAGAGGACTACTAGAAAAGATGTAGAAAAGCCACTGTGTGTGCTTGATTGTACCAAACACATGGGAGACGTGAATTTCAGTGTTCATTATTGCACAACATACACTTTTATACGAAAATCCCTGAAGTGATGGCGCAAATCATTTTTCTGGTGTCTGGAAGCAGCAACAATGAACTTATACATTTTATACAAGCCCCATCCATCAGTGAAAAATATTGGAGAGCAAGAGGATTAATGACTTCATTGTCAGAAATCCAGCATTAGCTAACAACAACATTTTATACAAAGTTCAAAGTTCCCAGGCAAGCACCCATCCCTTGTCCCATATGAAATACAGAATGTTACTTGTCAAGAGTCTGGTGAAAGGCACAAACAACTCAAGGCCAAGGTCACACCCCAATATGGCTGAGAGAGAGGAAACACTAAATAATGTGCCACATTTCATATACTATTTTGGAGGGAAAAAAACATAGACTGTTTGAGAGGTAGAATCGGAACTGATAAATGCAATGCCACAGCTGGGATTTGAACCACAGATCCTCCACTTACCAGGCAGGTGCTCCTACCACTAAGCTACTGTGACAACCTGCCAAAATGACATTGAATTCTACTACTGATTCGTATTTTTGTCCCGGTAAACCTCAAAGGCAGTCTCACATTAGAGACAATTACCCCAATGGTAACTTACTATTGCAAGTACTTTGTCCCAGGATTAAATAACTGTCCTGGGACATAAAGTACTTACTATTGTAAGGAAGGTCTGTGGTTCAAATCCCAGTTGTGGCATTGAATTTTTAAGTTCCAGTTCTACCTCTTACTATTGTAAGTTTCCCTTGGGGTATTTATCTCTGATGTGAGATTCCCTAGTGGTATAACTGGGAAAGTATGAATTAGCTGGGAAATTTAATGTCATACTGGCAAGTTGGCCATGGTAGCTTAGTGGTTAGAGCAGCCACTCGATAAGTGGAGGATGTGTGGTTCAAATCCCAGCTATGACATTGAATTTTTCAGTTCTGATTCCAGCTCTTAAACATTGCCCACACACGGCTTGTGTGTTTAAAAACATCAGCATTGTTTGTTGGCATAAATAAATAGGAATTACCATCTGAAGGTTACTTAAACCTGGGACTTACTATTGTAAGTCGCGCTAGGGGTATTTATCTCTGACGGAGATGCCCTTGTGGTCTAACCGGGAAAGTACGAATCAGCTGGGGAATTTAATGTCGTACTTTCAAGTTAGCCATGGTAGCTTAGTGGTTAGAGCAGCCGCTCAATAAGCGGAAGATCCATGGTTCAAATCCTGGCTATGGCATTGAGTTTTTCAGTCCTGATTCCACCTCTTAAACATTGCCCGTACACGGCTTGTGTGTTTAAAAACACCAGCATAACTGATTCTTAGTTTTTATTTTTGGTCATTTTCATACCAAAAGACATTGCTTCTCTCTTGCGACAAGTGGTTATTAAGCTAATCACACATCATTACAGGCTCTAATGTCAGAAATTGGGCTCTACTAAAGAAGTTAACTGTTTACAGAATACTTTATGCATGTTCACTCTTGCTTTCATACTTATAGATTTTATGGAAGTTAAAATATAATCCAGATTAAAGGAAGATTCCCTACACCAGCAGGGAATTGAACTTAGGACTCAGGGTTTAAAAGTCAGCATGACTCATGTATGCATGCAAGAGGAAAAGAGTATTGTAAGCATAATCTACCATCTACAGAAAGTTAGTTGAGAAAATAAGATTCACACTCAATGCCACTACCACTATATCATTTTTCCATGAAGGCTTCATATTTATAAATTTAGTTTTTGTTTTGAGAAGTGATTTTGCAGGGTTCATTGTACTATAGGTATTTAATTTTAACAAATTATGCACATTTCTGCAGCTGATGGACGAGTGGTGACAAAGGTGAGACACAGTAATGAAGAAACAACACCAGTAGATGGTTTCCAGGAGCCAGGAAGTTTTGTGCAAGACATTACGTATGATGCTGATATGGCTCAGATAGAGGCTCTGATAAACAGGAGCTCAAGATGCTGGCAGCAGCTTCGATATGAGTGTAAACAATCACGTCTGTTCAATTCTCCTTGTAAGTTCAATATTTAAACATCTAAAATAGAATTTTGTATTTAAAATAGAATTAAAAGCTCTTCACTTGCTCCACTTTCCTAGTATTAACTAGTACATGTATAATCAGGTGCTGGTCACATCAGCAGCTATCATTGACCATTGGTTCCTGAGTACATGCAGTAACAATTAACAATTTGGCATATAAGCTGGAGATCTACCATTAAGGTCCAATATTATTAACCTTGTTTTACTGAAAGATTAGTTACACCAAACCAAAAGTTGAACCGCAGGCACCGTCAGGTTAGTGAAACCACAGTGCACTACTGCTGATATGCCAGAATGCTGAGAAAAGCAACTATCTGTAATTTTCTTTTTCTTACACTAAAACTGAATGCTGTTGGTTACTGTGTTAGTGTAGAAAAATGTTTAAATATTCTGAAATTATGGCCACTCACAATTGAAAATTAGTGTAACAGTGTAACATTAAATTAAGGTGATAGGCAACCATTCACAACAAAAATAGTAGTGTTTGCCGTACAAGTTCGATCGCCAATCTTACACCACAATTAAATGCCATTGGTAACTAAAGTGTAATGTTGGCAATAAAGTTGCTGTGACTAAATGCTTTTGGTAGCATACAAAAAAGATTAATGTCTTGAAATAATGGCATATTGGATGAAAAATAAGCTGTGCAGTAATGAAGCTTGTAGCAGTTTTAAGTATATCCAGTGTCTTCTTCTGATGGTCTTCCTTCTGAAAACTTCTAGTTCATTTGAAATCTTACTGTTCTGTACAATTTGGGCAAGTTGGCTGCTTCCTGTTGTTTGGGATCCAAGTTTCCTGCAGTTGAGTAGGTGATCAGCATTCATTCTGGTCCCTGACTGTCGACAAAGTATACACTCCTGAGATATGAAGATGTTTATTTTGCACAGGTGTGCCGCAAGACAGTCATGCCCTGTATCGAGTCTGAATGATGCCACTGCTTCTTTCTGTGGTAAATGTTTATTGGTAGGCCATGCTGTTTGTATTTTAGCCCACTGTTTGTCTTTTACGTCACCCTGGATTTTAGTTTTATAGTCTTGCCGAGCCTTTCTATTCAAGAGTATTTTAATTTCTTGGGCATCCAGAATTTTATTTGTTTTTCATAGAGTTGTTCCTTTTTTTTGCTAGAGAATCAGCTATTTCATTGCCTTGGATTCCTACATGAGCTGGAATCCACTGTATTGCAGTATGTTTGAATTTGCAAATTTGGGTTAAGAGCTTCTTTATTTCTTGTATTGTGCTTGATTGTGGTTTTTGTCTATAAGAGATTGCTTGTATTACTGCTTTTGAATCAACTAGTATAACTACCTTTTCATATGATCTTTGTCTGTATAGAAGCTGTGTGAGTGCAAATGCAATTGTTTGTCTCTCTCCTTTGAATACTGTCTTATTTTGACCCATTGCAATATATATAATGACTAAAGAGTTCACAGTAAACTCCCGCTCCAACAACTTTTTCTATTATAAGTGAGCTGTCTGTGTAGACCCTCAGCCATGTTTCTGTGGGGTACCTCTCATTGATGGTTTCCATTGCCAACATTTTTAATATTTCTGCTGAATCCAACTTCTTATTGACTGGGTGTATGAGATCTGTATGAATATAATAATATATTCCATTTGATTTTGTTGCATTGGTGATTGCTTAGCCTCGTTTGGGATTCCTGTTTCCTTATAGTTGGTGATTATGGATATTGGGTCTTTTTGAGCTTTAAATTCTGCCATTGTCTTTGAGTTTATCCATGATAGATCTTTTAGGGATTTTGTCCTGAGATGTATATTTGCTGCTTGTATCATTTCTTGTTCTATTGCTATATTACCTTTATATAACTATAGTGGTATCAATGGAGTACTTTTAACACCTCCAGTAATCAGTCTCAATGTCCTATTTTGTATTGTATCTAGTTTCTTTTTAGTACTAGAGTTTGCTGTTATGGTTACTTCACTTCCGTACTTTAGGAGGGGTTTTACATATATTTGGTAAATTTTATTTAAAGTATCTTGGTAACTGCCCCATTTTGCTCCTACTAGGCGTTTAAGTAACTGTAATCTTACAGTTGCCGTTTGTTGATTTCTTCAATATGTTTACCTTCCTTCATTTTATTGTCTAAGGTTACACCTAGATACTTGGTACCCTCATTTTTTGAAGCAGGTTTCCATTCAATTCCAGTTTGAAATCATGATTCTTATGCTGCATGGTAAAGAACATAACTATTTTTTGTGTATTCACTATCATATTATGATCTTCTGTCCAGTTCTATAATGTTTTGAGAGCTTTGTTCATTTCTTCAGTAAGTTGTGTAGTTTGGTCAGCATTATTCTTGGCAGCTGTCTAAATGACCAGATCATCAGCAAATATGTTGCACTTCTTATCTTCCTTTCTTAGAAGTTTGAAAACAGTGTTGTTATAATCAATTTAATTTAAAAGGTGAGTCAATTAATAATGCTAAACAACACTGACATATAATTTTCTGGAACGCGTTTTGGAGGCTAACTTTCCTCCATTATCAACTGGACAGTTGTAAGTGTTGTTTAGTGTTATTAATTGACTCACTTTTTAAATTAAATGTTGCACTTCATTCGCTTTATTTTTTGTATTTGTTTAGGAAGCTCATTTGTGTAAATACTGAATAGAATTGGGCTAGTTGTTGCTCCTGGAGTAGCCCTGTTTTGATTTGTTTGTATTTGGATTCTCTGTTATATTTGATGGTCTACCGCTACAGATTTTTTTAATTTAGTTTACATGAATCCTCAAGAGTTATTTTGATCATGTATGTCATTGATTTATCTGATTGTGTGAGCACATTATTGTCTCATAAAAACTAGAATAATCTGTAGTTTATTAATTTACAATAATAAGCTGCAAATTACTGCAGTGCCTGTGAAAGCATATTATTTTTGTTTTTCCTTGTTACATTTCCCTCCCAACTTCCTGTAATACAATAAACTGTCGACATCACTAATTTAAACTTGAATGTGTTTGAGAGACTGTCTCCATTGTCAGCAATTTTCTGACTAAGTTGTAGATTGATTGTGTATGGTGAAAGATGAACTTCCAGAGAACATTTTCTGATGTAAATCAAAATTCAATATGTGTGTCCTGTTTTTTATGATCAGAACTTTCTTGCATGTTCCTAATTTGGTTGCATATGTGGCTGGTTTTAATAGCTTAATATTTGGCACAATAAGAAATAACGATATTACTTATGATTTAAAAATTTATTTTTAATACCAACTTCACTGCATGTAAAATCATAAAACAATATAAAAACCAACAAAAAATAATTCAAAAAGAGATAAAAAGCAACAAACAGATTAAAAATGGCAACTAAACAATTGCAACTTGTAATGGTTTGCAAGATACATATGAGTGATTCTGCTTCAAATAACTAACACAATTTGGTTAGTTAAATAGTTAAAATGTGATAGTGTCAAAAGAATGAAGCCTTTATGAGCTTTACATGTGAGAGTATTATTTCTAATTGGTCACACCTATAACCATCGATCTGAGACTGCGCTCTGCAGAAGGAAAAGTTTCATAGCTCTATGACTAGTGAGACCGAGGCATGGGCGGAAGAAATCCTGAAACATCTCATAGCATACAACACTGAGAACTATTACACAAGATGTACCAATACTACCTCACATACTCTGACACCAACATACCACTGGTATAAATAAAATACAGCTCTCAAAATTGTAAACATCCGTTTAAAACCACCACAAATGACACACCAATGTGGGGCTCGAAAGGAAAATTGATAAGCAAAGAAGCAAGAAAAACTGCCACAACCCTTTTTCTACTTCAAATAATGCAGATGGTGAATCAGCAGTATTTCATCTTTTTTAGAAAGATGTACCAAAATTTCGTAGCATGTTTATTTTAAGGAAATAAAATTATTCCATGTTCTTTAAAAAATGTTGTAAATATTTTGTTAGCCCAAGGATGGTAAGTTTGTTTTGGATGTTTGTTTAGAAGCTAAATAGCTTCACTGTGTGAAAGTTCCCATGTAATTTACTTTGAAGTCTAACTATAGAAACACTGAAATGAATAGGTACTTGAATTGAACAATGACAAGTTATAGCTAATTAGTTGTTCATTACCACTACTCTGTGGCACAACAGTCATCCAGGCCAAGGCCTACAGCCTGACCGCTCCCCCCAACACCTCTGTCCACCATAGGCATTATCAGTGAAGTTCAGTATGGAAGTGGGACGTGGTTAATGCTCTGGTGCCTCCTGAGCAGTTGTGCAGCCTTCTCTACCAGGAGCCACTACTTTTCAATCAAGTAGGTCGTCAATTGGCCCCTCAGGGATCTAATGAGGCTGAGTGCACCCTGGACCAGGTCTTCTAGCCAGAGAAAATCCCCACACTGGTATCAGGAATCAAACCCGGGTCCCCCACTTAGTAAACTACTGGAACAGCAGTCTCATTTTCAAGTAGTTGTATGATGTAATTGAATATAGATATCTGGATTCTGAATGTACATCTTTGTATTAAGGAAGACTATGTAACATGTGCTTTAAATGATGATTATGTACATGTTCCAGCGGACAGTGCAAATTTCCGACCTTTCTCCTGGTGGGTGTCACGTTACAATCAGAAGATGGACTTCTGGGGTGGAGCTTTGACTGGATCTCGAAAGTGCCATTGTGGCATTATGGGGCTGTGTGCGGATCCCACCAAGTGGTGTAATTGTGATTCAGGTAAGTGGAACATAACCTGATTTCTAAAGGCTTAATCATGTTTTGCAGTTTTGGAAAATACTTTTGTCCCTATACTTCAAAGTCACAAATTGAGCCAAAAATGAACTTCAGTTTGTTTTTCCTCTATATGCTTCCTATTTTACTATTGGAAACAGCACCAGGCATGACAGTTATAAACTTTCTGCAGGTTTGGAGGGCTGGCTGGAAGACGGTGGAGATATTACACAAAAAGAACACCTTCCTGTTAAACAGTTGAGATTCGGTGATACAGGAAATCCTTTGGATGAGAAAGAAGGGCGATACACCCTGGGTCCTCTAATGTGTGAAGGAGATGGTAAGCTGATTAAACCTCTCATAACTATGGTGCAGTTTTTAAAAAAGATTGTTAATACATAACAGCAGGACATAATGTTCTTCTCAGAAAGATGAAATACTGGGATAGCAGACGCGATTCCTATCTACAGGGTTGTGGTAACAGAATGGAATGCATAAATCAATGTTCCTTTATCACGACATATTTATTCATTAACACTTCGTTATTTTACACTCTCAGCACCATATTAATTAATCAAAGACCTTTACAATTAAATGATTTGGTAGAATCTACACTGGATAAAAGTTTGGTGAAAGTTCCATGTTCACACGCTACCAAAAAAAACACGTCTTATCATCTTGAGCATACAGACGCTAATGAAAATAGTCCTTGGCGTCGCTTTGGTACGACACACCGCCATTTTTTTATTCATCCGCGCAAATAGTTTTTATTGGTTGAACACAACAGACTATCTAGTAACAAGAAAACATTGGCTATCCTGAATATTAAAAATAAGTTCCCGATACACCCAAACAAGAACTAGAAATTTATACACTTTTAACAAACATTTATATGAACGATTTTCTATTGGAGTCTAATATTCTGTCTCAACTTTTTGAAAACCTGCTGATATAATTTCATTAATGAACTGAAAAAAACAGTTTTGACAATTAGTGTGGGGTCCATTAAGGTGAAATAAATGGAATACTAAATTTACTAAGGAGTCAAGTTAAGCATTCTGCTTACTTTATTCACCAGCTGTTTAGTAGACATTACCCATACCTTCAGCTACACACTGACTGTCTGGACATTAGGAAAAGTTCATTTTGGAGTTGTAGGCCGCTTGTGGTAGTTCGGTAAACTTGAAGGTATGTGTGCTTAGAGAATCAACAAATTAATTTTGCTGTCATTTCTGAAGCAGACAACCCCAACCACCAGAGACCCCAATTCAGTATTGGTGCTGTTTTTATTGAAGAGATGTTTCTTGTTTGAGCGATGTGGCTCTTATTTCCCTCAGGGCGTGGTAACGGATGGAATGAAAAATCACACGATGTTTCTTCACCACAATGTATTATTTTATTAACACTTTTTCTCTATTTTACATTCAAATAAATCCTCTTAGCACCATTTTAGATTATTTAAGTCTTTCCACTTTTTCAAAAAGTGGAACAAAAGCTTGATGAAAGTCTGGTAAATGTTCTACACATGTTCACACGCTACCAAAACACGTCTTATCGCCTTGAACATTTAAATGCTAGTGGACGAAGTCCAGCGTCACCTCACGTGATACTACCTTTCTCGTATACATCCGCATATGCGTCCATAAAATAGTTCCCGTATTGTTAGGGAAGCGATCTTTAGCTATTCTCCCTTTGCTATTAATATTGAACACATATAATTCTTTTATTTATACATATATATTAAAATTAAATATGGAAATATTTATGACGTCTTTAAACAAACTTAATTGTTTGTAACAATGAACATTAGTAACACGTTTTCGTCATGTAACCAACTCATACCAACATCAAAAAACAAATTACACTCTTAACAAATATTCACATAAACTATTTTCTTTTGGGGTCTTCTAATATTCTGTCTCAGTATAATGTTCTGGATTTTGTAGCGTTCAGTGTAATGATGTAGGCTAGTGTACACAAAACATTTAAAGTGAACAGGTGATAAATAAAGCAAGTAAGAGTGTTTAAGTTGACTCCTTAATAAATTTAGTGAACTAAAAAATGTCAGCAATGAGGTTATTAAAGTAATATCGTGAGACATCTGGCCTAAATGATAATTCTTGAGTGGAGCGAGAGAATTTATTTGGGAAGGTCATACCATGAAATGATACTGATCTGGAATATTTCATAAATAAAATATGAATTTAAATACCATATCGCAAAGATTTGTCCAGAAAATGTTAATTTCTATAATAAAATATCCTAAAATATATTAATTTCAATTCGCGTAGTTCAACTTATTCAGCACTACCAACTGAGGAAAACAAAACCCAAGAATTACATGTATTTCAATCTTCTCTTCTTATAACAGAAAACCAGTTTATAATCTCAAATAAATCTCACTTTATTTTTAACATTGGTGCTGAGTTTTTAAAAAGAATTATGCTTTGCATTGAGCTATGAGCTTCTTTTCTTTCTCTCAGGTTGTGGTACTGGGTGAAATGAATGAACACTGGATGTAACTTTACTATATCACTTTTATTTACGCCTTTTTCGTCAAATATTACACTTGTTATTGGTGCGGTTTTTGTAATTATTAATATCGTTGTGTCTTTGAGCTAATGAGATCTTTGTGATCTCAGGGCTTGGTAACGGATGGAATGAAAAATCACACGATGTTTCTTCACCACAATGTATTAATTTATTAACACTTCATCGATACTTTACATTAAATAATTTCTTTCAGCACCATTCTAAATGATTAAAAACGCTTCCACCTTCTCATTTAGTGGAACCAATGCTTGATGAAAGTCTGGTGAAAATTCTATGTTCACGCTACCTAAATATGTCCTTTCAGCTTGAACACACACACGCGAGTGAACAGTTTTTGGCGTCATTTCACGCGACACCGCCTTTTTCATATACATCCGCGTATGCGTCCATCAAATAGTTCTTTCTCGTTAGGGAAGCGATCCCTAACCATCCTCCCCTACTTTTATTATGGAACACATATAATTCTAATATTTATACATATATATTAAAATCAAATATGGAAAGATTTATGACGTCTTTGGGCAAACTTAGTTGTTCGTAACAATGAACATTTTTAACACGTTTTCGTCATTTGATCAATTCATACCAACATCAAAAAACAAATTACACTTTTAACAAACATTCACATGAACGATTTTCTTTTGGGGTCTTCTAATGTTCTGTCTCATTATAATTGAATTGACTTTCGTTGCATTACATTAACATTTGACATTTTTAAACAATTCTATTTTTCGTAACAATTGAAAAAATAGCAACACGTTTTCATTACTCAATTAATCCTTATCAACATGAAAAATAAATTACATTTGCAACAAATATTTACATAAATGCTTTCCTTTCGGTGTCTAACCATATATGCTGTCTGAACATTAACAAAGAACCTTTTTTCTGGAAAAGTACATTACTTATTAGAAGAACAATTGTTAAGAACACAGTTGTCAAATTGAAATGGAGTGCTATTTTGATTGTTATTGATTGTTGTGTAATTGTTTTTCAGCCGTTTATGGGATACGTTGGCAACACTGACTAAACAAAAGAATGACCGAATGATAATTTGTACAAAACAAAAGAATGACTAGGTGATAATTTGTATATGATAATTTAACGCCTCTATGTACGAAATAGTGGCAGGAAAATTCAAGACATATGGAAAACAGGAACAGTAAATCAAACTTTTTTTTTTTTTTTAGATCCATTAAGGAATTGCTATAACCTAAAACTTTGTCTTTTCCCCCATTGTTTTTCAGATCTGTTCAATAATGTGATAACATTTCGTATTGCTGATGCTACAATCAATCTACCAACGTTTGACATGGGCCATAGTGGTGACATTTACTTTGAGTTCAGGACAACAACTGAGAATGCTGTTATGATCCATAGTAAAGGACCTACAGATTACATTAAAATATCCATAATAGGTTAGTAATTTAAATTTATTAGAAATTATTGTGGTTCATGAGTAGAATTACAATGAAATTGCTTACCTAATGCTTCCAGATGTACTGTTTTACTCATAAATAGTATAATTTTTTTTTTTTTTTTTTTTTTTTTTTTTTTTTTCCCCTTCATGTACAATTTACTCAGAGGCAAAATTAAGTAATACTAGTGAATGGAAGAAACCTACTGTACCTACTCTTTCATAACTTTATTACTTTTTAATGAAAGTACAAGGGAAAAGGTTACAATGGATGTACTATATGTGGAAAATGTTTTGAAGGTTTGGTTGGAAGTTAAGCACTTCAAATAAATCATGCTTCTTTATTATTTAATTCAGCATATAATTATATGGAATCTAGGGATTAAAAATGTAATAGCAGTGCAGTAAATCATGAAGCACTCTTTCTCGAGGGTCTTTCAGTTTACAAAAAGTTTACATTTTACTAAATAAGAATTCAAATTAAAAAATAATTTGTGATTTATTCAACACAAACTTGGCAAAATATTTTGTGGACTTTTGATCACAATTTTGGTATTAATACTTTTGAAATTTCCTTTCTTTGTTTGTTTGTTTCTTTCTTTTTTTTTTACCGCTTTCTTGATCTAAAATATGTCTTCACTGATGTGAATCAGATACTGTAATATGGAAAATTTTCTTGCACATTGTTGTGGTCTACACAGTTACAAACAGTAAGATGTACTCATCGAAAAGTAAAATCAGAACTTAAAAATTCAATGACGTAGCTGGATTTGATTCATGGATCTTCTGCTGTACGCGTGGCTGCTCTTAACCACTGGGTTACCATGGCAACTTGCCTGTACCACATTAAATTCCCAACTGATTTGCATTTTCCCAGCAGACCACCAGGTAATCTCAAGTTTGAGATCACATACCCTATTGGCGACTTAAAATTATAAGTACTTAAGCTCCGGCCTTAAAGGTTTTTATTATAGTTTCCATATATAAGGCAGTCAATGATAATTGATTGTTAACACAACAGACCATGTATATGTAAACTTTGATAGGTAGAATCAGAACTGAAAAATGGAAATCCTAACTGTGGCATTAAAATTTTCAGTTCTGATTCTACCTTTCAAAGTTTGCCTACACACATCTGTGTGTATTAGATGAATCAATTATCATTGACCAGTCTTATACATGAAAAGATGTAGGCATTTATATCTCTATGGCACTAAATGACAGTGATTTAAGGTAGGTCATGTGAGTCATAAATTTTGTTATTCTATATGAATACCTATATTTGCTCCACCCTTAGATCCGCACTTGATGTAAACACAAGCCGTTAATAACTAACCAGCAATACGCCAAAACCAAAGCACACCACAAAATATAGTACCTTAAATATTGGCGATTATCTGTGAGTTTTCAGGATGTATGATAACCCTATTAAAGACTAATAGAATGTAACGTGATAGCAACGCTATTCCTAAAACTCCCGAGTAAATATCATTCTGTTGCATCTTAAACACAAGGCATGAGTCCACGTGGCATTTGTTTGTGTCAGTCGCAGCTGATATGAACACCACGTTATCGCGGAGGGATACAAGGTGCGGATCTAAGGCTGGATGGAGTATAAGCTCTGTTCTGGACATAAGTATAAATAAAATATATTTCACATTAACTTCAACATAACTAAAATAAACTTTTAACAGTTTATCAACCTTTAACAAATATATTAGTTAATTTGTCATAAGGCCGATTTAATATTCTACCACAGCAGTATATAATAATTAGGAAAATAAGAGATAAAGCTATTTCTAACTTAGTGTATTTTGTTCACAGTAAGTGCACATCTTAGGTCATGACTACAAAATGCACTTTAATGAAACTAAATACACTGTTCTATACATAAAAACTTTGCTTTGTACAATTAGGTGGAAATCGACTGCAGTTTCAATATCAGGCTGGTAGTGGACCGTTGGGTGTTAGCGTGGAAACTTCATATCGTCTGGCTGACAACAACTGGCACTCTGTGTCTGTTGAAAGAAACAGGTAGCTTCGACTTATCTTACATTAAAAATATTAATTTATATTACAGTTAAATTAAGCTATAAGCATCAACATCCTAACTGGGGATCCTTTTTTCAGGAAAGAGGCACGTATTGTGGTGGATGGTGCACTTAAAGCTGAAGTACGAGAACCTCCTGGTCCAGTGCGCGCCTTGCATCTTACTTCAAGTCTTATATTAGGTAGGTATGATGACCTAAAATTCTGACTATCAAAGTTAGAAATAATAGAACAATGCTCTTGAATAAACCTTCACAGTATTCAATGAAAAAAACTGAAGCTATAAGCAATGAAGCAATAAAAATCAGTAAATATAGAAAATATTTAGAGACTAGTCATCGCTTATGTTTTGTATTTGGTGTAATTTTCAACAACCTACACCAAATACAGAAGCTAAATTAACCCTAGTCTCTAAGTATGTTATATATTTGTTGAAAACAAACAGGTTTGCACGTTTTCTTTCTTTACTCATCACAAATAAAAAATCATTTCTGGTAGGGTTTATCTTCTGTGGAAAGCCATGGAAGTTGAAGTAAGCTTTATAAAATGACAGCAGAAAGTACAAGCTTTAAGTTACAATGCTGTTTGTTTTTGTTCTGCAAATCCCAATGAAAAAAGTGCTTATATCAATATCAATTAAACAGCTTATTGTAAATCTTTTATGCATCACTATTAATATCATTATATGATTTAGTAACACATGTACTAATATGTAAGCTTGTAAGCTATTAAAATATCAAAAAGGAGTGTATGGAAAATCAATAACCACCAGCACTATTACACACCCACAAATGTGTGAAATAACAAGTAAACATTTAGGTTATAACACTATGAATTGCCAGCACAGGGAAATATGTGATTTCTCGCTTCATAATCAAATGAAATTTGAGATGGAAATAAAGGAAATTAATGTAGGAGAGAGAAATTATCTCTCACTGGCTTTTAAGCATCATTCTACTGAGTCTAATTTGATTGTCATTGGTCACTCAACTAACTTTGGGCTCATTGATTGGCATAAAGGCACTCATTTAATTATTAGCAGTTTAGAAAACTTTGGCTCAGCTGTTATGTGCAAACTGTTTCATTTCTGCAAGCATGAAAGTTGGGAAGTGTTACTTACAGACATCGCAACAGTTGATCTCAAATGCGAGAGGAACTTGATTTTTATATAAGTACATTTTATGTTTAGGGGTAGTAAGGGGTAGTGATGCGCCTCCTATAGCCTCTCCTACCCAATTCCCATCCTCATCCTGCCCGTGGTGCACCCTGCTTTTAACAGATGAGGCTCTGGGGACCGAATCACAGCGGTATAACTGTTTCATCTAAAATGGAGGAAATGTCATTTACATATGTGCTGGCCTATCACAGCACAACACCGTCCCTCAGAGGCACATGAGGGGAAGGTCGGTGGATCTAAATACCACCTATTTAGTCCTCCGAGCTAGGTCCGATGGACCCGTTGACCAACGATAGGTGTGGTCCCCCTTGCAAAATGGGGGTTTAAGTCGGGTGATGTAACTGCCACATTGTAAAACTGGTGCCCGTTAAGAAAACAGTTACATGAAAGCCACATACATGAATATGAGTCCTAAAGATAAACATTCCGGAGTTAAAACTGTCCCCCAATCGGATCTCCGGGTGGGGACATCTTTAGGCAAATTTCATCACAACAATTCCAATACTTTAAGAATTCTACAATGGAATGCAGGAGGCATGTCCCAGCCTAAAAAACAAGAGCTAATGAAAATATTAAAAGACCAAGATATAGATGTCTTCACAGTACAAGAAGCCAATATATCAGAAGAACAGGAAGTATACTTTGAAATGGATCAGTACACTACACATATACTTCCAAAAGCTCGTCAAATAGCAAGTGGTATTCTTACAGGAATTAAAAGAAATATGAAAGCTACTATCCAAATCCAAAAAACAATGGAAGAACAAGATAAATCAGAAATAGTTAAAATTGAAGTATGGAAAAGTAACTACCACTATAAAATTTACAGTATCTACAATCCTCCAGACAATACACTAGATCTAAATTCTATTCCCATAGAACCCAAAAGTATTTTAATAGGTGATTTTAATGCACACTCCCCTAGGTGGGGCTACAGAGATATAAATTCAGCAGGAAGAGTCATAGAAGACCTATTAAACTCATCAACAATGGAATTAATATTTAATCCAAATGATCCACCCACTTACCTTCATTATAATGGTTCAGGTACAAATCCTGATCTTCTGATGGTGTCATCTGACATAATTGACAATACAAAAAGAGAAATAATAGAAGACCCAGGTTCAGGCCACAGAATCACCATAAACTCCATAAGAGGTCTAATAAATAAAAGTAACAAACCAAAAATTAAAACTTCTTGGAATTTTAAAAAAGCAGATTGGTCCAGTTTCCAAAATGAGATAGAAGGGAAGTGTAATATACTGTTAGAATCAGAGTTCAAGTCAACAGATGAAATGAATAAAAAAATTTGTGAAATATTATTGACAGCAGCCAAAACACATATCCCCAAAGGAAAGTTAAAGAAATATAGCTACTTTTGGTCTCCATCTTTATCTAAGTTAAAAAACGAAAGAAATATAGCAAGAGTCAAAGCCGAAAGAACCAAGTGTCCAGAAGATGTACAAAACTGGAGAAGAAAAGCAGCCATTTTTAAGAAAGAATTAATTACAGCAAAGAGGGCCAGTTTCACAAATTTTGTAGAACATATGGACTATAGGAAAGATGGAAATAAAATATACAAATTCCTTAATAAAACAAAATTATCAAAAAATACAAGTGAACCATTAAAACATAATAACAAAAGCTTAACTACAGATAGGGAAATAGCAGAATCCCTTAACAAGTTTTATGCTCAGTCACAAAGAATACCCCAAGCATATAAAAAACAAGATAAGGCTATCCAAAAAACTATCAGAGAAACTAATAAGCCAAAAGGTATACAAAATGATATTTTTATTCAGGATTTTAACGAAACAGAACTGGATTTAGCAATAGAACAATTACAGAACAAAAAATCTCCAGGACCTGACAAGATCCACCCAGAGTTTATTAAACACCTTGGCAGGAAAGGAAAAGGAATCCTACTTAAACTATATAACACGTGTTGGAGAATGACTGTACCTTCCGACTGGAAAAAAGCCATTATCATCCCTATTTTAAAGAAAAACAAACCCTCAAACAATATTAATAGTTTCAGGCCAATATCTTTGGCCAGTGTTATTGCAAAAGTGATGGAAAGAATGGTGGCATCTAGACTTAACTGGTTCCTAGAATATTACAACTTAATTAATAGTTCACAGACCGGCTTCAGACAGAATCATAGTACAAGTGAAAATGTACTCCTACTAAGCCAAGACATCAAGGAAGCTTTCAATAGAAAGGAGGATACCTTGGCAGTATTCATTGATTTTAAATCAGCATATGACTCAGTCTGGAGAAACAAATTAATTGAGAAGTTGCAATCAATAGGTGTGAAAAGTAACATGCTTAAATGGATAACTCAGTTTATTTCACAAAGATTTTGTGTCACAAAATATAATACATACATTTCCAAATATAAACAAACACACCGAGGACTTCCACAAGGTGCTGTTCTGAGCACAACACTCTTTAACATATATATAAATGACCTTCCATCAATAATAAAAACTTTAGAAACCAAAATTGCTTTATTTGCTGATGATGTAGTCATTTGGACTTCAGGCTCTCCAAAAAAAAAAAAAACGAATTAATTAAAGACAGAATAGAAACAGCCCTAAACAAAGTACATGAATGGAGCTCCAAAAACCTCATGACTATCAATGAGGAAAAAACAAATTATGAATTATTTACACTAAAATACAAACCAGTTAATATTAACATAAATTATAATGGTAAACCACTCAAAGCAGTTGATGATGCCAAATACTTAGGCATCACTTTCGACAGAAAGCTAAGTTGGAAAAAACATATTAACAAACATCTCAGAAAAGGTTGAAAAGAAACTGCAAATCCTGAAAAGGTTAGCTGGTGCTAAATGGGGCTGCTCAAGGAGAGTCCTTAACACAACATACAGAATGTATGTTAAACCAAACCTCTTGTACTGTTCTGAAGCTTTAATAATGGCAGCAAATGCTAACATCAATAAACTTGAACAAATACAAAATCAGGCTCTTCGCCTAATCACTGGAACAGTTAAATCCACACCTATTGATGCCATGCTTGCCTTAACACGGACCCCATCAATAACAACAAAAATGGAAGAACAAGCATTGCTCCAACACGAGAAAATGTTACGACTGCCAAACTCTAAATGGACAGAAGAGAACCTCCCCCTTTCAATCCTTAAAACTCATAATAGTTTCCTAGAAAAGGTAACACAGATAAATCCAAATTGAACATTCCTAACACCAGAGAAAATCTACTTATAAGAGAAAATCCATTGGAATTATTGCAACCTACCTTCAATTTGGAATTAATAGAGGAAATAAGTAAATCAGACACACCAAAAGAAATACAAAAACTTCTAGCTCTGGAAACAATCAATACTAGGTATCCCACAGAAGAATGGCTGCACATATATGCTGATGGATCCTCCAAGGAAAGCCTTACTGGAGCTGGAGTTACATGTTCACATTTTTCCTTTTATCATTCTGTTGGCAGAGACACAACAAATTATGATGGAGAAATAGAGGCTATATACATTGCTCTCCGACAATTATTAAATCTTCCCTTAAATAAATTTAACAAGGCAGTCATTCTTTCGGATTCTAAAGCTGCAATTCAGGGAATATGTTCAAATACTACAAAGAAGTCAACAAAAATTAGAGAATGCTACAAAATGTTAACACAACTCCAAAAAGTTAATAAGACTGTTCAGCTCCAATGGATTCCAGCACACTGTGGAGTCATGGGGAATGAAGCTGCAGACTCACTTGCAAAGAAAGGCACAACAATAAAACAAAAGTCTAAATTCAATTTCTCATATTCCTCAATAAAACGCTTGATCGTTAAAAAATTTTCTCATTCATACCTACAAGAAATAGAAACAAATGCCAAAGATAAAAAATGGATTACACTACTTTCCAACCCAGATATAATCCCCCAGAGACCACGGAAAACAGCGGTTGCAGCCTTCCGACTATTGACAAATCACGACTGCTTAGCAAGTCATCTCTACAAAATAGGTATCTCAGCCTCACCAATATGTGTCCTGTGTAACGATCCAGCAGAAATGAATGAAGACCACTTGAAGACCTGTGAAGCATTAAGATCAGAAGAAACTACAGTTCAAAAGTATTGGAAAGCACGAATGCTAATGGCTTCATTGCCAGATGCAAGGCACTAGAAAACAACAACAACAACAACAACAACATTTTATGTTTAAAGGGTATCTTACAAAGCAAGTCAGAATGATGCACCTGGTTTCAGAAATTTGTATAAAACTTAATGTATCGTGGGGCATGTACTTCAAAAGATAATCTCCAAAGTTCAAAAATTTATATGTAAAAATTTGGAGTTTTTTATTACTCTAGCTTCACTTTCTAAACCAGAACTTACTGGGACATGTTTCAGATGCTGTTATCCCCGTCATTTGCCTTGATTCACTGCCACACTGCCTCTTGTGATTTGTAGATGGCATTTTGCCTAGACATACTGCACCTTTATTCAGGACTTCAAAGTTTAATGAATTGTGGTTTTTTTTATACATAATTTTTCCCAGATGAGAAATTTTACTGGTTTTCTAAGAGCCTTTAAAAGCTTAAGTTTCTCTTTCAGTTGATGATCTGTGAACCAAAAATGTTCTGCAACTGTTGATTTTCCCTTTGTTTATATTTCACATTTCTCATGTGATCTTTGAACCTTGTATCCATATTCCTCTTTGCAATCTTCACATTCACTTTCATAAATAACATAAGTTCTTCCCACATAATTTTGTCATTTGTATTAGTCCTGAGTATGTTATTTAAGCAATGTTTGTTAACTGGGGTTAGAATTATGATCTTTAAATATTTTAGTGAATTTTTGAAAGGCCCATTGGTGGAATGTGAATTATGTGAATCATGGCATGATGGAAACAAGTCTTTGAAACATGTTCTAGTATAGAAAGTGAAGTTAGAGTAATAAAAACTCCAAATATTTAATATAAATGCTAAAATAACTTATTGCATTTTCCCAAAGAAACATTACCAAAATTTAGTTTCAGTGACTTGCTTCCACTTTCCATTGCAAGAAGCAATACTGTGGCAGGATGTGCTTCTCTTGATATGCTGGGTTCATTGTTAAGTTGAATTTTACCCCTCCATATTATCATGGCAGCATTTGGTCCCATCTTGTTGGGACATTGCAAACATAAGCTACATGCCTTTGTGGGATCGACCTTCCTACTAGGGTACCTCATTTCATCAGTTTGATCCAATGTGACCTGCCTCTGGCATGGGGTGCACTCAGCCCCGTTAGGTCCTGGAGGGGCCAATTGAGGAGCAACATGATTGAAAAGTAACGGCTCTGGTCGAGAAGACCACATAACTGGCTGGGAGGGACCGGGGCACTGACCACATCCCACCTCCAGTATTTCACTCCATTCATGACATCTGTGGTGAGCAGAGGTGGGGGACGCAGTGGTCAGATTGCAGGCCTAGGCCCGGATGGGCTGTTGTGCCACAGGGTTACATTTTACTTCCAATTATGCTGAATGACCTCCATGTCAGCATCAGAGCAGCTATTGCTGAGATTGGCCATGCCATGTTATAAAAGGTTTAGTAGAAAACTGACCATGGGCTTAATGCATATCATGCCATGCAGTATGTTTCACATTAAACATTTGTGATGTGCCTGAAGAAAATTGTAAAAGTTTATCTCTAGAATCATGTGTCCCGTAATATCATTATAACATGTTCATTGTATTTTATGCAATACATTTTTGAAATTGTATCCATCACTTTGACTTGTCCTGTATAGTCTGTCAGGCCTGTATGATAGTTGCCTTGTTGAGGTTAATTTATTTTAAATATTGAAACTGCCATTTTAATGACTAGAACTTGATAGTGATATGAATCAGTATGGTGCATATATCTAAAAATTAAATGCAACTGTTCAGTATTTTAAGGTAACATGATGTAAAAGTGATTTAATGTTTACTTGTCATCAAAGGTGCTACTGTGGACTATAGGGATGGCTATGTGGGCTGTATTAGAGCTTTGCTGCTGAACGGAATACAGACAGACCTGCGCAGCTATGCATTACGAGGCATATATGGTAAGTAACACTCATATTACTATATATAACTTTAAAACATTTTGGAAATTTGGAAAAAGATGGAAAATTTTTCAAAACTGCTCATTGTAGCAGTCCTTGCATGCAATAAACCTTGACTTACAAGTATATTTGTTAAAATGTTTTGCCAGTAAAGCATTTTTTACTTTACCACTTGGGTACATAGAGGAAGTATTGCATTCACCCAAAAATTTGGTATTGAGATTTCGGCTTTTTGGGGGCATGCTTCCACATTTTGATTTTCTGAAAAGTGGCACTTAGGAATAATGATTGAAATATATTAGGTTTAAGATAATAGTGTGAGTGGTAAAATGTATATCTCAAACATTCTGCTTTAGTCTGTGATGTCTGCTTCATGCTGACTTATATGTAACCTGTAATTGGTAAACCATAAAGGCCATTACGAATAAGAGTACGGATCTAGCAGTGGAGGTGACTGCATGTACAGAGAAGGAAGCTCCTGCAGCCGAGGGAAAAAGGAGTTAAGTGACATGGCAACTAAAGAGCAGATAAACGAAACAGTTTTAGTAAGAGATAAAGGACTGGCAGAAAGATTCAGGCAAGACTGGATGAAATACAATAAGGGAAACAAAGAAATAGATATGCTAAAACAGAAAATTCAGAACTTAAAAAGAACACTGGAAAGAATGGAAGACAAAAGCAGAAAATACAATGTAGTGATTTTAGGAGTTGAAGAGAAACACGGAGTGGGAGTATACCAGGATTTAAGAGATCTACTGGTGAACAGATTGAAAATACATCTAAAAGACCACAAGATTTCCGATGCATTCAGAATTGGCAAAATCCCAGGGAAAAGAAACATTCTTGTGAAGTATTATTTATTTATGCCAACAAACTTACTGTTGGTGTAAGTTAATCCTGGGATATAAAGTACTTACAATAGTAAGTCACCATTGGGGTAATTTGTCTCTGATGTGAGACTGCCTTTGTGGTTTACCAGGAGAAATACGAACTGGTTTGAGAATTTAATGCCATTCTGGCAGTTTGTCACAATAGCTCAGTGGTTAGAGCAGCCACCCGGTAAGCGGAAGGTCTGTGGTTCAAATCCCAGTTGTGGCATTGAATTTTTAAGTTCCAGTTCTACCTCTCAATTCTTGTGAAGTTTGTAAATACGCAAACAGCTATAGAAGTATTAAAACATGCAAAAAATTGAGAGGATCAGCTATTTACGTCAATAAGGACTTCATTTATGCACAAAGGATGCAAATGAAAGAGCTAATTAACCAGTGGAGACAAGCAAGAAATGAAGGCAAGAGGGTATACATTAAAAACTTCAAGCTGTACACAGTTGACCAGGTAGCAGAGAGGAAAAATGGACCAAGCAACAGGCAGTGGCAGGACCAGCAGCCATTGCGCCAAGAAAGGCAGAGAAATAAGCATTCATCAGCAGGAAATACCACAAAACTGAAGACTATGCAGCATTTTACAATACATGTGGTTCCAGCATCAAGTGCGTCGAACTCAAGTGTGAGCAAAAAACATGGTGGGGATATGGAAAGATGCGGAGCTCGAAAGAAACAGGGGAAAGAGCCAAGATGGGAGATGACAACAGTAGAGTGGTGGGAGGGAGCAGAAAAAAGTGTGAATGCAGAAAAAATGTCAAATGAAATAGCTAAGAAATCAAGGAGGGTGAGGGGGAAAGGAAGAACTAAGCAGGAGAGAAAGAAAGAAAGGGATATTTTGCCTAGAGTAAGAAGGTTAAAAAATGGTTGAGTAATCCATGAATGAGGTAGTAGAGGATGAAAGTGAGGTTATAGTGAAGAAGTGTAATCGGGATAATGAAGAGTAGCAAACTGTACAATGTAACTGATTAATAAAAGTTATAAGAGTGAAGCTGATAAGAAAAGTTGAGAAAGAGGGAAAGTGAATAGAGTTGGGAGATGAAATAAAGCAGAAATAAAAGTTAAAGGGTGGTAGCAGAGTGAGATTAATGAAAAGGTTAACATGTGTAATATGTATGTAAAAAGAAATTATAGAGTAGGGCTACCATAATCAGCAAAGGTGCCAGGGCCCAGCTTAGGGGTAGCCCAAGATGTGTAAGATTTGGTACTCAATAAATCATTCATTCTTTCATTCACAATAACTGAGAACAGGATGCAGTACGGAAGTAAAGCTAAAATACCTGTATTACGAAGTAAGGAAGCTTACTGGTGGCCAGGAATCGAAACTGAAACTTATTAAAATTTTAATTTGTCAGTTCCTGTTTCCTGGTATGGTATGTGAGAGTCACATAGTGAGTAGCTTTCATGGTATAAATTGTTTCAAATAAATGGCTGCTAGAATTCTCTCTAATCTCAAACTTGAAAGCAAAACTGTAACAACAAACAACCATAGACAGCGCAGAACAGACTAAGCCATTTATTACAAATGTATTTGGATGCTTTCACAAGAGAAATAAGAAATAGTAATGAGTGGCTTTTAGGAAATGTTTATTGTATAGAGTTTCTAAGTTAGTTAAGCTGCATTATGTAGTCTGAGTTGCAAGCAACTGAAAGTGCCATAGACTAGTCGCATACCAATGATAGCTGAATGCATTGAATCAACTTTCCACATTGCCCTTCAGACCTTTTGTCCAGGCAAGCCTCAGACTGCTGTTCCAAAATTAGAATAGTCAAAGATTAGTGGGACAGCTTTGCTGCCATATTTGATAACGTGACTGATCAAATTAAATGTGTTTACAATCAAGAACATCATTTAAGGACACTTGGTAGTTTCAGAATAGCAATTTCCATGCAGAATCTCAATGCAACGTATGTTAGTGTTTCTTGAAAACTATACCTGCAAGCTACCATAATCAAATCATAAGTAAAGTTAAAAAGTTTTACTTTTCAAGATTTTTCACACATTTTCTTCTTTAAGTGCACTATTTTCCTAAACAGTTAGTGACACATTTCAAATTTTGTAGTCACTTTACAACTATGTTATTCAACATAGCTGGTGAATGATTAAGACATTTTAATCAACAGTGGCAATTTAAAAAGTAAATAATTATGCACTTTTTATTTTTAAATTTTTTTGTGAGTGAAAACATTTTTTGAGGAGTTTCATGAGAGTGTAAAAAGCTTTCACCAGCTGTTTAGAGCAGTACATTCTGCATGTGCACAGAAAAAACTTAAAGATCTATCTATTATAGTTTTCCGGAAAAATGCACCTAAAGTTAAAAAAGCAAGTTACGGTAAAAGGCAAAAGAAGATGATGTGCAGTGTAAAAGGGGCATGACAGCCTGGCTGCCAGGTTTAAAACTCCATTTAAATCCTATTTAAATGCACTTAATTGCCACAAACACACAAAAACCTTATAAGGACATGTTCTGCAAACTATTTAGACTCATTAAAGAAAATGAAGCTATTAACAGTGAAGCAACAAGATTCTAAAGTAAGAACAAATTAGAAACTAAAAACTTCACTTGTCTTAGTAATGTTTGCAAGTTATTTTTTCAAACACTGACTCTAGTTTCGAGTTGACTCCAACTTATTCTCAAAGCTATACAAACAAATTCGTTACCAAAGCTACAATCCTTCATTTTTCTCTGAAAACAAAAAACATAGATACTGATTATTATTTATTTATGCCAACAAACTTACTGTTGGTGTTTTTAAACACACAAGCCGTGTGTGGGCAAAGTTTGAGAGGTAGAACTGGAACTTAAAAATTCAATGCCACAACTGGGATAGGCGGCTGCTCTAACCATTGAGCTATTGTGACAAACTGCCAGAATGGCATTAAATTCTCAAACCAGTTCGTATTTCTCCTGGTAAACCACAAAGGCAGCCTCACATCAGAGACAAATTACCCCAATGGTAACTTACTATTGTAAGTACTTTATGTCCCAGGATTAAATAACCTTCAGATGGTAATTATTATTTATTTATGCCAACAAACTTACTGTTGGTGTTTTTAAACACACAAGCCGTGTGTGAGCAAAGGTCTGTGGTTCAAATCCCAGTTGTGGCATTGAATTTTTAAGTTCCAGTTCTACCTCTCAAACTTTGCCCACACACGACTTGTGTGTTTAAAAACATCAACAGTAATTCTAAAGTAAGAACAAATTAGAAACTAAAAACTTCACTTATCTTAGTATTATTTCTAATTTGTTCTTACTTTAGAATCTTGTTGCTTCACTGTTAATAGCTTCAATTTTTCCTTATTCACCAACAGTAAGTTTGTTGGCATAAATAAATAATAACCATCTGAAGGTTATTTAATCCTGGGACATAAAGTACTTACAATAGTAAGTTACCATTGGGGTAATTTGTCTCTGATGTGAGACTGCCTTTGTGGTTTACCAGGAGAAATACAAACTGGTTTGAGAATTTAATGCCATTCTGGCAGTTTGTCACAATAGCTCAATGGTTAGAGCAGCCACCTGGTAAGCGGAAGGTCTGTGGTTCAAATCCCAGTTGTGGCATTGAATTTTTAAGTTCCAGTTCTACCTCTCATAGATACTGATGTTTATTTTAATTACCAATCTCTGAAAACAAAAATTTATAAATACAATCTATAGAAGGTAATTCAAAGTTCATAACACGGTTCCTGTTTTTTAAAATAAATTTTTTTTCCCAAACCATTAAATCTATAGGTCCACTTAATTGTTTTAATAATTTAACTTCTGGATTAATTTCATGAGTAAATGACCAAAAATGATCTGCCACAGCTGATTTATCAGTTTGTTTATATTTAATATTTCTAAAATGCTCTTTTATTCTGGTTTCTAAATGACGTTTAGTTTTACCAATATAAACCTTATCACAATCTAAGCAACTAAATTGATAAATGCCAGATTTTTTATAATTTGGTATTTTATCTTTTTTAGAAAAATTTAGTAAATTTTGTATATTAAATTTATTTCGAGGGACCGTATTTATTCCATATTCTTTAAAAATCTTTGTACATTTTTTATTGGCCCATAGAAGGTAAGTAAACTTTTTAAAAATATAATTATCTTTTATTTTTTTGAGGGTAGAAACTTCTTTAACAGCTTTTTGATACTTAAATTTTTCTATCTTTTTATGTATAAGATCTGTATTAAAACCATTAATTACTGCAGTGTTAATAATGTGTTTATATTCTGTGTCAAATTCTTCTTTATTAAGGGGTATATTTATTAACCTATAAATTAAACTATTCTTGCTTATCTTTTCATGAGCTTTTTTGAAACTCAAACTATAAAATCATTCCCTCTAATTTTTAAAATACGGTATAGATATGTGGATGACATTTTTGCTGTTGTCCCTAAAAAACAGATAAATGATGCTTTAAAACTTTTAAATTTACAAGATAAAGCTATACAATTCACTTTGGAAACTGAAAATAATGGATGCCTTTCATTTCTGGACTTAATAAACAAGAATTTGACACAGAATATAAACACATTATTAACACTGCAGTAATTAATGGTTTTAATACAGATCTTATACATAAAAAGATAGAAAAATTTAAGTATCAAAAAGCTGTTAAAGAAGTTTCTACCCTCAAAAAAATAAAAGATAATTGTATTTTTAAAAAGTTTACTTACCATCTATGGGCTAATAAAAAATGTACAAAGATTTTTAAAGAATATGGAATAAATTTGGTCCCTCAAAATAAATTTAATATACAAAATTTACTAAATTTTTCTAAAAAAGATAAAATACCAAATTATAAAAAAATCTGGCATTTATCAATTTAGCTGTTTAGATTGTGATAAGGTTTATATTGGTAAAACTAAACGTCGTTTAGAAACCAGAATAAAATAGCATTTTAGAAATATTAAATATAAACAAACTGATAAATCAGCTGTGGCAGATCATTTTTGGTCATTTAATCATGAAATTAATCCAGAAGTTAAATTATTAAAACAATTAAGTGGTCCGATAGATTTAATGGTTTGGGAAAAAAATTTTATTTTAAAAAACAGGAACCGTGTTATGAACTTTGAATTACCTTCTATAGATTGTATTTATAGATTTTTGTTTTCAGAGATTGGTAATTAAAATGAACGTCAGTATCTATGTTTTTTGTTTTCAGAGAAAAATGAAGAATTGTAGCTTTGGTAACGAATTTGTTTGTATGGCTTTGAGAATGAGTTGGAGTCAACTCGAAACTCGAGTCAGTGTTTGAAAAAATAACTTGCAAACATTACTAAGATAAGTGAAGTTTTTAGTTTCTAATTTGTTCTTACTTTGGAGTATTTAGACTTGTCGCAAGGTAACAGGGAGGAAGCTGTGATGTGTTGATTTCCAGATAAATGTATTATCTGCAATCATTGATCTGCACTTATACATTTCCCACAATGTTGGCAAAATAAGTCCCTACCATCAGGCTAAAAATGTTTTCAAACCCCAGTATGTATTTCTGTAAACGTTCATGCACACTTGATTTCCCTTTCGGCATGTTAAATAATTCCCACACCTAAGATCAAACATTTACTACTTAAACTGGATCCTGACTTAAACAAATAGATACACAGTTACAAACCTAGGACTGCAGATTGAGGATCCACAGAGTTTATCAAGGTTGTTCCCTGCTCCTTTTACTGTGTACAAGATGAGGCATAAGGTGGGTGGATGGGGAGTGTTTTTAGATGATAATATTGCAGTAGGTGTTGCAACATTATGTGCTAACGCAGTTCTTGCATAATTTCTTTCTTGATTGTGAAATAATTATTAAAATATTTATTTATTACAAAAAGAGCAGAAATATTTAATTTAATTTATTGAAAAGTATGAAAAATGTGGATTTTTTACAATTTGTCAGGCTCTCCAAAAAAAACCTGAATTAATTAAAGACAGAATAGAAACAGCCCTAAACAAAGTACATGAATGGAGCTCGCAAAACCTCATGACTATCAATGTGGAAAAAACAAATTATGAATTTGAGAGGTAGAACTGGAACTTAAAAATTCAATGCCACAACTGGGATTTGAACCACAGACCTTCCGCTTACCGGGCGGATGCTCTACCACTGAGCTATTGTGACAAACTGCCAGAATGGCATTAAATTCTCAAACCAGTTCGTATTTCTCCTGGTAAACCACAAAGGCAGTCTCACATCAGAGACAAATTACCCGAATGGTGACTTACTATTGTAAGTACTTTATATCCCAGGATTAAATAACCTTCAGATGGTAATTATTATTTATTTATGCCAATTATGAATTATTTACACTAAAATACAAACCAGTTAATATTAACGTAAATTATAATGGTAAACCACTCAAAGCAGTTGATGATGCCAAATACTTAGGCATCACTTTCGACAGAAAGGTAAGTTGGAAAAAACATATAACAAACATCTCAAAAAAGGTTGAAAAGAAACTGCAAATCCTGAAAAGGTTAGCTGGTGCTAAATGGGGCTGCTCAAGGAGAGTCCTTAACACAACATACAAAATGTACGTTAAACCAAACCTCTTGTATTGTTCTGAAGCTTTAATAACAGCAGCAAATGCTAACATCAATAAACTTGAACAAATACAAAATCAGGCTCTTCGCCTAATCACTGGAGCAGTTAAATCCATACCTATTGATGCCATGCTTGCCTTAACACGGACCCCATCAATAACAACAAAAATAGAAGAACAAGCATTGCTCCAACACGAGAAAATGTTACGACTGCCAAACTCTAAATGGACAGAAGAGAACCTCCCCCCTTCAATCCTTAAAACTCATAGTAGTTTCCTAGAAAAGGTAACACAGATTAAATCCAAATTATAAGAGAAAATACATTGGAATTATTGCAACCTACCTTCAATTTGGAATTAATAGAGGAAATAAGTAAATCAGACACACCAAAAGAAATACAAAAACTTCTAGCTCTGGAAACAATCAATACTAGGTGTCCCATAGAAGAATGGCTGCACATATATACTGATGGATCCTCCAAGGAAAACCTTACTGGAGCTGGAGTTACATGTTCACATTTTTCCTTTTATCATTCTGTTGGCAGAGACACAACAAATTATGATGGAGAAATAGAGGCTATACACATTGCTCTCCGACAATTATTAAATCTTCCCTTAAATAAATTTAACAAGGCAGTAATTCTTTCGGATTCTAAAGCTGCAATTCAGGGAATATGTTCAAATACTACAAAGAAGTCAACAAAAATTAGAGAATGCTACAAAATGTTAACACAACTCCAGAAAGTTAATAAGACTGTTCATCTCCAATGGATTCCAGCACACTGTGGAGTCATGGGGAGCGAAGCTGCAGACTCACTTGCAAAGAAAGGCACAACAATAAAACAAAAGTCTAAATTCAATTTCTCATATTCCTCAATAAAACGCTTGATCATTAAAAAATTTTCTCATTCATACCTACAAGAAATAGAAACAAAGGCCAAAGATAAAAAATGGTTTACACTACTTTCCAACCCAGATATAATCCCCCAGAGACCAAGGAAAACAGCGGTTGCAGCCTTCCGACTATTGACAAATCACAACTGCTTAGCAAGTCATCTCTACAGAATAGGTATCTCAGCCTCACCAATATGTGTCCTGTGTAATGATCCAGCAGAAATGAACGAAGACCACTTGAAGACCTGTGAAGCATTAAGATCAGTAGAAACTACAGTTCAAAAGTATTGGAAAGCACGAATGCTAATGGCTTCATTGCCAGATGCAAGGCACTAGAAAACAACAACAGAAATATTTATTTACATTTTTGTTGTTGTTGTTGTTGTTCTTGTGAAATATGTTCTTTTATGTGAAATAGATATTTTAACTACTTGGTTATGTTCAATTCCATATGTCTGTTAAATCTGAGATTTCATGTAAAGTATCCTCCTAGATCTTTATTTTAAAATATTTTCAGTGGTATCGACTGTATACGAAGATCACTACGAAAGTTTTGAGATGTGGGAAAATGAAAGTTGATCCACTCGAATTGGATGCAGGATGGGGTGGCCCCATCCGTGAGTGGACTGGTGTCGGGTAGTGCCTCTCCCGCTTTGGGGGTTCGGGCGGCGCGGGAATGAACAGCCCATGGCGCTCACGTACTCAGTCCCTGCAGTGTGCCTTGGAAGAGGGCATTTTTGCTTGATGATTTTCTACAACCTTAAAAATGAGTTAAACCAGTGTCAGAGTCTAAAGTTTGTCACAGGTTTTTGGGGACATTGCTCCTTCCCATGCCACAGTTTTCTGGTGGTTTCAGGAATTTAAAAGATGCCAAACATCTTCAAAAGATGAGAGAAACACACATCCAGTAACGTCAGTGACTGAGGAAAACACTGCAGGAATGGCAGCCATGCATGAGACTGCAAGGAATCCTCAATCACAATGATGCATTCACACACACACACACATGGCTAACATCACTGTTCAGTTCCTGGAACCTATAGATTCATCCACCATACAGTCCCAACCTGGCCCCATGTGGCTTTCTTCTGTTCCCAATGATAAAAAATTGCACGCCTGGAGAGAGCAAAATGCGTTCTTCCAAGCTCCTGACCACCTGCACACCACAGGTTGTTCATCCTTGCGCTGCTGGAGTTCCTGTGGTGGGAGGGTCACTGTCTGGTGCCGGTTTGCTCACAAAGGATGGGGCTGTGCTGTCCTGCATCCATTTCGAATGGATCAACTTTCTCACATCTCAAAACTTTTGTAGCAACTCTTGTATTATTAATTCTGTAAAATATCACTCTTTGATACATTATCTACAAATAGAAATGTTACTTTGTTGGCAGTTATGAAAGTTTTGGTGAACCCTTATTGCCTGTTAGGGAGAACTGGTACATTGTTCCACCCAAAAATTCAGTATTTAGATTTCACCAGAAATACATGATTTGAAGTCTCCTGAAGCCAAAAAAAGGACAATTTTAGAAATACAGATTCAGATTTATTCACCAAGAAAATTCATATAGAATATAGGCTTTGTCAAAAAATGTTAAAACAAACATCATATTTGCAATATACAAACTTTAAGAAATAACACAAAATTGCACGAATATGAAACACAGATACCCAGCATTTGCCTTAATGAGTGAAGGAAACCAATCAGGCATACAGTAGCATTTGAACATTTTAAATTGATTAGATTTGTATGTACAGTATATTTACAATTGAGAGTACTAAATACAGGTGACGAGCACAATCTTGGTCTTAGAGGCTGTTATCAAAGCTCTTCAAAAATTAATTAGAATGGATAGCTTATTTACCTAAATTCTAATTCTAAATAAACTAGTGATTTAGTGCAAAAGGTATCAAAATTGGGTATTCATAAATTCGTCAACTAAATAAAACATATTTTAAGAGCAAGTTTTTAACTATTTTTAAATGCTTTTGATCTGTGGAACTTTGATGGCCTCAGGGATTTTATTATGTAAATTAACACCTTTATGGGAAACTCAATTTAAACTTTTTGTTAATCTATGTTGTTGGAGATGGATTACTGTTGCTATTGGTGTATTGTATGAATGGTATTCATTATTAAGCTGCAAGATGCTTTTATTTCCATGTATGAATGAAACTGTTTCTAAGTTTTAAAGACATGGTAAAGTTAGAATTTTTAGATCCAAAAACGGTGGCTTACTTGGAGTGCATTGGTTGACTTGTTTGACCAATCTTATTCTTTTTTTGTAGTTTGAATATCTTAATGCAGTTGTTGGAATCTCCCCAAAAGGAGATTCCGTATTCCAATACTGAATATACCTAGCCAAAATACACTGTATTTAAGACATCTAGATTGCCTAACACTCTTATAGCATAGCCTGTATGATGCAATTTGTCGGCTAGAAAGTTGACATGTTCTGTCCAGTTGAGTTGGGAATCAACAATCCCCAAAAACTTGGTGTAAGGGCTCTCACAACCAAAGTATTAAATATTGAGACTGAAACTGGATTAGGAACTCCCAATTTTTGATTGAATTTAAAAGTTACCATCTTACATTTATATGGAGCTTGTCATCCATTTCTGCAATTCTTTGATGGTATAATTGATTTCTTCCTGCATAATTGATTTCTTACACCATTATTTCTGAAAATAAGATTTGTATCATGTGCAAAGAGAATGTTATTGATTGGTGGTAGGTAAGATGGAAGATCATTGATATAAATTAGGAATAGGATTGGTCCCAAAATGGATCCCTGTGGAATGCCAAATTCTACAGCAGTAGGATTTGAACAAGCTCCTCTTAATTCAACTGTTTGGTAGCCGTTTTCAAGATAAGCATACCATTTGTTAGCTGTGAAGCATCGTTATGTTTGAGAAATAATGAATTGACAACTGAAAAATCAAATAGATGTTGACTTCTTATTAAGTGTCTAGCTAATGTTCAGAATTTAATAATAAATGATTCTTCTCGTGGCTTCCCAGTATTTCTAAAACAGCTAGTGATTAACGTTCTTTACTCCTGCATAACTAGCACACTCTTTGTATGAAATTATTTGATTTTTCTCTTCTCTTACTTAGAAATGACTAATAGCATTTTTACTCTGAAAAAGAAATGCTATGGACAGCATAACTCAAAATTAAATATAGTTAAATTCCAAACTTAGTATTCTTCGAAAAATCCATTCAAAGAGGTTGAAGAAAATACCCCATACCAACCTTGCATAAAAAATTTGTGCTTATTTTCACTATGTCAAAAATGTCTTGTGACAGTTCTAATTTAAATATTAAATGATACATATTTTCATGGCCAATAATAAAATTTATTTGCATTTTCTGTGTGGACCTTTTCATTCTGAATAAGTAAAATGTATTATCTTTAAACCATAAGATAAAGGAATACTAAACATAAATGTAGATAAAGCATAAAGTTTGTATGCATTAATTATTCGTGAAATTTTTTTTGCTGTTGAAGTCAAATTTCATATACAATACAATTTTAGAAGTGTTTAATTGCTGTTTGTTTCTTGTGTCAGATGAACAGTATCAAATTTCGGCACGAGGAACATTCCATGCAATATATTTGCAGTGGACTGTAACCATTTTGTTAGTAATATATTTCTTCTGACCCCGATGCTATTAGGGTTCCCGAGGGCTAGGGAATCTTTATTTTTCCAACCTCTCCATTTCTCTAATTTCTTTATAAAATCTTAACCCCTAACATGCTGACCTGTCATGGCATGTAATACGTCCTCTGATTGGTAATCAGAGGATATGGTCGGTGAATTTATTTTGATAACTCTCCTGGTCAGGTCGGTGAGACCCGTAAACCGACAGGTGTGGTCCTCCAGACATTCTGGGGGTTGTGAGAGAGCGATGTGACCGCCATAACATAAAAATATGGTGCTCTCTAAAAAGCGGTTACTATTACTGCTATTGCTTTCTTCAATATCATCAGTGAAAAATATTGGAGAGCAAGAGGATTAATGACTTCATTGTCAGAAATCCAGCATTAGCTAACAACAGACTCATATTAAGCAAAAAACCAAAAATCCCTTTTTTTATCCAAAATCATTACCAAGTTTCCTTAAGCCTATTCTCAGCCAAAAACTAGGGAAGTGACTCTCTTCAGCTGGCATTTACACTCTGCTCCTACAACACACTGTGTGTAAGCACCACCCAGCAAAGCATCAGCATCCAACTGGTGCAGCTTTTGTTTATGATAGGATGAATGTCCTTGTCGTTGAGTCTTATGCTATTTTGGGTCTTGGTACAGGGTGAGATAAATTATTGGACTCAATTTTTATGTTTGCTGAGTTTTTTATTCATACCTTGTAGATTCTCACAGTTTGTTTTTAAATCGTAGCACAATTTTAAAATCTTTAGTTTTACTGATTCGTATTTCCTAGCATGATTGAGATTATGTATCTAAAGATGTAGCAAAATCTTGCTAAATGTGTCATCTTCTTATATCTTGTTGATTTAATTGTATTGTAATAATTAATACAATATATACTTTGATTTCTTGGAGAATTAATAATGAATAATGTCTTTCATGTTCAACAACATGGGTTCGAGAATATTGAACTGATCAATAATCAATTTCTTGGAGCCTTGACTTAAAGAAGCGTCAACCTGTGACAAGTTTGTCGGATCGAGAGAAAGTTTAATATACCATGTCACTAAGGTGACATGTTCAAATATTGTCTTGCTTAGTTATGCTTTCTTGTGACATTTAATGACATCATACTTTGTGTTTTGCTATAATCCCAAATTTGCTAAGAAAACAATATTAATTTGTCTTTTTAACATTTTGACATTAAATACACACAAAATAACTTAATTATATGAATACAATTGAAATATAACATTTAACAATAATTATATAAAAAAATAGACAATCTTCTTGGCAATGAAAGAATGATATGGGGCAAACAACATCAAATAGATATATGCATAAAGGCAAGTTCATGATTAATTCTATTACCTCCGGGGATAAATAATATATACTGTTTCACAACTTAACAAAACACAGGTGCTGTGATCTATATGAGTTTTAACGTTATGAAGGCACAACGGCTCTTATGGAGAATCAGCGCGGCATTGCTACATATGTTGCGCCATCATGATTAATGCGCTTTTGCTCACAACCATGATTATTATTAATTATTATTGTATTAGTACTAGTGTTATTAGTATTAATATTAGTGCTATTGTTGTTGTTGTTAGTATTAGTATCATTACTAGTATTAGTGTTATTATTAGTTATATTATTACTATTGTTGTTTTTGTCATCGTCGTTATCAAACACCTAAGAATTGTATGATCTGAAGCTTTCCTGGCAACGAACATATTCAAGATGTCCTTGGGCTTTGAGCCAGGTGTAGTGATGAAGAGCCATCAATGTTTCGGGAGAGATGCACACTCCCGAAATGTTGATGGCTCTTCATCACTACACCTGGCTCAAAGCCTGAGAACATCTTGAATACCTAAGAGTTATTTTTCACTCTCCACTTTTAATAATTTTGCCCTTCTTTCTGTGATCCATTGCGCACTGATCGCTTAACTGCAATGCACACGATTAGCAATGAACTTCTAAAACTCACTTATACCTCAGATTTCCAAAACCTATTGAGATCCTCCACTGAAGTATCCCTTATCGGCCCTTCAACTGCCACATCACATCTGGTTTTCATCATCTCCAAGACACGACTGGGTTGGCAGTATGCATTGCGCGCTGCAAAAATTTGCCTTTAAATGGTGATTCATGGATGCCTTGGTACTGGAGACGTTTTATATGTATATAAAAAAATAATTTTGTTATTTCCTTGACAACTTTGCTGCTGGAAGCTTTTATGTGGACTTACAGAACGAGAATTAGCCAGCAACAACATTTTCCACTGTATAAACGAAGAATCCTAACTCTTTGTTTTAAGCTTTATCTTTTTAAAAAATATGTTTAGACATATTGATATAATGTAAATATCAACATGGCCTATAAAAGCAAGGGAGTAATCCAGAATTTTTTCATTGCAATAATTTTGGTTTAAAACAATGTTTAGACATTCGGAGTGAGAAAGATGTTAAAAATCTGCTTTCAACAAAATTTTAGATTTTATTATTTTAAAAAAATGTTTAATTACGTAAAAGGTTTATTGTGCATACCATAGTATTCTTTGACACATTTCACATCAAAATGCATGTTATTACTTTATCTTAGTAAAGTGACTAAGTAACACACTGTACTTTTATACTAATATTATAAAGAGAAAATTTGTGTACATTTGTAGGGTAATCTCAAAAACACTGGCTGTTCTTGATAATTTTTTTGTCATTGAAAAAGCCAGTTCGTTCTGACGGACATGGAGCTATAAAACACTTCCATTTCTCTATAAAATCTTAACCTCTAACATGCTGACCTGTCATGGCATGTAATACGTCCTCTGATTGGTGATCAGAGGATATGGTCGGTGAATTTATTTTGATAATTCTCCCGGTCAGGTCGGTGAGACCCGTAAACCAACGACAGGTGTGGTCCTCCAGACATTCTGGGGGTTGTGAGAGAGCGATGTGACTGCCAAAACATAAAAATATGGTGCTCTCTAAAAAGCAGTTACTATTACTGCTATTGCTCTCTTCAATATAATCAGTGAAAAATATTGGAGAGCAAGAGGATTAATGACTTCATTGTCAGAAATCCAGCATTAGCTAACAACAACTTTATCTTAGTTGCATTTGAAAACACTCGCATTTGGCAACAGCGTACTTGATTCTTCCATAAGAAAAGCATGGTCCATAAGAGCCCATTGTGCCTTCATGACATGAAAATTCCTGTAGGCTAATTGAAAAGTTTACAGGAACATGCACTACTAAACAGAGGGAGATCATGCCATGCATCCTCTCATCCAACACTACTGCACCAGACTACAGTGTGAATCCATTGAAATTTACAAACCTCCAAACAGAAACATAAAAATAATCATTGTCAACAAAGGTCAATATCGACGGTAAAGAAGAAGCATTAAAACTACTAGCACCCACTAACTGAGTATATTATGGACACAAATAGCAAGAAATTACCCCATCCATCAGGCCAAGGAGGAACACAGAATAACTAAATTCTTTCCCAACACAACTGGTCCTGTGCCCATCATCTAAAAGCAGCTTCAGCATAAATAATTTAGCAATTCCTGCCAATGATCATTTGCAGCTGAACCTTTACAAAGAAGACTTGGACCATGTCATTGAAGATGTCTGCCACAGTTGTCATCTGGATTGAAAACTTGCAGTAGACCACAGGTTCTTAGCTCAGAAGTAGACTCCAGCCATGAAAGTCTATGCTTACAGAGCAGGATGGCTCATGCGGTAACATTGGTGGCCCATATTCAGGAGGTCGTGGGTTCAATCCCCATGGCTGACCTTCCTGATCCATATTCAGGAGGTTGCATTTCAATCCCCTTGGTTAACCTTGCTGACCCATGGGTGTTTTGGAGGTTTCCCCAAGTTGCCAGGCGAATGCTGGAAAGAATTCAATATCCTCCGAATTTCCTGTCCCTCTTATTTCATTACATTAATCATTTCATTACACCACTTATCTCATTAAGTTTCTTTCAGGGTTGGAAGCATTAGCAAGTGTTGCAGCAGCAGCACAGCAAGGGGAACAATTGCAATCTCTTACCCCGGATTGGAAGGTTTCTAAGCCCCCCCTTGGGATGGTACAAGTCCGAAGGGTGGGAGAGAAGTTAAGCCAACCTCCACTGAGGTGCTTCCAACTAGGAAAATGTAGGGAACTTGCCACCTGCTCTGCCATGGCAACATTCCCAGGCATGCTTAGGATCCATTTGCCTCATCCATCCTCCTAGAGTGTACCCTGTAAGGGGCATAGGCACAAAAGACCGCCTTTCAGTCAAGCTGCTAAATCCCACTCTGCAAGTTGTCATGCAGTCAATTACATGCTTAATCAGAACCTAACCAACTACTTGGAAAGCAATTGGAGTACAAATTATGCTGAGATGAATTGAAAATGAACATATGTTGTACTGCATTAATCACATAAAGGATGCAGACTTTGTTCATGAGATGAAATTGTTGAGAGCATGATAGAAAGAAACACTTACTAGAAAATGCAATCTTAACTCTCACTTTTTTATATTGGAATTAGGAATGCGTTGATGACACTTTAGTTCAGTTATTATTCATGAAGTATTTACAGTTTTCTTATTTCTGTTCTCTTTCAAGCAGTATGTAGTTTGATTTATGGAAATAATTGGTGTTTTCTATAGGTATCAGCTCGGGATGTATTGGTAGATGTGATAGCAGCCCCTGCCTAAACAATGGAACATGTTTGGAAGGATATGACAGTTTCAAATGTGACTGTCGTTGGACTGCTTTTAAGGGTCCTATTTGTGCTGATGGTAAGTATTGACCTATACCATAAATCTAAACTGAGTGTTGGTGACTAAAGATGGACAAGAAGATATTACTTTAGTAATGCACAATTATGTTTTGTGGCAATACAATTTTGATAACATTGAGCTACTGTGACTGGTTTGAGAATTCAATGCCATTCTGGCAGATTGTCACAGTAGCTACTGTGACTGGTTTGAGAATTCAATGCCATTCTGGCAGATTGTCACAGTAGCTACTGTGACTGGTTTGAGAATTCAATGCCATTCTGGCAGATTGTCACAGTAGCTCAATGGTTAGAGCAGCCGCCTGGTAAGCGGAAGATCTGTGGTTCAAATCCCAGCTGTGGCATTGAATTTTTAAGTTCTACCTCTCAAATCGTCATTATTTCTTAGATTGTATGTGTAAATATAGTCATTTTTTGGATAATTTTCTTGTAAGATGTTTTATCGTCTCATGGATGTATATACATGGAACAGTCAAAATACCAAATTCTTTATACCTTGATCTACATGTGTCTTCTATTTACATTGCCTATTAATCTAATTCCTTTTTTTTTAGTTTAGTTTAAAAAGCTTTTCCTTTTCTGTTGTAACATTTCTCCACAATGCTATTCCATATTTTAAGTGTGAGCAAACAAATACATAGTATACCTGAGAGGTAGAACTGGAACTTAAAAATTCAATGCCACAACTGGGATTTGAACCACAGACCTTCCGCTTACCGGGCGGCTGCTCTAACCACTGAGCTATTGTGACAAACTGCCAGAATGGCATTAAATTCTCAAACCAGTTCGTATTTCTCCTGGTAAACCACACTTTGCCCACACACGGCTTGTGTGTTTAAAAAACAAAAAAATAAAAAAAAAACACCAACAGTAAGTTTGTTGGCATAAATAAATAATAATTAACATAGTATACCTGTTTTAGTGTTTCATCATCCATGGTTTTCCTCTCCTGTCTCATTATATACAAGCCGGTATTTATCTTCTTTTTTATGTGAGTTATATGTGGTTTCAAATTTAAGTGCCTATCTATTATAATTCCTAAAACATTTGTGTACTGAATCTCTGGGATTTTTTTCTCTGTCTATTTCCAGTTGTATACTATCTAAACTACTTTTTTTAGTTTAAAATGTATCTAGGCTGTCTTTTTAGTATTTAAATCCATTGTAAACCAAAAAGGTGAGTCGATTAATAACACTACACAACACTTACTTATAATTTATCAGGACATGTTTCAAAGGCTTGACTTTCCTGGAGTCGATGTCCGGTTGTTAATGGAGGAAAGACACGCCTTCGAAACATGCTCCAGTAAATTATAAGTAAGTGTTGTGTAGTGTTATTAACCGACTCACCCTTTTGGTTTAAATTGATTATTACAACACTGTTTTCAAACTTCCATGAAAAAAATATTTAAAATCATGTCTAAATTTATATAATAATGTTTTATTTTTTCCATTAGCTGATCTGCTTTTAAATTTACCTCAGCAGCTGACTTATCGTTAATTACTATTGTCATATCATCTGCATATCCTATTGCTACATTTCCACTTCTTTCTACTACTTTGAAAATATCGTCGATATATATTAAAAGCAAAAATTGACCTAGTTTCGAGGCTTGCGGTACACCTTGCCGAATAGTTTGGAAATTTGATTTAATTTTTTCTGCAACACCTGCACTATTTCTATGATTTATTTCAATGCACTGCATTCTGTTTTTTAGACATGAACTTAACCATTGCTGTGCCAATCCCCAAACCCCATAATTTTCTAATTTGCCTAACAGTATGTCTATATTTACACAGTTAAATGCCTTTGACAAGTCCAAAAAGATAGCTATTACATTCTCCTGTTTATTTAAGACTTCAACTATATAATTATTAACCTTACTTACCAGTGTCTAACCAACTGAGCCACCCACACGGACCCAGAGTTATACTTACCCTCGCAATCTCCTTCACAAACAAGTGCAAAGGACAACGGTCCACTAAAATCTCAGTTATCATCAAACATGTCAATCTTTGCAGTGAATTCAGTTACTGTCCTCACAGAGGAAAGGCAGACCACCAATCAATCACTGCATAGCATACCAACGGCCATATGATCAATGTGTGCAGTCATCTGACCACTTTGGGTCACAGGCCCACCTCAGTGTAATGGCCCTCCTGCAAGCTCACAAAGCATTGTGTGCCTTCTTCACTTTATCCTCCGCATGGTTCTTTCAGATCAGTCCTGTATCCAAGATATTTAACCGATCCAGTTATCTTCAGCTTTTCCCCAAAGAGCTATCCTAAGAGAAGGGGCTCTACCAATCTGGGCAGCCTCCTCTTCCTTGTGAAGATCATTGTTTCATCTTGTTTGAATCAACAGACAGGTCTGTTTCCTTGCACCATTGCATTTGAGTATGCATGAGTTCCGAAACAGAACGCTTGAACCAAGATCTTTTGCTGTACCTGCAGCTGCTCTTAACCCTGAGCTATCATGTCAACATGCCACCATAGCCTTAAATTCATCTGATTAGAGTCAAAAACCTGTGCTTCAAATCCTGGCTAAGGCATTTAATTTTTTAGTTTTGATTCTACTTTAAAGTTCACCTACACACAGTTTGTTATGTTTAGAACAATCAGTTATTATTGTTGATAGAGAAAATTAATTTATTATAAGAACACATACATAATATATCTCTTAAAGCAAGGTTTTATAATGGGAAATGAAGTTTATATTTCGGGTATTTTGATGTTTTCCTTCTCTTCAGATGTAAAAGAATTCAAATACCCATCATAGATTATGTAAATAATAAATAAACAAGAAATAAGTAAATATACATGCTAAATTAAGTGTTGTCTGTATTTGGATTTTGTTACAATTTTGTAAATCTTATGTGCAAGTATTTTCTTCTTAATGTTAAGATTTACTTAGAGTTTTACTTTACATAGTAAATGTGAAAACAGATACTATGGGAAGAGAAAGTCATATGAACCTTTAGATTCTCTATATATGATAAGTAGAGGAACTTTTATATTAAGATTTCACTAGACTTTTAAAATTACAGAGCAATTAGGTATTGAAGATTTTCAGTGAGGGTAATTATAGCTTTAGTGTACTTTAGCTTTTGATACACACAGTTCTAACTTCTGTATGTTACAGAAATTGGTGTCAACATGAAGCCTAGTTCCATGATCAAATATGATTTTATGGGAAGCTGGCGCTCGACAATTTCAGAAAACATTCGTGTGGGATTCACTACAACAAATCCTAAGGGATTCCTTCTGGGATTCTCTTCAAATATATCGGGAGAATATATGACGATCATGGTTTCTAACAGTGGTAAGTAGTACAAAGTTTACAATACTGAAATTTGTGAAGTCAAAAAAGTAAATTTGGAGAGAAGATGACAAACATAGGAAGCACAGCAATCCTATTAGTGATTGGAGGAGTTGAAGTAAATCCTAGTCCTGTAGAAATTCAAGTAATGCTGGAAAATTTAATCAAGAAAATGAATAGAATTGAAGGCAGGGAATGACTGGGTAAAAAATTGAAAATTATGGCAATTAAAGAAGATATCAAATGCGGTACAAGAAACAAGAAGGAAACTAGGTACATCAAGGAAAGAATGGAGAAAAGGGAGAGAAGGTCTAATTTAGTCTTCTTAGAATTAGGAGTAAAGAAAGATATGAAAACAAAGTGCTTTTGAGCTTTGTTGCTGCTATATGTTTTATTCAGGTGATTTCAAATGGCAGAGTATATTCTTGTAAATAATGGATACATGGGTAAGAGCATTGGCATTTGTGTCATTTCTTTCTGTAGTAGTAAACATGTTTTGGCTGACCAGATTTCAAAGAGAAAAAACCGGGAGACCTGTGTTTATACTTAATTTCATTACTACACTTACCTTTCATATCATTTATCCTAATATTTTGTACCAATAATGTTGTTGTTGTTGTTGTACAACAACATATTTTGTACCAATAATAGACCTATGATAATGCAGCACCTGAAGAACTTATAGCAAGGATGTAGCTTTATTTTGTGAATTGGAAAGGAAAATGTAGGTACTGGTGCGGTTTTTATAATTATGCTTCGTTGTGTCTTTGAGCCTTTGAAATCTTTGTGATCTCAGGGCGTGGTAACGGATGGAATGAAAAATCACACGATGTTTCTTCACCACAATGTATTATTTTATTAACACTTTTTCGATATTTTACATTAAATTAAATCCTCCTATCACCGTTTTAAATGATTTAATCTTTCCACTTTTTTCATTTAGTGGAACTAATGCTTGATGAAAGTCTGATAAACGTTTTACAATGTTCTCACGTTACCTCAACGCGTCTTTACACCTTGAATACACACACACTAGTGGGAAGATTATGGCGTCACCTCACGTGACACCTCCTTTTTCGTATACATCCGGGTATGCGTCCATCAAATAGTTCTTTCTTGTTAGGTAAGCGATCCCTAACCATCCTCCCTTACTTTTATTATAGAACACATATAATTCTAATATTTGTACATATATATTGAAATCGAATTTGGAAATATTTATGACGTCTTTAAACTAACTTAGTTGTTCCTAACAATGAACATTTGCAACACGTTTTTGTCATTTAACCAACTCATGCCAACATCAAAAAACAAATTACACTTTTAACAAATATTCACATAAACAATTTTCTTTTGGGGTCTTCTAATATTCTGTCTCAGTACATTGCACATAAACAAAAGTGTTTTCTTTAGAAATAAAAAAAACTGATATTTATGTTCCTCTTCATAAATTTAAATTCATATTACAGTTACTAGCTTATTCAAATAATAGGTGAGCCAAAAGATTCCGAACCAGCTGCACTATGTTTTCCCTATACACGTCTTCGGCGCTCACTATCATAGAAAGGCACAGATAAAACCATACAGCATTTTAAAACTACTTTTAAAGGTAATTATTATTTATTTATGCCAACAAACTTACTGTTGGTGTTTTTAAACACACAAACCGTGTGTGGGCAAAGGTCTGTGGTTCAAATCCCAGTTGTGGCATTGAATTTTTAAGTTCCAGTTCTACCTCTAATACTTTTAAAGGCTTTACTTACCAATATAATTATAGCAGATGCTGAAACTGGCCACCATTGTTGTCCCACAAATCTCTTTCTACTAATCTCTACTAATAATTCTGTCCTGAAACACACTTTCAAATGTTCTCATCAAAAGATTGGCTGTATGAGCTGTTGCAGAGTCTTGTTGAAAAAAGGCAAAATCACACTCCCTGTTCTCTAAAAATAGGGGGTAAAATTGTATACACATATGTACAGGTGTCAACTGTTGACTTGAAAAAAAAAATGGGCCTATAACTCTTTCTCCACTAATAGCACACCATACACCAATTTTTTCGTCATGAAAGGGTATTTCGTGACCAAATTAGGTTTCTCAGAGCCCCAATAGCAATTATTTTGTGTACACACACATCCATGAAGGTGAAACCAAGCCTTGTCCATGAGAAATATTAAATATGGGTCTATTTCACCATTGTATACACTGTTAAAGAGTCCACTCACAAAATGTGCACCTAATTACAGGATCACCTGGTTGAAGAGCATGTGCCACAGTTATGTTGCATGGTTATAACTTCAGCAATTTAGTAGCTCTTTGTGCAGATTTCACCAGAAATATGTTTTGAGGCACCCTGAATCCAGAAAAGGTATTTTTAGAAAAAGGTCTGTGTGGGTGTGGGTGTGGGGGTGCATGGGTGTGCGCATACTTGTGTGACATGAATTTGAAGGAAATTCCTCCATCCTAAACTGTCCTTTAAATAGAAAATTTTTCGAAAATTTTATTTTCTTAAAAATCTGATGTGTTGCACTCACATGACTCTCTACTCTCGTACAAACCATTCTTACCAACTCTTATGCCTCTATCTTCTTCGTGTTGAGATAAACATTTGTACAAATGATCTTATTGCTTATTTCCTTGTAGGTGCAAGGGGAATGTTAGAATACAGTAGGCTTTGTGCCACAGTCAAATGTTTAAAGCTTTGAGATTCTGTTATTTTTGCACACTTAACATATAAAAAAAATAAACAACGATGATCCATTTCACGAAAGTTGAAAGTTGAAGTTTTCTGAAACTCACACATATAAGGAATATCTCTGAAATAGTTCACCTTACAACAAGATTTATTTAGACATAAATTGTGTATTTTAGCAAGATCTACATTTTTTGTATAGTGTGATTAGGTCTATCTCTAACGGTTTACCAGTTATGCAAAAGTCGTCCAGAGTAAATATGACTACAGGGGCTATAGCCAGAAAATTCAATACATGCATTTCATTTGTCTTAAAAATATCTCAAACATATGACATTTTAATCAAAATCGTTTGAGCCATTTTCAAGAAAATCAAAATTTTTGAAAAATGTTCTATGTAAAGGGTAGTTTAGGGTGGGACTATTTTCTTCAAAATCTTCGTGTTGCATCCTTGAAAGACATTAAACTTAAATACCAACTTTGGTTTCTAACCGACTTTTCGTTTTTGAGTTATGCTGTCCACAGACACATAGACACACACACACACACACAGACCTTTTTCTAAAAGTGCTTTTTTTGGATTCAGGGGATCTCAAAACATATTTCTGGTGAAATCTTGACATGGAATTTTTGGGTGGAATACAATACTTCCCTTACTTACCAGTAGAGAAAGTAAAAATAGCTCAAACAGTTTTGATCAAAATTCAATGTTTATGATATGGTAGATATGTTTCAATTTTCTCGCTATAGCCCATGTAGTCCTGTTTTCTCTTAATGACTTTTGCATAACTCGTAAGCCCTAAGAGATAGATCAAATCTTACTATACAAAAAATGTAGGTCTCATTAAAACACATGTTATGTCCAAATGCACTTTTTTGTGTGAAGTGAACCATTTTGGAGGTATTCCTTGTTGTTTATGTGAATTAAGCAATACTTAAAACTTTTCTTAAATGGAAGGTCATTATTCACCTTTTTTATCTCTTTGCCTTGCAGAGAGAAAGGAATTTCAAAGCCTTCATAAAGAAACCAGCTTTAAAAGATTTCACTGTCACTCAAAGCTGACTGTATTCCCATAGAGGGATTAGAGTTCATAAGAATAGCTAGTACAAGAGCAGAGAAAGTCATGCGAGTGCAACACATCAGATTGTCATTATAATTGTATGGATATATTTTCTGCAATGTTTAGTCACTTATTATTTTAAATACTATTTGTTAATCCTAAAATTTATGCAATGTCACTAATCTGTAATCAGCAGGCTTAGTAGTCCAGCTATATTAAAGAAGAATCCAGTTATGCACGTTCGTAGTGCATGTAATGGCACATTGTGGAGAATCTGTTCTGTCCGTCTGCTCTACAGAGAAAACGTGCACAGCTTCATTCTTTTTGTGGCTCACCTACTAAGCTTAATAATCAGATACAAATTACGCATTTCATTCTAACATTTATCCTTGGTATATTTATCAGAACAATGAATTGGTTCTGGAAGTTCCTTGTTAGAAAGAAGATAGTTATAAAATTCTGTACAAGATAAATTACAATGAATTTTTACAATAATAATAGTTATTGTATAAAATCTAGTACAACCTTTTTCATTGTTACATGTTTCTCAAACTGAAAACCCTTATTATTGCAGCTTTGTACCAGCAAACAATGCAAAATGAATCATTTTCTCTACATACAACCACATGCTTTTGTGGTTTACCGGAAAAAAAATGAATGTGTTTGAGAATTCAATGTCATTCTGGCAGGTTGGCACAGTAGCTTAATGGTTAGAGCACCCACCTAGTAAGCAGAGGGTCTGTGGTTCAAATCCCAGCTGTGGCATTGAATTTTTAAGTTCCAGTTCTATCTCTCAAACATTGCCTACACACGGCTTGTATCTTTAAAAACACCAACAGTGAGTTTGTTGGCATACATAAATAATAATTACCATCTGAAGGTTATTTAATCCCGGGACATAAAGTACTTGCAATAGTAAGTCACCATTGGGGTAATTGTCTCTGATGTGAGACTTTGTGGTTTACCGGGAGAATATGAACTGCTTTGAGAATTCAATGTCATTCTGGCAGGTTGTCACAGTAGCTTAATGGTTAGAGCATCTGCCTAGTATGTGGAGGGTCTGTGGTTCAAATCCCAGCTGTGGCATTGAATTTTTAAGTTCCAGTTCTACCTCTCAAACATTGCAGTCCATCTTTAATTAAGAGGGACTTTCTTCATTACACAGTCTTTGATATGATGTTCCATTATGTTCTTAATATATTCAAACTTGTCAAATAATGAATTATGATTGAGATCAGAGGAATATCATATTGAGACAAAAACGTAAGAGAGTCCTGAATGTCTGAATACTGACCTGACTTCCACTTTTTTATATAATTCACAGTCACAAAAAAATGTTTTGAATGAATAGAAAAACTTTTTTTCTGTAATAATTCCTTCTTCCACAAGATTTTTCAACATTTCTGTAGTTATTTCTAGAAAGATCAACACATTCATAACTTTTGTAAGAGATTGTCAATGAAATTTGAAGTTTCAATGAGTGAGACATTTTGATCCTCAATTTGTTCAATGGCAGCAACAAAAACTTGTAACTGATCTGCTAAAAATCTGAACAATAATGGGGAGAAGCTATTAGAAAAGAAATTTAGCAAAATTTGAGGCAAAATTAAAGGAACAAAAGGTACAACTTAAGCCCCTCGAAAATACCCATGAACCATCTGGAAGGCAGGAAGGAGAGACAACCATACATTTTCTGTTACTTAACATGGACTTGTATTCAACAAGTAAACTCACGGAATTTAAGGCAAGTGGATAAAAATGGTCTAACTCTCTAAACCAGGGGAAGACAACTTCGGGACGTATTTAAACAAAGAGGCAGCTTGTACATTCATGTGACGGCAGGTGAGAGCGGTGTACTGCTATGTTGCCTAGATCAGTGGCACTACTTGCACGAAACTGAATGAATATGAAAAATGTTATTTGGGCATGTTTACAACTTGCCCGGGCTGTTTAGGGAGAACCGTCTTCAGCCTAGTCTGAGGTCTTTTATTTGTGTGGGGATCTTAGCGGCGTTAGTGCAAATTTTGTTTTTATTTTGTGTTTTTGTTGATGTGTAGTGTTGTGTGTACTGGGCATTTTATTAAATCTATATGCCTATTAATTTTATTTTTTATTACTAATATATAAAGAAGTAAAGCTTATTCATTGTTCTTAGCAACGGGTTGATTCATAGCACTGAATGATGTATTTTTTTTTTTTTTTAATTCACAGGTAATATTATCAAAAAGCACTAACTGCAATTTTGGAATAAGATTCTCCTACTTATGAAATTAAGTAGCAAGCACATTCATGTAAAATGAATATGTGCAGCAGCATAACACTTTAAATTTCACAGCTTTGAGCATGCTTTTCTCAAAAACTATAACCATTTAGTTTAACAAACTGAACAGAAGGATAATTTTTATCTGCAATATATCAAATTTTAAAAATTGAAAATGTTGCATTTTAAGTGGAATAACATTTTTTTTTCTTTACTCAGGGGTCTCCGTCTAGGGGATATGTGAATGGCGACCACAAGGTACCCAAGCTGAGCAGAACATTACTTCCACTTACTGGTGTTTTGCTCCTCACTGTAGCTTTTCTATCTGACCATACCTTGGTCATCTCTTGTTCTCTTCCGACCCCGATGCTATTAGGGTTCCCGAGGGCTAGGGAGTCTTTATTTTTCCAGCCTCTCCATTTCTCTAATTTCTCTATAAAATCTGAACCCCTAACATGCTGACCTGTCATGGCATGTAATACGTCCTCTGATTGGTAATCAGAGGATATGATCGGTGAATTTATTTTGATAATTCTCCCGGTCAGGTCGGTGAGACCCGTAAACCAACGACAGGTGTGGTCCTCCAGACATTCTGGGGGTTGTGAGAGAGCGATGTGACCGCCAAAACATAAAAATATGGTGCTCTCTAAAAAGCGGTTACTATTACTGCTATTGCTCTCTTCAATATCAGTGAAAAATATTGGAGAGCAAGAGGATTAATGGCTTCATTGTCAGAAATCCAGCATTAGCTAACAACAACAGTGTTGTGTGTAGTGGTTTTATGTTTGTGTTCAGTTCCCTGTGTTTCACACCAGTTTGAGACCAGGCTTCAAGATGTAGAAACATTCAACTACATTTCAGATCTTTGCCACCCCGTATTCATTGGATGTTAACAATGTTTCTAGCAGGTAGCTAATTGAATTGATAAATTTACAGTGCGACGATTTGCTGAAGGATGAATACAAACACTAGAAAGACTTGGCTGATTTTTATAAGAATATTCCTCAAACCAGATTTCTGAGGTTGTATGCCCTTGTTGCACGGATATTATGTATGTTTGGTTCTACGTATGTGTGTGAACAATTCTTTTCTGTTATGAAAGTTTTTAAGTCAAAATCCTGAAGCATATTGTCAGATCACAATCTAACACGCAGTCTTCGGTTACAAACGTGATGTACATTACGCCCTAACAGTGACAAACTAGTTAAAGAAAAGCAAATCGGCAAATGTCGGAAAATGTCCACTTAATTGTTCTGTATAGCTTTCCTCTAGCTCAGGCAAAATAGTTATAATTTCTGTTCTATTTGCGTTATAACATGACTTCACATAAACTAGAATTTATATTATAATGTATGGCATAAAGATGAAATGTAATATTTATAATCTGTGACTATTCCGTAATTGAAACAGTCAGCATTAAAATTACGATGTCCCGCATGCCATTTCCACTTCTGCGCTGTGACGTCACACGTTCAACTGGCCTTTGATGGGAGCATGTGAGCTGAGTGAGCTGACATCATAGCAGCGATACCTGTCTTCCCCTGCTCTAAAGCAAAAAGTTTCGGATTAGTTCTGCTGTCCCTTGTTTGGGACAAATACTAATAATTTATAGATGGTCTAACACCAAAATGGTAGATTTTATATTTTCTGAGATTTATTTGAGATCATCTTCTGAAGCGCATAATTGGTCTAAATGCAGAATAAAGTAACTCGATTAGGATTACCAACTTTAACATAACATTGCCAAAACTCAAAAATATACTTGAACCGCTCAACTATGCACCTCCAAATTGTCATGAATAATACAGAAGCTTAAGGCTCACATTTAGACTTACCTGAGTTTGATTGAGTGTGTGAAATAGGCCCATAAGTTTTCAAGGGAGGATTTATTAATTTCTAATAAGCACTAGATAATGTAATAATATAAATTTTATGTCCAAGAGTGTTTTTTGTTAATAATAATTAAAAATGTGTAGTCTAAATAGGGTCTCATAACAAGGAATATATTTAATGTTTTCTTTCATAAATACAAAAATTGAATTTTGTATTTAATTGTTGGCATTGAATTTTTAAGTTCCAGTTCTACCTCTTAAATGTTTGTAGATTTTATTTTACTTTGATGGTAGATTAAATTAGCAATAAAGGATGGAGATAAACAGAAGTGAATGTGTGTTCATAAGCTCAAAACTAGAGGAGACAACTGTTGAATGGCCAGGTATATGCTATACATCAATAGAGAGGAATTTGGTTTCAAACACGCATGAAAAGCAATAATGTCAAATAATTGCTAAAAATAATTAAAGATCATAAGCTGAGTAAATTTTTAATTTAATGGAAGAATAACAAGTGTGTATATTGGGTTCTCATTTGTTACTACTTGGCATCTCAGTATTATGTCACTTTTAAACATATCTTGCTGCATAATTTGAACAATATAATACAACAATAAAGTGAGTTTTTATCATTTTAAATATATTTGGATTGATTCATGTTCAGGTCTTGTGCTTATCATAAATATGTAACTGTCTTTCTTAGACATATAAATTGCTTTTTTATTTTTAGTTAATGAATTTATTTTATTTAGCTTACAATATTTTTATTTTGATAATGTTTTGTATCAATGCTCCTTGTTACAGGTCACTTGCGAGTAGTGTTTGACTTTGGATTTGAACGTCAAGAAGTCATATTCCCTAACAAACATTTTGCCTTGGGCCAGTATCATGATGTGCGAATAACTCGCAAAGAAGCTGGCTCTATTCTTGTTCTGAAGGTAAGAAGTGGAAATGAAATCAAAGTTCTTTTAAGTCTGGCTGCTTCTGAAAGTTAGAAAGTTATCATTTCATGCACTAAGAAGACTGGAGGAAGAAAACGTTAAACATTATTTAGACTGAATTTTGTAGATATTTGTTTACATAACCAAGAAAGGATTTACATTTGCCACATGTATTAAAATGTTTCTGTGTAATTTATATTTTTTAGAATTGTAGAAAATTGTATCCTTAGGATCTTTTCCAGAAGAATAATCCTAAATTTGCAACATATTATCTCTTCTATTGTTTTATTTTAGAAAATCTATTTACTACTGTTAACTTACTAGCAGAACTTGCAGATCTGCCCACATTATTTATATTAAATGTAGAGATTTCCCCTGCCCCCTGCCCACTTTTTTCATTCTTTCTCATTCTCCCTATTTATTCTTCTCTTTCCCTTCTATTTGTTCTTCTTGTGCACTCTCTATTGTTTTTGCTCCAGTCTTCCTCTCTGTTGTTACCATGACTGCAAACACAACCGACTGCAGAGGGATTAGCGCATACTGGTCCAAGTATCTGCTGCTAATGGCAGAACCTCTTGACTGAGCAATAGCCCAAGTAGAACCATAGTCATTATGTGTTGTCTTTCTCTCCCAAAGTTTCACTTTGGTAGTTTCTAGAAGTTGGATCTTCCAGAAGGTTTGTACTCAGGCGCTAAATAACGAGCCAACCTTTACTTGGAGTTATTTAAGTTGAGAGTCTAGTCATTGGTGCCAATCAAGTTAAGTTCAATTGAAAGTAGACTGTTTTTTACCAGACAATGATGAGTGCAGTTCAGTTGTGAGATGTAACTCAACAGTTCAGTAGTGATTTGATTCAATGAATCAGTTTTGTTTTGTCCTGTGTGTGCAACGGTGTCACAAGTGTGTTTGGCTATGCCAAGCCCTCAAGTGATGAAGTGTGTTTAGCAGTGGCTGGTGTTGTCATTTATTAATTTGTATCAGGAGTGGTAAGCAATCCTTGAAAAATTATTGAGCAGAATGGAGAAGATGGAGATGTAAATGAAGTGCGAAGTGAAGAATGTAAATTCTGGAATGAAAAAGATGGAGTCAGAAGTAAAATTTGGAATGGAGGAAATGAAGTATAAAATGAAAATTGTGGAATGGACAAAATGGGAAGTAAAATAATGATGGTGAATTCTGCAGTGTATGGCATCTGTGGTGGAGAAGATGCAGAAATGAAGGGTGTAAAGGAAGAAATGTTAACCTCTTGAGGGATATGGACGTCATATGACGTCCATTTAAAATGGCGGATGAGCGATATGGGCGTCCTGTGCGTTTAAGCATTTAACCCTTATTTATCCCTTATGCAACTCAACTTATTATAATTTTCCCTTTATGAAACATTTTAGTAAGGTCTATATACTTTATTGGCTTACCTTAATATGTTCGTTCTGCAGTGATTTACCTCAAAACAGGGATAAACACACAAGGGTAGGTACATCTCCACATTCGCGAATTCCCTTCTTGCGGCACACGAAACACTTTCGAAATGGGCGGGACTTCTTTGCTGTTGGTGGTATCCTTTTAGGATAATGTTTTCCTTGAAGTCTGAGGGGTGCAGGGGTTTTGGATTTTCAACCCCCAACGTGGTATTGTTCAATTAGGCTGTGAGTTATTTATAGTCGGTAGTCAAGGTCGGTCATTGTCCTGTGTGGGTTTAGAGAGCTGTCCAAATCCCCAAACAATTGTATATGGTTATATCCAGTTGGTGCAAAAACTCCTTTTTATACCACTTCTCCCTTCAGCTACAAGCAGGAAAGAATACGTATGTATTTCAACAAAGAAAGACACGGACTCTACTCAGTTACGAAACTCGCGTAAGCAAAAGTTGTAATGTTGATCTATTCTGATGACTAAGAGACCACGCAAGCAGTAGCGATGTATTTCACAGGATGCTGACGCATTAGCCACACATACAATGGGTGTTTCTTTACTGAATCTTTCCCAGAACATATATTAGATGCGTTCGACAGAGCAAAGTTGACTTTTCACCACAGTGAAGCAAAGTTGTGCCATTTCAACCTTTTGTAAATACAACTCAACTTTGCTGATGACGTACATTTATACTGCAAATAACGAGTTTTATACCAGTTTTTGTTTCATTAAAATAACTTAATATTTACACAAAATACAGCTGTGTATATACGAAGCGCATTTAAGAATTTAAATGCCAGCAGTTCTCGGCTCGCGGACATTTAAATGGCCATCGCTCAAGAGGTTAAAGAGCGTGGCAGAAAGATGAATTACTTTGGCCAACATGTTCACGTCCTAGAGGACTCTGACAAACAGCTAAGCACCCTGGAGGATGCCAGGGAAAGGCTTAGCGTCTTCAAAGGAAGAGTCAACAGCAGAACTAAGGAACTGTATGCCAATGAAAGAGCTTTCTATTCAAACATATAGCATTCATTTACAATGGACCAAAGATGCATTCAAATGTACATTTATCAAGAGTCTAAATGAAATTCCGGTAAGTTTATCTGATGTATCATAACAGTAGATGAAAAATAGACTCAACACTACACACCTAAGGAGCAGTCCAAACAGTGAATGACTACAGGTAAAAGTCCAACAAGTAAGCCAAAAATTGTTTCATCTGGAGGAAAAGTCTAGGCTATGGCTTTCTGGATTCTCATAGATTACTAGGATGGCAGAACCCTCATCCAGGAGTATTATGCTTCACTACTGAACTACCTGAGGAATAAGATTGAAGAGGTAGAACTGTTGGCACAAATAAATAATAATTACCATGTGAAGGTTATTTAATCCTGGGATATAAAGTACTTACAATAGTAAGTCACCATTGGGGTAATTGTTTCTGATGTGAGACTGCCTTTGTGGTTTACCAGGAGAAATACGAACTGGCTTGAGAATTTAATGCCATTCTGGCAGTTTGTCACAATAGCTCAGTGGTAGAGCGTCCGCCCGGCAAGCGGAAGGTCTGTGGTTCAAATCCCAGTTGTGTCATTGAATTTTTAAGTTCCAGTTCTACCTCTTAAACTTTGCCTACACACGGCTTGTGTGTTTAAAAACACCAACAGTAAGTTTGTTGGCACAAATAAATAATAATTACCTGAGGAATGTTACTTGGCTAAAATTATCTTTCATCACAGTGAATCTTCTCTTACAATTCGAATTATGGCTGCAAAACTACTTGACCTTCACTTCCCTAGTGTTTCCACATCAGACATTGTGAAAAAGAAAGTATCTTTCACCACAATGTATATTCACACACATCTCAGATTGTTACTTCAAAACTGCATGACCTTCATTTCCAGTTGCTTTTACATCCAGTGGTACCCACCAGATTTGGCTCCTAGTGATTACTTTTTGTTCCTAAACTGAAAAAGTGGTTTTTTTACAAGATGACTATGTTGAAAAATAAATCAAATATTTCCCTTAAATCTTGTGTTTTCTTGGTTGGGCCAAGAACTTTTAAAATTGCCCATTGTATATATAATTCCAAAGTGAGTATTTGTAATCATAACTAACTCATTCTAGTATTTACCTTAAAGGCGGCGCCGTGGCTGAGTGGTTAGACCGCTCGCCTACCACCTAGGTAGCCCGGGTTCAATCCCAGGGACCCGCATGTGGTATTCGTGGTGGACGAAGCGACGTCTGGGCAGGTTTTCTCTGGGGTCTACAGTTTCCCCCACCATTTATTCCACCAATTGCTCCATTATATCCTTTCCAATCATCGATTTTGCCTGCATTTCATATCATCCTCTTCCTCACTATCATACTGACAATCCGCTTCCAGGTCTTCACTCTGTCCAGTCCAGAGGTTCCTCTACTCTCCAACAGGCGTCTGAATCTGACCGCTCTGATGTACATTACATTAGTTTAGTCAGCTGACAGAAAAATCAGATACAGTGTGCTCTAGTTGAAATGTTAAGAAAAGTTCTAGCTTTTAAAATAAAGCATTAATTTTTAGTAAAGGAGTTGCAAATCATATTAATGGGATGAATGTATTCTGTTGCATGATAACAGGTTGATAATTATGAGTCCAAGGAATTCAAGTTTGATATAAAGGCATCAGCAGATGCTCAGTTCAACAACATTCAATACATGTATATCGGTAGAAATGAGTCAATGACAGAAGGTTTTGTTGGCTGTGTATCAAGAGTTGAATTTGATGACATATATCCACTAAAGCTCCTGTTTCAAGAAAATGGACCTCCTAATGTTCGTTCTCTGGGAGGTAAGTGAGAATATTCCTTCTTATTCTCTACTGTAGTGAAACATATATTGTGGTAAATATTAGCTGTCGGTGCCATGTGCTTACATCACTGCACCTAGCTGTTTTCAAACTGAATGCAATGGGCAGAGAAGCAAACTTTGTACAAATTCCGATGATATAAAATCATTTAATAAGTAGAGCCTCTATTTTTACTTCCTGTACCATCTATGTGTAGCAGGTAGAGGAAGTGTATTCCACTCAGAAATATATTGAGAATGCACCAGAAGTACACATTGATAAAATGGCACCTCTCTTTGAAGTTCTGATGAAATACAATGTCAAGCTGTTCTTTTAGACTAAAATAAATGCAAATTCATATTATTTTATAAATGCTATAGAAATTGTGTTGTTCATGTAAAAGCCACATAACTTGCACAAGAATTCATGTTATTCCAAATGCAAAAGAGAAAGAAACATTAAATTATACCATTGTCTTTAATCTTCTAAAAAGCAGGAGAAATCCATAATATCTGAAAATTTTATTGGTCCTGTCTTCGTTGAATTGGTCTTGATAAGCAATAGAATACAATCAGGTTTTGAAGCAACGAACTATGAATTCAAAATATGAGTGATTCATGTCAATAAAGTTATTTTGATTTGATGATACCATTGTGAGGTTGAAAGTTGTGTTAAAATAATAACCCCTAGCGCAATAACCCTTCACAGGCCAAGGCTTACTGCCCAGCTGCTGTGTCCCCCACTTCTGCCCACTACAGGTATGATGAGTGGGGTCCAGAACTGGAGGGTGGGACATGGTCAGCACCTCTAGTGTTACTGTCCTATAAGGCAACCTGTGCGACCTTGTGATCGCTGCTTCTTTATCAAGTAGCTCCTTAATTGGGTCCTCCAGGTCCTAATGAGGCTGAGTGCACCCTGCCCCAGACCTCCCAGTAGGAGAAAATCTCCATGCCAGTATTGGGGATCGAACTCAGGTACACCATGCTAGAGACAGACGCATTGCCCCTGCACTACGGAGGTGGTCCGAAAGTTTGTATTGCCTATTAGAATTACAGATGTATCATAAGAACAGCTTTACTGAGTACTACTTTCATTAGTAATGTCTAGCTTGATGCAAATATTCTCCCCTTTTGATGTAACGTGTTTATTTATAAATCGTATTGGGGTGATGGTTCATTGCAGAGCTGAAAAAAGGTTTTATGCTAATGACAAATGTGTGTTAGTATGCAAATACATGTGTGATAAGTATCGTAAACTCTTAGAAGTACTAAAGAAAAATAGGGAGTTAACAAACAAGCAAAAAATTAAACTGCAAAAATCAATATCAAAAACTTCAAAGACTGATAAAGGGGAATTAATGCTAATACAGCAAAGATATTTTTCCAGAAAAAGTTGTCTGCTTATAAATTCAGTCTTTCATTTAGTTGAGCTAACATCTGCTGTGATAATCAGGGAACAAATGACATTATAACCCAAAAGTCTGACGCCAAAAATAAATCCTTGGAGTTTTGTCATGAGTTTTACCGGAACCTGGTGCATGCACATGGTATTTTTGGGATGTTTTTAGGTACCTTGAATGAAGATTACTGTGGTGTAGAGCCTGTAACTCATCCTCCAGACATCGTAGAGACACGGCCCCCACCAGATGTGGATGAGGATAAACTCCGCCAGATCTATCAGCGAACTGATTCAGCCATTCTTGGAGGTGAGACTTCAAATGTTGTTTAGAATAAAAGAAAGTCATTTGACAATTTAAATTAAAGTGTAAAAATAACCTGAAAAAGTATTTTTTCCTGAACTGAAAAGTAAGGGTTCACAAAAGTTGTATAATGATATCAACATTATTCACAAGTTCTTTAAATAAGGGGTTCTTTTTCATTTTCTGATGCAGACTCCTACAATCTGTTATTGAGAAATAAAAGAAAATATCTCCCCTAGCTCTACCACACTCATCTCAACTGCTACATATTCATTGATATCACTTTATAATGTTGTAAGCCAAGCTTTTATTGTGTACTAAGAAGGCTAGTTCACAGTAACCGGGAATGGGAACAGCAAAGTTAAAATACATGTATTATAGTATAAGCATGCTCAATTAACAGGTAATAGAATGGAAGACTTGGTCAGTTTTAACTTTTCTGTTACCATTCCCTGGGACAGCTCATTAGATTCATACTGGGGTAGTTATCTACATAATAGAAATTTTCAAGAACGCAGTGAACTAAAACTGCTTATACAGCTCTAATTGTAATGTGGAAAACAAAACCAGAACAAGCAACTTAAAACAGCTTAGAACAACAGACTTTAATGTGCTCTGTTTATTATAAGTGTACCAGAATGATGCTTTCCCAAGAGGAATTATAAGTTAAAATGACATTACTTTTAGAAATATTTTTATTTCATTTAATTTCAAAATGGTTAACCAGCATTACATTGGTTGAATCAAAGTTAATCATGTGCATTGCAAGCAAGTGAAAAATTGCCATTGATCAGTCACAAACAAATGGCGTACCAGAGTGCATATCAATTTTTCACATTCTTATCAATAAGTATTGGATGTCAGGCTTGGTGCACAACAAAGGACAGATGGGACCAAGCTACTTCACATCACATGCTCAGCCAGCGAGCAGGCAGAGATGTTCAGGGCTGGGCTGTCTTGCACTACTGCTGTGTGTAAGAGACTCAACAATCAAGGTGATAGAAACAAAGGGAGTTTCGAGAATGTTCATAAGACTTCTGGCTGTGGCGTTTCCAGGGCACTACCATCATTATGCACTTCAACCACCACCACTCTCATCACCATCATCATCTTGCACCTCGGCCCTAATGACCTAGTTGTCGACGGGCCCTTAAACAAAACTCTTGCACCTCGACCACCACCACTCTCATCACTACCATCATCTTGCACCTTGATCACCGCGACTCTCATCACCACCACCATCTTCCACCTCGATGACCACCATCTTACACCTCGACCACAACCACTCTCATCACCACCACCACCACCACCACCACCACCACCACCATCTTCCACCTCAACCACCACCACTCTCATCACCACCATCTTCCACCAACACTGCCACCACCACTGCCACCACCACCACTGCCACCACCACCAAAGTTAAACTTTGACCACTCCACCATCTTATAACTCAACCACCACCACCACTCCTATCACCATTAGCACCACCTCAAGCACCTCAACCACATCAACCATCACTGTCACCTCAACCACCACCACTACAGCCAATACATTCAATGAAATAACTTTTTCTCCGTTCCTTAAAGGCTTTCCTTGAGACGTGTTTTAGGAAACCATTTGTACCAGAACTTGCTCCCATTTTGCATGCCAACATGGTGCTGAGGCAACAGGCAAACACTTGGTATTCAAAACAAGAGAACTGAATGTTCTGCGATTGGTGATAAGGCATAAAGTGTATTATTGCAGGAGCTGTATTACATTACAAAATTATATTCTATATGATAACAACTTGAGTGGTTTATTGAATGCAAGTAAGACAAGAAGCTAAATATTGAACTATATTGTGGAAGAATACGGCAGTATTAAAACACACCAGCCAGTTAAGTTAATTTCCATCATGTTCCACTTCTCTTACATCTAGTTTATGTTTACAGTAAATAGATTATAGTTATACTGCCATAAATGAACGTAGATTTTAACTGCCAAGATGTTAAAACCCAAAGAGTGAATATAAGAGACAAGCTTATTTTCAGGCCAATATGGTATTACTCATAATTCTTGGATTGGTAAATTACTTATAAAAATAACCTATTTTCTGTTAAAGGTATCTTGGCAATCATCTTTATAGCGCTGGTCATCATGGCCATCCTGATTGGCCGATATCTTGCTCGTCACAAAGGAGAGTACCTTACACAGGAGGATAAGGGGGCAGAGTCTGCCCTGGACCCAGATTCAGCTGTTGTTCGTTCTGCCAGAGGACATCAAGTTCAGAAAAAGAAGGAATGGTTTATCTGATGTACCACCATTACAGTTGTCACCCAGGCTGTGATTCAGCGTCTCCTTGCCTCAGGAGAACGACTCAGGCTATCTATGTTTTCTGATATCTGTCATTGACAGGTATGGGTAGAACTTTAGAGAGTTGCAACTGTAAAACTGAAAGTTGCTAGAGCAGCTTCATGTTTTTTATAAAATAATGTAATTAGAACCTCTGTATTTTCTACTTATATAAGGGTTCTTCAAATGAAATACAGATTGCTTCAATGGAAGTACACTGAGGGCGGCTTCAATGAATCTACAATAATAATTATTCCCACCATTTAAGTTGATCTTCCAGTAAATTTCAAACTGAAAGAAACTGGTAACCATGAAGTCTATAGTAATATAGATATTTTTGGTCAATACGCATACTTCACTTAATAAAATTCAGAGCTATTTTGAAAGTCAGCTCTTCATTCTTAATAACTATCATAAAGAAAAGGGCTTGTTGCTGGGCAGAACTGCTCTTTCAGTGTTAGAAGGATCAATTGCAGGTGAAACACTCCCACTCAAAGTAAAACTACCTTCATGTTACAGTGGTCATAGTTTATACAGCTCATCCCCTCTGAAGTCTAGATTTCTGCTCTTGTCTTTCTGAAGAAACTATATTTTACTCTCAAAGTTAATCTAGGTACACAGCTTGTATAACACCAGAGATGGCTGTCACCATCTAAGCATAACAACACACAATGCTACTGTCATTTACTCAGGAGAATGTGTTTGTCCTTGAACGTACAATTGTGGTGTGGCGTGAGGAGCTTCTCAGTACGATGAAAACAATGCAGTTGAACTGTAAGCAGTGCTAATGCTGCTACAGTATTATATCATATGGTTACTTGAATCTCCAATAAACATAATTTGTTAGTGATATTATTCAAAGTATGATCATAATTGCATTGTTTCATGTGGTAATATAATGTATTAGTAATGCTCTTTCGTGTAATATTTATTTTACTGGGAAAGAAAGGATAAATTGCTTTTGAAGCAGGCTGTATACTGTCAGCACAAGAGGAAAAAAACAGCAGAGGATATCTCCCAAGTTCACTTGCAGCAACAAGTCATAGCTAACTCTTGAGTCAAATAAAGTACTTTACTCATTAAATATATTGGAATGAAACTGTACAATAGATTACAGAATGTTCTGAAACTAACCACCTCAGAGAGTAAATTTAAATATGACAAAAAATTTACTATAGGAGAACAGTTTTTACTCAATAACTGAATTGCTGGAGTTATATTGAGATATTATATTATGATATAATTATTATTTATTTATGCCAACAAACTTACTGCTGGCTTTCAGTTCCCATTTAAGCGATGGATGTACTATTCTCTTATGTACATTTTTATTTTTGTACTCTTGATGAATTATTGTAATTCCTATGATTGGCAGTAAATCAAATCAAATCAAATCGAGCAACCTGTGAAGAATGGTTTTACCAGCAATTACCTACTTATTATTTATTTGTGCCAACAAACTTACTGTTGGCATTTTTAAACACACAAGCCGTGTGTGGGCAAAGTGTGTGGTTCAAATTCCAGTTGTGGCATTGAATTTTTAAGTTCCAGTTCTACCTCTTAATTACCTACTTTTTTACAGGAGTATGCTTGAACTTTTAGAGCATTTGGGAAATTACTTATGTTTATTCTGAAGCTACTTAGAGTCAAATAATTGCATTTAGTTACTTTACAGCAAAGGTAAACTCATTGACACACTTCACTTACTGTTAAAATCTAGGACAGGTGTAGGAAATAGTTGCTCCTGTTATCAGCTGTTGACATAATGCTTGCTTCTATACCTTGAGTAATGACCCCTGCTGAACTTAATTATGCTGTCCATCAATGGACTGTCTTAAACAGTATAGCAGTTTTTTGTTTTAAAACAAAAGTTCTTCCGTGTATGAATCATAATAATCCCAAGGTGCACCAGCCCTTTCAAGGCCAAGGCCTATTGCCCGATCACTGCATTCCCCACCTCTACCCATCACAGATGTCATGAGTGGGGTGAATTACTGGAAGTGGGACGTGGTCAGCACCCCGGTCCCTCCTGACCAGTTATGTAGTCTTTGCAATCAGGAATCACTACTTCTTAATTAAGTAGCTCCTCATTTGGCCCCTCAGGGACCTAACAAGGCTGAGTGCACCCCAGACCAGATCTCCCAGGGGTAGAAAATCCCCACACTGGTACCAGGAATGGAACGTCTCCCGCTTGGTAAGCACCTGCGCTACCACCGCACTAAGGAGACTACCCTCCATGTATGAATAGTTACGTATTTTAAGTTGTAAAATTCTTGGAAAGTTGACTGCTGTTGTGGACTAAGTGACCGTCTGTTGTTGCCATGTGTTCTATGTACCTGACTTAATGAAAAGCGGTAAATTGAATTTTTAAATTGTTTCTTGCATGCCTTTGACAGCAATAATAATTCCAATCAGAATTGAGGACATGAAAAAGCATTACAATATTTATTTTAGTTAAAAAAAATTCATTGCTCAAGTGTTGAAGATTCTTATGAAAGACCTATTACTCAGTCCTGATGTATATAAAGAATTCACAGCCATGCTTGATAAAGCTTCTTGGCCAATAAGTCCTGAAACAAGAAAGAATCTTGAAGTGAAACCAGATGTCACCCAATATACCTGTATACTTGTGGAAGAATTTTAATAATTAAAAATATTTTAAAATGCAAGTCCTCTTGTTTATCACCCATCCACTAGAGATATCAAATGATATGTGCTCAAGACCCTTAGATCATCAGCTGATACTGGGACATGTTCTAGTTTTTTATGTTAAATGTGTCCAGTTTCTTTCCTAGAAGTAGCCATTTGGTCAGTTGCCTAAATTGTGGATCCTATATTTGTGATGCTGTCCTCAGTACATTTCATTGTGGTTAAGTGTGTTATGTGATGCATAACACTTCTTGATAACTCAGAAATGTTATGTATTACGCCTTATAAAACCCTTATAAAATAGCAATTACACAAGGGAAGTCATAAACAAACTGTTTCATGCATCAGGCTGCTTATTATTGTATATATGTTGTAATTATTTGTTCCATTACTGGCAGTGGGATTAATGTTTAATACTACATTTGAAAGGCAGCAGCTACCGAGTTTTTAATGTCATTCCTGCTGTAACAGTTCAGAAGGATACTTCTTAATGACGTCACAAAGGCAATTATTAAACATTTATAAATAAATCATTTTTCAGGTAGAAAAATGAATAAAAGCGGAAATAACAGTAATATTAGGAAACTATAGAAATGATTTGTTCTTATGTATTCCTAAAAGCAAAGAACTGCAATGAATCATTGAAAGACTCTTGTAACTTCAGTTTCTAAGAGCAACAAAGACTAACCACTCACACTAGCAAGATTATAAACGTACAAAATGATTCAAACCCTGCATGCTTTATAAGCTTTTGTGAGAACAGTGCTTGTCATCTCTGAAAATGATGATAAATAGAAAATATATTAGAGAAAGACGATGTTGGGATTGTTTAATCTTTATGCAGTAAAATAAAAGATCTGAGGATACCAAAAAGGAGAAAATACCAATTGCTTTTTATTATAAAAATTTAATAAATGGAAGAAAATGATCTAAATGATGGAATAAGGCATCAGAATTCTCAGTTTTATTACTAAAATGCAGGAGAGGGATATAAAAACTAGATGTAGCTGGTGTTTATTCATTTAAAAATATAAAATGAAGTATGTTTTTGAAGGAAAGTAAGGAAAGGTCTTATTTGACAAGGCTGATTGATATTAATTGATATTACAGATTGTGACCTGCACTCTTGATCTTTGTTACATTTGACACTAAGAAGTCAGAAGGCAAGTTAATAACTTGTATAGGAAATATAGAAGGGATCAAGTTTTATCAGGCCTTTCCATATGCCAATTTGAATTGATGTCATTTAAGAGTGAGTATAAATATAATCAGTAATTGGTTCACCACTGAGTTTGGAGGAATTCCACTAGACAGCAGCAACAAGAATGCTTTGCGGGAAGGAAGAAGCTCCTACTATTACTTTATGTCTTGTGGTGTGTTGCTGTAACATAGACGCATGTATGAGTGTTCTACTGCGAGAAGTCTCTAAAATTGTTAGATTCCATATGTGGCTTTGTTTGGTTAGGTGACTTAAATTCCTGAATTCAGGCTCAATACATTTTGTATTGGGCCACCTGCTATTAAACTTTGCAACAGCTGTAGTTTTCAACACAACTTCATTTATCTTATTTTAATATAATTTCAATTAGAATCATTCACAATCTATCAGTTGCATCTTCAACTTCGTTGTTGACTTTGTTTATCCACGTTGTTACGCGTAATACTGCTGGGTTATGGATTGTTCTCCATCATATTGCTGTCAACTGGGAGTAAAACAAATTTGTTGACAGAATGAATTTGTCGTGCATAGCATTCTTCAAAATAAATATTTTTTTCCCTTACCATTGCATCTATGGGCCCAGTTAAATGTTTTAATAATTTAACCCTGGATTTATTTTATAACTGAAAGACAAAAATGATCTTTGGTTCAGTAAATACTGCATTCTGCTCAAAGTATTATGTCTTTGTTTCTCCAACAAGAAAAGGCAAACCCACAAGCAATGACTTCAATTCTGATTGGCTTGCAGGAAATTCTGAATACAACTGATTGTATAAATGCTGCTGCTTAAACATGTCAGATAAGAACTATCCTTATTTTCCCTGTACTATAATGCAATGTTTAATGTTACTGGCACTGCTTATTCTGCTTTCAAAAACAGAGGTAACAATCTTCAGTGGAAAGCATAAAAATTGTCAGCGGAGCAGATATGATTTAGATTCATGAAAGAGTATAAGGAGTTCTGATATGTACATTTGAAGTGACAGGGAATTATGAGTAGATTGATAAATGTATATTTATTAAGGCAGAGTTTCTCTCATAAAATGAGTGCAACTTATGAAATTGGACTTATCAAGAATCTTAACAGATATAAATGAAGCTATAGTAAGAAACTGGCCTTTTACATTCTAACAAAAAAAAAAAAAAAAGGGAAAAATAATCATGCATGTCTTCCTGGAAAAATATCACATTGAAAAAATAAAAACCAAGCTTAGTAGTAGAGATCTTTTGCAAAACTTTTACAGATTTATTTATATTGAAAAGAACTGCAACTTTTAAGAAGTTATTAATTTCTGTTTAACAATAATACAAATGTTCATGTGGCAGATAGCGTATACACCAAATAAATTAACAGAGCTCTGCTCACTTTGATACAGAGACCAGCACTGCACCTTAGCTACTCAGTTAGGTTCATAGAAGCGTAGTCTTAGCATGCTAGCATTTAGTTTACAATGCATTGATATTATTTCTAATTTTGTTGTATTATTTTTGTGTAAGAATCTCTAACCAAGGAAGCTTTCAAAACTTGACTAAGCGCATAAAGGGTTACTTTTAGTCCTTTTTCCTTTTGTTGTAGGTTCAAAGTCTAATAATTGTCTAATAAAAGTGTCTTGTTAATGGTATCGAAGTGTATATGAATATCAAGTTCTTTTTTCATAATTCCTTTTTTGGGAAGCTAAGGTAAAGTCTTTTTTTTTTTTTTTTTTTTTTTTTTTTTTTTTTTTTTTTTTTGACATTTGTATGCAGAAATGAACGAAGACCACTTGAAGACCTGTGAAACATTAAGATCAGAAGAAACTACAGTTCAAAAGTATTGGAAAGCACGAATGCTAATGGCTTCATTACCACATGCAAGGCACTAGAAAACAACATTTGTATGCACATATTGGGTTTTTTAATTACTCTAGCTTTCTAACCAAAACTTACTGGAACATGTTTCAGAGACCGTTGTTTCCATCATCAGCATTGACTCACTGCCATACTTCCTTTTTGATGACATTTTCCAGCAAAATGTACTGTACAATAAGATCCTTTTCATATGAAACATCAAAGTTTGATAAATTTTGTGTTTTTATGTATGAATAGTTTTTCCCAAAAGGAGTTACTCATTTGTGTAGTCATTGTCTGTATTGCTTTCCTGGACCATACAATTTATTTCAATTTCTTATTGCTCTGTAGATGTAACTTGGGATTATGATGTTGAGCATCCAATCCAGTATTTACCTGGTTACAGAGGGAAACTATGAAAAAATGCCAGTCAAATTGGCTGTTACACTAGACGTCTACATGGGCTGACGTTCTAACGTTTGACCCGACTTGGCCTCAAACAAGCCCGAGCCTGGCCCAAGTCTGAAAATAGGTTACAGTGTACCACTCAGTCTGGGACTGATCTATTTTAAACAAAACAAGAAATTAAATTCTGTAAAAAGTATAAGACGCCTGAATTTGTTTCTAAATGACAGACAATGGAATGTTAAACATTTGATTTCATTTGTGTGTTACATCAGTTTCCTTTTACTCTAAGGAATCAACATGTGCTTTTAGCGCTAAAGATGTGGAATCAGAAAATATTTCCATTTAACAAAGGGTACTTTTTTAAGCCAGGTTTTACTGCATCTTCATTTTAGAAGTGATAGGTGGTTGGCAGCATTTATAAGCTATTCTCCCATACTTTGAAATTCCTGTGGAATATACAGATAGATTCCAATAACAATAAATAAAGCAAAAGGCAATATAAAGTCATATGTAGTTAATCATATTTTAAGTACTAAACACAGAACACAAGGGCAGCTTAGTGGCTTCTTTGTGACTCACACTGAAAGTTCATGGTTTGATTCCCTGCTAAGTTGCCTCTATTCAGGCCTTTACCTCTGACTAGCTTGTGTGAAATATCCTCAAGGTCCAGCATGTTTCAGTGGTCCCTTCATTCTGTTGCCATTCTCATTTTCATCTTACCATCAGAGTTAAAGCTCACCATCCGTTGTGTGCCTCTATTAAATAGCTGCTGTCATCATTTAATGGGATAAGTAACCTTCCAAATTATCAGTGGACCATATGGGAAACTTGGAAATGTCACAAAGTTCAATGATGTGAATTTCCAACTCAGGCCATTAGTGTAACGGGAGTTATTTCCGGACTGATGTGCCATGGCCTGCCGGAGATAGTTGTGGATCATGTATTTCCAGCAGACCATGCCAACAGCCTGGAAATAACTTCCAATTATATTGACTCCAGTTGTGAAAGCCTGCATTCTCTCAGCCCATGAAGGTTTTGTCTCTGTTTAATAATTTGAGTTTCTGCTGTTTTCTCTATTAGTTTTTTGTTGAAAACATGTTTTCTTCAATATTTTAAATGTTACACTTCCTCATTTGGTGCAGATGTGAAAATGAATACATTGCAGTTTGAGAAGTATTAAAAACTGAAACTTTTATGATAATATCATTGAGTCAACTCTGTGATGCTATTAGGTTCCACTTATATTTGTTGGAAAATTAAAAACATGTTTGGGGATAATCATCTCTATCCTTCTAATGCATACCCTAACCACTAATATAAGACAGGGTAGCCATTATGTATGCCCTTCCTGTGTTGCCATCTGGGAGTCCAATGGAATACTTGACTAAATGTAAAAATAGACTTGGTGATTTTTCTTATCATGAAACTCATGTTTCAATATCAGTAGCCAAAATGTGTGTTCAAAAAGTAAATATTCATGGTTATTGGCAAGTGTGCACATTCAACAAAGCATGGTAAATGTTGGCAGACTGAATTGAATGAGTTTTTGCACCAACTTCAAGGCTATCTACCACTTTTAAGTTCAAATAGACTTTACCTTAAAGACTGAAACCATAAAAAACAATGATCACATGGTGCCATTTCATATACAAATGTTCAAAATTATAATACCTTTTGATATATGAAGTCAAAGACTTTGGAATGGAAACCTATATCCCAGCGCAACAGCCCCAAGCAGGTCCAGGCCTACTGCCCACTACGGCATCATGAGTGGGGTGCAGAAACAGAGGGTGGAACATGGTCAGCACTCCAAGGGCCCCCTACAGCTGGTTATGCTGTCTGTGAGACCTGGTGCCACTACTTCTTTATTCAAGTAGCTCAGTTGGCCCCACAGAGACCTAACAAGGCTGAGTGCACCCTGGACCTGATCTCCCAGAGGCAGGAAAAGCCCCACGCTGTTACCAGAAATCAAACAGAGTCAGGCATGCTACCACTGCACTACAGAGGTGGTCAATGGAAAACTATAGAAGCATAATATAATATATGCCTTTTTTATGTATTTTAACATAATTTGTAAACTTTAATTATGGAATTTTTTAAAAGAAATATGACAAAAGGATGCAATTTCTATACAATTGAAAAGTTTTTATGTGGATTGTGCAAGTATGAAATTATTGTATTTGTAATATCCAGGTTGTTGGAAACACTGGCTGTCCACTGGAAAATGATGCATTTTCAACCTGTGCCAAATGTAAATTGTAATTGTAAAAATTTGCCTGGGAAAAGTGGTCAGCTGGAAACATTTTCATCGTTCAAATTCTATTTTAATGATGTGCACATTTATTATTAATTGTTCATAGTAACTAGCTTTCTAGTTTGACCATTTGATTTGTAAATAAAACAGTAAACAAAATAAATTTAAAAATATTGACCTTAATAGTCCCATAAAGTTGTTTTAAAATTTGGAAATAATTTTCATAACAGTAACACCATCATTGGGTGCCAAGCGCAGTACTCTGTGAAACGTTGGTATCTACCATGCCTTCTAGACCACGGCCTACAAGCCTGGAAGAACTAAACATTTTGTAATAGTCAAGACACCGGCCGTGAAAGCCTAAATACATATACCATCATTGGGGTTCCTTAATCAATTTAGGCAGCTATTAGAATTGTGTTTTATGAATAATAAATGATAGTATCCATAGTTATTCCTGGTTTTATTTTTATATTCTGCTATTAGTCATATAAAATAATAGTTTTATTATTCACATTATTTTCTTTTTAAGGATGATTGTTTTGGTTTGTTTGATGAAATCAAGTTTTGAAGGCTTTCTATTGGCAGTCAATAACATTCGTCCATTTTAAAGTATTATATTTTATGTATATTTCATTATTTCTCAGTATTGTGCATAATTATTTTGATTCTTTGCCTATTTTAATACTAAAGGAGTTATATATAGATGTTATTGATACTTAAGTTTTAGTGGATTATGAGAGAGAAATTTGAGGTGCAAGTTTTACTTCGCCTTATATATATTTTTTTGTAATTTTTGTGGGATGTATGTATTATGAGGATAAGTTATCATTCCAGAATACTGTTTGCAACTGTATGTAAATATTAGCAATCTATCAGTATCACAAGTGATACTAACAGGGATGAGACATCACAGTAGGATGAGAGAGTAGAAATATGCATGAGGTGTCTGGATGAGTTAGATATAGTATAAGTGATGTGTACCTGAAGCAGCATCAAGATGGAGCAGCATTCAACTCTTTTTGCAAGAATATAGAGTAGCAGGATAGAAACATGTTATAGTTACCCTATTATATCCATAACTCTCCGATGTACACAAGGCAGTTCTGTTTTCTATTGATATTTGCATGAAATGAACAAGCAATGATGATATACTAAGGAAATCTGAAAAAAGACATACTACTGCAGAAAATTGCATAAACTATAGGTATGGAATAATTTTTAACTCTTGAATAATGTGTGAATTTTCAAAAATTTGCCTCCATTCTTGAAGTTATGTAAATATAATTTTCCAATTAAAAAGAAAAGTCAAAGTAATGTAAAATGCAAGATGCTTTAATGATGCTGTTGGTATTATTGATTTCGGTAACTGCTTTAAGTAAAATAGTCTTGAATAATCTTTCAGATTATTGCAGGAATGAATATTTAGCACAAGAGTGAAAGCAAATGTACAATAATTTTCACTAGTAACATAATGAAGAAGCAGACATGAAATTGCTTACAGTATTATATGAACTAATAATATAATTGTGTTGAGAATATACATATATACATAATTATTTTTTTTCCTCTAGAAATGTTTCGTCTGATGCCTGTGAATGATGACTTCATTTATTGGCTGCAGCAGTAAGATTTATATTGAATATAAACATGGTGCATCTCAAATTATTGTTCTTCTTTAGGCCTTATTTGTGACATTTATGAATGCATGATTTTCATAATTATAACCTGTTAGAAGGATTGTGCAAACAGTATTCACAGGCACTATTACTTGTCAGTTATGGCAGTTAACTATCAGCAACCAGAATTATCTGAAATTTGGGCACCAAACTATGATGTATTATACCCTTTTCCCAGTATTTAGCCCAAAAATTCCTTTCCTGCTACTCTGTACTATGTTGTGTATTTGGTTTTTTCTCACCTTTGTAAAAATAAATGGAAATAAAAGGATCACAATTTCTTATGTTACTTTTAAGTTGCAAGCAGATTGCTAGCATAGAAAGGGAGAAAGCTTTTAACTGTTCATTTTGAAACGGACAGTACCCAAAAATAAGGAACCCAATAAAAATCCAAAATAAAAAGAATGTGCATCATTTCACTAATTTTCCAACATTTTTGATTCATTCTCTAAAAGAATAAATCATTTCAATAGTGGGCATGCTCTCTTTCTGCAGTTAGCAATTAAACAGTATTATTGTTTTAATACACCTCAAATTTAATTAACCCTTTCAGTCCCGGTGTCCATTATAATGGACATAGGCATTTTTTGCCTACTTGTAGTAATTTTAATGGTTTTATCTGCTATATTCTTGTTATACTGTTCGTGACTAATTAAACATATGTATTTGAGATGTTCTGAATTGTACAATTTTTTTTTTTTTTATAATTTACATTGTAGTGTTTTTTTTTTTTTGTTTTTTTTATTTTTTTTTATTAGAAAGGAAGCAAAATCCATGCAACCAGTCAAATGATACCCCGTCATCATCCACACGTGCCACCGCACCGATTATTTTATGTGGGCCCTCCCCATCCTTTACCACAGGCACATTTGACTGCAGTTGCCGAGACTTGAACTCATGACCTCAGGCTTTGAGTGCATGGCCAGTGCACTACGTGTCAGATTAACGATCATGGCCATTCAAGTCAGTGGGCTGGAGGTGTCCCAGACTGCCTAATCTAAACCGGTTTCAAATAAGAGAAAAACGGCATAAGTAGCAAAATAATTCGGGACTGAAAGAGTTAAAGCCTTACTACAAACATGTTGCAAACCTTCAGCTATGTATGTGCAGCTCATTGGAGTATCATGCATTACAACTTGCAAATTAATGTACATATCTCCTCTTGATCCTCCACATAGTCTGTCTGTTGCTCAAGCTAATGACCTTGTTTGTACATTCACTTCCATTTATGACCTCAGGCCAGAACCCAGAGGCATTCTATTGATCTTCATATCTGGAGCGTGTATAGCAAGGAGTAGGTGTATCTGCTTTACATTTTCTCACATGCAGTGGTGTCCTGGTTTACGTGCACAGTTCTAGATTGTATACATATGAATATACCTATATCTTCGAGCAATGCCTTTAAATGGCAAATTGGCTTCCCACATAGCCACAATTCTTTCCCGATGCACCTCTGCAATATTTGCATACATCATGTCAGCTACATTTAAGGCACACTGGGACTGAATTTTCTACCTATTTCAGTGTTACATCTGTTTACTTGAAAATAGGCACACAATATCAATAAATTGAACATGAATAAGTAAAGAAATAACTGTAAAAGCTGAATGTTGTAGCTCAAACAGTTTTTCAGATTACGGAATTAAATACTACTAATTAGCAAAAAAAGAAAAAAAATGCACTTTTTAAAACTGCCTTCACAGTTTTCAGAGTATACTAGTGGCACTTTCTGATTCTTAACTAAACTTAAAAAAAGTATTTGATTGATTATAATGAAAATGGAGTTGAATTGAAACACTTAACATAACTTACATGTAATTAATCTTGCCCGGTTCCAAGAGCTTAACTTGCTCCCATCATCAGAGTTGCCCTTGGTTCTTCTTGATATTGTTTGATGTGTAGTTGGTTGGGCTGATGAACTTCCATAAAGGGGAGAGGTAGAACTGGAACTTAAAAATTCAATGCCACAACTGGGATTTGAACCACAAACCTTCCGCTTACCAGGCGGCTGCTCTAACCATTGAACTATTGTGACAAACGGCCAGAATGGCATTAAATTCTCAAACCAGTTCGTATTTCTCCTGGTAAACCACAAAGGCAGTCTCACATCAGAGACAAATTACCCCAATGGTGACTTACTATTGTAAGTACTTTATGTCCCAGGATTAAATAACCTTTGCCCACACACGGCTTGTGTGTTTACAAACACCAACAGTAAGTTTGTTGGCATAAATAAATAAAATAATAATTACCATCTGAAGATTATTTAATCCTGGGACATAAAGTACTTACAATAGTAAGTCACCATTGGGGTAATTTGTCTCTGATGTGAGACTGCCTTTGCGGTTTGCCAGGAGAAATACGAACTGGTTTGAGAATTTAATGCCATTCTGGCCGTTTATCACAATAGCTCAATGGTTAGAGCAGCCGCCTGATAAGCGGAAGGTCTGTGGTTCAAATCCCAGTTGTGGCATTGAATTTTTAAGTTCCAGTTCTACCTCTCAAACTTTGCACACACACGGCTTGTGTGTTTAAAAACACCAACAGTAAGTTTGTTGGCATAAATAAATAATAATAATTCCATAAAGGGTTTGGTGGCAGCAGATCAAAGTTCATTATGCGGAGTTTGTTTTTTATGATACAGATTTTCTTCCAGGTATCCAACTCTGCAGCATGCTTTGTAGCTTTTAAAAGTTTTATGTTCACCATAATATGGTTGGATGTCCAAAAATGGTGCACAAATGCAGATTTATCCATTCGTTTGTATTTGATGCATCTTGTGCATTCTTTTAGTCTGGGTTCTAAATTCCTCTTGGTTTTCCCAATGTAAAACTGGTCACTATCTGGGCAACTGATTTGATACATTCCCGCTTTTTTGTTCTGTGGTATCTGGCCCTTTGACTTGTTGCAAAGTAATTTCCCTATGCTGAAATTATTTTGTGAGGCCAAGTTAATGTTGTATTTTTCGAAAATCATATTGCTTTTTTGTTGAGAGAGTTTAGTAATCTCTTTCAAGTGTTTGTGTTTTTTTAATTGTGCTACTTTCTTGTCAATCAATTGTTTGCTGAATCTATTATTAATTGCTGTACTATGTGTTTGTATTTTTCTGAAAACCAATCTGTGAGATAAACTTTTAGGATTGTAAGTTTGCGTGGAACTGGGTTGAAGCTATTTTTTATGTAGTTTTCTGAGTGGGTAGGCTTTCTGTAGATACTAACACTGATTTTATTTTGACATCTAATTAATTTTAAGTCCAAGAAGGGTAAAGTATCTTTCTCTTCCATTTCCATGATGAATTGTATGGCTCTGTTTTGTAAGTTAATAAGTTTTAGGGAATCCTGGATGAATTTATTAGGTACTATTACAAAAATATTGTCTACACACCTGTGCCAAACGTTGAATATGTGTGGAAAAAGGGTTTTTATGTGTCTTTCCAATTTACTCATGAAGAAATATGCCAGGAATGGTGATAGAGGGTTACCCATGGCTAAGCCTGAAGCTTGTTGGTGGAATCTATTGTTAAAATTGAAGCTATTTTATGTGATGCAAATTCCTGTGAGATTCATAAGTTCATCTATTTCATCTTGGGGTATGGTGTTTTGGAAAAGCCATTTCTTCAGTTGGACTATCAGTTCATCTGTTGGAATGCTAGGGAAGAGTGCTGTGACATCAAAGCATACAAGCTTGTCTTCTGGATTTAATTCTAAGTGTTCTATTTTCTTCAGTAAGTCCTTAGGATTCCTAATGCTTATAACCGCTCCACTCTCAGATCCGCACTTGACGTAAACACAAGCCGTCAACAACCAACCCACGATACTCTGAAACCAAAGTGCAGCATAAAATATAGTACCTTAAATATCGGCAATTATCTCTGAGTTTTCAGGATGTATGATAACTCTGGTAGAGACTACTTGATTGCAATGCGATAGTAGGGCTATTCCTAAAACTCCCGAGTAAATGTTGTTTTGTGGTAATATAAACAAGAGGCATGAGTCCACATGGCATTTATTTGTGTTAGTCCCAGTTAATAAGAACACCATGTTATTTTGGAGGGATACAAGGTGTGGATCTAAGGCTGGATGGAGAGTAGACTGTTGTACTTGTGTAGTGTTGTAAATTTCTGTGTAAGCCATTTTACCAAATTATACATGGGTGAATCAATATTGTTTAATATTTGTCACCAAAAAACCAAACAATTATAGAATGTTGGAAATTCCTTACCCATCTAACAGCACTTCAAAAGCACCTAGTCTTCCAATGGATACCAGCTCACTGCAGACTGAGTGGTAATGAGAAAGCTGATTTTCTTGCAAAAAAGGGTACCGGCAATGTACAGAAATCAATAGTTAATCTACCATTTTATGCAGCTAAAAGATTAGTCAACTCTGAATTCAAAAAAATTATTGAAAAATATTACTATGAAAAATCAAAGAGTAAAAGATGGAAACTACCAAACATTCAAACAGTAATTCCTGAGTATCCTCGAAAAACAGCAGTTGCAACCTTCAGGTTGATTACAGGACATGATTGTCTGGCAAAACATTTAAACAGAATTGGGATATACTCTTCACCACTCTGTCCTCTATGTGATCTGCAAGAGGATATGGATCGAGACCACCTTCAAATATGCCCGGCCACTTCTAATGCCCCATCCATCAGTGAAAAATATTGGAGAGCAAGAGGATTAATGACTTCATTGTCAGAAATCCAGCATTAGCTAACAACAACATATTGTTTACTATGGGTCTCATTTTATTGCCTGAGCCATGGATTTTTGGAAGTGCATATAATCTTGGTAAAGTGGGGCAATTTGGTTGTCAGGGTTGCCAACCCATACGATAATTATGGGGGCATACGATAATTTTAATGTTTGTACTCTTGGCTGTCAACCCGTACGATAATTATGAGGTGTATGATTTAATTCGATGCCAGCGAAATATCATCTTACTGGTTTGTCAAGCCAGCGAAATGAAATTAATTACAAATAACTACACCACTTTTGCCCTCATAGCCTGTCTCCACCTCTTTAAGGCAACCATTTCATATCGTACTAAACCTCCTACCCTTTATCCTCTTGTTGCCCGTGTGCCTGATAATCTCATTGAAGAAGGCACTGTTCTGAAAATTAATGATCAGTGGAGAAAACTCAGAATACCTGATATTCCGTGTGAAATAAAGAACATGCCTGAATCTCACAGTTTCTGAAGTGCTGTTAAACACGTCACCTTGGTGGAAATACTGATTTCAAAGAACTGGCAGAGGTTGCATGATCATCATCATCATCATCAGTGATGTCTACAATATGAAAAAATGACAAAGAAATGACAAAAAATGTTAAAAGTCAAAGTATGATTTTATATGACCCATGAGAATTGCATAACTTTGATCACCATTGATAAAATCATACTTCGTTTATATTTTCCATGGAAAAAAACCACAAACAAAAAGTGACATTATGAACATCCAGGCCTTGTGAACTGCATCGGTTCCAGCGGTTCTTCCTAGCGATTTTCCATGGTTGAATTGTACATAAAATGTCCTTTTTAAGAAAACTAAAGGCAGTCTGGAGGCCCCTGAAGATCCCCCCTCCCCCCATGCCACAGGGTCTGCGGGGCCATTATTTACTTCACTGCACTTAACATAGACAGACACATATAGGCACAGACTCACACAGACTTTTGACTCACACACAGAGAGACTGAGAGGTAGAGAAAGAGACATTGACAAATAGACAGAGAGGAGACAAAGAAACAGACCCACCCAGATACACACACACACAGAGAGAGAGAAAGACACAAGTCACACAAATACAGAGACACAAGCACAGATAAACACACACAGAGAGACCGAAACACACAGACTTCAACAGATGGACACATACACAGACAGACACTGAGACAGAGGCAGACAAGAGATTCAGAGACAGACAGAGAAAAACAGAGATAGAGGCATGGACAGATGCAGAAACATGAAACAGACATAGAGACAGACACACACACATACATACATACACACACAGATTAGATTGGATTGCATTCAGTGAGATCACAAGTAGCCATGGAGGCCGGTGAACATTGAACATGTCAATCGAAATGTACAATCATGTCAATAATTAAACAGAATAGCTTATAAAACATATACAGGCACAAAATAAAAAAAACAAAATAGACTTCTACAGACACACAGATGACCGACACACACGCACAAGCACACACACAGAGAGACAGATAGAGATAGACAGAGACAAACAGAAACAGAGAGAGAGATAGAGGCAGACAGAAACAGACACACACAGGCAGATAGAGACAGATGGACGACAGAGACAGATGGGCATACAGAGACAGACAGGGAGATGTCGGGGAATAGACTCTTACATCATCTGTTGGTGTTATGTTAAGGATATGTATGACTGAAATTTCATGAAAATCAAGAAAAAACACCTTTTTTAAATTTTAATTCTATAAAATAATTTAGACATTGCCGAATACGAAAAATGCATAATTTGCCTCCTGACGCCATTTTTAAATGCCCTACACCATATTTAAAGGTTGCGTGGATTTTAAATTCTCTGAAGATTACGCCCACTTTTGCCTGCATCCACATTCTTTGGCTGTTTTCTGTTCTCGAAGACCAAATTTTGGAATTATGCCTTGAATGTTGACTGCAGAATCGTCTCATAGAGCTGCAGGTTGACTTTTGCAGTGAAATTTCTCATACTTACAATGCAAGACAAAGTAATGTACATCAAAGAAAAATCTGTTCTTTGATTTTGAATAATCATTATATAATACAATTTTAAAATAACATAAATATTCAACTTACATTATGCGGTATGAAATGGCGTTTGTTTATGTTTTACCACGAGGTGCACAGTGAATATTTCAAGTTGGTGATTTTTTGGTGCCTTGAGTGTGTTGTAAGCTCTATTAGTAGTCAACATTCTGCCTAGATATGTTGAAATCACCGAGAAGTTGTTATAGGCAACAACAGAAGAGAGGAAAAGGAAATCTGAGAGTCCAACCTACCAGGCTGGTGGATTTTAATGTGGGATATGCCTTGAAATCTTTTATCGCTGTTTTCTCACTATTGATATTTTCAGCATTTTTGTTCCTGTAAAATGTTCCTTGCGATGCAGTTTTTGCATTTCACTAATGAAACTTGCTATACATGTTCACAGAGACACAAGGAATACAAATAGCCTTAGGTTTTGTTGTGAGATGTATCTAACTATATATTTTTAATTTTCAAATCCAAAAATTACAATTTTTTGGCCAAAAAACGTGTTTTTAAATTTAAGAATTTTTTGTGCCTAAACTAATGGAGACACAGAGAAACCTAGGGCAATTTTTAGAAGTAGATGTATTGTGAACCCAGGGTTAAAATATTAGATCAAAATTTTAATTTTTTTGTCGCAAGGAACTTTTTTAGTAGCGTAACAAAAAATAGTGAAATTTAATCATAATTTCTAAACTATTAAAGCAAAACAGGTGATATTTAAACTGTAACATGTTTGCATTACATTATATGTATGGTATAAATTTGAACCAGCTAGCATTATTAGTTCAGAATTTCAAAGTTTCAGTCATACATATCCTTAAGACTGTAGATTGTGCTGTCCTCTACAGCGGATATATAACACCAGTTTACTAACTACTGTGCTTTTCAAATGGGAAGAGTTCTAATCTGCAGCCTGTGAGATACGTTTATGTGCACAGCGATGCAAGCTCATTACCCTCACTCTTTTTCATATTTCCCACTCTCTCGCGCACGCTGTCCTACTATTCTCTTGGCGCGCGTCGAGCTCCACTTAAGGGGAAAGCAATATGACAACACAGCAGGACTCCGATTGGTTGCCGGCCTGGAGACGCTCAAGGACAAACTCCTTCCCATTTGAAAAGCACAGTAGTTGTTGGTATCCCAGGAAACAAAGTTCTGTAAATGGAAGTTGTGATAAATGTGTGTGAGCAGAAGTTTTACTGTGTCGATTCCTTTATTTTACTCACGCCGCAATAAACTCACGACCGATCACTCAAGGAGAGAGCGATACTGCATTGAAGCCAGCCCACTTTCTAAATGGTGGGAAATTAGTAACAATTCCATGTGGGCCAGAGTCAGCAGCTAAAAGGGATCTTGCCAAGGAGTTCCTACTTAGACAAAGGATCAATGAGGACATTTGGCATAGGTGAAAGACCGAATACCTCCTGCTGCTAAGACAATACCATGCGGTGAAGGGGTACCCTTTCACGCGACAGCTCCATGTCAGTGGAATTACTGGCATGTAAAAGAATCCCTGTGGGACAAAATTACGGCACACTGGTGACTCTGATGTGATCCTAGCAATTGACAGCGTCGTTAAACAAAAATAATTAAATTAAGGTACCCTTCGCAAAGGAAACCGAGAATTGGAGAGGTTCTGTTCCAAGAAGACAGCAACCACGGCACTTGTGGAATAGGGCTGTGGTGAAAGAAGTGCAGTACGGCAGAGACAACAGACGGTGCATCGTCCTCCGCCAGCCAGATGGATGAAGATCTGTCAACCGGTCCAGCTGGTCATTCCCCTCGAGATGGACCAGGGTGGGGAGGATATCGAGGAATAGAGACTCTTATGCCATCTGTTGGTGTTATGTTAAGGCTGTACAGTGTGCTGCCCTCTGCAGCGGATATATAACCACCATTTTAGTAACTAGTTTTTTGGTAACCCAGGAAACAAAGTAATGAAAATGGAAGTTCTGATAATAAATGGGCGTGAGTAGAAGTTTTACTGCGTCGAATCTTTCATTTCATTGTGTAGCAACACAGACAGACCAAGACAGACACAGATAGATAGACAGACAGGCAGATACACGGCGACAGAGGACAGACAGACACATACAGATACACAGAGATAGACAGGTAGACGGAGACAGAGAGAGAGGCAGAGATAGACAGAAACAGATAGAGACAGACCAATATCCACAGAATGACAGACACACAGAGACAAACAGACCGAAACACAGACACAGAAAGACAGAGACACACGGACAGACAGACCGACAGACAAAGCCAGAAACAGATTGACAGACTGAGGCAGATCGACACACACAGAAAGCCACCACGGACAGACTGATACACACAGACGCATACAGACAGGCACAGACATATGCAGACAGACACAGATAAACACAAGGAGACAGACACAGACAGAAGTAAAGAGACAGGCACACACAGAAAGACGCAGACAGACAGAGACAAGGACACACAGACATAGGCAGGTAGACACACAAACACGACAGATTGACAAACAGAATCAGACAGAAGCAAACAGACAAAGGCAGACACAGACAGACAGATAGACACAGACAACCCTTACAGAGACCGACAGATACAGACGCAGACAAAGAGAGAATCAGACAGACATTGACTGACAGAAAAAGAGACACACATAGACAGACACACACAGACAGACAGATAGATACAAACAGACACACGCATACACATACACAGAGAGACATACAGACAGATACACAGATAGACCCAGAGAGACACAAACAGAGACACAGACAGACACTCACGGCAGTCACAGACGGACACTGACAGAAACAGATAGAAAAGGACAGACACTGACAACACAGACATACATAGAGAGACTCATAGTGATAGATACAGACACAGGGAGACAGCGAAACACAGACAGACACAGAGACACAGACAAAGATTGACAGACACAAACACAGAAAGGCAGATACAGACACAGACATACACAAAGACAGACAGACACAGACGGACACAGACAACACAGAAAAAACTCAGACACACATAGACAGAATCAGACCGACAGACAGACACAGAATGACAAGCGGGCAGACATACGCAGACGCAGAGCATCAGACAGAGAGACAAACACAGACAGACCGACAGACACAAACAGCCAAAGACTATCACAGGCAGACCCAGATAGACTCGGACAGATACACGCAGTAAGACACAGGCAACACAGAGGGGCACAGACGGAGACAGACACAGAGACATAGAGAGACACTGAATACACAGACAGACACGTACAGACAAGCAGAGAGAGGTAGACACAGATAGAGTGACCCAGACACAGAGGGAGACATAGAGGCAGACAGCGACAGCCAGAGGCAGAGAGACACAGAAAGATACAGGCGCACACAGACAGACACAGACGGGCAGACAGACACGGACAACACAGAGACAGACAAACACGGACATTCACAAACATACGCATGCAGACGCAGACAGATGCTGACAGAAAGACTTACACAGAGAGACAGACACACACAGACAACGACAGACAGGCGAAGACAGATAGACACAGACAGAGCGGCAGCGCCAGCAAGCCAGACGGCCAGCGCCAGCAAGACAGCCGGCCAGCCATCGCCCTCCAGCCAACCAGCCAGCCAGCCGGCCAACCAGCGCCAGCCAGCCGGCCAGTCAGCGCCAACCAGCCAGCCAGCCGGCCATCCAGGCAGCCAGCAAGCCAAACCACCAGACAGCCAGCCAGACTGCCAGTCAGACAGTCAGACATAAAAAAATAAAAATATAAAAAAAATGTGTATAATAACTTTGGCACATAATTACTTACACCAGGGCTAATATGCCAGATACGTAAAATTTATTTATTCCACATATTTATACATACAACATACTTTACAGAAAAATTATAAAGTAAAATTACAAAATAATATAATATATAACAAATTATAAAGGTAAATAAATCAGATTATACGAGTATCATAAAATCAAAAAACAACAAAATAAAAACCAAAAACGCAAATTATAACATTTCACACATAATCACTCTCAAAAATACAAGTACTATAAAACAATAACAAATCATTTCAAACAATCAAAATACAATGAAATTTCTAAATAAATGTATGTAAAAAAGAAGAAACGAAACATTTAACAATTTATAATATAAAGAAATAAAAAAAATAATAGAATTAAAATAAATTTATCTCCTCAATACGACAAAATATAAGATTTCATCAAAACATCACTCACAACTACAACTATTAATAAACAATAAAAAAAAATACACAGCCAGACAGCAAGGCATCCAGACAGATATTCAGACAGCCAGCCAGACAGTCGTACAGCCCGACAGACAGTCAGACAGCCAGAAAGCTAGACAGAGAGCCAGCCAGACATCCAGAAGGACACCCAGAAGGCCAGCCAGATTCACAGGCAGCCAGACAGCCGGACAGTCAGCCAAACAGTCACAGAGCCAGAATGCCAGACAGCCAGATCCCCAGCCAACCGGGACAGCCAGGACGTTAGTAAGAGAGCTAGACAGCCAGAAAACCAGCCAGAAGGCCAGACAGCCTACCACACAGCCAGACAGACAGCCAGACATCCACAGAGCCAGACAGCCATAAAGACAGCCAGACAGCCAATCAAACAGCCAGACAACCAGCCGACAGCGAGACAGTCAGCTAGACTGCCAGACAGCCAGACATCAAGCCAGACAGCCAGAGAGCAAACGTGACAGCCAGCAAGTCAGACAGTCAGACAGCCAGCCAGACAGCCAGAGAGGCAGACAGCCACATAACCAGCCAGCCTGACAGTCAGACAGTCAGCAGCCAGAGAGAAAGCCAGCCAGACAACCAGCCAGCCAAACAGCCAGATAGCCAGCCAGACAGCCAGCGAGATAGCCAGCAATCCAGACAGCCAGCCAGACAGCAGGACCGCCAGCCAGAAAGAAAGACCGCCAGCCAGAGAGCCACCCAGCAAGGAAGCCAGCCAGCCAGCCTCACAGCTGGCCAGCCAGCCCGATAAGCAGATAGCCAGAGAGCCAGAAGCCAGCCAGACAGTGAGAGAGCCAGACAGCCATAAGGCCACCCAGACAGCCAAGACAGCCAGCCAGAAAGACACACAGACAGCCAGCCAGCGAGATAGCCAGACAGCCAGATAAACCGGCAGCTAGACAGACATCCAATCAAACACCCAGACAGTCAGACATCCAGCCAGACAGCCAGCCAGACAACGAGACAGTCAGATGGAGAGCTACACGGGCAGCCAGCCACCCAGCCACATATCTAGCCAGACAGCAAGACACCCGGAAAGCCAGCCAGCAAGACAGACAGCCTGCCAGCTAGACAGACAGCCAGATAGCTAGTGTGACAGCCAGAACGCCATAACCGCCACACAGCCAGCCAGACAGTGAGCCAGACAGCCAGACAACCAGCCAGGTAGACAGTCAGACAGACAGCTAGACAGCCAGACAGCCCGACAGTCAGGCATACAGCCAGACTTCCAATCAGACCGCCAGACAGCCAGATCACCAACCAGCCAGCCAGACACCCTGACAGCCAGCCAGAAGGCCAGTCAGGCATCGAGCCACACAGCCAGGCAGACAGCCAGATAATTAGACAGCCAGTCAGCGAGAAAGCCAGCCATCCGGAATGACTGATGGCCAGACAGCCAGATGCCAGCCACACAGCCAGACAGCCAGACAGCCATACAGCCAGCCAGAGAGCCAGAATGACAGACATACAGCCAGAGAGCCAGACAGCCAGCCAGTAGCCATAAAGACAGCCAGTCAGCAAGCTAGCGAGCTAGACAGACAGCCAGCTAGACAGCGAGCCAGACAGCCAGGCATACAGCCAGCTGATCAGACAGCCGGAGAGCAGCCACACAGCCAGAAATCTAGACAGCAGACAGCCAGACAGACTGACAGCCAGACACCCAGCCAGACAGCCATAAAATCAGCCAGACAGCCTGCCAGACAAAGAGCTAGACAGTCAGAGCCCACGAGACAGCCAGACTGCCTGCGAAACAGCCAGACAGCCAGAAAGTTGGACAGAGAGCCAGGCAGCGAGCCAGAAAGCCAGACAGCCAGCCAGATTGCCACCCAGACAGCCAGCCAGACAGCAGACAGACAGTGAGCCAGACAACCAGTCAGACATCCAGGCAGCCAGATCACCAGCCAGCCAGACAGCACGAAAGTCAGCCAGACTGCCAGTCAGACAGCCAGCCAGACAATCTGAGAGACAGCCAGCCAGCCGGACAGCCTGATGGCAAGACAGCCAGATGCCGGCCACACAGCCAGACAGCCAGTCAGACATTGAGGCAGACAGCCAGCCAGACAATCAGACAGCCAGCCAGCGAGAAAGCCAGCCATCCGGAATGCCTGATGGCCAGACAGCCAGAGAGCCAGATGCCAGCCAGAGAGCCAGACAGCCAGTCAGCAAGGCAGCCAGCTACCCAGACAGCCAGCTCGTCAGCTAGACAGCCAGCTGATCAGATAGAGGGACAGGCAGCCAGACGGCCAGCCACACAGCCAGACAGCCGCAAAGCTAGACAGCACACAGCCAGATAGACCGAGAGCCAGACATCCAGCCAGACAGCAAGACACCCAGACAGGCAGCCAGACAGCCAGCCAGAGAAAAAGCCAGACAGCCAGAGTCCACGAGACAGCCAGACTGCCTGCGAGACAGCCAGTCAGACAACTAGAAAGCCGGACAGAGAGCCAGATAGACAGCCACACAGCCTGCGAGCCAGACAGACAGCCGGACAGATAGCCAGACAGACATCCAGGCAGACAGCCAGACACCCAGACAGCCATCTAGCCAGACAGCTAGTGCGACAGCCATAACTGGCAGACAGCCAGGCAGGCAGTGAGCCAGCCAGCCAGGCAGACAGTCAGAAACCAGCCAGCTAGACAGCAGGCCAAACAGCTAGACAGACAGCCAGTGAGACAGCCAGACAGACAGTGGGCCAGACAGCCAGCCATACAGTCAGAAGTCAGCCAGACTGCCAACCGGCCAGACAGCCAGTCAGACCGTCAGCCAGATCACCAGCCAGCCAGACAGCCAGCCAGAAAGTACTAAAGCCAGCCAGACCGCCGGCCAGATATCGAGCCAGACAGCCAGAAAATCTGACAGCCAGCCAGACAGCCACACAGGCAGCCAGCCAGCGTGATAGCCAGACAGCCTGATGGCCAGACAGCCAGATGCCAGCCAGATAGCCAGACAGAGTGCCAGACAGTCAGTCGGGACAGCCATACAGCGAGCCAGAAAGACAGAAAGATAGCCAGACAGCTATAAAGACAGCCAGCCAGACAGCAAGCCAGACAGCCAGTCAGCCTGCCACCCAGACAGCCTGTCAGCCAGCCAGACAGCCAGCTCGTCAGTCAGCCAGACAGCCAACCAGACAACTAGAAAGCTAGACAGCAGACAGCCAGACAGACAGAGAGCCAGAAAGCCATACTGCCTGATAGACAGCCAGCAAGCCAGACAGTCAGACAGCTATCCAGACAGACAGCCAGAAAGCCAGCCAGAATGCCACCCAGACAGTCAGCCAAACATCCAGAAAGCCAGCCGGCAAGCTAGCCAGCCTGACAGCCAGACGCCAGACAGAAAGCCAGCCAGCCAGATAGCCAGCAAAACAGCCAGAGAGCAACCTGACAGCCAGACAACAAGCGAGACAGCCAGACAGCCAACCCGACATCCAGAAAGCAAGACTGCCAGCCAGAGAGCCAGCCAGGCAACAAGCCAGACAGCCAGTCAGGCAGACGGTTAACAGCCAGAAGCCAGACAGACAGCCATAAAGCCAGGCAGCCAGACAGACAGCCAGAGAGCCAGCCATACAGCCATAAGGCCATTCAGCCAGCCAGGAAGCCAGATCGCCAGCCAGCGAGGCAGTCTGCCAGCCAGACATACAGACGGTCAGCCAGACAGCCAGAAAGTCAGACAGGAGACAGCCTGCTAGTCAGTCAGCAAGACAGATAGTCAGACAGATAGCCAGACAGACAGACATCCAGCCAGCGAGATATCTAGCCAGAGAGCAAGACGCCTGCCAGACAGCCAGCAAGCCAAACAGCCAGATTGCCAGCAAGATCGCCAAAGAGCCAGCAACCTGGCAGCCAGACAGCAAGCGAGACAGACAGCCAGCAGACAGGCAGTCAGCCAGCCAGACAGGCAGTCAGCCTGCCAGGCAGCCACCCAGACAGCCAAACAGCCACTCGACAGCCAGACAGCCAGCTAGCCAGCAGCCGATTCACCGGCCAGACAGACACCCAGAAAGCTAGACTGCAGACAGCCAGACAGACCGTCAGCCAGAGAGCCAGATAGCTAGACAGCATGACAGCCAGCCAGACAGTCATAAAATAAGCCAGACATCCTGCCAGACAGCAACACACTCAGACAGCGAGCCATACAGCCAGCAAGTGAGACAGCTAGACAGACAGAAAGCCAGACATCCTTAGCCCACGAGACAGCCAGACTGTCTGCGAGACAGCCAGACTGCCTGCGAGACAGCCAAAAGACAGCTAGAAAGCCAGCTAACATGCAACCCAGACAGCCAGCCAGAGAGCAAGACAGCCAGAAGGCCAGCCACAAAGCCAGAAAGCTACTCAGCCAGTCAGCCAAACTGCCAGAAAGCCAGCCAGCAGCGAGCCAGACAGAAAGCCAGCCAACCAGATAACCAGCCAGACAGCAAGACAGCCAGCCACACAGAACGCCAGCCAGCCGGACAGTCAGACAGTATGACAGCCAGCACGGCAGCCAGCTATACAGCCAGCGAGCCAGACAGCCAACCAGCCAGACTACCAGACAGCCAGCCAGACATCCAGATCCTGAAAGCCAGCAAGCCAAACAGCCAGATTGCCAGCAAGATCGCCAGCCAGCCAGCAACCTGGCAGCCAGACAGCAAGTGAGACAGCCAGCCAGACAACAGAACCACCAGCCAGATAGCCAGAAAGCAAGACTGCCAGCTAGCTAGACAGCTAGAGAGCCAGCAAGACAGCCGGCCAGCCAGCCATACAGGCAGACAGTCAGACAGCCAGAAGCCAGCCAGAAACCAGACGGCCAGACAGACAATCAGACAGCCTGACTGCCAGACGGCCATAAGGCCACCGAGCCAGCAATGACAGCCAGCCAGGAAGCCAGATAGCCAGCCAGCGAGACAGCCAGACCGCCAGCCAGACAGCCAGAAACCCAGACAGACAGCCCGCTGGCCAGTCAACCAGACTGCCAGACATCCAGCCAGACGGCCAGACACACAGACAGCCAGGGAGACAGACATCCAGCCAGACAACGAGACAGCCAGGCAGACAGCTACACAGGCAGCCAGCCAGTCTGCCAGATATCTATCCATACAGCAAAACACCCAGAAAGCCAGCCAGCCAGATTGCCAGCTAGAAAGACAGCCAGACATCCAGCCAGACAGCAAGACACCCAGACAGGCAGCCAGACAGCCAGCCAGAGAAAAAGCCAGACAGCCAGAGTACACGAGACAGCCAGACTGCCTGCGAGACAGCCAGTCAGACAACTAGAAAGCCGGACAGAGAGCCAGATAGACAGCCACACAGCCTGCGAGCCAGACAGACAGCCAGACAGACATCCAGGCAGACAGCCAGACACCCAGACAGACATCTAGCCAGACAGCTACACAGGCAGCTAGATATGTAGTCAGAAAGTTAGACACCGAGAAAGCGAGCGAGCAAGACAGACAGACAGCCAGACAGCCTGCCAGACAGACAGAAAGCCAGACAGCTAGTGCGACAGCCATAACTGGCAGACAGCCAGGCAGGCAGTGAGCCAGGCAGACAGTCAGAAACCAGCCAGCTAGACAGCAGGCCAAACAGCTAGACAGACAGCCAGATTGCCAGCCAGACAGACAGTGGGCCAGACAGCCAGCCATACAGTCAGAAGCCAGCCAGCCAGACTGCCAACCGGCCAGACAGCCAGTCAGACCGTCAGCCAGATCACCAGCCAGCCAGACAGCCAGCCAGAAAGTACTAAAGCCAGCCAGACCGCCGGCCAGATATCGAGCCAGACAGCCAGAAAATCTGACAGCCACACAGGCAGCCAGCCAGCCAGCGTGATAGCCAGACAGCCTGATGGCCAGACAGCCAGATGCCAGCCAGATAGCCAGACAGAGTGCCAGACAGTCAGTCGGGACAGCCATACAGCGAGCCAGAAAGACAGAAAGATAGCCAGACAGCTATAAAGACAGCCAGCCAGACAGCAAGCCAGACAGCCAGTCAGCCTGCCACCCAGACAGCCTGTCAGCCAGCCAGACAGCCAGCTCGTCAGTCAGCCAGACAGCCAACCAGACAACCAGAAAGCTAGACAGCAGACAGCCAGACAGACAGACTGACAGACAGAGAGCCAGAAAGCCATACTGCCTGATAGACAGCCAGCAAGCCAGACAGTCAGACAGCTATCCAGACAGACAGCCAGAAAGCCAGCCAGAATGCCACCCAGACAGTCAGCCAAACATCCAGAAAGCCAGCCGGCAAGCTAGCCAGCCTGACAGCCAGACGCCAGACAGAAAGCCAGCCAGCCAGATAGCCAGCAAGACAGCCAGAGAGCAATCTGACAGCCAGACAACAAGCGAGACAGCCAGACAGCCAACCCGACATCCAGAAAGCAAGACTGCCAGCCAGAGAGCCAGCCAGGCAACAAGCCAGACAGCCAGTCAGGCAGACGGTTAACAGCCAGAAGCCAGACAGACAGCCATAAAGCCAGGCAGCCAGACAGACAGCCAGAGAGCCAGCCATACAGCCATAAGGCCATTCAGCCAGCCAGGAAGCCAGATCGCCAGCCAGCGAGGCAGTCTGCCAGCCAGACATACAGACGGTCAGCCAGACAGCCAGAAAGTCAGAAAGTCAGACAGGAGACAGCCTGCAAGCCAGTCAGCAAGACAGATAGCCAGACAGACAGCTAGACAGACAGACATCCAGCCAGCCAGCGAGATATCTAGCCAGTGAGCAAGACGCCTGCCAGACAGCCAGCAAGCCAAACAGCCAGATTGCCAGCAAGATCGCCAACGAGCCAGCAACTTGGCAGCCAGACAGCAAGCGAGACAGACAGCCAGCAGACAGGCAGTCAGCCAGCCAGACAGGCAGTCAGCCTGCCAGGCAGCTAAACAGTCACTCGACAGCCAGACAGCCAGCTAGCCAGACAGCCAGCCCGTCAGCCAGCCATACAGCCAGACAGCCAGCTAGCCAGCAGCCGATTCACCGGCCAGACAGACACCCAGAAAGCTAGATTGCAGACAGCCAGACAGACCGACAGCCAGAGAGCTAGACAGCATGACAGCCAGCCAGACAGTCATAAAATAAGCCAGACATCCTGCCAGACAGCAACACACTCAGACAGCGAGTCATACAGCCAGCAAGTGAGACAGCTAGACAGACAGAAAGCCAGACATCCTTAGCCCACGAGACAGCCAGACTGTCTGCGAGACAGCCAGACTGCCTGCGAGACAGCCAAAAGACAGCTAGAAAGCCAGCTAACATGCAACCCAGACAGCCAGCCAGAGAGCAAGACAGCCAGAAGGCCAGCCACAAAGCCAGAAAGCCAGCCAGCAGCCAGCCAGACAGAAAGCCAGCCAACCAGATAACCAGCCAGACAGCAAGACAGCCAGCCACACAGAACGCCAGCCAGACAGACAGCTCGTCAGCCTGACAGCTAGCCACACAGCCAGGCAGCCAGCCGTACAGACAGCTAGCCAAACAGCTAGCCAGTCAGCCAGAAAGCTATACAGCAGACAGACTGACAGCCAGACACCCAGCCAGACAGCCATAAAATCAGCCAGACAAAGAGCTAGACAGTCAGAGCCCACGAGACAGCCAGACTGCCTGCGAAACAGCCAGACAGCCAGAAAGCTGGACAGAGAGCCAGGCAGCGAGCCAGAAAGCCAGACAGCCAGCCAGATTGCCACCCAGACAGTGAGCCAGACAACCAGTCATCCAGCCAGACCGTCAGACATCCAGGCAGCCAGATCACCAGCCAGCCAGACAGTACGAAAGTCAGCCAGACTGCCAGCCAGACAGCCAGCCAGACAATCTGAGAGACAGCCAGCTAGCCAGCCGGACAGCCAGCCAGCCGGACAGCCTGATGGCAAGACAGCCAGATGCCAGCCACACAGCCAGACAGCCAGTCAGACATCGAGGCAGACAGCCAGCCAGACAATCAGACAGCCAGCCAGCGAGATATCTAGCCAGAGAGCAAGACGCCTGCCAGACAGCCAGCAAGCCAAACAGCCAGATTGCCAGCAAGATCGCCAGCCAGCCAGCAACCTGGCAGCCAGACAGCAAGCGAGACAGACAGGCAGCAGACAGGCAGTCAGCCACTCAAACAGCCAGACAGGCAGTCAGCCTGCCAGGCAGCCACCCAGACAGCCAAACAGCCACTCGACAGCCAGACAGCCAGCTAGCCAGACAGCCAGCCATACAGCCAGACAGCCAGCTAGCCAGCAGCCGGACCACCTGCCAGACAGACACCCAGAAAGCTAGACTGCAGACAGCCAGACAGACCGACAGCCAGAGAGCCAGATAGCTAGACAGCATGACAGCTAGCCAGACAGTCATAAAATAAGCCAGACATCCTGCCAGCCAGCCAGCCAGAGAGCCAGAAAGACAGACAGATAGCCAGCCAGACAGCCAGCCAGATAGCAAGCCAGAGAGCCAGTCAGAATCCCAGCCAGCCACCCAGACAGCCAGACAGACAGACAGCTCGTCAGCCTGACAGCTACCCACACAGCCAGGCAGCCAGCCGTACAGACAGCTAGCCAAACAGCTAGCCTGTCAGCCAGAAAGCTATACAGCAGACAGCCAGACAGACCGACCGACAGCCGGAGAGCCAGACCGCCTGCGAGACAGCCAGCAAGCCAGACAGTCAGACAGCCAGCCAGAAGACAGTCACAAAGCCAGCGAGAATGCCACCCAGATAGCCATACAGCCATCCAGATAGCCAGAGAGCCAGACAGCCAGAGAGCAAGACAGCCAGCGAGCCAGCCACAAAGTCAGACAGCTAGTCAGCCAGTCAGCCAAACAGCCAGAAATGCAGCCAGCAAGCTAGCCAGCCTGACAGCCAGACAGAAAGCCAGCCAGACAACCAGCCAGACAGCCGACCAGCGAGCCATACAGGCAGACAGACAGCCAGATAGCCAGACAGACAGACAGCCAGAGAGACGGACAGCCAGCCAGACAGACAAAAGGCCACCCAGCCCGCTAAGACAGCCAGCCCGGAAGCCACATCGACAGCTAGCGAGACAGCCAGAAAGACAGACAGACAGCTTGCGAGCCAGTCAAAACGACAGATAGCCAGTCAGCAAGACAGATAGCCAGACAGCCAGCCACACAGACATCCAGCCAGACACCCAGACAGCCCGGCAGAAGCCAGACATACAGACAGCTACGCAGGCAGCCAGGAAGCCAGCAAGCCTGCCAGATATCTAGGAAGACACCCAGAAAGCCAGTCAGCCAAACAGCCAGAAAGCCGGACAGCCAGAAAGCCAGCCAGCATGCCACACAGCAAGATTGGCAGCCAAACAGCCAGCCACCCAGGCAGACAGCCAGCCAGTCAGCCAGACAACCAGTCAGACTAACTACCAGCCAGACAGCCAGCAAGCCAGCCAGAGAGCCAGACACCCAGCAACACAGCCAGACAGTCAGACACCCAGCCATTCAGATACCCATGCATCCAGACAGCCAACGAGACACCCACAAAGCCAGACACCCAGACAGCCAGAAAGCCAGCCAGATATCGAGCCACCCAGGCAGCCACACAGACATCCAGAGCCCGCCAGAAGCCAGACAACCAGACAGCTACACAGGCAGCCAGGCAGTCAGGCAGCCAAACAGCCAGAAAGCCAGCCAGCAAGCCACACAGTAAGAGAGCCAGCCAAACAGCCAGCCAACAAGGCAGACAGCGAGCCACCCAGCAAGACAGCCAGTCAGTGAGACTACCAGCCAGACAGCCAGCCAGAGAGCCAGACACCCAGCAACACAGCCAGACAGTCAGACACCCAGCCAGCCAGGGAGACAAGCAGACACTCAGAAAGCCAGCCAGACATCGAGCCAGACAGCCAGCAAGCCAGCCAGCAACACAGGCTACCAGCCAGCCAGCCAGCCAGCCAGAAAGTCAGCAAGCCGGACAGCCTGATGGCCAGACAGCCAGACCGACTGCCAGATGGCCAGGTAGCCAGCTAGCCAGATAGCCATAAGGCCAGCCAAAGAGCCAGACAGATATCAAGAGAGCCAGACAGCGAGACAGCCAGTCAGACAGCCATAAAGCTGGCCAGCCTGCCAGAAGGCCAGCGAGACAGCCAGTGACCCTGCCAGCCAGCCACCTTGACAGCCAGATAGCCAGCCAAACAGGCAGACAGCCAGCCATACAGCCACACAGCCATCTAGCCAGCAAGCCGGACAGCCATCCAGATAGCCAGACACACAGCCAGAAAGCTAGACAGCTGACAGCAAGACAGTCAGACAGCCAGTCAGCCACACAGGCTGCCAGCCAGAGAGAAAGTGATCCAGCCGGACAGCCTGATGGCCAGACGGCCAGATGCCAGCCAGGCAGACTGGCAGACGGCCAAGCAGCCAGTCAGCCAGATAGCCATACAGTCAGCCAGAGAGCCAGACAGACAAAAATAAATAAAATAAAATAAAATAAAATCTGAATATTATACCCCGGCACCTTGACAACTATACCGGGGCATTTATTCAAATTTTCTATTTATTTAACCAAAATTATTTATATACAATCATCATTATAATTTATGTTTCAGAATTTCTAACTACAAAACAAAAGAAAACTACAACAAAAACATAAAAATTTCCTAAAGTTACTGGTTTCCAGCAAATCTAATTCTACTAACAAGAAAATAACTAAGACATCTACACTATTCTAAAAAAGAAAACATTAATTTAAATAAACCTAACTCTATGCCACTGGTTTCCAGCGACTGGACAACTGGTTAAAAAAAAAAACTTCCAGCTATCTTATAAGCAAAATACCATACTGGTAACCAGCACTATATATTAAAAATTTATTTACATTTGTATAAATAAGTTCATTTACATCTTCCCCTGGCTGGACTCCTCCTTCTCCTGCAACAGCAAACTTCTCTCACACATTACTTCCGCCTCATTCCTCTTGCAGTCTCCTACGATAGTCGGCATATGCTTCTCCCTCTCTTCTTCTTGATCTTATCCTTCTTCTTTCTGCCCATTCTTGCTTACCCGTTAAGACTACAAAATATCTTCTTCTATTTACTTGATTTAAATCATTTCTCTCTATTTATTGTTCAATTTCTATCTGTTCTCTTTGTTGGCCTACTCCTCCTTCTTCTTCGATGCCTTCTATTGCTACGTTTCCTCTTCTCTGCCTGTCTCGTAATCTATTTCAATTTGTTCATTTTCAATCCATTCTACCTCGATGTTTTCAGTTTCCCAAGCTTTTTTACTAACATAATTGGTTAAAAACTGTAGTTTTTCAATTAAATTTGGATTTCTAATTATATCATTTATATAATATCCTCCTAATTGATGCCTTTCTTCTACATTCATAGTTTCATACCTTTCGCATTCAAAGATCGCATGCTCCGGGTTATCTTGTACTTGACAGATATTACATATATCAGAATTCGTTTTTTTTATTTTTTCCAATATGTTTTATATGGTCCATGTCCAGTTATATAATGAATGAATCCTTTTGTTGGTTGAATGAAATTTAATTTTAATCTTTCTCTAATATTCTGGAAAAATCCATAAACTCTTCTACCTACAGCACATTCCGACCATTCATTTTGCCATTTATTTTTCAAAGCAAGCCAGACAGACAGCCGGCCAGACAGCCATAAAGCCGGCCAGCCTATCAGACAGCCAGGAACACAGCCAGCCAGCCAGCCAGACAGCCATTCGGCCTGCCAGCCACCTACCCAGACTACCAGATAGCCAGCCAGTCAGACAGGCAGCCAGCCAGACCGCCAGGCAGCCATCACAGACATCCAGAAAGACAGACAGGGACAGGCAGCCAGACAGCGAGAAAGCTAGACAGACCGACAGCTAGACAGGCCGACAGCCAGAGTGCCAGCCAGCCAAAGAGCCAGTAAGATAGCCAGCCCAAAGCCAGACAGCCCACAGCCAGCCAGCCAAACAGCCAGCCACCAAGGCAGACAGCCAGACAGTCAGACAGCCAGTCAGACAGACAGCAAGCTAGACAGACAGACAGCCATATAGACAGCAATACAGACATCCTGACCGACAGACAGGCATCCAGACAGCCACACAGACAGACACACAGACAACCAGACAGCCACACAGAGAGACAGACAGCCCGACTGCCAGACACTCAGACAGACAGGCAGACAGAATCTCAGACAGACAGCCAGACAGACACACAGAGTTAGACAGCCAGACAGGCAGTCTGACACTCAGACAGACAACCATACAGACAGCCAGACAGCCACACAGACAGCCAGACTGCCAGCCAGCTAGCCAGACAGCCACACACAGAGACAGACAGCCACACACAGAGACAGACAGCAAGAGAGCCACACATCCAGACAGACTGCCAGACAGACAGCAAGTCAGCAGGCAAGCCAGCCAGACAGCCACACAGACAGCCAGATATACAGCCATCCAGACAAACAGCCAGTAAGATAGCCAAGCAGACAGCCTAGCAGACAGCCAGGCAGCCAGACATCCAGCCAGCCAAACAGCCACACAGAGAGATTGACAGACAGCAAGCTAGCCAGACAGTCTGCGAGCTAGATACTCTTCCAGCCAGACAGCTAGACAGCCTTCCAGCCCACCATCGACACAGCCACACAGACAGCCAGATTGCCCGACAGCCAGACAGACAGTCAGACAGCCACACAGCCAGCGAGACAACCAGAGAAAAAGACAGCCAGAAAGCCAGACAGCATACAGCCAGTCTGAGAGCGAGACAGCCAGCCAGAATGCCAGCCTGCCCGACAGCGAGACAGCCAGTCAGGATGCTAGTCAGACAGCCGGACAGATAACCAGGCAGCCAGCCAGAAACCAAGACAGCCAGCCAGGCAGCCAGACAGAAATCTAGACAGCCAGACATACAGCCAGCCAGAAAGCTAGTCAGACTGCCACACGGCCAGGCACCCAGACAGCCAGACAGCAAGACCGACAGCTAGGCAGCCAGACACCCACACCGCCAGACAGCCAGACTTCCAGCCAGAATGCTAGACGGTTACACAGCCAGACAGACAGTCAAACGGCCAGAGAGACAGCCAGACAGGTTGACAGACAGCCAGACCGCCAAACAGCGAGACATCCAGACAGCAAGACAGATAGCAAGACAGCAAGACAGATAGCAAGACAGCAAGACAGATAGCAAGACAGATAGCAAGACAGCCAGACAGACTGCTAGGCAGCCAGACAGCTGACCACCAGACAGCCAGACAGACGGCGAGACCTCGAGCCAGCCAGCCAGCCAGATACCCAAGCTCCCAGACAGCCAAACAGACAGACAGACACACAGCCAGAGAACTAGACAGACAGCCAGGCAGCAAGTAGCGAGACAGCCAGAAAGCCAGACAGGCGGCGAGACCTCGAGCCAGACACCCAGAGAGCAAACAGCCAGACACCCAAGCTCCCAGACAGTCAGCTAGCCAAACAGACAGACAGCCAGAAAGTCAGAGAACCAGACAACCAGACAGCCAGGAAGCAAACAGCGAGACAGCCAGAAAGCCAGACAGACGGCGAGACCTCGAGCCAGACACCCAGAGAGCAAACAGCCAGACACCCAAGCTCCCAGACAGAAAAACAGACAGACAGCCAGAAAGTCAGAGAACCACACAGCCAGCTATACAACCAGACAGCAGAAAGCTAGTCCGACAGACAGCCACTCAGCCAGACAGCCATACAGCCATCCTGACAGACAGGCAGACACTCAGATAGACGGTCAGAGAGCATACAGACAGTCAGAGAGACACTCAGACAGACACACAGAGAGACAGGCAGGCCCCCATACAGACAGCCAGATAGCCAGACAGTCAGACGGCCAAAGAGACAGCTAGACAGCCAGAAAGCCAGACAGCAAGACAGGCAGCCAGCCATACAGCCAGAAAGTCAGTCAGACAGACAGCCACACAGCCCTATAGCTAGCCAGACATCCAGACAGGCAGACAGCCGGCCAGACAGATAGACAGCTAGGCAGCCAGACTCTGAGATAGCCACACAATCAGACAGCCGGACAGCTAAACGGCCAGACAGCCAGAAAGGCAGGGAACAGCCAGCCAGACAGCCAGTCAGGGAGCCACATAGCCAGGCATCCAGACTGCCAGACAGCCACACAATCACCCACACAGCCAGGTATCCAGACTGCCAGACAGCCACACAGTCAGACAACCAGACAGCCAGCCAGATAGCCCCACAGCCATACCTCCAGACGCTCAGACAGACGTCCAGACAGCCACACAGAGAGATAGACAGCCAGGTAGACAGATAGCCAGACAGCCAGACGGCCAAAGAGACAGCCAGACAGCAAGACAATCAGCCAGCCTGACAGACAGCTACACAGCCAGATAGCCAGCCAGAGAGCCAGACAGCTAGATTGCCAGACAGGCAGACAGCCGGCCAGACACATAGACAGCTAGGCAGCCAGACTCTGAGACAGCCGGACAGCTAGACAGCCAGACAGATAGCTAGGAAGACAGCCAGAAAGGCAGAGAACAGACAGCCACACAGCCAGGCATCCAGACTGCCAGACAGCCACACAGTCAGACAACCAGACAGCCAGACAGACAGATAGCCACACAGCCAGCCCGACAACGAGACAGTCATACAGGCATCCAGCCAGCGAAGCAGTCAGCGAGGCAGCCAGCCAGGCATCCAGACAGCCACAGAGCAAGACAGCCAGATAGCCAGCCACACAACCAGAGATCCAGAGAGCCAGACAGCCAAATTGCCAGACAGCCGGCCAGACAGAAAGACAGCTAGGCATCCAGACTGCCAGACAGCCAGTCAGCCACACAGCAAGAGACAGACTGGCAGCCAGATAGCCAGAGAGCCAGCCAGACAGCCATAGAGTCAGACAGCCAGAGAGCCAGGCAAACAGCCGGACAGCAAGACGGACAGCAAGCAGCCAGACAGCCAGACAGGCAGCCATATAGCCAGAGAGATAGCCAGAAAGCAAGACATCCAGACAGCCAGACAGGCAGCGGGTCAGCCAGACATCCAGACAGCCAGACAGGCAGCGGGTCAGCCAGACATCCAGGCAAACAGCCAGATAGCAAGACGAACTGCAAACAGCCAGACAGGCAGCCATATAGCCAGAGAGACAGCCAGAAAGCAAGACAGCCAGACAGGCAGCCGGTCAGCCAGACAGGCAGCCGGTCAGCCAGACAGGCAGACAAACAGCCAGGTAGCCATACTGCCAGACTGCTACTGACAGACGGCGTGGTTGCCAGACTGCCAGTCAGGCAGAAAACCAAACACCGAGACAGACAGCCAGGCAGACAGCCACACAGTCATAGAGTCAGACAGCCAATCAGCCAGCCTGCTAGACAGCCAGAGAGCGAGACAGTCTGAGAGCCAGTCAGACAGACAGCCAGACTGCCGGACAGCCAGACTGAAAGCAAGTCCGACAGCCAGAAAGCCATACAGCCGGACACCTAGACAGGCAGACAGCCAGGCAGCCAGACTGCTACCGTCAGACTGCCAGACAGACAGCCAGACTTCCAGACAGAGAGGTAGCCAGACTGCCAGACAAACAGAAAGCCAGACAGCGAGACAGATAGGCAGACAGCCACACAGGCAGAGAGTCAGATAGCCAGACATCAGTCAGAATAACAGGCAGACAGACAGCCAGTCAGATACCCACACAGCCTGGCCGCCAAACTGCCAGACAGCGACAGCCAGACAGCAAGAAATACAGCAAGACCTACAGCCAGACATACTGCTAGGCAGCCAGACAGCTGACCGCCACACGGCCAGAGAGACAGCCACACATCCAGACAGACAGCCAGACATCGAATTAGACACCCAGAGAGCAAACAGCCAGAGAGCCAAGCACCTAGACAGCCAGACAGCCAAACTTACAGACAGCCAGACTTCCAGCCAGAATGCCAGAATGCTAGACGGTGACACAGCCAGACAGATAGCCAGACAGGCGGCCAGAGAGACAGCCAGACAGGTTGACAGACAGCCAGACCGCCAAACAGCGAGACATCCAGACAGCAAGACAGACAGCCAGACAGACTTCTAGGCAGCCAGACAACTGACCACCAGAGAGACAGCCAGACAGACGGCGAGACCTCGAGCCAGCCAGCCAGATACCCAAGCTCCCAGACAGCCAAACAGTCAGCCACACAGCCAGAGAACCAGACAGCCAGGCAGCAAGTAGCAAGACAGCCAGAAAGCCAGACAGACGGCGAGACCTTGAGCCAGACACCCAGAGAGCAAACAGCCAGACACCCAAGCTCCCAGTCAGTCAGCCAAACAGACAAACAGCCAGAAAGCCAGAGAACCAGACAGCCAGACAGACAGCCAGGCAGCAAACAGAGAGACAGCCAGAAAGCCAGACAGACGGCGAGACCTCGAGCCAGACACCCAGAGAGCAAACAGCCATACAGCTATCCTGACAGACAGCCAGACACTCAGACAGACGGTCAGATAGCATACAGACAGTCAGACAGACACTCAGACAGACAGACAGCCACACAGATAGACAGCCAGGCACCCAGACAGACAGTCAGATAACCAGACAGTCAGACAGCCAGACGGCCAAAGAAACAGCTAGACAGCCAGAAAGCCAGACAGGAAGTTAGGCACCCAGCCATACAGCCAGAAAGTCAGTCAGACAGACAGCCACACAGCCCTATAGCCAGACAGCCAGACAGGCAGACAGCCACACAGTCAGACAGCCGGACAGCTAAACGGCCAGACAGATAGCTAGCCAGACAGCCAGAAAGGCAGAGAACAGCCAGCCAGACAGCCATCAGGCAGCCACACAGCCAGGCATCCAGAGTGCCAGACAGCCACACAGTCAGCCACACAGCCAGGCATCCAGACTGCCAGACAGTCAGACAAGCAGACAGCCAGCCAGATAGTCACACAGCCATACCTCCAGACACTCAGACAGACGGCCAGACAGGCAGACAGACAGCCACACATAGAGATAGACAGCCAGACGGCCAAAGAGACAGCTAGACAGCCAGAAAGCCCGCCAGACAGCAAGACAATCAGCCAGCCATGCAGCCAGAAAGCCAGTCTGACAGACAGCTACGCAGCCAGAGAGCCAGACAGACAGCCAGATAGCCACACAGGCAGCCCGACAACGAGACAGTCATACAGGCATCCAGCCAGCCAGAGAGCCGGACAGCGTTCCAGCCAGAAAGCCAGACAGCCAGCGAGGCAGCCAGCCAGGTATCCAGACAGCCAGACAGCCACAGAGCAACACAGCCAGATAGCCAGCCACAGAGCAAGACAGCCAGATAGACAGCCACACAACCAGAGCCAGAGTGCCAGACAGCCAAATTGCCAGACAGGCAGACAGCCGGCCAGACAGAAAGACAGCTAGGCATCCAGACTGCCAGAGAGCCAGTCAGCCACACAGCAAGAGACAGACTGGCAGCCAGAGAGTCAGCCAGACAGCCATAGAGTCAGACAGCCAGAAAGACAGCAAGCCAGACAACCAGAGAGCCAGGTAAACAGCCAGACAGCAAGACGGACAGAAAGCAGCCAGACAGGCAGCCATATAGCCAGAGAGATAGCCAGAAAGCAAGACATCCAGACAGTCAGCCGGTCAGCCAGACATCCAGGCAGCCAGGCAAACAGCCAGATAGCAAGACGGACTGCAAACAGCCAGACAGGCAGCCATATAGCCAGAGAGACAGCCAGAAAGCAAGACATCCAGACAGCCAGACAGGCAGCCGATCAGGCAGGCAGACAGCCAGGTAGCCATACTGCCAGACTGCTACGGCCAGACAGCCAGACAGCGAGGTTGCCAGTCAGCCAGAAAGCCAGACAGCGAGACAGACAGCCAGGCAGACAGCCACACAGTCATAGAGTCAGACAGCCAATCAGCCAGCCTGCCAGACACCCAGAGAGCGAGACAGTCTGACAACCAGTCAGACAGACAGCCAGACTGCCGGACAACCAGACCGAAAGCAAGTCAGACAGCCAGAAAGCCATACAGCCTGACACCCAGACAAGCAGACAGACAGGCAGCCAGACTGCCAGACAGACAGCCAGACTTCCAGACAGCCAGACAGAGAGGTAGCCAGTCTGCCAGACAACCAGAAATCCAGACAGCGAGACAGATAGGCAGACAACCACGCAGACAGCCACACAGGCAGAGAGTCAGATAGCCAGACAGCCCGCCAGACAGGCAGACAGACGCCCACACAGCCTGGCAGCCAAACTGCCAGACAGCGACACAGCAAGAAATACAGCAAGACCGACAGCCAGATAGCTGACCGCCACACAGCCAGAGAGACAGCCACACATCCAGACAGACAGCCAGAGATCGAGCCAGACACCAAGAGAGCAAACAGCCAGACAGCCTAGACAGCCAAACAGAGATAGACAGCCAGCCAGGCAGCAAACAGCGAGAGAGCAGAAAGTCAGTCAGACAAACAGCCACACAGCCAGACAACCAGAGACTGCCAGACAGCCACCCAGCCAGCCAGACAGCCTGCCAGTCAGAAAGCCAGAGGTCAGACGGCCTGCCAGTCAGCCAGCCACTCACCCAGACAGCCAGCCAGAGCGCAAGCCAGCCAGGCAGTCACATATCAGCAAGACAGCCAGAAACCCAGAACACCAGCGAGCCAGACAACCAGCTAGCCAGACATCCAGCCAGCCAGACAGCCTGTCAGTCAATGAGGCAGCAAGACAGCCAGACAGAGAGACAGACAGCCAGATAACCAGTCAGGCTGCTAGCCAGACAGGCAGACAGCCAGCCAGAAAGAGGGCCAGACAGTAAGCCAGCCAGCCGGCTATCTGGCTGTCTGTCTGGTTGGCTCTTATGTTGCCTGGCTGGCAGTCTGGCTTCCTGTCTGGCTGGCTGTTTGTGTTCCTGTCTGGCCCTGTGTCTGGCTGCCTGGCTGTCTGTCTTGCTGTCTGGCTGCCTGGCTGGCTCTCCTGCTGTCTGACTATCTGTTTGACAGTCTGGTTGTCTGGCTGTCTGGGCGTCCGGCTGTCTGGCTGGCTGTCTGCCTGAGTGGCTGTCTGGAGGTCTGGCTGTCCGGCTCTCTGCCTGGCTGGCTGCGTGCCTGGCTTCCTGGCTGTCTGCCTGTCTGGCTGTCTGGTTTGTTGTCTTTCTGGCTCTCTGACTCTCTGGCTGTCTGGCTGGCTGTATGGCTGTCTTGCTGTGTCGCTGCCTGGCTATCGGGTAGTCTGGCTGCCTAGCTGTCTTTCTGTCTGGTCGGCTGTCAACATGTCTGGCAATCTGGCTGTCTGGCTGTGTTGATACCTGGCTGTATTGATGCCTGGCTGGCTGTCTCGCCGGCTGTCTGTCTGGCTTTCTGGATGGAAGGCTGTTTGGCTCTCTCGCTGGCTGGGTGGCTGTCTGGCTGGCAGTGCGACTGTCTGTCTGGCTGTTCTGGATGGTTCCCTGTCTATCTGCGTGTCTGGTTGTATGGCTCTCTGACTTGCTTTCGGTCTCGCTGTCTGGCTATCTGTCTGGCTCTGTGACTGGATGTCGGGCTGTCTGTCTTTCTGTCCGCCTTCCTGTCTGGCCGTCTGCCTGTCTCTCTGGCTGAATGACAGCCTGTCTGGCTGCTTGCTGTCCGTCTTCTTGTCTGGCTGTCTGGCTTTCGTCTGGCTATCTGCTGTCTGTCCAGATGTCGGGCAGGCGGTCTGTCTGGTAGTCTGTCTGCCATTCTGGCTACCTGCCTGTCTGGCTTGCTGTCTTTCTGGCTGTGTGACTCTCAGACTGTCTGACTGTCTCACTGTCTGTCTGACCGTCTAGCATTCTCGCATTCTAGCTGGCTGCTTGGCTGTCTGGCTATCTGGGTGTCTGGCTGTCTGACTGTCTGTATCGCTCTTTGGCTGTCTTGTGGTTTGGCTGCCTAGCTGTCTGTCTTGCGGTCTGGCTGTCCCGCAGTTTGGCTTTCTCGCTGTCTGGCAGTCTGCATGTCTGGCTGTGTGGCTGTATGACTGGCTGTCTGTCTGGCTGTCTGTCTGGATGACTGGCTATCTGTCTCTCTGTGTGGTTGTCTGGGTGGCTGGATATCTGGCCGTCTCTGTTGCTGTCTGGCTGTCTGTCTGGCTGCTGTATGGCTGTCTGGCTGTCAGGTTGTCAGTCATTCTGTCTGGCTGTGTGGCTGTGTGACTGGCTAACCATCTGTCTGTCTGGCAGTCCGGCTGGCTGTCTGACTATCTGGCGGGCTCCCTGGCTGTCTGACTCTCTGGCTGTGTCGCTGTCTATCTGGCTGTCTGGCTGTCTGTCTGGCTTTCTGGCTGTCTGTCTGGCTTTCTGGCTCTCTGGGTCTTTGGTTTTCTTGCTGTCTGGCTGGCAGTGTGGCTGTCTGTCTTGCTGTCTGCTTGGCTGTCCGTCTGCCTGTCTGGTTGTCTGTCTGGATGACTGGCTATCTGTCTCTCTGTGTGGTTGTCTGACTAGCTGGCTGGAAGTCTGCATGTCTGGCTGCTGCCTGTCTGTCTGGCTGCTGTCTGTCTGGGTGTGTCTGAGTGTCTGTCTAGCTGTCTGTCGGCCTCTCTGGCTATCTGTCTGGGTCTCTGGCTGTCTGTCTCTCTGTGTGTCTGTCCGTCTGTCTGAGTGTCTGTCTCTCTGGCTGCTTTTCTGCCGGTCAGGCTGTCTGTCTCTCTGTCTGGACTTCTGTCTGGCTGTCAGTCAGGATGGCTGTATATATGGCTGTCTGTGTGGCTGTATGGCTGGCTTGCTGTCTGTCTGGCGTCTGTCATTCTGTGTGGCTGTCTGGGTGGCTGGATGTCTGGCTGTCTCTGTTTCAGTCCGGCTGTCTGTCTGGTTGTTTGGCGGGCTGTCTAGCTTGCTGTCTGTCTGGCAGTCTCCCTGGCTGTCTGGCTGTCAGGTTGTCAGTCATTCTGTCTGTCTGTCTTGCTGCCTGGCTGTGTGACTGGCTAACCATCTGTCTGTCTTGCAGTCCGGCTGGCTGTCTGACTATCTGACTCTCTGGCTATCTGGCGGGCTCCCTGACTGTCTGACTCTCTGGCTGTGTCGCTGTCTATCTGGCTGTCTGTCTGGCTGTCTGGGTCGCTGGGTTTCTTGCTGTCTGGCTGTGTGGCTATCTGTGTGGCTCTGTGGCTCTCTGTGTGGCTGTCTGTCTTGCTGCCTGCTTGGCTGTCTGTCTGCCTGTCTGGCTGTCTGTCTGAATGACTGGCTATCTGTCTCTCTGTGTGGTTGTCTGACTAGCTGGCTGCAAGTCTGGATGTCCGGCTGTCTGGCTGCTGTCTGAGTGTCTGTCTGGCTGCTGTCTGGGTGTGTGTCGGAGTGTCTGTCTGGCTGTCTGTCGGCCTCTCTGGCTATCTGTCTGTCTGGGTCTCTGGCTGGCTGTCTGTCTGGCTGTCAGTCGGGATGGCTGTATGTATGGCTGTCTGTGTGGCTTTATGGCTGGCTTGCTGTCTGTCTGGCTGTCATTCTGTCTGGCGTCTGTCTTACTGTGTGGCTGTCTGAGTGGCTGGATGTCTGGCTGTCTCTGTTTCAGTCCGGCTGTCTCTCTGGTTGTCTGTCTGCTTGTTTGGCGGGCTGTCTAGCTTGCTTTCTGTCTGGCTGTGTAACTGTCTGGCTGGATGTGTAACTGTCTGGCTGTCTGGGTGGTTGTACGGCTGTCAGGTTGTCTGTCATTCTGTCTGTCTATCTGGCTGGCCTCCTGGCTGTGTGACTGGCTAACCATCTAGCTGTCTGGCTGGTAGTCCGTCTTGCTGTCTGGCTTTCTGTCTGTCTGGGTCTCTGGTTGTCTCGCAGTCTGGCTGGCTGTGTGGCTGTCGGGCTGTCTGTCTGAGTGTCTGTGTGGACGGCAAGCTGGAACGCTGTGTAGCTGTCTCGCTGTCTGACTGGCAGACTGTCTGGCTCGCAGACTGTCTGGCTCTTTGGCTGCTTCGCTGTCTATTTGACTGTGCGTGGGGCTGTCGCGCTGGCTTGCTGTCTGGCTGTCTGTCTGCCTGTCTCGCTTTCTATCTGGGTGTCTGACTGTCAATCTCTCTGTGTGGCTGTCTGGTTGGCTTGCTGTCTGGCTAGCTGGCTGGCTGGAAGCCTGGATGTCTGGCTGTATGTGTGGCTGTCTGGATATCTGTCTGGGTGTCTTTCTGGGTGCTGTCTGTCTGAGTGACTGTCTGGCTGCTGTCTGTCTGGATGTCTGTCTGAGGGTCTCTCTGGCTGCTGTGTGTCTGAGGGACTGTCTGTCTGCCTGTCTGTCAGTCTGACTGTCTGTCTTAGGTCTCTGGCTGTCTCTCTGTGTGTCTGTCTGTCTCTCTGTGGCTGTCTGTCAGGATGGATGTATGGCTGTATATCTGGCTGTCTATATGGCTGTCTGTCTGAGTGTCTGTCTCTGTGGCTGTCTGCTTGGCTGTCTGTATATCTGGCTGTCGGTGTGGCTGGTTGGCTTGCTGTCTGGCTGTCTGTCCGCCGGTCTGTCTGTCTGGCTGTCTGTCTCTCTCTGTGGCTGTCTGGCTAGCTGGCTGGAAGTCTGGATGTCTGGCTGTATGTGTGGCTGTCTGGATATCTGTCTGGCTGCTGTCTGTCTGGGTGTCTTTCTGTCTGGGTGTCTTTCTGGCTGCTGTCTGTCTGAGTGACTGTCTGTCTGAGGGTCTCTCTGGCTGCTGTGTGTCTGAGTGACTGTCTGTCTGCCTGTCTATCAGTCTGACTGTCTTAGGCCTCTGGCTGTCTGTCTCTCTGTGTCTGTCTGTCTGAGCGTCTGTCTGTCTCTCTGGCTGTTTTTCTGCCGGTCTGGCTGTCTGTCTCTCTGTCTCGACTTCTATCTGGCTGCCGGTCTGGCTGTCTGTCTCTCTGTCTGGACTTCTATCTAGCTGTCTGCGTGGTTGTCAGTCAGGATGGCTGTATATATGGCTGTATGGCTTGCTTGCTGTCTGTCGCGCTGTCAGTCTGTCTGGCGTCTGTCTTTCTGTGTGGCTGTCTGGGTGGCTGGCTGTCTGGTTGTTTGGCGGGCTATCTAGCTTGCTTTCTGTCTGGCTGTCTGGGTGGTTGTACGGCTGTCTGTCTGTCACGTTGTCTGTCATTCTGCCTGTCTATCTGGCTGGCGTCCTGTCTGGCCGCCTGGCTGTGTGACCGGCTAACCATCTGGCTGTCTGACTGGTAGTCAGTCTTGCTGTCTGGCTTTCTGGCTGTCTGGGTCTCTGGTTGTCTCGCAGTCTGGCTGGCTGTGTGGCTGTCTGGCTGTCTGTCTGAGTGTCTGTGTGGATGGCAAGCTGGAACGCTGGGTAGCTGACTGGCTGTCTGACTGGCAGACTGTCTGGCTCGCAGACTGTCTGGCTCTTTGGCTGCTTCGCTGTCTATTTGACTGTGCGTGGGGCTGTCGCGCTGGCTTGCTGTCTGGCTGTCTGTCTGCCTATCTCGCTTTCTATCTGGGTGTCTGGCTGTCAATCTCTCTGTGTGGCTGTCTGGCTGCCTGGCTGTCTGTGTGGCTGTCTGTATATCTGGCTGCCTGTGTGGCTGGTTGGCTTGCTGTCTGTCCGCCGGTCTGTCTGTGTGGCTGTCTGGCTAGCTGGCTGTATGTGTGGCTGTCTGGATATCTGTCTGGCTGCTGTCTGTCTGGGTGTCTTTCTGGCTGCTGTCTGTCTGAGTGACTGTCTGGCTGCTGTCTGTCTGAGTGACTGTCTGTCTGAGTGACTGTCTGTCTGTCTGTCTGAGGGTCTCTCTGGCTGCTGTGTGTCTGAGTGACTGTCTGTCTGCATGTCTGTCAGTCTGACTGTCTGTCTTAGGTCTCTGGCTGTCTGTCTCTCTGTGTGTCTGTGTGAGTGTCTGTCTTGCTGTCTGTCTCTGTGTGGCTGTCTGGCTGTCGGTCAGGATGGATGTATGGCTGTATATCTGGCTGTCTGTCTGTGTGGCTGTCGGTGTGGCTGGTTGGCTTGCTGTCTGGCTGTCTGTCCGCCGGTCTGTCTGGCTGTCTGTCTCTCTCTGTGGCTGTCTGGCTAGCTGGCTGGAAGTCTGGATGTCTGGCTGTATGTGTGGCTGTCTGAATATCTGTCAGGCTGCTGTCTGTCTGGGTGTCTTTCTGGCTGCTGTGTGTCTGAGTGACTGTCTGTCTGACTGTCTGTCTTAGGCCTCTGACTGTCTGTCTCTCTGTGTGTCTGTCTATCTCTCTGTGACTGTCTGTCAGGATGGATGTATGGCTGTATATCTGGCTGTCTATATGGCTGTCTGTCTGGGTGTGTGTCTGAGTGTCTGTCTGTGTGGCTTTTTAGCTGGGTCTCTGGCTGTCTGTCTCTCTGTCCGTCTGACTATCTCTCTGGCTGTTGTCTGCCGGTCTGGCTGTCTGTCTCCCTGTCTGGCTGCCTGTCTCTCTGGCTGTCAGTCAGGATGGCTGTATATATGGCTGTCTGTGTGGCTGTATGGCTGACTTGCTGTCTGTCTGGCTGTGTTGTAGTCTGTGTGGCTGGATGTCTGGCTGTCACTGTTGCCGTCTGGCAGGCTGTCTGGTTGTTTGGCGGGCTGTCTAGCTTGCTGTCTGTCTGGCTGTCTAACTGTCTGTGTAACTGTCAGGTTGTCTGTCACTCTGTCTATCTGGCTGGCGTCCTGTCTGGCTGCCTGGCTGTGTGACTGGCTAACCATCTGGCTGTCTGTCTGGCTGTCTGGGTCTCTGGTTGTCTGGCTGGCTGTGTGGCTGTCTGGTTTTCTGGCTGTCGGGCTGAGTGGCTGTGTGGATGGCAAGCTGGAACGCTGTGTAGCTGTCTGGCTGGCAGACTATCTGGCTCGCAGACTGTCGGCTCCTTGGGTGCCTCGCTGTCTATTTGACTGTGCGTGTGGCTGTCTTACTGGCTGTCTGTATATCTGGCTGTCTTTGTGGTTGGTTGTCTTGCTGTCTGGCAGTCTGTCTGCCTGTTTGGCTATCTGTCTCTCTGTGTGGCTAGCTGGCTGGACTGGATGTCTGGCTGTATCTGTGGCTGTCTGGCTATCTGTCTGGCTGCTGTCTGTCTGGGTGTGTGTCTGGCTGCTGTCTGTCATAGGGTCTTTCTGACTGCTGTGTGTCTGAGTGAATGTCTGTCTGGCTGTCTGTCTTAGGTCTCTGGCTGTCTGACTGTCTGTCTCTCTGTGTGGCTGTCTGGCTGTCTGTCAGGATGGATGTATGGCTGTATATCTGGCTGTCTGTCTGGCTGCTGTCTGGGTGTGTGTCTGAGTGTCTGTCTGGGTCTCTGGCTGTCTGTCTGCCTGTCTGTCTGAGTGTCTGGCTGTCTGTCTCTCTGTGGCTGTCGGTGTGCCTGTCTGTCAGGATGGATTATGGCTTAAAATCTGGCTGTCTGTATCGCTGTCTGTCTGGCTGCTGTCTGTCTGGGTGTGTGTCTGAGTGTCTGTCTGGGTCTCTGGCTGTCTGTCTGGGTCTCTGGCTGCCTGGCTGTCTGTCTGGGTCTCTGGCTGTCTGTGTCTTTGTGTGGGTGTCTTACTCGCTGTCTGGCTTTCTGGCTCTCTAGCTGTCTCTCTTGCCATCTGGCTGTCTAACTGTCTGTCTGACTACCTGGCTGTCTGGCTTTCTGACCGTCTAGCATTCTGGCATGCTGGCTGTCTGGCTCTCTGTCTAGCTGTCTGCCTGCTTGGCTTTCTGGCTGTCTTGCTCTCTGGCTCTTTGGCTGCCTAGCTGTCTGCCTTGCAGTCTGGTTGTCTGGCTGTCGGGCTCTCTGGCTGCCTGTCCGGCTGGCTCTCTGGCTGGCTGTCTGTCTGGTTGTCTTGGTTTCTGGCTCTCTGGCTAACTGTCTGGTTGTCTGTCTTACTGGCTGTCTGACTAGCTGCCTGACTGGCTTTCAGGCTGTCGGTGTGCCTGTCTGTCAGGATGGATTATGGCTTAATATCTGGCTGTCTGTATCGCTGTCTGTCTGGCTGCTGTCTGTCTGGGTGTGTTTCTGAGTGTCTGTCTGGGTCTCTGGCTGTCTGTCTGGGTCTCTGGCTGCCTGGCTGTCTGTCTGGGTCTCTGGCTGTCTGTGTCTTTGTGCGGGTGTCTTACTCGCTGTCTGGCTTTCTGGCTCTCTAGCTGTCTCTCTTGCCAGCTGGCTGTCTAACTGTCTGTCTGACTACCTGGCTGTCTGGCTTTCTGACCGTCTAGCATTCTGGCATGCTGGCTGTCTGGCTCTCTGTCTAGCTGTCTGCCTGCTTGGCTTTCTGGCTGTCTTGCTCTCTGGCTCTTTGGCTGCCTAGCTGTCTGTCTTGCAGTCTGGTTGTCTGGCTGTCGGGCTCTCTGGCTGCCTGTCCGGCTGGCTCTCTGGCTGTCTGTCTGTCTGGTTGTCTTGGTTTCTGGCTCTCTGGCTAACTGTCTGGTTGTCTGTCTTACTGGCTGTCTGACTAGCTGCCTGACTGGCTTTCAGGCTGTCTGGCTGGCTGTCTGATTGTCTGAATGACTGTCTGGCTGTCTCGCTCTCTGGCTGTCTGGGTGCCTGGATGTCTCGCAGTCTGGCTGGCCGGCGTTCTGGCTGTCTGCCTGTGTGGCTGTGTGGCTGTCTGGCTGTCCGGCTGTGCCTGGCTGCCTGTCTGGCTGTCTGTCTGGGTGTCTGGATATCTGGTTGTGAGGCTGTCTGTCTCTCTGTGTGGCTGTTTTGCTGGGTGGCTGTCTGACAGTCTGTGTGGCTGTCTGTCTAGCTGCTGTCTGTCTAGCTGTCTGCCTGGCGGTCTGGTTGTCTGTCTAGCTGTTGGGCGGGCTGTCTAGCTTTCTCTCTGACTGTCTGGCTTTCAGGCTGTCTGTCATTCTGTCTGGCTATCTGGCTGGATTTCTGTCCTCCTGTCTGGCTGCCTGGCTGTCTGTCTGACTGTGAGTATTACTGTCTTTCTGTCAGGCAGTCTGGCTGCCTGGCTGTCTCTCCTGCTGTGTGGCTATCTTTCTGGCAGTCCGGCTGTCTGGCAGTCTGGCTGCCTGGCTGTCTGCCTGTGTGGCGTTCTGGCTGTCCGGCTCTCTGGCTGTCTGGCTGGCTGCGTGCCTGGCTCTCTGGGTGTCTGGATGTTTGGCTGTCTTGCTCTGTGGCTGTCTCGCTAGCTGGCTGTCTGTGTGGCTGTCTAGCTGTCTTTCTGGCTCTCTGGCTGTCTGTCTGGCTGTGAGGCTGTGTGTCATTCTATCTGGCAGCCTGGCTGTCTGGCGGTCAGGCTGTCAGGCTGTGTCATTCTGTCTGGCTGGCGTTCTGTTGTCCTCCCTGGATGTCTGGCTGGCTGTCTGTCTGTCTGGCTGCCTAGCTGCCTGTCTTGCAGTCTGGCTGTCTGTCTGGCTGCGTTGCGGTCTGGCAGTCCGGCTGTGTGGCTGGCTGTGTGCCTTGTTCTCTGGCTGTCTGTTGGTTTAACTGTCTAGCTGTCTGGCTGTATGACTGTGTGACTGTCTGACTGCCAGGCTGTCTGTCTTTTGTCTGTCTGGCTATCTGGCTGGCTTGCTGTGTTCCTGTCTGGCTGTCTGTCTGGCTGCCTGGCTGTCCGTTTGGCTATCTGTTTGGCAGTCTGGTGGTCTGGCTCTCTGGGCGTCCGGCTGTCTGGCAGTCTGGCTGCCCGGCTGTCTGGCTGTCCGGCTCTCTGCCTGGCTTGCTGTCTGGCTGTCTGTCTGCCTGTTCCGCTTTCTGTCTGGGTGTCTGGCCGTCAATCTCTCTGTCTTACTGGCTCTCTGTATATCTGGCTGTCTGTGTGGTTGGTTGGCTTGCTGTCTGGCAGTCTGTCTGCCTGTCTGGCTATCTGTCTCTCTGTGTGGCTAGCTGGCTGGACTGGATGTCTGGCTGTATCTGTGGCTGTCTGGCTGGTTGCTGTCTGTCTGGATGTCTGTCATAGGGTCTTTCTGACTGCTGTGTGTTTGAGTGTCTGACTGTCTGTCTCTCTGTGTGGCTGTCTGGCTGTCTGTCTGTCTGGCCGTCTTTCAGAATGGATGTATGGCTGTATATCTGGCTGTCTGGCTGCTGTCTGTCTGGGTGTGTGTCTGGGTCTCTGGCTGTCTGGCTGTCTGTCTGCCTGTCTGTCAGGATGGATTATGGCTTAATATCTGGCTGTTTGTATGGCTGTCTGTCTGGCTGCTGTATGTCTGGGTGTGTGGCTGAGTGTCTGTCTGGGTCTCTGGCTGTCTGGCTGTCTGTCTGGGTCTCTGGCTGTCTGTGTGTTTGTGCGGGTGTCTTACTCGCTGTCTGGCTTTCTGGCTCTCTAGCTGTCTCTCTTGCCGTCTGGCTGGCTGTCTGTCTGACTACCTGGCTGTCTGGCTTTCTGACCGTCTAGCATTCTGGCATCCTGGCTGTCTGGCTCTCTGGCTGTCTGTCTAGCTGTCTGTCTTGCTCTCTGGCTGCCTAGCTGTCTGTCTTGCAGTCTGGTTGTCTGGCTGTCGGGCTCTCTGGCGGCCTGTCCGGCTGGCTTTCTGGCTGGCTGTCTGTCTGGCTGTCTTGGTTTCTGGCTCTCTGGCTAACTGTCTGGTTGTCTGTCTTACTGGCTGTCTGACTAGCTGCCTGACTGGCTGTCAGGCTGTCTGGCTGGCTGTCTGATTGTCTGAATGACTGTCTGGCTGTCTCGCTCTCTGGCTGTCTGGGTGCCTGGATGTCTCGCAGTCTGGCTGGCCGGCGTTCTGGCTGTCTGCCTGTGTGGCTGTCCGGCTCTGCCTGTCTGTCTGGGTGTCTGGCTATCTGGTTGTGAGGCTGTCTGTCTCTCTGTGTGGCTGTTTTGCTGGGTGGCTGTCTGACAGTCTGTGTGGCTGTGTGGCTGTCTGTCTAGCTGTCTGCCTGGCGGTCTGGTTGTCTGTCTAGCTGTTGGGCGGGCTGTCTAGCTTTCTGTCTGACTGGCTGGCTTTCAGGCTGTCTGTCATTCTGTCTGGCTATCTGGCTGGCTTTCTGTCCTCCTGTCTGGCTGTCTGTCTGACTGTGGGTATTACTGTCTCACTGTCAGGCAGTCTGGCTGCCTGGCTGTCTGTCTGTGTGGCGTTCTGCCTGTCTGGCTGTCCGGCTCTCTGGCTGGCTGCGTGCCTGGCTCTCTGGGTGTCTGGATGTTTGGCTGTCTTGCTGTGTGGCTGTCGAGCTCTCTTTCTGGCTCTCTGGCTGTCTGTCTGTCTTGCTGTCTGGTTGTGAGGCTGTGTGTCATTCTGTCTGGCAGCCTGGCTGTCAGGCTGTGTGTCATTCTGTCTGGCTGGCGTTCTGTTGTCCTCCCTGGATGTCTGGCTGGCTGTCTGGCTGCCTAGCTGCCTGTCTGGCAGTGTGGCTGTCTGGCTGTCTGCCTGTCTGGCTGCGTTGCGGTCTGGCAGTTCGGCTGTGTGCCTTGTTCTCTGGCTGTATGTTGGTTTAACTGTCTGGCTGTATGGCTGTGTGACTGTCTGACTGCCAGGCTGTCTGTCTTTTGTCAGTCTGGCTATCTTGCTGTGTTCCTGTCTATCTGGCTGCCTGGCTGTCCGTTTGGCTATCTGTTTGGCAGTCTGGTTGTCTGGCTCTCTGGGCGTCCGGCTGTCTGGCAGTCTTGCTGTCTGGCTGGCTTCGTGCCTGGCTCCCTGTCTGTCTGGCTGTCTGTATGCCTGATTGGCTGTCTTGCTTGCTGTCTTTTTGGCTGGCTGACTCTCTGGCTGGCTGGCTGACTCTCTGGGTGTCTTGCTGTGTGGCTGCCTGGCTGTCTGGTAGTCTGGAAGTCTAGCTGTCTGGATGGCTGTTTTTCTGTCTGTCTGCGTGTGTGGCTTTCCGGCTGTCTGGCTCTCTGGCTTTCTGACTTGCTATCTGCCTCGCTGTCCGGCTCTCTGGCTGTCTGGCTAGCTGTCTGGTTCGCTGGCTGTCTGGGTGTCTGGCTCTCGGGTTATTTGGCTGTGTGGCTGCCTATCTGGCTGTCTTGCTGCCTCGCTGGCTGTCCTGATGTCTGGCTGGCAGGATGTCTGGCTCGCCGGGGTTCTGGCTGTCTGGCTGTGTGGCTACCTAGCTGGCTTGGAATATGGCAGGCTTTCTGGCTGTCTGGCTGGCTGTCTGGGTGTCTAGCTGTCTGGCAGGCTGTCTGGCTCACCGGCTTTATGGCTGGCAGGCTATCTGGCTGGCAGGATGGCTGTCTGGCTGGCTGTCTGGTTCTCTGGCTGTCTGGCTGTCTTGGTGTCTGGCTGGCTGTCTGGCTGCCTAGCTTCCTTGCGCTCTGGCTGTCTGTATGTGTGGCTGGCTGGCAGGCTGTCTGGCTTTCTGGCTGGCAGGCTGTCTGGCTCTCTGGCTTTCTGGCTGGCAGGTTGTCTGTCTTTCTGGCTGTCTGGCTGCCTGGTTGCTGGCTGTGTGACTGTCTGTCTGATTGGCTTTCTGGCTGTATGGCTGGCTGTCTAGCAGTCTGGCTGGCTGCCTGTCTCGCTGTCTGGCTTTGCGGCTGTCTCGTGTTCTGCTGTCTGGCTCTCTGACTGTCGGTCTGGCTGTCTAGCTCCCTGGTTTTCTGGCTGTCTATCTGTCCGGGTGTCTGGCGGTCTGAGTGCTTGGCTGTCTGACTGTGTGCTCTCTGGGTGTCTCGCTATTTGCCTCGATGTCCGGCTGTCTCTCTCTGGCTGTCTGGAGGTCAGATGTCTGTCTGCCTTGCAGTCTGTCTGGCTGGCTGTCCGGTTGGCTGTCTGACTCTCTGACACTCTGGCTGCCTGTCTCGCTGTCTGGTTTTCTGGCTGTCTGGCTCGCTGGTTGTGTGGCTCTCTGACTGTCTGGCTGTGTAGCTGGACGTCTGTCTGTCTTCCTGTCTGTCTTCCTGTATGGCCCTCTGCCTGGCTGTCTCTCTGACTGTCTCTTTGGCTAACAGGCTCTCTGGCTGTCTGTCTTACTTTCTGGCAGTCTGGCTATCTGTCTTTCTGTCTGGCAGTCTGCCTGCCTCTCTGTCTGGCTGTCTGGCGTCTGTCTGCGTGCCTGGCTCTCTGGCTGTCTGGCTTTCTGGCTGCTTGCTTTCCGTCTTGCTGTCTGGCTGTCTAGCTGTCTGGCTGGCTGGCTGACTGTCTGTCTGTCAGACTAGCTGGATGTCAGTCTGGATGCCTGGCTGTGTGGCTGTCTGACTGGCTGTCATGCTGGCTCTCTGGCTAGCGGCCTGGCTATCTGTCTGGCTGTCTGTCTGACTAGCTGCCTGGCTGTCAAACTGGCTGTAAGCTGTCTGGCTTTCTGGCTGTTTGTGTCTCTGGTTGTCTCGCTGTCTGTGTGGCTGTCTGGCTATCTGTCTGTGTGGCTGTCGGGCTGTCTGGCTGTCTGTCTGTGTGGCTGTGTGGATGGCAGGCTGGAAGGCTGTCTAGATGTCTGGCTGGCAGACTGTCTAGCTAACAGTCTGTCTGGCTCTCTGGCAGCCTGGCTGTCTGTCTGGATGGTTGTCTGGCTTAAACCATCGACCTGGGCCGGGTCTGAACCCACGACCGGATCCCAAGGTCGCGGGTTCAAACCCGGCCCAGGTCGATGGTTTTTAAGTGTGCTTAAAAACGACAGCTCCATGTCAGTAGATTTACTGGCATGTAAAAGAACTCCTGCGGGACAAAATTCCGGCACACCGGCAATTGACAGTGTCGTTAAACCAGAAAATAATTTTTTATTTTTTCTATCTCGCTGTCTGTGAGGCTGTCTGGCTGTCTGTCTGGCTGGCTGGATGTCTGCCTGTCTGGGTGTATGGCTGTCTGTCTCTCTGTGTGGCTGTCTGACTGGCTGCTGTCTGTCTGTCTGGCTGTCTGCCTGCCTGTCTGGCTGTCTGTCTCTCTGTGTGGCTGCCGGACTGGCTGTCTGTCCGGCTGTCGGTCTGTCTGTCTGGCTGTGTGTGTGGCTGTCTGGCTGTCTGTCAGCATGGCTTTATGGCTGTCTATCTGGCTGTCTGTGTTGCGGTCTGGCTGGCTTGCTCTCTAGCTGTGTGTCGGTCTGGCTGTCGGTCTGTCTGGCTGTCTGTCTTTCTGTGTGACTGGCCTGCTGGATGTCTGGCTGTCTCTGTGACTGTCTGGCTGATGTCTGTCTGTATGAGTGTCTCTCTGACTGTCTGGCTGTCTGTCTAACTGTCTGGCTGGCTGTGTCGCTGTATGGCTGTGTGTCTTTCTGGCTGTCTGGCTGTCAGGTTGTCTGTCATTCTGTCTGGCTATCTGGCTGTCTTCCTGTCTGGCTGCCTGGCTGTATGGCTGACTCACTGACTGTCTGACTGTCTGGTTGCCTTTCTGGTTGTCTGGCTTGCTGACTGACTGGCTTTCTGGCTGTCTGGTGGTCTGGCTACCTCACTGTCTGCTGTCTGACTCTCTGGCTGTGTGGCTGTCTGGCTGCCTGTCTCGCTGTCTGACTTTCTGGCTCCCTCGCTGTCTTGCTGTCTGGAAGTCTAGCAGTCTGGATGGTTGTCTGTCTGCGTGTCTGGCTGTCAGACTGTCTGGCGAGCTCGCTGGCTGTCTTGGTGTCTCGCTCTGGGTGTCTGGCTGTGTGGCTGGACGTCGGGCTGGCTGTCTGGCCCTCTCCCTGTCTGTCTGGCTGCCTTTTTGGATGTATGGCTGTCTGGCTGCCTGGCTGTCTGGCTGCCCGTCTGGCTGGCTGGCTGGGTGCCTGGCTTTCTGGCTGTCTGAATGTCTGGCCTTTTGGCTTTCTGTCTCTCTGGCTGTCTGACTGGCTGTCGGACTGTCTGGTTCTCTGGCTATCTGGCTGTCTGGCTCTCTAGCTGTCTGTCTCTGTGACTGTCTGGCTGACCGGCTGCTGGCTGGCTGTCGGGCTGCTAGCTGTCCGTCTTGCTGTCTGGCTGTCTGTCTGCCATTCTGGCTCTTTGGCTTGCTGTCTTTCAGGCTGTCTGCTCTCTGGCTGTCTCGTTGGATGTCTGGCTATCTGGCTGTCAGTCTAGCGGTCTGGCTCTGTGACTGTCTCACTGTCTAGCTGCTTGTCTGGCTGAATGGCTTTCTCGCTGGAAGGCTGTCTAGCTCTCTGGCTGGCTGGAAGGGTTTCTCGCTGTCTGGCTGGCTGTGCCAATCTCTAGCTGTCTGTGTGGCTGTCTGACTGTGTGGCTGTCTGGCAGTCTAGATGCCTGGCTGTGTGGCTGTCTGCCTTTCTGGATGGCTGTCTAGCTGTCTGACTCTCGGGCTGTGTAGCTGTGTGGCTGGCTGTCTGGCTGTCTGACTCTCGGGCTGTGTAGCTGTGTGGCTGGCTGTCTGGCTGTCAGTGTGGCTGTCTTGCTGTGTGCCTGCCTGGCTGCCTAACTGTCTTGCTGTCTGCCTGTCTGGCAATCTGGCTGTCTGGCTGCATATCTGGCTCTCTGGCTTTCTGGCTGGAAGGCTGTCTGTCTCTTTGGCGGGCCGGATGGCTGTCTCGCTGTCTGGCTGGCTGTGTTGGATGCCTGGCTGTCTGTGTGGCTGTCTGGCTGTCTGGCTATCTGGCTGGCTACCTGTCCGGCTGGATTTCTGGCAGAACGTGTTTCTGGCTGTCTGGCTTTCTGGTTGGCTCTCTGGCTGTCTGACTCTGTGGGTGCCTGTCTGACTGGATTTAGGCTGTCTGGCTGTATGGCTGGCTGCCTGTCTCGCTGTCTGGCTGGCTGTCTCGCTGTCTGGCTGTCTCGCTGTCTGGCAGTCATTCTGGCCGTCTGGCTGTCTATCTGGCTGTCTGACCGTCTAGTTTTCTGGAATTCTGGCTGGATGTCTGGCTCTCTGTCTGTCTGGCTGCTTGGCTGTCTGGGTATCTGACTTTCTGTGTCGCTCTCTGAGTGTCTTGTGGTCTGGATGTCTGGCTGCTGCCTGTCCTGCTGTCTCGCTGTCTGTCTGGTAGTCGGTCTGTCTGTTTGGGTCTCGGTTTCCCTGTGTAGCTGTCTGTCTCTCTGTGGGGCTGTCTGGCAGTCTGGATGCCTGGCTATGTGACTGTTTGACTGGCTGTCTGGGTGTCTGCCTGCCTGTCTGGCTGGATTTATGGCTGAAAGTGTTTCTGGCTGTCTGGCTTTCTGGTTGGCTGTCTGACTCTGTGGCTTTCTGGCTGACTGGAAGTCTGGCTGTTTCCCTGTCTGTCTGTCTGGTTGTCTGTCTCTCTGTCTGGCTGTCTGTGAGGCTGTCTTTTTGGCTGTCTGGTTGTCTGGCTGTTTTTCCGGCTGTCTAGCTGTCTGCCTGGCAGGCTGTCTAACTATCTGGTTGTCTGGCTGGCTGTGTGGCTATATGGCTGTATGTCTGACTGGCTGTTGCTGTCAGGTTGTCTGTCATTCTGTCTGTATGTCTGTCTGGCTGTCTCGCTGGCTGTCTGTCTGCCTGTCTGGCTGACTGTCTAGCTTTCTGGCAGTCTGGCTGCCTGTCTTTCTGTCTGTGGGTGTCTGGCTGTCCGGCTGTCTGACTTGCTTTCGGTCTCGCTGTCCGACTGTCTGGCTAGCTGTCAGGATGTGTGACTCGCTGGCTGGCTGTCTGTCTGTCTGTCTTCCTGTCTGGCCGCTGCCTCTCTGTCTGGATGGTTGTCTGGCTGTCATTTCCTCTATCTGGCTGTCTGTCTGTCAGTCTGGCTGGCTATCTGTCTGGCTGACGGGCTGCTTCCTGGTGCCTGGCTGGCTGCGTGCCTGGCTCCTCTGGCTGTCTGGCTGCTTGCTGTCCGTCTTGCTGTCTGGCTGTTTGGCTTACTGGCTATTTGTCTGCCTGTCTGGCTTGCTGTCTAGCTGTCTTTCTGTCTTGCCGGCTGTCTACCTGTCTGGAAATCTAGCTGTCAGGCTCACTGGCTTTCTAGCTTGCTGTCTGGCGATCTAGCTGACTGTCTGGCTGGCTGTCTCGGTGGCTGTCTGGCTGGCTCTCTGGCTATTTGGCTTTCTGGATGGAAGGCTGTCTGGCTCTCTGGCTGGCTGGATGGCTGTCTGGCTGACTCACTGTCTGGATGGCTCTGTGGCTGTCTGTCTGGGTGTTTGGCTGTCTGGCTGTCTGTCTCTCTCTGTGTGGCTGTCTGTCTGGCTGGCTGGATGTCTGACTGTCCGTCTGGCTGCTGTCTGTCTGGCTGTATGCCTGGCAGTCTGTCTGGCTGTTTGGCGGGCTATCTAGCTTGCTGTCTGTCTGTCTAAATGTATAACTGTCTGTCTGGCTGTGTATGACAGACTGTCTGTCTAGATGTCTGTCTGGCAATCTGGCTATCTGGGCATCCGGCTGTCTGGCAGTCTGGCTGCTTGGCTGTCTGCCTGCGTGGCGTTCTGGCTGTCTGGCAGTCTGGATGCTTGGCTGCGTTGCTGTCTGACTGGCTGTCTAGATGCCTGTCTGTCTGCCAGTCTGGCTGGTGGTCTGTCTGGCATTCTGGCTGGCTGTCTGGCTCTCTGACTGTGTGGCTGTCTCTCTGACTGGCCCTCGGGCTGTCTAGCTGGCTCGCTGTCTGGCTGGCTGTCTGGCCATCTGGCTGTCTGAGAGTCTGCCTGACTGTCTGTCTGTCTTTCTGACCGTCTAGCATACCGGCTGCCCTTCTGTCTGTCTATCTGTCTGACTGCTTGGCTGTCTGTCTGCCTATCTGAATTTCTGGCTGGCTGTCTCCCGGTCTGGCTGGCTGTCTTAGTTTCTGATTCTCTTGCTGGCAGCCTGGCTATCTATCTGACTAGCTGCCTGACTGGCTGTCTGGCTGGCTGGCAGATGTCTGGCTCTCTGGCTAGCTGGGTGTCTGGATGTCACGTTGTCTGGTTATCTGTGTGGCTGTCTGGCTGTAGGTCTGTCAGGATGTCGGGCTGTCTGGCTGTGTGGATGGCGGGTTGGCAGGCTGTCTGACTCTCTGGCTGGCAGACTGTCTGGCTGTCTGGATGACTGTCTGGCTGTCTTTCTGGGTGTTTGACTGTCTGGCTGTCTTTTTTTAAAATAAGGTGCCGGGGTACAATATTCAGATTTTATTTTATTTTATTTTGTCTGGCTGTCTGTCTCTGTGACTGTCTGGCTGGCTGGGTGTCTCGCTGCTGACTGCCTGGCTGTATGCCTGGCAGTCTGTCTGGCTGTTTGGCGGGCTGTCTAGCTTGTGGTTTGTCTGGCTGTATGGCTGTGTGACTGAATGACTGTCTGTCTGGCTGGCAGTCTGGGCGTCCGGCTGTCTGGCAGTCTGCCTGCCCGGCTGTCTGGCTGGTTGTCTGCCTGTGTGGCGTTCTGGCTGTATGGCTCTGGCTGGTTGGCTGGCTGCGTGCCTGGGTCTCTGGCTGTCTGGATACCTGGTAGTCTGGCTTTAGGGCTGCCTGTCTGGCTGTCACGCTAGCTCGCTGTCTGTCTGGATGTCTAGCTGTCTGTCTGGCTCTCTGGCTGTATTGCTGTGTGGCTGCCTGGCGGTCGGTTCTGCTGCCTGGCACTCTGGCTGCCTGGATGTCTGGCTGTGAGTCTGTGTGTCATTCTGTCTGTCTGTCTTTCTGGCTGGCATTCTTATCTCCTCCCTGGCTTTTTGGCTGTCTGTCTGGCTGCCTGGCTGTCTGGCAGTGTGTCTGTCTGACTGCCTGGCTCTCTGTCTTTCTGTCTGTCTGGCTGTCTAACTGTCTGACTCCCTGGCTGTCTGTCTGACGGTCTGGCTAGCTGTCTGGCTGTCTGGCAATCTGGCTGTGTGGCTATCTGGCAGTCTGGCTGGCTATCTGGCTCTTTGGCTGGCTATCTGGCTCTCTGGCTGGCTATCTGGCTCTCTGGCTGGTCATCTGGCTCTCTGCCTGTCTGGTTGTCTGGCTGGGTGTCTCGCTGGCTGTCTGGCTGTCAGCCTGTGTGGCTGTCTAGCAGGCTGTCTGGCTTTCCTCCTGGACGGCTATCTGGCTGGCTGGATGGGTGTGTGTCTGTCTTGAGGTGTGGCTGGCTGTGTGGGTGTGTGGCTGTCTGTGTGGCTGTCTTGCTGTCTGGTTGTCTGACTATGTGGCTCTCTGTCTGACTGGCTGTATGGCTTGCTGCCTGTCTCGCTGTCTGGATTTCTGGCTGTCTGTCTGGCCGCCTGGCTGTCTGCCTGTCTCACTGCCTGGCTTTCGGGCTGTCTATCTGTCTGCATGTCTGGCTACTCTGCTCTCTGGCTGTATGGGTGTCTGGTTGTCTGTCTGGATGTCTGTCTCGCTCTCTGGCTTTCTGTCTGGTCGCCTAGCTATCTGTCTTGCTGTCTGGCAGTCTTGATGCCTGGCTGTGTGGCTGTCTGACTGCCTGACTTGCTGCCTCGCTGGATGTCAGGCTGTCTGGCTGATGTCTGGCTGGCTGGGTCTCTGCCTAGCTGTCTGGCTCGCTGGGGTTCTGGCAGTCTGGCTGGATGTCTGGTTGGTTATCTGGCTGTCTGGCTCTCTGGCTGGCTTGGTGTTTGGCTGCGTGGCTGTCTGACTCGCTGCTGGTTCGCTGGCTGTATCTGGCTGATGTGTGGCTGCCTGGCTGGCTTGCGCTCTGGCTGTCTGTCTGTGTGGCTGGCTAGCAGGCTGTCTAGCTCTCTGGCTGTCTGGTGTTCTGGCTATGTGGGTGTCTGTCTAATTGGCTTTCTGGCTGCCTCGCTGTCTGAATGTCTGGCTGCCTGGCTTTCTGTCTGTCTGTCTGGCTGAATAGCTTGCTGGCTGTCTGCCTTTCTATTTGTCTGGCTGTCTGACTGTCTCGCTGTTTCGCTGTCTGGCTGGCTGGCTGTGTGGCTTTCTGATTGTCTCGATGCGTGCTGTGTGCTGTCTGGCTGTATAGCTTTCTGGGTATCTGGCTGTCTGTCTCGATGTCTATCTGTCTCTCTCTCTGTCTGGTGGTCAGCAGTCTGGCTGCCTGGCATGCTGTCTGTCTATCCTGCTGTCTGTATTGTTGTGTGGCTCTCTCGCTGTCTGGGTGTCTGGAAGTCTGCCTGGCTGTCTGTCTGTGTGGCTGTCTGACTGTCTAACTGTCTGGGTGTCTGTCTCTCAGTCTGGCCTTCTGGCTGTCTGGCCCTCTGGCAGTTTGGCTACCTCGTCATCTGGCTGCCTGGCTGTCTGGCAGTCTGGGTACCTCGCTGTCTGGCTGTCTGGCAGTCTATCAGTCTGGCTGCCTGGCTGGCTGGCTGTCGGTCTGCGTGTCTGACTTGCTTTCGGTCCGGCTGCCTGGCTGGCTGGGTTTCTGTCTCACTGGCTTTCTTGGTGTCTGGCTCTGTGACTGCCTATGAGGCTGGATGTCTGGCTGGCTGTCAGTCTTCCTGTCTGTCTGGCTGTCTCTTTGGCTGTCAGGCTCTCTGGCTGTCTGGTTGCCTGGCTGTCTGTCTTGCTGTCTGGCAGTCTGACTGTGTGTCTGGCAATCTGAATGGCTCTCTGTCTGGCTGTCTGTCTGTGTGGTTGTCTGGCTGTATAGCTGACCTGCTGTCTGGCTGGCTGTCTATCTGGCGGGCTGCGTGCCTGGCTGTCTGGCTGTACGGTTGTCTGGCTGGCTAAGTGCCTTGCTCTCTGGGTGTGTAGATGTCTAATCTATTTGTCTGGCTGGCTACCTGTGTGGCTGTCTGGCTGTCTGTCTGGCTGGCTTTCTGGGTGGCTGGTTGTCTTGATGTCTGACCGGCTGTATGGCTATCTGTCTGTCTGACTCTTTGGCTGTCTGGCTGTCAGACTACTGGCTGGCTGCCTGGATGGCTATCTGGTTGGCAATCTGCCTGTCTGGCTCTCGGGCTCTGTAGCTATCTGGCTGTCTGGCTGTCTAGCTGCCTCGCTGTGTGTCAGACTGTCTGGCTGGCTGTCTGGCTCACTGGGGTTCTGGGCGTCTGGCTGGCTCTCTGGCTGATGTGTGGCTGCCTGGCTGCCTTACGCTCTGGCTGGCTGTCTTGCAGTCTGGCTGGCTAAGTGCCTTGCTCTCTGGGTATGTAGATGTCTGACTATTTGTCTGGCTGCCTGGCTATCTGTGTGGCTATCTGGCTGTCTGTCTGCCTGTCTGACTGTCTGACTCTTTGGCTGTCTGGCTGTCTGGTTGGCTATCTGGCTGTCTGGCTCTATGGCTCTCTGGCTGTCTGGCTTGCTGGGTGTCTGGCTGGCTCGCAGGCTGTCTGGCTCTCTGGCTTCCTTGCTGGTAGGCTGTTTGGTTGGCTGGATGGCTGTCTGGCAGTCTGGCTTGTGGATGTCTGTCTGACTTGCTGTCTATCTGGCTGTGTGGTTGTCAGGGATTGTGGCTGTCGTTCTGACTGGCTCTCTGACTGTCTGGGTGTATGGCTGGCTTGCTGTTTTGCTGGCTGTCTAGTAGTTCTGCTGGCTGCCTGTCACGTTTCTTGCTGTCTGGCTGGCTGTCTCTGTTTCTGGCTGTCTTGCTGACTGCTGTCTGCTGTCTAGTTTTCTGGCTTTCTGTCTTGCTGTCTGGCTGTCTGCCGTTCTGTCTGGTAGTCCATCTGGCTGTCTGGCTGGCTGTCTGACTGTCTGGCCCTCTGGCTGTCTCTCAGGCTGGCTGGCTGGCTGTCTGTCTGATTCGCTGGCTGTCTGGCTGTCTGATTCTCTGGCTGTCTTGCTGTCTGGCTACGTCGCTCTCTGGCTGTCTGGCTGGCTGACCGGCTGTCTGGCTGACCGGCTGTGTGGCTGGCTGCGTGCCTGGTGCTCTGGCTGTCTGCCTCTCTGGCTTTCTTCATGTCAGTCTGGCTGTCTTGCTGTGTGGCTGCCTGGCTGTCTGGCTGCCTGGTGGTCTGAATTGCGGTCTGGCTATTTCACTGGCAGTCTGTCTGTCTGCCTGTCTGGCTGCGTTGCTGTCTGGCTGGCTGCGTGCCTGACTCTCTGGGTGTCTGGATGTCTGACCGTCTGGCTGGCTGTGTGGCTGTCGGGGTCTCTGGCTCTCTGGCTGTCTGCCTGATGTCTGGCTGTCTGGCTCGCTGGGGTTCTGGGTGTCTGGCTGGCTGTGTGACTGGGTAGCCGGCTGTGTGGCTTTCTAGTTGGCAGGCTGTCTGCACTTCTGACTCTGGATGTCTGGATATCTGTCTGACTGTCTTGCTGTCTGGTAGGCTGTCTGGCTGACTGGGTATGTGGCTGTCCGTCTCTCTGGCTCGATGTCTAGCTGTCTGGCTCGCTGGCTGTCTGGCTGTCTGTATGTCTGCCTGCCTGTTTCCTATCTAGCTGTCACGGTGTCTGGATGTATGGCTGTCTGTCTGGCTACCTTGCTGTCTGGCTGTGTGGCAGTCTCGATGTCTGACTGTCTGGTATTCTATCTGTCTGGCTGTCTGTCTGACTGCTGCCTGTATGTCTGGCTACCGGGCTGTCTGGTTGTCTGACTAACTGACTGTCATGCTGTCTGTCTGGCTCTCTAGTTCGCCATGAGGCTGTCTGGGTCTCCTGCTCTCTGGCTGTCTAGCTGTCTCTCTGGCTGTCTTGCTGCCTGTCTGGCTCTCTGACTCTCTGGCTGGCTCTCTGGCTGACTGACTGTCTGGCTGTCTAGATGGCTATCTGACTGTCTGGGTCTCTGGCTCTCTGGTTGATGTATGACTGGCTGGGTGTATGGCTGGCTGTGTGGCTGGCTGGCAGACTGTCTTGCTTTCTGGCTTTCTAGCTGGCTGGCTGTCTAACTCTCGAGGTCTGGATGTCTGTCTGGCTGTCTTGTGGTCAGTCTTTCTATCTTGCTGTGTGGCCGCCTTGCTGTCTGTCTGGCAGTCTGGCTGTGAGGCTGTGTGTCATTCTGTCTGTCTGACTCTATGGCTGTCTGGCTGTCTGTCTGGCAGTAAGTCTGGCAGTCTGTGTGGCTGTCTGGCTGTTTTGCTGTCTGGCTGTCCGGCTGTATGGCTGCCTGCGTGCCCGGCTCTATGGAGGTCTGAATGTCTGGCTGTTGGTCTGGCTGTCTGACTCTCTGGCTGTCTTTTTGCCTATCTGGCTGTCTAGTTGGCTATCTGGCTGTCTGGCTTCCTGGATTTCTGGCAGGCAGGCAGGCTGTCTGGTGTGGCTGGATGGCTGTCTTGTCTAGAAATCTGGCTGTCTGGTTGGCTGTCTGTCTGGCAGTCTGGTTGTTTGGCTATTTAGCTGTCTGTATGACTGGCTTTCTGGCTGTATGGCTGGCTGACTGTCATGCTGGATCGCTGTCACGCAGTCAAGATGGCTGCCTGTCTCTCTGTCTGGCTGGCTGGCTCCCTGGCTGTCGCGCTGTCTAGCTTTCTCACTGTCTGACTGCCTGGCGGTCTGTCTGTCTCTCTGGGTAGCTGTCTGGGTGCTTGGCTGTCTGGTTGTTTGCTGTGTGTGTGTTGACTGTCTCTGGCTATCTCGTGGTCAGCTGTCTGGCTGCTTACCTGTCTGTCTTGCTGTTTGGCTGCCTGTCTTGCTGTCAGAGTGGGTCTCTGACTGGCTGTCTGGCTTACTGTCTGGCTATCTGGCTGTCTGTCTGGCAGTCTGGTTGTGTGGCTGTAAGGGTTTCTGGGTGCCTGACTGTCTGACTGTCTGGCTGTCTAGCAGTCTGGCTGCCTGGCGTTCTGGCTAGCTGTCTGGCTGTCTATCTGCCTGCTTGTCTGTCCGGCCGTCTGGCTGGCTGCATGCCTTGCTCTCTGGGTGTCTGGATGTCTGGCTCTCTGTCTATCTGGCTGTCTGGCTGCCTAGCTGTCTGGCTGGCTAAGTGCCTGGCTCTCTGGGTGTCTGGTTGTGTGGTGTGTGGCTGACTGTTTGGGAATATGGCTGCCTGTCTGGCTGACTATCTGTTTGGCTGGCTATCTGTCTGGCTGTCTTTCTGACTGTCTGTCTGGCAGATTGGGTGGCTGGCTGGCTATCTTGATGTCTGCCGGGTGTCTGGCTGTCTGTCTGCCTGTCTGACTCTTTGGCTATGTGGCTGCCAAATAGTCTGTCTTGCTCACTGGCTGTCTGGCTGCCTGTCTTGCTGTCTGGCTGTGTCGCTCTCTGGCTGCCTGGCTCTGTGACTGTCTATCTGGCTGCCTGACTCTGGTTGTCTATCTGGCTGTCTGGATTTCTGGATGTCTGGCTTTCTGGCTGTCTCGCTGTCTGCTGTCATGCTGTCTAGCTGTGTGACTGTCTGGCTGTCCTGCAGTCTGGCTGTCTGGGTATTTGTCTGTCTCGCTGTTTGCTGTGTGGGTGTCTGGCTGTGTGGCTCTATGTCTGGCTGTCTGTATGTCTGTCTGCCTGGCTGTCTCTCTGGCTGTCTGGTGTCCAGCTATCTGGCTGCCTATGCTGTCTATCTTGCTGTCTGTCTGTTCGCTCTCTGTCTGGCTGTCTGGCTCGCCTTCCGGCTGGCTGTCTATCTGGGTGTCTGGCTCGATGTCTCGCTGTCCGTCTGGCTCTCTGGCTGTCTCACTGGCTGTCTGGCTCGCCGGCTGTCTGGAAGTCTAGCTAGCTGGTTACCTGGATGTCTGGCTGTCTCTCTGCCTGTTTGCTGTCTAGCTGTCTAGGTGTCTGTCTGGCTACCTGGCTGTCTGGCTGTTTTGGCTTTCTGTCTATTTCATTTTATTTTATTCTATTTTATTTCATTTTATGTACGTATGAATGTGTAGAGTAAATAAAATTTAAAGATCTGGCATATTAGCCCTGGTGTAAGTAATTAGATGCCAGGGTTATTATACGGATTTTTATTTTTATATTTTGTTTATTATTCTTTGTTTATTTTTTAATTATTTTTTTATTTTCTTATCTTATATATTTTTTATTTTATTTTTTTATATCTCTCTGTCTGACCGTCTGTTTGTCTCTATGGCTTTTTGACGGTCTGTCTAGCTTGCTGTCTGGCTGGCTGGATGTTTTACTGTCTGGATGTCTGGCTGGCTGTATGGCTATCTGACAGTCTGGCTGTCAGGCTATCTGTCATTCTGTCTGTCTGTCTGGCTAACTTGCTGGCTTTCTGTCTTCCTGTCTGGGTGTCTGTCTGGCTCTCTGGCTGTCAGTCCTGCTGTTTGAGTCTGCTGTCTGGCTGGCAGCCCGGCTGGCTGTCTGTCTGTCTGTTTTTCTGTCTGACTGTCTGGGTCTCTGGTTGTCTCGCTGTCTGGCCGGCTGTGTGGCTGACTGTCTGTCTGTCTCTCAGGATGGATGTATGGCTGTCTGTCTGGGTGTGAGTCTGAGTGTCTGTCTGTGTGGCTGTCTAGCTGGGTCTCTGGCTGTCTGGCTATCTGTCTCTCTGTCTGGCTGCCTGTCTGTCTGTCTCTCTGGCTGTTTGTCTGCCGGTCTGGCTATCTGTCTCTCTGTCTGGCTGCCTGTCTGTCTGGCTCTCAGTCAGGATGGCTGTATATATGGCTGTCTGTGTGGCTGTATGGCTGGCTTGCTGCCTGTCTGGCTGTCGGTCTGTCTGGCTGTGTTGCAGTCTGGGTGGCTGGATGTCTGGCTGTCTCTGTTGCAGTCTGGCTGGCTGTTTGGTTGTTTCGAAGGCTCTCTAGCTTGCTGTCTGTCTGGCTGTCTATCTTTCTGGCTGGCTGTGTAACTGTCTGGCTGTCTGGGCGGCTGTACGGCTGTGAGGCTGTCAGGTTGTCTGTCTATCTGACTGGCCTGTCTGGCTGTGTAACTGGCAAACCATCTGGCTGTCTGGCTGGCAGTCCAGCTGGCTGTATGGCTGTCTGGCTGGCAGTCCGGCTGGCTGTCTGGCTGTCTGTCTTGCAGTCTGTCTTTCTGGGTCTCTGGTTGCCTCGCAGTCTGGCTGGCTGTGTGGCTATCTGTGTGGCTGTCTGTCTGAGTGGCTGTGTGGATGGCAAGCTGGAACGCTGTGTAGCTGTCTGGCTGCCAGACTATCTGGCTCGCAGACTGTCTGGCTCTTTGGCTGCCTCGCTGTCTATTTGACTGTGCGTGGGGTTGTCTCGCTGGCTTACTGTCCGGCTGTCTATCTGCCTGTCTCGCTTTCTGTCTGGGTGTCTGGCTGTCAATCTCTCTGTGTGGCTGTCTGGCTGACTGGATGTCTGGCTGTGTGGCTGTCTGCTTGGCTGTCTGTATATCTGGCTGTCTGTGTGGCTGGTTGTCTGTCCATCGGTCTGTCTGTCTGGCTGTCTGTCTCTCTCTGTGGCTGTCTGGCTAGCTGACTGGAAGTCTGGATGTCTGACTGTATGTGTGACTGTCTGGATATCTGTCTGGCTGCTGTCTGTCTGGGTGTCTATCTGGCTGAGTGACTGGCTGTCTGGCTGTCTGTCAGCCTGACTGTCTTAGGTCTCTGGCTGTCTGTCTCTCTGTGTGTCTGTCTGTCTCTCTGTGGCTGTCTGGCTGCTTGTCTGCCTGTCTGTCCATCGGTCTGGCTGTCTGTCTCTGTGGCTGTCTGGCTAGCTGGCTGGAAGTCTGGATGTCTGACTGTATGTGTGGCTGTCTGGATATCTGTCTGGCTGCTGTCTGTCTGGGTGTCTATCTGGGTGAGTGACTGGCTGTCTGTCTGATGGTCTCTCTGGCTGCTGTGTCTGAGTGACTGTCTGTCTGCCTCTCTGTCAGTGTGACTGTCTGTCTTAGGTCTCTGGCTGTCTGTCTCTCTGTGTGTCTGTCTGTCTCTCTGTGGCTCTCTGGCTGTTTGTCTGCCTGTTTGGCTGTCTGTCAGGATGGATGTATGGCTGTATATCTGGCTGACTGCATGGCTATCTGGGTGTGTGTCTGAGTGTCTGTCTGTGTGGCTTTTTAGCTGGGTCTCTGGCATTCTGTCTCTCTGTGTGTCTGTCCGTCTGTCTGTCTCTCTGGCTGTTGTCTGCCGGTCTGGCTGTCTGTCTCCCTGTCTGGCTGCCTGTCTGTCTGGCTGTCAGTCAGGATGGCTGTATATATGGCTGTCTGTGTGGCTTGCTGTCTGTCTGGCTGTCGGTCTGGGTGGCTGGATGTCTGGCTGCCTCTGTTGCAGTCTGGCTGGCTGTCTGGTTGTTTGGCGGGCTCTCTAGCTTGCTGTCTGTCTGGCTGTCTAACTGTTTGGCTGGCTGTGTAACTGTCTGGCTGTCTGGGTGGCTGTCAGGTTGTCTGTCACTCTGTCTATCTGGCTGGCGTCCTGTCTGGCTGCCTGGCTGTGTGACTGGCTAACCATCTGGCTGTCTGGCTGGCAGTCCGGCTGGCTGTCTGTCTGGCTGTCTGGGTCTCTGCTTGTCTCGCTGTCTGGCTGGCTGTGTGGCTGTATGGTTTTCTGGCAGTCTGGCTGTCGGGCTGAGTGGCTGTGTGGATGGCAAGCTGGAACGCTGTCTAGCTGTCTGGCTGGCAGACTATCTGGCTCGCAGACTGTCGGCTGTTTGGCTGCCTCGCTGTCTATTTGACTGTGCGTGGGGCTGTCGCGTTGGCTTGCTGTCTGGCTGTCTCTGCCTGTCTCGCTTTCTGTCTGGGTGTCTGGCCGTCAATCTCTCTGTGTGGCTGTCTTACTGGCTGTCTGTATATCTGGCTGTCTGTGTGGTTGGTTGGCTTGCTGTCTGGCGGTCTGTCTGCCTGTCTGGCTATCTGTCTCTCTGTGTGGCTAGCTGGCTAGACTGGATGTCTGGCTGTATCTGTGGCTGTCTGGCTATCTGTCTGGCTGCTGTCTGGGTGTCTGTCTGTCTGGCTGTCTGTCTGGTTGCTATCTGTCTGGATGTCTGTCATAGGGTCTCTCTGACTGCTGTGTGTCTGAGTGACTGTCTGTCTGGCTGTTTGTCTTAGGTATCTGGCTGTCTGTCTCTCTGTCTGTCTCTCTATGTGGCTGTCTGGCTGTCTGTCCGGCTGATGTCTCAGGGTCTGTCTGGCCGCTGTCTGTCTGGGTGTCTGAGTGTCTGTCGATCCGGCTGTCTGTCTGCCTGTCAGGCTGTCTGCCTGGATCTCTGGCTGTCTGGTTGTCTGTCTCTCTGAGTGTCTGTCCGTCTGTCTGAGTGTGTCTCTCCGGCTGTCTGTCTGCCGGTCTGGTTGTCTGTCTCTCTGTATGGCTCTCTGGCTGTATGTGTGGCTGTCTGGCTTCCTGTCTGGCTACCTGACTGTGTGACTGTGTGACTGGCTAACCATCTGTCCTTCTGGCTGGCAGTCCGGCTGGCTCTCTGGCTGTCTGTCTTGCTGTCTGCTTGGCTGTCTGTCTGCCTGTCTGTCTGGATGACTGGCTATCTGTCTCTCTGTGTGGTTGTCTGGGTGGCTGGATGTCTGGCTGTCTCTGTTGCTGTCTGGCTGTCTGTCTGGCTGTCTGGTTGTGTGTCTGGTTGTTTGGCGGGCTGTCTAGCTTGCTGTCTTTCTGGCTGGCTGTCTAACTGTCTGGCTGTCTCGCTGGCTGTATGGCTGTCTGGCTGTCAGGTTGTCAGTCATTCTGTCTGTCTGTCTTGCTGCCTGGCTGTGTGACTGGCTAACCATCTGTCTGTCTGGCAGTCCGCTTGGCTGTCTGACTATCTGACTCTCTGGCTATCTGGCGGGCTCCCTGGCTGTCTGACTCTCTGGCTGTGTCGCTGTCTATCTGGCTTTCTGGCTGTTTGGGTCTCTGGTTTTCTTGTTGTCTGGCTGGCTGTGTGGCTATCTGTGTGGCTGTCTGTCTTGCTGTCTGCTTGGCTGTCTGTCTGCCTGTCTGGTTGTCTGTCTGGATGACTGGCTATCTGTCTCTCTGTGTGGTTGTCTGACTAGCTGGCTGGAAGTCTGGATGTGCGGCTGTCTGGCTGCTGTCTGAGTGTCTGTCTGGCTGCTGTCTGTCTGGGTGTGTGTCTGAGTGTCTGTCTGGCTGTCTGTAGGCCTCTCTGGCTATCTGACTGTCTGGGTCTCTGGCTGTCTAGGTCTCTGGGTCTCTGGCAGTCTGTCCGTCTGTCTGTCTCTCTGGCTGTTTTTCTGCCGGTCTGGCTGTCTGTCTCTCTGTCTGGACTTCTGTCTGGCTGTCTGTCTGTCAGTCAGGAAGGCTGTATATATGGCTGTCTGTGTGGCTGTATGGCTGGTTTGCTGTCAGTCTGTCAGGCGTCTGTCTTTCTGTGTGGCTGTCTGGGTGGCTGGATGTCTGGCTGTCTCTGTTTCAGTCCGGCTGTCTCTCTGGCTGGCTGTCTGGTTGTTTGGCGGGCTGTCTAGCTTGCTGTCTGTCTCGCTGGCTGTATGGCTGTCTGGTTGCCAGTCATTCTGTCTGTCTGTCTTGCTGTCTGGCTGCCTGGCTGTGTGACTGGCTAACCATCTGACTGTCTGTCTGGCAGTCCGGCTGGCTGTATGGCTGGTTTGCTGTCTGTCTGTCAGTCTGTCAGGCGTCTGTCTTTCTGTGTGGCTGTCTGGGTGGCTGGATGTCTGGCTGTCTCTGTTTCAGTCCGGCTGTCTCTCTGGCTGGCTGTCTGGTTGTTTGGCGGGCTGTCTAGCTTGCTGTCTGTCTCGCTGGCTGTATGGCTGTCTGGTTGCCAGTCATTCTGTCTGTCTGTCTTGCTGTCTGGCTGCCTGGCTGTGTGACTGGCTAACCATCTGACTGTCTGTCTGGCAGTCCGGCTGGCTGTCTGAGTATCTGACTCTCTGGCTATCTGGCGGGCTCCCTGGCTGGCTGACTCTCTGGCTGTGTCGCTGTCTATCTGGCTGTCTGTCTGTCTGGCTTTCTGGCTGTTTGGGTCTCTGGTTTTCTTGCTGTCTGGCTGGCTGTGTGGCTATCTGTGAGGCTGTCTGTCTTGCTGTCTGTCTGGTTGTCTGTCTGAATGACTGGCTATCTGTCTCTCTGTGTGGTTGTCTGACTAGCTGGCTGGAAGTCTGGATGTCCGGCTGTCTGGCTGCTGTCTGTCTAGGTGTGTGTCTGAGTTTCTGTCTGACTGTCTGTCGGCCTCTCTGGCTATCTGTCTGTCTGGGTCTCTGGCTGTCTGTCCGTCTGTCTAAGTGTCTGTCTGTCTCTCTGGCTGTTTTTCTGCCGGTCTGTCTGTCTGTCTCTCTGTCTGAACTTCTGTCTCGCTGTCTGTCTAGCTGTCAGTCAGGATGGCTGTATATATGGCTGTCTGTGTGGCTGTATTGCTGGCTTGCTGTCTGTCTGGCTGTCAGTCTGTCTGGCGTCTGTCTTTCTGTGTGGCTGTCTGGGTGGCTGGATGTCTGGCTGTCTCTGTTTCAGTCCGGCTGTCTCTCTGGCTGGCTGTCTGGTTGTCTGTGTGGTTGTTCGGCGGGCTGTCTAGCTTGCTGTCTGTCTGGCTGTCTCGCTGGCTGTATGGCTGTCAGGTTGTCAGTCATTCTGTCTGTCTTGCTGTCTGGCTGCCTGGCTGTGTGACTGGCTAACCATCTGTCTGTCTGTCTGGCAGTCCGGCTGGCTGTCTATATGACTCTCTGGCTATCTGGCGGGCTCCCTGGCTGTCTGACTCTCTGGCTGTGTCGCTGTCTATCTGGCTGTCTGTCTGGCTTTCTGGCTGTCTGGGTCTCTGGTTTTCTTGCTGTCTGGCTGGCTGTGTGGCTATCTGTGTGGCTCTGTGGCTATCTGTGTGGCTGTCTGTCTGCCTGTCTGGCTGTCTGTCGGCCTTTCTGGCTATCTGTCCGTCTGGGTCTCTGGCTGTCTGTCTCTCTGTGTGTCTGTCCGTCTGTCTGAGTGTCTGTCTGTCTCTCTGGCTGTTTTTCTGCCGATCTGGCTGTCTGTCTCTCTGTTTGGACTTCTGTCTGGCTGTCAGTCAGGATGGCTGTTTGTGTGGCTGTATGGCTCGCTTGCTGTCTGTCTGGCTGTCAGTCTGTCTGGCGTCTGTCTTTGTGTGTGGCTGTCTGGGTGGCTGGATGTCTGGCTGTCTCTGTTTCAGTTCGGCTGTCTCTCTGGCTGGCTGTCTGGTTGTTTGGCGGGCGGTCTAGCTTGCTGTCTGTGTAACTGTCTGGCTGGCTGTGTAACTGTCTGGCTGTCTGGGTGGCTGTACGGCTGTCTGGCTGTCAGGTTGTCTGTCATGCGGTCTGTCTATCTGGCTGGCCTCCTGTCTGGCCGCCTGGCTGTGTGACTGGCTAACCAGCTGGCTGTCTGGCTGGTAGTCCGTCTTGCTGTCTGGCTTTCTGGGTGTCTGGGTCTCTGGTTGTCTCGCAGTCTGGCTGGCTGTGTGGCTGTCTGGCTGTCGGACTGTCTGTCTGTGTGGATGGCAAGCCTGAACGCTGTGTAGCTGTCTGGCTGTCTGACTGGCAGACTATCTGGCTCGCAGACTGTCTGGCTCTTTGGCTGCCTCGTTGTCTATTTGACTGTGCGTGGGGCTGTCGCGCTGGCTTGCTGTCTGGCTGTCTGTCTGCCTGTCTCGCTTTCTATCTGGGTGTCTGGCTGTCAATCATTCTGTGTGGCTGTCTGGCTGGCTGGATTTCTGGCTGTATGGCTGTCTGTGTGGCTGTCTGCTTGGCTGTCTGTATATCTGGCTGTGTGTGTGGCTGGTTGGCTTGCTGTCTGTCCGCCGGTCTGTCTGTGTGGCTGTCTGGCTAGCTGGCTGGAAGTCTGGATGTCTGGCTGTATGTGTGGCTGTCTGCATATCTGTCTGTCTGCTGTCTATCTGGGTGTCTTTCTGGCTGCTGTCTGTCTGAGTGACTGTCTGTCTGAGTGACTGTCTTTCTGGCTGTCTGTCTGAGGGTCTCTATGGCTGCTGTGTGTCTAAGTGACTGTATGCCTGTCTGTCAGTCTGACTGTCTGTCTTAGGTCTCTGGCTGTCTGTCTCTCTGTGTGTCTGTCTGAGTGTCTGTCTGTCTCTCTGTGGCTGTCTGCCTGTCTGGCTGTCTGTCAGGATGGATGTATGTCTGTATATCTGGCTGTCTATATGGCTGTCGGTCTGTCTGTGTGGCTGTCTGCTTGGCTGTCTGTATATATGGCTGTCTGTGTGGCTGGTTGGCTTGCTGTCTGGCTGTCTGTCCGCCGTTCTGTCTGTCTGGCTGTCTGTCTCTCTCTGTGGCTGTCTGGCTAGCTGGCTGGAAGTCTGGATGTCTGGCTGTATGTGTGGCTGTCTGGATATCTGTCTGGCTGCTGTCTTTCTGGCTGCTGTGTGTCTGAGTGACTGTGTGCCTGTCTGTCAGTCTGACTGTCTGTCTTAGGCCTCTGGCTGTCTGTCCCTCTGTGTGTCTGTCTGAGTGTCTGTCTCTCTGTGGCTGTCTGTCTGCCTGTCTGGCTGTCTGTCAGGATGGATGTCTGGCTGTATATCTGGCTGTCTATATGGCTGTCTGTCTGGCTGCTGTCTGCCTGGGTGTGTGTCTGAGTGTCTGTCTGTGTGGCTGTCTAGCCTGGTCTCTGGCTGTCTGTCTCTCTGTGTGTCTGTCCGTCTGTCTGTCTCTCTGGCTGTTTGTCTGCCGGTCTCGCTGTCTGTCTCTCTGTCTGGCTGCCTGTCTGTCTGGCTGTCAGTCAGGATGGCTGTATATATGGCTCTCGGTGTGGCTGTATGGCTGGCTTGCTGTCTGTCTGGGTGTGTTGTAGTCTCGGTGGCTGGATGTCTGGCTGTCTCTGTTGCAGTCTGGCTGGCTGTCTGGTTGTTTGGTGGGCTGTCTAGCTTGCTGTCTGTCTGGTTGTTTGGCGGGCTGTCTAGCTTGCTGTCTGTCTGGCTGTCTAACTGTCTGGCTGGCTGTGTAGCTGTCTGGCTGTCTGGTTGGCCTGGACGGCTGTCAGGCTTTAAGGTTGTCTGTTATTCTGTCTGTCCATCTGGCTGGCGTCCTGGCCGCCTGGCTGTGTGACTGGCTAACCATCTGGCTGTCTGGCTGGCAGTCCGGCTGGCTGTCTGTTTTTCTGTCTGACTGGGTTTCTGGTTGTCTCGCTGTCTGGCTGGCTGTGTGGCTGACTGTCTGGCTGTCTGTCAGGATGGATGTATGGCTGTATATCTGGCTGTCTATATGGCTGTCTGTCTAGGTGTGTGTCTAAGTGTCTGTCTGTGTGGCTGTCTAGCTGGGTCTCTGGCTGTCTGTCTCTCTGTGTGTCTGTCCGTCTGTCTGTCTCTCTGGCTGTTTGTCTGGCTGTCTGTCTCCCTGTCTGGCTGCCTGTCTGTCTGGCTGTCAGTCAGGATGGCTGTATATATGGCTGTCTGTGTGGCTGTATGGCTGGCTTGCTGTCTGTCTGTGTGGCTGTCGGTCTGTCTGGCTGTGTTGTAGTCTGGGTGGCTGGATGTCTGGCTGTCTAGCTTGCTGTCTGCCTGGCTGTCTGTCTGGTTGGCTGTGTAACTGTCTGGCTGTCTGGGTGACTGTCAGGTTGTCTGTCACTCTGTTTATCTGGCTGGCGTCCTGTTTGGCTGCCTGGCTGTGTGACTGGCTAACCATCTGGCTGTCTGACTGGCAGTCTGGCTGTCTGGCTTGCTGGGGTTGTGGGTGTCTGGCTGGCTGTCTGGCTGATGTTTGGCTGCCTGGCTGGCTTGCGCTCTGGCTGTCTGGCTGTATGGCTGGCTTGCAGGCTCCCTGGCTCTCTGGCTTTCTGACTGTCAGGCTGTCTGGCTGTGTGGATAGCTGTCTGGTTCTGTGGCAGTCTAGCTGCCTGGCTGGCTGGGTGTCTGGCTGGTTGGCTGTGTGGTTCTATGTCTTACTGGCTTTCTGGCTGCCTGGCTGTATGGCTGGCTGGCCGACTTGCTGGCTGGCTGTCTGGTAATCTGCATGGCTGGCTGTCTCTCTGTCTGGCTGTGTGGCTGGCTGTCTGCTTGACTGTCTGGCATTCTGTTTGTCTGGCTGTCTAGCTGTCTGTGTGCTTGGCTGTCTGGCTGTTTGCTCTCTGAGTGTCTCGCTGTCTGGCTCGATGTCTGGCTGTCTCTCTGGTTGTCTGTCTTGCTGTCTGGCTGTCTGTCTGTCTCGCTGGCTGTCCGGCTGGGTGTCTGTCGTGCTGTCTGGCTGGCTGTCTGACTATCTGGCTCTCTGGCTGTCCAGTGGGCTGTCTGGCTGGCTTTCTGGCTGTCTGTCTGCCTGTGTGGCTTTCTGGTTGTCTCGCTGGCTCGCTGGCTGTCTGGGTGTCTGACTCTCTGGCTGTCTGGATGCCTGGCGGGCAGTCTCGCTGGCTGTCTCGCTGGCTATCTGGCTGGCTGGCTGTCTGGTAGTCTGTCTGGCTGTCAGGCTGTTGGGCCGCCTGGCTAACAGGGTCTCTGGCTTTCTGGCTGGAAGGCTGTCTGGCTCTCAGGCTGGCTGGATGACTGTCTGGCTGTCAGGTGGGCTGTCTGGATGTCAGCCTGTGTGGCTGGCTGGCTGTCGGGCTACCTGGCTTTTGGGCTGGAAAGCAGTCTGGCTCTCTCGCTGTCTAGCCGGCTGCGTGGCTGTCTGCTTGTCTGACTGTGTGGCTGTCTTTCTGGCTGTCTGGCTGCATGGCTGGCTACCTGTCTCGCTATCTAGCTTTCTGTCTGGCTGTTTAGCTATCTCTGTCTGGCTGTCTGATCGTTTGGTTTTCTGGCTGTCTGGCTCTCTGGTTGTCTGTGTGTCTGTCTTTATGGCTGCTTGGCTGTCTTTCTGGCTGTCTGTCTGTCTGACTGCCTATCTGTCTTGCTATCTGGGTGTCTGGCAGTCTCGCTGTCTGCCTGTGTGGCAGCCTGGATGCCTGGCTGTGTGGCTGTCTGACTGGCGGTCTGGCTACCTGGCTGTCTGTCTTGCTGTCTGGCTGTAGCGCTCTGTGGCTCTCTGTGTGGCTGTAGCGATGGCAGGCTGTCTGGCTGTCTGACTGGCTAACTGTCGGGCTTCCAGACTGTCTGGCTAGCTTGCTGTGTGGCTGTCTGTCTCTCTGGCTGTCTAGCTGGCGGTCTGTCTGCCTGTCTGTCTGCCTGTATGGCTGTCTGCCTGTATGGCTGTCTGCCTGTATGGCTGTCTGCCTGTATGGCTGTCTGTCTGGCTGTCTGTCTCGCTGTGTAGCTGTCTGGCTGATGTGTGGCTGTCTGTCTCGCTGTGTGGCTGCCTGGGTGACTGTCTGGCTCTCTGTGTGGCTGTCTGTCTGGCTGTCTGTCTGTCTGCCTGTTTGGCTGTCTCAAACTGTCTGGCTGTTTGGCGGGCTGTCTAGCTTGCTGTCTGTCTGTTCGGCTGCCTGTCTAACTGTCTGGCTCTCTGGCTGCCTGTATGACTGTCTGACTGACTATCATTCTGTCTGTCTGGCTATCTGGCTAGCTTCCTGTCTGACTGTTTGGCTGTCTGTCTGCCTGTCTGGCTGCTCCTCCATCTAGCTGGCTGTCTGGCTGTCTAGCTGTCCGGCTCTTTGGATGGTTCGCTGTCTGGCTGTCTGGCTGCCTGTCTGGTTGTCTGTCTGGCTACCTCGCTCTCTGTCTGCCTGTCTAGCTGTATGTCTGGCTCTCTGGAGGTCTAGCTGTCTGGTAGTCTGGTTGCGTTGTTCTTTGGATGGCTGTCTGGCTGTCTTGCTGTGTGGCTGCTTGGCTGTCTGGAACTCTGGTTGCCTGGCTGTCTTTCTGTCTGGCCGGCTGTCTGCCTGTCTGGAGGCCTGGCTGGCTGTCTGGCTGTCAACCTGTGAGGCTGGCTGGCAGACGGGCTGGCTGTCTGGCTTTCTGGCTGGAAGGCTGTCTGGCTCTCTGGCTGGCTGGATGGCTATATGGCTGCCTCGCTGGCTCTCTGGCTGGCTGTCCGTCTGGCTGTCAGCCTGTGTGGCTGGCTGGCTGGCAGGCTGTCTGTCTTTCTGGCTGTCTGGCTTGCAGTCTTTCTTTCTCTCTGGCTGTCTGGTAGGTCGTCCGGCTGTCTGACCGTCAGTTAACTGTCTTGCTGTGTGGCTGCCTGACTGTATGGCTGTCTGAAAATCTGGCTGCCTGCCTGTCTTTCTGTCTGGCCGGCTGTTTGGCTGGATGTCTGGCTGTCTGGGTGTCTGGCTCTCTGGCTTTCGCGCTCTCTAGCTGGCTGTGTGACTGTCTGGCTGGTTCGCTGGCTGTCTGGCTCGCTGGCTGTCTGGCTAGCTGTCTGGTTGTCTGACCGTGTGGCTGTCTCTCTGACTTGCTTTCTGGTGATCTCGCTGCATGGCTGGCTGCCTGTCTCGCTGTCTAGCTTTCTGACTGTCTGTCTGGCTGTTTGGCTGTCTCTTCATGTGGCTGTCTGACCGACTGGCTTTCTGGCTGTCTGACTCTCTGTCTGGCTGTGTAGCTGTCTGTCTAACTCTCTGGCTGTCTAGCTATCTGGTAGTCTGGTTGCGTTGTTCTTTGGATGGTTGCCTGGCTGTCTTTCTTAGTGGCCGGCTGTCTGGCTGTCTGGAGGCCTGGCTGGCTTTCTGGTTGGCTGTCTGGCTGTCAGCCTGTGTGGCTGGCTGTCTGGCTTTCTGGCTGGAAGGCTGTCTGGCTCTCTGACTCTCTGGCTGTCTAGGTGTCTGGCTGTCTCGCTCTCTGGCTGACTGTCTGGCTGTCTTGTGGTCTGGCTGTCTGGCTGCCTAGCTGTCTGTCTTGCTATCTGGCTGTCTGGCGATCACGTTGTCTGGCGGCCTGGATGCCTGGCTGTGTAGCTGTCTTACTGGCTATCTGGCTGTCTGTATGCCTGTCTGGCTTTCTGGTTGGCTGTCTCGCTGTCTAGCTTTCTGGCTGGCAGTCTGGCTGTCTGGCTGCCTGCAAGGCCGTCTGACTGTCTCTCTGTGTAGCTGTCTGGCCATCTGGCTTTCTGTCTGTCTGACTCTCTGGCTGTCTCTTTTTCTGTCCGTCTTTCTGGCTGCTTGGCTGTATGGCTGTCTGGGTGTTTAGCTGTCTGTCTGGTTGTCTGTCTGCGTCGCTCTCTGGCTGTCTGTCTGGCTGTCTTGTGGTCTGGCTGTCTGGCTGCCTAGCTGTCTGTCTTGCTATTTTGCTGTCTGGCGGTCTCGCTGTCTGGCTTTCTGGCTGGCTGACTTGGTTTCTGACTGTCTGACTGGCTGTCTGGCTGTCTGAGAGTCTGCCTGTCTTTCTGACCGTCTAGCATACCGGCTGCCCTTCTGTCTGTCTATCTGTCTGACTGCTTGGCTGTCTGTCTGCCTATCTGAATTTCTGGCTGGCTGTCTTAGTTTCTGATTCTCTTGTGGCAGCCTGGCTATCTGTCTGACTAGCTGCCTGACTGGCTGTCTGGCTCTCTGGCTAGCTGAGTGTCTGGATGTCACGCTGTCTGGCTATCTGTGTGGCTGTCTGGCTGTAGGTCTGTCAGGACGTCGGGCTATCTGGCTGTGTGGATGGCGGGTTGGCAGGCTGTCTGACTCTCTGGCTGTCTGGATGACTCTGTCTGCCTGTCTGGCTGTCTGGGTGTTTGATTGTCTGGCTGTCTGTCTCTGTGACTGTCTGGGTGTCTCGCTGCTGACTGTCAGGCTGTATACCTGGCAGTCTGTCTGGCTGTCTGGCTGTTTGGCGGGCTGTCTAGCTTGTGGTTTGTCTGGCTGTATGGCTGTGTGACTGACTGTCTGTCTGGGTGTCTGGATGTCTGTGTGGCAGTCTGGCTGTCTAACTGTCTGACTCCCTGGCTGTCTGCCTGTCTGTCTAACGGTCTGCCTAGCTGTATGGCTGTCTGCAATCTGGCTGTGTGGCTATCTGCCAGTCTGGCTGGCTATCTGGCTCTTTGGCTGGCTCTCTGTCTGTCTGGTTGTCTGGCTGGGTGTCTCGCTGGCTGTCTGGCTGTCAGCCTGTGTGGCTGTCTGGCAGGTTGTCTGGCTTTCCTCCTGGACGACTGTCCGGCTATCTGGCTGGCTGGATGGGTATGTGTCTGTCTTGAGATGTGGCTGGCTGTGTGGGTGTATGGCTGTCTGTGTGGCTGTTTTGCTGTCTGGTTGTCTGACTATGTGGCTCTATGTCTGACTGGCTGTATGGCTTGCTGCCTGTCTCGCTGTCTGGCTGGCTGTCTGCCTGTCTCACTGCCTGGCTTTCGGGCTGTCTATCTGTCTGCATGTCTGGGTGCTCTGCTCTCTGGCTGTATGGGTGTCTGGATGTCTGTCTCGCTCTCTGGCTTTCTGTCTGGCCGCCTAGCTGTCTGTCTTGCTCTCTGGCAGTCTGGATGCCTGGCTGTGTGGCTGTCTGACTGCCTGACTTGCTGCCTCGCTGGATGTCAGGCTGTCTGGCTGATGACTGGCTGGCTGGGTCTCTGGTTAGCTGTCTGGCTCGCTGGGGTTCTGGCAGTCTGGCTGACTGTCTGGTTGGCTATCTGGCTCTCTGACTGGCTTGGTGTTTGGCTGCGTGGCTGTCTGACTCGCTGCTGGTTCGCTGGCTGTATCTGGCTGATGTGTGGCTGCCTGGCTGGCTTGCGCTCTGGCTGTCTGTCTGTGTGGCTGGCTAGCAGGCTGTCTAGCTCTCTGGCTGTCTGGTGTTCTAGCTATGTGGGTGTCTGTCTGATTGGCTTTCTGGCTGTCTGGCTGAATAGCTTGCTGGCTGTCTGGCTGAATAGCTTGGTGGCTGTCTGCCTTTCTATTTGTCTGGCTGTCTGACTGTCTCGCTGTTTCGCTGTCTGGCTGGCTGGCTCTGTGGCTTTCTGGCTGTCTCAATGCATGCTGTGTGCTGTCTGGCTGTCTGACTGTCTGGCTGTATAGCTTTCTGGGTGTCTGGCTGTCTGTCTCGATGTCTATCTGTCTCTCTCTCTGTCTGGTGGTCAGCAGTCTGGCTGCCTGGCATGCTGTCTAGCTGTCTATCCTGCTGTCTGTATTGTTGTGTGGCTCTCTCGCTGTCTGGGTGTCTGGAAGTCTGCCTGGCTGTCTGTCTGTGTGGCTGTCTGACTGTCTGGGTGTCTGTGTCTCAGTCTGGCCTTCTGGCTGTCTGAACCTCTGGCACTTTGGCTACCTAGTCGTCTGGCTGTCTGGCAGTCTGGGTACCTCGCTGTCTAGCTGTCTTGAAGTCTGGCTGTCTGGCTGGCTGACGGTCGGTCTGCGTGTCTGGCTGTCTGACTTGCTTTCGGTCCGGCTGTCCGGCTGCCTGGCTGGCTTTCTGTCTCACTGGCTGTCTTGGTGTCTGGCTCTGTGGCTGTCTGCCTGTGAGGCTGGATATCTGGCTGGTTGTCAGTCTTCCTGTCTGTCTGGCTGTCTCTTTGGCTGTCAGGCTCTCTGGCTGTCTGGTTGCCTGGCAGTCTGTCTTGCTGTCTGGCAGTCTGCTGTGTGTCTGGCAATCTGAATGACTCTCTGTCTGGCTGTCTGTCTGCCTGTGTGGTTGTCTGGCTGTATAGCTGACCGGCTGTCTGGCTGGCTGTCTGTCTGGCGGGCTGCGTGCCTGGCTGTCTGGCTGTACGGCTGTCTGGCTGGCTAAGTGCCTTGCTCTCTGGGTGTGTAGATGTCTAATCTATTTGTCTGGCTGGCTGGCTTTCTGGCTGTCTGGCTGGCTGGTTGTCTTGATGTCTGACCGGCTGTATGGCTGTCTGTATGACTCTTTGGCTGTCTGGCTGTCTGACTACTGGCTGGCTGCCTGGATGGCTATCTGGGTGGCAATCTGCCTGTCTGGCTCTCGGGCTCTGTGGCTATCTGGCTGTCTGGGTGCCTGGCTGTCTAGCTGCCTCGCTGTGTGTCAGACTATCTGGCTACCTGGCTGGCTGTCTGGCTCACTGGGGTTCTGGGTGTCTGGCTGGCTCTCTGGCTGATGTGTGACTGCCTGGCTGCCTTACGCTCTGGCTGGCTGTTTGGCTGACTGTCTTCTTGGCTGTCTGGCTGCCTGGCTGTCTGGTTGTACGGCTGTCTGGCTGGCTCAGTGCCTTGCTCTCTGGGTGTGTAGATGTCTGACTATTTGTCTGGCTGCCTGACTCGCTGGCTATCTGTGTGGCTATCTGGCTGTCTGTCTGCCTGTCTGACTCTTTGGCTGTCTGGCGGCTGTCTGGCTTGCTGGGTGTCTGGCTGGCTCGCAGGCTGTCTGGCTCTCTGGCTTCCTTGCTGGTAGGCTGTTTGGTTGGCTGGATGGCTGTCTGGCAGTCTGGCTTGTGGATGTCTGTCTGACTTGCTGTCTATCTGGCTGTGTGGTTGTCAGGGATTGTGGCTGTCTTTCTGACTGGCTCTCTGACTGTCTGGGTGTATGGCTGGCTTGCTATTTTGCTGGCTGTCTAGTAGTCCTGCTGGCTGCCTGTCACGTTTCTTGCTGTCTGGCTGGCTGTCTCTGTTTCTGGCTGCCTTGCTGACTGCTGTCTGCTATCTAGTTGTCTGGCTTTCTGTCTTGCTGTCTGGCTGTCTGCCGTTCTGTCTGGTTGTCCATCTGGCTGTCTGACTGGCTGTCTGACTGTCTGGCCCTCTGGCTGTCTCTCAGGCTGTCTGGCTGGCTGTCTGGCTGCCTGGCTGTCTGACTCTCTGGCTGTCTGGCTGTCTGGCTACGTCGCTCTCTTGCTTTCTGGCTGTCTGGCTGGCTGGCTAACCGGCTGTCTGGCTGACCGGCTGTGTGGCTGGCTGCGTGCCTGGTGCTCTGGCTGTCTGCCTCTCTGGCTTTCTTCCTGTCAGTCTGGCTGTCTTGCTGTGCGGCTGCCTGGCTGTCTGACTGCCTGGTGGTCTGACTTGCGGTCTGACTATTTCACTGGCAGTCTGTCTGTCTGCCTGTCTGGCTGCGTTGCTGTCTGGCTGGCTGCGTGCCTGACTCTGTGGGTGTCTGGATGTCTGACCGTCTAGCTGGCTGTGTGGGTGTCGGGGTCTCTGGCTCTCTGGCTGTCTGCCTGATGTCTGGCTGGCTGTCTGGCTCGCTGGGGTTCTGGGTGTCTGGCTGGCTGTGTGACTGGGTAGCCGGCTGTGTGGCTTTCTAGTTGGCAGGCTGTCTGCACTTCTGACTCTGGATGTCTGGATATCTGTCTGACTGTCTTGCTGTCTGGTAGGCTGTCTGGCTGACTGGGTATGTGGCTGTCCGCCTCTCTGGCTCGATGTCTAGCTGTTTGGCTCGCTGGCTGTCTGGGTGCCTGCTTTCTGGTTGTCTGTCTTGCTTTCTGGCTTTCGGGCTGTCTGGCAGTCTGGCTGTCTGTATGTCTGCCTGCCTGTTTCCTATCTAGCTGTCACGGTGTCTGGATGTCTGGCTGTCTGTCTGTCTGGCTACCTTGCTGTCTGGCTGTGGCAGTCTCGATGTCTGGCTGTCTGGTATTCTATCTGTCTGGCTTTCTGGCTGTCTGTCTGACTGCTGCCTGTATGTCTGGCTACCGGGCTGTCTGGCTGTCTGACTGACTGTCATGCTGGCTGTCTGGTTCTCTAGTTCGCCATGAGGCTGTCTGGGTCTCCTGCTCTCTGGCTGTCTAGCTGTCTCTCTGGCTGTCTTGCTGCCTGTCTGGCTTTCTGACTCTCTGGCTGACTGACTGTCTGGCTGTCTAGATGGCTATCTGACTGTCTGGGTCTCTGGCTCTCCGGTTGATGTATGACTGGCTGGGTGTATGGCTGGCTGTGTGGCTGGCTGGCAGGCTGTCTTGCTTTCTAGCTGGCAGGCTGTCTGAGTCTCGATGTCTGGCTGTCTTGTGGTCAGTATTTCTATCTTGCTGTGTGGCTGCCTTGCTGTCTGTCTGGCAGTCTGGCTGTGAGGCTGTGTGTCATTCTGTCTGTCTGACTCCATGGCTGTCTGGCTGTCTGGCTGTTTTGCTGTCTGGCTGTCCGGCTGTATGGCTGCCTGCGTGCCCGGCTCTATGGAGGTCTGAATGTCTGGCTGTCTTTCTGCCTATCTGGCTGTCTAGTTGGCTGTCTGGCTTCCTGGATTTCTGGCAGGCAGGCCGTCTGGTGTGGCTGAATGGCGGTCTTGTTGTCTAGAAATCCGGCTGTCCGGTTGGTTGTCTGTCTGGCAGTCTGGTTGTTTGGCTATTTAGCTGTCTGTCTGACTGGCTTTCTGGCTGTATGGCTGGCTACCTGTCTGTCTTGCTGTCTGGCTGTTTGGCTGCCTCTCTTGCTGTCTGGCAGAGTGGGTCTCTGACTGGCTGTCTGGCTTGTCTGGCTATCTGGCTGTCTGTCTGGCAGTCTCGCTGTGTGGCTGTAAGGGTGTCTGGGTGTCTGGCTGTCTTAGTGTCTGGCTGTCTAGCAGTCTGGCTGCCTGGCGTTCTGGCTAGCTGTCTGGCTGTCTATCTGCCTGCCTGTCTGTCCGGCTGTCTGGCTGGCTAAGTGCCTGGCTCTCTGGGTGTCTGGTTGTGTGGTGTGTGGCTGACTGTTTGGGAATATGGCTGCCTGTCTGGCTGACTATCTGTCTGGCTGGCTATCTGTCTGGCTGTCTTTCTGACTGTCTGTCTGGCAGATTGGGTGGCTGGCTATCTTGATGTCTGACCGGGTGTCTGGCTGTCTGTCTGCCTGTCTGACTCTTTGGCTATGTGGCTGCCAAATAGTCTGTCTTGCTCACTGGCTGTCTGGCTGCCTGTCTTGCTGTCTGGCTGTGTCGCTCTCTGGCTGCCTGGCTCTGTGACTGTCTATCTGGCTGCCTGACTCTGGCTGTCTATCTGGCTGTCTGGATTTCTGGATGTCTGGCTGTCTGGCTTTCTGGCTGTCTCGCTGTCTGTTGTCATGCTGTCTAGCTGTGTGACTGTCTGGCTGTCCTGCAGTCTGGCTGTCTGGGTATTTGTCTCGCTGTTTGCTGTCTGGGTGTCTGGCTGTGTGGCTCTATGTCTGTATGTCTGTCTGCCTGGCTGTCTCTCTGGCTGTCTGGTGTCCAGCTATCTGGCTGCCCATGCTGTCTGTCTTGCTGTCTGTCTGCTCGCTCTCTGTCTGGCTGTCTGGCTCGCTTTCCGGCTGCCTGTCTATCTGGCTGGCTGTCTGGCTCGATGTCTCGCTTTCCGTCTGGCTCTCTGGCTGTCTCACTGGCTGTCTGGCTCGCCGGCTGTCTGGGTGCCTGGCTGTTTGGCAGTCTAGCTAGCTGGTTACCTGGCTGTCTGGCTGTCTCTCTGCCTGTTTGCTGTCTAGCTGTCTAGGTGTCTGTCTGGCTACCTGGCTGTCTGGCTGTTTTGGCTTTCTGGCTGTCTGTCTATTTCATTTTATTTTATTCTATTTTATTTTATTCTATTTTATTTCATTTTATGTATGTATGTTGTATGTATGTATGTTGTATGTATGAATGTGTAGAGTAAATAAAATTTAAAGATCTGGCATATTAGCCCTGGTGTAAGTAATTAGGTGCCAGGGTTATTATACGGATTTTTATTTTTATATTTTGTTTATTATTTTTTTATTTTTTTTATTATTTTTTTAGTTTTTTATTTTATTATATATTTTTTATTTTATTTTTTTATATGTCTGTCTGACCGACTGTTTGTCTCTATGGCTTTTTGACGGGCTGTCTAGCTTGCTGTCTGTCTGGCTGGCTGTTTTACTGTCTGGATGTCTGGCTGGCTGTATGGCTATCTGACTGTCTGGCTGTCAGCCTATCTATCATTCTGTCTGTCTGGCTATCTTGCTGGCTTTCTGTCTTCCTGTCTGGCTGTCTGGGTGTCTGTCTGGCTCTCTGGCTGTCAGTCCTGCTGTCTGCCTATCTTGCTGTCTGGCTGGCAGTCCGGCTGGCTGTCTGGCGGTCTGTTTTTCTGTCTGACTGTCTGGGTCTCTGGTTGTCTCGCTGTCTGGCTGGCTGTGTGGCTGACTGTCTGGCTGTCTGTCCGGATGGATGTATGGCTGTCTATATGGCTGTATGTCTGGCTGCTGTCTGTCTGGGTGTGTATCTGTGTGTCTGTCTGTGTGACTGTCTACCTGGGTCTCTGTCTGTCTGGCTGTCAGTCAGGATGGCTGTATATATGGCTGTCTGTGTGGCTGTATGGCTGGCTTGCTGTCTGTCTGGCTGTCGGTCTGTCTGGCTTTGTTGTAGTCTGGGTGGCTGGATGTCTGGCTGTCTCTGTTGCAGTCTGGCTGGCTGGCTGGCTGGCTGGTTGTTTGGCGGGCTGTCTAGCTTGCTGTCTGTCTGGCTGTCTAACTGTCTGGGCGGCTGTACGGCTGTGAGGCTGTCAGGTTGTCTGTCATTCTGTCTGTTTATCTGACTGGCCTGTCTGGCTGCCTGGCTGTGTAACTGGCTAACCATCTGGCTGGCAGTCCGGCTGGCTGTCTGTCTTGCAGTCTGGCTTTCTGGCTGTCTGGGTCTCTGGTTGTCTCGCAGTTTAGCTGGCTGTGTGGCTATCTGTGTGGCTGTCTTGGCTTTCTGGCTGTCGGGCTGTCTGTCTGAGTGGCTGTGTGGATGGCAAGCTGGAACGCTGTGTAGCTGTCTGGCTGGCAGACTATCTGGCTCGCAGACTGTCTGGCTCTTTGGCTGCCTCGCTGTCTATTTGACTGTGCGTGGGGTTGTCGCGGTGGCTTACTGTCCGGCTGCCTGTCTCGCTTTCTGTCTGGGTGTCTGGCTGTCAATCTCTCTGTGTGGCTGTCTGGCTGGGTGTGTGGCTGTCTGCTTGGCTTTCTGTATATCTGGCTGTCTGTGTGGCTGTTTGGCTTGCTGTCTGGCTGTCTGTCCGCCGGTCTGTCTGTCTGGCTGTCTGTCTCTCTCTGTGGCTGTATGGCTAGCTGGCTGGAAGTCTGGATGTCTGACTGTATGTGTGGCTGTCTGGATATCTGTCCGGCTGCTGTCTGTCTGGGTGTCTATCTGGCTGAGTGACTGGCTGTCTGTCTGAGGGTCTCTCTGGCTACTGTGTCTGAGTGACTGTCTGTCTGCCTGTCTGTCAGTCTGACTGTCTGTCTTAGGTCTCTGGCTGTCTGTCTCTCTGTGTCTGTCTGTCTGAGTGTCTGTCTGTCTCTCTGTGGCTGTCTGGCTGTGTGGCATTTTAGCTGGGTCTCTGGCTGTCTGTCTCTCTGTGTGTCTGTCCGTCTGTCTGTCCCTCTGGCTGTTGTCTGCCGGTCTGGCTGTCTGTCTCCCTGTCTGGCTGTCAGTCAGGATGGCTGTATATATGGCTGTCTGTGTGCCTGTATGGCTGGCTTGCTGTCTGTCTGGCTGTGTTGTAGTCTGGGTGGCTGGATATCTGGCTGTCTCTGTTGCAGTCTGGCTGGCTGTCTAGTTGTTTGGCGGGCTGTCTAGCTTGCTGTCTGTCTGGCTGTGTAACTGTCTGGCTCTCTGTGTGGCTGTCAGGTAGTCTGTCACTCTGTCTATCTGGCTGGCGTCCTGTCTGGCTGCCTGGCTGTGTGACTGGCTAACCATCTGGCTGTCTGGCTGGCTGTCTGTCTGGGTCTCTGGTTGTCTCGCTGTCTGGCTGGCTGTGTGGCTGTCTGGTTTTCTGGCTGTCTGCCTGTCGGGCTGAGTGGCTGTGTGGATGGCAAGCTGGAACGCTGTCTAGCTGTCTGGCTGGCATTCTATCTGGCTCGCAGACTGTCGGCTCTTTGGCTGCCTCGCTGTCTATTTGACTGTGCGTGGGGCTGTCGCGCTGGCTTGCTGTATGGCTGTCTGTCTGCCTGTCTCGCTTTCTGTCTGGCTGTCTGGCCGTCAATCTCTCGGTGTGGCTGTCTTACTGGCTGTCTGTATATCTCGCTGCCTGTGTGGTTGGTTGGCTTGCTGTCTGGCGGTCTGTCTGTCTGTCTGGCTATCTGTCTCTCTGTGTGGCTAGCTGGCTGGACTGGATGCCTGGCTGTATCTGTGGCTGTCTGGCTATCTGTCTGGCTGCTGTCTGGGTGTCTGTCTGTCTGGCTGTCTGTCTGGTTGCTGTCTGTCTGGATGTCTGTCATAGGGTCTCTCTGACTGCTGTGTGTCTGAGTGAATGTCTGTCTGGCTGTCTGTCTTAGGTCTCTGGCTGTCTGTCTCTCTGGCTGTCTGTCTCTCCGTGTGGCTGTCTGGCTGTCTGTCCGGCTGATGTCTGAGGGTCTGTCTGGCCGCTGTCTGCCTGGGTGTCTGTCTGAGTGTTTGTCGGTCTGGCTGTCTGTCTGCCTGTCTGGATCTCTGGGTCTCTGGCTGTCTGGTTGTCTGTCTCTCTGAGTGTCTGTCCGTCTGTCTGAGTGTCTGTCTCTCCGGCTGTCTGTCTGCCGGTCTGGCTGTCTGTCTCTCTGTGTGGCTCTCTGGCTGTCTGTGTGGCTGTCGGTCTGCCTGTCTGGCTGTATGGCTGGCTTGCTCCCTGTCTGAGTATCTGTCTGTCTCTCTGGCTGTTTGTCTGCATGTCTGAGTGTCTGCTGTCTCTCTCTATGTGGCTGTCTGGCTGTCAGAATGGCTGTATGGCTGCCTATATGGCTGTCTATGTGGTTAAATGGCTGGCTTGCTGTCTGTCTGGATGTCGGTCTGTCTGGCTAGCTGTCCGCCATTCTGGCTGTCTGCCTCTCTGTGTGGCTTTCTGGCTGTCTGTGTGTCTGTCAGGCTGCCTGTCTGGCTGTCAGACAGAATGGCTGTATATATGGCTATCTGTGTGGCTGTATGGCTGGCTTGCTCTCTGTCTGGCTGTCTGTCTCTCTGTGTGGCTGTCTGGGTGGCTGGATGTCTGGCTGTCTCTGTTGCTGTCTGGCTGCTGTGTCTATGGCTGGCTGTCTGGTTGTCTTTCTGGTTGTTTGGCGAGCTGTCTAGCTTGCTGTCTGTCTGGGTGTCTAACTGTCTGGCTGTCTCGCTGGCTGTATGGCTGCCTGGCTGTCAGGTTGTCAGTCATTCTGTCTGTCTGGCTGCCTGACTGTGTGGCTGTGTGACTGGCTAACCATCTGTCCTGGCTAGCAGTCCGGCTGGCTCTCTGGCTGTCTGACTCTCTGGCTGTGTCGCTGTCTATCTGGCTGTCCGTCTGGCTTTCTGGCTGTATGGATCTCTGGTTTTCTCGCTGTCTGGCTGGCTCTGTGGCTCTCTGTGTGGCTCTGTGGCTATTTGTGTGGCTGTCTGTCTTGCTGTCTGCTTGGCTGTCTGTCTGGTTGTTTGGCGGGCTGTCTAGCTTCCTGTCTGTCTGGCTGTCTAACTGTCTGGCTGTCTTGCTGGCTGTCTGGCTGTCAGGTTGTCAGTCATTCTATCTGTCTGTCTTGCTGTCTGGCTGTGTGACTGGCTAACCATCTGTCTGTCTGGCAGTCCGGCTGGCTGTCTGACTCTCTGGCTATCTGGCGGGCTACTGGCTGTCTGACTCTCTGGCTGTGTCGCTGTCTATCTGGCTGTCTGTCTGGCTTTCTGGCTGTTTGGGTCTCTGGTTTTCTTGCTGTCTGGCTGGCTGTGTGGCTATCTGTGTGGCTGTCTGTCTTGCTGTCTGCTTGGCTGTCTGTCTGCCTGTCTGGTTGTCTGTCTGGATGACTGGCTATCTGTCTCTCTGTGTGGTTGTCTGACTAGCTGGCTGGAAGTCTGGATGTCCGGCTGCTGTCTGTCTGAGTGTCTGTCTGGCTGCTGTCTGTCTGGGTGTGTGTCTGAGTGTCTGTCTGGCTGTCTGTCGGCCTCTCTGGCTATCTGTCTGTCTGGGTCTCTGGCTGTCTGGGTCTCTGGCTGTCTGTCCGCTTGTCTGAGTGTCTGTCTGTCTGTCTCTCTGGCTGTTTTTCTGCCGGTTTGGCTGTCTGTCTCTCTGTCTGGACTTCTGTCTGGCTGTCAGTCAGGATGGCTGTATATATGGCTGTCTGTGTGGCTGTATGGCTGGCTTGCTGTCTGTCTGGCTGTCAGTCTGTCTGGCGTCTGTCTTTCTGCGTGGCTGTCTGGGTGGCTGGATGTCTGGCTGTCTCTGTTTCAGTCCGGCTGTCTCTCTGGCTGGCTGTCTGGTTATCTGTCTGGTTGTTTGGCGGGCTGTCTAGCTTGCTGTCTGTCTGGCTGTCTCGCTGGCTGTATGGCTGTCAGGTTGTCAGTCATTCTGTCTGTCTGTCTTGCTGTCTGGCTGCCTGGCTGTGTGACTGGCTAACCATCTGTCTGTCTGGCAGTCCGGCTGGCTGTCTGACTATCTGACTCTCTGGCTATCTGGCGGGCTCCCTGGCTGTCTGACTCTCTGGCTGTGTCGCTGTCTATCTGGCTGTCTGGGTCTCTGGTGTTCTTGCTGTCTGGCTGGCTGTGTGGCTATCTGTGTGGCTGTCTGTCTTGCTGTCTGCTTGGCTGTCTGTCTGGCTGTCTGTCTGGATGACTGGCTATCTGTCTCTCTGTGTGGTTGTCTGACTAGCTGGCTGGAAGTCTGGATGTCCGTCTGTCTGGCTGCTGTCTGTCTGAGTGTCTGTCTGGCTGCTGTCTGTCTGGGTGTGTGTCTGAGTGTCTGTCTGGCTGTCTGTCGGCCTCTATGGCTATCTGTCTGTCTGTCTGGGTCTCTGGCTGTCTGTCTCTCTGTGTGTCTGTCCGTCTGTCTGAGTGTCTGTCTGTCTCTCTGGCTGTTTTTCTGCCGGTCTGGCTGTCTGTCTCTTTGTTTGGACTTCTGTCTGGCTCTCTGTCTGGCTGTATATATGGCTGTCTGTGTGGCTGTATGGCTGGCTTGCTGTCTGTCTGGCTGTCAGTCTGTCTGGCGTCTGTCTTTCTGCGTGGCTGTCTGGGTGGCTGGATGTCTGGCTGTCTCTGTTTCAGTCCGGCTGTCTCTCTGGCTGGCTGTCTGGTTATCTGTCTGGTTGTTTGGCGGGCTGTCTAGCTTGCTGTCTGTCTGGCTGTCTCGCTGGCTGTATGGCTGTCAGGTTGTCAGTCATTCTGTCTGTCTGTCTTGCTGTCTGGCTGCCTGGCTGTGTGACTGGCTAACCATCTGTCTGTCTGGCAGTCCGGCTGGCTGTCTGACTATCTGACTCTCTGGCTATCTGGCGGGCTCCCTGGCTGTCTGACTCTCTGGCTGTGTCGCTGTCTATCTGGCTGTCTGGGTCTCTGGTTTTCTTGCTGTCTGGCTGGCTGTGTGGCTATCTGTGTGGCTGTCTGTCTTGCTGTCTGCTTGGCTGTCTGTCTGGCTGTCTGTCTGGATGACTGGCTATCTGTCTCTCTGTGTGGTTGTCTGACTAGCTGGCTGGAAGTCTGGATGTCCGTCTGTCTGGCTGCTGTCTGTCTGAGTGTCTGTCTGGCTGCTGTCTGTCTGGGTGTGTGTCTGAGTGTCTGTCTGGCTGTCTGTCGGCCTCTATGGCTATCTGTCTGTCTGTCTGGGTCTCTGGCTGTCTGTCTCTCTGTGTGTCTGTCCGTCTGTCTGAGTGTCTGTCTGTCTCTCTGGCTGTTTTTCTGCCGGTCTGGCTGTCTGTCTCTTTGTTTGGACTTCTGTCTGGCTCTCTGTCTGGCTGTATATATGGCTGTCTGTGTGGCTGTATGGCTGGCTTGCTGTCTGTCTGGCTGTCAGTCTGTCTGGCGTCTGTCTTTCTGTGTGGCTGTCTGGGTGGCTGGATGTCTGGCTGTCTCTGTTTCAGTCCGGCTGTCTCTCTGGCTGGCTGTCTGGTTGTCTGTCTGGTTGTTTGGCGGGCTGTCTAGCTTGCTGTCTGTCTGGCTGTCTAACTCTCTGGCTGGCTGTGTAACTGTCTGGCTGTCTGGGTGGCTGTACGGCTGTCTGGCTGTCAGGTTGTCTGTCATTCTGTCTGTCTATCTGGCTTGCCTCCTGTCTGGCCGCCTGGCTGTGTGCCTGGCTAACCATCTGGCTGTCTGGCTGGTAGTCCGTCTTGCTGTCTGGCTTTCTGGCTGTCTGGGTCTCTGGTTGTCTCGCAGTCTGGCTGGCTGTGTGACTGTCTGGCTGTCGGGCTGTCTGTCTGAGTGTCTGTGTGGATGGCAAGCTGGAACACTGTGTAGCTGTCTGGCTGTCTGACTGGCAGACTATCTGGCTCGCAGACTGTCTGGCTCTTTGGCTGCCTGGCTGTCTATTTGACTTTGCGTGGGGCTGCCGCGCTGGCTTGCTGTCTGTCTGCCTGTCTCGCTTTCTATCTGGGTGTCTGGCTGTCAATCTCTCTGTGTGGCTGTCTGGCTGGCTGGATTTCTGGCTGCATGGCTGTCTGTGTGGCTGTCTGCTTGCCTGTCTGTATATCTGGCTGTGTGTGTGGCCGGTTGGCTTGCTGTCTGTCCGCCGGTCTGTCTGTGTGTCTGTCTGTCTAGCTGGCTGGAAGTCTGGATGTCTGGCTGTATGTGTGGCTGTCTGGATATCTGTCTGGCTGCTGTCTGTCTGGGTGTCCTTCTGGCTGCTGTCTGTCTGAGTGACTGTCTGGCTGCTGTCTGAGTGACTGTCTGTCTAGCTGTCTGTCTGAGGGTCTCTCTGGCTGATGTGTCTGAGTGACTGTCTGTCTGCCTGTCTGTCAGTCTGACTGTCTGTCTTAGGTCTCTGGCTGTCTGTCTCTCTGTGTGTCTGTCTGAGTGTCTGTCTGTCTGGCTGTCTGTCTCTCTGTGGCTGTCTGCCTGTCTGGCTGTCTGTCAGGATGGATGTATGCCTGTATATCTGGCTGTCTATATGACTGTCGGTCTGTCTGTGTGGCTCTCTGCTTGGCTGTCTGTGTATCTGGCTGTCGGTGTGGCTGGTTGGCTTGCTGTCTGGCTGTCTGTCCGCCGGTCTGTCTGTCTGGCTGTCTGTCTGTCTCTCTCTCTGTGGCTGTCTGGGTAGCTGGCTGGATGTCTGGCTGTATGTGTGGTTGTCTGGATATCTGTCTGGCTGCTGTCTGTCTTTCTGGCTGTTGTCTGTCTGAGTGACTGTCTGTCTGGCTGTCTGTCTGAGGGTCTCTCTGGCTGCTGTGTGTCTGAGTGACTGTCTGTGTGCCTTTCTGTCAGTCTGACTGTCTGTCTTAGGCCTCTGTCTGTCTGTCCCTCTGTGTGTCTGTCTGTCTGAGAGTCTGTCTGTGTCTGTGGCTGTCTGTCTGCCTGTCTGTCAGGATGGATGTATGGCTGTATATATGGCTGTCTGTCTGGCTGCTGTCTGTCTGGATGTGTGTCTGAGTGTCTGTCTGTGTGGTTGTCTAGCCTGGTCTCTGGCTGTCTGTCTCTCTGTGTGTCTGTCCGTCTGTCTGTCTCTCTGGCTGTTTGTCTGCCGGTCTGGCTGTCTGTCTCTCTGTCTGTCTGACTGTCAGTCAGGATGGCTCTATATATAGCTGTCGGTGTGGCTGTATGGCTGCTTGCTGTCTGCCTGGCTGTGTTGTAGTCTGGGTGGCTGGATGTGTGGCTGTCTCTGTTGCAGTCTGGCTGGCTGTCTGGTTGTTTGGCGGGCTGTCTAGCTTGCTGTCTGTCTGGCTGTGTAGCTGTCTGGTTGGCCTGGACGGCTGTCAGGCTGTAAGGTTGTCTGTCATTCTGTCTGTCCATCTGTCTGGCGTCCTGGCCGCCTGGCTGTGTGACTGGCTAACCACCTGGCTGTCTGGCTGGCAGTCCGGCTGGATGTCTGGCTGTCTGTCAGGATGGATGTATGGCTGTATATCTGGCTGTCTATATGGCTGTCTGTCTGGCTGCTGTCTGTCTGGGTGTGTGTCTGAGTGTCTGTCTGTGTGGCTGTCTAGCTGGGTCTCTGTCTGTCTGTCTGTCTCTCTGTGTGTCTGTCCGTCTGTCTGTCTGTCTCTCTGTGTCTGTCCGTCTGTCTATTTGTCTGCCGGTCTGGCTGTCTGTCTCTCTGTCTGGCTGCCTGTCTGTCTGGCTGTCAGTCAGGATGGCTGTATATATGGCTGTCTGTGTGGCTGTATGGCTGGCTTGCTGTCTGTCTGACTGTCGGTCTGTCTGGCTGTGTTGTAGTCTGGGCGGCTGGATGTCTGGCTGTCTCTGTTGCAGTCTGGCTGGCTGCCTGTCTGGTTGTTTTGCGGGCTGTCTAGCTTGCTGTCTGTCTGGCTGTCTAACTGTCTGGCTGGCTGTGTAATTGTCTGGCTGTCTGGACGGCTGTACGGCTGTGAGGCTGTCAGGTTGTCTGTCATTCATTCTGTTTATCTGACTGGCCTGTCTGACTGCCTGGCTGTGTAACTGGCTAACCATCTGGCTGTCTGGCTGGCAGTCCGGCTGGCTGTCTGGCTGTCTGTCTTGTAGTCTGGCTTTCTGGCTGACGGGCTGTCTGTCTGAGTGGCTGTGTGGATGGCAAGCTGGAACGCTGTGTAGCTGTCTGGCTGGCAGACTATCTGGCTCGCAGACTGTCTGGCTCTTTGGCTGCCTCGCTGTCTATTTGACTGTGCGTGGGGCTGTCGCGCTGGCTTACTGTCCGCCGGTCTGTCTGTCTGGCTGTCTGTCTCTCTCTGTGGCTGTCTTGCTAGCTGGTTGGATGTCTGGATGTCTGACTGTATGTGTGGCTGTCTGGATATCTGTCTGGCTGCTGTCTGTCTGGGTGTCTATCTGGCTGAGTGAGTGGCTGTCTGGCTGTCTGTCTGAGGGTCTCTCTGGCTGCTGTGTCTGAGTGACTGTCTGTCTGCCTGTAGGTGAGTCTGACTGTTTGTCTTAGGTCTCTGGCTGTCTGTCTGAGTATCTGTCTGTCTCTCTGTGGCTGTCTGACTGTTTGTCTGCCTGTCTGGCTGTCTGTCAGGATGGATGTATGGCTGTATATCTGGCTGTCTATATGGCTGTCTGTCTGTCTGGGTGTGTGTCTGAGTGTCTGTCTGTGTAGCTGTCTAGCCTGGTCTCTGGCTGTCTGTCTCTCTGTGTGTCTATCCGTCTGTCTGTCTGTCTCTCTGGCTGTTTGTCTGCCGGTCTGGCTGTCTGTCTCTCTGTCTGGCTGCCTGTCTGTCTGGCAGTCAGGATGGCTGTATATATGGCTGTCTGTGTGGCTGTATGGCTGTCTTAATGTCTGTCTGGCTGTCGGTCTGTCTGGCTGTGTTGTAGTCTGGGTGGCTGGATGTGTGGCTGTCTCTGTTGCAGTCTGGCTGGCTGTCTGGTTGTTTGGCGGGCTGTCTAGCTTGCTGTCTGTCTGGCTATCTGTCTGGTTGTATGTGTAACTGTCTGGCTGTCAGGTTGTCTGTCACTCTGTCTATCTGGCTGGCGTCCTGTCTGGCTGCCTGGCTGTGTGACTCGCTAACCATCTGGCTGTCTGGCTGGCAGTCTGGCTGTCTGGGGTTGTGGGGGTCTGGCTGGCTGACTGTCTGATGTTTGGCTGCCTGGCTGGCTTGCGCTCTGGCTGTCTGGCTGTATGGCTGGCTTGCAGGCTCCCTGGCTCTCTGGCTTTCTGGCTGGCAGGCTGTCTGGATAGCTGTCTGGTTCTCTGGCAGTCTGGCTGGTTGGCTGTGTGGTTCTATGTCTTACTGGCTTTCTGGCTGCCTGGCTGTATGGCTGGCTGGGTGTCTTGCTGGCTGGCTGTCTGGTAATATGCATGGCTGGCTGTCTCTCTGTCTGGCTGTGTGGCTGGCTGTCTGGCTGCTTGACTGTCTGGCAGTCTGTTTGTCTGGCTGTCTGACTGTCTGGCTGTCTGACTGTCTGGCTGTCTGTGTGCTTGGCTGTCTGGCTGTTTGCTCTCTGAGTGTCTCGCTGTCTGGCTCGATGTCTGGCGGTTTCTCTGGTTGTCTGTCTTGCTGTCTGGCTGTCTGCCTGTCTCGCTGGCTGTCCGACTGGGTGTCTGTCGTGCTGTCTGGCTGGCTGTCTATCTGGCTCTCTGGCTGTCCAGTGAGCTGTCTGGCTGGCTGTCTGGTTGGCTGTCTGGCTGTCAGCCTGTGTGGCTGGCTGGCAGACGAGCTGGCTGTCTGGCTTTCTGGCTAGAAGGCTCCCTGGCTCTCTGGCTGGCTGGATGGCTATATGGCTGCCTCGCTGGCTCTCTGGCTGGCTGTCCGTGTGGGTGTCAGCCTGTGTGGCTGGCTGGATGGCAGGCTGTCTGACTTTCTGGCTGTCTGGCTTGCTGTCTTTCTTTCTCTCTGACTCTCTGGCTGTCTGGCAGGTCGTCCGGCTGTCTGACCGTCAGTTAACTGTCTTTTAGTGTGGCCGCCTGACTGTATGGCTGTGTGAAAATCTGGCTGCCTGGCTGTCTTTCTGTCTGGCCGGCTGTCTGCCTGTCTGGCAATCTGGCTGTCTGGAGGCCTGGCTGGCTGTCTGGCTGACTGTCTGGTTGTCTGACTGTGTGACTGTCTTTCTGACTGGCTTTCTGGCGATCTCGCTGCATGGCTGGCTGCCTGTCTAGCTTTCTGACTGTCTGTCTGGCTGTTTGGCTGTCTCTTCGTGTGGCTGTCTGACCAACTGGCTTTCTGGCTGTCTGACTCTCTGTCTGGCTGTGTAGCTGTCTGGCTGTCTAGCTCTCTGGCTGTCTAGCTGTCTGGTAGTCTGGTTGCGTTGTTCTTTGGATGGCTCTCTGGCTGTCTTTCTGTGTGGCCGGCTGTCTGGCTGTCTGGAGGCCTGGCTGGCTTTCTGGTTGGCTGTCTGGCTTTCCGGCTGGAAGGCTGTCTGGCTCTCTGATTCTCTGGCTGTCTAGGTGTCTAGCTGTCTGTCCCGCTCTCTGGCTGACTGTCTGGCTGTCTTGTGGTCTGGCTGTCTGGCTGCCTAGCTGTCTGTCTTGCTATCTGGTTGTCTGGCAGTCACGTTGTCTGGCGGCCTGGATGCCTGGCTGTGTAGTAGCTGTCTCACTGGCTATCTGGCTGTCTGTATGCCTGTCTGGCTGTCTGGCTTTCTGGCTGGCTGTCTCGCTCTCTAGCTTTCTGGCTGGCAGTCTGGCTGCCTGCAAGGCCGTCTGGCTGTCTGACTGTCTCTCTGTGTAGCTGTCTGGCCGTCTGACTTTCTGTCTGTGTGACTCTCTGGCTGTCTCTTTGTCCGTCCGTCTTTCTCGCTGCTTGGCTGTATGGCTGTCTGGGTGTCTGGCTGTCTGTCTGTGTCGCTCTCTGGCTGTCTGGTGGTCTGGCTGTCCGGCTGCCTAGCTGTCTGTCTTGCTATTTGGCTGTCTGGTGGTCTCGCTGTCTGGCTTTCTGGCTGGCTGACTTAGTTTCTGGCTCTCTGGCTGTCAGTCTGTCTGGCGGTCGGGCTGTCTGGCTCTCTGTCTGTGTGGCTGTGTGGATGGCGGACTGGCAGGCTGTCTAGCTGTCTGGCTGGCAGACTGCCTGGCTCTCTGGCTGTGTGGATGTCTGTCTGGATTGCTGTCTGCCTGTCTGACTACCTACATGTCTTGTTGTCTGTCTGACTGTCGGTCTGTCTGTCTGGCTGTCTACCTGTATGGCTGTTTGTGTGGCTGTCTGTCTCTCTGTGTGTCTGCCTGGCTGACTGGCGGTCTGGCTGTCTGTTTGGCTGTCTATCTGGGTGTCTCACTGTCTGGTTGTCTGTCTGGCTGTTTGGTGGGCTGTCTAGCTTGCTATCTGTCTCTATGGCTAGCTCCCGAGCTGTCTGGCTGCCTGTAGGGCTGTCTGACTGTCTGTCTGGCGGTCTGTCATTCCGTCTGCCTGGCTATGTGGCTGGCTTTCTGTCTTCCTGTCTGGGTGTTTGGCTCTCTGGCTGTCTGGCAGTGAGGCTGGCCCTCCGTATGGCTGGCTGTCTGGCTGCGTGCCTAGCTCTCTGGCTGTCTGGCTGTCTAGCTATCTGTCTTGCTGAATGGCTGTCTGGCTGTCTCGCGTTTTTGCTGTCTGTCTGGCTGTCTGTCTGTCTGACTCCCTGGCTATCTAGCTTTCTGGTAGTCTGGCTGCGTTGTTATTTGGCTGGCTGTCTTGCTCTCAGTCTGGCTGTCTTGCTGTGTGACTGCCTGTCTGTCTGGCTGTCTGACTGCCTGGCTGTCTTACTGTCTGGCCGGCGATCAGGCTGGCTGTGTCTGTCTAGCTGTCTGGCTGTCTGGCCTTGTGGCTGGCTCTCTGGCAATCTGGCTGACTATGTTGCTGTCTGGCTCTCTGGCTGTCTAGCTGTCTGGCTGACTGTTTGGCTGATGTCTGACCTGCATTCTGGCTGTGTGGCTGGCTGTCTGGGTGTCTGGCTCTCTGGGTATCAGTCGGGCTGTCTCCTGTATGGCTCTCTCTGTGGCTCTGTAGCTGTGTGTCTGACTGTCTGCCTGGCTGTTTGGCTGCTGTCTGTCTGGTTGTTTGGCTGTCTGTCTTGCTGTCTGGCTGTCTGTCTCTCTTGCTGTCTGGCTCTCTGTATTGCTGTCTGGCTGTCTGTCTTTCTGTCTAGCTGTCCGCCTTGCTGTATGTCTGTCTGGCTGTATACCTAACTGGCTGAATGGCTTTCTCTCTGGCTGTCTGGCTGTCTGACTTCTGTCTGGCTGTCTGTTTGTCTTGCTCTTGGCTGTCTGGCTGTATGGCTTTTTATCTGTATAGCTGTCTGGCTGTCTGTCTGACTGTCTGTCTTGCTGTCTGGCTGACTGTCTGCCAGGCAGGCTATGTTGGTCGCTGGCTGTCCGGCTGTCTGGCTGACTGCATGCCTTGCTCTCTGGCTCCCTTGATGTCTGGCTGTCTGTCTGGCTTACCGTGAGGCTGTCTGCTATTCTGTCTCTCTGTCTGGCTTGCTGTCTGTCTTCCTGTCTGTCTGTCTAGCTGTCTGTCTGGCCGTCTGTCTGGCTGTCTGTCTGGCGCTCTGGCTTCCTGGCTGTCTGTCTTGCTTTCTGGCTGTCTGTCAGGCATTCTGGTTGTCTGTCAGGCTGTCTGGCTGTCAGGGTGTCTGACTTTCTGGCAGTGTGGCTGCTATGCTGTCTGGATAGCTGTCTGGCTGTCTGGGTCTGTCTCCATCTGGCTGTCCGGCTGTCTGGCTGGCTGCGAGCCTGGCTCTCTGGCTGTCTGAATGTGTTGCTGTCTGTCAGGCTGTCTGGCTGTCTGTCTTGCTGTCTGCCTGGCTGTCTGTCTGGGTGTCTCACTCTCTGGCTGTCTGGATATCTGGCTGACTAGCTGTCTAGTAGGCTGTCTGTCTGGCTGTGTGGCGTTCTGGCTGTCTGTCTGGCTGTGTGACTCTCTGGCTGTCTGGCTGTGTTTCTGTGTGGCTGTCTGGCAGTCTGGCTGGCAGGCTTTCTTGCTGTCTGGCCGACTGTCTGTCTGCCTGTCTGGTTCTCTGGCTGTCAGGCTTTCTGGCTGCCTGTCTGGCTGTGTGGTTCTCTGTCTGTGTTCCTGCATGCCTGGCTGTCAGGCTGTCTGTCCTATGTCTGGCTGGCTGGCTGTGTGGCTGGCTTTTGGGGTGCCTGGCTGTCAGGCTGGCTGCCTGGGAGTTTGGCTAAATGGCTACCTGGCTGTCTGGCTCGCTGTCTGTCTGCCTGTGCTGCTCTCTAGCTGTGTGGCTGGCTGGCCGTCTGTCTGGCTGTGTGGCTGTCTGTCTTGCTGTGATTCTGTCTGTCTGGCTACCTGGCTGTCTGGATGACTGGCTTTCTGGCTGTCTGGCTGTCTGTTTGGCTGTCTGTCCGACTGCCACGATGTGTGTCTGACTTTTTGGCGGGCTGTATAGCTTGCTGTCTGTCCGTCTAGGCTGACTGTCTAACTGTCTGGCTGGCTGTATAGCTGTCTGACTGTGTGTTGCTGTCATACTGTCTGTCATTCTGTCTATCTGACTATCTGGCTGGCTTTCTGGCTTCCTGTCTGGCTGTCTGGTTGTCTGTCTGGCTCTCTGGCTGTGTGTGCTGCTGTCTGTCTTGCTATCTGGTTGTCTGGCAGTCTGGCTGTCCGGCTGTCTCGCTCTCTGTTTGGTTATCTGGCTGTCTGTCTGGCTGTCTGGCTTGCTGCCTGGCTCCCTGGCTGTTTGGCTGGCTGTCTGGATGGCTGTCTAGCTGTGTGGCTGTCTGGCTCTTTGCTGCCTGTCTGTCTGGCTGGCTAGTTTATAGCTGTCTGGCTAGCTTTCTGACTGTCGGGCTCTCCTGCTGTCTGGGTCACTGTGTGTCTGGCTTTCTGGCTGCCTGGCTCGCTTCTGGGCTGTCTGGCTCTCTGACTGTTTTGGTGTCTCGCTACCTGTCTGGTTGGCTGTTTCTGTGGCAGGCTGTCTGGCTGCCTGACGTTCTGGGTGTCTGGCTGTCTGTCTAGGTGTCTAGCTGTCTGGCTGGCTCTCTGGCGCTGGCTTCCTGTCTGGCTGGCTCTCTGACTTTGTGCCTGTCTGACTGTTTGGCTGGCTGTTAGGCTCTCTAGCTGTGTGTCGGGCTGTGGGGCTGTCTATCAGGCTGTTGGCTGGCTATCCGGCTGACTGGTTGACTGTCTGAGTGGCTGTCTAGGTGTCTTGCTGTCTCGCTGGATGTCTGGCTGTGTGTCTGGTTGTTACTCTGGCTGGCTGGTTCTCTGGCTATCTGGCTCGCAGTCTGGGTGGCTGTCTGACTGTCTGGCTGTGTTTATGTGTGGATGCCTGGCTGTCTGGCAGTCTGGCTTTCTTTCTGTCTGGCCGACTGTCTGTCTACCTGTCTGGCTGTCTGCCTCTCTGGCTGGCTATCTGGCTCTCTGACTGTCTGGCTGCCTGCCTGGCTGTCTGGCTCTCTGTCTGTGTTCCTGCCTAGCTGGCTGTCAGGCTGTCTGGCTGATGTCTGGCTGGTTGGCTAGCTGTCTGGGTGCCTAGCTATCTGGCTGTCTGTCTGGCAATCTGGCTAAATAGCTACCTGACTGTCTGGCTGGCTGACTGTCTGTGTGAGTGTCAGGTTGTGCGTCTGGCTCTTTGGTGGGCTGTCTAGCTTGCTGTTTGTCTGTCTGGTTGGCTGTCTAACTGTCTTGCTGTCTGGCTGGCTGTATATCTGTCTGACTGTCTGGCTGTCAGGCTGTCCGTCATTCTGTCTGTCTGGCTATCTGGCTGGCTTTCTGTCTTCCTGTCTGGCTGTCTGTCCGGCTGTCTGGTTTTCTGGCTGTCTGTCTGAGTGTCTGTCTGGCTGTCTGGCTGTGTGTCTTGCTGTCTGGCTCTCTGGCTGTCTTGCTGTCTCGCTATCTGGCCGTCTGGCTCTCTGTCTGGCTGTCTGTCTGCCTGGCTGGCAGTCTGGCTGTCTGGCTTTCTGACTGTCTGGCTACCTGGCTGCCTGGCTGGCTGTCTGTCTCGCTGCCTCGCTCTCCATCTGGCTGTCTGCCTGGCTTGCTGCCTGGCTGTTTGGCTGGCTGGATGGCTGTCTGGCTGGCTGGCTGTGCGCCTGTCTGGCTCTTTGCTGGCTGTCTGGCTGGCCGGCTGGCTAGTTTATAGCTGTCTGGCTGGCTGTCTGGCTGTCGGACCCTCTGGCTCACTGTCTGTCTGGCGTTTTGGCTGCGTGGCTTGATTCTGGCTGTCTGGCTCTCATACTGTCTGCTTGGCTGTCTTGCTGTCTCGCTACCTGTCTGGTTGGCTGTTTCTGTGGCAGGCTGTCTGCCTGCCTGGCATTCTGTGTGTCTGGCTGTATGTCTGTCTGTCTATCTAGCTAACTAGTTGTCTGGCTGTCTGTCTAGCTGTCTAGCTGTCAGGCTGACTCTCTGGCTGCTGGCTTGCTGTCTGGCTTTCTGCCTGTCTGGCTGTTTGGCTGGCTGCCTGGCTCTCTGGCTGTCTGTCGGGCTGTGGGACTGTCTGTCAGGCTGCTGGCTGTGTGACTGGCTATCCGGCTGTCCGGCTGTATGGCTTGCTCTCTGGCTGTCTGGGTGGCTGTCTAGGTGTCTTGGTGTCTGGCTGGATGTCTGGCTTTCTCTCTGGCTGCGTGTCTGGCTGTTACTCTGGCTGGCTGTCTGTTTGGCTGGCTCTCTGGCTGTCTGGCTCGCAGTCTGGGTGGCTGTCTGGCTGGCTGCTTCTCTGGGTGCCTATGTGGGTGTCTGGATTGCTGTCTGTCTGGCCGTCTGACTATCTGGCTGGCTGTCTGTCTGGTATTCTATCTGGCTGTCTGACTGACTGGCTGGCTGTCTTGCTGGCAGGCTGTCTCGTTGCCGCTGTCTGGCTATCACGCTGGCTGGCTGATTCGCTGGCTGGTTGTCTCGCCGGCTGGCCGTCTGGCCATCTGGCTGGCTGGCTGGTGCTGGCTGGCTCTGGCTGGCTGGCGCTGGCGGTCTGGCTGGCTAGCGCTGGCTGTCTGGCTTTCTGGCTCGCTGGCTGGCTGTCTAGCTAGCCCTGGCTGCCTGTCTGAGTATCTGGCTGGCTGACTGGCTCTCAGGCTGTCTGGCAGGCTGTCTGGGTGGCTTTCTGGATAACTGTCTGGCTGGCTATCTGGCTGGCGCTTTCTGGCTGGCTGTCTGGCTGGCGCACTCTGACTGGCTGTCTCACCGACTGGCCGTCTGGCCCTCTGGCCGCCTTGCCGCCTGGCCGTCTGGCTGGCTGGCTGGCGGTGGCAGTTTGGTTGGCTGGCTGGCGCTGCCTGTCTGTCTGGCTCTCTGGAATATTGGTTTCAATCAATGTGTCATGGATTTTAGTAATTTAAATAATGTACATGGTGTGGTGGCCTATGCTGATGACGTATTTTTAATAATAAACGCCGATTCAAGAAGAGAACTTGAACACAAATCTAATAACGTTTTGAACGAAATATTTTTAAGTCTGTCTAGGATCAAATTAAAAATTTCCGTTGCGAAAACTAAATTTGTCTTACTAAAGGGGACGCTTCAGAAATCACCCATATTAAAAGTTAATAATAACCCGATTTCAAGAAATAATAGTGTTAAGTTTTTAGGGGTTCACTTCAACGAAAAAGTAAATTTTAAAACGCACATCGATGAAATTATAGCTAAGGCTTTTAAAATAATGAACAAGGTGATTAGAATAACTTTCAATAGTGGTAGGATACCCTATCATGTTCTCAAACTGTACAACAGTGCAATTTTAACTGGTATCGTTGCGTATGGGGCAAGTTGTTGGTGTGATAGGGTATTTTTAGATGTGGCCCGTAAAAAACTAAGATCAATGCAAAGGAAAGTTTTAATCAGAATGATCGGCGCATTCTCCATCACACCAACTGACGCATTATATGTTATTTTAGGCATATTACCGATAGACTTAGAAATTAGAAAGAGAGCTTCCCGTTACTGGCTCCGGAGAGGTAATAGCACGAGAGCATCTCAACTTGCTGGGTTTAGGGTAGAAGATGAAACGGAACTGAATGAAAAAATGTGGGATGTCTGGCAGGACGAATGGTACGCTAGCGAAACGGGGAGAAGAACTTTCTCATTTTTTCCCAATGTGGTAGAAAGAGCAAAACTGAAATATTTAAAACCTTCACAAGGCCTCGTGCACTACCTCTCCGGCCATGGCCCGTATCCTGCATATTTAAGTAGATTTGGTCAAACAGAATCCGACATATGTGAATGCAATGATATAGGAACCCCCGAGCATGCAATATTTGAATGTCCACATACTTTGAACATTAGAATGGTACATCAACGACGCCTACAAGGCAAGTGTATAAACGAGATACTACGGAATAAGAGACTTTGGGGTGTACTCAACACCATAACAGATACCTTTTCCAAATTTAAACTTAAGGAATTTTACCGTAGATAGCTGAGCGATATTGTTAGTAAGTAATTTATTGGGTATTTTAATATTCTTTTTTAACATTTTATGTACATTAAGATGTAAAATCTTAACTAATCAATTTTAACCAATCAATTTTAAATTAAATTTTTAAGTTTTAATTGCTTATTATTGAACTCGTATTTTAACTGTGCTGGTAGCCAGTATTTTATTTTGCATGTTGTGTGTTTTATTATTTTATTATTTTATCGTGTTATTAATTGCATGACGTATCAATTCTTTTTTAGTTGTTTAATTTAAATTGTAAATTTAATGTTGTCTCTTATCCGTGCATGTCAAGTATAGATTGTGTAGTGATTTTAATGTGTTATGTTCCCCTTCTTATTATCATTATATAATGTAATAATTAATTAATAATATCCCTAAATTATAATCTTATGTTACTAAAATCAATCAATTGTAAATAACAAATGTATCTAGGACTCGGCCATAAATTTAAGAACCCGAGAATTAAGAATGGGGAGCCCCCTAGTCTGCGGCTGCGCAGGCTAGGGGGCTTTTTTTTTTTTTTTTTTTTTTTTAAATTCACTGTCTGTCTGCCTTGCGCTGCCTGTTTGACTAGCACTGGCTGCCTGAATGGCTGGCTCTCTGGCTGGCTGTCTGGCTGGCTGTCTGGCTGGCACGGGCTGTCTGGCTGGCTGGCGGTCTGGTTTTCTGTCTGGCTGTCTTTTTGGAGGCTGGCTAGCTGGCTGGCTATGGCTGGCTGGCTGTCTGGCTGTCCGGCTGGCTGGCTCTCTAGCTAGCTGGCTGTCTGGTGGCTGGCTGGCTTGCTGGCTTTGTGACTGGCTTCCTGGCTGGCTGGCTGGCTGGCTGGCTCTCTGGCTGGCTGTGTGACTGTCTGAGTTTCTGGCTGGCTTTCTGGCTCTCTAGCTGTGTATAGCGCTGTCTGTCTAGCTGGCTGGCTTGCTGGCGCTGGCTGGCTGGACGTCTGCTTCGACGTCTGGCTGGCTGTCAGGCTGTCTGAGTGTCTGCCTGGCTGTCTGGCTTGCTGTGTGAATGGCTGTCTAGCTGTCTGGCATGCTTTTTTGCTGGCTGTCTGGCTGGCGGTCTGGCTGGCTCTCTGGCTGGGTGACTGTCTGAATGGCTGTCTCGCTGGCTGTCAGGCTGGCTATCTGGCTAGCGCTCTGTCTGGCTATCTGGTTGACGCTTTCTAGCTGGCTGGAGGTCTGACCGTTTGTCTGGCTGGCTGTCTTGCTGGCTCTCGGGCTTTCTGGCTAGTGCTGTCTGGCTGCCTATCTGGTTGTCGCTGTCTGGCTGTCTAACGCTCTGTCTGGCTGGCACTGTCTGGCTGGCGCTGTCTGGCTGGCGCTTTGTGGCTCGCTGTCTCGCCGTCTAGCGGTCTCGCCCGCTGGCGGTCACGCCGGCTGGCCATCTCGCCGTTTGGCCGTGTCGCCGGCTGGCCGGTTAGCAGGCTGGCCCGCTGATTGGCTGGCTGTCTGGCGCTGGCTGGCTGTCTGGCGCTGGCTCACTGGCGCTGACTGGCTGGGTGGCTGGCTTTCTGGCTGGCTGGCTGGCGCTGGCTGGTTGTCGGGCTGGCTAGCTGACTTGCTGGCGGTCTGGTGGCTGGCCCTCGGGCTTTCTGGCTGGCTTCCTGTCTGGCTGGCTTCCTGTCTGTCTGGCTGTCTGGTTTTCTGGTTGTATGACTGGCTGTCTGTCTGCCTGGCTGTCTGTCTGGCTTGCTGGATGTCTGGCTGGCTGTCAGGCTGTATGAGTGTCTGCCTGGCTGTATGGCTTGCTGTCTGGCTGTCTGAATGGCTGTCTGGCTGGCACTGTCTGGCTGGCGCTGTCATGCTGGCGCTATCTGGCTGGCTGGCTGGTTGGCTCTGTCTGGCCGTTTGGCCATCTGGCTGGCGCTGGTTGGCCGGCTGGCTGGCGCTGGCTGGCCGGCTGGCTGGCTGCCTGGCGCTGGCTGGCCGGCTGGCTACTTGGCTGGCGCTGGTTGTCTGGCTGGCTGCCTGGCGCTGGCTGGCCGGCTGGCTGCTTGGCTGGCGCTGGTTGTCTGGCTGGCTGTCTGGCTGGCGCTGGCTGGGTGGCTGCCCGGCTCGCTGGCCACCCGGCTCGATGGCCGCCCGGCTCGCTGACCGCCCGGCTCGCTGGGTGGACGGAGGGACGGAAGGACGGATGGACGGATGGACGAATGGACGGAGGGACGGACGGATGGACGGATTGACGGATGGACGGATGGGCGGACGGACGATGGACGGATGGAAGGATACAGACATACAGACACAGACAGAGAGACAGAAAGAGGCAGGCTGACAGAGAGAAACAGACAGGCAGAGACAGACTGAGAGACAGAGAGATAGACACGCGTTTTAGAAAGAGACCTATTGACATACAGAGACAAACAGATAGACAGAAAGCAGATATACAGGAGTAGACAAACAGAGAGAGAGATAGACGTACAGAAAATAGACAGACAGTGGGACTAACGGGCAATCAGATAGACAGCCAGTGATAGACAGACCGACAGAGAGACACAGAACGAGACAGACATACACAGAGAGATAGACTGAGACAAATACACACAAACAGAAACAAATAGTGATAAACAGGCAGACACAGACAGACAAACTGACAGATAGGGGTAGACAGAAAGACAGACACACATAGACAGAGAGAGCCAGACAAAGACAGACTGACATAGACAGGTGGATAGAGACAGACAGAAAGAGACTGACTGGCAGACAGATGCACATACATAGAGAGACAGACACAGACAGATATAGACAGAGACTGAAAACAGACATGCCGATGGAGACAGAGACCGACAGACACTCAGAGATACAGACGTACGGACACACACAGATAGACGGACAGACACACATAGACAGACACATACAGTCAGACAGACAGAGAGCGACACACTGACAGACGACACAGAAGACAGTCAGACATTCAGAGACAGACACACACAGACATACCCACACAGGCACAGAAATAGACATCCACATACAGACACACAGACAGACACAGTCACACACAGACAGAGATAGATAGAGGCAGCCTTAGGCAGACACAGACAGACACAGAGAAAGAGAGTCAGACAGAGAGTCAGACACACACAGTGGGATACAGACACATATGCACAGACTGACAGACACACTCAGAAAGACGCACACAAACAGACAAAGAGAGGCAGACAGAGGGACAGAGACAGACACAGATACAGACAGTCAGAAAGACAAAGACAGGTACATATAGACAGAGATAGTCAGACAGGTGGACAGAGACACACAGAAAGAGACAGAGATATACAGACAGAGAGGCAGAGACAGACACACATGAACAGACAGCGAGACACAGACAGACAGAGAGATAGTGGCAGACAGAAGGAGACAGACACACAGAGAGAGACGAAAAAGACAGACACAGACAGATATGGACAAAGATTAAAAACAGAGGGAAAGGGGCAGAGACAGACCGAGGCAGACTGACAGACCCAGTCAGACAGACAGACCGAGGCAGACAGACAGACACAGACAGAAAGATTGACACAGTCACAGACAGTTAGACACAGACGGACACACTCTGACAGACATAGACCGATAGACACAGATATAGACAGACACACAGACAGACAAATACACAGAGTGATAGACAAACACAGACACAGAGATACACACACAGAGACAGACAGACAGGCACAGACAGATGAACAGACAAAGACAGACACACACAGACAGACGACTCAGAAGACAGACACAGACAGACAGAGAGCGACACACAGACACATACAGACGAGACAGAGGACAGACACACAGAGACAGACAGAAACAGACATGCAGAGACAAATAGATACTGATAGACAGAGACAGACAGAGGTAGCTGTAGACAGACAGACAGGGACAGTCAGACAGAGACAGAGGCACACCGATCGGGACATACAAACAGACTGATAGAGACAAACGAAGACAATCAGCCAGACAGAAACAGATAGAACGAGAGAGACAGACAGAAGGAGACGGACAGACAGAACAGACAGAGAGAGAGAGACAGACCGAAGGAGACGAACAGATAGAGCCAGACTGATAGAGACAAGGACAGACAGAGACAGACACATAGAGACAGACAGAATGAGTTACATGCAATAAATTATCTTTTTATGCCCAAAAATCCAATTTCAACTTTTCTTAGAAACACTGGTTTGTTATCTTACAGTTCTATATTCAGTTAGACATAGACACACAGAGACAGACACATACGCAGTCACACACAAATATACATACATACACACAGACAAACGCGCACTCAGTCAGACAGACACACAGACACACACAGACACAGGGAGACAGTAGACACAGAGAATCAGACATCCTCACAGACACACATACGGATGGCCAGACAAAGGCAAACAGACACACACAGTCAGACAACACAGGCTGCCTGTTTTTATCTCTGTCTGTACGTCTCTGTCGGTCGGTCTCTGTCAGTCGGGTCTTTGCCTGTGTGTCTATCTGTATCTTTCTGTGTGTCGGTGTAGATCTGTCTGTGTGTGTCCGTCTGTGCGTGTGTTTATGTGTGTGTGTGTCTGACTGTCTCTGTCTGTGTCTGTCTGTCACTGTGTGTCGGTCTCTCTGTGTCTGTTGGTCTGTGTGTGTCTGTCTTTCTGATGGTGTGTGTTCGTCTGTTTTTGTCTGTGTGTGTTTGTCTTTGTGTGTGTCTGTTCTGTTTGTGTGTCTGGCTTTCTGTGTCTGTCTGTGTGTCTCTGTCTGTTTCTGTCTACGTCTTTCTGTCGGTCTGTCTCTGTCTGTCCTTGTCTACCTGGCTCTGTCCGTCTATCTCTGTCTCTCCCTCTGTCTCTGCCATCTCTGTCTCTGCCTATTTATCTATGTGTGTCTGTCTGTGTATTTTTATATGTCTGTCTCTGTCTGTGTCTGTACGTGTGTGTCTCTGTCTGTCGGTCTCTTTCTGTCTGTCGGTCTCTTTCTGTTTGTCTCTGTCTTTCTGTCTGTCTGTCTGTCTGTCTGTCTGTGTGTTTCTGTCTGACTGGGTCTGTCTCTGGCTGTCTGTTTCTCTCTGACTGGGTCTGTCTATGTCTGTGTCTGACTCTCTGTGTGTGTCTGTGTGTAGACGCGCCATAGCCGAGTGGTTAGACCATTTGCTTTTCACCAAAGCGGCCCGGGTTCTATCCCAGGAAACCGCATGTGGGATTTATGGTGGACGAAGCGGCGCTGGGGCGGGTTTCCTCCGGGTTCTCCGGTTTCCCCCAACATCTCATTCCATCGGTGCTCCATCTTCATGCATCATCAGTGTCACCGCCTTCGGTGCCGTATGTAGTAAAAGCGGGCGTTAAACACTAGAAAAAAAGTCTGTCTGGCTGTGTGTCAGTCTGTCCTTTGTGTCTTTCTGTGTGTTTGTATGTCTGTCTGGGTGTGTGTCTGTCTCTGTTTTTCTGCCTCGGTCTTTCTGTCTGTCTCTGTCAGTGTGTATGTCTGCGTGTGTCTGTCTCTGTCTGTGTCAGTCTACCTCTGTCTGTGTCCGTGTCTGTGTTTCTGTCTCTGTCTGTCTCTAACTGTGCGTCTCTGTAAAAGTTTACTTTGTTTTGTATTTGATATGTTTTATATGCTATTCTATGTATTGACATCATTGTACATACATTTCGATTTACATGTTCAATGTTCATTGGTCTCCATGGCTATTTGTGAACTCGCTGAACGCAATCTAATCTGTCTGCGTGTGTCTGTCTCTGCATCATGTTTCTGTGTCTGTCTCATGCCTCTGTCTCTGTTTTTCTCCGTCTGTCTCTGAATCTCTGTGTGCCTCTGTCTCTCTGTCTCAGTGTTTGTGTCTCTGTGTAAGTCTATCTGTGCCTGTGTCTCTGTCTATATCTGTGTTTCTATGTTATCCTTCTGTGTGTCTGTCGCTCTGCCTCCTCTCTGCCTGTCTATCTGTCATTGTCTCTCTGACTCTCTACCTCTCTGTCTGTGTGTGTCTATCTGCTTGAGTCGGTCTGTGTCTATGATCTGTCTCTATGTGTCTCTGTGTCTGCCTCTATCTCCGTCTCTCTGCTTCATTGTCTGTTTGTGTCTGTCGATGTCGTTGTGTGTGTCTGGCTGTGTCTATTTCTATGTGTCTCTTTGTCTACCTTTGTCTCTACATTTGTCTGAGTCTTTCTTTCTGTCTATCCATGTCTCTCTTTCTGTCTGACTGTATCTGTCTGTCAAAGTCGATGTGTGTTTGTCTTTCCCCGTCTGCGTGGGTGTCTATATGTTTTCTGTCTCTGTGTTTGGCTGTCTGTGTCTGTCTCTGTCTCCTCTCTGCTTCTCTGTCTGTATGTGTCTTGTCTTTCCATTTCTGTGTGTCTATGTCCGTGTCTGTCTGTGTCCGTGTCTGTCTGCCTTTGTATGTCTCTTTGTCTGTCTTTGTCTCTACGTGTCGACTTATGTCTGTCTTTCTCTTTCTGTCTGTCTCTGTCTGTGTGTGTCTCTGTTTATCTGTGTGTAACTGTGTGTGTCTGTCAGCGTCTCTCTCTCTCTCTCTCTCTCTCTCTCTCTCTCTGTGTCCATGCTGTCTCGCTGTGTCTGTTTCTGTGTTTGTTTCTGTCTCCCTGTTTGTGTGTCTGCCTCTGTCTCTCTGCCTGCGTGTGTCCGACCGTCTCTCGAAGTCTGTGTGTCTGTATCTCTGTGTGTCTGACTGTCGAAGTCTGTGAGTTTCCCTCGGTGTTTGTGTGCCTGTCTCTCTGTGGGTTTTTTTTGTTTTTTTTTCCCACTTTATTATATCAGCATGCCCCATTACAGAGTAATATTACACGCGTTGTTCACATCATTTGTCATCTATTACAATCACATATGTATGTCTTAAATGCCTAGTTTGTCAATATGGTTATTTCTAAGTTCTGTACCTAATGTTTTAACAAGAGTATATACATTTACATATTTACAAATTAATTGTATGGATATATTTGCAGAATTGTCGCAAGTGTTGAGTAAGGAGCTGCTGAGTGGTAGCTGGCCAAGTTCCTCCATTTTTATGTATATCTTCAATTAATAGAGATCTTTATTGCCTTAAAAGTCTACGTTCGTATATCAGATGATGTGCCGTTTGTTGTGGACTATTACACTCACATTTGGGATCATCTCTTAACTGAAATCTATGCAAGTGAGCATTGGTTTTCTCGTGTCCCGATACAATAGCCGTGAAATTTGGTGTGATGAGTAATTTTTTATTGAGTCTATCTTTCACTGATGGGAAGAAAAATTTGCAGTGGGCTCCTTTGTTTGTGATGTTCCATCTATTCTGCCACTGTTGGTATCCTTTTTCTTGTATTCCAGTTTTAATCGTAGATCTGGGAATTTTACAATATGTTATCAGTAGTTCATCGCCCGCAGCTGTTTTTGCCATTTTATCAGCCAGGATTACCTGCGTGAGCTTTAACCCATTGGAAATGTGTTGTCCATTGGTTCCTCTGGAGATATCTTAGGGTTCGTGATTGGACAATGACCACTGCGGCTCCAACCTTTTCTCCTGATTTACTCCCATCGGTTTAGATGTTGAATTTGTATTCTGCGTCATTCTCAACATCCTTGAGATAAGGCCTTTCCACAGGATGACTCCAATCACTTGGTGTCAGGGGTGCATCATATTATTCGCTCATGTGAATATTTGCAAAATGCTACTTTACCCCGGATTGTTATATCGATTGATTGAATGGCTGCTATGATACAGGAATTGTCCTAAAGCTTTAGAAATTTTGATATTAATCAATCTCTGAGCTCTCTGTAATTTTCTCAGGTTTTTCTGGAGTTGTAAAGCAGATTCCCATACGGAGGTTCCATACGTCAGAATCGGATCGATTTCTCCTTTGTATATGGTGCATAATGCTTTATTTCCTAGTCCCCAGTTCAATTTTGCTGATTTGGATAAGAAATGTATTAATCGTATCGCTTTGTTGTGTATCTGAGCAATGTGACTGTCGAATTTAAACTTCTTATCGAAATATTTCAGAGCATGTACTTTCTCTAACGTATCATTATTGAGATAAATGTTAATCGTTTCGTCATTCCTCTTCTTTTTCCTCGATATCACTAGAACTTTCAATTTCGTGTCATTAAATGAGATCTTGTTTTGGTTGGCCCATACTTCGATTTTATTTAAATCCTGATTGGCAAAATTTTCGGCATCGAGTAAGCTCTTTCCTCCTGTCATCACGAGCAATTCATCAGCGAAGGCAATTATTTCTGTCCTCCTAGTGAAGGCTAAGTTTAGCAGTGTATCATATAAAATATTCCAAAATGTAGAGCCACAACAGGATCCTTGTGGGCAGCCCTTTTTAACTTGTTTTTCTTTTCTAAATCCATTGGTACATAGGGTTGTTGTCCTATTTTTGAAATAGTCCTGAGATAATTTGTATAGGTTCCCTGGGCATTTCAGCTCTCTCAAGTCATTTAAAATGCTGGGCCACCAAGCAGCATCGAAGGCCCTTTCACATCCAGGCTTACTAACACAATATATTCGTACACTTGTAAACTGCTTTCCATACACTTTTTCAGCTCCATAGCTGAATCCACTGTGCTCTTCTGGGCCATAAAACAAAATTCCCTTGTATTGAACAATCCTCTTGAATTGATACGATGCTCTATTCTATTTATCATCAGTTTCTCAAGAACCTTCCCACTTATATTTAACAACCTAATCGGTCTATATTTTGTCACGCTTTCGCTTTCTTCCTTTTCTGGTTTCACAACAGGTACTATGAATGAGCGCTTCCATCTTGTGGGGAATATGCCACTTCTTAGACACTTATTATATAGTGCAGTGAAGAAGTGAGGGAAGATCCTGAAAGTGTGTAATAAAATATCGCTGGATATGCCATCTTCTCCTGGTGACCTTTTAGGTTGAAATTTTCTAGCACTGCCAGCACTTCTGCAGAGGTAAATTCCACATCATATGGTGTATCTGTTAATTCTGTTGCTAGCTATCTTAGTTCTTTGTGACGTTCTGTGCCTTCCTTGTTGTCTTTCGGAGCGAAACTCTCTACCATGCGGTTTAATGTGCTTGAAGTGTCTTTGGTGTACGTTCCGCTTCTTTCCGCAGTGTCGTGAGTGTATAGTGTCTTCTAACTTTGCTAGAAGCAATCTTGTAGACACTGTCCAAGGATTGGTTCCATCATTTGCACTGCAGAATTTCTTCCATGATCTAAGTTTTTCTTCATTTAGTCTCTCTGTGTCTGTATCTGTGTGTGACTGTCTTGCGTCTTTCTGTGTGTGTGTGTCTGTCGGTCTGTCTGTGTCTATCTCTGTCTGTAACTGTCTCATTGTGTCTCTGTCTGTGTGAGTCGTCTGTGTCCGTGTATGTCTGGCTGTGTCTGTCCCTATCGGTCTCTGTGTAAGTCTATGTGTCTGTTTCTCTGTCTGTCTCTCTTTATGTCTCCTCCCTCTGTCTCCCTGTCTGTCCCTGTGTCTGTCTCTGTATCTGTGACTGTCTTGTGTCTTTCTGTGTGTGTCTGTCGAAGTCTATGAGTTTCTCTCTCTCACTCTCTATCTGTATCTTTGTGTGACTATCTTCTGTTTGTCTGTGTGTCTGTCTTTCAGTGTGTGTCTACCTCTGAGTGTGTGTCTGTGTCTGCCTCTCTTTATGTGTCTGTCTCTTTGTAACTCTGTCTCTCTCTGTGTCTCTTCTGTCTGACTATGTCTCTCTATCTGTCCCTGTGTCTGTATTTGTGTCTCCATCTGTACCTGAGTGTGACTGCCCTGTGACTTTCTGCGGGTCTGTGTGTATCTGTCTGTCTACCTGTCTGCGCCTATCCGTGCGTGTCTGTCTCTGCCTGCCTCTCAGTCTGTGTGCGTCTATGTCTGCATATATCCGTCTGTCCGAGTCTGTCCGTGTGTGTCTGGTAGTGTCTGTATGTGTCTGTCTCTGTGTGTGTCTGTGTCTGCCTCTGTCAATATGTGTTTCTCTCCGTCTCTCTCTATCTGTCTCTGTTTTTCTGTCTCCATCTCTCTGGCTGTCACTGTCTCTTTCTCTCTGTCTTGTCTGTCTGTGTGTCTCTCTCGAGGCCTTTTGTTGTTGTTTTTGACCCTGTATATGTGTTTAATATATTTTGTTTATTAACAATGTTATGTTTTGTTTATTGACATGACTGTACATTTCAATTGACATCTTCAATGTTCGACGGCCTCCATGGCTACTTGTTAACGCGCTGAACGCAATCCAGTCTAATCTAATCTGTATGTTTGTCTGTCTGCGTGTGACTGTCTGTGTCTGTGAGAAAGAGAGAGATGTGGGTTTAAGGGCGCTCAACTACTTGGTCATCAGCGCCCTTAAGAATTCATGGCAAGAGTTAGATATAATCTTCAATCAAAAATATAATTACTACTAAAAAGGAAAATATATAAATATACAAAATAGAATGACAAAAGTTAGAATTAAACAAAGTGATAAAGATGTCTAAAGAGCATAAAAAATAGATATCTAAAGTTTCAAATCCTCAAACTCATGTTACACTCCACTTAAAAAAAAAAAAACTATCAACTGCTGTTTTATCGTCCGCTGAGACCTCTGCAAGTCTGGCAGGCAGCTGCAGAGTCTCGAAGGTGTGCTAGAAAGAAACACACTAGCAGCACGTGACGGACTGACAAAAGGTTGTCGCACAGTGGGCAAAGAGGGGCAGGGTCCTATTTAAATAGGTAACCATGCGAGAAATTGCAGTGGCCAATTCGCAACCGCAGCTTTTTTCATTTCTCTAAGCTTATCGCGGAGAGCTGCCCACTCTTCATGCCAGCGCTACAGCACCCCTCTCCGCACTTCAAGTCTAAAGGCTTCCGAAGTGACATGAGAGATAGTAATACTGGGTTGTGTAGTTGCCGTCTTTGCTGCCAAATCCGCCATTTCATTCCCCGGCGAACCTACGTGACCAGGAATTCATGCACTCACCACATAAACGCCAGAAGCGTGTAAAACATGGAGGGCATCCTGAATACGTTGTACAATAGGATGAGAGTTGGACTACTCAAGAAAGCTCTGAAGTGCGCTAAGGGAATCACTCAAAATCAGGCAGTCACCTAATTTACGATGGCGCACATATAAAACAGGTCGGTATATTGCATACAGCTCTGCAGTATCAATTGAAGTGCTATTATGGAAACCGAATGTATGTGGTTCGGTTCCATAGATAAGCACATCCAACACCGCTAGTGCTCTTCGATCTATCGGTGTAAATAAAACGTCGGTCAGTGTAGCCTGACAAAAATTCTAAAAACCAAGTGCGGTTACTTGAAATACGCATCGTGGACTTCCGGCGAACGGTCATCCCATGATCTACATGGGGCGTGCCAGGTAATTAAGGGGGATAGGGCTTCTCAGCCTTGTAAGTAGTACAATTGCAAGCTTCCTTAGAAGCTCCTGGAAACGAAACCCCGCTGGCTTAAGACTAAGGGTGCTTTTCCTATACCGTTCTCTTAGCGTGGTGGTGAAAAAAGAAGCGAACGTTGGGTGCTTAGGGATACGTCTAAGCGCACAACCATAAGTTGCCAAGAGAATCTCACGCCGATATTGCAGAGGAGGTTCTGCGGACACGGCTCACGACCGGGCCTGTTGGAAAATCTATCATGTGGATGCACCTATTATGGACCGCATCTAATCTTCTCAGCACAGATTGGCCGTGCTGATGAATAAACAATACACCCATAATCTAGTTTGGATCAGACCAGTACGCGATACATTCGCAACAAAATTGTCTGATCCGCTCCCCACGATTTTCCATTTAGTACACGCAAGATATTCAGGGATCGGTCACATTGTCCTCTTAGTTGTGATATGTGCGATGACCAACTGAGCTATCCACGATCAACCCCAGGAAACGCGTCTCGTCTGCGAATTGAAGTAAATCTGGACCGAAACTGAGCGGAGGTGGTAATCGTCTCCAAAGGCGCCAGAAATTAACGCAGGTTGACTTCTCAGTTGAGAAACGGAAGCCGTTATTTGAGCTCCATTTGCGAACGTTGTCCAAACATTGCTGCAGGCAACATTGTAAGAACGCCGTGCGCTGAGAAGCACAATAGACGGCGACGTAGTCCACGAATAGGCATGACGAAACTCCAGATGGAACACATTTTCAGATGGAGTTTATTGCTATGGCAAAAAGCGTGACACTTAGTACCGAACGCTGAGATACTCTCTCCTCCTGAATAAAAGAATTAGAAAAACCCGAGCCGACCCTTACTCGGAAAAAGCGGTCTTTCATAAACTCCTGAATGAACAGCGGTAGGCGTCCACGTATGTTCCATCGCCAGCACCTATCATAAGACTTCTCGAGATCGAAAAATGTGCCAACGGTTTGACAGTTCTGCATAAATTCGTCCATTATCTGTGTCGATTTCGACACAAAATGGTCGACAACCACACCGGATGTTAGTCAGCAGGTTACGAGTTACTAACCACCATACCAATCGTCCATTGATCATGCGTTCCATGACCTTGCAAACGCAAGTGGTGAGGGAAATAGGACGGTAGCTGGAGGGAAGATGACAGTCTTTTCCATCCTTCAAGATGGGAATAACGGTGGCCTCCCGCCAATTTTCTGGAATTATACTGTCAACCCAAACACGATTGCAGACCTCGAGCAGCCTTACCTTCAGGAGAGAGCTGTTGTAGCATTTGTACATGAATACAAAGCGCTGACAAAAAAATTAAAAAAAAAAAACACAGAGAAATTTAAAAAACAATAAAATTGTATTTGATTTTTCTGACGTGTTCTTTCATCCTGGTTTCCAAATTTCTTTTTGTTTTGCCGATAAATATCTTATAGCAGTCTTCAGAGTTGACACGGTAGATTCCTGATAATTTAATACTTTGAGTGGTATTTTTAGAGGGTGATTGAGTAAATTTTTAACACTATACTTGTTTTGCGGAGCTAGTTTTATATTATAATCTTCAAAAATTTTGTTGAGTTTATTGAAAAATTTTGGGCGATATGTAAATTTAGAGTGTTTTTGTAGTTATCTACATGGGTTTGTTTCCTATATATACCAAATTCTAGTCTATCCATGTTTCTTATCATTTTTAAGTCAAGGAATTGTAGCCATGCATCTTGTTCTATTTCAATATAAAATTTTATGCAATGACCTTGTGGGTTCAATAATTTTAATGTGTCTTGAGCTAATTTTTTTGGAACAATGGCAAAAATGTCATCTATGTATCTTAACCAAATTTTAAACATGTATGGAAATACCTTCATGATATGTATCTCTAAATTGCTCATAAATAAGTCTGCCAATATCGGTGATAAGGGGCTGCCCATGGTCAAACTTGATGTTTGTTGATAAGACTTATTATTCAACATGAAAGAATTTTGTGTTATACATAATTCTACAAATTGAGCATATTCTTCAATTTCTGATGGTGAAGTACCCTGCTGGGTAAGCCAATGATTTATTAATTTAGGTATTTAAACTAATAAATCTCTCTGAAACTAGTCCTGTGATTAACATAATTACAAGTAAGTTGGAGAAGAATGTGTTTAGAAATATCAACATATTTTTCAATTTACAAACTACAAGCTTCACTTATCTTAGTAATTTGGGATTTTCAAGAAATTACAACATTACTCAGATAAGTGAAGCTTTTAGTCTCTAAAGTTTGTTTTATTTTAGATTCTGTTGCTTCACTGTTAAAAGCTTCAGTTTTTTCATTGAATTAACTTGTTTGTCTTCTCTTTTTCTTCTCTCGATGGAGAATAGAATTTTAAAGTCATCACATAGAGACCAGCTATTAAAAGATTTGGCTCACCTTAAGCCTAATGTGCTCTCCTTCCCTTTGTACCTACAAGGAAATATGTAATAAAAGCATTTAGACATATGTTAATATCGATTAACATAAAATATAAAGAATACACTTTTTAAAGAATAGTTAGTTGATAAATAGGTATAAAAAGTCACTTGAATGTAATACATACATTTTTTTGCAATATGCTATTGCAGCAGCTGCTGCTGAATGAGTGGTATTTAGTTATAAAATATCCAATGGAATATTTAGAAAATTTCAATGAGAACTCCAGTTTGGTATATAATATACTTTTATTAACTATTGAACACCAAAGCAGTATCACAGACTTTGTTTGAACAGATGTAAAAGAATCACTTGTAACATCCTGACAATGGAGATTGCAGAGAATCTGTAACAAAGAGTAGACAAAAGTATTCTATATAGTTATTTGTTAATGGAAACAATGTATTTAACAAAGAAATATATTTGAGAGCTAGACTTGAAACTGAAAAAATGCAATGCCACAGCTGGGATTTGAACCACATACCCTCCGCTTACCAGGTGGGTAGCTTAATGGTTAGAGCGCCCACCTGATAAGCAGAGGGTCTGTGGTTCAAATCCCCGCTGTGGCATTGAATTTTTAAGTTCCAATTCTACCTTTCAAATATTGCCCACGCACAGCTTGTGTGTTTAAAAACACCAACAGTAAGTTTGTTGGCATAAATAAATAATAAGGAAATGCATGTCTAGGTCTAGACTGATATTATTTGAGTTTCAAGCTCCCATAAAGTCTAATGAGTCTGACGTAAACTGGAAACCAAACACCTATATGCATTACTTAAAACAGGGAAAAGCAATTCCCCTATAAAATAATTACAAACCACCTGATAATGTGAAAATATTAGAAACTAAAACTAATAAAGTAGCATTTCAAAATCCTAGAAGCCAGGTAAAAATGCGCATTGCTATGGTAATTTTGAATTTAAATTACCTCTGTATGTACAGAGTGGCACGTGGGAACAGGCAATTTAATATGGCTGTAATGTAACTTGATCTGAGTTTTATATACACATAAACCTGGTCATCTGGAAGCTAAGACTTTGCCATTTATTATTCACATTCATGACTATTTAGTAATAGAAGTTGTTTCTTGAAGTTTAAGTCCTGTAAATGACCCCCTCTATGTACACATTGCTGAAGTCATGAATGAAAGTTTGGCGTAACTCTCTGCATCTCATTGCTGATTGATGCAACGTTGTCACAAATCATTGCCTTTAGTTCATTTATGTTTTTAGGACAACTAGCATATACTCCAGCTTTTAAAAAACCCCATAGGATTGGTGCAGTTTTTAACGAAACTATGGGAATGGGCTGTGCTATGTGACTCGTTTTCTATCTACAGGGTCGTGGTAACAGATGGAATGCATATATCAATGTTTCTTTATCACAATGTATTTATTTATTAACACTTCGATATTTTACACTCTCAGCACCATATTAAATACTTAAAAGCTTTACACTTTTGTAATTTGGTAGAATTTACGCTGGATAAAAGTTTGGTGAAAGTTCCATGTTCACACGCTACCAAAACACGTCTTATCACCTTGAACATATACATGCTAATGAATCGTTTCTTGGCGTCGCTTTGACACGACACACCACCATTTTCATTTTCATCCGCGGTATTCATCCGCGCAAATAGTTTTTATTGTTAAAACACAAACAATTCTAATATTTATACACTTTTAACAAACATTTATATGAACGATTTTCTATTGGGGTCTAATATTCTGTCTCATATGCCCCTTGTTTTGTTTTTCAAGTTGTCACCTATATTTACAATCTTGAAACACAATACAATACTTCTCCCTACTCCTCTGATTCAATCACTTTGTACAATTTTTTTTTTTTTTTTTTTTTTTTTTCTTTACAGTCTTCTTCGCTGTTTGTCTTTGTCTTTTGTTTTGGCATGATACAGCATGTCTTTATAAATTTCACATATTCAATTACTACACAATACATGTTCAGTTGTTATACATCACATATTCAGTTATTATACAATACATATTCAGTTATTGTACAACACATTCAGTTATTACACAACATATCCAGTTATTATACAATACATATTCAGTTATTATACAATACATATTCAGTTATTGTACAACACATATTCAGTTCTTATACAACACATACTCAGTTATTGTACATTTGACATTGACACAAATATAATTTAAGTGTATCATGGTTTATTATGTGGTTTTTGACTTGTATTCTTTGTTATGAGGAGAGAAAAACAGGATACAAATTTTGAGCTAATGATTATGATCATATTTATGGCAATATTTTATTCATTTCTTTGCCTTCTTTGCCTTGTAAGCTTATTATGTATAGGCAGGTCATTGAGTCGGTTCTTAAACTCTGATGTTACTAATGGTACCATTTTTCTTAATTGGGTTATTATTCATTATTATTTGGTTCAATATTTCTTCGAGCTTAGCATTGGCTATATCCATCTTAATTCATGGGGATTGCTTTTCTGATTATGGTTTTTCTTACTTCACTAATTGCCACCTCTTTGTCTCTTATTTCTATAAGAGAAAACTTCTATACTTATAATTATTCTGCAATTGTATTATTTTTCTTCTCAATTCACCCTCGACATCTTTGTGTCGAAATATTATATCTTTGTCATCATAATTGATTCCTTTTTATTTTTGTCCCTGACATCCTTATGTCAAAAACATATTATCTTCCATCGCTATAATTCATTTCTTTAATGACAATTAGTGTCCTCATCTGTCTTTGTTGACAATGCTCTTTGTGGTCATTGTTTGGTTGTGAACCTCTTTCTCTGTATGGTGAGTCAACATTTTGTACATTATTCAAATAACTCTCATCTTGTACATTACTTACATCTAAATCATCTTGCCTTTGTAGTGCATTCACAACATCATTTACATTAGCCAAACTTTCTTTCCCTTTTTTCATTTCTTCACAAATTGATTTTATATCATTCTTTATTTCTAAGTGACTCTGTTTCATATCATTTATAGCATCCTGTTGGGAATGCACCACATCAGTCATTGTCTTAATTTTAGGAATTACAATTTGTTCTACAGTTTCATTAATAATGTCTTTCTTTACTACCTCAATCTCTTTCCTTAATTCCTCAGTTATTTCTGCTTTTACATTTGTAATCTTACAGTCTACACTTGTATTGCATTCTGTTATTTCATCTCTACATCTAGCAATTTCTCCTTCTAACACAATCTTATTCTCTCTCATTTCTGATTCTATTTTTCCCATCCTATCTCCTACGATTTCTATCCTAGCTTCTAAGGCTTCCTTTGTCTTATTTAAGTTTTTATGTACTAATTTTAAATTAGTTTCCATTACTTTCATATTTTCTTTACACTCCTGTCTTCCTAATTCTATCTTCTGTTCTAAGTTCTGTCTTCCTAATTCCATTTTCTGTTCTAAGTTCTGTCTCACTTCCTCCATTTTCTGACCTAAACTTTGTTCTATGTCCTGCTTTAATTCTACCTTATTTTGTTCCATTTTCTGATCTAATTCTTTTTTATTATTTTCCAAGTCCTCTCTCACTCCCTCTATTTTCTGACCTAAACTTTGTTCTATGTCCTGTTTTAATTCTGCCTTATTCTGTTCCATTTTCTGACCTAATTCTTTCATATTCTGTTCTAGTTTTTCAAACATGATCATCATTAACCTTTGGTCTTTTCCTATTGCTAGCTGTTCCTCACTTTCTGCTTCTATTTGATAACTAGGCCTATCTGCCCCTTCCCCCACTCCTGTTTCTATCTCTTTTCGCGACATTTTAGTTTCTTTATTCAATTCACTTAGGGTTAAAAGTCCCACTACTTTGCCGCTTCTCAGTAACATAAAAATGAAAATAAACTGTATGTGAAAACAAAAATTTTTGATCCTACTTTTTTTTCCGTTGCTTCGTCCAGTTATTTACGTCTCCTGGGCAGTTGGCTTCGCTAGATGATCTCCGGTGTTTTCCCGTGTTGATTATCCGTGCATCGGTGTCCTGATGTATCCTTGATTATCTGTTCATCAGTGTTCAGTTGGCGATATCACACGATGGTCTTATGGCATCTTCTGTGCTATGATATGGCGTCACTTGATGTTTATCGTGATTTCAATTCCCGTAATTTGCATTCCATCCTAAATTCGAGCTCCACGTTGAGTAAGCCATTTTGGTGCTGTTTTTAACGAAACTATGGGAATGGGCTGTGCTATGTGACTCGTTTTCTATCTACAGGGTCGTGGTAACAGATGGAATGCATATATCAATGTTTCTTTATCACAATGTATTTATTTATTAACACTTCGATATTTTACACTCTCAGCACCATATTAAATACTTAAAAAACTTTACATTTTTGTAATTTGGTAGAATTTACGCTGGATAAAAGTTTGGTGAAAGTTCCATGTTCACACGCTACCAAAACACGTCTTATCACCTTGAACATATAGACGCTAATGAATCGTTTCTTGGCGTCGCTTTGACATGACACACCGCCATTTTCATTTTCATCCGCAGTATTCATCCGTGCAAATAGTTTTTATTGTTAAAACACAAACAATTCTAATATTTATACACTTTTAACAAACATTTATATGAACGATTTTCTATTGGGGTCTAATATTCTGTCTCAGGATATAATTGCACACTGTAAGATCAGACACCCGGGCAGGTCAACTGATGTCATTCTTTGAGATGAAATGCCCTCCAAAGAGCTGTTGTAATGCAGTGATGGACATTCTTGCTATCTGAGCTGTGGCTCCGTCCTGCTGAAACCACATGAACTCATTCACACGATAATTTTCAGTTTCATTGGTCAGGAACATTTCAACTATACTGATGTACCATTGGGAATTCACAGTAACTATGTGGCTGCCACCATCTCCTTAAAAATATGGAACAATTATCCTGTTAGATGCCACAGCACACCACACCGTCAATTTTTCATTGTGCAATGGTCATTGTTGTACGAAACGGTGACTTTCCACGGCTGAGTAATGAAAGTTTTGTTTATTCACATAACCATTTAAGTGAAAATATGCTTCGCTGGACATCCACGCATTGCCTAAAATAAGAACAAACTTAAGAGACTAAAAGCTTCACTTATCTTAGCAATGCTGTAAGTTCTTAAAAATTCCAGACAATTGTTTCATGATAATATTCACCATATTCTCAATGGTCTATTTAAAACAGTAACCATTGCTACAGGTGCTCAACTATTTAATATTTCTATGTGTTGCCATCCTCTCAAAACAAAACAAACCTACAAATGTAATCTATCGGAGGTATTTCAAAATTCATAATGCAGTATCTGTTTTTTAAAATGAATGTCTTTTCCCACACCATTAAATCTATAGGTCCATTTAATTGGATTTATTTCGTCATTAAATATCCAAAGATCATCTGCCACAGCTGATTTATCATCCTGTTTATATTTAATATTTCTAAAATCCTCTTTCATTCTGGTTTCCAAATGATGTTTAGCTTTACCAATGTAAATCTTGTCACAATCCAACAGCTAAATTAATAAATGTCAGATTTTTTATAATTTGGAATTTTATACGTTTTAGAAAAATTTAGTAAATTTTGTATATTAAATATATTTTGAGGGACCAAAGTTATTCCATGTTCCTTAAAAGCTTTTGTAAATTTTTTATTAGCCCAAGGATGGTAAGTAAACTTTTTAAAAATAAATCATCTTTTATTTTCTTTAGGGTAGAAACTTCTTTAACAGCTTATTGATATTTAAATTTTTCTATCTTTTTATGTATAAAATCTGTATTAAAACCATTAATTACTGCAGTGTATGTTCTATGTTAAATTCTTCCTTATTACGGGGTGTATTTATTATCACATAAATTAAAGCATTGAAAACAGCAAATTTGTGTGAAAAAGGATTAAAACTTTTATTTTTTATGTAACTATCAGTATGAGTAGGTTTTCCATAAATGCCAATATTCAATTTACCATATTTTATCGCATAAGGCTCCCCCTCGCATATTTCCCTCCCCTATGGTTTTTCATCACTAAAAATTATTTACCTATTAAACATCGCATAATTACCTCTCCAGGTTTGTTCTTATTGGAGCGGCCTTCAAATGACTTGATAATCGACAACAATGGACGCAGTGCTTGCCACAAATATACTCGTATTGCCATTGTCACAACATATTGTAAAATTGAAATGTGAAGTTACATGTTTCTAAGTCAGTTTGTTACAAGTCGTCATATTGTTAAGAAGAGTTTAAAAAAAAACTGGTATTTCTTGTGCCATTAATGGTTCTGACGACATGTTGTGGAATAGTGAAAATGAAGATGTGTTATCTGAGCCAGATATAAATGAAAATAGTGATGATAGTGACAAAAGTGAGACTGCAGAATAGTCAGAGAAAAGAAACAATGAAACAATGTTATAGGCCCAATGAAACTGTTGTATGTATCCAGTTCATTCACAAATTACTGTATACCTAGTAACTTTTACATAATACTACATGGTTTCCCTTCCTTTCTGAATTCCTAGAAGCACCACTCGTATAATTCCCTCCCCAGTGTTTTCAAGCAAATTTTTCGAGAAAAAAAAAAGGGGGGGGGGGAGAATTATGCAATAAAATACAGTATTATGTTTTTAATTTTTAAATCTAGGAATGGAAGGCAGTCACTGCTTTCTGTTTCCAAAGTGAATTTATGGCTTTTTCTTGCAAATTTAAAAGTTTTAAAGCATCATTCATCTGTTTCTCAGGGACAACAGCAAAAATATCATCCACATATCTGTACCATATTTTAAAAAATGAAAGGGAATGCTTTAGTAATTCTTATTTCAAAAAAGCACGCATTGTTTAGGAACATTTCATCATCTTGTTAAACACTGTTCAATTGTCTGTTGGGATCACTGGCTTCCAATTTTTGGATGATCTGAAGCTTGTGCAGATGCAATTTGAGATCCAGAAACAATATTTGCCCAAAGTGCGGCGAGATAAATCTGATGAAGCAGCATGTTGCAGTGCAGAATGTTGTGGACTTTGCTGAATGGCAACATTGACTGTTTCAATGGTCTCTGGCGTTTGAACAGTTCTTCTTGGTCCTGGATGCTTCTTGTTCAAGGTAGAACCTGTTATTTATTTATTTATTTATGCGGAAGGTCTGTGGTTCAAATCCCAGTTGTGGCATTGAATTTTTAAGTTCCAGTTCTACCTCTTAGAACCTGTTAATTTGAATGTTTTAACCCATGTCTTCACAGCATGGACTGAAGGTACAGGATCATGACGCCCAAGTTGAAAATGACGAAATTCTCATAAGCTTTGCAGCTTCATAAGAATCTCTGATTTTATACGAGGGGCGTCTCAAAAGTAAGTTGCACTATTTTTTTTAAAAAATAACAAAATGTTTAAATATTTTAAAAAGGGTATATTTTGAAAGCTACATTCAGTACCTATTTTTCCACATAATTTCCTTGAACATCAATACATTTTTGATACCGTGGTAACAGTTTTTTTAACCCAATGTCACACCACTCTCCCGCCAAACTGGATAGCCATCTTTCCACTTCTTGTTTCAGTTCCTCGTCATTTACGAAGCGCCTTCCCCCAAGATGCTGTTGCAGCTCCGGAAAAAGATGGTAATCACTCGGTGCAAGGTCAGGTGAATAAGGTGGATGACCGAAAACATCTCATCGAAATTGCTCAAATAGGGCTTGAGTTTCACGAGCAGCGTGCGGGCGAGCGTTATCATGGAACAGAAAAACTGTTTTGCTCAACTTTCCCCTCCTTTTGTTTTGTATGGCTCTTCGGAGTTTTCTCAGCACCTCACAATAGCGAGCAGCTGTCATCGTGATCCCACGGTGCAGGTAATCAATTAACAGTACTCCCTTCGAATCCCAGAATATCGTTGCCATGACCTTGCCAGCCGATGCAACAACTTTTGCCTTTTTTGGTGTTGGCTCATCCTTTCGTTTCCACACCATACTCTGTCTTTTGGATTCGGGTGTCCAGTGTTGGATCCATGTTTCGTCCCCAGTCACTATTCTGTCGAATAAGCCATCTCCCTCATCCTCAAAAAATTGCAAAAAATGCAATGTGGCATCAACTCGCTGCTCCTTGTGTTGTTCTGAAAGCATGCGAGGAACCCATCTTGCACACACTTTTGATAGACACAGATCCTTAGAAATAATCCTCTTCAATATAAGGAGGAAGTTCAAACAAAACTGCATCAAGTGTAAGGCGCCGATCGGTGTTCACGACTGCTCGAACCTCGTCAACAATATCCGGAGCGCGGGAAGTGGAGGGTCGGCCACTTCGCTGCTCATCGTGTAATGTTGTTCTCCCTTCAATGAACGATTGGTGCCAAAGAGAAATCATTTTTCTTGACATAATGTCTTTTCCATAAACACTGCACAACTCGCGATGTATTTCAGTCGCACATTTATTTTTTCCCGTCAAAAAGCGGATTACAGCGCGAACTTCAAAATCGGCGGTAGGAACGAGTGGAGTCTCCATTGTTACTGCCGTTTTAGTATCCAAGCAATAAACTTAGGTACCTAGGAATTTTACAGTGATGCTACTATACCCATACCTATATTCCCTGGGACTTTTCCCGCCTACCGCGCAGATTTAAAAAAATAGTGCAACTTACTTTTGAGACGCCCCTCGTAATAAGCCTTTACTGTGAGACAGAATATTGACTAATAGAAAATTGTTCATGTAAATATTTTTGTAAGAGTGTGTAAATTTCTAAGTCTTTTAATTTGGGTGTATCAGGGACCTATTTCTTTTTGATATTCAAGATCCAATGTCTTCTCGTCACTTTGAGTTCAACCAATGAGAACTGTTGCGCGGATGAATACATAAGAATGGCGGTGTTGCGTCATAGGACGCTTGGACTAGTTTATCATTGGCGTCTGTGAGCTCAGAGTGAATGGAAGTGTATAATTGCTGATGGCGTGTGAGCATGTAAATTACACCCAAACTTTTAACCAGCGTAGACGCTATCGGATTTTAAAAGTTGTTAATTAATTGAAATTGTGATAAAAAGTGTAAATAACGAATAAATGTGTTTGTGATAAAAGAACGTTGGCTTTTGCATTCCATTCTTCGACCGTCGACCCTGCAGATAAGAGTAGCGTCTGCTATAACAAACTTTCCACCTTTTAGTAAAAACATTACTCCTGCTGCTATATTCCTGCTGCTAGGCAAAGACTTATTTAATAAAAACCCGCCTCAACTGCAAAAGTATGATGCTCCCTGACCACTGCACCATAACAGAAATGGCAATGTTAGAGGATTAAAATAGAGGCACAACAATCATATCAACTTCAATGTATATAATTTAGTGCTAATACATTTAAAATTGACAGTTCCTGTGTGTCACCCTGTATATATATGACCATATTGCCATTGATCTGATTTTCTAATGACATATTTTTTTCCTCCCTTTAAAACAATTATTTAAAACCTAACACTTCTAAGTATACTACACAAGAAAGAAGAAAGGAAGAGAATCTTAAAAACAATATAAGATGAGATCAATAAAACATGAGATCAATAAAACACAGGAACAAACTATAATTATTGGTGATTTTGAGCAAATACCTAATATTTACATTTGCGTGTTACTTTGTATATCATCAGATGAATCAAGTATTTTGCCTACTCAATTATAACATCCTCTTGTTGATCCTTGTTGAAGTAAAAACTGCAGCAAACACTGTATTTTATCCAAACTTTGGCTGCATTCACATCTCTCAAAATTTATTTACATTGCTCCTGTACTTATTCTACATGAAGTGCTAGACTTATGTATACTGAATGGTGCAACTGGAGGACACCAGGTCTGACTCGTAGCTCATATCATGCTGACTGATCTCATTCTGTAGTAACCAGTTCAGATGCCTATGGAGTGTAACAGTGTTTACGAAGGCTTCCACAGCTGGTGTCCATTATTTTTCTTAGGTCTTCTGGTGTAGGTCACATCATGTAGGTGTTGGCTCCTGACGTTTTGTAGGTCATGTGGACTGCATTGGCTCCCGATGTTTTGCAGATCATGTGGCCTGTATTGGCAGCCAACACTTACATGATGTGGCCTGCACTGGAAGATCTAAGAAAAATAGTATTTACAGTGTTATCTTCCTTTCATAGAAGTTTGAAAACAGTGTTGTTATAATGTAAGTGTTGTTTAGTGTTATTAATTGACTCACCTTTTAAATTAAATTAATTTGCAGTGTTGTTTGAAATAACATGCAAAGTTATCTGCATACTGAGTGCAGTTATTGGTGTATCTTTGTATGCTACAAAATGTGAAAAGAGTCGATTCTTCCCTGAATGTCTGACCAGCTATTATGGAATGCATCTTGTAAGTGCATACACCAGTGTTCCACCACTGGGTGGTATGCTTGTACATTGCAAACAGCAGAGACGAGACAAGGAGGGGGCGGAGGTCGCTTGCTGTGCAGGCTCAAAATGACCATACCTGATCTAGGGGAAAAATGAAGGGTAGCTTGTCACTACTTCACAAAAATTTGTATAGCATTGCTATGGAAGTGAAAGGTGGCCAATTGCATCATTCAAGATATAATCATACCAGTATAAAGTGAGTGAGTGAGTGGTTAGGGTTTAAGGGCCCGTCGACAGCTAGGTCATTAGAGCCCCAAGTCAAAAGATAAAAAAATGGATAAAACTCACCACCACTTAAAACTCAAAGTTAAATATTAAAACGCAAGCTAAAACAGCCAAAAGTTAAAAAAGTTAAAACTTAAAACTTGTCTAAAAAGTATGCTCAAAATAGTTAAAACCGTGTAAAATGATCTAAAAAGGTAATACCAGTATAAATGATCCAACAGTTATCTTTACCTTCATTTGTATTGTAGTTGTAAAAATCTGCCTTAATGGCTTTCATCTACGCTGAGCCATTTGGTAAAGTCTACACAATGAATCTGAGGACAGACCTAATGACTGTAGCTTGCTGTGGAGTGCCAACGGATTCTTCTCTCCTGTAAGAAGAAAAATAGCACATTTGTAAGAAGTTGCTCTGTGAACAGTGAGAAGCCAATCCTTGCTGTCTGTTAACACTAACCTTCCATTGCAGAAGAGAGCAGTTGAGGTGATGGAATATCAGAGTATATGAGGAATGCTACAAGTCTCTGCACTGTTGTACTACTGCAGCCTTGAATATGACTGGTAATGTACTGCTGCATTAATGGAGTCAAATCTGCAAACAATACCAAATAGCTTACTAGAACACAACATAAATTACAATTGGCTCGTTACGTTTTTACTTTCTCTACTGGTAAGTAGGGGAAGTATTGTATTCCACCCAAAAATTCGATGTCGAGATTTCACTGGAAATATATGTTTTGAGACCCCCTGAGTCCAAAAAAAGCATTTTTAGAAAAATGTCCATGTGAGTGTCTGTGGACAGCATAACTCAAAAACAAAAAGTCGGTTAAAAACCAAAGTTGGCATTTAAGTTTTAATGTCTTTCAAGGATGCGACACAAAGATTTTGAAGAAAATAGCCCCATCTTAAACTACCCTTTACATGGAAAATTTGGCTCTAATGATTTTGATTAAAATGTCATATATTTAAGATATTTGTATGACAAATGAAATGTATATTTTGAATTTTCTGGCTATAGCCTATGTAGTCCTGTTTACTCTGAATGACTTTAAAATAACTCGTAAATTGTAAGAGATAGACAAAATCTTACTATACAAAAAATGTAGGTCTCACTACAACACACAATTTATGTCTAAATAAATTTTTTGTAGAGTGAACCATTTCGGAGATATTCCTTATTTGTGTCAGTTTCAGAAAACTTAAAACTTTCATGAAATGGAACATCGTTGTTCATTTTTTTATATGTTAAGCGGCAAAGAGAATGGGATCTCAAAGCTTTAAAATATTTGACTATCGCTCAAAGCCTACTGTAATCTAATATTCCTCTTACACCTACAAGGAAATAAGCAATAAGATAATTTGTACAAATGTTTATCTCAACTAACATGAAGAAGATATAGGAATAACAGTCTGTAAGAATTGTTAATACAAGAGTAGAGAAAGTCATGTGAGTGCAACACATCAGATTTTTCATTTAGTGTGCACCTTAGCTTCCTGACTGAAATTATATTTACCAGTTTTCCTTACTGCTTAGAATGAGCTAGCTTTAGTGCTTTAGTTGGCTAAACAAGCTCATTTACACAAATTATTCTGTTCATTAACACTATAATGGCTCCGCCCTTAGATCCACACTTGATGTAAACATAAGCCGTCAATAACTAACCAGCGATGCGCCGAAACCAAAGCACACCACAAAATATGTACCTTAAATATTGGCGATTATCTGTAAGTTTTCAAGATGTATTATAATGCTGGTGAAGACTACTTGAATGTAATGCGATAGCAGCGCTATTACTGAAATTCCCGAGTAAATATCGCTCTATTGCATCATAAACAAGAGACATGAGACCACATGGCGTTTGTTTGTGTTAGTCGCAGCTGATATGAACACCACGTTATCGCGGAGGGATACAAGGTGAGGATCTAAGGCTGGATGGAGTACAGAATGCCTGTGGAGTCATTTTGACTACTTTGTGAATGTTTTAAACCATTACCCATGTTTGCGACATTCCATGGTAAAATCCTTGTATGACTTTTAATTATTGTTAGTTCAGATTAAGCTGAAGGAATCTGATCACATGCAACTAATTCTTGCATCAGATTTTATGATCTAGCCAAAATGCCCAGTGGAGTCTATTTGACTCCTAGTGTTTCCTTCTGTGAATGGGGATTACTATACACAGTGTATACTTTTACTGGTAAACGTTTGGTGGGATTTCAATGAAAATTTACTTCTGTTAGATTGTCAACAATAGGCAACAATGTACAAACATGATTCCAGCCACCTTGTTATGCTTTATTCTGTTTGTTATCAAAGCAGCATTATTACACACTGACTGTGTTGCTGAATAAGATACTCTGTTTACTACCAATTTAGTGTCATACTTAGCTTGCTAATAAAACATAATTTCAGAGAAAACTTAGTGATGAAGAAATGTTAGCTATTTTTCAAGATATGCCTGATGACGTATCAGAAATTGACACTGCAGAAGAATTTGAATCAGATGAGGATTTTATTCCAGAAGAACAGATAGCACTTTTCAGAGAATTCAAATGACGGTGAGGAAGTATGCCAGACAGAAGAAGAATTTTCAAATTCCATTGTGCCAAAAAATCAAAGTTGGAGATTCATTCTAGAAATATGGAAAGTATAGTTGTTTGCTATAGCTAAAACAATGATGATGAATCTAAAGTAAGAACAAATTAGAAACTAAAAACTTCACTTATCTTAGTAATGTTGCACGTTCTTTTTGCACAAACTGACTCAGTTTCAAGTTGTCTCCAACTCATTCTCAAAGCTATACAAACAAATTTGTTACCAAAGCTACAATCTTTCATTTCTTTCTTGAATGCCTTTTGTTGCATAATGTATGTCTATTGGATGACACCAATGGGCAAATTCTTCATATTCGGGATTTTCAACGTATGTCTGTCCTTCCTTCTGTCCAGATATCACCTTCCACCTACCACCTGCATGTATTTCCCATTTACAAGAGACTGTGGCTTGGGAATTTACATGCTCCAAGTAGTTGTCCAATTAATGCACTTCGGCCATTTATTTAATGCCAAATCTAAATGCTTCACTTCTATGTTTATAAGCACCTCCATTCTTACTTTAGAATCTTGTTGCTTCACTGTTGATAGCTTCAATTTTCCTTATTTAATGATGATGAAGCTAATGATACAGTGCATTATAATCAAATATAGTGCTTCAAACGTTTGAATTATTATTATTCATTATCATATATAGGATATGTAAAGGGAAATGTAAAGGCTTAGCACTTGTTCACTGACAATTTTATACCTGACCACATTCAAAAGTGTAAGTACAACTATTCAGACTCACTGGCATATGCAGAATAATATTTTTACTTTGTCTGCCCTAAATACTTGGGTTCCATAAAAGGAAATAACCAAAGAAAAGATGAGCTGGCTGGAATTTCTGAAGACTTTAGCAACAGAGCTCTCGTGCCCCAACAAGGAACAGTGAAATCAAGAAAATGACAATGAAGAAGGAATGGAACACATGAGTACAAGTACAAACTCTACTACTAAATACTGCAAGTGAAATGTAAAGTAGGGATTTGTAACTACTGTATGAAATCACTGTGTGGAAGATGTGCTCCCAAAGTTGAATACACGTGTATAAGTTGAGAACTAAAATAACTCATATCTGCTGATTCTTATTTGCATACATTTATTTTCCTGAATCTATATATTTTTATTTGTTTACTTGAAAGTCAGACAAATGTGCTAGATGGCATTCTAAAGAAAGCACATAATTGCTTTTAAATTTAAATTAAGAACAAATTAGAAACTAAATGCTCTACTTATCTTATTAATATTGCAAGGTGGTACACTGCTGACTATAGTTTCAAGTTGCATCCAACTTATTCTTACTGTTATTAGCTTCAATTTTTCTTAATGCTTTTAAATTTTTAATATCTCAATCATTTTTACCATACCATTTATAAGAAGCACATTGGTGAATAAAAGCACTGCAAGTAACAATACTGCAATAATGTTTTTATTTCTAACACTATTCAGACAATCAATTAGTATCCTAGTGTCATAGTAGCTATTCTATTTTCATCACTGTTCTTCATATAAGTATGGTAAAATATTGCTTTTAAAAGCACTGACAGTTGTAATAGCACAGTTAATTACATGCAGCCATTTAGAGTGTGCAAACTTGCACATAACATGTGAATAATTTAACAAAATCGACGAGGAGTCAAAAATGACTACAATGGGCATTCAGGGATGCTTTGCATGGCTGGGCAGTCTAGTTAATTCATTCATTAGTTGCTATCTAATTAAAAGATATCAAACAATAAACAATTTTATTTCCACATTAAATGAGTGTTAGTTGTTTCTACAGCTTCAGCAGGGATTATTTCCCATTCCTTTTCTAAAGTTTCCAGAGAATCAATAAGTTTGGTTAAGAGCCGTGGTTTGAATAGTTAATGATTTAAATTTTTAAATAAGCATATTGTCATGGTGGCCCTGGGCCTGGATGTTGCTGGTGAGAGTTGGTGGTCAGTGGCCTGGGCTCTGCCAACGGCAGGAATGGGCCGAGGCTATTACCTGCCTTAATGACCTGTCCTGCAGGACAATGGACCATACAGAAACAATAGCTATTATGTGCCTTTTCCGTCTAGACTGTTCCTACTTATTCACTCTAGAGCATTGCACTTTCAGAACTCTCTCATTGTGTCAGGCACTATATAAGGGGCTCACTCAGGCCCAGAGATGAAGTTGCACTACTTGTTATTGTAGTGAAGTGTTGCTGTAGTGGACTGTGGGATTCAGTTAAACGTTTACGAGGCATTCAGAGGACAGCACCAATGAATCGTGCCAAGTGCAGTTCAGTGTGAGTTGTAATCTGACAGTTCTTTCTTGTGATTCAATTCTATGGTTGTTCTGTTGCTCTGAGTTTGTACAAAAGTGATCTGCATAACATTAGCACTAAGCTAACTGACTATATGGCAATAAAGTGTGATTAGTAGTGACTGGTGTTTTTCTCATTTGTTACAACATAAACAGTGTTGATAATTGAATAAGAGTCCCAAATGGCCTAATTTTAATTAACGATTTGCAGTTATGTGTCTGTTTAATTATATTTTTAACATTGAAATAAGTCTATTTTCATTTATGCATATGTTATTATGAAAAGGAGATATTATTTTAATGTCATTCATAATTATAAACCCATGAAGACTGAAGCCTCATAGAAATTACACCTACATGTCTCATTCACAATATAAATAGCAGTGTTTTTAGCGAATAATGGGATTAGGATATAGATGGGGGGGAAAAAAGAAATGCTAAGAGAATTCTGGAAACAGGCCAAAGATATTTTGAAGACACAGAGATACAAAAATTGTTTACTAATTTAACTGGGAAGACATCATGGTGTTTTATGTTAAGATCAAATGGGCATGGGAAAGAGAAATTTATATAGATAAAGCAAATAAAGAGGAAAGAGAGGGTATATCATGGGCAAGTACAGGTATGTAGAAGTTAGAAGGTGAAGGGAAAGGTTTTACCCAAGAGGAACGTCCATTATCTGGAGGGAAGAAGACCAGGAAAAGAGAGTTTGGTTGCAAGGAAACTGAACATGGAGAAATGAATTTATTAAGCTTAAGTTTAACCTCTTCAGGGATATGGACGTGAAATCACGTCCATTTAAAATGACGGATGAGCGATATGGGCGTGTATACACGTCCTGTGCATTTGTGCATTTAACCCTTATTTATCCTCTATCTAACTCAACTTATTTTAATTTTCCCCCATTATGAAGCATTTAATTAAATTCAATATGCTTTACTGGCTCACCTTTATATGTTCCTTCTGCAGTGATATGCCTCAAAACAGGGATAAACACACAAGGGCACATCTCCACATTCGCAACACATCATCCCAGTTTCCTTGCGAATTCCCTTCTTGCGGCACACAAAACACTTTTGAGATGGGCAGGACTTCTTTGTTGTTGGCGGTATCCTTTTAGGATGTTTTCCTTGAAGTCTGAGGGGTGCAGGGGTTCTGGATTTTCTATCCCCAGTATGAAGAGGCCTCTCAATGTGGTATTGTTCAATTAGGCTGCGAGCTATTGATACTTGGAAGTCCAGGTAGGTCATTGTCTTGTGTGGGGTTAGAGCTCTCCAAATTACCAAACAATTGTATATGGTTATATCCAGCTGGTGCAAAAATACCTTTTTATACCATTTAACTGTTTTTTGTAAAGAGGGATATGCTTGCAATACCTGATCTACTAGATCGAAACGCCCACATGCATTCCTGGATAACGTCAGGCTTGAAAATGCACATTTTGGTATGGGCATCTGTTTTTCCAGTGTCAATCAACAAAATCTTAGAACTGCAATTGGATATTGCCGTAACTACCCTCCTGTCCTGCCAGGCAAGGTAGGTCAAAGGTGGGAGCTGACGCACCTCCATTTCCCCTCTCCTTAGAGCCTTCGTATTCACATCTTTTGGCAAACCAATACAATTTGAACGTACTGTTCCAATTGCATTAGTCTTTCTTTTGTGTAAGGCCATGTATAATTTAGGAGAGCTGTACCAGTTATCTAAGTACACAGTCCTACCCTGATCAAGCACAGGTTCCATTAGGTGCATTACTATGGAGCCAGATAAGCCCAAATCTTTGTCTCCAGTATTGTCAGTCCCTTGACCAGTGTAAATGCAGCTATTGTAAAGATATCCCGTTTTACTTTCACAAACATCAAAACTCTTTATGCCAAATCTAGCCCTTTTTGTTTTGATGTATTGCTTCCAACCTAAGCGGCCCTTCCAAAGCATTAGGCTTTCATCAACAGTGACCTTTTCACCAGGCACATAATTTTCTTTAAATTTTGAAATAATATAATCGAAAACAGGCCTAATTTTGTGCAGTTTGTCATTTACATTCTCTGTGCAGGTGAAATGAAGGAACCGCAAAATTGAAGTAAACCTGTTATTTGACATGCATTTTCCCAAAAAAGGAATAGCTAGCATGTCATCTGTGGACCAATACATGTATAATGCAGGTTTACGAATAACACCCATAAGTATAATTAGACCAAGTAGCCTGTAAATCTCATTGAGTGTTACTTCTGCCCACTTTTGAATTCTGCTCTTAGGCCCTAATTTACCTTTAGAGAGCAGGTTTTCCTTCACCTTACTCGCATATACATTTGTTTCCGAAACAATGAGAGAGACTAAGTCAGTAGTAAAAAATTTTGTGAAAATGTCAATTGGTTGGCTGTCGGAAGTCAGCTGAGCCTGGGGTTGAACACCAGAGCCTGTGCTCGTGAAGATGTGCCTATCTGTATTGAAATTGTTTTCAGCACTCCACAATGTTGACTCTTCACGAACACCTGAAGGAAGTTGGTCACGTTCTTCCTCACTGCTACTCGTACCTATATCCTCCACACCCCCCTCAAATTCAGAAAATTTGCCATTAATATCCAAATCGCTGTCACACAGCAAGAAGTCCTCCACATTATCCTGTGTAATTTCAGAAGCCCTTACACTTCCACCACTCGTTAACCTTTGTGTGACACTGCTTGTTGATGCCATGTTTTAACTCTGAGATGTAACGCTCAAAAGCTTCTCACTTCAGCTACAAGCAGGAAAGCATACGTATGTATTTCAAGAAACAAACAAACGGAGGCTGCTATATCCAAGTTACGAAACACGTGCAAGGAAAAATTGCAAACCTGCTTTATTCTGATGGCTCATAAACCACGCATACAGTAGTGCTCTATTTCACATTATGATGTGATTTGCTGACGCATAGGTCACACATACAATGGGTTGACTGTTTCTTTCAGAGAATTTATATTAGATGCGTTCGACAGAGCAAAGTTAACTTTTCACCACAGTGAAACAAAATAGTGCCATTTGTAAATGCAACTCAACTTTGCTGATGACGTGCATATATACTGCATATAACGAGTTTACCAGTTTTTGTTTCATTAAAATAACTTAAAATTTACGCAAAATACAGCTGTATATTCATGAAGCACTTTTAGCGCATTGAACAATTTAAATGCCCTGCGCTGGATATTGGGTATCCGTTCTCGGCCTGCGGAGCTTTTAAATGGCTATCGCTCAAGAGGTTAATAAGGACGAAAGAACATTTGTCGAACAGAATATTGATAAAGGAGAACAGGAATGTGGCCAGTATTAATTTAGATTTAAAAAGAAGTGGAAATGGACAGTGAAGACAGAAGAAAATGTGTATAAATAATGGTGTAACAAATGTTATATGTAGAGTGGATGTTTAATGAATGAGTTGCTAGGGACACATTCAGTAGGCAACTCAGTATGCTGTAAATTTCTTAGCACTAAATAAATACAATAAATGTCAGTGAGGTAAACACTACCTCTTTGTGTATACACTTGCAATGCATCCCATGATGTAATTATTTAATTACTGAAGTGTTTTATGTGATATTCTAAGCCAAAAGGACACACTCCACATTTGTTTAACATGAAACATATGTGATAGCCAACCAGAAGCAAGGAACAGCAGACTGTACTGAATGAAAAAAAAATCTGTTACGCTCATATGACTTTCTCTACTCTTGTACTAACCATTTGTTCAAACTCTTATTCCTTTATCTTCTTTGTGTTAGTTGAGATAAACATTTTCAGAAATTATCTTGTTTATTTTCTAGTAGGTACAAGGGGAATATGGGAATACAGTAGGCTTAGAGCAATAGTCAAATCTTTTAAAGCTTTCAGATTCCATTCCCTTTGCACAGCTAAGATATAAAAAAATGAATCACAATCTTCCATTTGACAAAAGTTTAAGTTTTCCAAAACTCACACAAATAACAAAGAATATCTCCAAAATGGTTCACTCTACAAAAAATGTATTTGGACATAAATTGTGTGTATCAGCAAGAACTACATTTTTTTTGGATAGTAAGATTTGGTCTATCTCTTACAGTTTTCCAGTTATGCAAAAGTCACCCATAGTAAACAGGACTACATAGGCTATAAACAGAAAATTCAAAATATACATTTCATTTCCCATAAAAAAATATCTCAAACATATAGCATTTTAATCAAAATCATTAGAGCCATTTTTGAGAAAATCAAAATTTTTGAAAAATTTTCCATGTAAAGGGTAGTTTAGGGTGGAGTAATTTTCTTCAAAATCTTTGTGTCGCATCCTTGAAAGACAAACTTAAATACTAACTTTGGTTTTTAACTGACTTTCTTTTTTGAGTTATGCTGCCCACAGACTGACTGACATACCTTTTTCTAAAAATGCTCTTTTTGAGTTCAGGGGGCCTCAAAACATATATTTCCAGTGAAATCTCGACATCAAATTTTTGGGTGGAATACAATACTTCCTCTACTTACTATACATAGTAGAGAAAGTAATAATATCATATGTAATCTCAGGTGAGGCAAACCTGTACATATTAAAAGACAGGTACAACATAATTAAAATGAAAAATGTTGTTGTTAGCTAATGCTGGATTTCTGACAATCAAGTCATTAATCCTCTTGCTCTCCAATATTTTTCACAGATATTGAAGAGACTTAGCAGTAAATGTAACCGCTTTTTAGATAGCACCAAATTTTTATGTTTTGGTGGTCACATCGCTCTCTCACAACCCCCAGAATGTCTGGAGGACCACACCTGTCGTTGGTTTATGGGTCTTACCGACCTGACCGGGAGAGTTATCAAAATAAATTCACCGACCATATCCTCTGGTTACCAATCAGAGGACGTATTACATGCCATGACAGGTCAGCATGTTAGGGGTTAAGATTTTATAGAGAAATTAGAGAAATGGAGAGGTTGGAAAAATAAAGACTCCCTAGCCCTCAGGAACCCTAATAGCATTGGAGTCGGAAGAGAACAAGAGATGACCAAGGTAAGGTCAGATAGAAAAGTTACAGTGAGGAGCAAAACACCAGTAAAAAAAAATGAAATATGTACATTACATACAATATTAAAAATCTGATGTGTTGCACTCACGTCTTTTTCTACTCTTGTACTAACCATTCTTACAAACTCTTATTCCTATATCTTCTTTGTGTTAGTTGAGATAACATTTGCAGAAATTATCTTATTGCTTATTTCCTTGTTTTTGCAAGGGGAATATGGGAATACAGTAGGATTTGAGCAATAGTCAAATCTTTTAAAGCTTTGAGATTCTGTTCGCTTTGCACAGTTAACATATAAAAAATTAACAACGATGTTGCATTTTACAAAAGTTTAAGCTTTCCAAAACTCACACAAATAACAAGAAATATCTCCGAAATGGTTCATTCTACAAAAAATTGTATTGAGACATAAATTGTGTTTTAGCGATATCTACATTTTTTGTACTATTACTGCTATTGCTCTCTTTAATATCATCAGTGAAAAATATTTAAGAGCAAGAGGATTAATGACTTCATTGTCAAAAATCCAGCATTAGCTAACAACAACAACAACATTTTTTGTACAGTAAGATTTTGTCTATCTCTTATGGTTTACAAGTTATTCAGAAGTCATCCAGAGTAAACAGGACTACATAGACTATAGCCAGAAAATTCAAAATATACATTTCATTTGTCATAAAAATGTCTTAAATATATGTCATTTTAATCAAAATCGTTAGAGCCATTTTCAAGATAAGCAAACTTTTTGACAAATTTTCCATTTAAAGGGTAGTTTAGGGTAGAGAAATTTTCTTAAAAATCTTTGTGTCACATTCATGAAAGACATTAAACTTAAATACCAACTTCTTAACCGACTTTTTGTTTATGAATTATGCTGTGCCCGCGCGCGCACACACACACACTCACACGCGCACGCACACTCTCACACACACACACACGTGCGTGCACACAAACCTTTTTCTATAACTGCTTTTCTTGGATTCAGAGGACTTCAAAATATACATTTCCAGTGAAATCTTGACACCAAATTTTTGGGTGGAATGCAATACTTCCTCTACTTAAGAGTAGAGAAAGTAAAAATTAATAATTACCCAAAATACTATAAAAATTGTAAAGGAATATAATATGAATGTGAGCCTGAAGCACAAAAAGCAATTGTAACATATACAGAATGTTAACATATAAAGTTGTAATTTTCAAAAAAGAGTACTGTCAGCACTGCTGACTTAAAATTAGGTTTTGGCATCACTAGTTGAAAATACATAACAATCTCATTGGTCAAGATTAAATCAATGCATCACACTTAATTTCCTTTTATTTTTTCAATTCATGTTAAACATACCTGGCTGCCATGTATCCAAGAGTAGGCTAACATTCTGGTGAACTGAAAGAGCCAAACCTGGTGATACCAACAAGCTACTTGAAGCATCAGATAATGCAAGTGCTGCTAACAGTTTGAGTTGCCACACCAGCGAGGCACTAGCTTCTCCAGCATGCAGACTCACCAAACACTAAAATTAAATACAATATTCTGACTATAACTCCAGTAAAATGCATATCAATGGCTGAAAACTAAAAGGTTACAACTAAAAAAATCTGATGTGTTGCACTCACATGTACTCTTGTACTAACCATTCTTACAAACTCTTATTCCAATATCTTTGTGTTAGTTGAGATAAACATTTGTACAAATTATCTTGTTGCTTATTTCCTTATAGGTGCAAGAGGAATAAGGGAACACAGTAGGCTTCGAGAAATAGTAATATCTTTTAAAGCTTGGGATCCCATTCTATTTGCATGCTTAACATATAAAGAAATGAACAATGATGTTCCATTTCACGAAAGTGTTAAGTTTTCCGAAACTGACACAAATAACAAGGAATATCTCCAATGGGGTATTATTGGTTGGTTAGTATTTCCATAGCTAGTATTGGTGCAGTTTTGATAGTACCTGCAATTAGTCTCAGACTTTGGTTTTGAAAAATTTGAATTTTTCTTGTATTTGCTGTTACAAGAACTTCGCTTCAGTAAGTAAATAGTGGCTTTACATATACATATTATGTTGTGTTAAGAGCTGCTCTGGAATATCTCCATTTCATTCCTGTTAGATGTTTTAACAGTGAAATGTAAATGTAACATCATATTTTTTTTATGTATAAATACATTTTCACAAATGGTGAGTTCAAATGCTTTTCAAAGGACTTTTACATGCTTATGGGATGATCTATGGACCAAAAATGCACAGGAACTACTACTTTAGCACTTTGTTTTTTATGTTTTAGATTTCCTGTGTGTTCTTTAGAGCTTATGTCCATGTTGACCGTTGTCTTTGCTAAGTATATTTGCTCACTATCATTGCACACAACTTCATATATGTCAAAGTTATTCCACTTGAAATTCTGTCTTTTGTGTTTGTCCTGAATATGTTTCTTAGAAAAGCTTGTTGAATAGCACTAGGGTTATATTTGTTTACCTGATTACCCTCCCTGTATGGAGGACTTACAAGCCTGTGCCTAGGGTCAGAGGCCTGCAGGGAAGTAGAAAAATCTATTGACTGGACAGAGTGAAGACCTGGAAGCAGGTGGTTGGTCCAGCACCAGGTATGAGAGTGAGGAAAAGGATGATATGAAATGCAGGTGAAATGCATGATTGGAAAGGTCATGATGGAGCAGTTGGTGGAATGAATGGTGGGGAGAACCTGGAAAATACTGCCATGACACCACTTCGTTCACCACAAATACCACATGCAGCTAACTGGAATCGAACCCACACAACCTAGGTGATAGGTAAATGGTCTAACCGCTTGGCCACATGCAGCCTACATTCCTAAAATATTTTAGTAATACCTGATGCCCAAGTGTGGAAGATAAACATTTTAACTGTTTAAAGTAAAAACAAATTAGAAACTAAAAACTTCACTTATCTTAGAAATATTTCAAGTTCTTTGGTGCTAACATGTTTCAAGTTGGCTCCAACTCATTCCCAAAGCTATATAAACAAATTTGTATGTATAGCTTTGAGAATGAGTTGGAGTCAACTCAAAACTTGTTAGCACCAAAGAACTTGAAATATTACTAAGATAAGTGAAGTTTTTAGTTTCTAATTTATTTTTAATTTAGATTCTTGTTGCTTCACTGTTAATAGCTTCATTGTTTCCTTATTTTAACTGTTTTTTATTTCACTTAGCGCAGTAATTTCCTTTAAAAATTAATGTTTTCCAAAAGAGAATAAATCAAATTACTTCCAGCTAAACTTTCAAGGTTATAACTGTGAAACAGTACTTATAAACTAAATTTTGCAAAAATGTTTTTCATCTTTATTACATGTTACAGTTTACATCCTTTGTCATTCATGATACATACCTTGAGTAATGTGATCCAGATTGGCAAAATGCCAAGTTTGTCCTGAGTCACACATTCATATGCAAGCATAATGAGCATCTGAGTTATCCGCAACTCCTCATTTGTACCTTTGGTGTCCTCTTTGTCCAGGAAGTAGTGTGCGAAGTTCAATATTGTAGGATCCGAAGAAAAAGCAGCAATAGATTCTTGCTACAACAAACAACTGCAGTTAAATATATATCTCAGCTGTATTATATCTAATGAATATGCATGTGACAGAAAATATATTGTCTTTTAGAAAATTGTTAACCCTTTCAGTACCGGTGTCCATTATAATACACATAGGGACTTTTTGCCTATTTGTAATACTTTTAATGGTTTTTCCTGCTAAATTCTTGTTATATTTTTTGTCACCAATTAAACATATGTATTTGAGATGTTCTGAATTGTAGAAAATTATTTTTTTTTTACAATTTAAATTGTAGTGTTTCATTTTATAAGAAAAGAAGCAAAATCCATGCAACCGCAGTCAAATGATACCCCGTCAACATCCACGCGTGCCATCACACCGATTATTACGTGGGCCCTCCCACAGGCACATTTGACTGCGGTTGCCGAGACTCAAACTCACGACCTCAGGCCTTGAGTGCATGGCCAGTGCTCTACGTGTTGCCTTAATGATCATGGCTATTCAAGTCAGTAGGCCGAAGGTGTCCCAGATCGCCAGTTTCGAATTAGAGGAAGTATGGCATAAGTAGCAAAATAATTCGGAACTGAAAGGGTCAACCAACTTAGAAATGAGAATATGCTATACCTTAATAGACCAAGAAATAGCACCATCACTAGTAAGAGTTTGTGCAAGAAGACTGCGAAAGCCTTCAGGATCCTCCTGATAAGACAAGCAACCAGCTCGTTGCTTAACTTCCAAACAACCCACATTCTGCAACAGGTTCCTGAAACAAAATGCAGTGAACACTATGGCTTACTCTACTATTTCCAAATTGCATGTGGTATTCCTTAAGCTGTTGACACAAATGTCTTCATCTATTTTATGTAGACAGGACAAACATCTGGCTAGAAACTTTTCAATTAGATAATATCACCTTTGCTGCATGGTGCAGGGACAACACTATTGTTTATATATGTCAATTTTTGTTTGATACGAACGTTTAGTGCTCTTGAACCAGTAAGGTTATATCAGCCAATGAATGAAATGGGTGAAATGATACTAATATCAGCCCAGGGTCCACAGAACTAATAGTTATCAGACATTGATCATTTCAGGACATGGGAAAACCCCAAAGGAAATCTTATGCAGGTAACTCACTGTAACCGAGATTCAAACTCGGGACCTCTTTAAGATAAGGCAGACATGCTATACCAACATTATAGAGGCAGCCAGGCAGCCAACTTATGTAAGGAAAGAGAAAAGAATAATTGTTGGCACACCAAAGTAGACATAAACCTGGATAATAATTTACGACGATGATGATGGTGGTGGTGGTGGTGGTGGTGGGGTGGTGGTGGTGGCGGCGGCGGTGGTGGTGGCAGTGGTGATGGTGATGACGACGACGATGATGATGACGATGATATAACAATTATAATTATAATAATTTATCATACTTTGGCAAAAGCATTTGAAAACAATTTTGGCATTTTAAAACAATTATACACTTTAATAAGATCTTCATGTTCCTTTGATAAATTTTTGTCTGTCTTTTATGGTTTAGAGTTGTCACTAATATTTTGGAACTGATTCCAAAAATTTACATAATACAGGGTGGAAGTGAGAGAGTGGATGTAAACAAAAATTCCAATACATTTGTTTGATTAAATGCACTGCAGTGTGTAGCAATGTGGAACAACTTGTTGACTGAATAATCTGCTTCTACTGACAGCTCAATGAACTATTCTAATGCTCTATAAAAACCATTTAAGTAATATTGGCCATGTATCGAATTCAGATGTTTTGTCACTGGTGTCACTGTTAAGCAAACTATGTATAATTATTATTTAATCCTGGGATATAAAGTACTTACAATAGTAAGTCACCATTGGGGTAATTTGTCTCTGATGTGAGACTACCTTTGTGGTTTACCAGGAGAAATACGAACTGGTTTGAGAATTTAATGCCATTCTGGCAGTTTGTCACAATAGCTCAGTGGTAGAGCAGCCGCCTGGTAAGCGGAAGATCTGTGGTTCAAATCCCAGTTGTGGCATTGAATTTTTAAGTTCCAGTTCTACCTCTCAAACTATGTATAATTTCATTCAAAATGTTTTTATACACTCATATTGGACTTCTTGTAAAAAGTTATAAAGAAACCTTTGCTGATGGTTAACATTTGTTGATCACTTGGTAACAAGCTCTTGAAAACAAGCAACTACCAAGCACTAATTGCAAGCAACCCATTTCTTTGACAACTTGTATTACTAACATGCATTTCATGGTTACCAACATGCGATGCTTGTAACCAGTAGTACAAACTGCTGTTCTCTAAGTCTGTTAATGAAAATTGTACTCACTGCAACTGCGCCCAGTTCCTGTCACGGTGGAACACAATGGTCCAATACCTCTCGTCATCCACTCGCACCTGTAACAGTAAACATGCTTAATGTAATGTTAGAAGAAAAAGATGGAAATGCTTTTCAATCCTTACTAATAAATAATCAAAACCAGTTCTACTGGAGAATAAATTCCAAGTTATGTATAGCAGCAGTAGCAAGCAGTGCTTAACTTGATATTTTTGTCAGCAATTAAAGAGATTTACAACATTTGGATATTCACTCCCATGTGAAAGGATTAACAAGGGTAATCCACCTTTCCATTTTCGGGCTAACTTATTCATAGCCTTCTTGGAGGTATGTGTAACAGAAGCATTTCCAAAATACAATATGTTCTAGAATTCATAGACAAACCTTCAGGAGTTACAAAGGAATAGTAGAAGAACAGCTTGATAGGGATATCTATGGTCTGTAATGATTTTTCAATTCAATATTCATACGGATAAATGCAAATATATAAAGACAATATGAATGTGGTAAATGTCCATTCTAAAATATTTAATTATCTTCTACAAGTGTTGCCGGTGCAGTATTTTTAAAGTTATGAGCTTTACTTTTCCTGGCTTTAAACACTGTACACCTTTTTTTCCAAACGTATGAATGGGAGTGAACCCACTTTTATATTGTGGCATTTCTTTCAAAGTTTAATGCGTGTTATGGAGGTATTCAAATGAATGTAGGAATATAGTATGGCCATGATTACCTGCAAATAACAACAACCTAGGGAAGTCTTATCAGTGATATGCTGACTCATTATTAATTTTTACCTTTGCACATAACCACCAACACAAAGACTACAACTGTCCCATATCTGTTTTTTATAACAAAGTCTACAGTTCGTGACCTTGCAACTCACAGCTGTTCAGTCCTCTCATAACCTTGACACACGCACGCGCGCGCACACACACACACACACTCACGCACAAGCACACACACACACAAAGGATCTTTTTCTAAAAACGCTTTTTTTTGGGAGGGAGGAGGGGTTCAGGGGGCCTCAAAACACATATTTCCGGTGAAATCTTGGCATTGAATTTTGGGTGGAATACAATACTTCCTCTACTTACTAGTAGAGAAAGTAAAAATGTTATTTAAATGGGAGGAGGCAAATAGGCAGAACTTTCATGAAGTGTGGGCTAGAAGTAGCCATTTTCAGATGAGGTGACATTTTCTTCCACACATAAGGGAAAGGTGTTTGTCTAAGGTACTCTGACGTGATGCAAAAAATGTGCCTTCACAATTTTATCACAGATGTGTATTATCTTGTTGGGGCTGCATATCAAGCATAGTCAAGGTGTGTTGTGGAAGTTTAACTGTACATTGAACAGTGTGCAATACACATTATATTTTGATTCCCTCTTTGAGATTGAGATATTGTGATAGACTTGTTGAATTCACATAGCAAATTTAAATCATGCTGTCTACACATATCAAAAGCATTCAAATTGGTTCTCAAAATGATAGACTGACTTCCCTGTTCACTAGATTTGAACAGTTTTGAAAATGTGTGGGCTGTGTTGAACAGGGAATCGTGCTCGAATTTCCCTGCGGGTGCATGATGAACAAAAGATGGCTAATGGGCACAAGTTCAAGAAGCTTGGGATGTTGTAGCTTCTTGTGCACATTATTGCAGGAATTTAATTTCATCTATTCTCAAAGACTGAGGGCAATTATATGTGCTAAGGGTTCATACACACAATATTAATTTTGGAAAGGATAGAATGAGGCTGAAAAATACAATGCCATAGCCAGAATCTGAACCATGGATCTTCCGTCTGTGTGTGGTTGCTCTAACCACTGAGCTACCATTTCAATGTGCCAACACAATACTAAATTCTCCAACTCACTCGCATTTTTCCCCGTAAACCACACCGTGATCTCAAAGTCATACGAGATAACATACCCTATTGGCGACTTACCATGCTGTTAGTACTTAAGCCCGGGCTTTTAGTTTAACCAACTATAAGGTCAATCAATGGAAAGTAATTGTTCTTGCATACAAAGTCGTGTGTAGAATAAGGTTGGAAAGGGTAGAACAAAATTCTGACATACTGGTAGCACTGATATGATCCTGACCATTAACAGTGCCATTAAACAAAATATATTTTATTTAGAGGGGAATTTGGTGATATGTAACACTGCCTCACTCTTCAACAACACAATTTTAAAAGATTTTAAGCCCTCCAATTTAGCTTTTTGTGCAACATAAATATGAAATTCCCCCCTAAACCCTTCAGTTTTAAAATGTTTGGAAATATTAACTAGTCTATGTCCATCTGGAAAAATAAGGCTTTTTAATAGTTGAATAATTATCAAAATCAGATGTTCTTTGCTTACCTCCTTAAGTTTGCTGAGTTCTGGAAGAATGCATGGTGCTTTCAGGCGCACCTTTTGCCCTGAGTAATGCCGAGAATCCAGGTACACAACTTGAAGATGAACATAACACAGCTGACCCACATCAATGTCACGAGGAACAAGCAAGCGAGGTTCTACAGCAAGTACATACAAATGTCTAAATGCCTGCAGATGATACCTGAAATACAAGTTCTCAACGTGAGAAAAAGTGTCCACATCAACTCTCTGCAGCCCTTAATTTGGAGAATGTTCAAGAAAGGAAAGTAGCTATTACCAGATGAATCTCCTTTAACAATTTAAGACTTTGAATATAGAGCTTCAACAAAATAACTAATAATAAAATTGCCCTTTACATACACTGTTTATTTATGTTTAAGTGTATTTATACAAACAGTTGGAGCACAATCACCATCCTTTGCAGAATTATTTTTCATATACTGTAATAATTTGAAAAACTGTGTTACACATGATTTTAACATATTGTGATGCCAGGCTCGCCACAAAACAAAGGGTTGTTGGGGCCAGTCTGCTTCATACCACATGCTGAGCTGGTGAACAGACAAAGATGTTCAAGGTCAGGCAATTACACAAAATGTACTTTCTCCAGAACCTTTGAGAAAAATCCTCAAATATACCAGTGGTATATTTGAGGAGTTCAAGAAACATCCATGTGACATCATCCCCACTATATGAGAAGCCCAGGAACGAAGTGAGTTGAGTTTAGGGTTATAGAAATGAGTCAGTCAGTATGTCAGTGAGTGCAAGACTGCTGTGCACGAGTGTGTCGTCACAAAAAATATGTCAGTTGTATTGAAGAAGATTCTAATGAGTGTCGAGTGACTGCATGGTGATAGCGAGTGTATGAGAGACAGAGAAAGCGAAGAAAGACACTGAAATGACAGAGCAAGGTTACAGAAGTAAAAGTTGTGAGCTGTGCTCATAGATTATAAAAACTTTAAGATTAAGTACAACTGCATGCTTGGATGTAAGCTGATGAAGGTAAAGTATAACAGAAGAACACCACTTCAAATCATATTATCTCCAATAAAGTTTTACAGGGGTACTGAAACCAGATTACTGGGTAATTTTGCACAAATTGAAAAATACAAAGTTGTTATACTTGAGGCATACTTCTAGAAACTTAAAAAAAATTAAATCAATTTTCAATTATGTTCTCCAAATGGAAGGAAAATGTTCTGGACATAATACATTTTGATCCAATAATCATACTTATATACATAAACAAAAAACCCAAACATTACTGCTATTGTTAAAAAAAAATATTTTATCCTGTTCATACAAAATCACGATTTCCACATTAAGCATTTTTATATACAGAATACTGATAACCTCTGAGTTTCCATTATGCCTTTTTTGAGTTAAATGAATGCACAAAAACATTAGTTAAAAAACAAAGCTGTTAAACATTTGAGCATCACTCTTTGGTTTCTTGTATCCTCCTGTTTATCTATGAAATTTATAATGAAACTATTTCTGCTAACATTTCTCTCTATTATTATAGAATAGATAAAAAGATCAGCTTTTATGTTCATTTATCAGTATACAATTGCTGTTCCCAGAAAATTTGTATCTATTTCTTGCCAGATGTCACTGAGGATGAAGTTGGTGCATTTCTTCAAAAAGATAACCAGAGTAGACTATACAATAACATATTCAACTTACTCAATATATTTGTCACATGTTCATAAAACTAAGGATTTGAAATGATGATATTCACACCTGTTATCATTGCTGTGAGTGGGGAACTTGGGGAAGAATGCACAGATCATGGCAGCAACTGCTGATGGTGACGTAGCCAAGGTATAGCGACCTCCTCCCAGAAACAGCAACCCAAGGGCCATGTGAGTAGCCAGATGAGAACCATATGTAACTACATTGTTGGTGGGTCCTACCCTGGAACGCAGGTAACGACACATGCGCAGCACCTCCAGCTCTCCTGTGCCTGCCATTACCTAAAATGCACCACAGTCACATTTACTTTCTTGCTGAAATTCTAGGAATCCAACATAAATCAAAATCGCATGGAGATAGATGAGGGGAACAAGGTGGTCACAATCCTCAACTAATTATTGTCATTATACACACTTCCCAATTCATGCATAGATTTCGCTGCAGTATGCGCTGTAGCTGAATCCTGCTGAAACCAGTTACACAGCCTTTCGTTTCTTGTTAGTTGCAGTAAAAAACTATTTAAAATAGAATTTACATAAATGTGTAAACCAACCTTGTTGGGAGTGATAATTCTATGCACACTCACTGCACACCAAACCACAACTTTTGTAGCGTGGTGAAAAACTTCAAGAATAATATGAAGATTTTTGGTGCCACAGCAGGGCAGCCCAGCCAATCTATGAACATACTGTACTGACAGCCTCATTCACATTTTGACATTGTATACGTCCTCTGATTGGTAATCAGAGGATATGGTCGGTGAATTTACTTTGATAATTCTCCCGGTCAGGTCGGTGAGACCCGTAAACCAACGACAGATGTGGTCCTCCAGACATTCTGGGGGTTGTGAGAGAGCGATGTGACCGCCAAAACATAAAAATATGGTGCTCTCTAAAAAGCGGCTACTATTACTGCTAAGTCTTTTCAGTATTTATGTTGAAAAATACTGGAGAGCAAGAGGATTAATGACTTGATTGTCAGAAATCCAGCATTAGCTAACAACAACACATTTTGACATTGTTCTTCCCTGCTGGCCAGTGTAAGCAGACTTGAAAAATTCAATGAAATGGCTGGGAATAGATCCACAAATCTTCAGCTTTCCATGCCAATACAGCTAATGCTCTTACCTAAAAACTATCATAGTAAGACGCCAGAACATGCAGTTGGTTCATATATACTAGTAAAACTTCAAGCCACTCTCAAATATTCTAAGATTTAATACCTTAGAGATGACTTGTAACGTTGCAAGAGATAGATGAATGGTGTGATTCCACCTTTAGCCTATATACAGCAGTATAAAAAGCAATTATCAAAATGCAAGTTAACTCTATAGCAGTTAATTACAAAGCTGGAAGTAAAAAGCATAAGCAACATTGCAAGGCATCTATAAGGTATATCCCACAGCAATTAAATTGTTTGAATGTTTACCATGGTAACTTAGTCATAAAACATTAGATAGAAGACAAACATAAGTATAAACAACAATTTAAAGCCAAGGTGAAGGTAAAAAAGTAATTCAAAAATCAAACTCAAACATAAAGAATACTTCACTGTCAACAGTACTTCTGTTTTTGATATTTATAGAAGACAAAGCTGAAGTTCAATTATTGCATTCTGACACAGGTACTGAATTTTTCCAAGTTCTATTACAACTCGCCAATGATAGCTTCCCGTCTAACACAGGGGTGCACCCGCCTGGTAAGCAGAGGGTCTGTGGTTCAAATCCTAGCTGTGCAACTGAATGTTTCAATTCTACCTCTCAAACATTGCTCATGCACGGTTTGTATGTTTAAAAACAACAGTAAATTTGTTGGCATAAATAAATAATTATAACTGATTGCTTAGTTTCATACCGCTAAATGTGATTTTGATTTCTTCTCTGATGCAAACTTGTTAAAATATCATCTATTTTTTTTACTAACATCATTAATTCACAAAAATGCAGAAAACTCAGAAAAACCATTCCATCATTTTCACAGGATGAATGAGTATGTGTGTGTGTGTGTGTGTGTGTGTGTGTGTGTGTGTGTGTGTGTGAGGGGGGGGGGGGGTGGGGGTGGAGAGGATGCAATGTGGCTATTTTACCTTATTAAAATCAAACCTACATACAGTTTATGGGAGGCATTACCAAGTGAATGAAATTCAGATGCAAATCTACAGTAACTATACATATATAATAGCTGCAGAACAAAAATATTACCTCTTGAGATAATTACAATGCAGTGCCCATATTGAGGCAATAATTCTTTTTAAACGGTCTCCAAACCACACCAAAAAGGGTAGAGTGCAGTAAATTCTGTAAGGTTTAACTTGTCATGTCCCTCTTGGACAGAGAAAGGAATACTTGCCATCTCACTCTATGACATTGCAGGCAAAGCAGATACACCAGCCAAACATGCATCAGTGGTGGAGTGCCCTTCTGATTGTTCGTTCCCCAATACACAGTCAGAAATTTCAAACAAATTTTTGTTTTCATCTTCCAATTATGATTCTTCTAAATTTAAGAATAATCTGTCCGTAATTTCATCTATCAGACCATCTTTTATCCAGTAAAACATTCACTGTGTTGTACATGCTCACATAACACATACACCACTGGCAACCTTCACTCAACATACAATGGAAGTGGGGGTTGCGAGCTTATAAGCGTCTGAAATTTCCATGAACAAAGAAGTGATTGTTGACCTACCTATTTTCAATACCCTGTGCTGTACAAGAACAGCACTCTGCATTAGACAAGGACAGTAGAAAATACAACTTAAACCTTACAGAGTGTGCACAGTGTTGTAGCCTGTTTAGCATTACCCAGGGGACACCATGAGGAGGCAGGCTGCCTTATTCCCTCTATTACTGGACATGACTGTTTGGCAGAACATCTGTATAGGTTTGGTTTTATGAGTGACAGCACATGTAAGATCTGCAGGGCTGACAAGATTTTAAATGGAGAATGCCTACTGGAATGCCCAGAATTGAGAAAAGCTGTACCAGATGGGAAGCATAATTTATATTGGCTGGCTAGGGAAAAATTGATGGATCAAAATCCTGTACATTGAATCAACAACAACACCTCACAGAGTATAAGTGCAACACCAATGCTACAATTTCCTATCCGATCTCAAAATTGGAAATTTACTACAGTAAACTACCTATAGCAAATTAGTAACTTATTTTGACACCTTTGTACTGACAATAACCAATAACACTGTATATAAGGAAAAATTGAAGCTATTAACAGTGAAGCAACAAGATTCTAAAGTAAGAACAAATTAGAAACTAAAAACTTCACTTATCTTAGTAATGCTGTTATTTGCTGACCCTGGGTTTCAAGCTGTGTCCAGCTCATTCTCAAAGCTTGGTAACGAATTTGTTTATATGGCTTTGAGAATGAGCTGGACACAGCTTGAAACCCAGGGTCAGCAAATAACAGCATTACTAAGATAAGTGAAGTTTTTAGTTTCTAATTTGTTCTTACTTTAGAACACTGTATATGTTGCTGCTCCCTCCTTTTTTGACATATTTATATAATTGCTTTATCTCTAACTTAACAATATGACTTGAAACGTGCCAGCATATACACACCATGGCCAATGAGAGGAGTATCACATTCAGACAAGTTTCAATTGTTGACTTTCCTGCTAGTTCAGCAATGGATTTTCCTGTGAGTGATGTAAACATCTTTGCATACTTAAAAAGTGTTTCAAATGCTTCATTGTTTGCTGATCCAGCAAAACGCAGTCCAAGAGCCATGCATGCTCCTGCCAGAATGTTACAGTAGGCTTGGCTGTAACACACAAAAATCAGATTTATAAATGATTGAAGCAACTTCAAACAATAGAAAAACATAACAGTGTCCATACTTACTTCATTGTTTCATAATCAACATTGTCAGGCATGCCTGGTCGAGGTTTTACAAGGCAGTAAGGACGTATAGTGTCAGGAAGATTAGATTCCACCCACTCAGTGGTAGGCAAGATTTCATCCCAAAGGATAAGGGATCTGGCGATTATACGCAGTAAGAGAAAATCTGGGCGAACAAAATCCAAGAGATACTGTGTGTCTGGAGCTTTCATCCAATCAGCAACTGCCCTGAAATATTAAGTAAACTTGTTCACACTGACAGATATGAGTGAATTTAAAACAATAACAATGGATACAAATAAATTGCATAAATATTTTTCACTGAGTTTGCATGCCACAATATGCTTTAAAGCAGCGCTGTGAAACTTTCTTATGTGCTCGGGCACATTTAACTTATACCACCATTATGGCAATTAACGCTCTTTTAAGAGGAAAAAGGGAAAGCACTGGCTAGGGAAGTAATGAATACAGCTTTAGGTGTACAAAAGTATACTTCATGGGTGTGTACTGGCAAGATACTGGAAGGAAATAGTTTTGTCTTGAAATTTGAGTTAATATTAGAAGTTGCTGTGTTGGACAGTGCTACTTTAAAAGATCTTCTTTCTATTACCACATATGGCTACAATTGCTGAATATTACCTATCCAGAATCTACAAGACAGCCATATAAAATTTACAATTGAAATAGAAGACAACAACACATTACCTTTCCTGGACCTCAAAATTACTAAAAATATAGATGGTATAAAATTTGGTATACATAGAAAGCCCACACATGTAGACAATTACATCAAGAAAAACAATTGCAACCCAATTTCACACCAACTGGCAGCATTTCGAAGCTTGATACATCGTTTATATAATGTCCCATTAAGTAAAGAGGAATTTCGGAAAGAACAACACATAGAAGAAATTGCAATATTAAATGGATTCAACCCAGCCACCGTTAGGAACATGTCAAAAAATGCAGAAAAGCTCAAGATAATTTCACAAATCACTACATTAACACCACTCACAAACAACTGGAAATTTAGGAAATTCACGTACCATCCCTGGGCCTTCAGAAAATTTGAAAAAATCTTCAAGAAACTAAACATAAAACTAGCACCGCAAAACCAATACAGTTTAAAAAACCTGCTTAATAAGCCACTAAACAATACCATCCCATACAATAAAAAATCGGGGATTTACCAGATCAACTGTAATAGTTGTGACAAAAGCTACATAGGGAAAACAAAGAGAAATTTGGATATAAGACTTAAGGAACACCAAAGAAACATAAAATTAAAACAAATTGAAAAGTCTGCTGTGGCACATCATTTTTGGACTGAAAACCACAACATCGGCCTTAATATAAAACTGTTAAAATCTATTAATTCACCAATAGAACTGAATATTTGGGAAAAAATATACATCATCAAAAACAGTAATAAAGTTATTAATTTCGAAATACCAGCATTGAATGAAGTGTTAAAGCTCTGCACCCCTAACACCAGATGGCAGCAGAATAGAGACAACAGAGAAAATGAACAAGAGGATAACGTCAGTCACCCAACAGCTGATGATGGGATCGAATGGCCCTGAAAACGTTTCTGCTTTAAAAAAGCAGTTTAGTAGTGAAGGTGAGTGTAAATAAGTGACTCAAAATAACCTCAAACATGAAGAATACTTCACTGTCAATAATGCTTCTATTTTTAATATTCATTAAAAATAAGATTTTTAAATTGTACATTTATTTTTTAAATCATTTCTAACTTCTCTACTACTCACTTTGAAAAGCAAACGTACTGTATTCCAGCCAAAACTTTACTATAGAAGAAGAATGAAAGAACTCTTAGCACAACAGCTCTTTGCAGACCAAGGCTTACCAACCAGCCACTGTGTCCCCCACTTCTGCCCACTACAGGCATCATAAGTGTGGTGCAGAACTGGAGGGAAATTTACTATGAGATTTCAGAAATACACATTTTGAGGTTCAATGAATCTTAAAAGAAAATTCTGAGAGAGGGAATGTGTGTGAGCATGCATGGATATGTCATGGGTGTATATATGCACATGGGTCGGTGGATGGCTGTGTGTGTGCACAGCATAACTCAAAAATAAATTGTAAGATACATACTTTGTATTTATATTTGACATCTTTCAAGGATATAACACAAAGCTTTTCAAAAACATTTACCCAACTCAAATTACCCTTTGCATGGAAAAATGTTTAGTTATTTATGATTTGTTCAAGAACGGGTCTCAAAAGTGATTAAAATACCATATGTTTAATATACTTAATGACAAATAAAATGTATATCTTGGATTTCCTATGAGTAGCCTGTACAATTCTTTTCATTTCCATGAATGTTTATAACTTGTAAACCATAAAAGATAAACAAAAATTTACTGCACAAAAATATAGGTCTAAAAACATGCAAATTACACTGAACACATTTTTGTGGTATTTTTATACCATTAAAATATATACTCTCAGTGCCCTGTATAAATATACTAAATGCACCTGAATTAAGAACAAATTAGAAACTAAAAGCTTCACTTATCTTATTAATATTGCAAGGTGGTATAATGCTGACTAGTTTCAAGCTGCATCCAACTTGAGAATAAGTATAAGAATAAATAAATAATAATTACGATCTGAAGGTTATTTAATCCCAGGACATTAAGTACTTGCAATAGTAAGTCACCATTGCGGTAATTGTCTCTGATGTGAGATTGCCGTTGTGGTTTACTGGGAAAAATACGAACTGGTTTGAGAATTCAATGTCATTCTGGCAGGTTGTCACAGTAGCTTAATGGTTAGAGCACCCGTCTAGTAAGCGGAGGGTCTGTGGTTGAAATCCCAGCTGTGGCACTGAATTTTTAAGTTCCAGTTCTACCTCTCAAACATTGCCCACACATGGTTTGTGTGTTTAAAAACACCAACCGTAAGTTTGTTGGCATAAATTAATTACTTTCTAATCAAATCAGTAAAATTATGCATTTCAAAACAATCTATTAACAGTAAAATAGAGCTCAAAAAGTAAAACAGGGGAAAGTGTGAACTGTGAACTTACTACTGTAAATAGTGAGATACATAAGGCATTGACATTTACTGAACTGAATTTTCACCTTTTTCTATTTCTTTTCTGGTCAGAAATTACTACTGTTTATTATATATATGAATCAAATTATTACAGAATGGGGTGAATTACCTCATGGGTATATACAACTAAATAGACATTTACAACTAGATTCATTACTTTTTGCAGGCAATTTAGCTCTGCTGGCACCTACAGAAAATGAATTACAATGTTCAGTATTTAATTTTAACAAAATTGGAATAAAATATGACATAAAAATCAATAAAGAGAAAACTAAAATTATGGCTTTCTGTGGAAAATACCCTGCTCCTAGCAAAATACGTTTAGATTCAGAAGTATTAGAAAGAGTAAATTACTTCACATATCTCAAATACACATTATCCATTTTTGATGAAACACACATTTCCCAGAAAATTACTAAGTACAGCAAAACAATAGGAATAATTAATAACATTATGATACCTTCCCTAGTACAAAGGCTTACTTAGATCCTGCCTGTATAAGACCTTGGCAAGACTGTACTTTGTTACAGAAGTGAAGCATAGACACTGAGGAAGAAAGATGAAAGCCGGATAATGGCTAATGAAATTAAATTCATTAAGTATACAGAAGAATATACAAAATGGGATCATAAACGCAATAAAGATGTGCGGACAGAATTACAAATAGAACCTGTAATTAATTCCATAAGGAACTATCAAAAGAACTGGTTAAATCATCTACATTGCATTCATAGAAATAGAATCCCAGAAGTCATGCTTCACTATCGTCCAAATGGAAAGAGATCTTTAGGTTGCTCTAAGAAATGCTGGGCTGAAAATTCAAATGTGAGGTTGTAACAGGTCTTACAGCTTAATACTTGTAAGTAAAAGAATTTATTAAGCCTACATTTATAGCTTTGCTAACTTTTAAAGACTGTGCAACTTAACTGCTACAATTTTCACTTAATTGAATAAAGTTCTAAAATAACACTTAAATAGTAATTAAAGTAAAACTCAGCAGCATTGAATTGAATTCATTTGTTTTAATGTACCTATTTCCAGTATTAAAGTACAGCATGCCGAGGGCTAATGTTGCACCAGGACTTGTAACATCAATATTGACAGAATCTCCTTCTCGAATCTGATAACTTGGTGATTTGTATTTTTCTTTCTGTGCACCTGTAAATGCAACACATAATAAGTACTGACAACATTAATTATAACATTTTTTTACCAAAAAGAAAATGTTCATGATTGCACTACATAAACCAGGCGAAGACAGGTATCGCTGCTGTGACGTCAGCTCATTCAGCTCACATACTCGCAACGATGGCCAGTTGAACATGTGACGTCACAGCGGGCAAGAGGAAAGGCATGCGGGACATCGTAATTTTAATGCTGACTGTTTCAATTATGGAATAGTCACAGATAATAAATAATTAAATTTTGGCTTTATGCCATATATATAAATTCTAGTTTATGTGAACAGTTATGTTATAATGCAAATAGAACAGAAATTATAACTATTTTGCCTGAGCTAGAGGAGAGCTATACAGAACAATTAGGTGGACATTTTCCGACATTTGCCATTTCGCTTTTCTTTAACTAGTTTGTCAAAGTTAGGGCGCAATGTACAGCACATTTGTAACCAAAGACTGCATGTTAGATTATGATCTGACAATATGCTTCAGGATTTTGACTTAGAAAGGTTCATAACAGAAAAGAATTGTTCACCCACATACATAGATCCAAACATACATAATATCCGCGCAACAAGGGCATATAACCTCAGAAATCTGGTTTGAGGAACATCTTATAACAATCAGCCAAGTCTTCCTTGTGTTTATATTTGTCCTTCAGCAAATCGTCACATTGTAAATTTATCAATTCAATTTGCTACCTGCTAGAAACATTAACATCCAATGAATACGGCATTGCAAAGATCTGAAACGGAGTTGACAATGTTTCTACATCTTGAAGCTTGGTCTCAAACTGGTGTGAAACACGGGGAACTGAACACAAACACAAAACCACAACACTACACAACGTCAACAAAAACACAAAATGACAACAAAATTCGCACTAATGCCGTTAAGATCCCTCGAACAACAAATAAACACCCTCAGACTAGGCTGAAGAGGGTTCCCCTAAACAGCCCGGGCATGTTGTAAGCATGCCCAAATAACATTTCTCATATTCATTCAGTTTCGTGCAAGTAGCGCCGCTGATCTAGGCAGCATAGCAATACGCCGCTATCACCTGACGTCACACCAACGTACAAGCTGGCTCTTCGTTTAAATATGTCAGACGGACCGAAGTTGTCTTCCCCTGACATAAACATATGTAAATATATGATGCAATAAAAGAGTCTGATGTGAAACAAATACATTACTTCCAACTTCCAACCATTACCAGTTACTCTTTATTTAAGTCTCCAATTTGTAAAATTTTATTGCCAAAAAATATAAAGAAGAAATTACAAATAAAACCATATAGTTGACTGTGCTTTATACATAACCCAGGTCTAAGTAAATTGTATTTATAAGTAAATTTTTGTAAGTTCCAGCAAAATGTAATTTAGAAACGGGTTAATAGATCCTTACTTATACATAATGCATTTATACGTAATTCACTGTTATACATGAGACAGGAATTATACATTAAAATGCCTCATGGAAAAGATTAATTATGTTATTCTATAAATTGAATTGTATAGCAAAGACATATGTAAATGTCTTTTATAATGTTTAAATTATCATGATTATATTTTATAATTAAAGTCCCGAAGGTATCAAGATCGATAGGAGACATATTCAGGTCTGATCATGATGATGTACTCGACAGAACATAAAAGAATCGGCAAAATATCCAATCGGTTATTGTAACTAGGTAAAATAAATAGTTACCCCATAGGGCGAATTGAATTTTGATTAAAGTTTGACGCTTCGTTGGATGCGGTTGTGCAATCATATCATCGGAGAAGAGAATCCATCATTATTCTGATATTCAGTAAAGTAATCAGAATACATCATGTAGAGCATACGTGAAAGAATTAAAAAGAATATATGTGCTTTGTGAATTATTACAAGCAAAAAGAAGAAGTGAGAATAATACTTTGTATAGAAAATGCGAAGTCACCAAATTGACAACTTTGGGACAAGCAAGGTGATGGAATGCATGATCAATGGGCGATTGACATGTTGGCTTGAATCTCATAATCTGCTGTCCAATATCCAGTGCAGTTTTTGTCAATTCCATTTAACAGACAACCACTTAGTCTCTTTATCCACACACATCATTAACGGTTTTTTGAGGAAGAGCCAAGTGGCTGCTGTCTTTTTTGACTTGGAGAAGGCACATAACACTTGCTGGAGGTACGGAATTCTTCGTACCCTTCATAAATGGGGCATTCACAGTTGAATGCCGCTTTTTATTTGGGAGTTCATGCTGGATAGTCTTTCAGGTATGCGTGGAGTCGGTTTCACCTCGTGTTTTTACTCAAGAGAATGGAGTACCACAGGGCATGGTACTCAGTGTTACACTCTTTGCAATTGCCATCAATCCCATTGTGGAGAGCATACCATCGGGTTTTTCATCTTCGTTATTCGTGGATGACTTTGCCACTTATTGCAGTTGGCGGTCTTCTCTCTTACACCTTCGCCTCCAATTGTCTTGACTGCCTGTTAGAGGTCTGCATGGGCTCGGGCCTAATTTGAAAAATGTTTGTCGGGCTCAGGACGGGCCCAGGCTTGAAAATTAAGAGGTACAAAATAATGTATTATGTATTTTACCAAGAATAGCACAATTATCACAGCATTCCTTTACTAGGGATTCTATATGATTATTCTGCTGAAAGGTTTCAAATAATAGTAATAACAACAACAATAATAATGTCATCATGATAAATTTAAATAATCGGGCCGGGCCGAGCTCAGGCCCTGGCACTATAACCTCTTCTCGGGCTCGGGACGGGCTCGGGCTTGGCTGAGTTCGGGCCGGGCCAGGCCGAACCTAAGAATGTCGGCCCATGCAGGCCTCTACCGCCTGTTCACTTGAAGTGTCAAAAACGGCTTTAAGTTTTCCGCTGAGAACACTGTCTGCACTAACTTCTGGCACCGGAAGGCATTTCCTCCACCTTCTCTATGTCTCAGTGCAGATGCTCTTCCTTTCGCAGGCACGCAATTTTTGGGGTTGATTTATGACCGGAAACTTAGTTGGTCTTCCCATATCTCGTACTTACAGGCATGGTGTGAACATTCTCTTAATGTTTTAAGGGTTTTAAGTGGCACATCTTAGGGAGCTGATCGGACCATTCTTTTATGACTATACCATTCACTGGTCCGATCGAAACTTGATTACGGATGTGTTGTGTTGTGTATTCCTCAGCTCAACCATCGGTTTTAAATCACCTCAATGCTACACACCACTGTGGACTTGGGATTAAGTCTTTATGAATTACTGTATTCACACCTTGTTCACAGTACTTTAAATACATATCACAATAGTAAGTCCTTTTTGTTAGTGGATTGACTTTCTTAACATCGTCACCATACGATGTATGAGTTATTTAGTGATATTTCACTAAATGCGTTTTCCATCATTTTGCACTTCACCACGATATTATGTCCTTTTATTTAATCATGCCCTTTGTGTCGATTAAAGTATTATGGTTGATCAATATTTCACTTTAACTATCTTATATCGCACACATATCATAATGCGTCTACCTTTGACCGAAGCTACTTGCGAAGAGAAGGACTGATCTCACCACATCGTTTTAGTTATGCGCATGTATCCATCTGCATATATGCACATTTTATAGCATCCCCTATGACATCATTTTCTGTATATTTCCCTAATCCTGAAAATGTTAAGAAAGCGATCTCACTCTAACTTCCTACCATTTTTGTCATATTTAAAATGACCCTTAAAATTTTATACATGAAATCAAAATATGATAGTTAACAACTATGACACTGATAAACAAACAATATTCCTAACAATTGAAGAATGAAGCAACGAAGTTAATTATAAACAGAAAATAAGTAAAATTCATAATGTGCTTAATATATTTTGGGGACAAACCATATATTCTGTTTCACTGCCAATCAAACAATTCTATTTTGTGTACCTTATCAGTCAATAAAATACCTCTTGCCTTTGATTAAAGCATGCCAGTCATTCCACTACCAACCTACTCCATCTCAAACTCATCTAGTTTATTGTACAATTGTTTGTGCTGCTCATGCTAAATCTTCTCTAGTTAATCTTGTATGTCTTGTCTTGGATTTATAAATTGCTATATTACATTGCTCTACTGATATTGTATTACCTCACATTAGCTAAGGATAGAAAGTACCACTACTTTGTAGTTTACAGATAATCTAATGAAAAACTGCTTACCTGAAAGTGGGCGGCGATGTCCTCCCACCATGTAGTAATGTAATGTGTCAGGTATTGCCAAGTCACCCAAGCCACTTAACTTGGAGCCTTTACCAAGAACAACAAGTCCTAACGCCAGTCCTGCAGCTAAAGAATATGACTCACGATCCACACTGTTCTCCATTTCTGGTCCAGGAGGGCGACCTAAAATTCAGTGTAACGTACAATTGAATCTATTATCTGAAAAGTGTATTATATCATGCATTCCTCAAAAAATAAGTTAAAATCAGCACCACAAACTCAAACAAAGTCTCAAAATTATGCATAAAATGATGTCAATCGCTATGCACAATGAGACATTAAGCACAAACAAAATAAAAAAAGCATTTAAATACCAGTGTTAATAAATTGAAAAATATGTTGATATTTCTAAACACATTCTGCTCCATTGTTTATATATGCCAACAAACTTAATGTTTTGTATAAGGGCAATGTTTGAGAGGTAGAATTGGAAACAAAGTTTGAGAGTTAGAATTTTTCACTTTTGATTCTACCTCTAAAACATTCTGCTCCAATTTACTTGTAGGTAATTATGTTAATCACAGGACTAGTTTTGGAGAGGGTTCTCCCTGGGAGGATATTTATTAATATGCTCCACTGTTTTAAACATTTCATTTTCATCAGCTTTATACCAGTGTTAACATTACAACTTCTTAAACTACTTTTTTTCATGTGAAGTTCATATAGGCTAAAGATGGAAAGTTGAATCAAGTGCTCAAAAATCCAAAAGTTATGGCCAAAATTCAGATCTCAGATATTCACCACTTCTACCAATAAACTGAAGCTTACATTACTAAACATACCATGATCCTCTCCTATCTAATGTTTAATTTTTACATATATGTATGTATAGCAGAAACCTTCACCTTTGCTTACACTTTTAATTAAGGAAAGCATTTGAGAGGTAGAAATGAAACATAAAAATTTAATGCCACAGCTGGGATTTGAGCCACAGACCCTCTGCTCAAATCCCAGCTGTGGCATTGAATTTTTAAGTTCCAGTTCTACCTCTCAAACATTGCCCACACACGGCTTGTGTATTTAAAGACACCAACAGTAAGTTTGTTGGCATAAATAAATAATAAGGAAAACATGTTTCCGGAGTTCAAGTTGACTGTCAATGTTATTCTTCATGGCTGTTTCTCTCTGATGGTGACCAGGTTAATTTTTTAATGCCACTGAGCAAACTTTCAAAATTGAATACTTGGCCTTTCTTCCCAAATTTTTATATTTTCCCAAACTACTAATTCTGTTCTGACTACAATGTTTGTTAATTTTTAGGTCTCTACTGATGTGTTTTTCTTTCCAAACTGCTAAGCTACCACTGATTCTTTTCTTTCTCCACTGCACTAGTAGTACTGTATTCCAGCCCAAAATTTGACATCACGATTTCATCAGATATACATGTTTTGAGGTCTCCTGCAATGGCCCAAAATTAATTTTTTTAAAGGTTTTTGTGTGAACGCGTGTGGAAAACTCAAATAATCAAAATGATACAGCTTATTTTGCATCCATCTTAATTCCCAATATTATTTGCAAGTCTTTCATTGTAAGTAAAATATTACAAATTACATTTAATAATACAACAGTTGTTTTATGGTGAGGGCACAAATCACTTATATGCCTAGCATGCTGTATTCAAATCAAATGGATATTGTCCTTTATATTACAATGGGAATAACTGAAACATTAAATAAGGAAAAAATGAAGCTATTAACAGTGGAACAAGAATCTAAAGTAAAAACAAATTAGATTAAACTGAAACATTGTTTAAGAACATGGTCAACATTTATATTGTAGTTCAAAAGTATGTATATATAAGCACCCAATGGGAACTTATATCACACTATTAACATACATATAGCTGAGACAGTGCCAAAAGAGTGAATCAATTAAAATACTGTTTTGTCATTATTATTTATTTAAGCCAACAAACATACTGTTGGTGTTCTTAAACACACAAGCCGTATGTGGGCAATGTTTGAGAGGTAGAATTGGAACTGAAAAATTCAATGCAACAGCTGGAATTTGAACCACAGACACTTACCAGGCAGATGCTCTCTCGGTTATAGTTGTGGTTCAAAACCCAGCTGTGGCATTGATTTTTTCAGTTCCGATTCTACCTCTCAAACATTGCCCACATACGGCTTGCAGTTTAAAAACACCAACAGTATGTTTGTTGACATAAATAAATAATAATTACCATCTAAAGGTTATTTAATCCCAGGACATAAAGTACTTACAATAGTAAGTCGCCTTTGTGGTTTACCAGGAGAAAAATACGAACTGGTAGGAGAATGGTTACAGCACCCGCCTGATAAGCAGAGAGTTTGTGGTTCAAATCCCAGCTGTGGCATTGCATTTTTTCAGTTCCAATTTTACCCGTACTATTCTGTCATTTAGGAACTCATCAATACTGTAATACAATTTATTTATAAGGAATTTAGTTAATATGTGTTTAAACTTGGAGAATGGAGTATTGTTCCAAAAGTTTATTAGTAATTTATTGAATAATTTACTACCTATATAATCAGTCTTTTTTTCATGTAGTCTTAGTCAATGTGTTTGGATTATCAGGTCATGTTTTCCTCTTGTGTTGTAATTGTGAGTTGCTGAATTTTGTGGAAGTGACCTGCTACAGAATGGATTAAAATAAAAAAATGCTAGGAAAAGTAAGTAATCATAAAGTTTTAAATGCTTCCCTACATGAGCTACACATTGGCAATTTTGCACTGTATCTGACAGCATGTTTCTGTAAAGATTCTATTGAAGTTCATTTTAGATTCTCACCCCCATAATTCAATTACCATATGTGATTGTTGAAGAAATTAATGCAAAGTAGACCATCTTCGCAGTTTCAGCTGATATGAACTTTGATATATTACGCAAAACCAAAAGTGCTGAACATAGTTTAGTTTCATCTTACTAAAATGTCCGTTCCATGACAGTTTGCTCTCAACAGTTAAACCAAGTACGTAGACCATCTCTACAGGTAAAAAAATCTGATGTGTTGCACTCACATGACTTTCTCTACTCTTGTACTAACCATTCTTACAAACTCTTATTCCTCTATCTTTGTGTTAGTTGAGATAAACATTGTACAAATTATCTTATTATTTCCTTGTAGGTGTAAGAGGAATATTAGAATACAGTAGGCTTTGAGCGATAGTCAAATATTTTAAAGCTTTGAGATCTCGTTCTCTTGCATGCTTAACATGCAAAACAAATTAACAACAATGTTCCATTTCACGAAAGTTTCAAGTTTTCTGAAACTCACACACATAACAAGGAATATCTCCGAAATGGTTCACCCTACAAGAAAATTTATTTTGACATAAATTGTGTATTTCAGTAAGATCTACATTATTTGTATAGTATGATTTGATCTATCTCTAATGGTTTACCAATGAAGCAAAAGTCGTCCAGAGTAAATATGACTACAGGGGCTATAGTCAGAAAATTCAAGATATACATTTCATTTGTCATACAAATATCTCAAACATATGACATTTTAATCAAAATTGTTAGAGCCATTTCAAGAAAATCAAAATTTTCTAAAAATTTTCTATGTAAAGGGTAGTTTAGGGTGGGGCTATTTTCTTCAAAATCTTCGTGCCGCATCCTTGAAAGACATTAAACTTAGATACCAACTTTGGTTTTTAACCGACTTTTCGTTTTTGAGTTATGCTGTCCACAGACACACAATAACACAGACACACACAGACCTTTTTCTAAAAATGCTTTTTTTTTTTTTGGATTCAGGGGGTCTCACATATATTTCCGATGAAATCTTGACATCCAATTTTTGGATGGAATACAATACTTCCCCTACCTACCAGTAGAGAAAGTAATAATATTAACTAAATTAATATGAGGTTCAAAATGAATATTTTCAAAATAAAAAGCTATAAATTCACTCTCTTTTGCATTAACACATAATTTTAAGTTATTAAAATATTGGGTTACAGAATTCACAACTTGATTCATTTGTATTTCTAATATGCTAAGATTATTATTCTTAAAACCTATTGTTGTGTCATCAGCATAGACTTAAACTAGCATCATCAGGTATTTCATTGATAACATCATTAATGTAGAGTATAAACAACAAGTGCCAAGATAGAGCCCTGGGGAACTCCTGATACACTCTTCCTTTCTTAGAAGTTTGAAGACATGATACAATGTCTTTACTTTAAGAAACAAAAATTCCATATTTGCTATTTATCTCAGTGAAATGAGTTTTATTAGTCATAGATGATTTTATGATTTTATTCCAAGATAATATAATTTGTTGAGTAAGATCTCTTTATCTACACAACCGAAAGCTTTGGTGAGATCCAATATGATGCCTGCAAAGTAACTGCCACTATCAATTGCATTGAATATGTATTCAATGAAGGATAATACCACAAATATTGTTAACGTGCCTTGAATAAATCCATTTTGATGAGCAGGTAGCAATTCAAAGTGTTTGAGAAATTTAATAATTTGTGTGTACATTATTTTTTCAACTATTTTTGGCTATTTTTAAATTATCAGGGAATTTTCTTTTGATGGGATTGTTTTAATAATGTTAACAAGGGGATTGACAATAGCATACTTACATGCTTTTATCACTTTGATGGAATTTTATCACATCTGAACCAGCTAGTTGATTTGAGATTATTTATAATATTGAGAACTTCAGAGTTGTTAGTTGGCTCCAGAAATATGGTCTGACTAATGGTATTGTTTCTTACAGAACTATTTGTGTCTTTGTGGGACATATTATCAGCAATGTTGGACCCTATAGAAATAAAATGATTGTTGATTAAGTTAGTAATTCTTTTGGCTCATAGAATATTTCCTGTTATGGAAGATCCTCTAAAATAAAACCTTTCATATCATTACTTCTACCATTCACCAAATAATGTACAGCTACTGAAGTCTGCATACAGCTCCAGTCAACCACCTGAAGGTCAACTTTTTTAGCGACCTCAAAGACGGGTAGCACAGAAAAGGGAAGGATAAGTGGCAAGTAAGCTACAGATGGTTAGCTGTGTATGAGTATAAACACCAATGAGGAAAGGAACATTATTTGACATGGTGCACTCTAATTGATTAACTTGTTATATAATATTGGAACACATTATACTTAGGACTGCCTCAGTAGCGCAGTTGGTAGCGCGCTTGCCTCTGGCATGGAGGAACCAGGTTGGATCCCTGGTACCAGCATGGGGATTTTATCCCCTCAGGAGGTCTGGCACGGGGTGCACTCAGCCTCGTTAGGTCCCGGGGGGACCAATTGAGGGGCAATTTGATGGAGAAGTAGCGGCCCCAGGTCAAAAACTGCATAACTGGCCCGGAGGGATCAGGGCGCTGACCACGTCCCACCCTCCAGTACTGCACCCCACAAATGACGCCTTAGTGGGTAGAGGTGGGGGATGCTGCGACTGGGCAGTAGGTCTTGGCCCTCCATGGGCGGTAGCGCCGGGATTTATATTATACTTAGAATACACCGTATTTGCCCGTGTATAAGATGCACTTTTTTCCTTTGAAAATAGGCCCAAAAACAGCTGTGTCTTATACACCAGTAGCAAGTTAAGGTAGGTACCTATAAGCTCCATTTCTTGAAAATCTCTATGTTTCGGCTTGAAGCAATCCATTGTCAGCTTTTTTGCAAATTTTGAGTATTCTAGTTGTATAGAGTTAAGTGGATGCACATGCACTATTAACAACTTTTTTTATATTGTTCATTCAAGCAGCAGTTATTGTTGTGTTTAACTATGGAGATCTGCTTGTGTCGTACCTATACTGTGGTTTTATTTGTAAACTATGACTGAAAAACGGCATTACTATACTACTGCATTTAGGCAGCAAGTGATTCCATGTGCTAAAGACCATGGAAACAGGGCTGCAGAAATGCATTTCGGGCCACCTCCAACTGAAAATAAAATTATAAGGAATCAGGAGGATGATTTAAAGAAAACACCTTGCAGTAAACAATCTGAGAAAAGTAACGTTAAATGACCAAAACTTGAAGTAGAACTCAATACTTGGATTTTAGAGGACAAGCAGGGATTTCAGTTTCTACAAAAATGATGTTCATCAAGTTAAAGTAATATCCACTAACAAAGGAATCGCTGACTTATGCATAAACATCATGGTGTTCAAGATTGATGAAGAGATATCGGCTTTGTGAGTGGACCAAGACAAAAATATCACAGAAAATACAGGAGAACACGAATAAGAAATAGTTTAATTTCATTGAACTGTCATTAGCACAAGAATAAGAGAAGATGAATTTTGCAGATTTGAGGACGAAAATTAAAAGACGAGCACTTTTTCCTACTTATATTGCCTAGATATTTTATGTATGTGCACATATGTTATAATTGTTTTGCAGCAGATACATTTTTTCTTTATAAAAAGCCTTAAAAGTTGGGGTACATCTTATATGCAGCAAATACAGTAATTTCTTAACATTTTTGTCCCCAATTTGTCCACAAAATATGTGTAAAAACTGAAAATGCACCATTTATTATGTAAAATGTAAACAAAGTATACATACCTATTTCTGAGAGAAGCACTTCTGCTATGTGCCTATGTGCAGTACTTTCAAACAGCAGTCCAATTCCTAGCAGTGCTGCCACTTGTATGTTTTGGGGAATGTCTAATTCTATGGAAGTGGGAGGCAACAGAGCTTCCACATGGATACTCATTAGTTTAGTAGTTGCAACATCCATTGTACCTTTAATAAAACATTGTCTCAAATCAGAGAAATAATAAAAACATAATAAAGAAGAAAAGAAGACATGCCCTTGCAAACTATAAAGTCTCAGAGAAAATGTCTCATAATGGCTTACAAAGAGACCTTTTTAGACCCTTGCCTAAGGTTATATTGGTGATTTTTAGGCAAAAATATAGAAAAATAGTGAGTGACACCTTGGAGATTCCCCTTCCCTTTTTTCCTTCAAGTTTATTAAACTCCCGCTCAATACAAACACCTGCCACTGTGGCGTGGTGGTAACGTGTCTGCCTCACATTCATGAGGTCCCAAGTTCAAATCTCGGTTAGGATAAGTTATCTAGATAAGGTTTTTTCTGAGGTTTCCCTTCATCCTGAGAAGACGAATGTCGGGTAACCTTAAACACTATGAACCTCTGGATCATTTGAGCACCATTTCACTAATTTCATTAATTTCTCATCCAATATGACATAATGTTGGAGGGCGTTAATATAGAGAACTCTACACAAAAAATAAACAAAATGATTACAATTAATGAGGATATTTTGGTAATTTTTTGTTGAAAATACACAGAAAACAATGAGGGTGTCTCCATCTTCCCTCTTAAATTTAACATTTCTTATAGCATCTCAGTTCTAGAGAGACAATGAACAAAATTATTAAAATTTGAGAGGTAGAACTGGAACTTAAAAATTCAATGCCACAACTGGGATTTGAACCACAGACCTTCCGCTTACCGGGCAGCTGCTCTACCACTGAGCTATTGTGACAAACTGCCAGAATGGCATTAAATTCTCAAACCAGTTCGTATTTCTCCTGGTAAACCACAAAGGCAGTCTCACATCACAGACAAATTACCCCAATGGTGACTCACTATTGTAAATACTTTATATCCCAGGATTAAATAACCTTCAGATGGTTATTTAATGGATTTTTAAGTTCCAGTTCTACCTCTCAAACTTTGCCCACACACGGCTTGTGTGTTTAAAAACACCAACAGTAAGTTTGTTGGCATAAATAAATAATGATTAAAATTATTCCAATACATTTAATACAATCCTCCAGAGAGCCTGGAATGGAATTCAAACAGATGATGATTGCCTGATAGTTGTCTACGCAATAAGGGAAAAAACTTGTAAAAGAATATCCAGGTAGCTAATTCCAACCGAGATTTGAACACGTCCCCCTAGTGACAAGTAGACAATATGAACACAGACTTGGGTTCAAAAGATAACCATCATTGATAATAAGACTAGTTCCCAGTCATATTGATAAGTGCAACAAAGTAAAATATTTATTCAGGTACATATCATTTCCTTGATAGGCACTTGTCATAAAAGTACATAACACATCACTGAAATATGTAGCAGATCTAGTGCTTGGCATAGGGGAGAAAATACACAGAGAAATATACTATGTGCATTATATTTTCCAAACTTCTTAAGATTAGTATTAACATCCATTTCTGTTACAAGTGGGGTTTTAGAAACAAACAAACAACGTGTTGTACCAATTAATTGTTCTTTCACATTAGTCACATGTAGGATAAAGATTGGAAGGGTAGAATTAGACTAAACAATTCAAATTCCGGTTATGGCATTGAATTTTTCAGTCTGGTTCTAACTTTCGAAGAAACTGAGCAGGATGGCTTAGGTGGTAATGTCTGTGGCTTGCATTCAGAAGAACATGGGTTCGATTTCCACAGTCAACCTTCCTGACCTTGGGTTTTTGGGGGCTTTCCTAAGTCACTTTGGCAAATGCTGGGAAAGATATTTACCTCACATACCCCATTTCGCTTCCTTTCATTTCATTCATATCATTTTCTCTATCTGGTCTTTCCAGGTTGTAAGAGTCAGCAGATTTGCCAGCGGTACTGCAGTGGTGCTTGCACTATGGAAATACTGTGTAGGCTGAGGGAACGGGGTGCACTGTGGTTGGCCTGCCACCATTCCAGGAGGACTGATTGCTCAGCAAGAACTGGATGTTGGCGGGCTCTCTGTGGTGACCCTGGAACTCCATCAGGCTGAAGAACTACTTGTACCTGTTAGGTACACCAGTTGTAGTTCTGCCTGTGATGAGTTCTGGCTACTTTAGGGTACTTTGATATCATCCTTCCTCCCGGGTTCTGATGCACAATATGCCATTGGCTGATAGGCCAGAAACACTACAGTGATGGACAGATAGACCTTTCCAGAAATGTATTGTCTCATTTTTAATGTGCTTTCATTCTGAGCCTCAAAATACAGACATTAATTTATATCTCATATCAATTTTTAACATGTACTTTGAATGGTAATTATTATTTATTTATGCCAACAAACTTACTGTTGGTGTTTTTAAACACACAAGCCGTGTGTGGGCAAAGTTTGAGAGGTAGAACTGTGGCGTTGAATTTTTAAGTTCCAGTTCTACCTCTCATGTACTTTGAATCTTTTCCTGTTGAAATGTTTACTACTCAAAACATTTGTATCATTGGAAAGGGTAAAATGAGACTGAAAAATTCTAAGCCATAGCTGGGATTTGAACCATGGATCTTCCAGTCTCCCCAATAAACCATACAAGGAACTCTCATACTCATAAGAGATACATACCTTAATGGCGACTTACCATATTGTAAGTATTTAAACTTGAGCTTCTAGTTTAACCAGCTATAAGGTCAATCAATGCAATTAATTGTTCTTCCACACAATAGTCATATGTAAGACAGGATTGGAAAAGGTAGAATGAGACTGAAAAATTCAGTTTGAGATCTTCTTGTGTGATTTAAAACGGAAAATATGAGTTAGAGAATTTAATCTTGTGTTGGCACATTGGCCATGCCAGTTCAGTGGTTAGAGTGGCTGAATGGAGACCGGAAGATCCATGGTTCAAATCCTAGCTATGGCATTGAAATTTTCAGTCCCATTCTATCCTTTCCAACCCTGTTCTACACACAGCTATTGTGTGGAAGAATGATTAGTCTCATTTATACCATTGTTATTTTAAGGCTAATAAAATGCAAAATCCAAGCTCTGTTCATTATTTTTATGCACATTTGCCTAAAAAGTTTTGAAATTATTTCAAATAACAGTCTGCCAAGATATACTTTTATAACCTAATGGTAATAAACCAGAGTTCATTCACAACGCTAAGGAAATACATCATGCTGCTCACCTCTCTTGGTTGCTGCTACACCCAGCAGAAGTCCCACACTCGTCATTTCATGGCATTTTATGAGATACTCAAATGTGTTCAGCTGTGCCAGACTGCTAAGGTGACCATTGAGACCAAGTGCCATAAGGAAACCAGCATGCTCAGTCGGTACTTCATTTGTTCCCTGAATATATTAACAGAATTATAACATGCAGTTTATATGTATACAGTTAATTCATTTGCATAAATAATTTCATTTCAACCCATTATGAGTATGGATACTTATTAAAATGATCTAAATTTCTCAAGTAACATGAGTAAAAGCAAAATTCCTGAGTAAGTTGTGGCTAAATAACCCAGCAAAAATTTTAAGATATTAACCCATTAATGCCCAACCTATTTCTTTCTTTTTCCCTTCTTCCCCCCCCCCCCTCAAAAAAAAAAAAAAAATAAGAAAAACATATGTAATGTATTGGTTTAGCAGTATCTCAACAATATATTTTGTTTGCCTTTTTATTTATCCAGTGTCCCAAAATCATCCAGTCTATAAATAGACCGCTGGGCATTAACGATATCAAAACATACTGTTATGATGAGCGAATACATTTCCATCAAGTTCATGTATTTCATGATTAAACTTTATTTCTTAAAGCAATGACAGACCATTTAAAGCCAGGTTGTCACAGTAGCTTAATGGTTAGAGCACTTTGCCTGGTAAGTCGAGGGTCGTATTCAAATCCCAGCTGTGGCATTGAATTTTTCAGTTCCAACTCTACCTCTTAAACATTGCCCACACACAGCTTGTGTGTTTAAAAATCTTGTTGTTGTTGTTGTTGTTTTCTAGTGCCTTGCATCTGGCAATGAAGCCATTAGTATTTGTGTGTTTAAAAATACCAGCAGTAAAAGTATTCTTCTCTGCTCCACACTAAGCTCTACCTCTAGTGTGCTATTAGTTAACATAATATCTGCATGTGTGTATGTAAACAACAATATCAATATTGCCACCACACAATATCACCTCGTTTCAGATAACTGCTTTTTGTTGTTACATCAATCGTTGCACTATTGAACATCTGAGAGCCATTGTTTTTGCAGTAATCACATATATTACATTGTAAGAAAGAATTCTTAGATCTCAGCTAAGATAATGCGCTTCACTCTTACTGGATGGTAAGAGGCATAGTCCATTATTATCATGCTTTACCAAATCATTTATAGCCACAGTAGAACATTTCTCTGAAATCTTAATGAATACATTCAATATAACAATCTTTTCACTGTTCTTAAAGACTTCCCTCACAGATGTTCAAAAGAAAGCACTTATACCTGATCTTGCTTCCATTATGGCACTAGATCAATAAGCTAATGCTGCAGTTGGCCGCATGGTATTCAAAATAAGAGAACTATGTTCTGCAATAGGCTATAACTTATAAAGAGTATTATTGCAATATATTACATTACAACGGTATATCGCCCGCCTCAGTAGTGTGATGGTTAGCGTGTCTGCCTCACGTTCAAGAGGTCGTGAGTTCGAATCTCGCTTAGGGTAAGTTATCCGGGTAAGGTTTTTTTTCTGAGGTTTTCCCTACCCTGAGAAGACGAATGTCGGGTAACTTAAAGCTCCATGAACCTCGGGCTCATTTGAGCATCATTTCACCCATTTCATTTCATTTATTCGTCCGATATGACACAATTATGGAGGACATTAATTTAAAATAAAAAAAAAAAAGGTACATTCTATATTATAACAACTTTAGTGGTTTATTGAATGCAGATAAGGCAAGAAGCTAAATACGCTATGGAACTATATTGTGGAGGAATACCGGAGTATTAAAACACACCAGTCAATGAAGTTCATTTTTGACACTTGCTTCTGCTTACATCTAATTTATGTTTAGAGTAAATAGGTTATAGTCTCTAGCAATCCAATTTTGCTTTAATTTGATGATTGGAGGAGTAAAATTTAATTTCCAGAGGTACAAAAGCCCCATTCGGATCTTTGTGTGGGCACTACTGCTCCAAGTTCAATGACAAAAAGAGCCTTATATGATCTTCAAGAGGACATGGATCAAGGTCATCTTCAATACTGTCCAGCTATCAACAATATGACATCCTTGAGTGGAAAACTCTGGAGAGCAAGAGAGCAAATGATTTCATTTTCGGAAATCCAGCGTTAGCCAATAACAATTAAATTTGAAAGTATGAGTGCTAGATGAGAGTGAAACTTTTTCAATATATTATTAATTACATCGTTCCTGATTTTGTTTTTGCCTTTAAGCTTCTGTACTATGTCACTGACTTCTCTGTATTATGTCACTGACTTCTTTTGGAGAAATGTGTGCAGGGCATTGGGAATCAGTCAACTGGATTACATGTTACTAAGATTTTATACATGTGTTATATTTACACTTAATTTCTGTTATAAATGGTTCCTTATATTAACAGTGCAATACTTATAGGACTCCTGAAAGCTAAATCAAAAACATACCTTTGGTTTGTTGAACACAATCCATGTGGAGTCAATGTCTAATGCATTAGGAGCAATACGCAGACCAGCTGCCACACCATTATGAAACAGTGGCCAGAGATTCATGTTGGGAACCACTTCAATGTGAGAGAGATCAACAGTTGTACCTCTGGGAGGAGCTCTTCCTGTAAGGCACAGCCTGGGAATGGGAAGTGTTTCAGTCACAACTGGTGCTGCTGTGCGTAGTGTGAACATTCCCCTGGAAAACAAGCAAGACCAAAGTTATCATGCTATCTCATTGCACAGCTACTAAAAGATTATCTCTTTTCTGAGAGTACTACAAATATTCAGGGGTATTACAACTAAGCTCTGTAAATAAACAAGGTTATAGATGGAAATATTAACTGCCAAGTTTTCACATTGTACAAAATGTAAGCTTAAATGATTTTAATGCATTTAATAATTAACAGGTACTCTTTAAACATGTTTTACCTATAGTGAGTTCAGCAAAATTCTAAAGCTAGGATAACTTATAAATTAGTGTCTAAATTGGAAAACAAAACAAACAAAAATTAAATTTGATGTGTTACATTCACATGATTTCTCTAAACTCTATCATTTATTAGTAATTGTACGAAGTATTCTTTCAAAATGTATTTTTTCTATCTACGATACATTTTATTTACATAAACCTTTACAAAAATAGAAACATTACATATTTCTAAAGACACATAGGGATTAGCAATATTCAAATGTTAAAAGAATTAGGCAATATACTGATCTTAAAATTCCATGCTTTTTCCATGCAATAATGGGAAACAACTAAATATTTGTAGGACTTTTAAATACTGATTAGGGAACTGATTTTTATGTACTAAAAAACTTTAAAATATTTTATTTTTTATGCATAAAAAATATAAAAATATGCTTGAAAAATGCAAAAATATTTTGTTTCAATATTACAAAACCATAAATACTTATGTTAAAAAATCATTCACCTTTCATACTGAGGCAGTAGTGGATTGAAAAACACTTCCAGTGAACCACAAAAGCTTTCTTTATGTTTTCCATCACAAACCAATATCGGTTGTCTCGAAACAATGCACAATACAGGGAGAAGTTTTCAACATCACATGAAGATAGTCTTGCATTTTCATCAAACGAATGTCACTGGCACATGCAATTTCAATTTCACCAATGTCTACTGCCCCTTCTGAAATCTTGGAAACTGTATACATAGTATGAAATCCACCAATTTTTTTAACATTCTTTAAATTTCTGTGTAATAGCTTCCACTTTTGGACCTTTGATTGAATTAATTTTTTTCTATGTGTCATGCACTTCATTAACTGTCTCAGTTAACAAGCTGGTTGATTCTATCTCTCAAACATTATCCACATATGGCTTGTGTATTTAAAAACATCAACAGTAAGTTTGTTGGCATAAATAAATAATAAACTGGTTGATGTTTCCAATTTTTGAACGAGTGAAAAGAAAGAATTCAAGAACTGGCTTGAGAATTTAATGCCATTCTGGCAGTTTGTCACAATAGCTCAGTGGTTAGAGCGTCCGCCCGGCAAGCGGAAGGTCTGTGGTTCAAATCCCAGTTGTGGCATTGAATTTTTAAGTTCCAGTTCTACCTCTTAAACTTTGCCCACACACGGCTTGTGTGTTTAAAAACACCAACAGTAAGTTTGTTGGCATAAATAAATAATAAATCAGTTTTTGTTGATCATCCTTTTAACATTTGAGATCAGGGGTGTAAAGGATAGTGATGTGCCTCTTATAACCTCTCCTATCCAAATCCCATCCTCTTCCTGCTCGTGGTGCACCCTGCTTTAACAGATGAGGATCTGGGGACTGAGTCAAAGCGGTATAACTTCCATCAAAGTGGAGGAAACGCCATTTACACATTTACTGCTGACTTGTCACAGCAGTAAGAACGTCCTTCATCTGGCAAATGAAGGAAAGGCTGGTGATATCCTAATGATTTGCCAAGCCTGATCCGGTGGATCCGTAGACCAACGACAGGTGTGTTCCCTCCACATTATGAGAGTTGAGAAGGAATGATTCAACTGCCTACTTGTAAAAAAGAGGTGTCCATAAGAAACAGTTGAAACCTGCTCAATAAATGTTTATGTCTCCTTAACAAGTTTTGATGGAGAAATTGATGCAATTTATACATCCTTACAAAATCTGTTCACCTGGAAAAATAAGTTTTTCAACATAGTCTTCTTATCAGATTTCAAAGCAGCTATTCAAGCTATTATTTCAACTGACTACCCCAAAATGAGTAAAATAAAGGAAATTCATTGTATGATTAAACATCAACAAAATTTAAATAAACGTATTGTTTTTCAATGGATCCTATCCCACTGTGGTATTTCTGGAAATGATCAAGCAGACATGTTGGCCAAGAAGGGTTCCAAAAGTGCTCAAACAACAAAACAAAATATCTCCTATGAAACAGTTAAAAGGTTAATCAAAAACATCTTCACAAAAAGATAATGACGAATATCTTGATTCTTCTGAAAAACTTTATTGGAAGGATCTCCAAAATAAACTTTAAACAATTCCAGATCTACCAAGAAAATCATCAGTTGCAATGTTCAGATTAATCTCAGGCCATCATTGTCTGAGTGGACATTTGTTCAGGATTGAATTAATGACTTCCCCAAAGTGCTGTTTATGTGGAGCACGCACGCACGCACGCACGCACGCACGCACGCACGAACAACATGAACATCACCAGTATGCAAGGTGATAAGTGGGGTGGTGCCCCATTCTGTTGGAACAGATGCTCTCTGGGCTCATCTGACTATGCGATTAGCCATTGTTACAGGATACAAAGATAGATCATCCCTGTTATGGTGTCCTCATAAACGAAAAATGGTTCCTAAACTTTCCTTTGTGACATAATGTAAAAAAGGTTATCTTGAGTGAATCCTGGATGTGCTCAATGTAGACACGTAAGTTTTGTGTGCTCCCATTTGAAGGGTGCCAATCCTTCTTTCTTATTTCCTTCACAAGAGCTTGGTATTGCAACTTCTGATACATGCACTTGAATGTTATTTTTATGTTGTATGCAACATGACAGTTTAACTTTTTTTGGGGGGGGGGGGGGGGGGAGGGGGAGGCAGTTTATATCTTGTCATATCTGACAGTGAATGAATAAAACAGGTGAAGTGATGCTCAAGTGAGTATAGAGCTTAGAGTTATCCATATTGGTATTCTGAGGGAATATGGGAATACCCTGGAAATAAAATTATACAAGTAATCCATACCAAATGAACTCCAGAACAGTTGAATATCAGGCAGATATGCTACCCTTACATCACAATGTTGGGCCAAGCACTTAATGCTTCTTTTAAAATAATTTCTAGACAAACATTTATAGATAACAGTATCATACGAATAGAATAATCACTTTTCATATTAACAGTACAACATATACATTATATATGACAGTTTCTAATGGGTAGAGAAATTCAAGTGAATGTATCACATATTTTTCAGTAACACTTTTTGTTTCAAAGCATTAATTTCTTTATTAGTTACTACAGAGATGGTATAGTTGAGGTGTTGCATTGATAACATACCTGCCAATAGGCAGAGCCATTGTGCGAGTACAAATAGCATAAAGATGTTTCTCCTGCTCTTCTATAAATTCATGGTCAGAAACTTCAGGACGTTGTGTGATAGAGATTGATACTGGTTGAGAGGACTGCAGAAGTCTACGAACTTCCGCCACACGGTGGTCCTTACTAAATCTTAGTTTCAGAATCTGTATCATAAAAAACAGCATTAAATTTTATATTTACAGCATCACAAAACATAATCATAAATGTAAAGACTAGAAACATTCTTACGTACTCACGTTATGTAGCTGTAGAACTAGAACACTTCAATAAAAAGGACTTCTTTAAAACACTGTAACTGTTTTCTTGAATTATCAATAATAAAATGCAATATCATATGCCTTCTAATTCATACTGGAAAACATTTTGCCCTATTTCTATTTTTACTTTTTCTAGATATGTAGAAAATACATTTGAGAATATATGTTGTTATTGTTGTTAGCTAATGCTGGATTTTTGACAATGAAGTCATTAATCCTCTTGCTCTCCAATATATTTGAGAATATATAAATTTGCCCATCTCATGGTTTGGGGATAGGTGTCTGGCTCACGTTCAAGAGATCCCAAGTTCAAATCTTGGCATGGGCAAGTTACCCATATAAGTTTTTTTTCTGGAGGTTTTCTCTTATAAGGTCAGATATCTGTAAGTTGCATGAACCCTGGGCTCATTTGAACATCATTATTTCACCCACTGCAACCATTCATCATTCTATACCTATCAAGTTTAAGGGAGATTAATCTTCAAAGAAAACAAAAAAAATGAAATAAAATAAAAATTCATATAAAAATTACTATGAATAACTTCACTTATCTTGTGGTATAGTTATAAATGCCTAATCATCCTCAGCTTACTGAATGTTTGTTTTGTTGTTATAGTTAATGCCACTAAATAATGAATTTTTTGTTACTGTATTGCCGACTACTGGAAGCTAAACAAATTTGTTCACAGAATCAACTGGCAATATTTCAAAATACATTATGAAATCCTTATTCTTAAAAAAAAAATATTTTTTCTATATCATTAAATCTATTGGTCATTTAAATAATTTAATAATTTAAATTCTGGATTTACTTCAAGATTAAGTTACCAAAAATGTCTGCCACAGCTGTTTTATCAATTTGTAACTCTAAGAACTAAACATTCAATAAGCTGAGATGCAATCAATGGTATTATGAAACTACTCCTGAAGAATTTGTAATCATACCACAATATAAGTAACTGAAATAATTATTATAATTGTATTGCTTCCAATTTTGGCACATTCAATCCCTGAGTTCACATTAGCCTTCGCCATTATAAACATGCTGGTTAAGAAGACCACATAAACCAGCTGGGAGACACCAGAACACTGACCACTTCTAGTACTACACCCCACTCGTAACACCTGTGATGGGCAAAATTAGGCCTTGTTGGCCCGGATGGGCTAATGATGGAAGGCCATGTTACATTCACCTTAGATTAAAATCACACATATTTTAAACATACACACTGTGACCAAGAAGAAGAACAGCTGAATCAAAAATTCATCAACTCTACTGATCCTATTTTCATACTCTGGTAAGCTTCCCATTAATTGGAAATGTTCATATTTTAAAGACCTTTCCTAACCCTTTTCCTGTTACTTCTGATTACTATCCTCAGTTCCAGAAATGCATTGGAATTAAAAGATACATTCATCTGTACCGATGCAAGAAAATAGCATTGGTACTATGAATAAAAGCAGGTATTGTGGATTAAATTAGCAACATACTAAAAATCAGTGGCGTGCATTTAACCCCAGCACTGCTGGGTTAACCGATTTATTCACAAGTTCGAAATTAAAATAATAATTTTGTCAAATGTCAATCAAATATGCACATCGCACATGAACATTACAGTACTTAATATTCAAACTCCCACCCCACCGCTAGGCAGCTATTGATTTTGGCGACTGGGCTTGGACCTGTACTCTCCTCAATACCAGCTTGCCTACTAGTGCTGTATTGACGCATGCATATTGGAACCCTATAGCTAGCGTAGTCCTGTCTGCCAGCTGACAGCAGAGATGACTGTGTACATTTGAATGGTTAGTTCAGTTTCATTCCAGCTTGCTTGGCTTTGACATCATAGAGCAGTCTTTTTATAGTCACGGCAGAGCATAGTCGATCGGTTACAGGGAAACTTCAACATATCGATATGAAAAACATGAAAGAGAGCTAGTGACACACATAAGCGTAGCAACCCTGCAATAATGTTGTCTTTTTATAGGACATAGTATAATAATGTCAAACGATATGAAAAGCTCATAAATTTAAAACTATTAACTGCAATTAAATAATGTTGTTAAGCAACAGTTTATTATTATTATTATTATTATTATTTTTTTTTTAATACGAAAGTGACCCCATTAAAAATGAAAATAAATAGGGAAAAATGTAATAAGTTGGTCATTATGCACATAAGATCAGACTTATATAATGTTGTTGCCACACATGTATTTAGTGATCGGTGAATTCATTGAAAATGAATGTGAGTACCTGTGTAATAGATGATATTCAGAAGAGACCATTTTCGTGCAGACCTTTCCACGTAAAAAAGACCTTATCCAGCAAGGTAGGCCAACTCCAAATTTACCTGATTTAACCAAAAGAACAGCAAAGTTTGCAAGGCATTTTACTTGTTCAAACTATGAGAAATACACATGGTTAGCTGGCAGTAAACAATTAAATGCATTGTTCTGTTGGAACTGTCTATTATTCGGGCAGGACAGACATACTAGCTGGACGAGAACCGGGTACGTTAATTTGGGAAATTTAACAAAAGCTGCAGTTTTCCACAAAGAGTCTGTTGGTCATATTAGAACAACATATATGTTGGCTTCTTTTGGCAGGCTTCGAGTGGATACTCAAATGGGCAATCAATTAAAAAATGAGATTTCTTTCCATAACGAGAAGGTAAGACAAAACAGAGAGCTCCTGAAACGTTTTATACATGCAGTGTGCTTCCTAAGCAAGCAAGAATTTACCTTCAGAGGGCAGGATGAATCTCAGACATCAGTCAATCGAGGCAATTATGTGGAACAGCTGAATATGATCCTTTGTTGAAAACACATTTAGACATCTACGCTTTTTAAAGTAATTTCAAACAGAATACAGAATGATCTCATTGAAGCTGTTGCTTGTTCCTTCCTAGAAGAAATAAAAATGAGAATAAAAGACACGAAATTTGCTTCGGTTTTAGTTGACGAAACAACAGATGTGTCTAACATGGCTCAGCTTCCATTTGTTTTAAGATATATTGTCAGCAAAAAAATTAAAGAAACATTTATTAGCTTTAATGATGTAAGTGAAAACCATACTGCACAAGGAATTGCAGAATTTGTCAGGCAGTACTTAACTGAATTTGAATGCAATGATAAGCTAGTTGCACAATCTTATGATGGGGCTGCTACAATGGCAGGGCAAATAAATGGTATGCAGGCTTTAATTAAAAGTACACACCCAGAAGCTTTATTTATTCACTGCTATGCTCACTGCTTGAATCTGGTTCTGTTTAACACAGTAGACAACATAACTAAATGTAAAATATTTTTCAGTACATTGAATGGTATCTCTGCTTTCTTCTCCCATTCACCAAAAAGAACAAAATTCCTGGACGAATTTCTACAGAAAAGACTTCCCAACGTTTCACCCATCAGGTGGAATTACACAAAGAGATTAGTTAATACAATAGATAGTCATTCGAATGATCTCTGTGATGTTTTCAATGCAATGTCACGGAATCCAAATGACATAGAACGTGAAATATTGGCTCCAGTTAAAGGATATCTCCATACTTTGAGGGAATTAACTTTTTGTTTGAGAGGTAGAACTGGAACTTAAAAATTCAATGCCACATCTGGGATTTGAACCACAGACCTTCCGCTTACCAGGCGGGTGCTCTACCTCTCAAACATTGCCCACACTCGGCTTGTGTGTTTAAAAACACCAACAGTAAGTTTGTTGGCACAAATAAATAATAATCATTTTTTGTTTCTTATCAAGAACTTTCAACAGCATTTTTTCATTTACTTATGTTTTCTACAGTATTCGCCAGGCCAAAGCCTTTGACATTCTTTACTGCAGAGTGAAAATTGAAGAAACTAGACGAAGCATATATTCAATGAGGTGTAAGTTTGAATCAGTTTTTGCTGAAACTGTAAAGCAAGTAGGCAAACCTTCAAAAAAGAGCAGTATTAACTACAAGCAAATATATTGTGAAATATTTGATCACATAGATTCATATCTTGATATGAGGTTCCAAGATTATGGCAAATTAAATTTTTTGGACCTTATTCCTAGGGAAAAGGGAGAATATGATGTGTACAATCATCACTCCCCACAGAATCAATTAACTAGTCTTCTAAATATTATGGTTCTCATTTTGATGAAGGAAGACTTAGAAATGAGTTGACATTTGAGCTACTGGGTATCCTCTCTGAAAAGTCAATGGCTTCATGCTTTCCACAGATTACAACTCTGATTTCCCTAATATGTGCTATACCAGTGTCTACAGCTTCAGTGGAAAGGTAATTTTCTACACTAAACAGAATTAAAACATACCCCAGAAACAAGACTGGTGAGAAAAGACTTTCAAATCTGGCATTACTTTCAATAGAATCTTCTCTACTTGAAGAAATAAGACAGAAAGACACTTTCTTTGATAAAACTGTGCAATTCTTTGCCACCCAAGAGAGAAGAATGGAGTTCACATTTAAATTAATGTGAAGCAGGTTGACACTTTCTACTGGATAACAGGATAGCCTTCGAGAGCCTCATCTACTTTACATTTAAAGTGAGTATCAGTGCATCTGTATTTTATTTTATTCAAGCAACAGTAGACCTGTTGAATAAGTATGCATCCATATCAACGTCTTTATATATATATATATAGGTTATAATGTGCTAAGGGTATGGTAGACTGTAGATATCAGAAAAGTACTTAAGATAACAAATACCCCTACTTTTTATAACCTGATTATTTTGGTATAAGGATTACTTATTTTAAACTACAGGGTGATTTTTCAGTACCATAACCTATACAGCTGGGGTAACTGTTGTGACCACCGCATGCCACTGCTAAAAATGTTATGCTAATCAAAAATATACTTGGTGATATATCTCTTCTATGTCTCCAAAACTAGAATTGAGAACAAAATAACTACTCACCTCTAAATCCATACCCTCCATGCCATCATCCTGGTCAGACTCCACAAGCCGTGTTGCTGTTTTCCTAGCTTCAGTTGCAGGTCCATCTGAGGGCTGTGCACTACTAACAGTTCGTCCTCCGGACTGTGGCAAGTATGAACACAAGTCAATGCTCCCTACTTCAGGTCTAGCATCCTGTTTAGACTGTCGACATTGTGCAGCCAAGTCCTGCCGTACTGCTAGACGGTATGCTGCCTCAGGCCAGTCTGGAGGTGGATCTGCTCTGCAGCTATATATAGCATCATTCAGAAGAAGTGCTATACCAGCTGGAAGTGCCAACTGCTCCCTTCGTGCTAGGCCTTCAACAATAATACAATTTGATTTTGTACATTTAATACTTCAATCAATAAATGATTCATATATTTGTATATTTTGCTAAGGATTCATTAATAACTTATTTTTAGGTTACTATACTGTAGGGTGTTACATCATTTCCTATTGGTACCGTAAGTATTAACGACAAGTCCAACTGGTACCGTACATATTAATGACCAGTTTTAGCCTTGTTGCTATGGGAATTGATAAATGAATTGTAAATTTAGCTTAAATTACCAAATATGTGTTAACAATGATTAACTTATATATCAAGTATTGCAAAAATGTGATATTAGCATTTGGAAGTGATTTTATCTAAGTGTTATTGCAGAACAAGATTTGCCAAAGGTGAGTAGGTTCTTATGCTGTGTAGTAATGATGTTCAAGCATTATTATCATTTGAAAGCATCTTATTTTAACCCTGTGATTAGAAATAATGATTTTATTATGTATGTTGGCAGTACTGCTTTTTGGGTTAATGTCGTCTGCAGTTTAGTGCAATGTCAGCCATACTGAATTCCTGGGAACTGCTGATAAGCTGTTTCCCCTATAGAACTGTCCTGTTATATACAACCTCAAACATTCTATAATCTTCCGAGTATTACCATCCACATATTCAACTACCAGTTCCTCACTCATTCAACAGAGAGTGCTCCTGTAACTGACCTACTAGAGTGCCTTAAAGTAGACTGTTTTCAACAGTCTGATACATAGGCTTTTCTACCTACCTCTCAACAGACCAGAATTCAACAAAGAAAAAGAGACAATCCACAGAATAGCTGAAAACTGTGGCTTCAATAGAACAGACAAAATAAATCCAAATGGCAAAAAAACAAAGATGATATAAGAATCAACCAAACTGTCAATGGAAAAAGAAAACCACAGGTACACAAAGTTCCCATACCATCGAAAAGCCCATACTCAATTCAAGAAAATATTCAAAGATCACAACATTATTCTAGCACCTAAAAACCCACATTCCATCCAAAATGTTGTTGTTAGCTAATGCTGGATTTCTGACAATGAAGTCATTAATCCTCTTGCTCTCCAATATTCCATCCAAAATGTACTACACTCTAAACTGAAGGACATCATACCAGCAATAGAAAAATTGGGAATATACCAATTCAACTGCAAAGACTGCAAACAAATTTATATTGAAACCAATCGATCCTGAACCTACATTGTTAAAAAGCATCTCTAATATGAAATGACTAACAGCCTGAGAGAATATATTCATTCTGAAAAATGAAGATCAAGTCCTCAACTTTGAGTTGCTCCAAACTGAACAACCTCAGTAAGAAATTCCTGGTAAAAAGACATCAGAGGACGAGAGCATTGCAATCTCCACACAACAACACCACATTCCAACAGTTGGCAACAGGTTGAGAGTGAAAGCAAATGAGCTCTTGAAACATGCCCCATTTTTAACCCTTTCCCACGCAAATTGTTTTGCTACTTATGCTGGTCTTCCTCTAATTCATAAAACCGGTTTTCATGTGCACATAAAAGGTTGCCTCATTCAGTTTACTTGAACAGCCAAGATCATTATGGCATGACAAATGGACTGGCCATTCACTGAAAGCTGTAGGTCATGGGTTCGAGTCTAGCAACTGCAGTCAAATGTGCCTGTGGTAAGGAGTGGGAGGGCCCAAGTAAAATAATTGGTATAATGGCACGTGTGGATGACGACAGGGCATCATTTGACTGCAGTTTAATAGATTTTGCTTCTTTCTATTAAAAAACAAAACAAAGAAACCACCAAAATGAAAACTGTAAAAGTATAACATTTTACATTTGAAAACATCTCAAATGTATATATTTTAACAGTCAGAGCAAGTATAACAAGAATATAACAGAAAAAAACATTAAAATACTTTGAAAGATTCATAACATATGAATGACTCCATAGGAATCACTGGGTCTGAAAGGGTTAATAAGTAAATGATGTAGTGTCAGTAAATCCGATTCACTTTACTATCTAGAAGTTAAAAACATTATTGATTTATAAGGTGAAATGTTGAAAAATAAATAAATAAATTAAAAAAATGTTCTCTTATTTCTTGATCAGGGCAACAACATTTAGAGGGTCTGTCATAGGTAGGTAACAGAACTAATTAGTAATTAAGTTTATTGCATAAAATAATACTGATTTATTTAATATTTGTATGATATAACAAACTAGAAGTAAATAAATAAGCATGACAGCTTAACATACCCATTTCTGTCATAAGAAGCACAGCACGACTATATATGTTACATTTTGTACTGCTCTTAGCCTCATTTGTGAATACTTTTTCATTACATTCATTCCTATTACCAGGTGGCACTACTGCTTGTACAAAAGTATCCAATTGAATGTCTGCCATTTCTGATCCCTGTGTCAGCAATGCTATCAACTGAAACAAACAAATTCATAACATTTCAACCACCATACAGCTTTACTTTTCTCATCGGATATAGCTCAAGTCTACTGGTTTCTCTACCAACTACCTACAGTGCATCATAACTCAAAAATTAAAAAGGAAACTTGGTAATAAAGTTGAGCATCTTCACACTACCCTTTACATCCTCCTCAGGAGTGCTTCTAGACATGTAAAGTCCTTTTTGTGCTAAGGGAGATAAGTACTCCATACCTGGAACATTGAGTGGGCCATTGGGCAAAAACTCAATAAGTACAGGAGGTAGGAAACGAAAGTACTCACCCAACTCTAAGATGTAATGCAATCTGTGCCAATGGGGTGCGTGGTATATGGGAGATGTGCTGTTAATGGAGGCTGAGGGATACCAGGCTTACCTCCCTGAGTAATGTAACCTTGCACCAGAGCTTGGGGCTACTCTGGTTGAACTTATATTTTCCCAGTACTTGGAGTGAAAATAGATACATACAAACCAAACTTACAGACTATGGAGGAAGAGGGATTTGCAAAGTAAGAGACCTCAAAATTCCACTCTTCAACAACATTGGGAGCTAAATCAACACAATTAGATCCAGTCAAACCAATAGAGGATAAGACTCCAGAGGATGTAGCGGGTGAGATAACTGAGCAATTAGGAATGATCAAACTTAAAGGTTTGACAGGGGCTCAGAGGAGGAAACTCTTAAGGGAACAAAGGCTCAAGAAGGGAGGAAATAATTGGAGGAAAAAGAGGGGAATATCACCCAAAACCTCTAAAAACCTCTAGGATAGCCAAAGAGACTCCCACAATGTCTGGGAGCAAAAGATCCAGGGATGATAGGACCTAGGATATGCAAAGTTCAGGAGAGAAACTGCCTTCAAAAAGGAGGCAGGAAACAGGGAAACAGACCTACAGTACTCTGGTCAAGACCTCTCAGATGGTCCAGCAAGGATATCCGCTGGTACAAATAACCTCTGAACAAGAGGTATAATTGCAAACTGTTTCAAAAATTTGGGAAGGTATAGGACCCAGATTCAGGAGAGTATATCTGGATAAAGGAGCACTATTTGTGAGGGAGTGAAGACAATTGATCAGCTGAAATAGATGATACCTAAGGTGTCTCCATGGGACACTCTCCTGCTGATTAAATAGCGGGAGAGTTCCGCAAGACTGCAAAGATGTTCTTATGGATCCCTAAGATACTTTAAGACATACCTTCATTGACTCTGATAAGGTTAGGAGCCAGAATCCAAAAATCACAACAGAGGGATGGCGAGTGATCAACCGCAAAGTAGGAGAGAAGGGCCAAACTATTGTGGTTGACATTGATGAAAAGTCTGCAAATACCTGGTGTAAAATTATATTTAGGGTTTTTGCAGATGAGTGTCAGGATGATTAAGGACATCAAAGATAACACCAAGGTGGCACCTGAAAGTGTTGCACATAACCCTGCAACACAATAAAACAGAATCACCTGCACTAAAAAGATTACTGTCAAAAGAACAAGTAGACATAATGGAATTAGCAATGCCGGCCATGAAAGCCTTACCATTTACGCAAGTAGACATAGCTCTGATACAAGAATCCCATGCATTTAGAGTGAGAGTATCAGATCTAGGAACAACTGGAGGTAAATTAACTTATGCCACGAATGAAAAGAAACCAAGAATTTGCATTTATGTAAGGAATGGCATTTCACACATAACTTTCTGTTCAAGAAATTTGGTGACCATTTGGCTTAAACGTCATATGGAAGGGAACACCAGGGAGGCTGTCCTGGGCATCAGGAGAACTGACTTTATATGTAAGGTGTTTGCATATGAAGACAGTTCTCCTCTCTCTCAAGAGGTAAGAGAACTTGAACTACCCAACAGCTGTCAAAGGCTGAATGAACAACTTCTGGTGGGATGTGATGAAAATGCCCACAATTTGATGTGGGGAAGTAAAGACTCTTAACATCAGAGGTGAGCATTTACTGGAGTACCCAGCTGAAAGGAATCCCGAGATGTTCAACAGATAGCAGGATGCTACCTTCCTTAATGCTATAAGAGAGGAAGTAATAGATATCACATTTTGGACCAATTTAATTGGAGGCCATGTGAAACAATGACATGTATCAAAAGAGCCATCTCTTTCTGATTCACATCAGGTTTGACATAGCTATGGGAGAAAAACAGACCATAGTTTACAGGAATCCCAGGAAAACTGACTAGGAACAATTGGAAACTAACAGGGTATCTGGGACATCATAGCAGCATATTAGATGATGTCGGAATCAAGACAACTGCAAAAATTCCTGGAGATTTTATGAAGCCATCTCTCTGTCTTAACAAGTCCTTTAATGTAGTAATTGAAACTAAGGAGAACTGGGAGGCCAATCATCAACACCAAACAGGGGACATTGTATGATTCACTGATGGATTTAAAACAAAAGGCTGAATAGGTGCTGGTAGACAGACAGCACAAGCTGGAGAAGTGGTATCCCTTGGGAGATTTGACCACAGTATTTCAGGCAGAACTGTATGCCATCAGGGCTTGTGTGGAGGAGAGTGAAACGGGTGCTACAGGGAATGTAGCTCAACTATTCCAAAAGATATGTTCATCACCAACCTCTGAAAACAAAAACTTATAAATACAATCTATTGGTGATATTTCAAAATTCATAACGCTGTCACTGTTTTTTAAAATGAATATCTTTTCCCAAACCATTAAATCTATAGGTGCATTTAATTGTTTTAACAATTTAACCTTTGGATTTATTTCATCATTAAATGACCAAAAAATGATCTGCCATAGCTGATTTATCAATCTGTTTATATTTAATATTTCTAAAACGCTCCTTCAATCTAGTCTCCAAATGACATTTAGTTTTACCAATGTAAACCCTGTCATAATACAAACAGCTAAATTGATAAATGCCAGATTTTTTATAATTTGGAATTTTATCCTTTTTAGAAAAATTTAGTAAATTTATTTTGAGGGACAAAAGACATTCCATGTTCTTTGACAATTTTTCTAAATTTTATATTAGCTCATAGATCTTTTGGGTGGTTGAGCATCTGTAGCTATGGTAACTGTTTTAAATAAAGGTCTGAAAATGTGGTGAAAGCACCATGAAACATGTCAGCAGTATTTAAGAGCTTGCAGCAATTACTAAGATAAGTGAAATTTTTAACCTCTGAGTTTGTTTTTATTTTACATATAATATGTGTTAATTTTTTTATTATAATTAGCCATTTTCAAACTATCCCATGTTACAAGCTTAGACTTTCCTAAGTATCAGCTAAAGCACATGCTTGAAAGTTCACAGTTCTTGCATTTTTGTAACGTTCTTTTCTTTCCATCATAAGAGTCTGTTACCACATTTGTATGATATTTTGTACATTCAAAGCTTCTTGCTTAATCCTATTTTCATGTCTGTCATAAGTTTGTAAGTTTCAAGCATGAACTTATTTCATAAGCATCCTTTACTATCTCTTATAATTTATTTTACTCTTAATTTCCAAAAGAAAGTCACAATAAAAAATTTGATGTGTTGCACTCACATGACTTTCTCTACTCTTGTACTAACCATTCTAACAAACTCTTATTCCTATATCTCCATGTTAGTTAAGATAAACATTCGTACAAATTATCTTATTGCTTATGTCCTTGTAGGTGCAAGGGAGATATTAGAATACAGAAGGCTTTGTGCGACAGTCAAATCTTTTTGACCTTTGAGATTCCGTTCTCTTTGAAATATTAACATATAAAAAAATGAACAACGTTGTTGCATTTCGCTAAAGTTCTAAGTTTTCCGAAATTCACACACATAACAAGGAATATCTCCAAAATGGTTCACCCTACAAGAAAATTTATTGAGACATAAATTGTGTATTTTAGCAAGATCTACATTTTTTGTATTGCAAGATTTTGTCTATCTCTAACGGTTTACCAGTTATGCAAAATTCGTCCAGAGTAAATACAACTACAGGGGCTATAGTCAGAAAATTCAAGATACACATTTCATTTGTCATAAAAATATCTCAAACATAAGACATTTTAATCAAAATTGTTAGAGCCATTTTCAAGAAAATCAAAATGTTCGAAAAATGTTCCATGTAAAGGGTAGTTTAGGGTGGGGCTATTTTCTTCAAAATCTTCGTGTCGCATCCTTGAATGACAATAAACTTAAATACCAACTTTGGTTTTTAACCGACTTTTCGTTTTTGAGTTATGCTGTCCACAGACTGACAGACAGACACACAGACACACACACACGGACCTTTTTCTAAAGATACTTTTTTTTGGATTCAGAGGGCTTCAAAACATATATTTCCGGTGAAATCTCGACATCGAACTTTTGGGTGGAATACAATACTTCCCCTACTTACAGTAGAGAAAGTAAAAATGAGCTTACCTTTACCATGTCACGAGTCATCGTATTAACATTATAAATGTATGGAAATGGTTGGGGAATAACTTTCTTCCTTATTAGATGGTACACATGCTGGAATATACTTGGAGGCTCATTAGGCATGAAATTTGGTACCAATATCTTTTGCAGATCAGCTTCTGCAATGTGACTTTCCTTCTGAAAAACAAAGACAAACACTGTACTTAAGCTCAGGCACATTTTTGTTTCAATAAAACTACATATCTGACCAACATAAGCCTACTTCCTGCTAAGGCAGGCAGCTTACTTCTTATAAAAGTGATGAAAACGAAGTGTTTAAAACAGTCGAGCACATTAATAAATTGAAAAATATATTGATATTTATTACTTATTTATGCCAACAAACTTACTATTGGTGTTTCTAAACACACAAGCCGTGTGTGGGCAATCTTTGAGAGGTAGAACTGGAACTTAAAGTACTTGCAATAGTAGGTCACCATTGGGGTAATTGTCTCTGATGTGAGACTGCCTTTGTGGTTTACCAGGAAAAATACGAACTGGTTTGAGAATTCAATGCCATTCTGGCAGTTTGTCACAGTAGCTCAATGGTTAGAGCACCCGCCTGGTAAGCGGAAGGTCTGTGGTTCAAATCCCAGCTGTGGCATTGAATTTTTAAGTTCTAATTCTACCTCCCTCTATGGAAGTTTATTGGCTCACCACTAGATGTCAGCTCTACCAACCACACATCAAACAATATCAGCGAGAATCAATTGGTTGATTCAGATGATGGGAGCAAGTTAAGCTCTTGAAACCGGTTAAGACTAATTACATGCAAGTGATGTTATGAGTTTCAATCCAACTAAGTTTTCATTATAATTTAAGAAATGCAGTGTTAGTACATCTGATTCACTTTACTAACTAGACATCTAAAATAATACTCACCGCAGTATAGTATTTGAGAGGGCATTTGGTGGGAAAATCCTTCCAGTAATGCAATACATATTCATGTAGAGAGAGATCACTTGCCAACTGGTAAAGCAACTGGACCAGTAGAGATAAGCTCTCAGCCATCAGAATATTCAACTTCAAGTCCTGTAACATACACAAAAATGTCTTTATATGCTATATTAGATGAATACAATAATGATCTTCATTGCACCATTAAAATATAAATGAAAACACATTAGCACAATCTTCCTTTCTTAGAAGTTTGAAAACAGTGTTGTTATAATCAATTTAATTTAAAAGGTGAGTCAGTTAATAACACTAAACAACACTTACATTTATAATTTTCCGGAATGCGTTTCGGAGGTTAACTTTTCTCCATTATCAACCAGACAATAACTGGGTTTCCATGGTGCAGATGGCGATGCTTCTTCTGATGTTTCTTCTGGTAACGGTTCAAGGAACTTGCTGAAAATATCTTTCTGGGGAATGTCGAAATTAAATACTCAGTTTTTATTTTTTAAACTGAAGATTTGTTCCCATGTGGACAGCTCTTGTTTTCCAGTTATGTGTTTGAGGAGTTTCGGTTCTGGCTTTATGTCCAAAAGTGAAAAGCAACTGCTGATTTTTCTAATTGTTTACTCTTGATGTTCCTAACGTGTTCCTTGGATCTAATTTCTAAATTTCTTTTGGTTTTTCCTATGTATATTTCACTACAATCACTGCATTCAATTTGGTATATGCTAGATTTTTTGTTAGGTGCAACAGCATCTTTTGTGTTTGATAGCAGCAGGTTTTTTATGGAGTAATGGTTTACTGGTGCTAGCTGAATGTTGTATTCCTTGAACACTTTTTTAAATTTATCAAAGGTCCATGGATGATATGTGAATTTTTTGAATGTCATTTTTGTTTCTGCTGCTGTGAGAGTTACAGTTTCTTTTAGTAATTTTTTCTTTTCTGGTCGTTTTACTTTTTTATCTACTAATTCCTTGGGGAAGCCATTTTTTTGTGCTATTTCAATTATTTTGTAACATTCTGTTTTGTATTCTTCTGCTGGAAGAGGGATGTTCACCAGTCTATGTGTTAAAACTATTGAAGATTGCTTGTTTGTGGCTTCTTGAATTGTAACTATTAGCTTTTATGTAGTTGTCCATCTGCGTTGGTTTTCTGTGAACACCGAAAATGATCATGGAGGAAAGTTAACCTCTGAAACACGTACCGGAAAATTATAAATGTAAGTGTTGTTTAGTGTTATTAATTGACTCACCTTTTAAATTAAATACATTAGCACAATTCTAAAGTAAGAACAAATTAGAAACTAAAAACTTCACTTATCTTAGTATTATTTGCTGACCCTGGGTTTCAAGCTGTGTCCAGCTCATTCTCAATGAATTTGTTTATATGGCTTTGAGAATGAGCTGGACACAGCTTAAAACCCAGGGTCAGCAAATAATACTAAGATAAGTGAAGTTTTTAGTTTCTAATTTGTTCTTACTTTAGAATCTTGTTGCTTCACTGTTAATAGGTTCAATTTTTCCTTATTTAACATTAGCACAAGTTTAGCTTGTTACTCTAAAGAGTCATAAACGCTATCCCTGTCGTGCTCACCAATTAGTTTATTATTCATGTAATTATTCATTAATGGTTGGATGACTGGTGATAGTTATGCAAATTAAACCTTTATATTACCTTCAGTCAGTTATTATACTTGTACATCAATTATCACAAACATGATCACTGAGCAACCATCTTTGACCTAATTCTGGCTGCTGGTATTAGTAGTTGTTTTATGCAACCTTCTCTCTAGCAGCTCTTTTTTCCCTCACTATTTGTTTTAACTCTCTTGACTACGTAGTCACATTGCGACAGATCTGTTAGAAGATAATTGTAGAACGTGTGCAGCAAACAGCTTTCAACTTCTCATCCCTTCCATGCCATCCTGCTTCATCACAAGTCCACAGAGGGAGCAGCGCAGGGCAACTGTACCTCTGCCTCTGTGATGGGCAGATGGCATTAGGGTGCCATCTAGTCTATCTGCATATACATGTACAATTAGCTTTCAAGGTCTCATCCCCATCCTAAACCAACTTGCTTTATCATGAGTCTATAGAGAGAGCAGCGCAAGGCAGCTGTACCTTCACCTCTGTGATGGGCAGATGGCATTAGGTTGTCATCTAGTCTATCTGCATATACATCTACAGTTAGCCTTCAACGTCTCATCCCCATAACATATGACTGTGCTTCAAGACGAGTACACAGAGGGAGCAGTGCTGGGCAACTGTACCTCTGCCTCTGTGATGGCAGATGGCATTAGGGTGCCATCCAGTCTATATTCACACACTATCTGTGGATAGATGGCACAGCATACACTATTACCATCTATTTTTCATTTATACTATTGTTTTAGACTTTGAGTCATGGTACTAATTATCCAATCCAGAATTTACCTTGGTGACTGAGGGAAACAAAAAAGAAAAGAAAAAAGAAAAAGCCAGTCAGATTGGTCCGCCCACAGGATTTGAACCTGAGATCTTCCTCATTTGAGCCTCACCCATTACCATGGAGCCATGATGCTGGGTTTCTCTCTAACAGAGAAATAATAAAATTCTTCACCTATATATTAGCAGAATTTCAAAGTTGAAAATATGGTCTTTGGGTGGATTAAAGAAATAATAACTTATTTTATGTTTTAAATATTGTCTGGCTAAATATCATTTAAATCAAAACATCAACAAGGAAAACAGATATTCCATATCTGTCACTAGACTCTTTATTAGTTCCAACCAAGCAACTATTTTACATTAATGTAAACAGTATCAAATGTTACCAAAGTCTATTTATGGGATATACTACTACAATGATGGTTAATCTTAGTAAACATTTGAATTGAAAAAATGTTTATGTTAACATTATCAAGAATTATAGCATAGTAAGCAATGATTATGGAGTTGCCAAGAGTGTATACTGAAATAATAACACATTCAAGAAGGCAATGCAGCAAAAAGCAAAAGAAATTTAAACAATTTTCCACAGTTCCGCAACATTAGAGGAATTCTTTTTTTGTGAATTTACCAATACACCTATTCATATTTAATAATCCATTGATATGGGTTACTCAAAATCCCAGACAGAATTGTATTTGTTCACAAGTTGGAGTTATGAATTATCTTCCTCATGAAGTGTACAGTCTTCCATGCTTGTCAAATGTTTCATTTCCTTCAACTAGTTCATGCAGACTGCATTATTGTGCTATAGCACACGTCACCTTCTGCTTTTCTGAACTTTTCCTATTATTTTTCCAAAAATGTCACATATGTAGGAAACCAGTGATGGGGCGATATAGCTCGCACAATAATTTTAGATCACTGAAATATTTAAATGTGCGCTTTGATGTGAGTCACTTACCTGCCTTCAGTGGCAGTGTTATCTCACTGTGATGTTGTCATCCCTTCAAGTACAGTTTATTTTATACAGGTCTACATTGGGAAGTCAAGGACGGCAGACAATTCACACAGCATACTGCACCAAGTGACGAGAGATAAGGTCACTTAATACCGGTGATAGAAACACAGAGCTAATATCCCAGGTCGCCAACTGTCCTCTGGGTGAAGGTGAATGTTCCAAATCAAATGCACAAGCTATACCACTCTTTTCTCAATACTCGATACCAATACTCTTTTTTAAACATGATACTCAATATTATGTTCTTATTAGTAGTTTTCTGTATATAAATGTATTCAACTAATTTTGTTTTTGCTCATCTTTTCAGATGGCAGATCATTATGTTCTGATAGCGATGAGAAACTCATACATTGCTTTCCCAATAGATGTTCTGTAAACTTCACTTGGTGTACAATATAACATGTTTATGTAAATTTGTTGCATTCTGTGACTTACCACCACATGAAAATGTTTTTCTGCGTATTTTACACACTGTTCTGTTATTATTAGTACTGTCTGCTTCAAAATAATTCCACACTTCTCAGTTGTTTTATTCCATATCACTGTGTACATAGATAAAGCAAAATATTGAAAGAAATTAGTTGTACAGAATGTTTGAAAGGTATAGTCGTGACCTAAGTTTGACTTGCAAACCACAAACAGAAAGAACAAATATTTACAAGTGCTATATTATCACATCTTAAGTTCTGATTTATTTCAACTAGTGATGTAGAATTTGCTCACCAGAGTAGGTAAATGTAATGATTGAGAGTCAGTAAGTAAGGCTATTGTAGAAACATGATTTAGTGCGACAGCTAAATCAGCTTCATTCACAACTCAGTTAACGCGGCATGTTACATGAGTATGTCTGCTTCTTCCTCCATTGTTTTGCATGTTTTCATTTAGACACAAGAGTCTATGAAATGTTGTATTCATTCAGTCACAGGAAATGCAGTCAAGCTCTATCAAGAACTATAGCCCAGCAACTTTTTGGCGACACATGCAAGGCAATAATGTGAAGTCTCAATTGCTTTCATTCCATATCTAGCACAAAGTTAAATGCAACAACTTTCAATAATGCAAAATTTAAAAATTTAAAATTATTGAAAAAGTACAGACATACTTGAATATCTTCAAGTATCGGAGAGTACTGAGGTATCAATGATATTGAGATCTCACCTTAAAGGAAACTAATTCAAATTTGAGGCAAACAGTATTCTCAATAATTATTTATTTACGCCAACAAACTTACTGTTGGTGTTTTTAAATACACAATCCGTGTGTGGGCAATGTTTGAGAGGTAGAACTGGAACTTAAAAATTCAATGCCACAGCTGGGATTTGAACCACAGACCCTCTGCTTACCATTAAGCTGTGATAACCTGCCAGAATGACACTGAATTCTCAAACCAGTTCGTATTTTTCCTGGTAAACCACAAAGGCAGTCTCACATACAAACAAATATAACCATAAACCAACAACAGGTGTGTTCCTCCAGATATTCTGGGGTTTGTGAGAGAGCGATGTGACCGCCAAAACATAAAAATATGGTGCTCTCTAAAAAGTAGTTACTTTTGCTGCTATATAGCTCTCCATAAATAAAAACACTCAATTTTAATTTCCTTTGATGGCTGCAAGTTATCACAGCTTAATGGTAAGCAACTGACTGGTAAGCGGAGGGTCTGTGGTTCAAATCCCAGCTGTGGCATTGAATTTTTAAGTTCCAGTTCTACCTCTCAAGTATTCTCAATAACATTTAAACATTAAAACTCTACTTCAGAGACATTTCACACAATAAAGCATTTCCATCTTAGACACAGTTTAACTTTTGTTAACATCATTTTTTCAATCGGGACTTTGTGTTTCCAAATGAAGATGTTTTCTAACATTACAAGTACCATGTAGCTGTCATAATTTTAAGAAGTTTAGAATTTAGTTCATTGTTGATTTTCTTTCCATTGCTACCCCTGTGTTTTGTTTAGGTCTAACATTTCTAAAGTACCCACAATCAGGTGGGAATGGATATAACAAATGATTAAGAGGTAAGAGGATAAACAAAAGGGAGGTATGGAACACCATCAAAGAAATCAACCTGGTGACATCTTGATCAAGAAGTTCATTGTACCATCAGAGAGGTGGCTCTACATAGCAATAATTAACACATTCATATGAGAACCACAGTTTAAGAACTGAATCAAAAATACTCATGAGTGAAACCATAAGATTATTTAATCAACTCTACTTATAATTGCAGTGCTATATAGCAATAAAAGTAACAGCTTTTTAGAGAGCACCATGTTTTTACGTTTTGGCAGTCACATCGTTCTCTCACACCCCCAGAATGTCTAGAGGACCACACCTGTCATGGTTTATGGGTCTCACCGATCTGATCGAGATAATAATCAAGATAAATTCACTGTCCATATCCTCTGATTACTAATTAGAGGACACATTACATGCTAAGACAGATCAGCATGTTAGGGGTTAAGGGGTTACAGAAAAATTAGAGAAGAGGCAAGATTGGAAAAATAATAATTTTGTACCCCTCTGGAACCCCCAGTTATAAGAACTGAAAAAGGGTATAGCTAGAAATACAGCTGAACAAACAAAAGCATACCGGATACACAAATATGACGAAAGAAATGTGCCTCACTAAAAAAAGAAGTTAATACTGTTAAAAAGAATAACTTTAACAATTTCTTAGAAAAACAGATTATAGGACAGATGGTAATAAAGCCCATAAGTTCTAAAAATCTGATATGTTGTACTCACACGACTTTTCCTACTCTTGTACTAACCATTCTTACAAACTCTTATTCACCTTCTTCGTGTTAGCTCAGATAAGGCAGTGCCATGGCTGAGCGGTTAGACCATTCACTTACCACCTAGGTGGCCCAGGTTCAATTCCAGGGACCTGCATGTGGTATTCATGGTGGGCAGGTTTTCATTGGATTCTCCGGCTTTCCCCACCACTTATTCCACCAGTTGCTCTATCATCACCTCTCCACTCATAAATTTTACATGCATTTCATATCATCCTCTTCCTCACTATCATACCTGGTGCTGGGTGACCGCCCACTTTCAGGTCTTCACTCTGTCCGGTCCATAGGTACCTCTGCTCCCAGACAGGCATTTGACCCTAGGCACTGTCTTGTAAGTCCTAGGGAGAGTAAGTCCTTCATAAGAGGAGGATAAGCAGGTAAAAAAGAAGTGTTAGCTGAGATAAACATTTGCAGAAATTATCTTATTGTTTATTTTCTTGTAGGTAAAAGGGGAATATGGAAAACAGTAAGCTTTGAGCAATAGTCAAATCTTTTAAAGCTCTGGAATTCCGTTCTCTTTGCATGGCTAAGGTAAAGAAACAATGAATCACGATCTTCCATTTGACAAAAGTTTAAGTTTTCCAAAACTCAAACAAATAACAAGGAATATCTCCAAAATGATTCACTCGACGAAAAAATTTATTTGCAGTAAATTGTGTGTTTTAGGTAGATCTACATTTTTTAACCATCTGTCATGCAAAGAGTAGCTTTGGATGGGAGGATTGTTTTTAAAATCTTTCTGTCGCATCCTTGAAAGATGCTGAACTTAAATTCCAAATTAGAATTTAATCAACCTTTTGTTTTGAGTTATACACACAGACAGGTGCAGACACACACCATACCCAAAATGCTAACACAAATAAGAAGAAAATCTTGGAAATAGTTTATTCCACAAATAAATGCATTCGGACATAAATTGTGTGATTTAACAAGATCTACATTTGATAATTCTCCCGGTCAGGTCGGTGAGACCTGTAAACCAATGACAGGTGTGGTCCTCCAGACATTCTGGGGGTTGTGAGAGAGTGATGTAACTGCCAAAACATAAAAATATGGTGCTCTCTAAAAAGCGGTTACTAATACTGATATTGTTCTCTTCAATATCTTAATATTGGAGAGCAAGAGGGTTAATGACTTCATCATCAGAAACCCAGCATTAGCTAACAACAACATTTTTGTATAGTAAGATTTGGTATAGTGCGATATATGGTTTACCAATTATTCAAAAGTCATCTAGGCGGCGCCGTGGCCGAGCGGTTAGCGCGCTCGCCTACCACCTAGGCGGCCCGGGTTCGATCCCAGGGACCCGCATGTGGTATTCGTGGTGGACGAAGCGGCGTCAGGGCGGGTTTTCTCCGGGTACTCCGGTTTCCCCCGCCATCTCATTCCACCGGTGCTCCATCTTCATGTATCATCAGTGTCACCGCCTGCGGTGCCGTAGTAGTAAAAGCGGGCGTTAAACACTACAACAACAACCAAAAGTCATCTAGAGTAAACGTGACTACATAGGCTATTGCCAGAAAATTCAAAATATAAATCTCATATGTCATAAAAATACCTTAAACATAAGGCATTTTAATACAAATTGTTAGAGCCCTTCATGTCTCATCCTTGAAAGGCATTAAACTTAAATACTAACTTTGGTTTATAGCCAACTTTTCATTTTTGAGTTATGCTACACACACAGGACAAATGGACCTTTTTCTAAAAATGTGATGTGTTACACTCACATGACTTTCTGTACTCTTGTACAAACCATTCTTACAAACTCTTATACCTCTATCTTCTTCGTGTTAGTTGAGATAAGCATTTGTACAAATTATCTTATTGCTTATTACCTTGTAGGTGAAAGGGGAATATTAGAATACAGTAGGCTGTAAACGATAGTCAATTCTTCTAAAGCTTTGAGATCTGGTTCTCTTTGCACGCTTAACATATAAAAAAATCTGACGTGTTGCACTCACATGATTTTCTCCAATCTTCTACTAACCATTCCTACAAACGCTTATTCCTTTGTAGAAATTATCTTATTGCTTATTTCCTTGTAGGTTCAAGGGGAATATTAGAATACAGTAGGCTTTGAACGACAGTCAAATCTTTTAAAGCTTTGTGATCCCATTCTCTTTGCACGCTTAACATACAAAAAAATCTGCTGTGTAGCACGCACATGACTTTCTCTATTCTTGTACTAATCATTCTTACAAACCCTTATTCCTATATCTTCTTCATGTTAGTTAAGATAAACATTTGTACAAATTATCTTATTGCTTATTTCCTTGTAGGTGCAAAGGGAATAGCTTTGTGCGATAGTCAAATCTTTTAAAGCTTTGAGATTCTGTTCTCTCTGCACACTTAAGATATAAAAAAATGAACAATGTTTCACTTCACGAAGGTTTTAAGTTTTCCATAACTCATACACATAACAAGGAAATGGTTCACCCTACAAGAAAATTTATTTCGACATAAATTGTGTATTTTAGCAAGATCTACATTTTTTTGTATAGTATGATTTCGTCTATCTCTAACGGTTTACCAGTTATGCAAAAGTCATCCAAAATAAATACCACTACAGGGGCTATAGCCAGAAAATTCAAGATATACATTTCATTTGTCATAAAAATACCTCAAACATATGACATTTTAATCAAAATTGTTAGAGCCATTTTCAAGAAAATAAAAATTTTCGAAAAATTTTCCATGTAAAGGGTAGTTTAGGATGGGGCTGTTTTCTTCAAAATCTTTGTGTCGCGTCCTTGAAAGATATTAAACTTAAATACCAACTTTGGTTTTTAACCGACTTTTCATTTTTGAGTTATGCTGTCCACAGTCTGACAGACTGACAGACCTTTTTCTTAAAATGCTTCTTTTAGATTCAGGGGGTCTCTAAACATATATTTCCGGTGAAATCTTGACATCAAATTTTTGGAGAGATACAATACTTCCCCTACTTACCAGTAAAGAAAGTAAAAATGCTCTTTTTTGGATTCAGGGGCCTCAAAACAGATATTTTTGATCAAATCTTGACATGAAATTTTTGGATGGAATACAACACTTCCTGTAATTACTATGCATAGTAGAGAGAGTAAAAATAAAAAAATTAAATATGAAAACCACCAAACATTCAAACAGTAACTCCTGAGTATCCTCAAAAAACGACAGTTGCAATCTTCAGGTTGATTATGGGATATATTGTCTGGCAAAACATTTGAATAGAATTGGGATATATTCTTCATCACTCTGTCCTCTATGTGATATTCAAGAGTACATGGACTGAGACCACCTTCAAATATGCCCGGCCATTTCTAGCACCCCATCCATCAGTGAAAAATGTTGGAGAGCAAGAGGACTAATGAATTCATTGTCAGAAATCCAGTATTTGCCAACAACCACCTTTGTTTTATTTTATTCAGTGTATACATTATTTTCCTTTGGAATTAATATAATATTTAACTCTTTTGGTACCTAGCGATTTATTTATGACCAATACCAATTTTTCAGACAGCATATAATAAATACTAGCCTTTAAAAATTCCATTTATCAGGGTGTTTTTAGTGGAACCAAAAAGTTTTGGCATAAGTGTGGAGCAAAACAAATAGAAGCAATTGTAAAATGGAATAGTGTGATAAAGAGTAAATGTTGCTCATTTATTTCAGTTCACCTCACAGTTCAAAAAAGTTACTGTTATTAGTGAGCTGGTGTGCTAACTTACCTCATACAACAGATGCAGAGAGAAAAGTACAAGAGGAATGTTATTGAAAAGTACAGCTCCAGAGTTAACTTTTGGTACGTCAGGACCAGCACTGGTATTATTTGAAATTGCTGCTTCATCATGTATGCACAAGAGACCAGACAGACCATGTCCCAAGTTCTGATGAGTGCTGGAACTTATTAGATTCTTCCAGTCTTCATCAGAACCACAATCAGATTCCCTCCTCTTCTTGCCTCCTACCTCTGACAGCCCAAATGATGCTTCTTCCTGCTGCAGTTTCTCCACGTCATAGCCAAGAAGTGCTGTCAAAATAAATGTCATAAGTAATTATTACTTATTTATGCCAACAAACTTACTGTTGATGTTTTTAAACACACAAGCAGTGTGTGGGCAAAGTTTGAGAGGTAGAACTGGAACTTAAAAATTCAATGCCACAGCTGGGATTTGAACCACAGATCTTCCGACTACCAGGCAGCTGCTCTAACTATTGAGCTACTGTGACAATCTGCCAGAATGGCATTGAATTCTCAAACCAGTTCGTATTTTTCCTGGTAAACCACAAAGGGAGTCTCACGTCAGAGACAAATTACCCCAATGGTGACTTACTATTGTAAGTATGTGTTCCAGGATTAAAGAACCTTCAGATGGTAATTATTATTTATTTATGCCAACAAACTTACTGTTGGTGTTTTTAAACACACAAGCCGTTTGTGGGCAATGTTTGAGAGGTAGAACTGCAACTTAAAAATTCAATGCCATAGCTGGGATTTGAACCACAGACCTTCTGCTTACCATGCGGCTGCTCTAACCATTGAGCTATTGTGACAATCTGCCAGAATGGCATTGAATTCTCAAACCAGTTCGCATTTTTCCTGGTAAACCACAAAGGCAGTCTCACATCAGAGACAAATTACCCCAGGAAAAATGAGAATTCAATGCCATTCTGGCAGATTGTCACAGTAGCTCAATGGTTAGAGCAGCCGCCTGTTAAGCGGACGGTCTGTGGTTCAAATCCCAGCTGTGGCATTGAATTTTTAAGTTCCAGTTCTACCTCTCAAATGTCATAAGTGTTTGAATTAATATAATTTGAGTCAAATTAATACTCAATGCTCCATTTATTTCTAGTATTTACCTATAACAACCGCCTCCATAGCACAGTTGGTAGCGCACTTGCCTCTGACGCGGAGGACATGGGTTGGACCCTGGTAACAGCATGGGGATTTTATCCCCTCTGGGAGATCTCGCACGGGGTGCACTCAGCCTCATTAGGTCCTGGGGAGACCAATTGAGGAGCTACTTGATGGAGAAGTAGCGGTCCCAGGTCAAGAAGGCTGTATAACTGGATGGGAGGGCTCGGGGGGCTGATCACGTCCCGCCATCCAGTTCTAAACCCCACCAATGATGCCTGTAGTGGGTAGAGGTGGGGGACATAGCGGCTGGGTGGAAAGCCTTGGCCCTTCATGGGCTGTTGTGCTAGGAGTTTAGTTTTTTAGTTTTATTTACCTATAACCCATTTCACTAGGTCCATCATTTTATCATCAAATTTATGTCAACTCAATTGACAATGTTAAGAGGGACCTAACAGAATGCATTCTAGGTAAATACTAGGAATAAATGGAGCACAGAGTATTAGTTTGATTTAAACTATATTAATTTTGTACTTCTCTATAATAGTAAAAATATATTTAGGTTACTGTCAATATTGCCTTTCCCCTGTGTATGTATACTAGATGTAGTTATATATGTTAGAAAGCACTTAAAACAATTTGAAGTTAATTCTGAAAAACATAAATGTGACACAAGGAGTAAACAACAGCTAAGCATCGTAAGTCATAGCACAACTATATTCAGTAACAGCACAATGTTGGTATTAAATTATACAATAAATTGCAAGAAAAACTCAAAACTTGCCACCTCAGAGACTATGTTCAAAACAAAGGTAAAACAATTCTTACTGCAGCATACTTTTATTCCATAGAAGAATTCTTATCTTATATATTACTGCATTCTTATACTGAAATTGACAAATCTCACATTTCCAGACAGGTGTCTATGGACCAGAGATGGTAAGAAACTTCCCAATTCACTCAATTTAAAATAAACGCTATAATTATGTCCTTCATTCTAGTTGTAGTTAAAAAATATATTTAACACAATGCAAAAAGAACAATTCTTAACTGATAAATGTTTGTATAAAGCCAACAACTTGTAAACAAACCTTACAGGGCACATGATTTTCTGAAATTGTAACAAAGATGTATACTCTATATTCCTAATATGTCTTATATCATGTATATGATCTACAGGACCAATAAATGAAATGAAAAAGTAGTCTAACATATTAAGAATGGTACCTGAAATGCCTGTTCTCTATGACTGGCTTAAATTACCTGGTGTTTAATATAATGACCTAAATCTAAACAAAAATAGTAACATTCACAAATATAACACTAGGACAAAAGATAATTTTTTAGAAATAGACTTACTGCTATCCTAAACAAAAAATACATATAGAAAAGTACCATACTTAGCACCTGCACGAAGACTTACACATGCATACGATAGAACAATTTATTAAGAAACTAGCTTTCGATTTATACACTAAAATGCCATCACACCACAATACACTTATCACTGCACTTGGACAATATGAAACGACCATTGACAAACACAAGAGACCACTATCCCTATTTGACAGAAACTTGACCAATCCAGACATAAACCATTACCTTGACAACCTCATACAGTAACCTAGTCCACTGACTTTGCTTCCAAGTTACAGGCATCGCACGTGACGTCCATCTCCTACAACGCCCTCCAAGACCTTGCACTAGCTAGCCAAGGCGGACCCAGGAGAGAGGGCTCCCTCGGGAGTGGCACTGGCTTGCACTTGCACTTAAGGCAGACTGCCCGCCAAGTGTGTACTCCAGACGACCAGGCGACACCCGGACTTGAAAGGCAACATTAAAACACAGACACGGCTTTCACCGAGGATGCCAAGCACTGACACGGCTCCCACCGAGGATGCCAAGCACTAACACGGCTCCCACTGTGGATGCCAAGCACTCACATGGCTCCCACTGTGGACGCCAAGCACTGACAAGGCTCCCACTGTGGACGCCAAGCACAGACGAGGCTCCCACTAGGGACGCCTAACATAGAATAAGTAAAACTACTATAAATTATGTTATCACTGTCACCTCCAACTCCCCAGGCTGTAGCCAGGGCTTGATCATGACTGCAGCCCGGTACTTCATCGTTGATACACTCGCATGCACTGCATGCCAGCATGAAAATGTACACTACTGACCGGGGTGCAAATGCGAGACCCGACTATTATACGCACAATCATTCATTAAATTCTCCCCTGCAAGATGGGCATGTCTTCTGTAATTACCAGCTGTTACTGCCCCTGGCAGGCAGCTCTCATCTATCACCACTGAACGCACAGAAGTCTAGACGCGGCTCTGCAAAGAAATGTCTTCCAGTGGGGTTTTTTAGTGAGTAGGCTGCCCGGGTTTGAAGCCAGGGTAGGAGTCTTACACTCGCATGCGTGCATGCGGTTAGGGCATAAGTAGCCTTTTACCCCACCACAAAAAAAAAAAAAAAAAAAAAAGACTGTCCTTGCACGAGTATAAAGAAGGTTAGGTAAAATATGGATGATCATTGTAAAATGTTTTACAGTTGGATATAATAAAGTATGAAGTATTCTCTATTTAATATCATTTATGTTTCTGTTTCACCAAATTTTTTAAACCAATGGGTAATCCACTTTCCCCATTTTTGGCAAACATATACATGAGTTGGAAAGGGTACAATGAGACTAAGATATTCAATGCCATAGCTGGGATTTCAGCCACGGATCTACCGGTTACCGTCCAGCTGCTTTGCATTGATTGACTTTATAATTGGTTAAACTAGAAGCCCGAGACTTAAGTACTTACAATACTTCAGGAATTAAAAGAAATATGAAAGCTACTATTCAAATCCAAAAAAACAATGGAAGAACAAGATAAATCAGAAATAGTTAAAATTGAAGTATGGAAAAGTAACTACCACTATAGAATTTACAGTATCTACAATCCTCCAGACAATACACTACATCTAAATTCTATTCCCATAGTATTCCAAAAGTATTTTAATAGGTGATTTTAATGCACACTCCCCTAGGTGGGGCTACAGAGATATAAATTCAGCAGGAAGAGTCATAGAAGACCTATTAAACTCATCAACAATGGAATTAATATTTAATCCAAATGATCCACCCACTTACCTTCATTATAATGGTTCGAGTACAAATCCTGATCTTCTGATGGTGTCATCTGACACAATTGACAATACAAAAAGAGAAATAATAGAAGACCCAGGTTCAGGCCACAGAATCACCATAAACTCCATAAGAGGTCTAATAAATAAAAGTAACAAACCAAAAGTAAAAACTTCTTGGAATTTTAAAAAAGCAGATTGGTCCAGTTTCCAAAATGAGATAGAAGGGAAGTGTAATATTCTGTTAGAATCAAGAGTTCAAGTCAACAGATGAAATGACTAAAAAAATTTGTGAAATATTATTGACAGCAGCCAAAACACATATCCCCAAAGGAAAGTTAAAGAAATATAGCTACTTTTGGTCTCCATCTTTATCTGAGTTAAAACACGAAAGAAATATAGCAAGAGTCAAAACCGAAAGAACCAAGTGTCCAGAAGATGTACAAAACTGGAGAAGAAAAGCAGCTATTTTTAAGAAAGAATTAATTACAGCAAAGAGGGCCAGTTTCACAAATTTTGTAGAACATATGGACTATAGGAAAGATGGAAATAAAATATACAAATTCCTTAATAAAACAAAATTATCAAAAAATACATCTGAACCATTAAAACATAATAAAAAAAGCTTAACTACAGATAGGGAAATAGCAGAGTCCCTTAACAAGTTTTATGCTCAGTCACAAAGAATACCCCAAGCGTATAAAAAACAATATAAAACTATCAAAAAAACTATCAGAGAAACTAATAAGCCAAAAGATATACGAAATGATATTTTTATTCAGGATTTTAACGAAACAGAACTAGATTTAGCAATAGAACAATTACAGAACAAAAAATCTCCAGGACCTGACAAGATCCACCCAGAGTTTATTAAACACCTTGGCAGGAAAGGAAAAGAAATCCTACTTAAACTGTATAACACGTGTTGGAGAATGACTGTGCCTTCCGACTGGAAAAAAGCCATTATCATCCCAATTTTAAAGAAAAACAAACCCTCAAACAATATTAATAGTTTCAGGCCAATATCTTTGACCAGTGTTATTGCAAAAGTGATGGAAAGAATGGTGGCATCTAGACTTAACTGGTTCCTAGAATATTACAACTTAATTAATAATTCACAGACTGGCTTCAGACAGAATCATAGTACAAGTGAAAATGTACTCCTACTAAGCCAAGACATTTAAATCAGCATATGACTCAGTCTGGAGAAACAAATTAATTGAGAAGTTGCAATCAATAAATAGGTGTGAAAAGTAATATGCTTAAATGGATAACTCAGTTTATTTCACAAAGATTTTGTGCCACAAAATATAATACATACATTTCCAAATATAAACAAACACACCGAGGACTTCCACAAGGTGCTGTTCTGAGCACAATACTCTTTAACATATATATAAATGACCTTCCATCAATAATAAAAACCTTAGAAACCAAAATTGCTTTATTTGCTGACGATGTCATTTGGACTCCAGGCTCTTCAAAAAAAACCTGAATTAATTAAAGACAGAATAGAGACAGCCCTAAACAAAGTACATGAATGGAGCTCCAAAAACCTCATGACTATCAATGTGGAAAAAACAAATTATGAATTATTTACACTAAAATACAAACCAGTTAATATTAACATAAATTATAATGGTAAACCACTCAAAAGCAGTTGATGATGCCAAATACTTAGGCATCACTTTCGACAGAAAGCTAAGTTGGAAAAAACATATAACAAACATCTCAGAAAAGGTTGAAAAGAAACTGCAAATCCTGAAAAGGTTAGCTGGTTGGTACTAAATGGGGCTGCTCAAGGAGAGCCCTTAACACAACATACAAAATGTATGTTAAACCAAACCTCTTGTACTGTTCTGAAGCTTTAATAACAGCAGCAAATGCTAACATCAATAAACTTGAACAAATACAAAATCAGGCTCTTCGCCTAATCACTGGAGCAGTTAAATCCACACCTATTGATGCCATGCTTGCCTTAACACGGACCCCATCAATAACAACAAAAATAGAAGAACAAGCATTGCTCCAACACGAGAAAATGTTAGGACTGCCAAACTCTAAATGGACAGAAGAGAACCTCCCCCCTTCAATCCTTAAAACTCATAGTAGTTTCCTAGAAAAGGTAACACAGATTAAATCCAAATTGAACATTCCTAACACCAGAGAAAATCTACTTATAAGAGAAAATCCATTGGAATTATTGCAACCTACCTTTAGTATGGAATTAATAGAGGAAATAAGTAAATCAGACGCACCAAAAGAAATACAAAAACTTCTAGCTCTGGAAACAATCAATACTAGATATCCCACAGAAGAATGGCTGCACATATATACTGATGGATCCTCCACAGAAAACCTTACTGGAGCTGGAGTTACGTGTTCACATTTTTCCTTTTATCATTCTGTTGGCAGAGACACAACAAATTATGATGGAGAAATAGAAGCTATATACATTGCTCTCCGACAATTATTAAATCTTCCCTTAAATAAATTTAACAAGGCAGTAATTCTTTCAGATTCTAAAGCTGCAATTCAGGGAATATGTTCAACTACTAGAAAGAAGTCAACAAAAATTAGAGAATGCTACAAAATGTTAACATGCTTTTAAGATAGCGTATGTCATATGATCATTATTTCTTCATCTGATTACCCTCCCCTTATGTAGAACTTGCATCCCTAGGACTCTTAAGCCAGTGCCTAGGTTCAGACATCTGTCGGGGAGCAGATAAACCTATGGACTGGGCAAAGAGAAGACCCAACGACAGGTGTGGTCCTCCAGACATTCTGGGGGTTATGAGAGAGCGATGTGACCGCCAAAACATAAAAATATGGTGCTCTCTAAAAAGCGGTTACTATTACTGCTATTGCTCTCTTCAATATCAGTGAAAAATATTGGAGAGCAAGAGGATTAATGACTTCATTGTCAGAAATCCAGCATTAGCCAACAACAACAACAAAATGTTAACACAACTCCAAAAAGTTAATAAGACTGTTCATCTCCAATGGATTCCAGGACACTGTGGAGTCATGGGGAATGAAGCTGCAGACTCACTTGCAAAGAAAGGCACAACAATAAAACAAAAGTCTAAATTCAATTTCTCATATTCCTCAATAAAATGCTTGATCATTAAAAAAATTTCTCATCCATACCTACAAGAAATAGAAACAAATGCCAAAGATAAAAAATGGATTACATTACTTTCCAACCCAGATATAATCCCCCCAGAGACCAAGGAAAACAGCAGTTGCAGCCTTCCGACTATTGACAAATCACGACTGCTTAGCAAGTCATCTCTACAGAATAGGTATCTCAGCTTCACCAATATGTGTCCTGTGTAACGATCCAGCAGAAATGAACGAAGACCACTTGAAGACCTGTGAAGCATTAAGATCAGAAGAAACTACAGTTCAAAAGTATTGGAAAGCACAAAAGCTAATGGCTTCATTGTCAGATGCAAGACACTACAAAACAACAACATTTCGTTCCAATGTGTGTAGTTTCAATGATGAGTTTGTTGGTTCTATAGTAAAAACGCTTTCTCTACACTACAAATAAGCTTTTTATTTTTTTTTTTTTTTTCAAATGTTGTTGTTAGCTAATGCTGGATTTCTGACAATGAAGTCATTAATCCTCTTGCTCTCCAATATTTTTCACTGATGGATGGATTTTGTGTTTGGATTATCCGGAATTTCAGATTTGGACGTTAAGCTTAGTGGGGTTCTATTGTACTTTTAAAATGCATCACTAACTTAAAATAACTAACAATCTGGGCCTAAATTATCTCGGTGACGGGCCCTTAAACCCCACACACTCACTCACTCACTAACAATCTGGGAGAACATTTTCATCTTGAATAACAAAGGTCAGGTTTTCAACTTTGAATTACCTCCAAGCAACAACTTCAGCAAGAAATTCCTTGAAAAGGCACTAGATGAGAATTAATGCAGCAGACTCCAACACAAGGATGCCACCCTCCAGCAGTCAGCATCAGGTTGATGATGGGAGCAACGGCTCTTGAAATGTGTCCCATTTTACATAAATGCAAGTGATGTAGTGTCAGCAAACCGACTCATGTTATCTTCGAAAGTCATTTGTTTATTGTGGTCATACAAAGAGTGGAATTTCAAAGTTGCAATTTTTAAAGGTATAACCATTACTGCAGCCTCCTGTAATACCCTTATACCTATATAAACATCTGAAAGTGTGTAATGAAAAAACGTTAGTTTAACTTCATTTATATGAGAAAGGGAGAAGAATAGTTTATATAAGAGTAGAAAGGGAAAGACAAGTGAATGTAACGCATAAAATCTTTTTTTTTTTTTTTTTTTTTTTTTTTCCCTTTTATATATATTATACTCATTATTTTATTGAATTGACTGACAAAGCCATGAAATTGTATGTAAAATTTCAAATGATGCATAAAGCACAATCATACTGTATTTTTGATTTTTTCCCTACCTCTAATTCAAACTGATCACTTGAGAAACAATTTTACGGACTAAACCGATAAAGTTGACTATTACTTCCAAATTCTGTTTGTCTAGCAGTGCCTTAGTAAATAATCTACTACTGCCAGTACTTCTTATATCTAAAACTGTTTCTATCAAATGTTTTGGTGTCCAAGCTCAGTTTCCTATTCAGCGTACTTACATTAATCATGAAACTGCATAGTCATAAAGCTCAGCTCCTTGACTGTTTTGTTATTCTCATTATACGTTTTAATGTTAACAGTAAGTAACGCAGACACATAACAAATATTAATGACTCACCAAGCAACACTCCACTGAACAACTGCCATTCCTGACTAGGCGAAATATCTTGTGTGCCAGGAGCATTACGCACACCATACCATTTTATGATCACTTGCATAGCCAAATCCCTCTGTAGTACTTGCTTCAGCACACTGAGACAACTTGTTACTGCAACAAGAAAGGTATCATTCTGCAACATTTTTGTTAGGATAGTTCAAACAGCAATGCCCCACATATTTTCCTCAGCTATTAACAAAAATGGAAAGCAACATTTTTGAATGCTTGATTGTTTCTCCCACATCTAAGGTGAGTTTCAAATCACTTCAACAGATGTTGCAGCTATAATGAAAAGTTAAAATGATGCCTGTTGATTCATTAGAAGCAACAAGCTATAAATGAAAATGGGGAATGTCCACCAAAGTTTGTGTGCAGTATGATATACAATAGGCAGGAGCAGTTTTGGGTGATGGTTCAGAGAGTTAAAGTCCCAGGTATGTTGAATGTTCTGCCATAGCCAACATCCAAACACATTGAACCACACAGATATCACTATCCCTGTGTATTTTGTTTCCATACAACAGAGGTGTGTCCTTGATTGTTAAGATACTTAAAATTCAAAAGACTGCTTAAAACGTGTTTCATAAACTTAGCAACATATCAGCCAAATAGGTTGGACAGTGCTTCCCCAACCACCCTACAGCACATATCTGATACTGTTGCACATCCATCTATTTGGGTCTTGTTAAACTTTGAAGCAGCTTCCTTCCTAAGCCCTCAAAACTAGATGCAAAAATACTGAGGCATGGCAAGTCGTCCTTCACTTGCCTTATCAATGACGAATCAAGAACAGGATGTAAAATTGTAAGACTTTTATTGAATATTTAATTGCGAAATGATAAAAAAGTGAATAAAGTATGGTATACACACCTGAAGCTGTTAAGTGAAGCAAATATAACCCACCAATGTAACAAATAATGTAGAGACCACAGGCTTCATTTATCTTAAATATGTGATGTAAATTCTTGAAACACCACATACATAAGATAAGTAAGCCTATCACCTCAAAATTATTTGTCATATTGGTGAATAAAGTTTGTTTATGGTCGTTTAAAAACACAAATTATTAATAGATTTCACATCGAACCTCACCATGCCTGAGGATATAATAGAAAGGAATCATACAGCTAGACAACTGTGGCTATGCTGAAGCTTTCAAACAGCTTCAAATTGTGCCACAATTGTGCCTTCACAGAAGGTGAAGGAAAATGTTAAAATATCTTATAAACCTTTTATAAAACCACTACAACTTTCATTGTGTGTATACTTGCCAAATTCCCAAAATTGAAACTCAAAACTTTTCCTCATCTAGCAAAGCCTAATCATTTTAAAATTACATAAAATTTAGAATGCACAAAATGTTGGTGCAGTAAATGTGCAAAAATTACATTTATATAGGAGGACATAGGAGCTCCATTTTATTAGAATCCTTGAAGACATGTGAGTAGTGTTTCTTTCTTCTGTCACACATGGGAAAGTCCTACCTGGTACCACAATAAAATACATTCCATGGGCAAACCATTGGCAAGTAGGTGTGTGGAGCTTATCATGAAGATGACAACCAAGCAATGAAGAAGTGACATGCACAGGACGAAAGCTAGTATCAGAAAGGAATATATAAATGAATTCTGTCCTGGCTCAAAGTCAAACAACATGATAAGGACTTTCTTAAATATAACAAACATCTAGAAACTAAAAGCTTCACTTATCTTAGTATTTGCTGCAAGTTCTTATAAACAAGAGCACTGAGGATATGATGAATGCATCATGAAACTAGTTTGGGTTTAATTTCAAGAACTTGCAGCAAGTACTAAGATAAGTGAAGCTTTTGGTCTCTAGATATTTATTATATTTAAGATTTGCATTGCTTCGCTGTTAGCAACTTCAGTTTTTTATTTAATGATAAGGATTGTGTAGAAAAATAGTACTTATAAAAGTAAATTATCTTCAATAAATACATTCTGAGAAAAAATATGTGAGGCATTATTTTTGCAAGACTCTCATTTGTTTAAGAGGTGGAATCATGACTGAAAAATTCAATGCCATAGCTGGGATTTGAACCATGGATCTTCCGCTTATCAAGCAGCTGCTCTAGTTACTAAGCTACCATGGACAACTTCCCAATATGACATTAAATTCCCCAGCTGATTTGTACTCATTCCCAGTTAGACCACAAAGGAATCTCACATCAGAGATAAATACCCCAAGGGTGACTTACAATTGTAAGTACTTTATGTCCCGGGTTTAAGTAACCTTTAGATGGTAATTATTATTTATTTATGCCAACAAGCTTACTGCTGGTATTTTTAAACACACAAGCTGTGTCTGGGCAATGTTTCTAAATTTACTCATTTGTTACTGAAGTCTATTCTTCAATTAATTACAGAAGGACCTACCTAGTGGACTGGAGCAGAGTTGTGGTAGAGAGATACGAAACAGAGATCCATCCTTATATTCCTGCAACATACATAAACACCTTATCAATGGATTAAAAAGTAGAACTTCACTTTGACTGAATAGTCCTGGTATTATAAAATACATTTGAAGCTTATTAGCATTCTAATGAGCCATACAGCATACATTTATTGGGGAAATACAAGCACACTTTCGCACATTATGAAAATCCATGTGCAGTGAATGGCAGAGATTGGGCTACAGTCTCATACAAACAATGCATCATTGTGAACAGAAGTGAAGCTTTAGAGTACACAACTTCTAAGGTCAAGCCAGTAGGAGGTAATAAGAAAATGTAACCTTGACCTTGCCTTTTATCAAACATATTGTAACAAAATAACTCAATCCTTTACCTTTTATCACTTACTCTTTATTTATTTCCTTTCCTTGCATCAGTACTGGCTTCAAATAACACATACACTAACACAAACACAATTGTTCATCAACTCTTGACATGCAAAAACCAACTAGACCCTTAACATAACAACAGCCATAGAATAACAACGTAACGAATGCTCTCAGTCTACTCCATCGCATGGTGCTTTTCAAAGCCACCTCAAACTGCATTGCCTAGCAGCAGACTTTGCTGTTCTATGTTAACTATGTCAACTGCTCCTCCCTCAAGGCTGGTTGACCCAACCAGCTCCACTGGCATCTTCCCTCAGGGCAGCCCTTGGATGCGGTACACTGCATTGCCAATCCTCTTTTCCTCTTAGAGTGGGCCTTGTTCTTTGTTGATGGATGGCGCCCCTCTGTCTGGGTGAGTTTGATAGTTCCCTGAGTAGAAAGCTCCTCATTAATCTTTGTCAATAGCTCTGCCTTTAACTTCTTCATCCCGAATTCAATTTTCACCTTCATTTTCTCCATTCTGGAATTCATTTTGGTCTTCATCTGCTGCATCTCAGTGCTTTTCCAACATTGCCTCCATTGTGGTTTGTACATCCCACTTCTGACATCACTGTAACAAAATGGCTAGTCCATTTATCTTTTACCACTTTGTTTTCATTAATCACATGGATAACAACTGGCAATAATAAAAACAGGTATAAGAAATCAATTTCCACTTGACTATTTACTCTTACTACAACTGACTCTTCACTCATGCTGCTTCACTATCCTTGAGAATTCCTGGCACCTTTTCTTGAAGCTTCAAGAAACTGCGCCACAGAGCGTTTTTCTAAGCTGCCTATATCACATGCTGCATAGCAGTATTGTCATATGAAGTAGCTGACATTTACTCTTCTTGCCAATGTGAGTGGCAGTGGCGGATGTAGTCCAAATATAAAACATGAAATTACAAAAGCAGCAGTGTAAGAAATGATGCAGAGTACATATTGTGTTTTCATAGACTTGTTTAATCAACAACTACAATGAAAAATGGTGATGACCAAGCAGATTGTCATGAGTACGTAAGTATTGGCAGTGCAGAAGATTTTAAGTGTTATAGCAAATTATTATTTATTTAAGAGGTTGAATCAGAAACTGAAAAATTCAATGCCATAGCCGGGATTTGAACCATAGATCTTCCGCTTATCGAGCGGCTGCACACAAGCCCACACACGGCTTGTGTGTTTAAAAACACCAGCAGTAAGCTTGTTGGCATTAATAAATAATAATTATTATTTATTTATTTATGCCAAACTTAGTGTTGGTACATTTAAACACACAAGCCATGTGTGGGCAATGTTTGAAAGCACACACCTTCCGCTTACTGTACGGTTGCTCTAACCATTAAGCTACTGTGACAACTTGCCAGCATGAGACTGAGTTCTCCAACCACTTTGTATTTTTCCCAGTAGAGGAAAGTTTCGAAAACTAAGTAATGGACATATAAATATCTACATTTATAAAATATTCTAGTGGAGATGTGATGAGTTATATGGTAGTGAAGAGAAGGAACACTGAAGAGATTATTGAGTTTGGGGATCTGCATTCAGCAGCTACTGAAAATTGATAGCATAAATATTGTGGTAGATTGAATTAAAAATAACTTTAATCAGAAAATAAATTGCTATTTAAAAGCAGATCCTTACATTTCCTCTGCACCTATACACCCATGAGATAAGACCTGAGCTGACTAGCCAACTGACTGTTTCATAATTGGCTTCAAAATGTGGGGCTGCATCTATACGTAGACAACTATGAGCACTTAGCACTATAAGGAAGCACTGTAGTACACATTATAGATTCAGATACAATTATTATTATTGTTGTTATTGTCATCATCATCATCACCATCATTGTTGTCGTTATTGTCATTATTGTTGTTGCTTCAAATCTGTAATTAATTCTTATTAATGAAGTAATGTCATTAACTAAATAATTAACTTATTTCATCACATAATGGTCACACCTTTATTTATAGACAAGCAATTAGGACTTAAGCATTTCACCACATAATCGTCACATTAATATTCCAGGTGTTCACTATCAAAAAATATGAAAAAATAGTGTGCCACCACTACAGCCTGTTAGGTCTATGGGAGAGAGTACGGAGTATGCAACGTATTGTAATATATTCTTCATTGCCAATGGCATCAGTTTACTGACTGCCCAGATGGAGGCTAGCCCTTAAATGAATCTGATTGGTTCAAGTACCTAAAGCACAGGAATTAGCAGTTGTGACTATGCAATAAGGGAATGAAGCATTAAGGCATGTGAACCATTTGGTTAGAGTGTGCCAAGTCAATAACCATCATTCTTCCAATTGTGTAAGGCTGTTTCTTTCTATAATTATTCTAACGAGTGCTTATTTTGTGAAACACAAGTATAGGGAAATACAGAACTTATTCAGCAGGTTTTAAACTAAGAGTGATTGCATTCGCAGAATCAAGGTGTAAAAGGGAGTTAGCCAAATTACAGACTTGTTCAGTAGTCCAGGAACATCAACTCCAGTTACAACGTATACACGATTCAACAGTACCGAAAATGCTTTTGTAACTCATAACATGTATTTTAATTCACTAAATACAAAGACACATCTTCTTCTAAGCATTACAGCCCACTGTGGGCTTCAGCTTCCCTTAGCTTTTGCTTCCATTCATCCCTATCCATAGCCTTCCTATTCCATATCCTAACATTGAGTAGCTGCATTGCATCCTTTCTCACAGTGTCTTCCCGTCTTCCCCTTGGTGTTCCTTTTGGTCTGGGCTTATAAACTTTTCCGTCCAATATTTTCTTGGGGATACGTTTATCTGTCATCCTTGCCACATGGCCGGCCCATTTCAGTCTCCTTAGTTTTATATATTTCCCAATATCCACCTCCTTATATAGTTTATATATTTCTTTATTCCACCTTATTCACCATCTTCCATTCTCTTGTATTGGACCTTAGATCCTTCTCAGGATTTTCCTTTCAAATGTGCCTAACATTTTCTCAGAACTGGAGGTTAACGTCCAACATTCACATCCATATATCAGCACAGTCTTGATTAACGTTTTGTATAGCCTAATCTTAGTTTTCCTGCTTATATTTTTGTTTTTAAACAAATTCTGAAGTGAATAATATGCCTTGTTTGCAGCCAATATTCAAACTTTAATTTCTTTACTTTCGTCATTATTTTGATCCACCATTGTACCTAAATATTTGAAACTGTCTACTACTTCTATCTTATTGTTGCCTATCGTCCAAGCAACATTATTTCTCTTATTTTGTCTATTTTGTATCATTATTTTAATTTTTTCTGTGTTGACTTTAAGACCAATTAATCTAGCCTTGCTGTTCAACTCATTATACAAATCTATCATAGTGTTTTTCTTTCTCCCTATAATGCTAATGTCGTCTGCGTATGCTACTAATTGTGCTAGTATATAATATATTGTGGAATTAGTATCTACATTTAGCTGTCTTATTATATACTCCAGTGTCAGATTAAATAATACTGGTGCTAATCCATCTCCTTGTTTAAGCCCATTCTCAATTTTAAAGCTATCTGTTAAACTATTCCTAATTTGAACATGTGCTGTTGTGTTTTCCATAGTAGCCTTTATTAATCTACAAAGACACATAGTTATCTTTTTAATTATTATTATTATTATTATTATTATTATTATTATTATTATTATTATTATTATTATTTTTTTTTTTTTTTTTTTTTTTTTTTTTTTTTTTTTTTTTTTTTTTTTTTAAATTTACAGGAGTAGCTGTTCTATTGTGGTACCAGCATAATTTTTGTTTCCCCTTCTCCCTCTCTCCTTTCTTTCCAACTACAAACAGTTTAATGTGGCATGTTTCAATAAGTTCAAACTCGCTCTTAGTGCTGTTACCATACACTAATTAAAAGTTAACATAGTCTTAAATAATTTATTCTTTGCATAATGGTCACACCATGTATTTTTACTTTATAAAGAAGGCATAAAAAGTGTGACAATTCTGCAATGACATACGGTGTATGTTTACTTGTAACTTGAGACACTCACAAGAGTAACTCTGTTGCCAGCAGCATCTCGAAGATTCGTTAGTTGCTCCTGTTTTACAATAGATTCTTCTCCTGACACAGATGACTTAAAGAGTGCCCGTCCATCATGTGCTGGTGGTACAGGAGATAATAGATAAACCTCCTCATCAAATTTTGGCTCACCAGCAGAGTGTTGTCCTGATACTAATAAACTGCTCCTCCTAAAATATAATAATATTTACTAATAATTACAGCACTGAGAAAATATATTTGACAGAAACAATGACAGGATAAGCTCCTGAGATTATGGATTGATAAGAGTCTAAAATGACTTGTGGACATCAAAAACGCCGATGTTACTTTATGTTACTTAAGGCAATGTATTGATGAATTTGACCCAAATTACTAAAAAATTGTATTTTTACTTTTTGCATCAGCAGCATAAGAGCATCTTGTTTCAAGGTCTCTATCTCTCTCTTACTTCCCACCCATACGTTTACAACAGGATCGTCCTTGTGTGACATAGGTTATACCTTACTTCACATGTTAGTTCCAACATTATTAATCATTACCAAAGGTTGAGATGTTTTCCCCTTGCTACTGTTGCTCCTTGATGGGGTTATTTAATACATATATCATGTTTGTCATATGCTGGATAGATTAAGAATCAGATAGCAACAGACAAATTTCAGTATCAAAGACAATATGCTCCTTAATGAAATTGGTGAGACAAAAGTAAATTCATATCTTGCTTTCACTTGACCATCTTTCTTTGGAAATGTTGTTTTAATATTCTAGGTACTTTTAATCATGAATCCATTTTAACATTTAACACTACAGTATCCAGTAGTAAATATGGTGCCAAACACATTATAAAATACTGATAAAACCAGTAATGCATTGAGACAGAATATTGTAAGACCCCAAAAGGAAATCATTTATGTAAATATTTATTGCAAATGTAATTTATTTTTGATGTTGATACAAATTAGTTGAGTAACGAAAACGTGTTGCTATTTTTCATTGTTAAGAAAAGTAAAGTTGTTTAAAAATGTCATAAATGTTAAGTTTCACATTTAAATTTAATATGCATAAATAAAAGAATCATATATATTTAATATTAAAAGAGAAGGGAGAATAGCTAGAGATCGCTTCCCTAACAATACGGGAACTATTAATGCAGAAAAATATAAAATGAAGGCATACGCGGATGTATACAAAAAAAAGATAGCATCATGTATACAAAGTAGTGCTAAAATTGTTAATGGCGTCAGTATGGTATAGATGTATAGACGTGTTTTTGCAACGCTAGTGAATACGGATTTAAAAAACTGTGTAAAAGTGTAAAGACAATCAAAATAATACAAAAAGGTGTAACAAAAGTTAATCAATTATAACAAGTGTAAAAAGAGACGAAAAAGGTGCTAATAAAGTGATATAAATAGTGAAGTTGCATCGCGTGTTTATTCATTCCACCTAGTACCACGCCCGGAGAGAAATAGTAGTCTCATTGCCCAACCCGAAGACAAACTTCATTATAAAAACAGCACCAGCATCATAATAAGTGGTAAAAATCACATAAAAGTTATGATGAAAATGAAGTGTTAAAAACAGTAGAACATGTTATTAAAATCTTGGTTAAAACACTTGTCAGCATTTAAAAACACTTGTTGCTCCACTTCAAAAGGATATAAAGTAAGAAGCAACAAGTGCTCCTTAAATGTTGGCAAGTGTCTTAACTAAGATCAAGGTAAAAATCATCGTTTAAAGACTACACTGCACATTCTATATCCTCATACAGTACTTAAGATACATAACATTATCATGTACTATGTTACATAAAGAGCAAATTACTAACCTTGGAAAAGGAGAGCTGCCACGGAATTGATTGCCGAGACTCATAGATAGATATGAAGAGGTGGTAAGTGCTGAAGAAATGCCAGCCACATGCAGTTTACCCACAAGGTTCATACCAGAGTAAAGTGTGATACCACCATTCATATCTACTGTCGCTATCATACACAATTTCTGCAACAAAAACAAATACACAAGAACTGTAAATTTCATACATTAACAGCTTATCTCCCTCTGTTTCTCTAAACCTTTTTTTTTAACTTAATCTCTTAACATAGAAGTCCAAGTATACTTGTGTTTTTAATTTTGACAAAATAATAAAATGCCTAGCATGCTCAGACTTAACATTTCCAACCGACATAAGTTTTAAAAGGCCAAATTTGCTCGTTCTTTCTCATGTTTTAATAGTCCCTTGATTCTTTCTCTAGATTTCACTGTGGTTTCATATTTTGAATTTATATTTCTACCAACAGGTGTCTCTTGAATCAGCCAGTTCATCAATATTTTTCTGCACATTTTTGTTCATACTATAAGTCTCTATTATGCCAGGATTAGGATGAATGTAACGTAACATGACAACGCAACAAGACATACATAAAGTAAGAAACTAGAAGGGCTACTAGGATGCACTTAACGTAACGTAATGGGAATGATTCTGATTGATTATTCTTCTACTCGGCAGACATGGCAGATACTGGAAGCAGCTCTTTTTTTCTAATCAGAGGTTATGTTTTCCAAAAACGAAAAGAAAGAGAATAAGAAAATATGAAGTATTGGGAGCTAAATAAAAGAAACAGAGAAAGAATTTTGATGCAAATAGTTACATAGAGAAGCACAGTTTATTCCTGCATGGCACTTATCGCTGATTGGTTCAGTTAGTCATGTAATCTCCAAACTTGACATAACATGAAAGCATAGTTTCGCATTGCCAAACTCTTACATTACATCGTGCTAAGTTGACCCTAACTAGCTCCATTTAATATATGTTAGACTTTCCTGTTATGTGCCTTTGCATTCAGTTACATTATGTTCATCATAATCCTGACATTACAGTCTGTTCTTACAGTTTATGTATTGCTTCTCACACTTTATGAAACTAGAGTGTGAAGAAGAGTTAAATATTGAATTTAGTGAGTCTGAAAGTTCTATGAGATAGTTCATAGATAGCTATGAGGAGACTTCAGGAGAAAGTGATGAATCAGTTTCATCTAAGAAGGATATTGCAAGTTTCAGAGTGTAGTGTGAAACTGATCCTTCTAGGTCAGTTATGTCAACGTTGGTGCTGCAAAGTTGGCTTGAATGCACTGGGAGCACAGGGCAGCAATGAAGAGGGTTTCTTGCACTGCCATACAATTATACAGTTGCAGTGTTGTCACTGAAAACTTTATTTCTCCATTTTCTTCTTTCCATGTGAATTTTCTAATTCTTTAAAATTGGGATGTAAGTTATTGGAAAGGCACATACATAAACTATCACGCAAACTATCGTCGCTGATCCGAGACCTATGCTGATTTTTCAGCAACTTCATTATGGAGAACTCCTGCTCACACTTGTAAGTGCTGCCAAACACAGCTACTATTTTTGTTAATAAGATTTGAAAAGTATGAATCAAGAAGACCTATGTAGAATTCTACAGCACTGAGTGTAGTGCATTTTTCAGCGAGTTGATGGTCACATCTCAACTCGATTAGCTCCATTTGAATTGCTGCATATTAAATCTCATTAACTTTTGCTGAAAGGAGCATGTCAAAAATACAAAACATTTTTTCCAATTTTTGTGTATCAACATAACAAGTGCCAAATGAATTCTGCTCTTCCCAAGCTGAATCAAAATATTTGATATTGGAAACAGAAGATGTAGTAGGTTTTGATAGAGCCATGGCTACGTACACCTGAGTTCAATATTTTGAGTACCCTTAGATACAGTATCCCTCTCAGGGTCGAGGGAGTTCATCGTACAGTCACTTGGTGCACTGAAGGTCGAAGAGCATACTGCCATTGCATTTGGAGCACTTTTGCTACCAGTAGCGTCTGTTGACATGACTGTTCTAGGCCTTCAGAGTATTTCATACAGCCACAAATATGTAAACAATGGTTCTAACATTTATTATTTATTGTTGCTCTTCATTTCTTAGAGCCTCAATGTCCAAGGTTTGGTTTGTATGTGTAATTTCAGCAAAAAAAAAAGGTTAAACATATCAAGCGAGCTTTTAATTTAGGGGATATTCAGGAATTAAAATTTCCTTGTTGAAATAGGTGGTAAAAGAGCCATTACATTGTAAATTAATAAGTATGCTAAGAGCTTAATGTTGCTCAAGTCAGAATCTTTGATGAAAAGGTTTCAGGGGGGACAAAATCTGTGACAGACACATGAGTTTCTCTCCAATTACCAATACATTGGATCTTTTTGTATATAAGGAGCATAAAAATGTAAACAAACTTTAATAATGGTTATCTAAGCTATTTATTTAAATTCCACAGTAAGTTGTGGCATCAGTGTACAGTATTATTTATATTGTCTCTAATGATGTAACTAAACAGTTGTGTGGTAGCGCTGCTGCATAGCGAGACCTTGGTTCAATTCCCAGTACCAGCATGAGGATTTTATTCTGCTATGAGACCTAGACCAGAGTGCACTCAGCCTCATGAGGTATCTGAGGGGCCAATTAAGGAGCTACTTGACTGAGCTGGTTGTGAAGACTGCATATACCAGCTGAAAGGGACTAGATCACTGACCACATCCCACCCTCCACTATTAGACCCTGCTCATGACATCTGTGGTGGGCAGAGGTGGAAGGATGCAGTGGCCAGGCAGTAGGCCTTGGCACATTAAGGGCTGTTGTACAGCATGGTTAGGTCAGTTAGCTTAACAACTGCTATACATAGCACTATGCAGCCAATAGCACATGTCAGAAACAGGAGTGTCTTTTGAGCAATGCAAGTTGGTTACATGCAGTGGAAACAATTCTCAATTGCTTAAATAACCAATTTAATTTCATTAGTAATGACCTTGTATGAAAAACGTATTAATTCACATGACTCTCTCTTATTATTGTTTATATCTACATAAAAGAGTGGGCAAGAAGGGAAGGGTTGGTAATAGTAACAGTGGGGGAGGAAAACATATTTTTATTTGTTAATAATGCTGTAAATTGCCAGGATCATCTCAGTGCCACTGGAATTTCATGCCACAGAACTTTTTTACATGCCAGTAAATCTACTGACATGGGACTGTCGTCTTTAAGCACACTTAAAACCATTGGTCTATGGCAAGTTTGAACCCATGACATTGGGATTAGTAGGACAATGCCTAACCAACTGAAGCACCCAAACTAACACATTGGGGGTGGTTAGCATACAGCAGTTAGGCAAGGAAAGGTGCAGGTAAGAAACAATCGGTTCAAGAATGACAAGGTAGCAAAAGTTGGAAAGAATAAGATTTAGAAAATAGGGAAAGTGGGAGCTGAAGATGTTGTTTTGCAATATTGAGGTTTCAAGAACTAATGCTATTAGCATAGAGGGGAAAGTGTCAAATGGATATGAAAGGGTTAGAGTGGTAGAATTGGAATTGATTTAATTAAGGAAAATGAAGCTATTAACAGTGAAGCTACAACTTTCTAAAGTAAGAACAAATTAGAAACTAAAAACTTCACTTATCTTAGTAATGTTGCAAAATCTTTAGATTTACTTTAGAATCGGAATTGATATTTGTTGGCATAAATAAATAATGATAGGGTTAGTTGAGATATGGAAGAAAGGGAATAAGAGAAATGAAATAAAAGGGTTTAAAGCAAGGAAAAAATATGCAGACAAAAGACATGTAAGAGGAAGAGCCTTGGGGGGGGGGGGGGACTTTTATAAAAGAAGATTTAGAAGATTTAGATTTTTTGAAAATTTTGATTTTCTTGAAAATAGCTCTAATGATTTTAATTAAAATGCCATATGTTTAAGATATTTGTATGACAAATGAAATGTATATTTTGAATTCTCTGGCTATAGCCTATGTGGTCCTGTTTACTCTGGATGATTTTTGAATAACTTGTGAACCATAAGAGATAGACAAAATCTTACTGTACAAAAAATATAGATCTTGCTAAAACACAATTTATGTCTAAATACTTTTTTTGTAGAGTGAACCATTTCAGAGATATTCCTTGTTATTTGTATAAGTTTTGGAGAACTTACACTTCTGTCAAATGGAACATCGCTATTCATCTTTTTATGTTAGTTGTGCAAAGAGAACCAGACTATGAAAGTTTTAAAAGATTTGACTATCGCTCAAAGCCTACTGTGTTCTCATACACTCTTTGTACCTACAAGGAAATAAGCAATAAGATAATTTATATAAATGTTTATCTCAACTAACATGAAGAAGATATAGGAATAAGAATTTGTAAGAATGGTTAGCACAAGAGTAGAGAAAGTCGTGTGAGTGCAACACATCAGTTTTTGTTGTTGTTGTTGTTGTTGTTGCACTCACTTCAGAATTTTCTGTATGTAATCACATTATTTTCCTTGATTTTACAACTTCCTCAACTATAAATCCTTTTTAAGTGTCCTCAACAGAAATGTAAAATAGGGGTTCCACTGCATACATGCTTATGTATGTTAAACTAAAGGGAGGGGGCTGCTCATCAAATGGAACTGCTAAGTCTGATGAGTTCAATGACCAAATCTGATATCCTTTCTTTCCTTGCTAGACTTCCTCTTTCCATTTTCCTATCCAGTCTCTCTTGACTAACCCCTTATCTTCTTTGACCCTTCCAATATTCGAGTGTTTACTTGGATGTAGTATTTATCACCGTATACGTATATAGTTTAACCTCTTGAGCGATGGCCATTTAAAACGTCCGCAAGCTGAGAACTGCTAGCATTTAAATTGTTAAATGCGCTAAAAGTGCTTCGTATATACACAGCTGTATTTTGTGTAAATATTAAGTTATTTTAATGAAACAAAAACTCATATAAAACTCGTTATATGCAGTATACATGTACGTCATCAGCAAAGTTGAGATGCATTTACAAAACGTTGAAATGGCACTATTTTGTTTCACTGTGGTGAAAGGTTAACTTTGCTCTGTCAAACGCATCTAATATAAGTTCTCTGAAAAAACATTAGTTAACCCATTGTATGTGTGGCTTATGCATCAGCAAAACAGAGCATAGTGTATGCATGGTCTGTGAGTCATCAGAATACAGCAGTTTGAAACTTTTGCTTACGCATGTTTCGTAACTTAGTAGACTCCGTTTCTTTCTTTGTTGAAATACATACATATACTTTCCTGCTTGTAGCTGAAGGGAGAAGTGGTATACAAAGGTATTTTTGCACCAACTGGATATAACCATATACAATTGTTTGGTAATTTGGAGAGCTCTAAACCCACACAGGACAATGACCTACTTGGACTTGCGACTATCAATAGCTCGCAGCCTAATTGAACAATACCACGTTGGGGGTAGAAAATCCTGAACCCCTGCACCCCTCAGACTTCAAGGAAAACATTATCCTAAAAGCAACCAACAGCAAAGAAGTCCCGCCCATTTCGAAAGTGTTTCGTGTGCTGCAAGAAAAGAATTCGCAAATGTGGAGATGTACCCTTGCGTGTTTATCCCTGTTTTGAGGCATATCACTGCACAAGGAACATATAAAAGTAAGCCAGTAAAGTATATAGACTTTACTTAAATGTTTCATAAAGGGAAAATTAAAATAAGTGGAGCTAGATAAGGGATAAATAAGGGTTAAATGCACAAACGCACAGGACGTGTATACACGCCCATATCACTCATCTGTCATTTTAAATGGACGTGATTTCACGTCCATATCGCTGAAGAGGTTAACTAGTGACAAAACCAATAAATCTGTGTAATTTCAATAGTGAGTAAATCTGATTCTGTTTTGTGCTGACCTGGAACAACTCAATGTCCTCCACTGGCCGAATTTGGGAAGTTGATAATCAATATAATGATTTCCAACTAAGTCTGAAGGACTCGTCGACCAACGCACATGTGGTTCCCGGACACACTGGAGACTGAGTAAGGATGTTTCAACTGGCAATTCTTTAAAAAGAGGAGTCTCCAAGAAGCAATTGAAAGCTGCTCATGAAAAGAATCTCCCAGCAAGGACTATTTTGAGTAAACATGATCAAATGCTTAAGATTCTCCTATAGAGATGGTGAGTAATAATTACAAGAAGTCATAAAGAGAAAGGATTGTATGAAAACATGGTAAATGGCAAGGAAGATAAACAAAATAAACAAATGGGAAATAAGATACAACCAAGAGGATGGCTAGAACATTTTCAGAAATTTAATGGCAAAAGTAAGAGTAGGAAGTCCAAACATGGAAGATAAAGCTAGTACAAAAAGGTGGATTAAAGATTGGATGGAGAAAGACTGATGGCAGAAGTAAGACAACAAATTGGTCCACAGAGGGTTGGATTGGATAGCAGGAGAATTCTGAAAAGTTTTGCAAAATACTTACACATATAGGGCATCACTATGAAGAAACTTCAACACAGCTTAAACATTCACTATCAGTATTTTCGGGAAAGGCTAAAGTTATGTTAAAGTAATTCTATTATGAACTGTGTGTTTTAATGTTTATATGTTTCCTGAGAAGTTTTTGTCTGTATTTTGTTTCCCTGATTATACTAAATCAATAAGAATGAAGAGAAGCTTGAAGCTATTCATAGCCTCCATCACAAAGTCAGTAATGATACTGATATTACTACAAAGATAGTTGCCAGGAGGCAAAAATGTAGTCATTGTAAACATGTGGCAGTTTGGTAAGAACCAGGTAACAATTATTTAGTTGTTAAAAGTAAATGCACTCTATAATATGTAACTCACCTTATTCTTTGTCACCGAGTCAGAAATCCAAAGGTGTCTATTCAATTGAGTTAATTTATAGCTCGAAATCACCAAATTTCACAGTTAAACAGGAAGCAAGTTCACATAAACACACTCCAAAACAGATTAATTGGCTGAATGTCTAGGGAGTGGTAAATATGATAATACTTGTTGCAGAGTTTTTGTTACTCCACAAACACCTTTCATGATGGAGACTCAAGCAAAAATTCAAAACACATTTTTCTCATCATGCCAATACCATAAATGTATGATTTTTAAACAAAATCATTGCAGCCATTTTTTATAAAATAAAAATTAATACACTTTTCCAAGCAAACTTTTGCTTGTGGTTGAGAAAATTCCATGAAAATGTTTGTCTTCCATACATAAAATTTCCAAATTGCATTTTTCAAAAGCAGCCAGATCTGATCCTCAGTTGCAGATCACAGCAAAGACAAAGAGTACTATGGCAGACACAAAATTTAATGGCAGCAGATACTTAACCACTACTATTCTCTTTCCTGATGTAAAAATAAATTTTGTGGGTGCAAATGATATTTATACCATTGGCTTTACAGTGTGATTTCACAGTATGTTTACTATACAACAGTGCAAGCCTCGGCAAGCCTAGCAACCAACTCCTTCTACCACCACCCTTAAATTTTGTGTCAGCCATAGATCTCAGCTGTCATTCCACTTAACTAAAGGGCATATGGAATAAGAAAGCACGCAAGGCAGAGCTAGACGAAGGTGGGCAAGAACATATAGCCTATCCTAGAGAGGCGACGTTGCCCAGTTCAGTAACGTGCTGTCTAGCGCAATATTTGCTTTTCACTTTTCTCTTTGCACTCAAGAAACCCAGCAACAGCTCATTATAATAAAGTATTCCATTGAAAAGAGCTGGAAATGTTGAAGCTGACTGTCCAAGAAATACTATTTTAGGTGGTCTGTAGCCCAAGATAACAGTAATTAAGTAAACACTGCCGTCAGCGATAGCAACCACATGCCTTGCATCATGGTTGTTTATTAAGTCATCTCAAATCATTTTCAGGGAGCAGATGCCTGCAGAAAAGGAAAAGGAGTTTAGTTTATTGTTATGAGTCTTCCGAGTCATATTTACATGATACGTGTGTCTTACAGCTACTGTAACTCGTTTTGTTGTTAAGAAACATGACATTATTAAAATCTAGTGGCTTACAAATGAGTAGATTGAAAGGTAAAGTGTTGCTTTCAGATGCGCGGGCAATTATCTTCAGTGTTTACACTTTTTTAAAAGAACTGGCCTTAAAACAAATGCATGCAAACACTAAATTTAAAAAGAGTCGGGTACTAACAGCTAAGACATGCAATGTAAGTGAACATCCAGTGAACTTTGTGATTTCAAGTATATGTTCTTTAAAGTATATAGTTTTAGGTATTGTATTTTAAGTGGAGCAATAGGTGAATTTTCGAAAATTCCAAGTGCTTTCCTATTACAAGTGTTGTATCTGTTATAAAGAAGTGTGACTGCAAAGTTTGGTGCATGTATGTTGAGTCATTCCTGGATTACATGTTTTAAACCATAAATGTAAGTTATTACATAACAAATTTTCTTCATGATGCAATGTTCACAATTTTTAAACAATACTGCATGTTTATGTTGCTTATTGAGCTGTAAAATAAGTTTGCTAAGAAATATAGTTTTAACACTATTGGGTTTCAAAAAATTTAATTTGTTCAACTGTGGGTTTTGCCTAGGAAAAAAAATGCACGTATACCAAACTTTGATGAGCATGTTGTTGTAAAACACCTGTCTTACATTAATAACTGCATAGGAAGTTTTAGTTAGCACATATTGGGAAAACTATTTCTGTAGTTTAACTCTAATAACTTACAAATTGCATTGTAAGGAACATTTTAAATACTGAAAAATGTCTAAAATACACAACCGAGAAAGCCACACTGGAAAAATAATCGTAAAAACTGGCCTGAAATTGTTCTTAGGCATTTGCTAATAAATAATGTACATTTTTACTTAGAATACATAATTTAGAAACTGATTAACATACATATGTGCAAAAACTTTGCATAACACTTTAAGAAAAATATGAGAAATATCAGAAATGGTCCAAATACGCAACCACGCCCTCCACTTAAATTTATTTAAATTGTCACATAACTCTTTCATTTTCACTCTGATAAAAATATTTACACAAAAACGTACCTAGAAAATCAGATACAATAAAAAATTAAAAAGCCAGAATTGTAATTTTTAATCACTTAGGCCCAACTTTCACCATGAAGGATATAAACTCCCTTGAAACAATAGATTGTGAATGAAAATTGCCTGCTTAGACAAGGAATTTATATTTGAAGCAAATTAAAGGATTACAGAGCTATCATCTCATTTTAAGGAGAGAGAAATTATGACTGGTTTTAATTCGGCACCTTGCAATCCTTCGCCACCTTTGCTGGTGTCTCATGGGCATATCTCCCTTCTCTTTCTTTCGCATAGCGATATGCTCCGGCAACAGCATACCATAGCTGATTAGGGATTGGAGACACTTGTGTACCTTCTTACTTTATATGCCCTTTAGTGTTAATCTTGATTTCATAGCAAATCATTGTCAATTTTAGCACACATATGTTGAAGCTATGCTTTACATTTATCAATAAAATCCTTGTTTAAGCTTTGATTGTATTTCATTTAACAGCATATCTAAGAAATTATGAAGCTATTACAACATAACAGTGACTCACTGGTATAGGAACAGCGTCCTTAGCCATTAAACTGGTAACCACTCCAAATATCAGTTTCTTTTCCTCATTGGACTTCTCCAGTCTTGTGCAGAACAGCTGGTTGCGAGTAGGAATCAAGTAACACAAATATGTCTGACCTACAAAGTCTGAAGTCAGAAATATCCTACTTGCTGGTCCAAAAGACACTTCCCTGAAACAAAATAAATTCCAAGTTATTCTTATAACAACATTAGGTAACAAATTTGTAACATTAAAGAAAATTGAAGCTATTAACAGTGAAGTAACAGAATCTAAAGTAAGAACAAATTAGAAAGTAAAAGCTAGCTTCACTTACCTTAGTAATTATTGCAAGTTCTTCAAATGCTGACTAGTTTTAAGTTGCATCCAACACATTTTCAAAGCTATTTAAACAAGTTACCATATGTACCGATGCTCAACTTAAAAGATCTATTTGTCGCCAACCTCTGAAAACAAAAAACTATAAATTCAATCTATTGGTGGTACTTCAAAATTCATAACACGGTTCCTGTTTTTTAAAATGAATATCTTTTTCCAAACCATTACATCTATAGGTCCATTTAATTGTTTTAATAATTTAACCTCTGGATTTAGTTCTTTTAAGCTGAGGATCGGTAACTTGTTTAAATAGCTTGAAAATGTGTTGGATGCAACTTGAAGCTAGTCAGCATTTGAGGAACTTGCAATAATTACCAAGATAAATGAAGCTTTTAGTTTCTAATTTGTTGCTGTTTCAAATTTGTAACATTTCAACTAAGAAATATTAGTACACAGAGCAAAAGTTCTGCGATACAAAAATTCTTCTGTTGTTTTACAAAAAATTCCCCAGTAATCTTAAACATTCAGGGAACCTCACTCCAACAAACAGTAACTGAGCCATTTATAATGGAGGCACCTTGTGGGCAGTGTCTTTTATCTTTATAGCAGGACAACAATGAGGATGGCAAAGTAACAAAGAGACTTGCAGCTTTACCTCAAACCACATTTGCTCTTGGAGATGAGTTACTCAGGAGTGAAGGCCTGAAAAGAGGCAGCTTAAAATGACTATCCCATAACTGGTAATTGAACTATGGATCCTCAGTATAAGAACTGCAAACAAACTCTTGAGCTGCCTCAACATCCATAAAACAAAATATTAATTTCTGTAATAAATCAGCTACTCAGTTCAGTTTCTCAATTGAAAACCATTTCATTATTTTTACTTTCTCTACTGGTAAGTAGGGGAAGTATTGTATTCCACCCAAAAATTCGAAGTCGAGATTTCACCGGAAATACATGTTTTGAGGCCCACTGAATCCAAAAAGAGCATTTTTAGAAAAAGGTCCGTGTGTGTGTCTGTGTGTCTGTGTGTCTGTCAGTCTGTGGACAGCATAGCTCAAAAACGAAAAGTCAGTTAAAAACCAAAGTTGGTATTTAATTTTAATGTCGTTCAAGGATGTGACACGAAGATTTTGAAGAAAATAGCCCCACCCTAAACTACCCTTTACATGGAAAATTTTTCGAAAATTTTGATTTTCTTGAAAATGGCTCTAACGATTTTTATTAAAATGTCATATGTTTGAGATATTTTTATGACAAATGAAATGTATATCTTGAATTTTCTGGCTATAGCCCCTGTAGTCGTATTTACTCTGGACGACTTTTGCATAACTGGTAAACCGTTAGAGATAGACCAAATTATACTATACAAAAAATGTAGATCTTGCTAAAATACACAATTTATGTCTCAATAAATTTTCTTGTAGGGTGAACCATTTCGGAGATATACCTTGTTATGTGTGTGAGTTTCGGAAAACTTGGAACTTTCATGAAATGGGTCATCGTTGTTCATTTTTTTATATGTTACGTGTACAAAGAGAACGGAATCTCAAAGCTTTAAAAGATTTGACTATCGCACAAAGCCTACTGTATTCCAATATTCCCCTTGCACCTACAAGGAAATAAGCAATAAGATAATTTGTACAAATGTTTATTTTAACTAACACGAAGAAGATATAGGAATAAGAGTTTGTAAGAATGGTTAGTACAAGAGTAGAGAAAGTCATGTGAGTGCAACACATCAGATTTTTTTAGTAGTACTTAATGCCCATTCTAACTACATAGGGCATCACAGGCAGTGTACATTGAAGATACATGTAATGAAATTATACTTGGGGAAGGGGTTTTGGAAACGAAACGTTCCATGCCTTCGTTTAGGATACCTCCCCAACATTTGCCAGTTATCAGGACTGAGGAAAATCTGGAATAAAACCCTCAATCAAAGAGGACAGTCCTGGTAGAATCCTAACCATGTATGTCCCACTCTCAAGGTACGTGTCTTAATGACTGGCCACCTGTATTCGTACTACCCCTGCTGAGGTCAATCTTAAAATAAATCCTAGAAAAGTACAATAAAATGCTCTTATTGTAAAAGTTTAAAGTATTCAAAAGCTTCTTCTGAAAAAAACTGAGTTTCTATGAATTATAGCAATACAATGTATAAGAAATGTTGAATAATTAGGAATGAGAAATTTTTGTTTAAACAACTACATCAGAACACAAAGACATTTGATAATGGTAGCAATTTTACAAATTAAATTGCTAACTATGGCTTTTCATCTTCTACAATTACCATAAAAGCATAACAGAATTTTCTGGCAATTTTGTACTTTGGATGACCAACTGATACTAATATATATCGGGTGCATCAGAGAAATGTATACACACTTAGAACCATCACAGAAACTGTATTTCCCATGTTACAAGGTTCAATTTCTGGCAGAAAGTAATGTTATCTTTCTTCAATAGGTGGCAGCAGAATTGTCGCTCTAGCTATTCAACCCAGTTAGTGACAAGGAAATAACTGCAAGATGGCAGACGTACGTCCCGAACAGTGCTTGCTGATTCCATATTCCCTGCCATGCTTGCATTATATGGTAATGACAAGTTTTATTACCAACAAGGTGGTGCCCTACTGTGCTATCATTGCATCGCACAAGCATACCTGGGTCAAAGTTTGCCAGGATACAGGGGACCACCAATGGAGTTTCCCCCCATGCTCTCCAGACCTTATGCCACTGGATTTCTTCTTATGGGGCACAGTAAAAGATGAGGTGTAAAAATGTAAACGTAACCTAGACACACTTTGGAATGAGATTCAAGCAGTGTGTGCAGAAATCCCATTGGGCATGTTGGTACAATGTACGGAGGCAGTGGTGACTCATACTGATTTATATGATTTGTATTGATGCTGAAGGCCGTCAGTTTGAACAGTGATCACATTTGCAACAGAAAGTGCATGTATGTCTCAAATTGGACTTCAAGCTTTCCATTCCCAGCAATGAACCTTATAGAATGGAACATAAATTTTGTATGACGGTTCAAAGTGTATTTACATTTTTTGACACACCCTGTGTAATGGGACATGAAGTACAAAATTATATCCTAGAAGTTTTGTTTGTATGTCTGTTTTTTATGCAAAAATGGACAAATCAATTGTTATGAAATTTATACAACGGATTTTAGGACCCACTTGGGAAATAGCTATACAGCATCTTACTTTGCCCAAGCTCTGGAGGGAGAGGGTTTCCAATGGGTTAAAAATACAAAAGTCAAAACTTTATCTTCTTCCTCTTTCCCTTCTGCCTTTACAGCGTAGGGGTGGACCTGTCAATCCACCTTCTCCATTCCTCCCTATTCCTCATTCTCCTCATTTCCCCTATCATCTTAGCCCTACATCTCTCAATCTTTTCCATTCTATCTTCCCACATTATTTGAGGTCTTCCTTTCCCTCTCCCTCCTTGTGTCTTTAAAAGTCAAAACTAATCATTAATTTTCTCTTTTTATAGTTTTACTTAACAAAAAACTTACAAAAATAATATTTCTAACAAATTTTAAAATGTTTCAATATGACATTTATGTCCTCCAGACATTCTGGGGCTTGTGAGAGAGCGATGTGACCACCAAAACATAAAAATATGGTGCTCTCTAAAAAGCGGTTACTATTACTGCTATTGCTCTCTTCAACATCATCAGTGAAAAATATTGGAGAGCAAGAGGATTAATGACTTTATTGTCAGAAATCCAGCATTAGCTAACAACAACAACATTTATGCATTTTATATTACCACTATTTGTGTGCCTAATCAGTTACCCTGAGAAACAGTAGAGTTGGCTCACACTGTAACAATAAGGGCAGGGCACAAATTTGTGTATGTTAAATTATTTACCTCCATTTTAATTTTTAACTCTGTAGAAGAATATATGACCTAAAAGAATATTGTGATTTATGAAAATACCTTGTTCATAATTGTTGTTTAAATATGGTTAATATTTATTTGTATTGTATCAACTGAGAAATGTTAACTATGTTAATTTGCTTATTGCTAGCGTATTTTCCAGATGTTCAAAATTATAACCTAAATCTAATGGAATATTAAAGTGCATTATATTTTCAAATGTAAGGAAACACTGGCCTGCATTGATATCATTACTTCATATGTCAGAGAAATATAATCAAAAATGCTTCTCACCATGTAGATTGTATCTATGTGTAGAAAAAAAATTAATAACTCAGAAAAGTTTTTCATACCAGCCTTATCCATGACAAAACATATCACCTGTTACTTCCATGTATATTTCAAATTGAATAATTTTGGACAATCTTAATAGAAATTATTATCAAGTGGCGAGTTCTTTGTATTTCTCTAACAAAATAAAACTCATCCTTTGCTAAAATTGAATATTAATTTGAAAAATCTTTGGCCTCATAGTTTTATTTAAACACAATATGCCCTGAAAATAAATTTGTTTAAAAAGAACCATGATGCACCTAAGAAAAGCCAGTTTTATTGCCTGCTTTAAAACATTATATGCCATATAGATCACACAGGAGACGGTGAGAGTGATAGACTGGAGAGAGCCAGAAATTGGGTGAGAAAGAGGGGGATAGAGAGGAAAAAGAGAGAGGGTGAATCAGGAAGAGGGAGAAAGGGATAAATAAGGAGAAATAAAGAAAAAGAGGGAGGGAGGGAGGGAGGGAGAAACCGTGAGACAGAGAAAAAAATGTCCACAAACAGGGTAGCAAGGTTTGCTAGTGCACAATGACCTTTTTTTGAAATTTTACAGAAAAATAAAACATTTTCACTTAAATTAAACAATATTAGCATTAGTCAAGTTCTCGTTTAACCAATTAACATATTTGGCAGTTGTTATGCTGTTATTTCTGCCATCTTAAACTGCCTAAATCAATGCAAGGTAATGAATACAATATTTAACCAAATTTATCACAAGTAATATGATAAGATGTCTGGCCCAAATGATAATTCATCTGATAAGGTCAGACCGTCAAATCTAATATATATATATATATATATATATATATATATATATATATATGTTCCATGCATCTTGGAAACGGCTCTCCGATAAGGTTTTGCTTTTTAAGTTTATCTACATTGGTGTCTTGCCTTAAAAAACACGATTTTACATATATAAAAAACATGTTTTTATTCCCCCTCTTTCAAATTATACAATTTTCTGTATGTCTGAAATAGAAATCCTACTTTATCACATTTGTACTGTTTTCTCTACTCACTCTTCTATAAACAATTTTTCACAAAAAATGTGATTTTACACAAAAAACAACTTTTTATACCTCTTTTAAAATAAGTCATACAATTTTCACACATTTGAAATGGAAATGCTAAATATTACATTCACGCTGTGTTCTCTACTCACTTTTAGATAACACATTCACATCTCTTTCTCTGCTCACTATTCTATAAACAATTTTCCATAAAAACTGATTTTACACAAAAAAAAAACTTTATCCCCGCTTTTAAAATAAGTCATACCATGTTCTGTATGTTTGAAATAGAAATCCTATTACATTCACACTGTTTTCTCCACTCACTTTTAGATAACACATTCACATCTCTTTCTTTGCTCACTCTTCTACAAACAATTCATAATTATCACCTATATACACAAAATGGATGTAGATATGTATATATGTTACTGTTAATCTCGAAAACTGCTTAACCAATCATCATGAAACTCAGCACATATATGTATTTTTCATGGAGAAAGTTTTTATAGTAACAATTATACCACACAATATATTAATTTCAAACTCGCTTTTCTTTTACGTAGCACATTCATATATCCTCTGTTTGCCCTTCAAAGTACAATTCATGCAGTTTTCATGATTGAAACATAAATGCAACGTATTACATTCACACAGTTTCCTCTACCAACTCTTCCTTTACAAGATACACTCTTCTTTCACTACTCGTGCTTCAATATACAATATACAAATTCCTATATGTTTGAAATAGAAATACAACGTATTACATTATACTATTTTCTCTACTCACTTTTGTTTTACGTAACAATTCACATGTTATTTACTATCGTTTATCAACTTCATACATACCAATGCCTATACATATTGTATGTTGAAGATTGAGTAAACTCCAAAACTGGTTGACCAATCGCCATGAAAATTGGCATATCTAAGTGTTTTTTAATCGCGAAGGTCTTTATGCAATACCACGCAACCTATTATGTTCACATAGTTTTCTCTACTCCCTTTTCTTTTTCGTAACACACTACTCTTCTACAACCAATCCATACATTTTTCCATACATTTGAAATATAAGTGCAACATATAACATTCACACAGTTTTCTACTCATTTTTCTTTTAATAAACACAATTACATTTTAATTATTATTTATTTATGCCAACAAACTTACTGTTGGTGTTTTTAAACACACAAGCCGTGTGTGGGCAAAGTTTAAGAGGTAGAACTGGAACTTAAAACGTCATCCCAGTTGTGGCATTGACGTTTTAAGTTCCAGTTCTACCTCTTAAACTTACAATTACATTTGTTTCACTACTCCCTCTTCGATGAACAAATCAGGCAATTTTCCATGTGATTGAAACAGAAATGCGCATTACAGTTACACGGCTTTATCAACTAGCTTTTCTTCCTGTAGTATTTGTTATTGTTCAACAGTGCTTTTACTTAGTGTCATTCCGAAGTTTTAGTAAAAAATAAAGAAGTAGTTAAGAAGTAAAGTTCTCACAATTGATGTCAGGAGTGCAACGAAAATCACAATATGGAACAGTTGATGAAACAAATGTTAGTAAAGATGGACATAATTGGAAATGAAATGAATTCCGGAATGCGGCAGATGGAAACAAATATGAAAGCAGAATTGAAAAATGTAAACTACGGAATGGAAAATGTGGAAACAAAAATGGAAGCCAAATTGAAAAACGTAAACTCCGGATTGGAAAAGATGAAAACAGGAATGTCCAATATGGAGATGAGCTATTGGAGAATACTAACAAGCGACTAGCCGGGATTAAAGAAGTCACAGAAGAACTTGGCGGAAAGATGAAGGGCCTTGGCCAATGCATTAACGCCCTGCAAGATAGAGTCAACCACAGCACCAAAGAACTGAACTCCATAGTGGAACAAATGCTCGACGAAAGCCTCAAACTAGGTGGATATCTATGGGGAAGGCCTGCGTTCAGCAGCAGATGTTTTACAGCTGAAATGATGGTGCTTATGAAATATTTATATGTATCTCTATATCTCTTGTATATCGGAAATGAATCTTAACTATGTGACAAAACTTTTTATTTAGTTAACGTTTTGCTTTTCAAGTTTATCTAAATAAGTACCGTCTCCCAAAAAACAAGATTTCACAAAAAAGGGGGGAAAATACCATATGAAGCTTGGTTGCCCAGGTACTAATATTTATCTGGAATATTTTATAAATAAAATATAAATTTAAATACTATATCATGAAGATCTGACCAGAAAGTGTTAAATTCCATAAAAAATAACCTAAAATATATTCAGTTCGATTAGTGTAGTTTGACTTACTCAGCACTGCCAATTGAGGAAAACAAAACCCAAGAATTACATGTATGTTGATCTTCTATTGTTATAATAGAAATCCAGTTTTTAATCTCAAATAACCCTTCTGGAAGAGTGTGTCAATTATTAAAATTACAAAAGTTAAAACAGCTGTCAAATTGAAATGGAGTGCTATTTTGTTAATTGAAGTAAATGTGTAATAAATTGTTTTTCAGAGATTAAATGGGATTCTGAATAAACGAAAGCATGACTTCATGATCTGTACAAAACAACATAATGACCAGGTAATAATTTGTATATGATAATTTGTTGGCGCTCTTATATAGTGGGGGTGGGTGGGGTATTGTTGTGCTGGCTAAGGTGATGATTGGTTCTCATCGGTTGGCGGGCCGGATGTAGGTGGGGTTTCATTACCGGTGTTATGTGTGTCTGAAAGTTTATCCAAGACAGGTATTCATGCTTACTGTATATGGAGCGCTTCTTCCTTCCGGCTGAAGTTGTCTCTGTGTTTGTAGATTTCTATGGCTTCCCTTTGTAGTCAGGCATAGCAGTTAGCTGTAGAGGACAGGACTCGGGTTTCTTTTAAGTTGACATCATGGCCGAATAATAAGGCATGCTCTGCTATAGACAAATTTTCTGTCTATCCCAATCTGGTGTGACACTCATGTTCTTTTAATCTGGTGGCCACACTGCGCAGGGTAGTGCCTATGTAGACTTTCCCGCAACTGCAGGGAACTTTATATACACCTGCAGATGTGTGTGGGTGGCATTTGTCTTTGACCAGTCTCAGTAGGTCTTTCATCTTTTTCATCGGTCTGCAGACAGTGTCAACTCCATGTGAGCACAGAAGCTTGTCTATCTGGTCAGAGATGTTCCTGATGTAGGGGAGAAAGGCTGTTGCTACTTTGCCGTGTTCCTCCTTTTTAGTTGGCCACCTGGGATGAATTGCGTGCCGGATTTCCTTTCGTGTGTATCCACTGGTTTGGAATGTTGAGTTTAGGTGATTGGGCACTTCCTTTAAGTATTTCTTGTTGCAAAGCCAGGATGCTCTTTCTGTGAGTGTTTTTATTATTCCTTGTTTTTGCCTAGGGTGATGATATGAGGTTTCATGTAAATATCGATCTGTATGTGTAGGTTTCCTGTAAATACTGTATTCCAGACCATGGTCCGCTGTTCTCATGACTTTCACGTCTAAGAATGCCCGACTACAAAGGGAAGCCATAGAAATCTACAAACACAGAGACAACTTCAACCGGAAGGAAGAAGCGCTCCGTATACAGAAAGCATGGATACCTGTCTTGGATAAACTTTCAGACACACACAACACTGGTAATGAAACCCCACCTACACCCGGCCCGCCAAACGATGAGAACCAATCACCACCTTAGCCAGCGCAACAATGCCCCACCCACCCCCACTATATAAGAGCACCAATGGTCGTTTGCTTAACAGCTTCCGCATTCAAACCAGCACAGACAACAGATCATCTTATCCTGAAGATGCCAAGCGCAGTATTTGGCGAAACGTCGGTATATTCAATACCTTCTAGACCACGGCTTACAAGCCCGAAAGAGATAAACCCAGCTAATAGTCAATCACAATTATCATCACAATGGTCACTACAAAGGAACATGCTAATCAAACAGGCAAATTTGCAAATGCAACAGGATTCTCATTAACGTAAAGAAAGATGATACATATAATGCAGATATGCAAATAATTATCATGGTCAAAAATAAACTGTGTAGTAAATTAGATCCTATAAAATAGATGAACTAACAAAATTGAAATAATTTTAAGGATACCAAAGGCAGATTTATATAAAAAAATAATACAAAACCTAGATAAATTACTCACAATAAACTGAAGACTTACAAACTAAAATGTTTCTGTACTAATTAGTAATTCATAAAAATATTGAAAATTATTATATGTATGCATTTAGAGTATATTGCAAAACTTATATTTTTAGTTGTAAATCCCAATGAAAACATTAATGAGAAGAAAATTGATTCAGATCTTACCTTGGCAATCCAAGGTTTTCTGTCCACATATGTTCTAGGCAGAGTTCTGGGAATACTGGCTTGGCTTCCAAAAATGGATCAGATGCAACTTGGGTAGTCATCATACGGGAGTCAGGAGGAGGTGTTCCAGTCATTCCAGGAGATCCTGGCCATTGTAACTGGTAGTGTGTGCGTGCTGTGAGCCATGACTGTGGTGAAGGTGTCATATTCTGACGATTGCTAGCAATGTTCGATATGCTGGGACTCTGGCACCTGCTAAAATAATCAGCATCCTTCTATGCAAAGCATAAGCTGTATACGTAAGTAACTATTCTATACTTTCTGCCACAAAGCTTGTGCTACAGTTTAGTGTTTCTATGATTAGATAAAATGAGCATAAATCCTGGTGTGACCAGCTCATTAACTAAAATATACACTAGGACCCACACTTTTCAAGGAATAGTTGGAATTATTATTTCTTTATGCCAACAAACTTACTGTTGGTGTTTTTAAACATTCAAGCCATGTGTGGGCAATGTTTGAGAGGTAGAACTGGAACTTAAAAATTCAATGCCAAAGCTGGGATTTGAACCACAGACCTTCCGCTTACCAGGCAGGTGCTCTAACTATTAAGCTACTGTGACAACCTGCCAGAATGACATTGAATTCTCAAACCAGCTCGTATTTTTCCAGTAAACCACAAAGGCAGTCACCATTGGGGTAATTGTCTCTGATGTGAGACTGCCTTTGTGGTTTCTGGAAAAATATGAACTGGTTTGAGAATTCAATGTCATTCTGGCAGGTTATCACAGTAGCTTAATGGTTAGAGCACCCGCCTGGTAAGCGGAAGGTCTGTGGTTCAAATCCCAGCTGTGGCATTGAATTTTTAAGTTCCAGTTCTACCTATCAAACAGTTGGAAAATTAGGAAATAGTAGGGAATGGTTAAAATATTAATGTACTCCAGTGAAACTAGATGATAAATTGTTCATAAAAATTCCCTCCATATCTGGTTATACCAGTTACACAATGATTCTTATAAAGATCAATCTATTCACCTAAATGAAATGATAAGGATGATATAATGATAATAATGACAATAATGACGATGATGACGATGACGACGTTGACGATGATGATGATAATAATGATGATGATAATGATGATGATAATAATGATAATAATAATAATAATAATAATAATAATAATAATAATAATAATAATAATAATAATAATAATAATAATAATAATAATAGTAGTAGTAGTAGTAGTTATAGTTATAGTGATGATTATGACGATGATGATGATGATGATGATGATGATGATGATGATGATGATGATGATGATGATGATGATGATGATGATGATGATGATGATGATTGAAATATATATCTGTTTCACTCCCATGATGCTTTGAACACCTCATACAGCAAAAGATAAAAGAAATGTTGATTGCTAAGGGCGCTGTCAATCATCAGGATCATATAAGCACTACTGGTGTGCCAGAATTTTGTCCTGAAGTTTTTTCATGTGGCAGTAAATTTATTGACATGGAGATGTCTCTTATAAGCACACTTAAAAACCACCGGTCCAGGATACACTTGGACCCATAATCTTAAAATAAATAGGCAATGTCTAACCATACAGCAAACAGAAATTATAGATTTTGTATTTATTTACATTTAAACAATAGACAAAGTGAACTGCTTAAAGAGATGAGAATATTGCAAACCCAAACTTCTGAAAAACTCACCTGATTGTTGCCAATGGGCTATGGGAATGCGACGTTGGAGAGGCTACATGAGAACTAATGCTGGTGGATATACTGTTGAAAGGGCTGACTTTAGCAGCATCACCACCTGTTACAGTGCTAGCACTTGTAAACATTGACTGCATAGCAGTACAGTTTGTGCCTACAGCTGTAGATGTTTGGGATTGGCTCACTGATGAATCCTGTCCTGCACACATGGCTTGAGATTCCTGCAACAGTAAGGTAATATTATAAATTCAATGAAAAAGCTGAAGCTGTAAACAGTGAAGCAACAAAATCTAAAATAAAAGCCAATTTAGTGACTAAAAGCTTCACTTATCTTAGTAATTTAGACTCTAAATTTGTTTTTATTTTAGATAAGGTAATATTAGCTGCAAATTATTTATGTTATTGGCTAATGCTGGACTTTTGACAATGAAGCTGTCAGTCCTCTTGCTCTCCAATACTTTTCACTGATGGATGGGGCACTAGAAGTGGCTGGGCATATTTGAAGGTGGTCTTGGTCGATTTCCACTTGCAGATCACATAGAGGACAGAGTGGTGAAGAATATATCCCAATTCTGTTCAAATGTTTTGCCAATCATGTCCCATAATCAATCTGAAGGTTGCAACTGCTGTTTTTCGAGGATACTCAGGAATTACTGTTTGGATGTTTGGTAGTTCTCATTTTTTTATTTTTTTAGTTTTCATACTAATATTTTCCAATATTTTTTTTTTTATTCAGAGTTAACTAATCTTTTAACTACATAAAATGGAAGATTAACTATAGATTTCTGTACACTACTGGTACCTTTTTGCAAAATAATCAGCTTTGTCATTACCACTCAGTCCACAGTGAGCTGTTATCCATTGGAAGTGCTGTTAGGTGGGTGAGGATTTTCCAACATTCTATAATGGTTTGGTTTTTTGGTGACAGCTTGGATATAATTGCTATAATTAACACCTTGGAATCTGAGAGAATAAGTACTTGATGAAAATGTGAGATTCTATACAAAAAATTTTGGAGGGCCATTCGAATTGCTTCAATTTCTTCATCAAAGTTTGTAATTCCACAACCTAAAGATTTGTAACAGGAAAAGACACGGCACGTGACCTGAAGCTGAATATTCGTTGTGTCCTAGTTATTGGATCGCCATTTGAAGCTGAAGTCGTTGGTGACGTGGTGTTGCCCTTGGATGCGTTTCGCTCCGGCTAGTTCTGCAAGAGATCTCTTTATCTCGGGTTTGCGTAAGTGTAATGGACAACCCAAGAACAACTTTGCATATCATTTATTTCAAATATTTTCGGGAGCTATGCCGATTCTATATGTGTATGTAGAGGAATCGCACTCACATCCGCGCAGCACGACCTCCCGTACTGGTCTCTGGTTGAGTAGTGACTAGACGCTTTCTCTCTTACCCACGCTAAGAAGCCGTTCACCTCAATTTTGAATGTCATGACGTCATCCAAGAAAGCCTCGTATCCAAAACGCTATTTCCTTTTCCCGCAATTTAGAAATGTCCCTTTCTATTATAACATGTTCTTTTATGAATTTCGAATATATAATTACCTTTTTAGGATTAAACGATGTTTACTTTATATTTTATTAAATATATCGCGCGACTTTTAAGGTTTGTAGAACTGACTTTCGAACGTGTATTTAAACTATGTAGTATGACGTCATGACTCGTTAATTTCAAACCAATAATGCGTTTATACTACAACTTTAACGACTATTATTTACTCATATCTTGTTCACCTTACAACACTTCCTGCTCTATTATCTATTTATGTTATTACTCAACACTTATCGCAAATCTCACATCCGGCAATTAAATTAAAACGTGTCTTTTTCAAAAGCCCATTCGATCGGAAATCTAAATTTCGGTATCAAATGCCCCCATTTATATTATTTTATTATTTCATAATAAAATAATGTAAATGTCTTGCCCGAAAGAAAAATTAAAAATTACTCCTGTATTTTGAATAATCGGCAACACTCCCATTATATACAATTTTCAATTACACTGTTTTTGAAATTGGTTATTAACACATTTTCTCATTAATCTTTTTAACATGACAAACAATTATACACTTGACTAAACATTAATCCTTAAATACTAATTACAATATGTTATGGTTTCTTCTGTGAAGCTTTTATATAAAGGTTAAATTTCAAGAGTCTTTCTTTTTACTTCCTTCTTTTAGTTCATGTTTGCTCACTTCGCTCTCACTATCACTTGCACTGTGATTTTTCACTTTTGTTATTGTAACACATATCTGTACTATATCCTTTAAGCACTAAAATGTACATATATTTATATAAATCCATTACACTCTTCAGACAAGTTCTTTCTTTGTCTTGCTGTGATAACTATCTATACATCTAAATATTTTAACAAATGTTTACAAAGTAAATATTCTGTTTTCTCTCTATGCGGAGATGAACAATTTAACAATCTTTCTGAAGCTGTTGTTGTGAGCTCTATACAATATATATTTTAAGCTCTTTGTAGTAGATAGCAATTCACATTCTGCATTTTTCATGAATATGTAAGTACCTGACCAATATATGATTTTCAAGTAAGCTAACATTTACATTTTATCTCAAAGCTGATTGGGCCCCAATAGACAAATGACACTTCCAATCTTTCTTTTACATTAAATCAAGGTTCCAAGGCACCACACGGTTTCTTGTATGGTCGAAGGAGTTGTTTATGCCATCTTCCCAGACATTTTTCATTTTTAACATCTCTTAATTCATAGGTATGATAACCAAATTTTGATATAATTTCTGCAGGACCTTTATATAACAATTCCATCCTTTTGTTCCTACCTCTCAAGGCACTTGATAACTTATGGTCTTTAACTAGTACCCAATCGCCTATCTTAGGTTCCCATTTATGTTTTCTACTCTTTTTCTTTAATTTTCGCTTCTCTGCCTTTTTCTTGATTCGTTCAAAAGCAATTTTCGCTCTTTCTTCCTCACTTAACTGAATGTCATTAATTTTCAGTGTTTTGGGTACCCCGATCAATATTGGTTCTGGTTCAATTCCTAACATTAATTTTTATTGGTGCAAACCCAGTAGTTACATTAATGGTGTGATTGATAATCTTTTCTATCAATGGACAATATTTCACCCAATCCTTGTGATTATGATGTGTAAGTACACGTAAATAAATTCCTATATCTCGGAGGACACGTTCTGTTGGATTCCCTGATGGAAAGTATGAGGAACAATGATATAGTTTTCTCGAGTCTAATGTCACCTTAATCTTTCATTGGCCTTATTTACAATACATAGGGGATTCACAAATTCTGAATTCGAAATCTCAATAACCTCATCTTCTAACATTGACTTTATAACTGCATCTACCTCTTCTCTTATCGTACTAGGGATAGCTCTCGCTTTATGTGTAAAAGGTTTGATGGGTATCATCTCAAACGAATGAGTATAAATATTACATTTACCAGGTTTCTCAGAGAATACTTCTTTATTTCGGATTAATATTTCAAACAGTTTATCCCTCTGTTGTTCATTTAGTTGATCAGCCTGAGTTACTTTTTTCCTCAACAATTCTTCTAAGTCTTCACTACTCACCCTATCATAGTACCTAGTTGCATCAGAAACCCTCAAATTGTCTATGAAATCATTTTTTATCCCATTCTACATTTTCTTTATTATCGACACTGTACTCTTTGACATTTACTTCAGTTAATTCCATAGCTCCTACTTTAACATATTCTACAAAGAATGTATCCCCTTGGATTTCTTCTTCCTCTTTTTCTCTTACAATAGTTTCTGAACTACTATCTTCCACAAAAGGCACTATAATGGTCTCATCTTCAACTTTCATTTCTAGAATCATGTTTTTAAAATTCACCACAGCTTCCCAGGCATAAAGACAATCACAACCTATTATAATATCTGTAACAAGTCTTCCTACAATCAGAAATAAAATTCCTAGTATTCTCCCATTTATTTCAATATTTTTCATTGCTTGAAATTTTACTCTCTCTTTTCGTTTTCCCACAGCTAGCGAGCAATATATCCCATTAACTGGTAAAGACATTACTTTAAAACCACTACTTTGTAAATTATCATAAAAATTTTGTGAGCATACTGTGCTATTTGATCCCGTATCTATAATTGCATTGTATTGTTTTCCATTTACTCCAATTTTGATTTTAGGTGGATCTCCTACTTTTTCGTTTTCGTCGTTTCTATTTTTCCATTCTCTTTTCTTTTGTATCATCATTTGCCTTCCAGGACTATTTATTTCCGAGTACTTATCACAATCATTACTAGGATACCCAGTTCTCACTGAAGGCGCGTTTGACCGGGTCTGGCGTTTCCCTGATTTTTATGTATGGCTCCTGTACTATTTCCCGAATTGTTACTTCTGTTTTCCTGCATTAAATCGGGGTTACTTCCTACCATGTTTTTGACCGTGTTAATGGCCTCGACCATTTCCGCATTTTCGGGGGAATTTCGTCCATTAGAATACCTTTCTTCCTGTCTTGGTGACCTCGGTCTAAACTCATTATCTCCGTTTGTCCAATACCCATCATTTGAATTTCTACTATGTCCAAAATAACGTCCCCGTCTACCTCGATCAAATCTATTTGTATTCATATAATTCACCCTTATATTTCTTCCCCTTAGATTACCATTTCTATTTTGGTGATGCCCTTCCTGGTTATATCTACCTTGATTTTCCCACCGGAATGATTCCATCCTTGGTACTGGTCCTTTATATCTTTCCCTAACCTCACTTCTATTCTGATAATACTGTGCCCCTTGCCCGAAAGAATTGACAGTTTCTTTTCCTTCATATTTATTTCCAAATGCGTGTTTTGGCTTATTGACTTCTAAGGCTGATAATAATTCTATCATAGCTGCAATGCTATCGGGTCGGGCTATGATTAGGTAGTGTTGAAGTGTTTCCGGAAAATGTGGAGTAACTATATTTATTAGATCTTTTTCGTCTAAGGGAGGATCCAACATCTTCGATTTTCTCGCTATTCTCATAAAATAGTTGACCATCGATTCCTCCGATCTAGGATTAAATTTTCCATTGCTTAATTCAACTCTAATATTAGCCTGCCTACTAGCTCCCCAATATCTGGTTAAAAAGATGTTCCTAAAGGTCCTGTAGTCATTATTGTTACCCATAGAAAGGCCTAGCCAATTGGCAGCATTACCCTTTAAGCATTTTCTTACTATCACCATCTTGTACTCCTCTGGTATACGTTTCACCGTGAAGTACTCTTGTAACCCTTCTAAAAAGGCTTTAGGATCATCTGAATCTTCATTTTCAAAAACTGGAGGTGTCATTTCATTTAAGACATGGTTAGGCCAATGTAAATTTGAATTGTCACCTGTCCCTGAGCTATTTCCGAGATCAGAATGGGAATTACTGTTACCCCTATTTTGCATCGAAATGTCAGCTGATACACCTGGTATTGCCTCGTTTCTTGCAACTTCATTACTAAGATTGTTGTGATTACATGCATTTTCATTTAATTTCAAATTTTCTAAGGCCTCTTTTACCTGAGTAATTTCTGTTACTACCCCTTTTATTTGGTCTGTAACATCCTCCAAATTTCTAGCCTGCCTTTCACTTTCTACATCAGATCTTTCTATTCTAACTTTACACCCCTGTAACTCTTCTCTAATTTCTTCCCTGTCTTTATCTAACCTTTGTACTACCTCTTCCCTTTGTTTGTCTAATCTATATGTTACTATTTCCCTTTCTTTATCTAATTTTTCACTCACTTGTTGACCTAATTTCTTTTCAGAATTCTTTACTTCTTGCCGTATTATCTCTAATTCTCCCTTAACCTGTTCTCTATTTTCTTTTACTTCACTACTGACTTTATTAATTTCCTCCCTAACTTCTTCCCTAAAGGTTTCTAAAGCTCTCTTCTGATTTTCCAATTGCATTCCCAATTCCTGTTGTCCCTTCTCTAATTTCTGTCCTAACTCTGTTCTTAATTCTTTACTAGTTTCATCTATCTTTTGACTTAACTCTGTACTCATCTTTTGACTTAACTCTGTACTCATCTTTTTCACTGTTCTTAATTCTTTACTATTTTCATCTATCTTTTGACTTAACTCTGTACTCATCTTTTTCATTATCTTTTGAAACATATTCTCTATTTCTGACATAATTGCTGGCCTTTCTGAATTACTACTAAACATTTCTGAGCTACCTCTAGGTGTTTCTCTAACGTTCTGATCTTCTACTTCTTGGCATATTCTGCTACCAATTACATTCTGATTAAATTCTTCCATCCTACTTACACTTTTCTCAATTTCCGGACTTTCAAAACCTAAAAAATCGGTATCACTGTCTTCCATTTCTAAGCTATTTACATGTGTTTTTCTACTCACCAAAATTTCAATATTTTCACTATTTCACTTTAACTGCACTTAAACTTGTTCACTACACGTTTCACAGATGTTGACACGCTGGGCACCTTCTTGTCTGCTGGTTCGATGCTGATCTGGTCGTCTTGGGGGGTTGGTCCATTCTTTCGAGGCCACACGTTGGGATGCCAATTTGAAGCTGAATATTCGTTGTGTCCTAGTTATTGGATCGCCATTTGAAGCTGAAGTCGTTGGTGACGTGGTGTTGCCCTTGGATGCGTTTCGCTCCGGCTAGTTCTGCAAGAGATCTCTTTATCTCGGGTTTGCGTAAGTGTAATGGACAACCCAAGAACAACTTTGCATATCATTTATTTCAAATATTTTCGGGAGCTATGCCGATTCTATATGTGTATGTAGAGGAATCGCACTCACATCCGCGCAGCACGACCTCCCGTACTGGTCTCTGGTTGAGTAGTGACTAGACGCTTTCTCTCTTACCCACGCTAAGAAGCCGTTCACCTCAATTTTGAATGTCATGACGTCATCCAAGAAAGCCTCGTATCCAAAACGCTATTTCCTTTTCCCGCAATTTAGAAATGTCCCTTTCTATTATAACATGTTCTTTTATGAATTTCGAATATATAATTACCTTTTTAGGATTAAACGATGTTTACTTTATATTTTATTAAATATATCGCGCGACTTTTAAGGTTTGTAGAACTGACTTTCGAACGTGTATTTAAACTATGTAGTATGACGTCATGACTCGTTAATTTCAAACCAATAATGCGTTTATACTACAACTTTAACGACTATTATTTACTCATATCTTGTTCACCTTACAACACTTCCTGCTCTATTATCTATTTATGTTATTACTCAACACTTATCGCAAATCTCACATCCGGCAATTAAATTAAAACGTGTCTTTTTCAAAAGCCCATTCGATCGGAAATCTAAATTTCGGTATCAGACCCCAGCATCTGCTCCATCTTGGTTTGACATTTGTGATCCATCAATATAAATATGGAGCCATTCACGTTCCGGAAATCTAATATGGTTCGTCTCCAATGGCAATAATTTTTTAACATTAGTTGAAGTATCACTTTTCTTAACTTCTTCTGTCATGTGTACTGGTGCTGTTTTTATTGTAGTGATGCTTCACGTTTGAGCGATGTGGCTCTTATTTCCCTCAGGGCATGGTAACGGATGGAATGAAAAATCACACGATGTTTCTTCACCACAATGTATTATTTTATTAACACTTTTTCTCTATTTTAGATTTAAATAAATCCTCTTAGCACCATTTTAGATTATTTAAGTCTTTCCACTTTTTCAAAAAGTGGAACAAAAGCTTGATGAAAGTCTGGTAAACGTTCTACAATGTTCACACGCTACCAAAATACGTCTTATCACCTTGAATATTTAGGCGCTAATGAAAAAAGTCCAGCGTCACTTCACGTGATACTACCTTTCTCGTATACATCCGCGTATGCGTTCATCAAATAGTTCCCGCATTGTTAGGGAAGCGATCTTTAGCTATTCTCCCTTTGCTATTAATATTGAACATATATAATTCTTTTATTTATACATATATATTAAAATTAAATATGGAAATATTTATGACGTTTTTAAACAAACTTAATTGTTTGTAACAATGAACATTAGTAACACGTTTTCGTCATTTAACCAACTCATACCAACATCAAAAAACAAATTACACTCTTAACAAATATTCACATAAACGATTTTCTTTTGGGGTCTTCTAATATTCTGTCTCACATGCCCCTTGTTTTGTTTTTCAAGTTGTCACCTATATTTACAATCTTGAAACACAATACAACACTTCTCCCTATTCCTCTGATACAATCACTTTGTACAATACTTTTTTTTTTTTTTTTGTCTTCTTTGCTGTATGTTTTTGTCTTTTGTTTTGGTATGACACAGCATGTCTTTATAAATTTCACATAGTCAGTTACTGCACAATACATATTCAGTTATTATACAACACATATTCAGTTATTATACAACACTTAGAATATTCCTAAGATTTTACATTTGACATTGACACAAACATTATTTTTTAAGTGTATCATGGTTTATTCTGTGCCTTTTGACTTATGTTCCTTGTTATGAGGAGAGAAAAACAGGATACAAATCTTGAGCTAATGATTATGATCATATTTATGGCAATATTTTATTCAGTTCTTTGCCTTCGTCTTGTAAGCTTATTATGTATAGGCAGGTCGTTGAGTCAATTCTTAAACTCTGATGTTACTAATAGTACCATTATGTCATTGCGTCCTTATTCACTATTGTTTAGTTCAACATTTCTTCAAGCTAAACATTGGCTATATCCATCTTAATTCATGGGCATTGCTTTTCTGACTATGGTTTTTCTTACTTCACTAATTGTCACCTCTTTATCTCTTATCTCTATAAGAGAAAACTTCTATACTTATAATTATTCTGCAACTGTATTATTTTTCTTCTCAATTCACCCTCGACACCTTTGTGTCAAAAATATTTTATCTTTGTCATCACAATTGATTCCTTTTTATTTTTGTCCCTGACATCCTTATGTCAAAAACACATTGTTTTCTGTCACTATAATTCACTTCTTTAATGACAATCAGTGTCCTCATCTGTCTTTGTTGACACTGCTCTTGGTGGTCAATATGGCCAATGACTATGTTGATTTTCTTTCTTGTTGTATTTTCCAATTTGAACATAATCTTCTATAAGAAACCCATTAGAAATTATTATTTTTCATTATCTCTACTATTCCTGCCTTACATGTTTGTTGGCAAAGACTATTTGGTCCTTTCTTTGTATGGTTTTAATTTATTTTTATGATATCTTCCTACCAGCTTGCCATTTGTATTCTGTAGCTCACATGTGTGGTCACCCAGCTGTTTTGTTATGACCAGTGGTCCAGTGTACAGTAGTTCCATTTTCCCAGATCTTTTTTCAGATGCCTTGGATGCTTTGTGCCTTCTTAGGAGCACCTTTTCTCCAATTTGTGGGGACCATTTCCTGATAAATCTTTTGACCTTGTTTCTCCCTTTTTCTGCCTTTTGCTGTAACCTTCTGGATGCCAATTGACATTTTTCCTTCTCTGTCAATTCCCTTTGAGCAGCCATCATAGTGTCAATGTCAATTGTCAATTGCTTAGGGTTTGTGTTGGTCATCTACTCGATTGGGACGAACTTAGTTGTGGTAATTTCCCTGAGTGTTAGTGGTGGTTGTTATTTCTGTATTCTGTGCAACATCTGCCCTATTTGGCATATTTCCATTCTGTTCCTGTTGTCTTATGTTGCCAGTGTTCCATTGGTTTCCGCCCCTTTGGTGTGAACCCCTGTTGTATGACGGTCTTCGGTTGTTCAAGTATTCCCTACAGAATCGTATGTGATTCACTTGATGGGTACGGTCTCCTGGTCTCCCCCGATCATATCTATGCGTTCGGTATCTCGATTCACCCCTTGGTATTGTGTCGTGGTACCGCTGTCTCGTGTTCTCCATCCTTTTGCCATGATTGTGTGGTTGTGGGAAATGGTGTGCCCCTCTCCCCCTGTCATGGGTGCTCCTAATATTTCTATCTTCTATCCCATTCTGATTGTTCGTAGTCGTGCTCCTGTTTAAGATAGGTGAGTTTGGGTGACCGTTCCTATGTCTATGCTCATTAGGCCGACCATTTTGCGTTTCGAAGGCTGTCAGTAATTCTATCATGTCTGCAAAATCTACTGGCCTCGCAACAATTAACCCTGTTCTCACTGTGTCTGGGAAATGTCTTGTTATGCTGGTAATTAACCCCGCTTCCGACAGGTTAGGGTCTAATAGCTTTCCTTTGTTGGCTACTTTCATAAAATAATTGACTAGCGATAACCCTTTGGTTGGATCATATCTACCTGTCGCTAGCTCTACCCTAGTTTGGTTTTGCTTAGCTGGGCCCCAATACCTTGATAGGAATAGATTTCTGAATGAGCTATATGATTCGTGACCAGCTAGTGTTAACCTTAGCCATTCTAATGCTTTGTTTTTTAAGCTTTTTTTAACTATCATCATCCTAAGCTCATTTGGTATCCTTTTCACTTTAAAATACTCTTCCATCTCTTTAACAAAGAGTTTTGGATCGTCTCCCTTCTCCTCGTTAAATGTAGGTGGTGTGATTTCATGTAGTATGCTGTTGGTGTAGCATGTGTTGTGTGTTGTGTCATTGTTTAATTGTGAACCTCTTTCTCTGTATGGTGAGTCAACATTTTGTACATCATTCAAATAACTCTCATCTTGTACATTATTTACATCTAAATCATCATTTTGCCTTTGTAGTGCATTCACAACATCATTTACATTAGCCAAACTTTCTTTTCCTTTTTTCATTTCTTCACAAATTGATTTTAAATCATTCTTTATTTCTAAGTGACTTTGTTTCATATCATTTATAGCATCCTGTTGCGAATGTACTACATCAGTCATAGTCTTAATTTTAGGAATGACAATTTGTTCTACAGTTTCATTAATAATGCCTTTCTTTACTACCTCAATCTCTTTCCTTAATTCCTCAGTTATTTCTGCTTTTACATTTGTAATCTTACAGTCTACACTTGCATTACATTCTGTTAGTTCATCTCTACATCTACCAATTTCACCTTCTAATACAATCTTATTTTCTCTCATTTCCGATTCTATTTTTCCCATCCTATCTCCTATGATTTGTATCCTAGCTTCTAAAGCTTCCTTTGTCTCATTTATGTTTTTATGTACTAATTTCAAATTAGTTTCCATTACTTTCATATTTTCTTTACACTCCTGTCTTCCTAATTCTATTTTCTGTTCTAAGTTCTGTCTTCCTAATTCTATTTTCTGTTCTAAGTCCTTTCTCACTTCCTCCACTTTCTGACCTATCTCTTCCTTATTCTGTTCCAGTTTCTGACCTAAACTTTGTTCTGTGTCCTGTCTCACTCCCTCCAATTTCTGACCTATCTCTTCCCTATTCTGTTCCATTTTCTGACTTATCTCTTCCCTATTCTGTTCCATTTTCTGACTTATCTCTTCCCTATTCTGTTCCATTTTCTGACTTATCTCTTCCCTATTCTGTTCCATTTTCTGACTTATCTCTTCCCTATTCTGTTCCATTTTCTGACTTAAACTTTGTTCTAGTCTTTCAAACATGATCATTAACCTTTGGTCTTTTCCTATTGCTACCTGTTCCTCGCTTTCTGGTTCTATCTGATAACTAGGCCTATCTGCCCCTTCCCCTACTCCTGTTACTAGACCTCTCTCTTTTCGCGACATTCTAGTTTCTTTATTCAGTTCACTTTGGCTTAAAAGTCCCACTATTTTGCCGCTTCGCAGTAACATAAAAATAAAATGGATGAAAAAATAGAAATTTTTGGTCCTACTTTTTTCTCGTTTATTTATCCAGTTACGTGCGTCTCCTGGGCGGTTGGCTTCGCTAGACGATCTCTGGTGTTTTCCCGCGTTGATTATCCGTTCATCGGTGTTCCCGAAGTCGTAGATTTCAAACGATGGTCTAATGGCGTCTTCTTCCTTTTTGGCACGAAGATTTGGCATCACTTGGTATTTCGCGTAAGTTCATTTCCCATAGATTTTCATTCCATCCAAAATTCGTGCTCTACGTTGGGCAAGCCATTTGGTGCTGTTTTTATTGTAGTGATGCTTCACGTTTGAGCAATGTGGCTCTTATTTCCCTCAGGGCATGGTAACGGATGGAATGAAAAATCACACAATGTTTCCTCACCACAATGTATTATTTTATTAACACTTTTTCTCTATTTTAGATTTAAATAAATCCTCTTAGCACCATTTTAGATTATTTAAGTCTTTCTACTTTTTCAAAAAGTGGAACAAAAGCTTGATGAAAGTCTGGTAAACGTTCTACAATGTTCACACGCTACCAAAATACATCTTATCACCTTGAATATTTAGGCGTCACCTCACGTGATACTACCTTTCTCGTATACATCTGCGTATGCGTTCATCAAATAGTTCCCGCATTGTTAGGGAAGCGATCTTTAGCTATTCTCCCTTTGCTATTAATATTGAACACATATAATTCTTTTATTTATACATATATATTAAAATTAAATATGGAAATATTTATGACGTCTTTAAACAAACTTAATTGTTTGTAACAATGAACATTAGTAACACGTTTTCGTCATTTAACCAACTCATACCAACATCAAAAAACAAATTACACTCTTAACAAATATTCACATAAACGATTTTCTTTTGGGGTCTTCTAATATTCTGTCTCAGTACATAATGTGTGACATCTAATGTTTGTGTCAGATTTACTTTATATATGAAATTTTCCTTTGAATAAGGAAGGTCTACATTCTTCTTGATGTCTTGACTTTGGTATGTGTAAAATTTTTCATGTTCCATGTATTGAATGGAAGTCTGATCAACTTTTTGTGTCGAATAAGAGCTGTTTTTTTCTATTTTATATTCATTGGGGTATTGATTGGTTACTATTTCCATAGCTGGTATTGCTGTGGTTTTGATAGCACCTGTAATTAGTCTCAGACTTTGGTTTTGAAAGATTAGATTTTTTGTTTTTTTGTATTTGCTATTACAAGAACTTTGTTGCAGTAAGTACATATATATATAGGTGTCATATTAAGAGTTACTTTGCAACATCCCCACTTCATTCCTCTTAGACACATTAACAGTGAAAGACAACTTTTTGCTCTTTGTATTACATTTTCTATTTGTTTGGTCGATTTAAGTTCGGTATCAAATATAACTCCCGAATATTTTGCTTCCCTTGTTTCTGGTAATTGTTGAGCCTCAAAAATTAGTTTTATTTTTAATGATTTTTTCCTTAGAGATAAGATTTAGCAGTTTGATTTTTACTTTCTCTACTACGTATAGTAAAGTGGAGGAAGTATTGTATTCCACCCAAAAATTCGATGTCAAAATTTCACCGGAGTGTGCGTGTGTGTGCATGTGTGCGCGTGTGTGCATGTGTGTGTGTGTGTGTGTGTGTGTGTGTGTGTGTGTGTGTGTGTGTGTGTGTGTGTGTGCACGCGTGCGTGCATGTGTGTGTTTGTGTCTGTCTGTGGACAGCATAACTCAAAAACAAAAAGTCGGTTAAAAACCAAAGTTGGTACTTAAGTTTAACATCTTTCAAGGATGCAACACGAAGATTTTGAAGAAACCAGCCCCACCCTAAACTATCCTTCACATAGAAAATTTTTCGAAAAGTTTGATTTTCTTGAAAATTGCTCTAATGATTTTGATTAAAATGTCACATGTTTAAGATACTTGTACGACAAATTAAATGTATATGTTGAATTTTCTGGCTACAGCCTATGTAGTCTCATTTACTCTGGATGACTTTTGAATATCTCGTAAACCGTAAGAGATAACAAAAAATCTTACAGTACACAAAATGTAGATGTCACTAAAACAGACCGTTTATGTATATAAATGTTTTTGTAGAGTGAACCATTTCAGAGATATTCCTTGTTATTTGTGTCAGTTTCAGAAAACTTAAAGCTTTCGTGAAATGGAACATCGTTTTTCATCTTTTTATGTGTTAAGCGTGCAAAGGGACCGGAATCTCAAAGCTTTAAAAGATAAGACTCGCTCAAAGCCTACTGTATTCCCATATTCCCCTTGCACCTATAAAGAAATGAGCAATAGGATAATTTGTACAAATGTTTATCTCAACTAACACATAGTAGATAGATGAATAAGAGTTAGTAAGAATGGTTAGTACAAGAGTAGAGAAAGTTATGTGAGTGCAACACATCAGATTTTTTTTTATTATATGTTAACCGTGCAAAGAGAATGGAATTTGAAAGCTTTAAACGATTTGACTATCGCTCAAAGTCTACCATATTCCCATATTCTCCTTGTACCTACAGAAAGATAAACAATAAGACCAATTAAATAAAACTGTCGTAATTGGGGATTTTAGTGCTCATTCCAAAAGATACGGTATGAAAAAGTGGATTCTACAGAGAAGATAATGGAAGAATTTGAATGAATTTCAAGAAATTTTGAATACCACAACCTTTGAACTGATTTATAATAAAGAAGATCCCACAATCTTCAAACATTACTCTGGAGCAGGCAGTAACCCAGACCTCTTGTTAGCTACAACAGATATTGTTTCAAAGATTAAAAAACAAGTTATAGAAGACCCAAGTTCTGGTCACAGAGCAGTAATTGCAGACAAAACTAGATAATACAAATGTCAGTCAACATCACATGAATCTGCATTGGAACTTCAAAAAAGCAGATTGGAATGAATGTAAAACTGAACTGGAAAATAAATTTAAAGAACGAACAAACTCACAGCTGCATGACCAACCAGATAATATAAACAAATATTTCTGTAGAGCCATCCTAGAAACCGCAAAAAATATATATTCCTCATGGAAGAATAAAAGATTTCAAACCCTTTTGTAACTCAGAGGAACTGAAAGAATCTAAATCCTCTCCAGTTCTGAAATGCGTCCCACGCAGGTGTTACTTCAACTCAGGGAAGAGATGGTACACACTTGGGGCTAGGTCTGGGCTGTAAGGAGGGTGTGTGATAGTATCCCATCCATATTTGTTGATGAAATTGGTTGTCACATGGGCAATGTGCGGACGAGCGTTGTCCTGATGGAAATGCACTCCCTTCGTCAGCATGCCTCCACCCACCTTGGTATAACCTAAATAATCAGTCAAAACTTTGTGAATTTAGGTCTTGCTGACATCAGGGATCATCTCGAGGGTCTCCCAAACCATCACCCTTCGATCTTTCAGCATTGCTTCTTCCACTTTCACAATCATTCATCCAAAACCGATGGCTGTCCAGAACACTGGTCGTACTGGACGTCTGTATGTCCGTCTTTGAATTCTCAGCACCATTTCTGCACGTGTTGTATGCTCATACACTGCTCTCCGTACACTTCACACAGTTGGGAATGAATGTCCACCCATGCAGTCTTTTTGTCCACAAAAAAAAAAAAAAATGCATCACAAAGCGTAATTCGCACCTGGTGGGAGAAGTGAGTAGAAGCTCCACTTCTAACAGCTGCCAAGCCAAGACTGAGCATTGCAGACAGCTCGCAGGGCAGGGTACTGAGAGAGGAAGAACCAAGCTACACGCCAGTGTTGCCGGATCTCCTGTAACAGAGTTCCTCGTGACTGCAAATCTTTGGGAACCTTATTTTACGGAAAATCCTTGTAAATACTGTATAAATGTAGATGTGTTTTGTTGTCCCAAAAATTTAGCTTTGTTAATTCAGATTTATCTGCATTATCCATTTCTTTAAAAACTTGAAAGGAGGGTTTTATATCCTTTTTGGCTCCAACTAATATTCTACTACTTATCTATTTTTGGACAGTAGGTTTAGTAAAAATCCAGTAAAATTGAAGTACTTAAGTTGATTATTATATTAGATCTTCTATTAATGTAATGTTTGGGTTCTTGAGAAGTAGTCCCCAACCGGAGATCCAAATGGGGAACTACTTTAACTCCAGAATATCTATTTTACTCCTTGAGTCATATTTCATAATTCTTACTGAAGAGCTACAGAGCAGTAAAAGTAACTGCTTTTTAGAAAGCAACATACTTTTACATTTTGACAGTCACGTGCTCTCTCGCAGCTCCCAGAATCTCTGGAGGACCACATCTCTTGTTGGTTTAAGGGTCTCAGCGACCTGACCGGGAAAATTTTCAAAATAAATTCACCAACCATATCCTCTGATTATGCAAATTATTTATACATTTAGTTGTATAAGGTCAGGAAAGGTTTGAAAATTGTAGCATTATTATCATACTGAATACACTCTTACACTCCCTTTGCATGTTAAAATTCATACCCATATCTGAAGTTATTTAAAACCACAGCCATATTTTTGGTATAAAGTAGTCTCACATATCTGAGATTCTGCACAATTCAATTCAACTGAAGATGTGATTTATTGTTTTTTTTTTTTTTTTCTTCTTTATTTGTTTTTTAAGGTTGATTTTTGCTTCACCTGCCAGTCTCTACAATACCCAACTAGTTTATATTCGACACACTGATTATATACTTTTGTTGAAATGTTGAATGAACCAAGTGAAGAAAGTGAGAAGGAAATCATAAACCAAATATATGTCATAATGAGAGTTTCACTGCGTTGGAGGTGGCACTGTACTGTGAAGAACAGCCTGAGACGATACCATGTTACTGAAGCAATGGCATCAAGACATTGTTACTCAGAAATAATGCACTGTCCTGAAGCAGAAAATGCTTAAAGACTGCTTTAGAAATAACAATAAATGTGAGTATTGTTATTTTGTTCTAGATAAAATAGACACATTTCAAACCCTTACAATATAAGGCCTTGCTTTGAATTATTGGTTCAGTTCATGTTTTACGATTTTTCCTATGGTGCTCCATATAGTCTGAGTTATCCCAAATCTGAGGTGCCCTAACCCCCATTACCTCAGATCAACAGGTCTCTATTGTAAAACCAAATTGGGATATATCACATAATATGTTGTACCATTGCTAAAACTGGTTGGATTGGTGACATGAATGTTTGTAAGGAATGTGAACACTTTTTTGTTTTAAAAACAATATTAATTTTGTCATGCCAATAGCATTACAGTTTATCACATGTATTGTCCAAGTAAACACAAATGAATTATTTTTTACTAAATTAAGTATAGAATAGTAATATTAATAAAACAAAAATTAAAATAGTAATAGTAATTTTTACTATTACTATTATTAAAAACCTTCCAAAGTAAGAACAAATTAGAAACTAAAAAGTTCACTTATTTTAGTAATATTACAACTTCTTGGTGCAAAGCTGACTAAAGTTTCGAGTTGATTCCAACTCATTCTCAAAGCTATAGAATGAGTTGGAGTCAACTCGAAACTTTAGTCAGCTTTGCACCAAGAACTTGCAATATTACTACGATAAGTGGAGTTTCTAGTTTCTAATTTGTTCTTACTTTGGAATCTTGTTGCTTCACAGTTAATAGCTTCAATTTCCTTAAATATTAAAAACCTTTTTGAAGTATCAATACTAAAAGGGTGATCATTGTATGAAGTCATTCTTGGCAGTTTGTTTAAACTTCATCACTGTCCTTAACTGGACGTTATATACAGGTGCTTTTGAAGGCACTATGTCTTCATCATCTGGTTGTCGACTGTGAGGCTTCTTGTTAGATGTAGCAAGAGGTAGCCAGAGCTAACAACATCTCTGGAACTCAATTGGTACCAATTGAGTTCTAGAAATGTGATTAGTTTCTGTTCCTAGTGATACAATATCCAGTCACCAGGCTGAAGAAAATGTCATTCTGGCTACCTACAGTTGACTAGGAACTGACGAGAGTAAATAGCTCCTGAAACTTGTTTTCCTTATTAAAATGTAAGTGATACGTCAAAAATTGACTCAGTAATTAACTAAATAATTACAGTAGACTTTTGATTATCCTTGGCAATGGTAGGGAACACTACCCTATATAGAGCAAAGCAGCAGTTAACCTAAAAATTTTAATTAACCCCTATTGTGAATAATTGAGGTGTGTTTATACATATGAACACAGTTACAAAGCAGAAATGAGTGTTTAATTATCATTTGGTAGAGGACATCTCTGTCAGCATGATCTCTTTAGTAGATGCCCATTATTGATATGTATTGCACATCAATTGTTTCTATGAATATTGTAGTACTTTCTAACTAAAAAAAGGTATTAGCCATTCACAATTAAAAAATGATAATATGTTTTCTGGTCTATTTACATACAAACACTAGTACAGCTTTTAAAACCTACTAAAAATACTTTAATCAATTTTGGTTTTAAGAAGCACATTCTCCTTTTCTTAACATGTGAAGCATTAATTGGTAGAGCAGCAAGGAATCCTCATTGTTTGTCTAGCAAATTGTTTGTGCATTCAAGAGTTGCTGAATGACAGATTATACTTTTCTGGGGCAACTGGATCACTGTCATTTGATTTGCCTAAACCATTCTTCTCACTCTAGCTCCCATCAAAACCACATGAGCTGTCAGTGTCCGGTCATTGTAAACTATTCTTCACTGTCCACTGTTTTGCAGCTGGATACAACTTTTAATGCAGAAGCTGAGGTTATATTTCTGCATCAGCGTCAAAACCCAAATAATTAACTAAATTGTTAGTGCACATCACTGTCACAAAATCCAACATACACAATGTCAATTATAAGTTGAATCTACTGTAATTATACTATTTTCCTGGACTGGAATTAAATACAGGTTATCTTGAACACAGGAAGGCAGCATTCAACCAGGCTAGTTGTTGGGAAGAACCCACTTATCACTGGATGGTCACAAATAAAAGAGCAATATAAACAGTTGAGAAATTCCAGAAAGGACAGTAAACATACTGTTTTTAAAGAAGTTCTGTTTATACAACCACTATGTGTGAGGGAATTCCAAATAATTGATTACAAAGTAAGAATGAAAGCCAATTCTCTTGATGGATGATTGCAAAACATGTATCTGACATTAGCAAGAATGGATTTCAATGTAATAACCAGACAAGTCAGATTGGATCAAGTTTCACATAAAATTTTGTGCAAGTGAACATGGATTATACACAAATTAGATAAAAACAACATTATGTCATCTATTTCATCATTTGTTTCTGAATTTTTTATTAATTTGTTTATTTTTTTAACATTGCTGTTTTATTTGTACAACCCTTTTAACTTCTATTAGTCATATCAGGGCTTTGGCTTCAGAAACAATTCTGGGAACTGCAGAATTCTTTAACATTTGCTTTTACCCATTTTTGTGAGCATAATGACATTACAATATATCTTCTGAAACAGAAACCTAAGTTTGCAACAAATTTAGCTTGACAAAAACAATCCTTAGCACACATCCCATTTCACAGTAACAACTGAGGGTAGAACCAGCAAATTACTAGATAAACAGCTTACCTCAGGTAAAGCTTTGCGAATTTTCCATACACTATGTAATCCAGTGCTAGAATCATATACCATACATATGGATGGTTCTTCACTTGTGAAAACCACCTTCTGGTAAGCATATGACATGTACGACAAAGTACCTGCAGAAAAACAAGTATATTACAAATAATATTGTAAATTACAACACAAAGCTAGAAGTAGAACAGTGAATAAAATAATTATTTTGGAGAACACTAGTTGAGTCTGTGAAACGTTTTCTATAATAAGAAAAGTTACTGAAGCCAAGTAAATGTAAATTCATCTCAAACTATTCTACAAAATATTTTAGATGTTGAAGACCTTTGTATTAATCCTTACTGGTACAAATATTAGCATCTTTGTGTTATTAGACAGCCACATGGACAAAATTTCGACATGCTTAAGAAATATGTTAGCTAAAGCTGGATTTCTGACAATGAAGTCGTTAATCCTCTTGCTCTCCAATATTTTTCACTGATGGATGGGGCACTAGAAGTGGCTGGGCATATTTGAAGGTGGTCTTGGTCGATTTCCACTTGCAGATCACATAGAGGACAGAGTGGTGAAGAATATATCCCAATTCTGTTCAAATGTTTTGCCAATCATGTCCCATAATCAATCTGAAGGTTGCAACTGCTGTTTTTCGAGGATACTCAGGAATTACTGTTTGGATGTTTGGTAGTTCTCATTTTTCTATTTTTTTAGTTTTCATAGTAATATTTTGCAATAATTTTTTTAAATTCAGAGTTGACTAATCATTTAGCTGCATAAAATGGTAGATTAACTATAGATTTCTATACACTGCTGGTACCTTTTTTTGCAAGAAAATCAGCTTCGTCATTACCACTCAGTCCACAGCGAGCTGGTATCCATTGGAAGACTAGGTGTTTTTGAAATGATGTTAGATGGGTAAGGAGTTTCCAACATTCTATAATTGTTTGGTTTTTTGGTGACAACTTGGAAGTAATTGCTATAATTGCCATCCTGGATACTGAGAGAATAACTGCCTGATGAAACTGTGAAATTCTATACAAAATATTTTGTAGGGCCATTCAAATTACTTCAATTTCTCCATGAAAGTTTGTAGTTCCATAACTTAAAGATTTGTATCCTCGAAAAACAGCAGTTGCAACCTTCAGGTTGATTACAGGACATGATTGTCTGGCAAAACATTTAAACAGAATTGGGATATATTCTTCACCACTCTGTCCTCTATGTGATCTGCAAGAGGAAATGGATCGAGACCACCTTCAAATATGCCCGGCCACTTCTAATGCCCCATCCATCAGTGAAAAATATTGGAGAGCAAGAGGATTAATGACTTCATTGTCAGAAATCCAGCATTAGCTAACAACAACAACAGATTTGTAATAGGAAAAGAGGTAACACGTGACTCCAGGCCCTGCTCCATCTCGGTTTGATATCAGTGATCCATCAGTATAAATATGGAGTCATTCATGTTCCGGAACTCTAGTATGGATTGTCTCTAATGCCAATAATTTAAGAACACTAGTTGGAGTATCACTTTTCTTAACTTGTTCTGTCAGGTGTAAATAATATGTGATGTCTAATGTTTGTGTCAGATTGACTTTATATATGAAGTTTTCCTTTGAATTAGGAAGGTGTACATTCTTCTTGAGGCCTTAAATTTTGGAAAGAAAGCTCTCCTGAGTCTTTAGTGTATGTGTAAAATTTCTCTTGTTCCATGTATTGAATGACACTCTGATCAACTTTTTGTGTTGAATAAGAGCTGCTTTTTCTATTTCATAGTCAATGGGGTATTGGTTGACTAGTATTTCCATAGCTGGTATTGATATGGTTTTAATAGAACCTGTAGTTAGTCTTTGAAAGATTTGAATTTTTTTGTATTTGCTGTTACAAGAACTTCGCTGCAGTAAGTAAAGAATGGCTTTATATATACACTGTATGTCATGTGAGTTGCTCTAGAACAACCCCAGTTCATTCCTGTTAGACATTTTAACAGTGAAAGGCGCCTTTCTACTCTTTGTATTACATTTTCTATTTGTTTGGTCCATGCAAGTTTGGTATCAAATGTAACCCCCAAATACTTTGCTTCCTTTGTTTCTAGTAATTGTTGAGCCTCAAAATTTAGTTTTATTTTTAGTGGCTTTTTCCTTAGTGAAAAGATTTGATAGTTTGATTTTGTTGTATTAATAGTAATTAAATTTTCTTTGGTCCACTTTTGTAGTTTGGTTAAGAATTGTTGCATGGTTTTTTCTAGTTCTGTACTTTTGTTTTTTGGTTTTGTAGTCCACATTACTAAGTCATCGGTAAGTAGTGCACATTTCACATCTTATTCTTGAATTAGTCATTAGTTATGTCTGCTCGTATGAAAATGCATGGGCATAGCTAAATGTAACTACAAGTACTTGCACACATAGTAATCTAGTTCTTAAATCAAGTACCATTTGTCATGGATTCAAAGCTGTTCATGCCCTTGCCTATATGAAAATAACTCATATCTGTGAATCGTTTTGTAAAGAGGTGGAGGACAGCATTGCAAGCCCCACATAACACATGCATTCTTAATAAACTTTTAGGAACTGCATGCATTGTTTGTCATCATGACACGATGGTGCAAGATCAACAATATTAACCAATCTAGCCAGGGACAATTCCTCTGTATGTGCTACCGTACTGCAGCACACTAAACAATTTCAGAAATAACCAACTTTAAATATTTTACATTTTTGTTATAAACGAGCTTTGATAATGCATAATATGAGTTATAGTGTGCTGGACAGATGCACCGTGCATCGTCCACAGCAGCACAGAAGAGCATTGTAAGATAGCAATGCTATAGGTTCACCTCTCCTCTCCCTTTCCCCGCCTACTCTGCCTTCACAGCACTGTACCGTGCTGCACTCAGTGACGCACATTCCGCTGGTCAGCTGACTTGCACGTGTGCAGTGTGTTATTCTCTTCTCAAACACCCATGTTAAATAAAACTCGCAGAAATGAATCCATTCTCTACTCGATCCTTTGAAGAAAAAATTCATGTTAAAACACTTGGGAGGCCTACTCTTGATATTAGCATTGTTCAGACAGCCAAAGTTGTGAAATTCAAAATGCCCTTTTCTGCTTTTTTTGCCTGTTTGGAAGTAATTCCTGGTCAAAAAGTAACTTAAAGGACCTAAGCAATTTAAATGAATGTGCAAATAAGCATATATCGAGTAGGAAACACTTGAGTAACGTTCTGGATTTCACTACTCCTGGTGCAGTAAACATTGGCACAGAATAGAGAGTATACAGAAAGGAAACTCAGCTGAAATCCATGCGCCAAAATTTAGTGCGCATGCGCGAAGTAAACCGAGTAAACTGGGTAAACAGCTGTGTTGTTGGAGCCAAAGCGAATGGACACATTGCGTTTATTTTACCTTGAACATATTAGCTGCTGGGCACATCTACAACTGAAAAATTGTTTTATATGCCTACTGTAAAAGGTATTAATATGTGTTAATGTATTTTAAGCTTCGCCGTGGTTATAATGAACAGCAGTAAGAGAAAATGCGGCCGATGGTGTTTGAAATAATTCACATGCAAACAGGGAAATAAGCTTTTTCAGCTTTCCAAAAGATGAACAACGGTAAGTAAACAGCCTTGTATATTTATAACTTGCTATTAGTTAAGTGTTATTTCAGAATCACAGCAATGTGTCCATAATTGTTAATGTATTTTGCCCAGGAATACAAAGTAAACAGGGAGGATACCCCTACCCTTAAAGTTTGTGAATAGAGATTTAAAAAAGAAAAATAAAACTGAAAAAAATTACAAATTAATAAAAATGACACATCTATGAGTAATATGATTTGCTGCTGTAGTTGCTTCATAAATGCAGATCAAACAAGCAAGACAAAATTACAATGACATACCTGAACACTGTTTTTCTTTAATGCTGCAATAGAGTGTAATGTTGGCAGAGTAAGTCATGTGAATGTACACACACTTTGTTGTTTTATTGTGAAAAGGTGAAATAAAATAAATGAAATTCTATATTTTATTGTAACTATTTTATGTTGTGCAAATAGACATGATATGCAAAGACCATTCCTAGATCTCCTTAGCCCTTAATATAAAATAATCCTAACTTTTGGCATACTGTAAAGTTACTGCTGTGATTTATGTTATTGCACCATGCTCTACATTTGTGTTTTATTTACTTCTTTTGCTATGTATGACAAGACTTTATGATTCATTGTATGCAGAATCTCATTCAAGATTTTGTGCATTTTTATTCTTGTGGTAAATAAAAGCAACTAATGAGCCACTTGCTTATTAATTACTGCTATCTATTTTCCGCTTATTTCATATTACCAGGACTTCCTTTGTTAATACATATAAGTAGAAAACAAAATTTTGTTGGTTTCATTCTGCTTTCGTGCGTTATTCTGTTTTCAAATTTTAATTGCTCTGAAATTTTGTGTAAGAACAGGGCGCGTAAAGAAGTGCAGCAGAACAGAGCGCCTTTTGTAAACGTATTGAGACAGAATATTAGAAGACCCCAAAAGAAAATCGTTTATGTGAATATTTGTTAAAAGTGTAATTTGTTTTTTGGTGTTGGTATGAGTTGGTTAAATGATGAAAACGTGTTGCAAATGTTCATTGTTACGAACAACTAAGTTAGTTTAAAGACGTCATAAATATTTCCATATTTGATTTTAATATATATGTATAAATATTAGAATTATATGTGTTCCATAATAAAAGTAGGGGAGGATGGTTAGGGATCGCTTCCCTAACAAGAAAGAACTATTTGATGGACGCATACGCGGATGTATACGAAAAAGGCGGTGTCACGTGAGGCGACGCCATAATCTCCCCACTAGCATGTGTGTATCCAAAATGTAAGGACGTGTTGATGTAACGTGTGAGCATAGTAGAACTTTCACCAGACTCTCATCAAGCATTAGTTCCACTAAAAGTAAAAGTGAAAAGACTTAAATCATTTAAAACGGAGCTAGGAGGATTTATTTTAATGTAAAATATAGAAAAAGTGTTAATAAAATAATACATTGTGGTGAAGAAACATCGTGTGATTTTTCATTCCATCCGTTACCACGCCCTGAGATCACAAAGATTTCCATAGTTCAAAGACCCAACGAAGCATAATTATAAAAACTGCACCAGTATGAATGTCTTCAGTTCCCAATATGAATTATTATGTACGAGGGCCGTTCAGATAGTAACCTCCGGTTGATTGCAAAAAATTCACCAAGTTAAATAAAAATATTTTAATATATACATCTTACAACTACATCTTTGCACTATTTTTCTACATAGTCTCCATAACGATTGAGGCACTTATGGTATCTGTTCACAAGCTTTGAAATTCCTTCTGCATAAAAATCACCTGCTTGTGCCTGGAGCCAGCCTGTGACCGCACTTTGAGCTCTTCGTCGTCATCAAACCGCTGGGACCCGAGCCATTTCTTCATATGCATGAAGAGGTGATAATCGCTTGGCGCCAGATCTGGGCTGTAAGGTGGATGGTTGACAACGTCCCACTTGAAGGACTCAAGAAGGGCTGTTGTTCTGCGAGCAGCGTGAGGACGGGCGTTATCGTGCAAAAAAACTATACCGGAAGTCAGCATACCACGGCGTTTGTTCTGTATAGCCCTTCGTAATTGTTTTAGTGTTTCACAGTACACGTCTTGATTAATGGTGTCCCACGTTCCATGAATTCAACCAACAACACCCCTTTTGCATCCCAAAACACCGTTGCCATCAATTTTCGGGCAGAAAAATCTTGCCGGGCTTTTATTGGTTTGGTAGGCGAATTTGAATGTGCCCACATCTTTGATTGTTCTTTTGTCTCAGGGTTCACGTACTTAATCCAGGTTTCGTCCCCAGTCACGATTCTGTTTAACAATGGTTCACCTTCGTCCTCATAATGTGACAGAAAGTCTAATGCAGAGGCCATTCTTTGAGTTTTGTGGTGGTCGGTAAGAATTTTGGGCACCCATCGTGCACAGAACTTACGGTAACCCAATCTTGCTGTCACTATCTCGTACAAGAGAGTCTTAGAAATCTGTGGAAAATCAGTAGACAACTCCGACATTGTGAAACGTCGGTTTTCACGAACTTTTGCATCAACTGTCTGAACGAGTTCGTCCGTCACCAATGATGGTCTACCACTCCTCTCTTCATCATGAACGTTTTCTCGTCCACTTTTAAATAAACGTACCCATTCACGGACCACTCCTTCACTCATAACTCTTGGTCCGTACACGGCACAAAGCTCACGATGAATAGCTGCTGCAGAATATCCTTTGACTGTAAAAAACCTTATAACAGCACGCACTTCACATTTGGCGGGGTTTTCTATTGCAGCACACATTTCAAACGGCCACAAACACTAAACTAGCGCAGGTACAACGTTCACTCAACCACGGCTTGATGCCGACTGACCTGCTGAGTGCGTGAATGCACAGATGGCGTCGCTACTCCCCCCACTACCCGCACTGTGACCGATCGGAGGTTACTTTCTGAACGGCCCTCGTATCATTCCGGCTAATTTTAGTGAGTGAACTTCTTCATTGGAGGGTAAATAAATTGTATCCGTCTGAGTTAATCATATATTCTGTTTCATTAGTGTTTCTTTTCGTAAAAGTTTTCATTTAGCTGGCTAGATTAAGAGTTCGCTTTCGTAAAACTGCTTGTTTCGAGCCCTGGTAGGAAGCAGCAATCGCTTCGTTTACATGGTTTCAATATGGCGAAGCACACAACGCAATGGGTACATGCAGATCAAAGGAGCCGACTCAAGCTTTCCTTTCTGTATACTGTCTATTCTGTGACAATGGTGCACAGCTCAGTTCTGCATATAGCGAGACTCTTAATGTAAAAAGGGAGGAGATCGAAAGAAATAGGTATATTTTATCAAAATTAATAGACTGCATTAACCTGTATGGTGCATTTGAATTGGCATTAAGCAGACACAATGAGACAAAAGTATCTGAAAACTCTGGAATATTTTTAGGACTTAACTTACTAGCTAGTATCAACAGTGGTGTGAAATATCACATAGAGACAAGTACCATTGCTAAATGGACATCAAAAACAACACAAAATGAATTGTTAGAATGTATGCTGGACGTCTGCCACAACAAAATAAAAGAAGAACTGAAGGAGACAATAGCCTTAACGGCAGATGAGACTACAGATGTGCCAGAGCATCAACAGTTGGTTCTCATGTATCGATATGAGATTAACGGTGACATCTACAAAAGCTTTTGGGGTTTTTTAGCCTAATGGACAGACTACCATTGAATTATCTGAGTGTCTGCTTACAGAGTTAAACAGTCATTTCAAGTCAACAACAAACAAAATCATTGCACAAACATTTGATGGCGCAGCTGTCATGAGGGGAATAACAAATGTTGTACAATCTAAAATAAGAGAACATTATCCTCTGGCACATTATGTACACTGTTATGCCCATCAGCTAAATCTCTTAATAGAGTAACCTGCTTCGCAAAACAAAGCAGCAAGAGTGTTTTTCTCCATCCTGTCAGGATTCCCTGCTTTTTTTCTCACGCTTGCCCCAGCGTATGGCAGTTCTCGAAAAAATATGTGAATGTCATATTGCTGCCGGTTCTGCCACTATACGGAATTTTAAGTCCTGGACAGCAAATTGTATTTTTGAAAATAGAGAAGCACTTATTGAATGTCTTCTTGCACTTGAGGCTTTTTTATCAAAAGACACAGGAAGAGAAGCAAGAGGGCTAGGACACAACTTGCAAGACAGTAAATTTCTGTTCTGGTTAGATTTCTTTCACCGTTTAATGCCTCATATAATAATGATTGATATTAAGCCAATAACTTGAATTATTTATTCTACAATAATGAATTAGACTTTTTGATATGTTAATATCCTCTGCAGCCGATGCAGATGAGGAAAACTGATTGCATTAAAGTTAGTCACTCAGTGAAAAACATTGTGCAGATGATCGATGGATTATGCAAGAATTTGTATACTGCCTCTACCGACAAAGATCAACATGGGTTTAACTGGAAGCGATGGGATTGCAACAAAATCACTGACGTTAAAGAGGTGTGCGATTGAAATGCCAATATGAGTCAATATCTCATCTTGATGTTTGTAAGCTCTTAGACACAGAACATTTCGAAGAATATTCTAGACTTGGCTGTAATGACATGTCCCATGCTAAACAGGAACAAACTGAAATCAGAGCTTTCAATCATTTATGAAAGGTCAGAATTTCATCATGGGAGTGGGGCATTACCACTACTTAAGATGCTCTATTCAAACAATCTGGTTGAACCTTTTATGAAATAGCAAAACTCCCGAGGATTATCGTCAGATCCCTATGACTACAGCAGAACCGGAATATTGCTCCTCATCACTAAAGCAGATCAAGTGCTTCCTAAGGAACACCATGAAGGCACTTGCCATGATCTCTGTAGAAAAAAATCTAGTTTCGAGTATCAAAGATCATCAACATGTTCGCCGGCATGAAAAATCATCGGGGCGATTTACTATTACAATCAGAAACAGGTGAGTACATTTACATCACAATTGTATGAGCATGCAGCATGCTATCCGTTAAATCCATGAGTTGCCACATTTTCTTATGCAGAAAGTATCGCCTCAGAATATTCATTTTCACAGTAAACAGTAAAGGTAGTTTGCTTCTAGCCATTAATATCATCTGCAAGACAGAGCATCACCTGGCTGAATTATTATTGATTAAAGGTTCATCATTTATGACTACATTCTTAGAAAATTGAATAAACATTTTCCTTTGGAGTGTTTCAACAGAATCAACTGTTCTTCTAAGTTAAATTTAAAAAATTCATATTTTTTGCCTTTTTAATTCTATTACAACTGGCAACATCACATCAGCTGTGTTTACTCTCTTCCAATTTCAGTGTAGATCATGCAGAATGTTTACTCAATCACATGCAATTCTTTTTTTTTATCAAAGCCACAAAAGTTGTGAAGCCTGTCTACAAGTATTGAACACTTCCTTTAAGCTCTTATTTCAAATGAATCCCAATGTTATTGCATATTTGTTAATGCTAATAAATGTTAGTGATTAAAAGGCCATTTTTTGTTTCTAAAGCTACCATGTAAAAAATGGTTGGTTAGTCTGTGACTTTGGAATTCATTAGACATGAACACCAGTGTCAAATTTGTTTACCTATATTTCTTCAAATATTTGTATATCTTTCACACATACTCACATACAAACACAAATCTTATCAGAAATGCTGGTGTTGGAAATTTCACTAACTCGAGTTTTTTTTTGGCATTCATAAGCTTCTTGTTAAATCATGCTGGAATAACTGTGAAAGTGCTTCCAAAAGCTTGTGCATCATGTTATACATACAAATTCCTTTTTTTAGAGTGATAAATGTATGTGCTGGCAGGAAGCACATTAGTCCAATGTTAAAAATTAAACAGAATCGTACACTTCCCTGTTGGCCAAACCTATAAACTATTGCACATAAATTTTCCTAAGTATATTGCAGTGGAGTGTAAATTAACTAAATTATGCTTTCCTAAAGGGTTAGAGCAATTACTAGTATCACAATGTTAAATTCAATATGGAATAAAAATACTAATGACTTAAGAGGTTATTATTTATTTATGCCAACAAACTTAATGCTGGTATTTTTAAACACACAAGCCGTGTGTGGGCAATGTATAAGAGGTGGAATCAGGACTGAAAAATTCAATGCCATAGCCAGGATTTGAATCATGGATCTTCCACTAATCGAGCAGCTGCTCTAACCACTAAGCTACCATGGCCAACTTGCCAGTATGACAAATTCCCCAACCGATTCATACTTTCCCAGTTAGACCACAAGGGAATCTCACATCAGAGATAAATACCCCAAGGGTGACTTACAACAGTAGTACTTTATGTCCTGGGTTTAAGTAACCTTTAGATGGTAATTATTATTTATTTATGCCAACAAACTTAATGCTGAATTTTTAAACACACAAGCCGTATATGGGTAATGTTTAAGAGTTGGAATCAGGACTGAGAAATTCAATGCCATAGCCGAGATTTGAATCACGGATCTTCCGCTTAGCTACTCTAACCACTAAGCTACCATGGCCAACTTGCCAGTATGACATTAAATTCCTCAACCGATTTGTACTTTCCCGGTTAGACCACAAGGGAATCTCACATCAGAGATAAATACCCCAAGGGTGACTTACAATAGTAAGTACTTTATGTCCCGGGTCTTGTGACAAGAGCTCTGTCACCTAGAACAAGCTTTATTATCTAAGTTATTCATTTGAGAAGTTAAAAGAGCCTGCCATCCTGCCAGGCCAAAACCTGCCTCACAAAAATGACAAACCCAAGCACAAAGGCATAGTTTTCCTGGCATACTTCCAGAATGTCACCAATCATATCCAACACATTCTGCAGTGACACAATGCCAAGACTGTCTTCAAGCCTGCTAAACAACTTAATCTACTGCACTCAGCTAAAGATCCTGGGGAGCCCCTGTCATAAGCCAGGGTATACCGTATTCCCTGTTCCTGAAGTTCGGTTTACACTGGAACTACACAGTGCAGCATCAACACCAGACTCACCGAACACAAAAGAAGCTGCTACCTGGGCCAAATATATAAATCTGCAGTTGCCAACACACCATTAAAGCGGAGTCTCAACATATAATTAAGTTGCAGGACACGAGCATTCTGTCATCCATAACAAACTACCATGCCCAGCTACAATGCCAAGCTATTGAAATTTATAAACATCCCCAAAGTTTCAATAAGAAAGAAGAATCTAAAATAAAAACAAATTTAGAGACTAAGATAAGTGAAGCTTTTAGTCTCTAAATTTGTTTTTATTTTAGATTCTGTTGCTTCACTGTTAATAGATTCAGCTTTTACATTGGAAGAAAGAAGAAGCTTTGAAACTTAACAGCAACTGGTATCCCGTCATTGAAGGCAAGAAACGACACATAATAGGTAAAATCGAAGTGAACCAATAAGGAGGGAGCAACACTTGGATGAAGCCCGCACCCACCCTCCTGCCGTCTGCCATCAGGACCAATCAGTGGAGGCCGCTCAGGGGATAAATACAGCAGCTCATACATTCAACACTTCAGCTACTACACAAAGTTCTTTGAGGAGACTATGACCACACCACTGAAGATCTCTGCCGTAGTTGCGGATGAAACATCTACTAACTCTAACTCCACCAGACCACGGAACAACAGCCTGGAAATAACTTCTAGTTATATCACTGTAGTCTTGTTCAGTTATCACTTTCTTCCTTTTTCTAAGAAGTTAATCAGTTTCATACCCTTCAGATCCCAAAAACTTGCCACCACTTTTCATGCTGATGGGACCTCTTTGACTTCTTTGGAGCAGATTCACTGGAAGCAACCCATTGTTCTGATTGTTACTTAGTTTTCAGAGTATTATGATGAATCTAGATCTTATCAATGGTGATAACTTCATGCAAAACTTTGTTGAAAGCCACGTCCACTATAGTCCAACTTCTCATGCAAAACATAAATTGCCATTCCCATCAACACACCTATGGCCCCTGCCATTTTGCAAGCTATCTTTCGTTTGACGATCAGCAAGAATCATATTGTGGGTCACTCTTTTCATTACTTACTCCATAACCACTTCTCTCAGGCCTACTATCAAAAACAGATGTTTGACCATGTTTAAAGGTGTTGAACCAATGAATTGTTGTCATAGATTCCAAAAAGTCCCCATAAACAGCAACCAATTTCACTTTTATCCCCTCAAAAGTTTTTCCATCCAAAAGTAAAAACCAAATCACTCAACGATATTGCACTTTTTCCATTTTAGGGGAAACACGTCAAACGACTAACTGAAACGCCTGTCAAATCCAAACTAACCTATAAAATCAGTATCAAATTGTTTTGGCAACATGTGACAAATGACAGTACAAGATAGTAACACCAACTTCCCTTGGCAACACCATCTATTTTGAAATATGGACAGTTATTGAACTGCCCTTGTAGGTTCATACCAATTTCACCTTATATTTATTAACCTATGCCACTTTAAACCTTAAAAGCATTCTTAAAAAGTATTTTTCTCATCAAGATATTCACTTGCTGATTACAGAAATACTGCTAACAAAGTTTTTCATTGAGAGTGTGTGTCTCTCTCCCACTTTCTCAGGCTCTTTATCTCTTCTTCTCTCTCCCCCTGTTTTCTTCTCTCATTCACATAGAGATACAAAGTTTCTTTTGGCAGAATGGGGGGGAGGGAGGGGAGGGACAGAGGTTCAGAGGACTGTGTACTTCCAGTGAAATTTTGACATTGAACTTCTGGATGAGATACAATACTTCCTTTACTTACCACAGTAAATTAAAATGGCTATATGAGAAAAGTAATTACCATGTTTTGCTATGACAGGTGTTATTTCATCCAAAGGATGTAGAAGAGCAAATACAAAGGGAAGTTGTGGAGCTGAAGCCGATGAATTATTATGTCCAGAAGTTGGTTCTTTTGCCAGTCGCTCCAGAAGTATACCGTACTTTGTGCTCCACACATTCTGCACCTGTAACAGTTGCAAAGCATTTCTTCACCATGTGTCAGAGCAAAACTAATATCTGTAAGAAATATGTATTACACTATATCAATAAAAGTGGCATTTCATGTGAGACACTATCATTCACAGCAAACAAACAACTCAAATTCTCTACAAACTCAAAGGTTCTGCAACACTGTGTGACCTTTCCCCAGCTGATGCTCCTTTATGTTCTTAACTTACAGAAAGTTCTAAAATAAATAGAATACTGCCATACTTAAACTTTACTGTTACTGTAAATATTCAACTAAAATAAAACATATGATAAAGTTGCTATTTTCTACAACACTGAGCTGTAATTAAGAACCTAGTTTAAAAGAGGAGTTGAACATTTTAAATTATTAATTTGTAAGTTAGCTTTCACTGGAACAATGTCCTACATTTGTCAACATGACATTCCAGATTAATGCTGGGTTGCAAGAAAACTGCCATATAAATAATTATTCCCTTCTTTGTTTAATGGTTAAATAAAATACTCAGGTCTGTAAACTAAAGGTCATTGCAAGTATGACTTATAGGATCCATTAGCTATCCCCTTCTTTAACGAGGAGCAACAAAATGATTGAGCCCATGTAGTCAGCACACGGAATTATCTTGTCAGACATATATCACTGCAAAACACCCACTGATGCCACACATCCAGGTTTAAAATTCTGATTTTGTTGCAAAGTTGTTTTTTATTTTCTGCAAGCCAAAATGGAGAACAAAAGGAATAGAAGTAAAATTTTCTCTCAAAAGGACAAAATATTTTTGTCAGTATTAATTTCAGAAAATAAGAATAGTATAAATGGCAGCGCCATGGCCAAGTGGTTAGACAGTTCACCTACCACCTAGGCAGCCCAGATTCAATCCCAGGGACCTGCATGTGGTATTCGTGGTGGACGAAGTGGCATCAGGGTAGATTTTCTCCAGGTTCTTTGGTTTCCCCCGCCACTCATTCCACCAATTGCTCCATTATCACCTTTCCAATCATCAATTTCGCTTACATTTCATATCATCCTCTTCCTCCTACCTGGTACTTGACCACCTGCTTCCAGGTCTTCACTCTGGTCCATAGGTTCCTGTACTTCCCAACAGGCATCTGACCCTAGGCACTGGTTTGTAAGTCCTACTTAAGGGGAGAGTAATCAGGTACTGAAGAAGAGTATAAAATAGCGTCATGAGTGCAGTTACAAGCAAACTGAAGCAAGAATATTGGCAACATGCAAGTATGTCTTCAGATTTGCATCACAGAACACCAATAGTCAAATAGATTGTGCAGCCCTACCACATTTAAGATATCCATCAATGTTTGTTTGCAGAACCCAAATCTAACTTTACAATCTATGTTATTTTATTCAAAAGGGATTGGACATCTAAAAATCCTTGGTCTTAGTAGAAATGCAGGTTAAGATTGTGTATTTGGTTAAGCACTTCACATCGCTTTTCACACACATGTAGCATTACATTGCACCCATTTATTTATTGCACAACTTGTAATACATGTAATTGACAATAATTCACACTCAGGATATGATAGTTAAACCTATCTCTACAGTTATATTTGTATATTGTACTTTAAACAAAGCAGTGACACTGTCTAAATTGCATATCAGGATCAACACTCAGCATCACTTATTGTGAACACGTTGCATTTTACTGTTGCATTCCTTTATTGCACAACTTGTACTAATACAGGCAACTGACAATAATTCACACTCAGGATCTGGTAAACATAGATGTGTATGCTTGAGAAAGCTTAGTTCCTTAAAAGGAACAGTGAGTGGCCACAACGACTTTAACGAGGCAACATCATGCTCTCAAATCATTAGTTATTAACTCAGGATAACTTTGCACCTACCCCAGATTTGCTAACATAAATATTTCCAGCAGAACAGCGGTTTTAACAGATACACAATCTTAACCAAAATGCAACCACATTGAATATAACCTCTTCACAGACAAAGGTTCCATAATGAAGAACAGAATAGAAATACAACACTTTCTGGAATAACTGGAATAAAACTATAATTCTACATAAACATCAATCGGCAATAATTATACTGCAATAGTTTTTATTTAATTGTATCCACGGATGATATATATATATGAAAAAATTAACTAAGAAACTAAACTAAGCCCCGGCACAACAGCCCAAGAAGAGCCAAGCCTTCCTGCCCAGCTGCTGCATCCCCCACCTTGGCCCACTACAGGCATCATTGGTGGGGTGCAGTACTGAAGGGAGGTACATGGTCAGCGTCCCGAGCCCCCTCCCGGTCAGTTATGAGGTCTTCACAACCTGGAGCCGCTACTTTTCCATCAAGTAGCTCCTCAATTGGTCCCCCCGGGACTAACAAGACTGAGTGCACCCCGTGCCAGACCTCCCAGAGGGGATAAAATGCCCATGCTGGTACCGGAGATCGAACCCTGGTCCTCCACACCAGAGGCAAGTGTGCTACCAACTGCGCTACAGAGACGGTCATGAAAAAATTAACAGGAAAATATATGATGAAAACAACAATGGCAGCCATTTACTAACTCCACTTCACTTCACTAAACTCCAGCAGACCATGGCTTTTAAGCCCAAAAGAAATCTCTAGCTTTAATTCTAACTCCACCCATGAAAGCTTCCGACTACTCATGACTCTCCTCTACGGGGAGGAGATCTACCAATGGATTCAACTAGAAGTGCTACGAAAACAGAAATCATCTCTCTGCTCTCTCACCTTCCATACTACTGCTGCACACCACATCTACAATCGCTCAGAACACTCCTTGCTGCGGGAACACTCAAACGTCAAACTCGCTGTGAATTAGCTGCTAACAACACTCAGCTTCTCTCCTGACATCTTTGGCTAAGCAACTCTCTTCACAGGCAAGATTGGGACTGTGCGGATAGGGTTACTTACATTTCCATGCTCCATAACACAGATAGTACCACGACAAGACATAAGAAGAACACTGCCTTTTGACCATCATGAAGGCTACCACATCGGTCGACACTAGTCACACTGTTGTAAGCTTATCTAATTATGAACCCTCACCTGCAGGAACTTCACATCTTGCTAAAGGTCTGCCCAAGATACATAAGACAGGAGTACCATTACGACCTATTGTCAGTGGCATTGGGTCCCCTACCTACGCTGTTGCAAAGTATTTATCCGATTTACTAAACCTCACATTGGCTCCACGGACACCTACATCAAGGACTCACACCATTTCATCACAAAACTACAGACCATCACACTGCAAGCTCAAGATGTCCTTGTTAGCTTCGATGTCATCTCTCTCTTCATTATGATTCCCTTTAATGATGGCATCACACTACTGAAAAATCTCCTTCCGGACGACATACTAGCACTATTTCATCATGTGCTTACCACTACTTATTTCCAATGGAACCAGGTTTTCATTGAAGAGATTGATGGGGTTGCCATGGGCAGCCCACTCAGCCTAGTGCTTGCTAATTTCTTTATGGAGTCCTTTGAGTCCCAGGCCCTAAGTTCTGCAACTCACAAACCGTCTGTATGGCATCGCTATGTGGATTACACTTTCGTCGTTTGTAGTCATGGGGTATCAGCCCTTGATGGTTTCCTACCGCATCTCAACAGCATGAATTCACATTTTCAATTCACTATTGAGAAATAAGATAGACAACTGGCCTTCTTAGATGTTCTGGTCAGCAAGAGAGCAGACGGGACTCTTGGACATTCAGTCTACCGCAAACAAACCCACAGCAACTGATATCTGAACAAAAATTCCAACCATCATCCTAAGCAGAAACGCGCCATCATAAAGACCCTCACTGACCGCGCTGCCCGCATCTGTGAGCCCAACTCATTACAACAGGAACTACTACATCTTGAACATGCTTTATATTCAAATGGTTACACTGCACAAGAAGTTTGCAGAGCAATATGCCCACCTAGGCCTCACCCTGCCAACCTCAAACAGGATCCACCCAAAAGCAAAGGACACTTTTCTGCCTTATTTCAAAACTGTCACGGACAGAATAGGATGCCTACTCAACCGCCACAACATCAAAACTATCTTCAAACCTAGCATACAGATTAATACCTTGGTTTGGTCAGCCAAAGATCCCAGGGACCCACTCTCTCTGTAGTAGGAGGAGGAAGTATTTGCAAACCAACCAAAAATTCAATATTGACATAGGAAAGTACTCATTATTTTTTATTCTCTAAAATGGTGAATATTAACAAAAGTGTCTCTGAGAAGGGTCCCCATGACTCTGGGATCTTTTTAAGAGAAATTAATAATTTACAAGTAGTAAATTTTAGAAACGAATCGTTTTGACCTCAAATCATCTTAAGTATACAGAAAGAAAATGTTTTCTAGTGCCTTGCATCTGGCAATGAAGCCAATCCAATGCTTTCCAATACTTTTGAACTGTAGTTTCTTCTGATCTTAATGCCTCACAGGTCTTCAAGTAGTGTTCGTTCATTTCTGCTGGACTGTTACACAGGGCACATATTGGTGAAACTGAGATACCTATTCGTAGAGATGACTTGCTAAGCAGTTGTGATTTGCCAATAGTTGGAAGGCTGCAACTGCTGTTTTCCTTCGTCTCTGGGGGATTATATCTGGGTTGGAAAGTAGTGTAATCCATTCTTTATCTTTGGCATTTGTTTCTATTTCTTGTAGGTATGAATGAGAAAATTTTTTAATGATCAAGTGTTTTATTGAGGAATATGAGAAATTGAATTTAGACTTTTGCTTTATTTCTTGTGCCTTTCTTTGCAAGTGAGTCAGCAGTTTCATTCCCCATGACTCCACAGTGTGCTGGAATCCATTGGAGATGAACAGTCTTATTAACTTTTTCGACTTGTGTTAACATTTTGTAGCATTCTCTAATTTGTTTGGCTTCTTTGTAGTATTTGAACATATTCCCTGAATTGCAGCTCTAGAATCCGAAAGAATCACTGCCTTGTTAAATTTATTTAAGGGAAGACTTAATAATTGTCGGAGAGCAATGTGTATAGCCTCTATTTCTCCATCATAATTTGTTGTGTCTCTGCCAATAGAATGATAAAAGGAAACATGTGAGCATGTAACTCCAGCTCCAGTAAGGTTTTCCGTGGAGGATCCACCAGTATATATGTGTAGCCATTCTTCTGTGGGATATCTAGTATTGATTGTTTCCAGTGCTAGAAGTTTTTGTATTTTATAATGATAAACCACTCAAAGCAGTTGATGATGCCAAATACTTGGACATCACTTTCGAGAGAAAACTAAGTTGCAAAAAACATATAAGAAGCATCTCAGAAAAGGTTGAAAAGAAACTGCAAATCCTAAAAAGGTTAGCTGATGCTAAATGGGGCTGCCCAAGGAGAGTCCTTAACACAACATACAAAATGTATGTTAAACCAAACCTCTTGTACTGTTCTGAAGCTTTAATAACAGCAGCAAATGCTAACATCAATAACCTTGAACAAATACAAAATCAGGCTCTTCGCCTAATCACTGGAGCAGTTAAATCCATACCTGTTGATGCCATGCTTGCCATAACACGGACCCCATCGATAACAATAAAAATAGAAGAACAAGCATTGTTCCAACACGAGAAAATGTTACAACTACCAAATTCTAAATGGACAGAGTGAACCTCCCCCCTTCAATCCTTAAAACTCATAGTAGTTTCCTAGAAAAGATAACACAGATTAAATCCAAATTGAACATTCCTAACACCAGAGCAAATCCATTAGAATTATTGCAACCTACCTTCAGTTTGGAATTAATAGAGGAAATAAGTAAATCAGAAAGAAAATGTAATGGTGATTAATGAGTGCTCAAATGAGCCAGGGGTCCCACAAGTACCAAATGTTTATCTCAGAAGGATAAGAGAAAGGCTGGCCCTGTAGCACCTGCCTCCTGTGTAAGGGGTCCCGGGTTCGATTCCTGGCAGGGGAGGTAGGAATTTTTCTCCAGCCCAGATTATTCCTCATCCTTCCCTGAATCTGGAAGTATAATGGCAGCACCGTGGCTGAGTGGTTAGACCGCTCTACTACCACCTAGGCAGGACTTGCATGCAGTATTCGTGGTGGACAAAGCGGCGTCTGGGCAGGTTTTCTCCGGGTTCGCCGGTTCCCCCCACCATTCATTCCACCAATTACTCCATTATCACCCTTCCAATCATCCATTTTGCCTGCATTTCATATCATCCTCTTCCTCACTATCATACCTGGTGCTTGGCTGACCACCTGCTTCCAGGTCTTCACTCCGTCTGCTCCCCGATAGGTATCTGACCCTACCACTGGGTTGTAGTAAGTCCTAGGGGGTGTAAGTCCTACATAAGAGCAGCGTAATCAGGGAAAGAAGAAGGTTAAGAGAAAACCCCAGAAAATGTTTAACATGTAGCTCATCCCAACTAAGATTCAAACTTGGGGCCTCCAGTTTGCAAGCCGGTCACATTATTCCCAAGCCACAAAGGTGGGCTGACTTAGTTAACTTAAAATCTAAAATAAGAACAAATTAGAAACTAAAAGCTCCATTTATCTTAGTAATATTGCAAGATGTTTCACAGCTGACATGTTTCAAGTTGACTCCAACTTATTCTCAAAGCTATGCAATGTATTGCTTTGAGAATCAGATACTAAGATAAGTGAAGCCTTTAGTTTCTAATTTTTCTTATTTTAGATTCTGTTGCTTCACTGCTAATTGCTTCATTATTTCCTTATTTAACTTAAAATGTTGTTCCAGAAGCTTAATGATTAGAGCGCCTGCCTGGTAAGTGGAGGGTCTGTGGTTCAAATCCCAGCTGTAGCACTGAATTTTTCAATTCCAATTCTGCCTCTCAAACATTGCCCACACACAGCTTGTGTGATTAAAAGCACCAACAGTAAGTTTGTTGGCATAAATAAATAATAATTACCATCTGAAGGTTATTTAATCCCAGGACATAAAGTACTTATGATTATAAGTTGCCATTGAGGTAATTTGTCTCCGATGTGAGACTGCCTTTGTGGTTTACCGGGAGAAATAGGTACGAATTGATTGGAGAATTCAATGTCATTCTGGCAGGTTGTCACAGTAGCTTAATGGTTAGAGCACCCACCTGGTAAGTGAAGGGTCTGTGGCTCAAATCCCAGTTGTGGCATTGAATTTTTCAGTTAAAATTCTACCTCTCTAACATTGCCCACACATGGCTTGTGTGTTTAAAAACACCAACAGTAAGATTGTTGGCATAAATAAATAATAATCTTTTATGTCATTTTAAAAAAATTAGGTGCTTAGTACTCCAAGGAGGATGAAATCCCAGTATTTTTTGGAGCTCTATGTTGCCAGGCAGCTGACTTGTGAGCCAACAGTTAAAAAGACACTTGCTGCAGTGCACTATTAAATACTTTTTTAAAATTACCTGAAACTGAAGTGATGTCATGTAATCTTCTCCTTCTTCTGTAAAAACTTTAATAGTAGTTGAATCTACTACACAAATGCATGGCATTGGAGTACCTGAAACAAAAGAAACTGTAGAAACACATTATACTAAACCATACTTAATAAGTAAGAATTATGTTGACTTAAAGCAGTAGTTGATTTCAAACTATTGATTTACGCATGCTTGCAGTACTACAAACTGGGAGGTTAACAATGGCACTTCTTTCTGGTGAACAAATAAACATGCTACTATCTGAACTAAACCAAAATGTTTCCACAGACAAACTTATCAGAAACAAAACTTCCTTCAAACCTTATCATTTGCCAAATTATAATGTATGATTATCTTGCAATCAAGAGAGATAGTGTTGTTGTTAGCTAATGCTGGATTTCTGACAATGAAGTCATTAATCCTCTTGCTCTCCAATATTTTTCACTGATGGATGGGGCATTAGAAGTGGCCGGGCATATTTGAAGGTGGTCTCGATCCATTTCCTCTTGCAGATCACATAGAGGACAGAGTGGTGAAGAATATATCCCAATTCTGTTTAAATGTTTTGCCAGACAATCATGTCCTGTAATCAACCTGAAGGTTGCAACTGCTGTTTTTCGAGGATACTCAGGAATTACTGTTTGAATGTTTGGTAGTTCCCATCTTTTATTTTTTGATTTTTCATAGTAATATTTTTCAATAATTTTTTTGAATTCAGAGTTGACTAATCTTTTAACTGCATAAAATAGTAGATTAACTACAGATTTCTGCACATTGCTGGTACCCTTTTTTGCAAGAAAATCAGCTTTCTCATTACCACTCAGTCCACAGTAAGCTGGTATCCATTGGAAGACTAGGTGTTTTTGAAGTGCAGTTAGATGGGTAAGGATTTTCCAGCATTCTATAATTGTTTGGTTTTTTGGTGACAACTTGGAAGTAATTCCTATAATTGCTGCCCTGGAATCTGAGAGAATAACTGCTTGCTGAAAATGTGAAATTCTGTACAAAAGATTTTGTTGGGCCATTCGGATTGCTTCAATTTCTCCATCAAAGTTAGTAGTTCCATAACTTAAAGATTTGTAATAGGAAAAGAGGTGACATGTGACTCAGGCACCTGCTCCATCTTGGTTTGATATTAATGATCCATCAGTATAAAAATGGAGCCATTCGTGTTCTGGAAATCTAGTATGGATTGTCTCTAATGCCAATAATTTTAGAACACTAGTTGGAGTATCACTTTTCTTAACTTCTTCTGTCAGGTGTAAATAATATGTGATGTCTAATGTTTGTGTCAGATTGACTTTAGATATGAAGTTTTCCTTTGAATTAGGAAGGTATACATTCTTCTTGATGTCTTGAATTTTGGAAAGAAAGCTCTCCTGAGTCTTTAGTGTATGTGTAAAATTTCTCTTGTGCCATGTATTGAATGGGAGTCTGATCAACTTTTCGTGTTGAATAAGAGCCGCTTTTTCTATTTCATATTCAATGGGGCATTGGTTGGTTAGTATTTCCATAGCTGCTATTGGTTTGGTTTTGATAACACCTGTAATTAATCTCAGACTTTGGTTTTGAAAGATTTGAATCTTTTTTGTGTTTGCTGTTACAAGAACTTTGCTGGCTTTATATATACATTGTATGTTGTGTTAAGAGTTGCTCTGGAACATCCCCACTTCATTCCTGTTAAGACATTTTAACAGTGAAAGGCGCCTCTCTGCTCTTTGTATTACATTTTCTATTTGTTTTGTCCATGTAAGTTTAGTATCAAATGTAACTCCTAAATACTTTGCTTCCTTTGTTTCTGGTAATTGTTGACCCTCAAAATTTAGTTTTATTTTTAGTGGCTTTTTTCTTAGTGAAAAGATTTGGTAGTTTGATTTTGTTGTATTAACAGTCATTAAATTTTCTTTGGTCCACCTTTGTAATTTGGTTAAGGATTGTTGCATGGTTTTTTCTAGTTCTGTACTTTTGCTTTTTGGTTTTGAAGTCCACATTACTAAGTCATCAGCAAATAGTGCACACTTCACACCTGATTCTTGTATTTGTTGTGGCAGATCGTTAATAAATATATTAAAAAGTGTTGTGCTGAGCACTGCGCCTTGTGGTAAGCCACAGTGTACTTGTTTGTATTTAGATATGTTTCTTCCATATCTGGTTGCAATAAAGCGTTGTGTTAGGAAATGACATAGCCATGAAAACATTGGACCTTGTATCCCTATTTTTTTTACTTTCTTTAGTAGTTTTGTTCTGCATATAGAATCATATGCACTTTGGAAATCAATAAAGTAGTAAGACTTGATCAATAAAGAAGTAAGACTTGTTCATTTGTAGAGTGGAACTCTCTAAATCCAGCTTGACGTGGGGAAATTAAATTTTTTTATTCTAGAAACCAATTTAACCTGTTTGACACCATTCTTTCCATCACTTTTGCTATTATGCTAGTAAGAGCTATTGGTCTATAATTTTTTATTTCTGACGCTGTTTTGTCTTTCTTCAAGAGTGGGACAATTATTGCCTTTCGCCATTCAGCAGGTACAGTGGTTTTCCAGGATAGATTGTAGAGTTTTAGTAGTTGTTGTTTTGCTGTTTTTCCAAGGTTTTTTATGAACTCTGGATGTATGTGATCAGGTCCAGGAGACTTAGTGTTGCAGCTGCCAAAGTGCATGAAGCATTAACACCTCTGCACTTCTGAGCAATGTATCCTTTGTTAATTCATTATCATTACAACAAATAAATGCAACTATGAGGGTTGTCCGTAAAATAAGGTTCCCAATTTTTTTTTCACAATGAAAAACATATTTAGACCGCCTCCGTAGCGCAGTGGTAGCGCACCTGCATGTGGCGCGGAGGACCCGGGTTCGATCCCCGGTACCGGCATGGGATTTTTCCCCCGCTGGGAGGTCTGGTACGGGGTGCACTCAGCCTCGTTAGGTCCCTGGGGGGCCAATTGAGGAGCTATCCTGATAGAAAGGTAGCGTCCATAAAAGGTCAAAGTAGTCACCTTACGGTCGGGGGAGTCGGCGTGCTGACCCCCGCCACCCCCAACCTGCACTCCTCCGTGGCCTTGGCTGCGGCTGGAGGACGCAGCGGCCGGGCGATGAGGGTAACCTCTGAATAAGGGGAAGACACCCTAGGGAAAAACATATTTATTGACATTGACTAAAGGGAGCACGAAATAAGAAGGCACATGAGTAGCTCCAATCCCTACTCAGCTATGGAGCGCTGTTGCTGGCTCATATCGCTATGCGAAAGAAAGAGAGGGGAGATATGCACATGAGCGTTACCGGTAGACAGCAGCAAGGATGGTGAAGGATTGCAAGGTGCACAATTAAAACCTGTCACAACAATTTCAATCTCTTTAAAATGAGACAATAGGCTCTCTAATCCTGTAATTTGCTTCAAATATAAATTCCTCATCTAAGCAGACAATTTTCATTTGCAATCTAATGTTTCAACGGAGTTCACATCTTTCAAGCTGAAAATTGGGCCTATTGACTTCTTAAGTTTTTTATTACATCCGATTCTCTAGGAACGTTTTCGTGTAAATATTTTTACTGTCGGAGTGAAAGTGTGATCATAATTGCGCAATTTGAAACATTTTCTGATAGGTATTTCTCTTCTTTTTTTTTTTTCTCAATTTAGTGTCTATGCGGAGTGTCATGTTAATATGTTTCTTATTAGGTATTCTAAGTGAAAATCTACATTATTCAACAACAAATGACTAAGCAGAATTTCAAGCAACCTTTTACGGGTAATATTCCTGTGTGGCCTTCTCGGTTGTGTATTTTAGACATATTTCAGCACTTAAATGTTCCTTATGATGCAATTTGTAAGTTATCAGAGCGAAAGCCCGGAAATATTTTCTTTTAATTTTAACCCCAAAGATGTTGTGGAACCTTTATAATCTATTTTATCCCTCATTTAGCGAACAAGCTTTTTAATAGTAGAATATTCACCGTTATCATACATTTGGAAAATGGATCGACGCAGAACGTCTTTCTGAAAGTCGTCCAGATTCGAAACCCGTTTTTCTGTCTTACGGTGTTTTCCGGGGGATTTAAACAAGGGCCGCCCTGATTCTGAAGAGGTTGTTTTACCTTGTTGCACTATACGCGACACTGAATGTTCACTTACATTGCATGCCTTAGCTGTTAGCGCCCGACTCTGTTTAAATGCAATGTTCGCACACACTTCTTCTGAGGACAATTCTTTTAAAAAGGTGTAAACATTGAAAATAATAGCCCGTGCATCTGAGTGTAGTACTTTTCCTTTCGATCTACTCGCCTATGAGCCACTTGTACCAGGTTTTGATAATGACATGTTTGTGAACAACAAAACGAGTTACAGTAATTATTAGACACACGTTACACTGCACATATACGTCAGCCTTGGAACATTCATAAGAATAAACTAAATTCCGTTTCTTGCAGATAACTCACCCATTGAGAAGACAATTATTTGAGATGATAAACAATTATTATGATGCAAGGCAAGTGTTGTTTGTTATCACTGAGCGCAGTGTTTATTCAATTGATCATATCTTGGGCTACAGGCCACCTAAAATTTTGCTTCTTGGACAGTCAGCTTCAAAATTTCTAGCTCTTTTCAATGGAATTCTTTGTAATAATGAGCCGTTGCTGGATTTGTTGAGCGCAAAGAGAAAAGTGAAAACCAAATATTGCGCTAGGCAGCGCGTTAACGAACTGGGCAACGTCGCCTCTCTAGGATTGGCTACTTGCTCTCACACACCTTCTTCTAGCTCCGCCTCATGTGCCTTCTTATTCCGTACAGCTTATAGTACATTTTTGGAAAGCTTAGACCTTTTCCTATTTTTCGACATAATTGCCGTTCTGATCAATGCATTTCTGCATGTGGTGTACCATCCTTTGTATGCCTGCATCAAAGAACTCTCCCACCGCATGGTAAAGGTAGCTTAAAACAGTTTCTTCCGTCTTCCTTTCATAGAAGTTTGAAAACAGTGTTGTAATTAATTTAATTTAAAAGGTGAGCTAATTAATAACACTGAACAACACTTACAACATATTTTTCCAGGACCTGTTTCGAAGGTTAACTTTCCTCCATTATCAACCAGACAATAACTGGGTTTCCATGGTGTTTCATGGTGCGGATGGTGATGCTTCTTCTGATGTTTCTTCTGGTAACGGTTCAATGAACTTACTGAAAATGTCCCTCTGAGGAATGTCGAAATTAAATACTCTGTTTCTATTTTTTAAAATAAAGATTGGTTCCCATGTGGACAGTTCTTGTTTTTCGGTTATGTGTTTGAGAAGTTTCGGTTCTAGCTTTATGTCATAATTTTTTGTCCAAAAGAGAAATGCAACCGCTGATTTTTCTAATTGTTTACTCTTAATGTTTCTAACGTGTTCCTTGGATCTAATTTCTAAATTTCTTTTGGTTTCTCCTATGTATATTTCATTACAATCACTGCATTCAATTTGGTATATGCCAGATTTTTTGTTAGGTGGAATAGCATCTTTGATGTTTGAAAGTAGTAGGTTTTTTTATGGAATAATGGTTTACTGCTGCTAGCTGAATTTTCTATTCCTTGAACACTTTTTTAAATTTATCAAAGGCCCATGGATGATATGTGAATTTTTTTAATATCATTTTTGTGTTTGCTGCTGTGAGAGTTGTAGTTTCTTTTAATAATTTTTTCTTTTCTGCTCGTTTTACCTTTTTATTTACTAATTCTTTGGGGAAGCCATTTTTTTGTGCTATTTCAATTATTTTGTAATATTCTGTTTTATATTCTTCTGCTGAAAGAGGGATGCTCACCAATCTATGTGTTAAACTATTGAAAATTCCTTGTTTGTGGCTTCTTGGATTGTAACTATTAACTTTTATGTAGTTGTCTGTCTGCGTTGGTTTTCTGTGAATACCGAAATTTATTCTATCCTTGTTTTTGATTAATTTTAGATCTAAAAATGGTAATTTATTATCTTTTTCTACTTCCACTGTGAAATTTATACTTTTGTCCTGTATGTTCAGAAGATGCATTAAATGTGACGCATTAAAACTTCTGAACATACAGGACATACATTCCACATGGGAAAAAATCTTTATTTTAAAAAATAGAAACCGAGTATTTAATTTCGACATTCCTCAGAGGGACATTTTCAGTAAGTTCATTGAACCGTTACCAGAAGAAACATCAGAAGAAGCATCACCATCCGCACCATGAAACACCATGGAAACCCAGTTATTGTCCGGTTGATAATGGAGGAAAGTTAACCTTCGAAATGCGTCCCGGAAAAATATGTTGTAAGTGATGTTCAGTGTTATTAATTAATAAACCTTTTAAATTAAGTTTCTTCTGTTCCTATCTGGTTCTGAAATAAGTCCCACCCAGGTGTTTCTTCAAGTCAGGGAAGAAATGGTAGTCATTTGGGGCTAGGTCTGGGCTTTAAGGAGGGTGTTTGATAGTATCCCATCCAAATTTGTTGATGAGATTGGTCATAGGCCTGAAGAAATTTGCTGTCCAATTTAACACGTTTTCGTCTATGGTCCTTTGTAAGCATTCTCGGGACACACCTTGGTATACCCTAAATGATCTGTTACAATTTTGTGAATGTTGTTGTTAGCTAATGCTGGATTTCTGACAATGAAGTCATTAATCCTCTTGCTCTCCAATATTTTTCACTGATGAATGGGGCATTAGAAGTGGCCGGGCATATCTGAAGGTGGTCTCGGTCCATTTCCTCTTACAGATCACATAAAGGGCAGAGTGGTGAAGAATATATCCCAATTCTGTTTAAATGTTTTGCCAGACAATCATGTCCTGTAATCAACCTGAAGGTTGCAACTGCCGTTTTTTGAGGATACTCAGGAATTACTGTTTGAATGTTTGGTGGTTCCCATCTTTTATTTTTTTATTTTTCATAGTAATATTTTGCAATAACTTTTTTGAATTCAGAGTTGACTAATCTTTTAGCTGCATAAAATGGTAGATTAACTATAGATTTCTGCACATTGCCGGTACCCTTTTTAGCAAGAAAATCAGCTTTCTCATTACCACTCAGTCCACAGTGAGCTGGTATCCATTGGAAGACTAGGTGTTTTTGAAGTGCAGGTTAGATGGGTGAGGATTTTTCAACACTCTATAATTATTTGGTTTTTTTGGTGACAACTTAGAAGTAATTGCTATAATTGCCGCCCTGGAATCTGAGAGAATAACTGCTTGATGAAAATGTGAAATTCTACACAAAAGATTTTGTAGGGCCATTCGAATTGCTTCAATTTCTCCATCAAAGTTAGTTGTTCCATAACTTAAAGATTTGTAATAGGAAAAGAGGTGACACATGACTCCAGCCCCTGCTCCATCTCGGTTTGATATCAATGATCCATCAGTATAAATATGGAGCCATTCGTGTTCTGGAAATCTAGTATGGATTGTCTCTAAAGCCAATAATTTTAGAACACTAGTTGGAGTAACACTTTTCTTAACCTCTTGAGCGATGGCCATTTAAAATGTCCGCGAGCCGAGAACTGCTACCCAATATCCAGCGCAGGGCATTTAAAGTGCGTCGTATATACACAGCTGTATTTTGTGTTAATATTAAGTTATTTTAATGAAACAAAAACTGGGATAAAACTCGTTATATGCAGTATAAATGTACGTCATCAGCAAAGTTGAGTTGTATTTACAAAACGTTGAAATGGCACTATTTTGTTTCACTGTGGTGAAAAGTCAACTTTGCTCTGTCGAACGCATCTAATATAAGTTCTCAGAAAGAAACAGTAAAGAAACACCCATTGTATGTGTGGCTTATGCGTCGGCATACTGTGTAATAAAGCACTACTGTATGCGTGGTCTCTTGAGTCATCAGAACAGAGGCACATTGCAACTTTTGCTTACGCGAGTTTCGTAACTTAGTAGAGTCCGTTTCTTTCTTTGTTGAAATACATATGTATACTTTCCTGCTTGTAGCTGAAGGTAGAAGTGGTATAAAAAGGCGTTTTTGCACCAACTGGATATAACCATATACAATTGTTTGGTAATTTGGAGAGCTCTCTAAACCCACACAGGACAATGACCGACCTTGACTTCCGACTATAAATAGCTCGCAGCCTAATTGAACAATACCACGTTGGGGGTTGAAAATCCAAAACCCGTGCACCCCTCAGACTTCAAGGAAAACATTATCCTAAAAGGATACCACCAACAGCAAAGAAGTCCCGCCCATCTCAAAAGTGTTTTGTGTGCCGCAAGAAGGGAATTCGTGAATGTGGAGATGTAGTTACCCTTGTGTGTTTATCCCTGTTTTGAGGTAAATCACTGCAGAACGAACATATTAAGGTAAGCCAGTATAGTATATAGACTTTACCAAAATGTTTCATAAAGGGAAAATTAAAATAGTTGAGTTGCATAAGGGATAAATAAGGTTTAAATGCTTAAAGCACAGGACGTGTATACACGCCCATATAGCTCATCCGTCATTTTAAATGGACGTGATTTCACGTCCATATCCCTGAAGAGGTTAACTTCTTCTGTCAGGTGTAAGTAATATGTGATGTCTAATGTTTGTGTCGGATTGACTTTAGATATGAAGTTTTCCTTTGAATTAGGAATGTATGCATTCTTCTTGATGTCTTGAATTTTGGAAAGAAAGCTCTCCTGAGTCTTTAGTGTATGTGTAAAATTTCTCTTGTGCCATGTATTGAATGGGAGTCTGATCAACTTTTCGTGTTGAATAAGAGCCGCTTTTTCTATTTCATATTCAATGGGGTATTGGTTGGTTAGCATTTCCATAGCTGCTATTGGTGTGGTTTTGATAGCACCTGTAATTAGACTCAGACTTTGGTTTTGAAAGATTTTAATTTTTTTTGTGTTTGCTGTTACAAGAACTTCACTGCAGTAAGTAAATAATGGCTTTATATATACATTGTATGTTGTGTTAAGAGTTGCTCTGGAACATCCCCACTTCATTCCTGTTAGATGTTTTAACAGTGAAAGGCGCTTCTCAGCTCTTTGTATTACATTTTCTATTTGTTTGGTCCATGTAAGTTTGGTATCAAATGTAACTCCTAAATACTTTGTTTCCTTTGTTTCTGGTAATTGTTGGCTCTCAAAATTTAGTTTTATTTTTAGTGGTTTTTCTCTTAGTGAAAAGATTTGGTAGTTTGATTTTGTTGTATTAACAGTCATTAAATTTTCTTTGGTCCACTTTTGTAGGTTATTTTGTGAATGTAGGTCTTGCTGACATCAGGGATCATCTCGCAGATCTCCCAAACCATCACGTTTTGACCTTTCAGCACTGCTTCTTCCACTTTCACAATCGTTTCGTCCGAAACTGATGGTCGTCCAGAATGCTGGTTGTCTTGGACGTCTGTACGTCCGTCTTTGAATTCTCTGCACCATTTTGTGCACGTGTTATACGCTATGCACTGCACTCCGTACACTTCACGCAGTTGGGAATGAATGTCCACCGGTACAAGCTTTCTGCACACAAAAAACGCATCACAAAGTGTAATTCACACCTGGCAAGAGAAGTGAGTGGAAGCCCCATTTCTAATAGCTGCCAAGCTAAGACTAAGCATCACAGACAGCTTGCAGGCCGGGGGACTGGGAGAGGGAGAAACAAGCTACCTGCCAGTGTTGCCAGATCTCCTGTAACAGCGTTCCTCACAACTGCAGATCCTTGGGAACCTTATTTTACAGACAACCTTCATATTATCCAGGACACTTAGCAATGCGCTTGACGGTGGAGCGCTGTTATCAGGTTTATGTGTAACAGCTGGCCAGCAAGGAGGACTGGAAGTAAACAACATGTCACAAAAATATGTACACCATTGTAAACAGAAAACGTGTGCAAAGGAGCAAACAAAATCTGACTTACTTAATTCTAAAATTAAGATTCTGATTCCTGTATAGCCATCTCACTTGCTGTGTCTGTAGAACTACCATTGTCATCTTCAGAACCCACAAAATAGATCAAAATATTTATTTCCTGTTCATCCAAACCCACACTGATTAGTATTCTATTCTATTCATGCAGTCACAAGCTTATGAACCATGTCTGACAATAATAAATAGTATTATAGTCAAATAGCTGTATGATTAAAATCAGCTTAAAAAAATCACTACACTTCTTAAAACATTGTATCCCTAGCTTAAGTTGTTCATGCAACCCACACCCCATTGCTCATGAACATATTTCTTACAATTTCAATGCATTTGAATGGCTATAATTCAGGCTTGGTCTATGCAACAACGATTCAGGTATCTTTTTTCCCTTTAGTCGTCCAATCTTTGATGCCATCTGTCATTATTTTAGTAAATGTTTTGAAAAACTAAGAGAGTTGGAGCTATCAGCTGTTCTCAGCATTTTACTGAAAGATGCCAAACAGGTGTTTCATATTTGGTGTGTAAAAATGTTAATGTTCAGCAGTTTCCTTGATTTCTTCAAACTCAATCTGAAATTGTGGTTGCTGTTAATAAAGTACTGGAGAACTCTGGTTCGGATTAAGAGTTTTCAAGCTTTCAGACAGGCAATACTGATAATGCATGGTTAATTACGGTAAGTAAATTTTTCAAATGAACTTTTCATTACACAGAGGCTATAAGTCTATGTTATTTTGTATTTTAGATGCTGAGAGAACCAAGTAGAGTAGAGATAATGCATTAAACAATATACATTTAATTGAACCAAGTCATGCCACATCCAACCCATGAATCCAGTTCAACCTACGACTTTTGGAGGAGTATCTGCTAGATCTCCAATAAAGAAAAGATGTGCTGATGAAGATTGTGTGTAAGTTACTGCATTGGGCAGGTCATTCAGTGATCATCAACCTCTTTTACCACAGTTTAAGAAGTTAATGAGATAAGGGTATAAATACGGTATAAAAACTTAACACCGATTTTTAAATCACATTCTGATAAGAGACAAATGCTTTCTCATTATAGTTCTTGTGTACCCGTTGGTATTATGCAACATGCAATGTACACTGAACAAGATAAAGGAGTTAATTAAAGAAATTGAAGCTATTAACAGTGAAGCAACAAGATTCTAAAGTAAGAACAAATTAGAAACTAAAAACTTGCAACTTTACTAAGATAAGTGAAGTTTTTAGTTTCTAATTTGTTCTTACTTTAGAAAGATAAAGGAGCTTAGCAAGACAAATAACCTTGCTAGTCTTGTTTCGTCTTTTAGGCAGTTACAAGTTCACAATGAAGAGTAAGAGTCAACAAGGTACTTTTAGAGTGGCATGGTTAGAACTGGAGTGAAGGTGAGTGAGAGAGTGAGTGTGTGTGTGAGAGCATGTGTGTTTATGTGTGAGAGTGAGAGTGTGTGAGTGTGTATAAGAGAGAGAATGATTGAGTGTGTGAGATTGTGAGTGTGTGTGAGATTATGAGTGTGTGCGTGTGTGTGCACGTGTGCGTGTATGTGCATCAGAGTGTGAGAGTGTGTGTATCTGTAAGAGTGTGTGCAAGAGAGTGAGTGGGTGTGTGCATATGTCTGTGAGTGAATGAGTGAGTGAGTGGAGTTTAAGAGCCCATTGATAGCTAGGTCATTTGGGCCCAAAGTCAAATTTTAAAGTCTAGCACAGTCACCTCATGTGTGAATCTTCTGCTGGATTTAGTTTTTTTCTGAAAGACAGTATAATTTGGATGCTCCTCACAAGTGACCTTGTGTTCTTGTGGCAAAGTAAAAAGCATTAAAATGATTTAACTTAGATTCCATAAGCAAGGTTGTTTGCTTTAATTTAAAAGGTGAGTTAATTAATAACACTGAACAACACTTACAACATATTTTTCCGGGACGCGTTTCGAAGGTTAATATGTTGTAAGTGTTGTTCAGTGTTATTAATTAACTCACCTTTTAAATTAAAGTAATTACAACAACACTGTTTTCAAACTTCTATGAAAGGAAGGTTGTTTGCTGTTTGTTTCAGCTTAATTTTTGTAATGCAATTTATGTTACTAAATTAACTGACAAAAAGGAAGCCGAGAAAGCCGTAAAATGAAGAATCCAAATGCATAAGAAGTATTTTTCTGTTATGTTAGAACAAAATATGCTCATTATATGTTTGTTTTCAAATTAAAATTCTTTTATGCTATTAGCATTTACAGTAGGTATGCATTGTCATTTAATTACCAAGTAATAAGTACCTATTATTATAATTTCACTTAATTATAAAGAAGTGTGGTTTTGAATAGGATGGTAATAAATTTTGTAATATTTACTAAAGCCAGTGAAGTTCAAATCTGTGTTTATTTCATGAACATATTTGTACTAAAAAAACCCTAGCGCAACAGCTCATGAAGGGCCTAGATTTACCGCCCAGCTGCTGCGTCCCCCACCTCTGCCCAGTACAGGCCTCATTGGTGGGGTGCAGTACTGGAGGGTGGGATGCGGTCAGTGCCTCAAGCCCTCCCGGCCAGTTATGCAGACTTCGCGACCTGGGGCCGCTATTTTTCCATCAAGTAGCTCCTCAATTAGTCCCCCCAGGACCTAACGAGGTTGAATGCACCCCGTACCAGACCTCCCAAAGGGGATAAAATCCCCATGCTGGTACCAGGGATCAAACCAGGGTCATCTGTGCCAGAGGCAAGCGCACTACCAACAGTGCTATGGAGGTGCTTTGTACTAGTTTATACTATTAAGAGAGATAAGTTGGAGCGAAACCACAATATTACAAACAATATTGAGTTAATGCTTTTAGTTTAATTAACACAATTTACAGAACAAATTACAATCTGGAAAGATACACCAAAAATATAAGTTTATCAGCTAGACATACACCGCAGCTGCAGCAGGGCAAGGTCATTGCACATAAACACCCAGGTAATACTGACAAACTAGTAGGACTGAACTAACCAAACAAGACAAGCTTCTGGAGAAGCAGGTTTGCGAACGTCTTGTTTTGATACCAAAACAAACAAAACAATACGAGAAAATGGGTGAAATTGTAGTACTCTGATTCTGATACATTTTATAAATTTCCAATAAAATATTAATGCTGAAATTATGTATATTTTCTTACTTTTTGAAGTATCCTTGAAAACTACCTTTTCAGAATATAAGAAGATAATTTAACAGATTTCACTAATACACTTTCAAAAAATTGCTCTAAACAGTTCCTTGGATTTCTTGGCGTTGCACTGAAGAAACACATGGAACTCTTAAGTGTTAAAACAAATTAGTTATCTCAGTATGCCATGTATGAATGAGTTTTGTTTTAATAAATAAAAATTGTTCATGAAGTGTATCAAAATACCTGCAGGTGTATCAGAGAGTGTAGAGCCAAGGACTGGTTTATCTGACACAGAAGTGTGAAAAGTGCACCAGAGAGCGTGTTGGACAGGTGTATCACAAGTATAGCAACACTGAACAACATCACGTCCTCTACTCCATACTGCCATTTTTCCAGTCACATAAAGCTCTTCCTCCCATTCTGTTTCTCCTTCCTGATTGACACGCATGTGCCACCACTCAGACTTCTCCTATAACAAATCATTACCACTAATTAAAATTAAATGTCCTTTGAAAGGTAGAATCAGAAATGAAAAATTAAATGCCCTAGCCAGGATTTGAATCATGGATCTTCTGCTGTACATGCAACTAACTGCTCTTGATCACTGAGCTACCATGGTAAAATGCTGGCACAGATTAAAAGTTGTTGTTGTTGTTTTCTAGTGCCTTGCATCTGGCAATGAAGCCATTAGCATTCGTGCTTTCCAATACTTTTGAACTGTAGTTTCTTCTGATCTTAATGTGGCTTTCATGTAACTGTTTTCTTAACGGGCACCAGTTTTACAATGTGGCTGTTACATCACCCGACTTAAACCCCCATTTTGCAAGGGGGACCACACCTATCGTTGGTCAACGGGTCCATCGGACCTAGCCCGGAGGACTAAATAGGTGGTATTTAGATCCACCGACCTTCCCCTCATGTGCCTCTGAGGGACGCTGTTGTGCTGTGATAGGCCAGCACATATGTAAATGGCATTTCCTCCATTTTAGATGAAACAGTTATACCGCTGTGATTCGGTCAGATTAAAAGTTTACCTACGCATGGTTTGTATGTGTTAAAGCAATCAATTATCATTGGTTGGCCTGATATGTAGAAACTATCAGATGATAATTCATCGATTGGACCATAGTCTACAATCCCAGAAACTACATTCTACTGAATAAAAGGGTTGCCTATGTTTGTCATTTTCTTGAGTCTTAAGAGTTTTCCCTTGTGGTTCCCCTATAGAAGTTATGGTTTACGTATATCAACCTTGAGTCACATGGCACTACAATTCTTAGCAATTTTTGTTTTTTATAGGTTGGCCACCTGACAGTTGAAGTTTTATATGACCTCTCCTAGAGGGGGTTTTTGGATCTTTATTCCATAATAGTAAACCTAGTCTAGTCCTAAATACTGTTACAACTTAAAAAGTGAAAAATGCAAATATCATGAGATATTTTTATTTGCTTTTAGTATGTTGTACTACTAGAATTCATTACACACAGCACCAATCACTTTTCCAAATAGTCACCTGTTGCACTGATTCAGGCTCTGAGTCTTTGTGACCACTCGTCTATGGCAGAATGAACGACATCCAGAGGGAAATCTACCACTACTGACAAGGAACGCTTAAACTTTCAATGGTGGGGTGTCTCCTCTTGCAGACGATGCCCTCAGGCAGTGATCACAGTTGGTAGACCAAAGGGTTCAAGTCTTGACTGTCACTGGGCCAATCTTCACGTGAAATGAAGACAGGTTGACTAGCCTCATGGACTGGAGTAGAAACCTCCTGGAAAAGTTCATGGTTGGTTTTGAAATAATGTGCCACTCAAGTTCTTGACAATAGGCTCCAAAACGGTGATTTCATGCACTCTAGCACTGGTTTTAATCCCCTTTTTGCAGAAATGCAGCTGGGTGGTGCAGAATAACAAACCCACAACCACACCATCACTGAGGAGGGATGATGGGACCTCTAACTTGAGATGTTGATGCATAAACTTTGTCGTTTTGCATATTGAAAGACTCTTCAATAATGAACACTTTTTCATTGGTGAAGAGGGCGTTCAGATCACTATTTTGTGTGTAACACTGTAGGAGACGACGTTTAAGCACTCTCAGTTTCTTTAGCCATGCATCAAGATAATGTCCCTTACCTCGGCGATAAGCCCTTAGCCCAAGATCTTCTGACAGAAGCCTGGACATTGACCTTTTTGAAATGTTCATTTCATGGGACAAGATAGTCTGCTTTGGCACTAGATTTCTCCACACATAGCTGCACTGCTTATTTGCTGCTGGAGTCTTAACACTGCATGGGTGACCCTCCATCAAATGATCCTACAGTCCCAGTTGCAGTGAATTGCTCAATGGTCCAGTACACCAACATAGTGATTTTCAGCTTCTGTAGCATCTTCAAAATGACACTTGCAGATTTTCCAACTTTATGCAATGCTACGATGGCAACACAATTTTCATAATCACTTCATTCCATGTTGAAACCTGGAGCTAAATACTTCCTCTTTCAAAGACAAGCTAACAATACCAAACAAGGTTAAATTGTGCACACTAGCAGTTGTTTACGTGCTAAACCTGTTGTACAGTGTGTGTCAAAGGATTGTAACAGTATTTATGGCTAGACTAGGTATAAACTGATCTTCCAGTACCTGCAAACTGGATTATTGCACAGTATTCTGACAATATTGCAATTCTGGGCAAAGGTACCTGTGAATCAATGGCTGAACAACTTAATATTCTCAGTTAATACTGAAGTTACAAGCAAGCAATGAAAAATCACAATAAATCCTTTAAAATCATAAGAAAAGAAGTTCATGTAAAACAAAGAACAAAAAGGAATGCTTACTGATACTTACTTTAGCATGTTCTGTGATAGCAACGCGACTAAAACGCTGTAGTAGGAATGATTCTGGATAAGCCTGCTGTGGCGTGGATGGCTGCACTACCTCCCCAGGGTGCCTCACTACCTGCAGCCTGCCACGTGGCACAAACTCCTAATCAAGCAAACAATATTTACCAATAAATGTATCCACATTTTTATCATAAACCAATGGATATCTTAGTATTTAATTATCTCAGTAAATTCACTGAAGATATATACTAGGAAGGTGGTGCAATATGCCCAGTAGCCACATCCATAGTTGTTGTAGTGTTTAACGCCCGCTTTTACTACTACGGCACCGCAGGCAGTGACTCTGATGATACATGGAATGAAGATGGAGCACCGGTGGAATGAGATGGTGGGGAAAACCGGAGCACCCGGAGAAAACCCGCCCTGACGCCGCTTCGTCCACCACGAACACCACATGCGGGTCCGTGGGATCGAACCCGGGCCGCCTAGGTGGTAGGCGAGTGCGCTAACCGCTCGGCCACAGCACCGCCACACATCCATAGTGACATGCCTTCTAACCCATAGGCCCTGAATACAAATCTCAATTAATGTGAATTGCTGGGATAAAGCTTTCCCAGAATGTTACATTATTCTTGATAGTAAATTTCAAATAATACTCTACTCATTGTATCCTGGTTTAATTTAATTCACTCATTTCATTCATTGTTGCAGCAGTTACAGTCAGTGAGAAATAACCTGGCACTTGACAGCTAGCTATCTACTCACCTGCAAATGAGGCTAGCGCTATCTCGTGCAATCTACTAATCATTGCACAAGTTTTTGGAACAGAATTGGACAGGATAGCACTAGCCTCGCTCACAGGTGAGTAGATCAGCTAGCTGTCAAGTGCCAGGTTATTTCTCACCGACTGTAGTCGTTAAAAGAGATGTTAAATACTAAAGACAGAGAGACATAAATATTACAGACACTGTTGACAGGTAGAATCAGGACTGAAAAATTTAATGCCATAGTTGGGATTTGAACCACAGATCTTCACTTCACACGAGACTGCCCTAACTACTTTTAAAAAAATTACCAGCTAAAGGTTATTTAAATCTAGGACATAAAGTACTAAGTTTGTAAGTCGCTCTTGGAGTACTTATTTCAGATGTGACATTCCTTAGTGGTCTACTGGGAAAATAAACATCAGTTGGAGAATTTAATGTCATCCGTGGTTCAAATTATGGCTATGGCATTGAACTTTTCAGTCTTGATTCTACCTCCAGCAGTAAGTTGGTTGGCATACAAAAATAATAATTATGGACACATTTACACATTTATTAAATTAACATCCATTCAGCATCTTTGTAGGACTAAGAAGTTAAAAGTTCTTAACCTCTTCGGAGCTGCATTTGTATATGACACATGTCTTCAGGTTTTCTATGCACCAGGGCGTACATGTAAACTTTGACCTTATGTAATAATGAACTCAAGACTGATAAAGCTGGTTTTGCTTGAAGGCTGCACCTTAACTGTCACCCTTAAAAGCAACTGAAGTCGAATCCGAAGAGCTTATACACATAAAAAAAGATAATGAATAAATGGAAATATAACATAATGCTTGCTCATAATTAAGTCAAAACAGTAAACATTCTACAGACATAAAAAGAGGGGCAAACTTTTGTAGACCAACCCCATAAAAAAAAAAAGAATTTTTTATCCCAAAATATTCGTTAGGCACGTATAAATACATACCCAAAATTCTAGCTTCCAAAAATGCCTCAAACTGCTAAAAAAAAAATCCCAAAGCTCTGCAAAAAACCAAACATTTTAGAGGTAACGCTCACGAAACACAACACTGAAATGCAGTTTCTGTACACTTCGTCTCTTCTGTCCTGCTCTACACTCTCCTTGTCCCTCAACTTTCTCGATTTGATCCTCGAACCTAAAAAACTAAGTTACACCTAACCAAAGCTAAGCTAACATGGCGCTCCCAAACATTATCAGTCGTAGCATAAACAATTTTCTACTACAGGTGACCAAAGCAGACAATGAATACCTTTCTCTGATGCAATACTGGAGAGCTTTTTGACTATGGAGAACACTCTAAAGTAACTTTTATACCGTTTCAATGTCATTTTATTAACTTTTGGCAGGATTGGTCTGCAGAAGTTTGGCCAAAAAAAGCAAATAAACAAACTGAAATACAATAAAATTATGCTTGCTCATAATAAAATCAAACATCCTAGTCATTTCTCTGGGTTGCAAGGGGTAGGGATGTGTAATCACTAGTGCTGTGTAATCTATAACCTCTCCTACCCAATTCTCATCTGCTCTTGGTACAAGCTGCTTTTACAAAAGAGCCTCTGAGGAGTGAATTACAGTGATATTACTGTTACATCATTAATGTCAATACAAACACCGACTTGTCATGGTGTTAGGTCATCCTACTGAAATGAATGTGGGGAAAGGTTGGTGGATATACCTCTATCCTCCCAGCTAGGTCCAATATCTTGTCAACCAATGACAAGTGTGGTCCTCCAGATTATGGGGGTTATCTGCTGATATGTAAAAAGCAGTCTCCATTTAAAAACAGTTATAATTAAGCTCTAAATATATATGATACCCCTCAAAGTACCTTTGGAAACAACCAGATTCTACTACGGACAAAGAACATTCACTATTATGCCGAGCAATTACAAAAATAGATCTGCACACCCAACTATTATGGGATGCCAGACAGAGAATGTATGAAGTTCAAGATTCAGAGCATTAGCCAACAACAGGCATTTCTCTTTCTTAATGTCTTTTAACTGAATAGGTCATACCTTAATTGCATTAATAAACACAACACAAAAATAAAACCAATAGCATATTTTGGTTTATTTGTGTAGGAGTACACTAAATCTTCAAAAATGTCATTCCTAGTCTAATATGAAAATTGTCCTAAAAGGATCATAAAATGCAATATTTTCTACATTAAAGAAATTTCATTTCTTTTGGAGACAGTACAGTCAGTAATGCAGACAGACAGGTGACAGATTAGTCGCAGTGCCCATGTTATAGGTTTCACAATTTATTGCACAGAGGATTGTTGTTAAAAATCAACCCTCTTTTCTATTAGTCATGGAATAGGTGCATAAGCCCTAAAGAAATAATATAAATATTAAAACAATGTGAGGCATCTCTTTCTTATAGTTTCAAAGGCTCACCTTATATCAAAATAGTTTATACCACTAGGATCCATGTCCTCAACTGCAATCCTATTAAGTTCCAACAGGAATATTGCTTGTAATTGCTTCAAGAAAAACATAACACAGTATCTTTAAGAAGACAAAATTCAATAGAGCACAAAGAAGTGTGGCTGTGAGTCAGAAAATTCATGATAAAATGCAGAAGCAACAACTATACTCTAGATTTCTTCATGAAATTTGGTAGCTATTAAATATAGCCATATATAGAACACATAGAATGGGTGTGTGCAAAATAACATAACTCAATAATTCTGGAATATGGCAAATTCCACATTTGCAATGTTGGGTCCAGAATACCTGAATGCCTTACATCTGTTTACATAAAAAAGAGATAACTTTGGGTTTCTCGAAAAGCATGTAAACAAAGAATTTTACAATACCACAGAGACTTACACTATTTTTAGAAGTAATACATATTCTCTCATACCTTTGTTCGTACACATTGAAGCTAACCTAAAAAGTGTCATTTCTATGGAAACAGCTTAGCTGTTTATTTACCTCTGGTTCGGAGGCGGCGATCATAATATCCTTCTTTTCATCCAGATTTGCTGTCAAAATGTCAAGTCAATAAGCAATTAACCTTTTAATTCAGGATACTTCTCTCCGCTCTTTGTTGCGGTAGCTATAAGCAAAACTGTATATTTTACTTCATCACAAATAAACTTTCATTGTAACACAAGTATCACCCCTCCTTCCGTGTTTCTTCCATTCCTGTTTATTAAGTTTCTGTTAAAACACACGAAATCAAAACTGACTTAGTTAATGAATACATAACCTACATGTCACACAGGTTTGAATTTTTGATTTTTGGACAAGCAATTGCAAGCAATCAAGCATGCCAACAGAAAGTTGTTTTTCCAGGTTAGCCAAGGTTGCTTACTTAAATTTCAAACTGAGAGATAAAAGGAGAAATATTTTTTCCCCTATTAGGAGACAAACCTTACGTACTCCGGCTAATTAGGAGTAATTAAAGAGAATAACTGATTGTGAGGTTAAAATGCACGTGTTCGATAAACAGCTTTTATTAAATAAGCGTTGTGCATGGACTAATTTCTCACCTCATTTGCTCACTTTCTCCTTCTCCTACTCCTCCCCTTCCCCTTCTGTGGGCGCTGGCGATGTTGGTACACGAGTATTCTTTTTAAGCCCCTCCACGACCTCTCCGAGTTCTGGGTGTGGTATCGGAATGGCTCTATTCCAGGAGCTGGAGGAGGCCCAACCCATTGTTTGTCTAGGCCGGCGTTGTAGGTTCCTGCGGGAACCCACAAGGGATCCGAGTCCCTGGGCGGGTACACAAAATTCCTGTTGTGCACGACTACACCATGGCCCCTAAAACCCGCGCTACATCTACGGTATGCTCTCCAGTCATCTGTAATGATGAAGGTGTCGGCGTCGATGTGCTCATAGAGAATGGGACGCAGGGTCTCCGCTCTCCTGTTGTCTACGAGCATCCCAAACCGTTGTTTGGCGGTGCGGCTGGTGGCACCAACTAGCCATTGGTGGCGCCACATCCCCTGACGGCCGACGTCATATTTTCTTCTGAATAGGTGCGTCTCGTCGACCTCCACCACATCGAGGTGGCCACCAAGTGGTTGAAAATCATGCCAGGCGACCTTGTTGGCGACATCACGGAAGTAGGAGCTCCAGGCTACAGCAGTCTCGTGGGCCAGCTCCATTTGCTGCTCTATGATTACACCAGGAGTGCACGTTAACCATAGGCTGGCAAACTTTAGGACTTTGTCCGCACCGAGCTCCCCGTTGAGGCGTACGCGTCTAACAACGGTGTTGGCTGTTGCCTCAATCCTATGCCGGTTTCGGCAAACATACCTCCAACCAATGCCTCGATTGGAGGATGTCACCGTCCCCAACACAGCTCGACATGTAGGGCACTCGCGGACCCCAAAGTTTGCCCTGTCTGGCACCACACCATACAGCTTCATTATTTCTAAGGCCCGTGCATTGGCATCTTTTTTTTTCTTGCGGGCTAAAGCAGTACCCGAAATGGGCACACAACGAGGAAAAATTCACTCTCCCTGTCGCCATGAACTCTTGAGCATCCATACTGTAGCTTGGTACGACTCAGAATAGGAGGGCCATAGGCCGTACGGAATAAGAAGGCACATGAGGCGGAGCTAGAAGAAGGTGTGTGAGAGCAAGCAGCCAATCCTAGAGAGGCGACGTTGCCCAGTTCGGTAACGCGCTGTCTAGCGCAATATTTGCTTTTCACTTTTCTCTTTGCGCTCATCAAATCCAGCAACGGCTCATTATTACAAAGAGTTCCATTGCATTTTCAGTGTTTACACTTTTTTAAAAGAATTGTCCTCAGAAGAAGTACGTCCGAACATTGTATTTAAAAAGAGCCGGGGGCTAACAGCTAAAGCATACAATGTAAGTGAACACTCATTGTCGCGCACAGTGCAACAAGATAAAATAACCACTTCTGAATCCGGGCGGCCCTTGTTTAAATCCCAGAGAAAATACCGTAAGTCAGAAAAACGGATTTCGAATCTGGACGACTTTCAGAAAGATGTAGTGCTGAATCTGTATAAAGAAGTGCGTTTCAAAGCTTGGCGTATATACCGTATTTTATCGCGTAATTCCCCCCCCCCCCCTTTTTTTTTCTCGAATAATTTACTTGAAAACACTGGGGAGGGAATTATGCGAGTAGTGCTTCTATACCAAGTTCAGTCTTAGGTTTGCCCGCATCAAAACAAACCCATGTGACCAGTGCACCGTGGTACAACACGGTAGCAATGCGTGCAGGGAAGTAGTCCCATTCTAGTAATCTGAGTTTTAGCATGAATTTATCGTTAAATGATATAACATTCTACACAAATACCTGAGAGGTTAATTAACGCAGATGTATACTGATAAACAGAGCTACAAGTCCCAACATGCAACTCGTGTAATAATCTGATATCCGAGTATTGTTTATAACAGCAGTTTCAATTTAGAATGATGGCGGACAGTCGCGGTGAATTTGCTCTTGCGTCTTCGTCGACTTATGTAAAGCATAAGGCGGGAAAACCTTTGACTAGTGGTGGAAAAACAATGGTGTTGAACGTGTATTATAAGTTGTGTGAGAAATATCCAACTGTTCACATCAAAGAAGTAGTGAAATTAACTTCTGAGTTTACCGGTGTTTCGAGTACCAGTATAAACAGTGCTCGTAAAGAAAAAGCTGAAACAGGAAAAGTGGTTACACCCGGGAAAAAACGAAAGCGTGTGAAATGCGCCATGCAAGAATGTGACGAGTTTGTTAGAAATGCAATTCGTGTTACATGTTAATTGACGGAATAAGGGATCATTTCGTTTCTATTACGTATCGCATGCACTCACCACGTGGTTGTGTTGTGACTATTTCTGGCGCGAATGGCGGAAGGATACATTATAACTGTGCACTGGCCACCTGGGTTCAATTTCGCGCGGATCAACCTTAGAGTGAACAGATAGTAGGAATTCAGAAAGGAAGGGAAACCATGTAGTATTATGTAAAAGTTATATAGGTATACAGTAATTTGTGAATGAACTGGATACATATCACGGTTTCATTGGGCCTACAATGTATTGTTTCATTGTTTCTTTCTGCGGTCTCACTTCCGTCATTATGATCACTTTTTTTCATTTACATCTGGCTCAGATAACACATCTTCATTTTCACTATTCCACAACATGTCGTCAGAACCATTACTGGCACCAGAAATACCAGTTTTTTTAAAAACTCTGTTTAACAATATGACGACTTGTAAGAAATTGACCTAGAAACAAACACGTGTGTAACTTCACATTTGAATTTTATGGTACGTTATGACAATGGCTATACGAGTATTTTTGTGGCAAGCACTGCGTCGATTGTTGTCCATTATCAAGTCATTTGAAGGCCGCTCCAATAAGAACGAACCAAGAGAGGGAATTATGCGATGTTTAATAGATAAATATTTTTTAGTGATGAAAAATCACAGGGGAGGGAAATATGCGAGGGGGGGGGGGGTGCTTATGCGCTAAAATACGGTATGTTTAGTCATTCCTGTATTACGTATTTTAAACCAAAAATGTAAGCAATTTTATGGCAAATTCTCTTTGCGATACAATGTTTACAATAAAATTGTTAATCAACACTGCATATTGATGTTTCTTACTGAGCTATAAAATAAGTTTGCTAAAACCCCTATGAAAAAACATGCAAATGCATGAACCTCCTACCCCTAGTAATTAATATTTAACGAAGGAAACATCCTTCCATGAATCCTACATTTCACAACCTTCAAAATTCAAGACAGCCCATTTCAAAACCATTTTCCAAATCCCAAATTAATTACACATAATCCCACAATAAACTTCCACAAATCCATGATAAACCACACAACCCCATAATAAACATCCAAAATCCAAAATGACTACGCATAATCCCACAATAAACCTCCACAAATCCAAAATGAACTCATATGAATCCAACATTAAAGATTAACAAAATTCTAAACAAACTCAAACACATGCCACAGTCAACATTCAGTTGGCCACAGTAGCATAGCTACTGTGCACACGCACATACACACACACCTCTTTCTAAAAATGCTGTTTTGGATTCAGGGGGCCTCAAAAATATTTCCGGCGAAATCCCGACATCAAATTTTTTGGGTAGAATACACTTCCTCTACTAGAGAAAATAAAAATGATAAGAAAAAGACAAAAGGCGTTAAAAAGAAAAGCCAAATATGACTTCATATGACCAATGAGAATTGTATAATATTAAACACCATTGATAAAATCGTGCTTTCCTTATTTTCCACGAAAGTAAAACACAAACAAAAATTACGACATGTGATAAAAACTTGGGCCCTGACTATAACTATCACATTCCACATAAAATCCCGATGTATTTACGCATATAAAACCAGCACCGACATTTTACTTGTAATTTTTTCAATGTTAAGTGAATAATTAAACATAACGTGTATGATAAGCCGACCCGAAACCAAATATTGCATTTAAATTGTGTGTGTGTGTGTGTGTGTGTGTGTGTGTGTGTGTGTGTGTGTGTGTGTGTGTGTGTGTGTGTGTGTGTGTGTGTGTGTGTGTGTGTGTGTGTGTGTGTGTGAACAGTATATGACAAACGAAAAGATCTTATACAAAACTTTATACTCATGAAAACCATTTTTGTAGGTTCGGCAAGTATTCAAAACAGAGAGATACCTCTCACACACAGACCCTTTCCAAAACGCGCTGTTTTATAGATTCAGGGAGTTTTAAAACACGTATTTCTGGTGAAATGTCGATGTCGAATTTTTAGGTTAAAATATGCTTCCCCAACTAAGTGGTAGTAGCAGAAAAATATGGTTTGTGTTTCTTTTCATTTTGTAATTCAGGGGTTCTCAAAACAAGTATTTGCGGTGAAATCTCAATATCGAATTTTCGAGTGGAATATAATATTTCAAGTAACAGTAAGTAGGAAGTAGAGAAAGTAAATAAATGTTTTGGTGTATACTCAAGTGACTTTCTCGGTCCTTTGTATGTCTAGAGATCTTGGAATAAGAAAAGTGTCATTTCAATAAAATTCACGGCTTCATTTTGACTTGCAACACTCAGAAGAATGTGTGTGAAAGGGAGGGTTCAAGTTTTCCAATCTTGTGTACGCGGGGACTTAGAATATTTTCCTTGCGAAGCGAGTGATTGCAGAGTTCGGCTATTGGGTCACCCTAGTGCGCGGGGACTTCAACATTTTCTTCAGAAACTCATCTCAGTATTAATTTATATTTTATGAGTGCTCCTGAACACATTTAACTTGAAATAAGATGTTCTGCATTAAAATGCATTTCTTATAGCTGTAAGGTTTTTAGAACACCCGAATTTCAAATATTGGATAAAAAAGTAAAAGTGTGCAACGAATAGATACTTAATAAGAATGTAACTTGGCAGCAGAAATTTCTCAGAATTTTCTGTCTGGAGTTAATTGACAAGGCGGCGCCGTGGCCGAGCGGTTAGACCGTTCGCCTACCGCCTAGGCGGCCCGGGTACGAATCCAGGGAGTCGCATGTGGTATTTGTGGTGGACGAAGCGGCGTCTGGTCGGGTTTTCTCCGGGTTCTCTTGTTTCCCTCGCCACTAACTAATTCCACCAATTGCTCAATCATCACCTTTCAAATCATGCATTTCGCCTGCATTTCATATCATCCTGTTCATCATCATACTGGTGCTGGGCTGACCACCCGCTTCCAGGTGTTCACTCTGTCCAGTCCATAGGTTCCTGTGCTCCCCGATAGACGCCTGGTCCTAAGCACTGGCTTGTAAGACTTACATAAGGGGAGGGTAATCAGGTAGGGAAGAAGAACGGTTAACTGTCACATTTTACGACTCCTTCCGAGTGTTTATTACACACCATATCCGTATTAACGCGCACGAAATGATTTTACTACGCTCCCATACGACCTGTAATTTCATTTTTCTTTCACAAAAACGTGATAAAGACAATAAAAGCTTAAGAAAAATGTTCATTGTAAAGGGTAGATTAGGTTAAAGAAGTTTTCTTTTAAATCATCGTGTCGCATTTATATATTATAAATAACAACTTTGGTTTTTAATCTACTTTTCGTTTTGAAGTATGCTGTTCACACATACACACACGCGGACCTTTTTGTAAAAATTCTATTTTTTTATTCAGGGGACCTCAAAACATGTCGGGTAACTTAAAAGTTCCATGGACCTCGGGCTCATTTGAGCATCATTTCACCCATTTCATTCATTCACCGTCCGATATGACATTACTTAATTTTAATTTTATTTGGTTTAAGAGCGCTCAACTTCTAGGTCATCAGCGCCCTTAAAAGATTCATGGCAATAGCCAGATATAAATTTCACTCAAACAATAAAAATACTAGCAACAAGAAAAGTTTACAAAGGCAAAAGGCAGTGGCAATAGCCAGATATGAAACAAGGTGATAAATACGTCGGAAAGCAGAAACAGATAATTTAAAAAAAATTTAAATCCTCAAATAGATATTGCACTCCGCTAAAAAATTAAAAACTCTATCAACCGCTGTTTTGTCGTCCGCTAGGACCTCTGCAAGTCTGGCAGGCAGCTGCAGAGAATCCCGAAGGTGCGCTAGAGAACAACACTCTAGCAACACGTGGCGAACTGACAAAAGGTTGTCACACAGCGGACATAGAGGCGCAGGGTCCCTTTTAAATAGGTAACCATGCGAAAAATTGCAGTGGCCTATTCTTAATCGAGCCAAACTAACCTCCTCGCGACGAGATGTGCGACAGGAAGTTACCCAGTTTATCGGAAGTTCTTTCACTTCTCTAAGCTTATTACCGCGGAGAGTTGACCACTCGTCGTGCCAGGAGATATGACATTACGTTGGAGGACGTTAATTTTTTAAAAAAAAAAATAGTGAGTGGTACACAAGAACTTGCCTTTATGACTGGCACGACCCACTCTTTGCTATGGCAGTGAAGCATGGACACTCAGACCACTCATTACTCACTCACCCATCCACCCACCCACCTACTCACTCACCCACTCGAATAACTATAGTGAGGTGCGATTTGATATTCACTGCAGAGAATGGGACCACGTCCACAATGAAGATATATTGAAAGAATTTCAGCTTCAAAATGTATTATACTTCATACAACAATATCAGAAAAATTGGAATGACCACATATTCTGCAAGCCCAGGACTAGTAACCCGAAGGTAAGTTGAGTAGGGTCCCTAAAGCAGTGCTCCACTATCGCCCAATAGGAAAGCGACTTCTTGGCCGCCCAAGGCAAAGGTGGACAGAGTTCACTAAGACAGTGACTGAGGTCGTAACGGGCCACAAGATCCAGTACCTGGAAGGAGAATGATGATTTAAGGAAACAAATTTTACCGTTACAGGCTTTTGATTTTTCAGAGGTAGAATCAGGACCAAAAATTCAATGCCGTAGCCGGGATTTGAACCACAGATCTTCCGCATTGTTGGCATAAATAAATAATAATTCTGATTTTTCTTTCAGCAGAGAAATGTGTGGTGTTATAAAACACTTGGACTTCCATTTTTCATTCATAGATAAACGAGTACATCTACCATGTTAATTTCGTTTTAGGGTTTTTAACCTGTTGAAACATAGCTTACCGAGGTAAAGTATAGTATTTTTCAAAACATAAAACCTCTGCCCCCTCCTCTGCCAAAGACGGAGTACTTTGAGGTATAGGTTTTACAAGGTTTGCGGTATAAAAATATAAAGAAACTACAAGACAGCTACATTGCCTCTCGCCCTGTTTATGAGGGTTGCTTTTTGTTTCCTAATGGTTATTACTCAGTGGCAGGAGGAGCCGCAGACGGTTCCTAGGTACCATCGACCCCACCGAGGTCTCGATAGTCTTCCCTAATGGGTTAACGCGCTAAAGTGGCGTATCCACTTCCGTCCTGGCGAGAGCTGACAGGGTGGTGTATAAAATAGGTACCATCCCTAGTGGAAAAGAGCTACGGTGTTTCAGCTCCTTGGGTTTCAAGGGGCGGAGTAGGTTGCCACTCTTGCCTCCATAATTTCTGTCTCCTTCTGCGGCATATCCTACCCTACATTATAGTGTTTTCATTTTCACCAGTCCACTCAACTCCATTTTTCCCGCTTTGCAGCCGTCTGTCGTTCTTCCCTTCTTCATGGCCTACTATTGTTACTGCAAGAGGGGAACCGGGTGCGGTGGGAGGACGGCTGCAAAGCGGGGAAAATGGCCTTGAGTGGACTGGTGAAAATTAAAACACTGTAGGACATGGAGCAAAAGAAACAGTAACACCGAAGATCTTAAGGCTAGAGGAATTATCTACGCGTTTTCTCAGCATTCCCATCATGATTCAAGTATCTTAAAGGCGGCACCGTGGCCGAGCGGTTAGCGCGCTCGCCTACCACCTAGGCGGCCCGGGTTCGATCCCAGGGATTCGTGGTATTCGTGGTGGACGAAGCGGCGTCAGGGCGGGTTTTCTCCGGGTGCTCCGGTTTCCCCCGCCATCTCATTCCACCGGTGCTCCATCTTCATTCCATGTATCATCAGTGTCACCGCCTGCGGTGCCGTAGTAGTAAAAGCGGGCGTTAAACACTACAAAAAATCAAGTATCTTACAATCTTAACACAGATTTGGTAAGTTAATCATCCTTGTGAAACTGCGCAGATGCATTCAACCTCGTATAGTTAACATCAAATATCTATGATGAGAAATCTTGTGTTGTCATCATGCACTGATAACGATTTGCACATTTATCAATAATAACTAATGCACTCAAAATATGAGGTTGGAATATCTCATTGAGATAAATCATTGCACTTTCATTCGAATATGAAGAGAGAAAACAGTCGCAACAACGTTTTATCTTAGGTAGATAAAAAAGAAATAAAGAACAAATCTGATGTGTTGCACTCACATAACTTTCTCTACTCTTGCGCAAACTGCTCTTATAAGCACTTATTCCTCTATCTTCATGGTCATCGAGATAACGTTTGCAGAAATTATTGCTAATTTTCTTGTAGATGCAAGGGAAATGTTGAAATATAGTAGGCTTTAAACGATAGTCAAATCTTTTAAAGATGGTCACTGTGTGATGGTTTTGAAATTCCGTTCTCTTTGTATGGCCAAGAGATACCAAGTGGGATGGCCCTGGCGTTAAAGTCTGTGGCCTGCATTCGGGAGGTTGCGGTTCGATCCCCGCGGCCGACCTTTCAGACCCATGGGTTTATTTGGGGGGGGGGGGTCTCCCCAGGTCGCCAGACGAATGCTGGGAAGGGTTTCCATATTCCCCGAATTTCTTGTCTATTTCGTTACATTAATCATTTCATTGCACCCTTCATCCCGTTAGGTTTCTTTCAGGGTTGGAAGCGTCGGCGAGCATCGCGGCAGCAGCACGGCAGGGGGAACAGATGCGCTCTTGAAATCTCGTCTCCCGGATTGGAAGGCGAGCCTACTGGTTTCCGGGGCTCCCCTGCATGGTCATGGGGTGGTACAAGCCGCCTTAGGATCCATTCGCCTAATACATCCTCTTGGGGGGGGGGGTGCCCCATCAGGGTCATAGGCACGAAAATCGCCTTTCGGTCGAGGTGCTAAGTTCCCCTCTGCAAGCTGTCACTGAGTCCTTGAATCACGGCCAAGAGATTGAAAAGCCGCCTCTCATTTGAGAAAAATATAAGAAATGGAAAACGCACACAAATAACAAGGAATGGTGCATTCTACAAAAATGCCTTCAGACGTAACTTGTGTGGTTTAACGAGATCTACATTTTTGTATGGTAAGATTTGGCCTCTCTCTTAAGGTTTATCAGTTATACAAAAGTTATCAACAGTTATCGGACTACGTAGGCTATAGCCAGAACATTCAAAATATACATTTCATTTGCCGTAAAAATATCTCAAACATATGGTATTTTAATCAAAACCGTTAGTCATTTTTGAGAAAATCAAAACTTTCGAATAATTTTCCATGTAAAGGGTAGTTTAGGGTGGAGGAATTTGTTTCAAAATCTTCGTGTTGCATCCTTGACAGATATAAAACTGTAATACCAACTTTGGTTTTTAATCAACTTTTCGTTTTTGAGTTATGCAGTTCATAGACAGATAGACACACACGCGCGCGTGTGCGCGCGGACCATCTTCTTCTTCTTCTTCTTCTTCTTCTTCTTCTTCTTCTTCTTCTTCTTCTTCTTCTTCTTCTTCTTCTTCTTCTTCTTCTTCTTCTTCTTCTTCTTCTTCTTCTTCTTCTTCTTCTTCTTCTTCTTCTTCTTCTTCTTCTTCTTCTTCTTCTTCTTCTTCTTCTTCTTCTTCTTCTTCTTCTTCTTCTTCTTCTTCTTCTTCTTCTTCTTCTTCTTCTTCTTCTTCTTCTTCTTCTTCTTCTTCTTCTTCTTCTTCTTCTTCTTCTTCTTCTTCTTCTTCTTCTTCTTCTTCTTCTTCTTCTTCTTCTTCTTTTATATTTTCTTCTTCAGAGAACTTAAAATATTTCCGTGAAATCACGACAGTGAATTTTTGAGTGGAATACAATACTATTAGAAAGTAAAAATTGCATGGTAGTTGGACACAGCTTGATTATACGAAATAAGTAATTTCATTTTTACTTTACTACGTATAGTAGGGAGGGAAAGTAATGCATTCCGCTTTAAAAAAAAAAAAAAAAAAAAAAAAAAAAAAAAAAAAAAAAAAAAAAAAAAAAAAAAAAAAAGAAAGTCCAAGCTGCGCGCGCGCGCCCGTGAGTGCAATGCCACTACATAGCTAAAAAATGAAAGGTCTGTTAAATACCAAACTTGATATTTAAGTTCAGCATCATCCAGGGTCATCCGTTGATTTTTGTGCTTCTACAAATAAACATCATTTTTTCAATCTAGATACACATGTTGAACAATGAGGAAAGTTTTATACGGCACAACAAAAACTCCAGAAATTAATAATAACACATTGATAATGATATCCAAGCAGTAATTATAAGCTACCTGCCTATGAGCCTTTCAGTACGCTGGTATTAGAATTTTAAACTAATATTGCCAAAAACATAAAAAGTTTAAACGGTAAACGTATATAACCTGTAACTTGATTGGCGGGGTTAGAAAGGCCCCAGTGAAAATTGTTTACTACGTGAAACCTAATTTCTCCGCAGTGTGATGCTGCAGCTCTCAGTACCTTTCAGGCAGTATGCTTTGAGTTGTTGAGTGTTGAGATTGTGGTGCAAAGAGTTTGTATACGTCATTAGTAATTAATTTTCTTCTCAGCAGGGTCAGGGTGACCCTACCATACGGGTAACGTAAGTATATCTTCTTCTTCTTCTTCTTCTTCTTTTTCTTCTTCTTCTTCTTCTTCTTCTTCTTCACTTCATGGTATAGGCAACCAAGTGCCTGTTTCGTCTTCAAAGTCCTCCAGCCAACGTTTTCTGGTCTGCCCACTGATCTCCTACCGTTTGGATGATAATGCATTAATGGGTTAGGAAGTCTGATATCTGGCATTCTTTCAACATGTTCCTTCCACTTTTGTTTGAAATCTTGTAGCCTGTCATTTATATTAAAAATTCCTAACACTTCTCTTATATTTTCATTTGTTATTAGGTCTCTCTCTGTACATCTCTTCACACTTCTTAAGAATTTCATTTCTGAAGCCTGTATTTTACTCTGTTGCTTCTTCGTTAATGTCCAAGTCTCACACATGCTAGTACAGGTGCAATAATAACTTTGTAAAACGTTAATTTTTATGTTGCATGATATGTTGTTATAAACAGATGGCATCAACTTTTCGCAAATAAATGAAAGCTGATGGTCCACAATTTGATGAATGCAAATGAGTTACAGAATGATTTTAATGATTTCGAGGATTCACATCTTGATCTGAACTATGAAAGAGTTCATGGCAGTGATTCAGAGCTAGAGGAATACAAAATGGACATACAGAAGTGGTGACTGCTGATATGAGTAGTGAAGATGAAGTTAGTGGAATATCATCAGTAGGGCTCGGAAGTTCATGCCCTAAAAAACACTGAAATATGCATGCAAATATGCTCTTAAAAACTTCAAAATATGCCAAGAAATATGCACTATTTCATTAGAACAGTTCATGTCCCTTTGCAGTAGACGAGTTAGTGTAAATAATAAAGTTACCTTATTCCTTAGAGGTTGAACCAGAAGTGGTCCTGCTGCTAGTATTAACTGCTAAATTGCAGTTCACAACCAACACTACACAAATTTTCAACAGTAAAACGTCGTCTATTGTCTGGCAAAACACTTTTGTAACGTGAAAAACTTCTTTACACGTCACAAGATGTTATAGGGGCATATTTAAATGATGTTAAAGAGTCAAGTCTCTTGCTGTGACAGGTGGTTTTCTTTCGAGGATGTCTTGAATATCGCACATCTGTGTATAACCAGAATTTTTTGAAATTACATAATTCACTTTCTCTTTCACTTTTTGTCCTATTCTACCAGGAACCGAACTTAGATCACATATTGTTTTTTTAAGCACAGTAAGTGATTCATGCAAAGGAAATCCTACAGCTTCCAATGCCGTTATGGCTGTTGGTAAGAAAGAAAAAATGGGCAGATATGAAACTAAGATCCTTCTTTAACCCAGTGCCTGACAGAATATTTTGCACAGTTTGCATTGATGAAGCATCGTTCGAGTCCAATGAATTAACAACCTCTTCGATTATTTCTATGTGCTCAGCATAATATAAAACTGCATCGACCCATGTTCCCCATCGAGTTAACACCGGTGCAGGAGGAAGTCGGGCATAAGTTGCTGTTGATCTAAACAACTTAACTATTTTAGGAGATTTAACAAAAATTCTCTTTGTACTGGACACAAATCTATCTACCAGTGGGAAAGAATCGCGTATTGTCTCAGGATTTCGATAAAGAGCGTCTGTCTAACAAGTTATATGAATTAAGTTAGGAAAAATACCTTTCAGAGTGTTTTTACCATATAAGGTAACAAATAAAAGCAACCAGTTGTATTCGATTCCACATGGGCATTGTAATTTGAAAGAGTCCATCACAAACTGTGTCACAGTTACGTTGTCAGTTGCCGACAATTTGCACACATTAAGGAGATAAGCTGTAGTCTTTTGTTCATTATTTAAGGCACCCACGATTATATTAGCAATAGAACGGAGCTCAGAATCAGGGGTTTCATCAACAGACAACCACACAAACTGATCCGCTAAATTTTGTATATTTGATAATACGTTATTGTAACAATGCCCTACATAGGTCTTACGCAGTGCACTTTCTTCAGGCACATGTTGTTGAGTACACTTGGCAAGAAAGTTTTTAAATATCGGATTATTAATTTTGAACAAGGGAATATCAGCAGCTAAAAGTGCTTGGCACAAGTCATAGGAAAATTCAGTAACCCTACTTCCTAAACACTCTACTAATTGTTTTAGAACAGGTTATTTGTTTGCGAGTTTTCTGATTAAATTCTCCTTATGTTTTGCTGCGTTTATGTGCTGAACTATTTGAAATCTTTCTCACTCCCTATATTTTTGTCACACGCTCCACAAAACAGTGCCCTATTATCTGTAGATATTAAATCACCCGAAAACTCTTTTGTAAATTAATTAAACTAGCACTCTAAGTTGGTTTTATTTTCGGCATTTGAGAGCTTTTTAACATTTTATACGCATAATTTAATTTGGAGGGAACCAGTTCACAACACTATTACGTTTGAATACCACGCAGAGGCAAGCGTTTTATATAATCGTGCTGCTCAAAACATTGACCTGCACTTTATCTTTGTTAATATAAACCTCTCAGATAACGTACTGATTATTTTCTACGCACAAACATACAATGAAAGGATGGAAACAGGGGATTCACTACATAACAACATGACTCAGCATTGCTTCTCGCCACCTGGCGAGTTACATCATCATATGCAACACTACCAATATGAAAAATATTATCCAAGTGGGAAAAAAAACCATAAAAATCACTAAAATATGCTATATAGAGGCTATAGTATTGAAATAATATGCATTTATCAAAATCAAGAAAATATGCAGTTATATGCAACAATAAAATCACGTCCAAATAACTTAAAATTCCATAATTCGTGCACATAATGTAAAAGCATACATTTTAACCCCTATGAAAAAACATGCAAATGGATTAACTTCCTAGCCCTAATCATCAGTGATACGACCAGCAGGAGCTGTAGAAGGTGGCCTCTGGCTATTTTCTACAATAATGGACATTTTCATAGTAAGTGCATTTGTAAGTGCATTTATCATTAATAGAAAATCATCAGAAATTACGCTTTGAGTTCACCAAATCCCTGACTAGCATGGAGCTAGTTGAACCACATCTGCAGAGAATGATGAGTATTCCACACTTTCTACGAGAGTTAAGAAATAACATTGCCAGGATGCTCAAATGTGAAATTCTCAAGCAATTAGGGGTTTTAAAAACGGGCTAGATGTGCAAAGTGTCTAGAACAAAAGACAGGAAAACAAAAGTATGTTGTATAACTTGCAATATACCAATATATAGTGAATGTGCAAGAAGTATTTGTGAGGATTGCTTGTAAGCACTTACTGCGGTTTTGTTCAGTTGTTATATCTATTTCATTTTAAACACTGTTGTTATAGTTACTGTTGTTCTTATGCCTCAAACCTTGTTCCCAGAGTAAACCATGTAACTCAGTTCAAAAGATCTGATTCTTAAAACTGTTACATTTCGACTTATGAAAATCACATACATGTGGTAAAAAGATTCTGTATGCATGCACGAGTTTACAATGTAGTTTATGCCTGGCTAATCTCTAAATATAATTGAATATTAAATTAATGTTTAGTTCATTATGATTTATCATCCCCCAGGCGCGGCTCGTCAATATGTGCTACAGTGCTACAGCACAATGATTATTTTGCAGAAAATAGTTTCTTCTTTGTGTTAAACATATACTCAATTATTATTGCACATTTTCTTTCACTTTCACTATTTTATATGCAGCGCGCTAGTGTTCTTTGCTCATTGTGTGCGAAGATGATGCACGCCTCACATACACGAGATAGGTGATGCGTTGGGTGCTACAAAATTCTTCAGTCCTTTGCAGGGAATGTAGACCAACCCACGCATGCGAAACATAGGTGTACGATTTTGAAATCTGTTCTCCTATTGGTTGAATTTACCTAGCGTTGTGCTCTCATAAAGTGGAGCACATTAATTCATGCTGCTTCTGTACAAAGTCGCTAGATAGCAGGATTGCAATGTCATCTAACGACTTTGCTTGCTGTTATACAACTTCTGGCATCTATGTGGTGTTGAGACAACTATCTGTTGCCGGTGATAGACCTTGCACGCAACAGAGAGAATAAAACTCTCGGAAGTTGGACATGTGGAGCAATTACTGTTGGCACTACTTATTTTTGGCAGCAACAAATAACCGCGAAATACTCCATAAACTCAGGTCATGAACGTCAGTTTCGTGTGCTGAGCAATATCTGTGTTGTGTACGCTAAAATGAATTCTGTGGACAGCCTAATAAATTATCCTTTCTCTAGGAGGACTCTAGAAGAAAAAGTTCAAGTGAAGCAGTTAGGAAGGCAAACACCACATTTAAACATCACGCAACCTGCAAAAGGAGGGAGAAATAATTCTTACACCAGGCGATTTAACCTCAAAATTTATGAGCATGCATGGATATGTGGATGTCAGGAAAGAAATGCTCTTTTCTGTTTTCCATGTTTGCTTTTTGGGAACAGTGATTCGTGGAGTACGACGGGAGTGACAGACCTAGGACATATTAATGTTCTTATTAACAAACACAAACAAAATGTAAAACATTTAAATAATGTACTAGATTTAAGTGCTTTAGGTAGTACATATTGTGACTCAGTTAAGCCGTGCTTATCAAGAGGCGAAGCTGAAGCATAATCTACAAGTAGAGAAAAACAGGTATGTGTTGTCCCGCATAATTGACTGTATAAAGTTTTGTGGTGCATTTGAGCTTGCTTTGAGAGGACATGATGAGACTGAATCTTCTGAAAATCCTGGCGTGTTTTTAGGACTTATAGATTTAGTAAGTAACATTGATAGTGCTGTGAAGGAACACATGGACTCAAACCATATATTCAAAGGGACCTCTAAAACCATCCAAAATGAACTCTTAGATTGTATGTTAGAAGTCTGTCGTGAGGTGATTCTGGAGGAAATGCAAGAAGCTGATTTTGTGGCTGTTATGGCAGATGAAACCACAGATGTTTCGCATCAGAACCAGCTTGTATTAGTATTTAGATATGAGAAAACGGGTGTTCCATATGAGAGATTTTGGGGTTTTTTGCAATCAGAGGGACAAAACGCAGAAGCAATTTCTGAAAGCATATTAAAAGTGCTTAATGAACTATTCAGAGATAAACGTCATAAACTTATTGCCCAAACTTACGATGGAGCTTCAGTAATGAGTGGTGCAGTTGGTGGAGTACAAGCCAAAGTACAATCTCAGTTTCCAAATGCGCAGTATATTCACTGCTATGCGCATCAACTGAACTTAGTGATGGAACATGCAGCTTCGCAGAATAAGTCTGCCAGAATATTTTTTCTTAATCTCTCTGCTTTTCCTGCCTTTTTCTCAAGATCCCCACAGCGCTTGGCAGCTCTGGATTCTGCGGTGGCTAGAAGAGTTCCTGATGGTTCTGCAACTAGGTGGAATTTTAGATCCAGAACTGTTAATGTCATTTATGAAAATCAGGAAGAATTGCTGCAGTGCTTTTCGGAGTTGGAAAATTCTGCCCATGATAAGACTTGTCTGGAACCAAATGGGCTTCGGCGTTATTTAGAAGACAGCAAATTCCTTTCATGGTTGAAATTCTTTCACCGAGTAATGCCTCATGTTGATGTACTTTATAATCAACTGCAATCAAGATCAACTGAGGCTGTTAAAGTACAAAATGCTGTGTCTTCATTCATTCAGTGCATCTGTGACATTCGAGAGGCAGCCGATGATATATTTGTGATTCCATCTGAATCAATGAGCAAACGCCAGAAGGTAGAATGTCTAAAAATAGAAGCCAAAGAAGTGTGTGACCGCATTATCGAGGAAGCTAGACGTCGTTTTCAGTCGCTTAGTCATCTCGATGCAGCAAAGCTGTTAAACTCTAAATTCTTTGGCAGCTTTTTAAGTCAGTTTCCTGAGGATGAACTTCAAACTGCTGTGACTACGTATACAACACTGAACAAGAAAATGCTAAAGACACAACTTAGCGTTCTGTATGCAAGACCTGACTTTAGAAACATTGACGGGGCTGTGCAACTATTGCAATACATAATTTCTAACAGTCTGCAAGATTCGTTTTCTGAAGTTACAACTTTACTAAAAATTTTGATCACAACGCCAATGACCACTTCTGAGCCAGAAAGATGCCTTTCATGCTTAAAACGCGTAAAAACTTTCTTAAGAAACACTATGTCACAGGATCGTCTTACTGCTCTGGCAATGCTGTCCATGGAGAAAAGCATCGCTTCTAACATGGAGGGGTTTAATACCAGGGTGATCGATAAGTTCTGCAGCCGGAAGGAGCGCCGTATGGACTTTATATTTCGGCATTAGGTAAGACTAATTATATAAAATGTGTAATCATTGTGCGGTACTGTAGCACACACCTTATTTTGTTCACCAGCCGCCACTGATCCCCATCCTTCATAATTGTCACCATACCATTTGTGCTACAAAAGATGCACCATACTGGTTAAGAGATAAGCCAAGGAAACAACGTATATTAACAATATATCTATCTATTTCGTTATAAATAGAAATACAAGCACCAACAAATAAATCTGTTAACCAGTCTATATGTCTTCCAATTAATAAGGATGTCAAATATCTATAAAGTGAAAGTAATCTAGATAGCATGCAAAACAAATGCAATATTACACAGTAAAGCGATATGGAAGACTCCCCAATGAAGCCTGGAGGACTGTTGTTATAGGCACAAACAACAATGTATACCACAAAACCCTATACTCATGTTTATCTTCGGTAATAATTCGGAAGATCCGAGGTAAACCCATAACGCCACGACAGTGGTAGAACAGCGAAGTTGAAGAAGAATTATAGTGAAGTGATGTTAAAAACACAACCACTACACCAATGTCTACTACTTTTTTACCTAAAACACACGCAAGCATGAGGCACGTGTGCAACAAATATATACACTGTTGGCAACTAAATACTAAAACTATACCACTGGGTCCTGCAGCATTCCTGTAAGCAATCTAGGGTTAAATATCACAGTAACTAATTAACGATAATCTTAAAACTATTTACAAAATCGTGATATAACAGAAACTCCTAAAAGCAGGAAGTTGAACCATTTCCTGCATGCCGCGAACTACCTACTAATTATTGTTGTGGTGATGCTGGCAGTGAGCAGAGAAGACTTCCGATTTAAGGTAAATGCTCTTTGTTGTAAGTTAGTTTCGCCAACCTAAAATATCTTGAAACATTCATTTTTGGGGTAGGAATTCAAATTTTGAGGAAATAAAAATGATTCAAGTGAATTAATGTAGGTAACAAACAGATTTATTACAATTTTGATTGTTAATGCAGTTTTAGGTATTTTAATATAAATACCCTGAATCAAACAAGAAAGGAAAACAAATCTGATGTGTTGCATCACATGACTTTCTCTACTCTTGTACAAACTATTCTTACCAATTCTTATTCCTCTACCTTCTTCATGTTAGTCGAGATAAACACATGAAATTATCGTATGACTAATTTCCTTGTAAGTGCAAGGGGAATATGCGAATACATTAGGTTTAAGCGATAATCAAATCATTTAAAGCTGGTCGCTATGTGATGGTTTTGGAATTCCCTTCTCGTTGCAAAATTCAGAAATATAACAAGGAATATCTTTGAAATGGTTCATTCCACGAAAAAATGAACCATACATAAACTGTGTTTTAACGAGATTTACATTTTTTGTATGGTACGATTTTGTCCATCTTTTCCGGTTTACCAGATAGGTATGTTCAAAAAAATTATTGCAAAATATTACTATGAAAAATCAAAAAATAAAATATGGGAACTACCAAACATTCAAACAGTAATTCCTGAGTATCCTCGAAAAACGGCAGTTGCAACCTTCAGATTGATTACAGGACATGATTGTCTGGCAAAACATTTAAACAGAATTGGGATATATTCTTCACCACTCTGTCCTCTATGTGATCTGCAAGAGGAAATGGATCGAGACCACCTTCAAATATTCCCGGCCACTTCTAGTGCCCCATCCATCAGTGAAAAATATTGGAGAGCAAGAGGATCAATGACTTCATTGTCAGAAATCCAGCATTAGCTAACAACAGATAGGTATGTAAAAGTCACCCGACTGCAGAGAACTTCTGAGGACATTCTCAGAAAATTCAAGATGTGCATTTAATGTGTCACAAAAGTACGTACCTTAAATATGATTTTAATAAAAATCGTTAGAGCCCTTTTTTAAAAAAATGAATACTTTCGAAAAATGTTACCTGTAAAGGGTAGTCTAGAATGGCGGATTTTCTTGAAAATCTTCATGTTGTATCCTTGGAAGATACTGAACTTAAACATCAATTTTGGTACTTAACCAAATTTTCTTGTAAAAAAAAGTGATTTGAAGTACAATATGCTGTAAGCCGAAGGTATACTCTAAAAAGAGTCGGTATGCGCATGCGCCAGGAGAGCCATGTCCCTTCCACACCACCCGTGCATCACGTGATACACTTTCCCTTCTTGCATTCCCTTGTATGAATGCGAGAGTGCGAGAGCAGCTGACCAGGGCAGACGGCGCAGTGCAGGAGAGGCAACTCAAAGGACAGTGGAGGGGGGAAGCAGAAGAGCTTCAGTTTCGGTAAACCACGCCTCCAACTTCATTTTGTTCGCGGTCTATCTATAGGTATAATATTATAATATGTAAATACGTAGATGTGTAGAACGTACAACGACAGCTACCACCCTTTTTAAAACATTTAATTAGGGGAACCCTATTCGCTGTATTACGTGGTTCTAATCCATCGTCAATGCATAAGCAAAGATTAGAAGATAAAATATGGCTGCTTTAGATTATAATTTATATAATGTATCTAAAACTAATTAAACATATTTACATAGACTATTATAGAAGTGTTTCACAATACAATACTGTAATTGATTTTCTTATAGAAGATGAAAAGATATTTCAAGGGGTATGGACCTCCAGGCCCAACCCCTTTAAATACGTCCTTGGAAACCGGTGAAATGTAGATAATTTGTTTCCTACATATGCTAAATATAATTTATTTGTTTCCTACATATGCTAAATATAATTTAAATATTTCATGTACAAAAACAAAATCAATGACATATCAAGGAAAAAATCATCTAACAAGTGAAACCTTTTAATTACTTGGATTTCAATACCTATATCGTACTGCCAAAAAGAGGATCCAAACATAAAAATACAGAAATTTCAAAGGATGCGTGGAACTATAAGAAAAACTCTACAAAACAAATTAACTCAAGATACTCAACTGAAATTTTATAGGGTTATGAGCGTTCCCACCATTATGTATGGCAGTGAAAATTGGACTCTCGACTCATACAGATAGAAGGAAGGTATAGATGGTGAGGCAAGAGAAGATTCCCCTAGCTGCGCAGTGGCAGTCTTCACTTGAAAGACTGATGGTGGGGGGAGTTACGCAATCATGTGTGCGCAGAAGTCATAACGTTTCCGTCCATGAAGGAGTGAAGTTCGCTAGCATAGCTTTAGGGCATGCTGCTAATTAAGTATGAACACATACTCAGAATGTCAGACGATATACCTGCTAAAATAATACTAAATTACAAACCTACAGGACATAGGAACCAAGGAAGAACACTTACTAGATGGAGACACGAAATCTCTTGAAGTCGGGACAGGCCGGAGGGCCTAAGCCTTGATGTTGATGATGATTTTAAATGTGTTCATTTCCTGAACTGATAGTAAAACCTTTGATGGCCGAAGGTATTTTATTTCCTCTTCCTATGATGACCAATCATATGGAAGATCATGCATATCCACTTCAAATTCTTCACAAAGTTCTCTAATGCCAAAAGAAATTACAATGCCCTGAATAATCATCATAAAATGTCAGATAAAAGTGTCGTGGAAAATAAAAGTAAAAGAAACTGTGTGTGTGTCTCAAAAAGTCTGCACAATGATCTCAAAATTAAATGTAAAAATTGTATATAATATATGCTAATAAATGAAAATTGTCATTACATACTATATTAAACAAACTGCGAAACACTTGATCGTTTTTTGTTTTCACACACAGGTATGTGCATGAATTTTCAGTTCTTATTTTCTGCTAAATCCATTTGTTTTCGGCTTTCCATTTAAAAAGGAAACAAACATGTTTTATTGCTCGATGTACATAACTTTAGTTTTATAATCTTTTTGTGTGATTTACATTAGGTTCTAAACTTTTATCGTGTAACTGAAAAATGTAAACAGTAGGTATTAACAGAAACAATTTTATATCGGATGTTAACACTCCGAAATGCAATTACATCTTTGTTTTCTCTTTTCGTAAGCAATGCTTTGTAAAGCATCGTTTCAGTATTTGTTCTGTCCTCTTGACAGACAGAATTAAGAAATTAATTGCATATTCAAAGAGATATTGAAACTATACAACCGAAACTATTTGCTATCACTGCTGATACGCTAACCACTGCATATCCATTTTATAGGTCAACAGGAAAAACCAAATATGAAATAATTAATCATCCCAGAAAGAAGTGTACAAGTTCTGCATTTGAAATTGAGACTATAAAGAATGCGGTAATAGAGCAATTGCATGGTCCCTGCGCCTCTTTTCATATTTCCCCACCATGCCTCAGTTATGTAACACGTGGTCGCCCCCCCTCCTTGCAACCACCCACCGTGACCGACCTCTGGAATGACAGTTGCCCAGTTACCTTGCAGTTGCCCCCACTGTCTTCGCTCAACATACAATTCATATAATCTTTTTATATCCTTAAATATGATTTTGCGTAATTACACATTCTGTTTCTGTATATGTAGTTATAAACTTAATGCAACTGACTTACGAATGCTAAAGCGCTTGAGCACAAGTCTAGACAGGAAAAGCTTAAAACGATTCGTTATTGTCCGCATCGAACTCGCTCAATTTAGCTTTGAATGTAACTAATGTATAAGATGAGGCAATGTATGAGAAGCACAATAATGACATTTAGAATTGTTTTTCCTTTCTTGTTTTGTAACGAAAATGTATAATAACTCTACAATAATATTAAAATATGCAACAGTACACGGTATGATATGAAATATGTAAATTATATTCAAAATATGTAATTTACAATTTTGAAATTAGGGTCCTTTCATTGTAATTCGTCGACATTTTAGCTTGTCTTATAATTATAACTGCACATACTGAAACAGAATATCTAATTACATAAAATGGCATTTAATCATATAAAAAATATGAATTGTATGTTTGACTATGATTCTATGACAATTTACGGAGAGAAACTTAGCATCTCGACCAGTGGCGGCTCCTGGGGGATCGCATACTCGCAACTGCACACTCACTAATTTTTTCCGCACGTGAATGTGTATAGACATGCATATGAGAAAGTCGTATGTCCAACTTTCTTGTACGTATATGAACTTGCTCGTTTAATTTTCCCGCGCCCTCTTTACCAAATGTCAGCTCATTCCAATTCAGTCAACAAACAGACGCACAAACCCGATTTTGCGACTGGCGAAGGTAGTTTTTAGGCGAGGGGTACGCAGGGAGCGGTGCAAAGCTTGCATTTAAGAGTACGGCGAGTTAAGGCAGCATAATCGACAGGGCCAACACATGCGATTCTTACTGCGCAAGCGCACTACGTTCTCGTACAAGTCCCTCCGTTTTCCTTGCTATGAGCATGTCTCTCCCCTTTAGCAGAACCTACTTGGCAGCCAACGTGACGGTTCTAAATGTAATGTAGCCATCTTCTGCACTATATTAATGTTATAAACACAATTACATCTAATCTTATTAAGCGATTATAAATGCATATAATTACTCTTCATGTCGTAATTTATTAAGGCCAATACTTCAGTTTGGAATAGTTGTTTTGTTACAGTGTTCAATACTGTTTGTTATGTTTGTGTTCTGGCAGCAAGTTGCATGCAGTTGTGTCTGCAGATAGCGGCAAATTTGAATCTTTGAAAATGTGGAAATGAATAACATGGCGAAACTAAAAGAGATAAATCTTTCGGGTTTATTTTTATAAGAGAAGCTGTTTTCCGTGCTTATTGTTTGCGACTAAGAGAAATGGTGTCTGGACAAATAATAGTTCTTGTGATATTGGTCATTTAAAACAAAAAATAGCAAAACATAAGAGCTCAATTGCCCATATGAATTTAGAATTAGAATTGTGTGGTGTGTATTAAGAAAGAAAGGGAGTAAAGGTGGAGAGGATGTAATGTACTGCACATCCAATGTAACAAGTCACGAGCCGCCACTGATCTCGACCAAAAGACGATCTTTTGTGCTATGCCCCTAACGGGACATCCCCCGGTAGGATGGAAGAGGCGAATGGATCCTAAGGGCCTGGTCGACAGAGCAGGTGGCAGGGTCCCTACAGTTTCCCAATTAGAAGCACCCCGGCGCAGGCTGGATCAGCCGGGTTCCTTTCCCACCCCTTCGGGCTCGTAATCCCAAGGGAGACGCGGGACTCGGAAACCGCCCCACCCCCTAGAGCCTGGAAACCAGCAGGCTCGTCTTCCAATCCGGGGATAGAGATTTTCAGTGTATATTCTTTCCCCCTGCTGCTGCCGTGACGCTCGCCGGCGTTTCCAACCCTGAAAGAAACGTAACGGGCTAAAGGGTGAAATGAACGAAATGGATGGGCAGGAAATTCTTAGAATATGTAAATCCTTCCCAGCACTCATCTGGCGACCCGGGGAAACCTCCGAAAAAATCCCATGAGTCAGGAAGGTAAGCCACGGGGATCGAACCTACCACCTCCCGAATCCGAGCCACAGACGTTACCACCGGTAACCTCTCTGTTAATTACCACTATATAGCTATACAATTATTTGGAATATAGGTATGATAATTTGGTCCCTGATGTCTTGCCCATTTTGCTAGTTTGTCAGCATTTCCTTTTATACCAGAATGACCTGTACACCAGGCTATTTTAATTTTTCTCCCTTCTTATTGAGCTTTATATAAAAGGATTTTAGTTTCTATTTCCGAAGTCAGTAGCACTGTGGCATACAAAATTTAATGGCGGCTAATAGTTGACCACTACTATTCTCTTTCCTGTTGCACAAATACATTTTGTGGGTGCATGCACAGTAGTATACAACACTGCAATGTCTGGCCAGCCTCTGACTGGATTTTGTGTTGACCAGCTTTTCCTGTCACCCAGCATTAAATTTTGTGTCTGCCATAAAGTGTACTTCCCAGTCAACACAGTGATTTGGATGTCAAGGCAGTAAAATAGCCCCAGAAATTTCTGTAAATAGCTTCCAATAGATTAGAAAGAAATTTCATTCTTTGTTATCTTGAAAAACATTATCCTGCTGCTCCGTAAAATAACATATTTGACTGATCAATTTACTTTTGCTGTGATTTCTCGTGTTGCTTATGAATCTGACTGCTAGTAAATTTCTTTTTAGATCCAAAAGGATTCCATACAGTTCCCTAAGTATAGCTTGAGTGCTGGGAAAACAAATGTACTCCAAGTATTAATTTTCCTATTTTGTATACATTACTGTATAATTCTTTAAGTGATTTTTCTAGGACACTGATTTATTACAATGCATCTGTAATCTGTTTCACATTTTGTTAAATTATTACAATAAAAATTGTTAACAGAGCTGAGGGGTGAGCACCCCATTATTTTCCCACAGGATATGAGTATTTGAAGATATTTCTTGTATTTTTAATTTTATTGACTATCTAGGTTTTTAAAGTGGTTTTATCAAGTTAATCTGTCAATTGTCATTTCTAGCAATTTAATAAAATTCTTATGTTTCAGAACAAAATATAATTGTTTAAAGTTGAAGTAATATTTTTTACTTTTTTTCCTTTTTAAAAAATGATTCAGTTATTTTTTTTTTTATTATTTATTTCAAGTCCTAATTGACCCAGGAATTCTGCTTTTTATGTTATTGATGAATTCATTATTGCCTTTAATCAACTTCTTATAATTATTATTTATTTATGCCAACAAACCTACTGTTGATGTTTTTAAACACAAGCGGTGTGTGGGCAAAGTTTGAGAGGTAGAACTGGAACTTAAAAATTCAATGCCACAACTGGGATTTGAACCACAGACCTTCCGCTTACCCGGCGGCTGCTCTAACCATTGAGCTATTGTGACAAAAGGCCAGAATGGCATTAAATTCTCAAACCAGTTCGTATTTCTCCTGGTAAACCACAAAGGCAGTCTCACATCAGAGACAAATTACCCCAATGGTGACTTAGTATTGTAAGTACTTTATGTCCCAGGATTAAATAACCTTCAGATGGTAATTATTATTTATTTATGCCACAAAGGCTGCCTTTGTGGTTTACCAGGAGAAATACGAACTGGTTTGAGAATTTAATGCCATTCTGGCTGTTTGTCACACAATAGTTCAATGGTTAGAGCAGCCGCATGGTAAGTGGAAGGTCTGTGGTTCAAATCCCAGTTGTGGCATTGAAATTTTAAGTTCAGTTCTACCTCTCAAACTTCTTATAACTTATTGATGATATAAAAATAGGTCATATAAAAATGATAAATGCTTAAAATTTCCAGGAACATTACTAGATAAATTTGAAATATAAATGACATACAATATAGCAGATCCTTGAGGAAGACCAATTTCTCTTTTTCCATTATAACCCAAATTGGGGTGAAGCATAATTACTCTTATCATATAACAGTTTGTAAATAACACTTACAATTTGTTTTGAAATTTATAAATTGATTAATTTTTTTAAGATGGATAATTGTACAGAGTATAAGTTTGTGATAGATTAATTCCTTGAATCAGTTCATTCTTCTTAAAGGCTGTTTGAACTTCAGTGGAAATATCAGCTAGATTATGTGTTGTACGTAACCCTGGATGAAAACATACTGATCAGGAGGCCATAATCTGTATCTTTCTTGGAGGAAACATAGCCTTTTGCAATGATTTTTTCCAAACCTTCCTAAAAACTGATGTCAGAACTACAGGTAATATAGCTTTTTTCACTTATAAGGTTTTATCCTGCTTTGATGATCAGCATGATGCATGAATTTTCCCAGTTTTAGCTATCACAGTATCAGTATTTGGTTGCAACCTTTAGTTAAGAACTGTAACATTTTTTGGCAGATTTTTAATCATTTTGTAAGAAATTTCATACAGCACCTGTGCTGAGTCTCTATGGCTTAACAATTTAAGTATTAATAATTTCTTCAGTTTTAATTGAAACATTAGAAACTGGCTAATGTTTTTTGTTACTCCTGTTTTTTCATTGTAATTGTCAATGACTCCTAAGTTGTTATTAAAGTAGTCAGGGGAGTTTTCTTGCAGAGTACTACTGTCGTAAATGGGAGTATAAAATTAGTTTCCCTTGTGTGAGAAACAATGTAATTTTTTTCTAAATTTGACTCTTCTTTAAGATTCTGCAGAATGATAGCAAAAACATGCTTGATATATCTATGCCAAAATTTGTATATTTGTAGGAGGACAATTAGCTTTCTGAATTTTAAAAAAGCTCATGTACAGGTCTGCCAGGATAGGTGACAGTGGGCTCCCCATTGCTAACCCTTTTGATTGTTGAAAGAATTTTTTGTCAAAGGTGAAGAAATTGTTTCTTGTACCTAATTCTGTAAGATTAATATCGTCTAATTCTGTGGGGTCTATTGTAGTCTGAGTCAGCCATTTTCTGAGAAGTGTAGGCATTTTTTACACAGAATGTTTGTAAAAACTACATTGACGTCAAAAGAAACCATTATGTGTTTCTTTGGATATTGTAGTTCTCTAGATGTTTTATCAGTTCTAGAGAGCTCTCTATTCCAAAACTATCAAACTTGTATGATTTTAGTTTATTTACTAACCACTTCACAATGTGGTAAGTAGGTGAACTGATGCCATTAAGGATGTATCTCATGCTGTGATCTTGTTTGTGAACTTCTGGTAAACAGGGTAACCTTGGTAGTGTGGGGTTGGTAGGTTTTAGGTTATATTTTTGGATGCTGTTAATGTTTTAGTAACAGCTTTATTTACTGACATGTTACATGTATATAAAGGATTTTTTGGAATTTCTTTATAGTATGAACTTTCTAACATAAGGTTGACTCTCTGATAATAATGATCAATTTCCAAAATTGAGAAGTGAAATGCAACACACTCAGTGCTGTAGAATTCTACATAGGCCTTCTTGATTCACACTTTTCAAATCTTATTAACAATGCTGCGAAAATAGTAGCTATGTTCGGCAGCACTTACATGTGTGAGTAGCAGTTCTGCATAATGAAGTTGCTGAAAAATCAGCATAGGTCTCAGATCAGCAACAATAATTTGAGTAATAGTTTATGTATGTGCCTTTCCAAAAACCTACATCCCAATTTTAAGACTCAGGGGGTCTCCGTCTAGGGGATATGTGAATAGCGACCACAAGGTACCCAAGCTGAGCAGAACATACTTCCACTTACTGGTGTTTTGCTCCTCACTGTAACTTTTCTATCTGACCTTACCTTGGTCATCTCTTGTTCTCTTCCGACCCCGATGCTATTAGGGTTTCCGAGGGCTAGGGAGTCTTTATTTTTCCAACCTCTCCATTTCTCTAATTTCTCTATAAAATCTTAACCCCTAACATGCTGACCTGTCATGGCATGTAATACGTCCTCTGATTGGTAATCAGAGGATATGGTCGGTGAATTTATTTTGATAAGTCTCCCGGTCAGGTCGGTGAGACCCGTAAACCAACGACAGGTGTGGTCCTCCAGACATTCTGGGGGTTGTGAGAGAGCGATGTGACCGCCAAAACATAAAAATATGGTGCTCTCTAAAAAGCGGTTACTATTGCTGCTATTGCTCTCTTCAATATCATCAGTGAAAAATTTTGGAGAGCAAGAGGATTAATGACTTCATTGTCAGAAATCCAGCATTAGCTAACAACAACATTTCCAAAATTACCAGTGAATTGCCTTTGTCAGCACAGGCTTCCTGTTTAAATTTCCCATTGTTTTGTTTTTATTCTGTTTGGGGGATAACTATTTTATTATATCTAGACATTCAGTTGACTTTGGTTACATCTTCATTTTTAAGATTATGTGAGGCTAAATAAGGAAAAATTGAAGCTATTAACAGTGAAGCAACAAGATTCTAAGTTAGAAACTAAAAACTTCACTTATCTTAGTAATGCTGTTATTAGTTTCTAATTTGTTCTTACTTTAGAATTATGTGAGGCTGTTTCTATATCGGCGATAAAATTGTCTTTATTCTGTGAAAAGTTAATACACCCTTTGAATCCTTTCTGGAGTAGCCTGTAAACTTCTGGTTTCATAGGTTAATCACATTGCCTTGTTCTTTATTACCACAGTTTTTTTATTTTTGAAAGTATCCATTTTGACATTCTTTTAGTTATTTCAACTTTTTTTAAGCATATCATTTTTCTCAATCATAAATCTGTTCAATTTTTCGTGAACCTGCATTTCAAAATTTTGCCACTTGCATATACCTAATTCATATAATTAATGCCTTCCAAAAATATACAAATTTTGGTGTAGATATGTCAGTGATGTTTTTGCCATCATTCCCCAGAATCTTAAAGAAGAGCCCCTGAAATTACTGAGCCTGCAGGACAACCATATTCAATTTATAACAGAAGTATAAGAAAACAACACATTATCTTTCCCGGACCTCAAAATTACTAGAAATCTACATGGTATAGAATATGGAAACCCACACACATAGATAATTACATAAAGAAAAATGGATGCAACCCAGTCTCACACCAATTAGCTGCCTTCAGAAGTTTGGTTCACCATTTATACAATATCCCATTGAATAAAGACAAGTTTTTGAAAGAGCAACAACACATACAAGAAAAAGCAGTGCTTAATGGGTTCAACCCAGCCATCATAAGGAACATGTTAAAAACAAAAGAAAAACTCAAGGTAATTTCACAAGCTACTATATTGCCACTGCTTACGAACACAAACTGAAAATGTAGAAGATTCGACTACCAGTCCTGGGCTTTCAGGAAGTTTGAATGCATCATCATGAACAATACAGTTTAGGCCATATGCCTGTTCCATTCCACACATTAATTGAGCTGGTCATGCCATTGTCTTCTTGGTCGACCAATTCTTCTTCTTCCTTGTGGTTTATTATTATATAACACATTAGGTAAGCGAGATGTCTCCATTCTAAGTACATAGTCATGCCACATGTTTGTATATTTTTGTATTATTTCTAGAATGCAGGGTACATTCAGCTCCTCCCTGAAACCGATATTACGTCTATGGCCCAGTAAGTTATATCCTGCAACTGGTCTTACAAGTTTCACCTCAGCTGCTTCCAATCTCCGTTTCTGCTATGTGGTCAAGGTTCATATTTACGACCCATATAACAACATTGGCATGGGCATTACTTTATAGAACTTCAGTATGGTCTCCTTTCTTACTTCTTTTTATTGTTCCTATTAGTTGTTGGAATTCTGGCAGTCTTATTTCTGTATCACTAATATGTCTATATGTGATCGTCCATCCCAAATAACTGAACTGGTTCATTTGTTCTATTGGCTTTCTATTTATTATTATTGTTGCTCTTAATGGTGCATTTCCTTTAAAAGCCATTACCTTTGTTTTTTCCATTTGTTGGGTTAAATTCTGCAGCAATTGTATTTAAACTGAATAAGGCATATTGTAAATTGTCTTCTGAATCAGCTAGAACGACCTGATTATCTGCAAATAATAAAGTATTGAAAGATGTATTATTTATAATAAAATTAGTTTTTAAATTTTGTTGCCATATTCTGGTAACTTCGTCAATATTATATAAAATAATATGGGTGATAGAGAGCACCCTTCTCTTACACCCCTAATGACCTAGCTGTTGATGGGCCCTTAAACAATACAATACAATTGTCTTACACCTCTAGATATCTCTCTAGTGGTTTCACTTGTAATGTTGTTTATTTTAACCCTGATTTTTGTGTTCATATACAAACTCTGTATTATTCGCACCAAGTGCTGTGGGATCCTTCATTGTATAAGTATATTCCATAGTTTTGTTCGATTGACTGTGTCGAATGCTTTTTCATAATCTAGGAAACCTATATAAGTTGGAATATTATATTCTTTATGCTTTTCGACAAGCTGGTTTAGAGGGAATACACAGTCCATAAATGATCTATTTTTCCTAAAATCATTCTGCTCTTCTAGAAGTATATGCTCTACTATTTTACTTAGTCTATTTGTATTATTTTAGAACATATTTTGTAGCCCGTATTCAATAGACTTATTCCTCGATAAGTGGTACAATGTCTTCTATCCCCTTTTTTGTAGATTGGGACAATCACAGCTTCTTGCCATTTTTCTGTTGTATAGCCATATCTCCAGCATATATATAGGACATTGAGAAATCTATTTCCAAGACTTTCTGGGCTATATTTAAAAAGTTCCATGTTTACTCCATCAGGCCCTGGAGCTTTACAATTTTTAAAGTTTCTTAACACATTTGTTAATTCTTCCATTGTTATCATATCTATATGCTCATTATTGTTTGCTATAATTATATTTTCCACTTCGTTTGTTGTCCATAAATCTTCATAGTAGTTTAACTACTTTTCTTCTGAGATCAGATTCAACTGTAAGTTATCTCTTTCATTTCTATTCAATTGGTTTAAGATTTTATATGCTTTCCTTTGTGCTCCATGTATATAATATTCTATATCGCTTACTAATTCTTCCCAGCTTTGTCGTTTTAATTTCCTCATTTCTTGTCCCACAAGTGCTGAATATCTTTTATAGTTAATATGATCTTCTAGTGATCTAGAGTTCAAGTATTTCAAATACATTTCCTTTTTCTTCTGTGTTAAAATTTTCAATTCTTCGCTCCAAAGTGCAAGTATCGATTGCTCCGTCTTTTTTTTCCTTTTTCCTAAAACTTCTGAGGCTACTTGTTTTATGTTTGCTGTTAATTCTGACCATTCAGTATTTATGTTGTTACTTATTGGCATATACTTCAGTGATTGGTTAATCCTTGTTTGATAAATATCACGTATGCTTATATCTTCTAATAAATTTACTTTATATATTTCTTCTGCAACTTTGGGTTTATAATCTGGTTTTTGCCATTTCGTTGGGATAGGGAAATAATTTTTATATTAACTTGAATGCATCTTCAAAAAATTAGACATAAAACTAGCACCTCAAAATAACCTCAGTCTGAAGAAATTGCTGAACAAGTCACTTAAAAATACAATCTTCATAACTTTAAAATCTGAAGTTTACCAGATTAACTGTGTGAGCTATGAAAAAAGCTACATAGGAAAAACTAAATGAAATGTGTAAATCAGGCTAAAGGAACATCAGAGAAACATAAAACTGAAACAAACAGAAAAGTCTGCTGTGTCACATCGTTTTTGAATAGAAAACCACAACATTGGCCATAACATAAAATTGTTAAAATCACTTCACCGATAGTTCACACAAAGTAACAAGAAATAAAAAAAGGAATGTAAAGAATTTAAGAAAGATTTGAAACAAGAAAGAGAATGTAATCCTAACACTCAGTGCAATATCTTTTTTCAAAATTTTAATATGCAAGAATTGAACATTGCAATAAATAATCTAAAAAACAAAAAGTCTCCTGGACCAGATCACATACATCCAGAGTTCATAAAAAACCTTGGAAAAGCAGCAAAACAACAACTACTGAAACTCTACAATCTATCCTGGAAAACCACTGTACCTGCTGAATGGCGAAAAGCAATAATTGTCCCACTGTTGAAGAAAGACAAAACAGCATCAGAAATAAAAAATTATAGACCAATAGCTCTTACCAGCATAATAGCAAAAGTGATGGAAAGAATGGTGTCAAACAGGTTAAATTGGTTCCTAGAATCACAAAATTTAATATCCCCATGTCAAGCTGGATTCAGAGAGTTCCACTCTACAAATGAACAAGTCTTACTTCTCAGTCAAGAAATCAAAGACTCCTTCAATAGAAAAGAAGATAATTTATCAGTTTTTATTGATTTTCAAAGTGCATATGATTCTATATGCAGAACAAAACTACTAAAGAAAGTAAGAAAAATAGGGATACAAGGTCCAATGTTTTCATGGCTATGTCATTTCCTAACACAATGCTTTATTGCAACCAGATATGGAAGAAATATATCTAAATATAAACAAGTACACCGTGGCTTACCACAAGGTGCAGTGCTCAGCACTATACTTTTTAATATATTTATTAATGATCTACCACAACAAATACAAGAATCAGGCGTGAAGTGTGCACTATTTGCTGATGACTTAGTAATGTGGACTTCAAAACCAAAAAGCAAAAGTACAGAACTAGAAAAAACCATGCAACAATCCTTAACCAACTTACAGAGGTGGACCAAAAAAAATTTAATGACTGTTAATACAACAAAATCAAACTACCAAATCTTTTCACTAAGAAAAAAACCACTAAAAATAAAACTAAATTTTGAGGGTCAACAATTACCAGAAACAAAGGAAGCAAAGTATTTAGGAGTTACATTTGATACCAAACTTACATGGACCAAACAAATAGAAAATGTAATACAAAGAGCAGAGAGGCGCCTTTCACTGTTAAAACGTCTAACAGGAATGAAGTGGGGATGTTCCAGAGCAACGCTTAACACAACATACAATGTATATATAAAACCATTATTTACTTACTGCAGCGAAGTTCTTGTAACAGCAAACACAAAAAAAATTCAAATCTTTCAAAACCAAAGTCTGAGATTAATTACAGGTGCTATCAAAACCACACCAATAGCAGCTATGGAAATACTAACCAACCAATACCCCATTGAATATGAAATAGAAAAAGCGGCTCTTATTCAACAGGAAAAGTTGATCAGACTCCCATTCAATACATGGCACAAGAGAAATTTTACACATACACTACTCAGGAGAGCTTTCTTTCCAAAATTCAAGACATCAAGAAGGATGTACACCTTCCTAATTCAAAGGAAAACTTCATATCTAAAGTCAATCCAACACATACATTAGACATCACATATTATTTACACCTGACAGAAGAAGTTAAGAAAAGTGATACTCCAACTAGTGTTCTAAAATTATTGGCATTAGAGACAATCCATACTAGATTTCCAGAACATGAGTGGCTCCATATTTATACTGATGGATCACTGATATCAAACCAAGATGGAGCAGGTGCTGGAGTCACATGTCACCTCTTTTCCTATTACAAATCTTTAAGTTATGGAACTACTAACTTTGCTGGAGAAATTGAAGCAATTCGAATGGCCCTACAAAATCTTTTGTACAGAATTTCACATTTTCAGCAAGCAGTTATTCTCTCAGATTCCAGGGCAGCAATTATAGCAATTACTTCCAAGTTGTCACCAAAAAACCAAACTATTATAGAATGTTGGAAGATGCTTAGCCATCTAACAGCACTTCAAAAACACCTAATCTTCCAATGGATACCGGCTCACTGTGGACTGAGTGGTAATGAGAAAGCTGATTTTCTTGCAAAAAAGGATACCAGCGGTGTACAAAAATCTATAGTTAGTCTACCATTTTATGCAGCTAAAAGATTAGTCAACTCTGAATTCAAAAAAGTTATTGCAAAATATTACTATGAAAAATCAAAGAATAAAAGATGGGAACTACCAAACATTCAAACAGTGATTCCTGAGTATCCTCGAAAAACAGCAGTTGCAACCTTCAGGTTGATTACAGGACATGATTGGCTGGCAAAACATTTAAACAGAATTGGGATATATTCTTCACCACTCTGTCCTCTATGTGATCTGCAAGAGGAAATGGATCGAGACCACCTTCAAATATGCCCGGCCACTTCTAGTGCCCCATCCATCAGTGAAAAATATTGGAGAGCAAGAGGATTAATGACTTCATTGTCAGAAATCCAGCATTAGCTAACAACAACAACTTCACCGATAGAATTGCACATTTGGGAAAAAATATACATAATCAAAAACCGTAATAGCGTACTAAATTTTGAAATCCTGGCATTGAACAAAGTGTTAAAACTTTGTGCCCCTAACACCAGATGGCAATAGGGCCATAGCAACAGAGATATGGTGGGGGAAGAAGTAGATTTCAGCCACCCAATGGGTGAGGATGAGATCGAATGATCTTGAAAGCATTCCAGTTTTTTCCAACATTTTATAAGTGAGGGTGAGTGTGGATAAAGTGACTCAAAAAACCAGATTCAATACATGAAGAACACTTCACCATTAATATTGCTTCTATTTTTAATATTTTTATATAAATTAGAACTGTCTTGATGAGCTACCTTTTACGCTGTTTCTATTTGAAGTATAGCTTGCTGTACTATTTTGAGCAGGGATGTTATCAGGACTATTTCATACATAGAGACATTAAATTATCATATACAAATTATCAGCTGGTCATTATTTTATTTTGTGTAAATGATCAATAGGTAATTCTTTTGTTTAGTCAGTGTCACCATCTGTATCCCATAAATCACTAAAAAAACAATTTATTACACATTACAAACAATTAGCAATAACAATAGCACATTTCAATTTGACAACTGTATTTTTAACTATTCTTTTAATAATTAATGCATTATTCCAGAAGAAAGGCTACTTATTTATGTTAAAAATAAAGTGAGACTTATTTGAGGTTATAAACTGGTTCTCTGTTATAACAACATAAGATTGAAACACATGTGATTCTTAGGTTTCATTTTTCTCAGTTGGCAGTGCTGTGTAAGTCAAAGTACACTAATCAAAATTAATATATTTTAGGTTATTTTTTATAGAATTTAACATTTTCTGGTTGAGTTTTTGCAATATAGTACTCAAACTCAATTTTATTTCTAAAATAGTTCAGATAAATACCACTTGACGATCTGATCTTCCCAGATAAATTCTCTTGTTTCACTTGAGAAGTTATAGATTAGGTCAGACGTTGTGATAATTTCTTTCAGAAGTAGTAATTTCTTTCTCACCACTTGAATACTATCCAGAGAACCTTGTGATAGTTTAATTGTCTGGCTAAATGAACATTCCTCTCTTTCATGTCTATCTACTTCCAATTTTGAAATAAAATGAATAAATAAATATTTTGTAGTTTAACAATGCTGTCAATTGCCAGGATCACATTAGCATTGTCAGTGTGCCAGAATTTTGTCACGCTACCGCCGCCACCACCACCACCATCACCACCATCACCACCATCACCACCACCACCACCACCACAACTGCCACCGTCACCACCACCACCACCGCCATCATCGTCGTCCTCGTCGTCGTCCTCGTCGTCGTCCTCATCATCATCATCATCGCTGTCATCGTCAAAAGGTCGCGATTGCAGCAAATATTGATATAATATTGTTCTTTACACTATCTTCAATTACCAATAAAAGTATCTGCACTTACACCCTTAGCATCCTTTATGCATTTTATTTTGAAATGATCATAACCAGATCTTGGATTTTAGGTAAAAACCTATTTTGTTCCTCATGATGTATAGAAAATAAAAGTTATGTGTATACTTTTTCAGTTCAACAGCCTTATTGGGCCAAGACTGCTCCAATAATCTGCCTCCATCCAAGTCTATCCAGTGCTATTCTTCTCCAATGGCTTACAATGATTGCCTTCAGATCTCTTTCCACTATCAAACCACCTGATGGGTGGTCTTCCAACTTTTCTAGTTACATATAATGGATCGGTGAGAGTGATCTTTTTACATGGATTATTACCTTCCATCCTGTGCAAATGCCCTAGCCATCTCACTCTATTGGCCTTAATTACTTTAATTACATTTGGCTCTTTATAAAAATTATATAATTCACTATTATATCTAATATGCTAAGTCCCATTTTCGTTCACAGGCTCATAGATCTTTCTTAATACTTTCCTTTCAAATACTTCTGCTTATTTAGGGTCCAACTTTCTGATCCATGTAATAGCACTGTCTAATCAATGTTTTACACAGCATGCATTTTGTTTTTATACTAAGGAGATGGGACTGGAATTGCTTCTTTAACCCGTAATAACATCTATTTATTCATCTTCAGTTTATTTCTGTAGCAATGTTGTTATTACTTATTATAACAGTCCCAAGGTATTTAAATTGTGTAACAATTTCAAATGTATAATTAAATTATTAATTACAATATAATTCCCTTGTATGTTCTTTGTTTGTAAATATTTCATCTTGTTTTCGTTGATCATCAATCCCATCTTCTTCGCTGCTTTTTCTAATTTATTAAATACTTCTCTCACCTCTCTTTCAGGTCGCCTGATTATGTCTATGTGATTGGCATATACTAGCAGTTGGGTAGATTTAAAGAATATATTTCCTCTTGCTGTCTTTACCTGATTCTTAATCACCTTTTCGAGAGCTGTATTGAAAAGCAGACACAAAAGTGCATCGCCTTGTCAGAGTTCTCTATACATCACAAATTCGTCAGATAATTGATTCTGTATCCTTACTTTACATTTCACATTCCTAAGTATTGCTTTTGTGAGATTTATCGGTTTATGTGGTTTTTCAAATTCTCTCATTGCACTAAATGGTTGTTCTCTATCAATACTATTATGGGCTGTTTTAAAATCTATAAACAGATGGCAAGTGTCAATTTTAAACTCATATAGTTTTTGTAATATCTGTATTAATGTGTGTATCTGATCTATAGTTGATTTCCCTGTTCTAAATCCACATTGATACACTCCAATCTGCTTGTCTGCATATGGCTTTATTATTTTGCAGAAAATGTTGCATATTATATTAAGTAGTGTAATAGCCCCATAGTTATTACACAAAGTGGGTCTCCTGCTTTAAAAATTGGGTATGTGATTCCTTGCTCTTATTCCATTGGTATTATTTCGATTTCCCATACCTGTTCTATTATTTGATGTAATTTTGGTAGAACTATAGGTTCTGGATCTTCAACAATTCTGCATTAAGATTATCAGGTCCTGAGGCTCTATTATTTTTAAGTTGCTTTATAGTCTCGCTAACCTCATCCAGGGAAGGTATATAGCCTTGTTCTAACTGCTCTTCAATATCCACCCGTTCATTTATGTCTGCTGTTTGATTATGCTGCTCCCCTTCCAGTAATGCTTCAAGTGTGTTTTCCAGCATTTGAGAGCTTCTTCACCATCATGTACCAATGCCCCATTAGCATCTCTGCAAATTGTAATCCTTGATTTCAATTCTTTCCTTAAACTATTTGTTCGTTTATAAACCTGTCTAAATGTATTTAATTGATATTGTGTTTCCAGCTCCTTAAATAATTCTTCATAGTAAATCATCGTTTTTCTATGTATTTCTACTTTCTCTACTGCATATAGCAAAGTAGAGGAAGTATTGCATTCCATCCAAAAATTTAATGTCAAGATTTCACCAGAAATATGTTTTGAGCCCTCCTGAATCCAGAAAAGAGCATTTTTAGAAGGTGTGTGTGTGGGTGGGTGTGTGAACGTGCATGCATGTGTGTGTGTGTGTGTGTGTGTGTGTGTGTGTGTGTGTGTGTGTGTGTGTGGGTGTGTGCATGTGCATGCATGTGTGTGTGTGGGTGTGGGTGGGTGTGTGCATGTGCATGCATGCATGTGTGTGTGTGTATGTAGCATAAAAATGAAAAGTCGGTTAAAAACCAAATTTGGTATTTAAGTTTAATGTCTTTTACGGATGTAACGTGAAAATTTTGAAGACGCTTCCTCCACTCTAAACTATCCTTTACTGGAAAATTTTTTAGAAAATATTCATTTTCTCAAAAGCAGCCCTAATGATTTTGATTAAAATGCCATAAGTTTAAGATATTTTTATGACAAATTAAATGTATATTTTGAATTTTCTGACTATAGCCCATTACTTTTGCATAACTGGTCATAAGAGAACAACCAAAAAATGTAGATCTTGCTAAAACACACAATTTATGTACAAATACATTTTTTTGTAGACTGAACCATTTCAGAGATATTCCTTGTTATTTGTGTGACTTTTGGAATACCTTTTGTCAAATGGAACATCATTATTCATTTTTTTAAATCTTGGCCTTGCAGAGAGAATGGAATCGCAAAGCTTTAAAAGATTTTACTATCACTCAAAGCCTACTGTATTCCCATATTCCCCTTATACCTACAAGGAAATAAGCAACCAGGTAACTTCTGCAAACTACCATGAAGAATAAGCGTTTGTAAGAGTGATTATTACAAGAGTAGAGAAAGTCATATGAATGCAACACATCAATATTTTTTTTCTACTTTTCTCATTTCATTATTTGTCTCAGTTGAGTTTCTTGTTTGTTTGTTTGTTTGTTTTTTTTTTCTTCCTTATATACCTTGTTGCTTTCCTCTGTAATATTTGAGCATTCTTCGTCATACCAACGTTTATTGGTTCTTTTTTGATTTTCCTTAATAATTACTTCAGGCGCCTTACCAATTAATTCCTTACATAACTTATCTGTTCTGGTTATGTAGTACTAACTTGTGTCATTCCTTCTGACGAAGCTGTTATATATTCATTTCTATATGCAGGATCTTTCAATTTCTCTAAATCATATATTTTTCCTGTGCTTAATTGTTTATGTATAAAATGTCCGCTGACAAAATGGTCTGAATCAAAGTTTGCTCCCCTAAAATTTCTAGTACCTACCTAATATACTACTCTTGTGTGTCCTATCAAAATTTTTAAAACTTTTCCATGTAAAGGGTAGTTTAGGGTGGGACTGTTTTCTTCAAAATCTTTGTGTCGCATCCTTGAAAGACACAAAACTTAAATACCAACTTTGGTTTTCACTCGACTTTTCTTTTTTGAATTATGCTGTCCACAGACACACAGACTGACACACACACGCGCGCGCGCGCGCGGATCTTTTTTCTAAAAATGGCTTTTTTGGATTCAGGGGGTTTCAAAACATGTTTCCAGTGAAATCTCGATATCGAATTTTTTAGTAGAATACAAAACTTCCTTTTTTCTTACCAGCAGAGAAAGTAAAAATATGATTACTATTTAATGATTAGTATGGAAATAAAAAATCTGAATTTGTTTTTAAAACTTCAAGAGCAACTTCATAGGTCCTTTTCAACTATTTATAGCTGGCCCTGATGATAAGCAATATAATAGCTACCGAAGGCGGTGCTCTTTAACGATTCAAGTACCTCCAATAATTCAGCTGCGCACTATCAGTTACTGCCACTCCTTTCCCAACTTTCACGAAAGTTGCCGACACAGCGGCGCCAACAGTCTTCTTGGCGTGTTGGCACGCACGGAAGTGGGAGTCCCGTCATCTCGACTTGTCCAACCTTGATCTTCATTCCGCACGCAATCCTGGCTGTTACATAAACCATCTAAATGCGAGCGGCTCATTCACTCTTCATCCAGCGGTAACAGGGGAACGGGGTGTTGCCAATCGATAACATTGAGATGAATTATTCGTCGGTCTGGGTGGCTCAGTTGATTAGACGTTGGCCTACTGATCCCAAGGTCATGGGTTCAAAGTCGGCCTAGACCGATGGTTTATAAGTGTGCTTAAAACCGACAGTTCCATGACAGTAAATTTACTGGCCTGTAAAACAACTGCGGGACAAACTTCCGGTACACCAGCGGCGCTGATGTGATCCTGACAATTGACAGCGTCCTTAAACGACAAAATAATTTTAATTTAATTTAGATATGAATTCAATTCCCCAGTGCTATTTGCGTATAAAGCGCAGAATTTCTCAGAAAAGTTACAGTATTCGTTACAAGCCGCATTTCTCAACATAGAGATTACAATGGTTAAAAAAATATCCAAATGTGTTACACCCACAAAACTTTCTTCAAATCCACATACATAGGTAACTTATATGTTCACTAAAAAGTTGTTGTTCTGTCCACATGACACTATTAAGGATACATTTGTCCAGAAATGTTTTGGAAGAAGTAATATGCGTCTAGTAATATACGATTTATTTATATACCTGCGTATGGATAACAGAACTATGCTTGAATTAACGTAAATTGGGTATTCTGACGTGCGTGCTTTACTCACGTGGCAGGGTACTAGCACAGTGGTCTGTTGTCATAACACCCAGCCAATAGACTTCGTGGCCACGCAATCTTGTATGTATTCCGAACGCGTACTGTCGCTCACAACTGTCCGACATGTTGATGGATGGTCAATAAGCTTTCTGCCATCTGCCTGTATGTAACACAATGATTATATCGGAAACTCCAACATTCGAATATAAAGTGGCCCGCATATGCTCGTAGCAATAAATAGACAAATAAATAAGTAGTCGGAAGCTTTCACGGCCGGAGTTAGAATTAAAACAATTAAGACAAATTAAGATAAATAAATATATAAATGTGTGTACGTGTGTGGGACATTGGATTTTTCATTATTATTATTATTATTATTATTATTATTATTATTATTATTATTATTATTATTATTATTATTATTATTATTATTATTATTATTATTATTATTATTATTATTATTATTATTATTATTATTATTATTATTATTATTATTATTATTATTATTATTATTATTATTTATTATTTATTATTTATTATTAGTAGTAGTAGTATTACTATTATTACTATTATTATTATTATTATTATTATTATTATTATTATTATTATTATTATTATTATTATTATTATTATTATTATTATTATTATTATTATTATTATTATTATTATTACATAAATTTTGCTGAACACTTCCATTTCAGGACGATACCTAGTATACTTTCTGGAGGATTTTAATAAATAGACCGAATGTTTAAGCGATTAATAGAAACAGTAAACTGGGACAGCTGGCAATTACGGTCTCATAAACACACGCATTTTCGGGATAGTTTTTTGATTAATAATAATAATAATAATAATAATAATAATAATAATAATAATAATAATAATAATAATAATAATAATAATAATAATAATAATTATAATAATAATAATAATAATAATAATAATAATAATAATAATAATAATAATAATAATAATAATAATAATAGTAATAGTAATAGTAATAGTAATAGTAATAGTAATAGTAATAGTAATAGTAATAGTAATAGTAATAGTAATAGTAATAATAATAATAATAATAATAATAATAATAATAATAATAATAATAATAATAATAATAATAATAATAATAATAATAATAATAATAATAATAATAATAATAAACTTCACAGACTTTGCCAAATTGCAATATACAAAAGGGGTAGCAACGCATGTAAATCATTTGCAAAAATTAGTTTAAGCTCCTAATGTTAAGGGGGAATTTTAAAAATTCCGGAAATTATATTTGTTTTTGGCTTTTTGATCCTTTAGTTCTGCAGTGTTTTTTTTTTTTTTTTTTTCCCTCCCCACAAATTAACCAGAAGACAAGTAAAATGCACTAAGAAAAAATACCACATAATACTTATCCATTATATAGTTTGCTTTTTTATTTTTCATTTTACCCAAACTTGAATTCTGGTTATGTAATGTATGCCTTTTATGAAAATGTTCACCGTAATATCTTGAATTTTTTATGTCGTACTGAAACAACCTGAATCATTTATATTTTCAAATCAAATGAAAGAATGGGACGGACAGAGTGAAGACCTGGAAGTGGGTGGTCAGTCCTGCACCACGTATGATAGTGAGGAAGAGAATGATATGAAATGCAGGCGAAATGAATGATTGGAAAGGTGATAATGGAGCAATTGGTGGAATGAGTGGTGGGGGAAACCGGAGAAAACCCGCCCAGACGCCGCTTCGTCCACAACGAATACCATATGTAGGTCCCTGGGTTCGAACCTGGCCTCCTTAGTGGTAGGCGAACGCTCTAGCCGCTCAGCCACGGCGCCGCCAACAACTTGTAATGGATAAACATAACTTCTATCTCTAAATTAGGTTAAAAACTGCATTATAGCGGGCACCTCCATTTTATGAAGATGACACTACTTGCAATCACTACGTTTCCAAGGGGAACTCAAATCGATTTGAGTTTTCAGTCCGGATTGAACACGGCATTGAAACGCGGATTCAGATCGAACTAAATCCTTGGATACGATCCTCTTAGAAGTGGGATCGGATCGAAATGTTACAAATGTAATGCCAACGTAATGCCATATCGGACGGTGAATGAGGTCCATAGAGCTATAAGTTATCCGACATTCGTCTTCTCAGGATAAGGGAAAACCTCGGAAAAAATCCTTATCCGGATAACGTATCCTAAGCGAGATTCGAACTCGCGACCTCTTGAACGTGAGGCAGACACGCTAACCATCGCGTTACAGAGGCGGGCATAAAAGCTTGAATAATATTATTTATGCATGAGGCTTGCGTATCCAAATCGATCTCAATGCGGATTGAATTCAACATTGAAACACGGATCGTATTGAGAATGATATTGGACTCAAATCGATTCAATTCTCCGTGGAAACTTAGTGAGTGGTATTCGTAAAGGAGATTTTTTTAATGTGAGCTTTTTGTAAATTTATATGTCAATGTCCTAACAGGTGCCTATTACAGTCAACCAGAGGCAAAAACTGGCTCGAAGAACTGCATAGCACTTCAGGTGAGTAAACGAAAATGATTAATTGCACAATTTGTACTTCGTATTTCCAATGAACTTGTTCAATCCTTCACCATGAAATTAGTTAAAGACACCAGCACGCTGGAAGCAACAACGAACATGTAACATTGCTCTGTTTACGTTTCATATAAAGGTCATTGTTGCACCATGTGACGTGAACCACATGGCTTTGTTGTGTTGCAATACTTATGGTACACCTGTACTCTAGTACGCATTGTTGACGGTAGAGTACATTCATGTAGCTCTCTCTTTCGCTCTCCAGCGTTGCGCAACGAACGTTTTACGTTTGGTGTGTATGTGCATGTGACGTCACAAGAGCAGGGGGGCCGCGCTTTCCGCGTTCACCAATAGCAGGCCGCCGTGCTTCTCCCACTAACTCCCAGGCAATGAAATGCTGAATGTATAAAACATCGACCGCTAGCCCGCACGCCAGCATTGAGGCAGATCGTTGTATACAGACGTTATCGTTGTTGCTTACTTCGGCTGGTGCACAAGCTAAAGAGTGTTAGCAGTGCTTTTTTTAACTTTTGTGTGACGGAAGTTAAGTTTGTATTGCATTTCTGCAGAACTAATTCTTCAGAAGCAACGAAGTTGAGAAGTGTTCTTCTGGACTTGGTGTGACAAGTGATAGTATCGAAGATGGCCTTTATGATGCCCGTGGTGAAGAATGATTGGGACATCTACAAGTCCAACAGATCGAGACGAAGTTCGGAGTGCTCCAACCCGCAGTCTTGTAGGAGTAGGAAGGTGTCGGAATGCTCCAAGTCGGAAGGTCCGTCTTTGTCAACATCACCGGGGAGCGACTTCATCGTCGGTTCGCCGGCCCACCGCTCCGTGCCCCTGCCCATGTCGGCCTCGTCGAGGCAGTACTCCAGGGCATCGTCCCGAGCCTCGCAGTCGAGCTTGCAGTCGCCCACCAAGTCGGCATCCAGCTCGCCACCCAAATCCGGGTCCCAGTCGTCCCTAAACAAGTTTCACAACCGTCTCGTGGACAAGCTCAAAAGGTCCCTACGAGGAGGTAAAGACTCCAGTTCCACTGTCGAGGAATCCGCAGTACCACGCACCGCCTCCTGAGGGACACTCACGGAGGAAGACGATGGCACCGAGTCTCTCATCGACGTTAACGTGCGCCGCCAGTCCTCGTCGCTGTCCCTCCGTCGCAGCAGCTCTCGCACCCTGGCCACCGCGACGACGCCCATCGTCGTGCCATCGCGGCGACCCACTTCTCAGAGGGCCGCATCTTCATATCCAGGCACCGGCTTCGTCTGGGGTGGCAAGTGTTAACAGTATTATAGCGACGATGTTTAACTGGCTGACGCCCAAAACATCTCCCGGACTCGCAGCTCATGATTTTCTTTTATTTCGCGTTCATCGTCATTTATTTATTACAACGCACGGACATGTTTTTGTGTGTGTAAATCCTCGCTTTTCTTACAAGAAATTGGTCCAGTAGAAACACAGTGCTGCAAGGTGGCGGGCGGCTTCTAGAATAGCCTCGGTTTGTTCAGCGATGTGACAGTGGGTTTGTGTAGTACCTGAAATGTTAGGCAGCGAACAAACGGATTCTGTGATAATACAACAAAGTCATACAGTGAATTAATTGACTTTCAATATGAGAACAGTTAAGTCATCTTCAAGAAAGACAAGGATGAAATAGCTGAGTAGGATAGGCCTATTGATTGTCTATATAACACGAGACAAGAGGGTAAGAAATGCAAATAAATTATTATATATATTATGTAAAGGATATATTTAAATAGCCTTCTTTTCAGTGTAAGGATTACAAAGAAAATATGAGCAATTTTTTTTCTCTTTTTTGCCATCAAAGAAAAAAAGAGTATTAAGACTGTGATTTGCTGTTCAAAACCGAAGGATAGTTATTGTAATTAAGTATGTAGCACATAAACAGCTGATATTTTTGTTCCTATGGTTATGCAAGCTTAGAGACCAATTTTTTTTTCTATGATCAGGAAAAATCTGACACATTCCAGCAAAAATAATTTTAAAAATCTGCAGTTTATGTATACAATAAGCAAGTTGTATGTTATGAAATTCATTATGCTTAATATTTTATTTTAATCATTAAACGAGTCTCGGAACAAAATGTGCTTAAACCTAATGGTCAGTTCCTATTTGTCAGCAATGTTTCCAGTAAACAGAATTAAATTTAGTATACCAATAGAATAAGAAGCTTTAAACAAATCTGGTCGATGTAATGTATATATTAGAACTGAAAGAAATATGCAACAAAATTGTTGTTTAAAGATACTTTGTTATAATCAGTGTATTTGATTGGCATAGCATATCAAAATACAACATAATATGCAACAGATTTCCTGACTTGTTATTTTACAATGTTTCCCATTCCTTCTATCCCTTAAATCATTTCTTATTTCAGATTGGAGAATGTAGGCAAAAGTTGTGATTATAGGGATCAAGAAAATGTTTACAAGACAGAAGTTCAAATATTCTGTAGGCAACACTTAGCAAGATGAAAAATGACAGTATTTAACAATAATTCTGCTAGGATATCTGTGGTGTGGGAAAATGATGTCATACATATAATCAGTGTAATACACTACACAAAAAGTAGCAGATATTTTTTAAAAATATATAATTCTTTTTGGTACAAAATTTTAATTTGTTTTTGTCATATTCTTTTGCTTAAGATCCATTTATATTACACAACTGAAGTCAACCAATATACACACATGACAAAAAAGTATTTTGTAGAAAAAAATTTAATACTATCAGTGTTTCTCCTTTCCGGCGGCGGCAGCGCTCCATGTGACTGTTTACAAGTAAGAGTATCTCTGTTTTGACACGTGGTGTTTGTTTTTTTAATTATTTATCCCCTCTTCACCTACATTGCAGTTTGATACAAGAGTATGAAAATGTGAACGCAATCCCAAATCTTGCAAGCAAAACTGTTTTGTTTATACGCTCAAAACTGCGTGCACCAACATTTATTCTTAAATTGTGAAGAACGAAGTTTATTGGCCTTTCACTGCAAAAGTTTGAGGTTATAACATAAAATTATATGTAAATGCCATTGAAATGAATTGCATAAAAGTGGAAGGGAAATGGCATATTCATATTAATACGGAATACGATATGAAAATAAAGCAACTACATGCAAAATTTCAAACTAAATGTATTTTATCGCAACAGTGACAAATGCTAAATTACTACCCATAACATTTGTCCGTGGAAATGTTCCTAGCGCAATAATGAGCAAATTTTAACCATAAGGGCATAATGCTTTTGGATTATAAAAAATACGGCATTAAAGTTAAGTGCAGACACTGGCTTTTTTGAGTATTTTACTCGTTTTTCTTACCAGTGTTTGGCAACACTGAAACTCAAATCTAAATAAAGTTTACACTGCGTTCATGCATTTCCATTGAATATTATAAACAACTGCTAATCACCAAAAAACATAAACATGTTTCACTATGAATTCAGACGTGCAAAGAACTGAAGTGTTGACAACGTGACAAGTTAGCATGAATGAAAATCATTTACATAAATGGGAATTGCATAATAATTATAATAATTATTATTACTACTGTTATTGTTATTATTATTATTATTATTATTATTATTATTATTATTATTATTATTATTATTATTGTTGTTGTTGTTGTTGTTGTTGCACTGCACAGCTTGCAATATTGGCTTCAAAATTAAAAGGTAATAACGTATCCATTTATTTGCTCAGCTTCCTATACATATAGGTACTCGTGAAATTCGTGGTGCAATAAATACTTTTTATTCAAATGTATTCTTTGATATGTTGGCGGCAAATAAATATTTCTTGTTTCAGGAATCTAAACGCTGTAAATCTTAAACCAAGCAAATAATTCCCACGGAAAAATGCAAGAGCTAGTTGGAAGAAAAAAATTTATTCCTTTTCGTATGCGGAGAGATTCTTTTTCTCTTTTACTTTTTTACCCTCATTTCTTTTTGTCTTTCATTGTTACGGTAAGAAGGAAAAATTGTAGTAACAGCAACATCATTAGTCATTTAAAGCACGCTACTTAAGTCCCTTTCGATATCATTTTTATTTAGATTGGGATTAGTTAAATGTAACCATTATTCAATTTATAGCTTCCTCTACGTATTATCCCCACTATATCGGCTATGTTTTACTGTATTTTGTTTTGCCTTTTAATTTTTATTTATTTTGTTGTGTTTAATATACAATTACATGAACATGTATATACATATGTACAGTAAAGCACAAAAGAAATTGTATACAAATGACAATGATTAGCAATGATCTTGATAGAACCGTGCTGCTGGCAGGCTGAGGTTCAGCCTGAATGTTTTTTTCTGCGTACCCACCCTCAACAGGGTTCAACTGCAGACAGGATTTATTTAAAAGGTTGTTTAGGGTGGCTTCTTTTAATTTAGGTAGGTTTGGGGTTAAGAAGGAATCTTATTGTTCCTTGACAACTGCAACTCAAGATGCAGCAATTCCTGCACCGTGGCTCGGCAAATGTGGAAATTTTTAAATATTTAAATTTAGTTGTAGATAATTTTGAGAGCAAAACAGCTCCTGAGCGGGATTAAATGAAGAGCTCAGCTTTAGCTGTGGTGGAATAGATAACGCAGAAACTCTGCCGAATGTGTGCGAAATGTATATATCAAAACAAACTTAGAGAACTTACTGTTTGTTCTTCTGCGCTCTTTCTGTTTGTATATTACTGGCAGTTAACTATACAGAGTGGAAGGGAAGTCATTACATTCCTTCTAATATGTGCTTCATAGGAGCATTACAAACAAAAAAGTCTATGGCATTTTGTTCTTTGATCAGCCGATTTCGAAAAAATAAATGGTTTTTGTTCCAAATTGGATGCGTAATTCCACAAGAATGTATGAAGATAACAGTTTGTTATTTGTAAGATGCATAGATACTTATTTCTGACATAGCTTCGGTAGTAATTATGCCACATCACACAGGGTTTCGAAATAATTAATCACTTAAAAGACATGAAGGAATACTCCTAGTGCCTTTTTCAGATGCGAGGCATTTAGACAACGTTACGTTGAGGTTGGTCAGAGAATTGACCTGATTTCCGCATGTAAACAGATGGAACAGTTTCCCGTTCCCTAATGTTTTGGCAGGTAACGGTTGTGATTGGCCTACGTTCGTACAGTAAACATAGGTAACGCGCGGTAGCAGTAGTGTTTGTTTATGTACTGAACCAGTGAAAGTGACATGCACACAATCGGTAGTGTCAGCAGCTTGTTTTCAACAAAAGGATCTCTGTAGGAAATGGTCAGAGACAAAAACGTAAGATACAAAATGTGCTCCAAATACCAAGTTCTACCATTAGTTTAAATTAATGTAATGACTTCCCTTCCACCCTCTGGATGTTTTCTTCTGGGGAGAAGTGAAAAGCAGGATCTACAAAACAGCAATTACTGCCCTCAACTGCATTTATCTGGCTGCGGAAGAAATACGCAACAATGAGTGTTTTTGTTAGAGTGCGGCGTAATTGGTTAAAAAGGAGTGAGGCTTGCAGGTGCGCAAATGGTGGACATTTTGAACAATACCTGTGAAGTGGGTGAACCATTTGGTTCATTACTTATTCTTTTGCTGCCACCTTAAAAATATCATTTGGTACACTTCGTAAGGGCCTACAAATGTACCTTTGTGTTTATAAGTCAGAGAGATGGTTTTGTTTATTAAATTATAGCAGTATCAGCTACGAAACGATTTAAGTTTGATGTTGAAGGAAATGATAAACAATATCCTTAGATTGTGAGTTTAGGTTACAGTATGCGTTACTGGAGAATTCAGATGCACTTATTTATTACGACGTAGCAGACATGGCATATGTCTTTATATTTGCACTCACGAACCGCGCGGCTCCGTGACTCGTGTTTGTTTATGTACTGACCTAGTGAAAGTGAAACCTGCAGTGTTGCCAGCTTGTTTTCGATAAAACTAAAATATGTCCATAGGAAATGGTCAGAGACAAAAACGCAATATACAAAATGTGTTCCAAATATCGAGATCTATCACTGGTTTAAAATAAAATACCTACAAACGTCTAAGGTGTGTGGCAATAAAAACACAGGTTATTTTAGATGAAAGGAGAGGTACCATTTTAACTAAGGGGAGTTGAAACGGTGAATTTTGTGATTTTTTCTCCCAGATCTCCGATTGTGCTTGCATATGAATATTTCACATCTGCCGCTCATTTTGTTATAACTTATTTAGGTATGCTAATTGTAAACAGTTTAAATTATGATTGAAAATAATGCTGTCAATAGGTTTTAGGCTTTCTCATCTTGTTTACCATTTCTGTTAACATTTTATATACAAATGCCCCATTGTCTCTGCAATTTATTGATAAAAGGTGCTGAAATTGTTACGAAATATATGCAGTTAAATAAGCTTTATTTAAATAAAAATATTTTTAAAATCATGCATAGTTATTTTTCAATTTAAAATCCATTATTTTATCTTTTTTTTTTTTTTTTTTCTTCTTTCCTTTTCCATTTTTAATGAAAATTAATTTAGGCATTATATTAAAAAATGATGGCCTTGCTTGTGATGAAGAAAAATTGATTGTATTTAATCAGTCAACTATAAACGTAACACGGTCGTCTCCTTAGTGCGTGATAGCACTGCTGTTTACTAAGCGGAAGAGCCGGGTCCAATTCCCGGTGCTGGCGTGAGGATTTTTCTCCCGCTGGGAAACCTGATTCGAGATACACTCAGTCTCGTTAGGTCCCTGAGAGGCCAATTGAGGAGCTATTTGATTAAGAAGTAGCCGCCCCTGGTCGCGAAGGCCGCATAACTGGCCGGGAACTGACCACGTCCCACCCTCCAGTACTGCACCCCACTCATGACGCCTGTAGTGGGGCAGAGGTGAGGATGCAGCGGCTGGGCGGTAAGCCTTGGTCCGGTAAGGGCTGTTGCTCTGGAGTTTAGTTTGTTTTTTAGTTAAACGTAATACTGAACGCACCTCAAATAGTTTCCTAGATAATAGGTCACCAACAATGTAAATATAGTGCATTTCGATTCCCCATGAGATGGATATAAATTTATCATTTTAAAAGTTGCAGCTATGTATTAAAAATAGTACAATTTAATCTGTAACTAGAATTTTAACCAGATCAACTCAATAGTTTCCGAAAAATGTTTATAAATACAAAAGTTAACGCGATAATCATTTTAAAACTATAAAATAACACCTATACACATATCTTGGTTGAAATTCAAGGTTTGCTTTCATTTTAATCACCGAAGTAGTGACTTACGAAATAATCTCGTGAGTTGGACGTTTGAATACGTATCTAGAGAGACCCAAAAACATCCGAACCGCTGCGCGGTGTTTTTCCATTGCGCACACGGAAACACGATAACGCCGTTGCTGTACACAAGGTCATGCGGTTGACTTATTTTTCTCTGCTCTGAGAGTGTAGTATTGAGCTGACGTGATTGAGTTATTACCAGTGTTTTATTATTTTGTCCTGTACTTAGTCACAAAGTGTATTATGGCTCAGTATTTGTTTTCTACTGCACAGCATGTATTTATTTATTTATGATTCGTATGTGTTAACTCAGTCAGCTCGCCAAGTGAAACTGCGATTTGTAGAAAGATTTCCAGGTAATCTGTGATTTCTATCTGTAATCTGTGATCTGTAATTTTGTTTATGTTTAATAGTTATTTTGATTATTGTATTTTATATAATAATGCATAAGTGTAATTGAGCTGTAGTGTGGAGTAAAGGAAGTTAGGAGTGAGTTGGTGCTGGGTACCAGTACCAAGATGGCCGCCGGATTCCGGCGGTCATATTTTGTTTTGTTATGGATTTTTGATATTTGTAGATTTAGTGGTAACTGTTTACCAGTTATTTATTTTATTACTGGATACCAGTAATAGTTTTATTTAAATTTTTTTGTTTTTTATAGATTTTGATTTTGAAAAATAGAGTTATTTTATAACTTATAAGAGCTTGTCTTTAAAGAGGTGAGTTTTTAAAATGTTTATAGATTTTTTATTAAGTTTATAAAAGTTTTGAATAGGTATGATCAGGGACGAGATGGAATGTTTTTTTAATTTATTTTGATAATTTGTTGGTTTTTTTTTTTTTCCTTTTAATTTTAGTTAGAAGAGATGTGGTTTTAGGATGTTAGAATTTTGTTTTAAATTATTTTACTTTTATTTTTATTTTATTAATTTGTAAATTTTTGAAGTCTATATTTGTTTCATATTTGTAATAAAATAATAAAGATCTGAATATTGACCCCGGTTTAAGAAATTAGGTGCCGGGGTCCAGTATGCAGATTTTTATTTTTATTTTTATATTTTTATTTTATTTTATTTATTTATTTTATTTGTTTATTTATTTATTTTTTTTTCTATCTCTGGGGCAACATAAGGCATAAAATGTACAAGACAAACCCTCACAGCCTGGAAGAATTAAAACAAAATATCTGCCAGGAAATTTCCAGCATTTCTCAACGTGAACTACGGCGAGTGATGCATAGTTTCCTAAAGATGTTTCAAAAATGTATGGACAACGAAGGTGGCAGTTACAACATCTCCTTTAAGTAGATTTAAAAATGTTGTATGGTTCATCCGCGCTGTTCTATGCCAGCGGAAGTCGGTGACGAGCGTCGAGGATGCGTACAGGCAAAACACAGCGCAGCCGGTTCGGAGTCTTTTGGATCACTCGATATAAGGTCTTTAAAATATTTGGTAACCGGTTCCGCGAGCTCTCTTCACTACACGAGAGAACCGAGAGTCGCTAAGAAAATTGGGCATCAGAGGTGCACTATGCCACACAAAATTTAATGGCGGCTGATACCTGACCACTAATATTCTCTTTTCTGTGGTGAAAATACATTTTAGGGCACAAATGCTATTTATATTACCGGCTTTATAGCGTGATTTCACAGCATATAAGACGGCAAGGCCTGCTAAGTCTCTGATTGGATTTTATGTTGACGAGCTGCCACCCGCCATTATATGTTATGTCAGTCATAAAAGCTATACCTTATAGTAGATGCTGGAAATATTGACCTTTTGCTCTCAGAGGCAGCGTATCTCGTAAAAATGCCGCTCACTCGACCAAGCTCAGCAGGAGGATTACTTGTGATTTCTTGCATGACGTCACTGTTCCTGTGGTATACAAGGGTTACAGCATCTACAATAAGGTAAGGATTTTAGTGCTTATTCGATGTTATTCTGACTCATCCTGTATATTAAAGGCGCTATACCTGTCAGTAACGTTAGTTCGTTGAAAGCATTACGTTTGCAGCTCTCATGTAATGATTAATGATGTGCTTTCAACTCGTAGTATTAGATAAAATTAGTTGATAACTTATATCTCCATCTTCCCCCCTAAAAGAAGAAGAAAACATCCACCCTGGTTTTGTGCGAGTGCAAGTTTTTGCTTTTCTCCTACTGTCTGACCTACTAGGGTATATCGTCTGTATATCGTGGAGTATCATTTGTGCAACTAAATGTATTGAAGCACACTGCGTTGCTCAATGGTGTTTTTGCACAATGAAACTAATGTGTGTTACCCATTTTGTTGACATGAGTCGTAACTTGACAGTCCTACGTCTACCTGGTTGCTATGCAATATATATAAGCGGTGAAATATATAGCTGGAAGGGAAGTCATTGCATTCCTTCTAACATGTGCTTCATAAAAGCATTACCAACAAAAAAGTTGAATGGCATTTTGTTTTTTGATCAACCGATTTAGAAAAAAAAAAATGTTTTTATGCAAATTGTATGCGTAATTCCACAAGAATGCAGGAAGATAACTGTTACTTGTAAGACGCGTAGAGTAACTTATTTCTGACATAGCTTCGGTAGTAATTATGGGACTACAGACAGGATTTCGAAATAATCACTTAAAAGATGTGAAGGAATACTGCGAGCAACTCTTTGAGACGTGAAATATGTCGACAACGTTACGTTGAGGTTGGTCAGGGAATTGACCTGGTTTGTGCATGTAAACAGATCGGACACTTTCACTTTTAGTGTAATGTTTTGGGAGCTAACGCTTCTGATTGGCCTATACATGCACAGTAAACACAGAAGAACAAGGCATGGTATGTTTTTATCTTCTCAAGACGCAAGTTTGTTTATGTACTGAGCTAGGGAAAGTGACCACCCACACAATCTGCAGTGTTGCCAGCTTGTTTTTGCCAAAACTAAGATATCTCCGTAGGAAATGGTCAGAGACAAAACCGTAAGATACAAAATGTGTTCCAATTACCGAGATCTACCACTGGTATAAATTAATGTAATGACTTCCCTTCCACCCTGTATGACCAAAAAGAACTAGTGCGGAAGTAAAACCATCACAACACATTTATTTTGATATATTCATAAAAAACAAATAATGTGCACAGCATTATTCAAAAAGTTACATATATGCTCCATCTTTGACAATAACACACACACACACGCGCGCGCGCGCGCGAACGGAACTAGCTTTTTAGCTATCTCAATATACTATTTTCGACGACAGTTGCTTTTTAATCCACTCCCCACTGATATTATTAATCATGGGAAGTTGAAATTCCTGCACTACGCGCGTTTTGCATTTTTACCCAGATGTTGTGAAAATGTATTTAATCCTCCAAATATATTGTTTGCAGACATGCAATATAATAATGTTTGATAGTTGAATTTTCCCATGTAAATCTTGGCATTTTTACTTCCCTTTATTTGCCAACATCTACATGTTATTCATGCAGCATTTATATATAGATAACTCTTTCTGCAAAAGCAGATATCTCGCCTTCAGCTGTTAATTGTCTTAGGCAATACGCGACTAATCGATCACCAGTTCGCAAAGGATAGCGGGATTGACGATACTGCTTTTGAACAGCTGACTTAATTTTATTTTCACGTAAGTATTTACATAAATCTAATTCGTTGAAAAAGATATCCAACACATGCATGGAGTCCTTTGCAGAAACTCGAAAGTGAAAATACGAGACGAGAAAGTTGCACTTTCCGCACTTGTATTGTAATATATAGGGTCATTATGATATATGGCAACGCATGCGCGAGAGAACCAATAGACGCCGGGGAAATGGTACGGCAGAGTCGCAATAAAATTCTTGGCTCTCTAACAGGCAGCATATCTCTTATTGTTTCATTACACAAAATGGGCCATAGTAGTTTTCTAGCACTTAGCGCACTTCACACTCAATTTTCACGCAATAATTCAGGATTTTCTGATACCCAATATCTATTGTGCTCACGTTAATTTGTTGAGCTAGCTTGTTTAGCCATTTCCGAGGAATCGCTCTAAACTGGCACGAATTTCATCTGTGTAGTATATTTTATGTTAAAACTGATCTAGAATGTTTTTCGTCTAACACTGAACCCGAAGTTTCAAATTTATTAACGATCGCGTGAAAATCTACCCCTTCACTACGGAAATGAAGTAGTTGGAATTAATAAGACAGATGTTACCGGGGCACAGCACCGCACGTAGGCCCTTTGTGCTTTTACCTCTGACCCCTTGGAGGGAAGAATGATGGGGAGACTCGAAAGGCGACCAGATTAGGACGACAATGTGCCTAGCAGCGACGGGGCTCCTAACGCTACCAATCCTGACGCCAGCAGGCCGTGCTTTAGCCATACGCAATCTGAGGGTCCCAGGAATGTATGAGACACTCCCACCAAGGAAGGGGCCACCATCAGTCACACCAAAGGAGAAATATTTCTATAGCCTAAACTCCACTGTCCTGCCGCGACATACCAACCGCCGTCGCCCGGTCCTACAACCTGAAACAGGTGAGGTGAAACAAATGAAAAGAAATGATGGACAGGAAGTTCGTGGCAAAAGAGGACCCAAGTTTCGTCTACAGCGCCGAGGAAGCCGGGGAAAAAAGCTCCTGGTCCGAGGGGTCGGCCCGACGGAAATCGATTTCGGGAATTCCCGAATCGGAGTTTCACAAGTTACCGCGAAGCCATCTCGCTCGGTCTTCACAGGTTTACCTCCAATGTTTGTGTTATGGGAAGATGGCCACATCAGGCATTGAGCTAAAATTGGTAAAACGAAGGAAATCTATAATTTATTATGGAACTTACGTCGCATCATTGTAAACACAGCCACCAAAGTGACAGGCTAGAGAGAATCATGGGTGTCCAACCTTGAAATTACTCCAAAAGGATGTGGCATTGACCCAAAAATTAGAACACAGATGTAAACAAAGATGTTGCACTCTCAGCCTTCAAGAATTTTTAGCACAAATGTGACAATTATTATTATTGGCAACTGGTGTTCCTTCAACATTACGCTATCAACATTATAATTGATTCAACCTTAGAACTTTGCTTAAGGTAAACAAAAGCACATGGTCGTTAACTATTATCTACGTCTCGGCATTTTCTTTTAATTTTCTGGCGTTGTATGTATATAAAGCAGAGGGAGTACTGCATCCTACTCAAAAACTCGATACTGCGATTTCACAGAAACATGTGTTCTGAGTTTTCTCCATACAAATAATAAGAAAGGAAAGAAAGAAAGACAGAAAGAAAGAAAGGAAGAAAGAACGAAAGAAAGAAACACGTCCATTTCAATAGCGTGGGTGTAGTGTGTCTGCCTCACATTCAAGAGGTCCCAAGTTCGAATCTCGGTTAGGGTAAGTTGCCTAGACAAGGTTTTTTTCGGTATTTTGCGTTATCCTGAAAGATAAGCGTCGGTAAATCTAAGCCCTATGGACTCAGGGCTCATTTGAACATCATTTCACCGATTTCATGCGTTGTCCGATATAACCTAACCAGCTAAATGAGTTAAAAATATCCAATTTTATAATTTTATTATTGAGTCAGACTGTTTAAGCATTCTCCTTAGGTAGATACAGAGAGCAGCAGAGAGAGTTGTAGGGGGAAGGAAAGAAAGTTTCAATTGGCAATTATATGCTTGTATCTGAATACTTAACCTTTTCACGCCATCTTGGCAACAGACGAATTTCCATTAATTTAAGATTGAAATAGAAGACAAATGCATCTCGCGGAGATGGCGATAGTGCAGAAGACAAATACACATCGCGGCGATGGTTACAAAGTCAAATGCACGTCGCGGCGGTAAAGAGATTTGGTAATAATTTTACTGCGATATCCTTCTATGATTGTTCGAAATTCAACATTTTCTTTCATCTCATTGGTCCATTTTCTGATGACATCACATAGATTAAAGTCACTTATGACCTTATAAGATTTGTACTGGGATTGTCAATGAAGACGATGTTAAAATAACAAACATACAGGTTACCTTTTTCACTGTAAAAATTCTTGCATGATACTTGATATACCTACCGTATTCTGGCAAGTTGTTTATCACAAGTAATATAAGACATCTGACCTAACCGATAAACTCTCTCCCTCCGCTATGTACTACTTGGCAAAGCCATGAGGTGTATCGGAAGGAATGTGAAACTGCCCACTTATGCGAGCTTATCGCACAAACAAGGCGATACAGTATGTGTATACTCTGTTCAGATTTTAGTAGTCAGTCCGTCAAATGGTACTGTGACGCCGGCCGGTAGCAGCGGCAACAGCAGTGGCTCGGGGCCGGGCTGAGTCACAGCACTGGAGGCGCGTGCAACAAACGCGCTTAAGGTCAGCCTGCCCGTGTGACTGTTGTAAACACGTGACAACAATCAGAGCGTCAGAACAAAAAGGTGTTTTCGAGATTATTTGAGAAGTGTCTGGCGGTCGGCGTATTTGTAGAAGTTCGAGAAAGGTCCATGTTACGTCATCCACGCTATATAAGGAGGCGAGGCGACCAGAGGAGTTAGTATAGTTAGTTACAGACATGAGCCGTCGTAGTCAGTTTTTAGCTTGAGTGTGTGTTAGCTGCATGTGTCGTCGCGTGGAAAGGAAGATAGCGAAGCAGTTAATGTGTGTTGAGTGATTGTAGCGTCAAAGTCAGCTGTTTAAGAGACAGAGAAGATAAAGAAAGACAGAAAGGAGTGGGTCAATGTTACAAGAAGAAAAAAGTTGTGAGCTGTAATATCACGAAAGACTGCAAACTATGTTAACGTCAGTAGAAGAGAACTGTGTATTTGTGCAAAAGTTTTGGAGCAGAATAAAGTGAGAAAGAAGTAACTATTGGATTTTGTCGTTTTGGTGACAATATTTATCTGGACTATTTCATAAATAAAATATGAATTTAAGTACTATACCGCAAACATTTGACCAGAAAATGTTAAACTCTATAAAAAATACCGAAAATATATTCGTTCCGATTAGTGCAGTTGGACTTGCTTGGCACTGCCAACTGAGAAAATTAAAACCCAAGAATTACATATAGCTATTTCGATCTTCTCTTGTTATAACAAAAAAACCAGTTTATAATCCCAAATAAATCTCACTTTATTTTTAACACTAACAAATAACCTTTCTTCCGGAAAAATACATTATTAAAAGAATAATTGCTAAAAGCACGGTTGTCAAATGAAAATGGAATGCAATTTTGATTATTAATCGATTGTAATGTGTAATACATTGTTTTTCAGCGATTTATAGGATACAGCAATAATTTGTACAAAACAAAAGAATGACGAATTCGTATACAATAATTCAACGCCTCTATATACGAAATAGTCATGCTGTATGTTCTTTCACACAAGTACACAAATATTGTGGCGATTATTTGCATGGGTTAGGTTGGAAAACCTGTAAAAGCTTCTCGTAGCATAAAAAGTAATTAAGTTCTGTTCCACTTTACATGACAGCTTGATAGACTTACGAAGGCCGACAAGGTTGTCATAGAGATTCCCCTCGTCAGAATCTACTAAGATAAGCGAAAGCGAAACAAAGATAGACTGAGGAAAAACGGATAGATAAAGATAAGGGTGCCATTAAAATAAACGACGGATATAAAAACGGAACGAGATGCGGAAAAATCACGAAGGAAGTTAAGGGGCTGCAATTAAATATGAAAAGAAAGAAATAAGAGGTTGGATGCAGCTGGGAATGGAGACAGGCGAGTCATCTGTAATGGAGTTGAAAGTTGAAGCAAAAGCGGGAGAAATGCAGAGCGGAAGGAACAATTACAAAATGAACCTTTAGAGAAATATGTATTGTAAAATGTATCTATCATTATTATTATTATCATCATTATTATTATTATTATTATTATTATTATTATTATTATTATTATTATTATTATTATTATTATTATTATTATTATTATTATTGTTGTTGTTATCATTATTGTTATTGTTATTATTATTGTTATTATTATTGTTGTTGTTGTTGTTGTTACTATCGTCACCATCATCATTATCATCATCTGAACGGCTTTTCTCCGGGTTCTCCGGTTTCCACCGCCGCTCATTCCACCAACTGCTCCATCATAACCTTTCCAATCATCCGTTTCGCCTGCATTTCATATCATCCTCTTCCTCACTCTCAGACCTGGTGCTTAGCTGACCATCCGCTTCCAGGTCTTCACTCTGTCCGGTCCATAGGTTGGTCTGCTCCTCGACAGGCATCTGATCCTAGACACAGGCTTGTAAGTCCTAGGGGGTGTCAGTCCTCCATGCAGGAGAGTAATCAGTAGTAGAAGAAGAAGAAGAAGAAGAAGAAGAAGAAGAAGAAGAAGAAGAAGAAGAAGAAGAAGAGTGCGTATTGTTCCCGATGTTTGGGAAGTAAAACCTGCCTAAACCGGATCCTTTTGTACCGAAACTGGAAAAGCGGAAAATAAATCGGAATGGTTTACATAAATAACATAAGAATGATTATTTTATATGTAATAGATAGCTAAGGATAGCCTTTAATTTGAGCGCTGCTCTACTTGCACCAAAAGTTTAAGAACAGTAGAGCATAAACAGTAATAGATATCGAATTTCTGATTGTCTATTGGGCCATTTATTTCATTGATATCGGTCTCCACCAGTCTGAATGGGTACACGTTATCTCCCCTACCTTCCAGTTGAGGCAGGTGGCTATACCTATTCGTAATTAGCCAATGAGTTGACAAAACCAGCATAGGTATGCCCTATTAGTTCAATACAGAACACAAGACGTGATACCTACCTGCAAGATGACAGAACAAGCGAGGCCTCTCTCCAAAAATCCTTCGTCATCTCTACATCGCCCTTATTAGTCCCAACTTAACATATGCCGCAGTAGCCACCATGCCACACCTGAATCAATGAAAAAACTTCAAGCTTTCGAAAGAAAATGTCTGCGCATCGCATTTAAACTTCTACCGAACTTCAAAAACAGCAACATACATGACTACACCAGAACCATGCCCATTGATCAACATATAGCTAAACTAATGCTCAAATACATTGATAACGCCCATACCAGACCATACAGACGATTAATCAACACAGCCCAGAAGATGAAAACCATTCGACCAAATCAACCTGAAAAAAATCTGCCATTACTCACTCTCATCCACATCTACGACAAACAATAAGAAGCTCCACAACAACTACAAGATCTCCTACAACATTTAACAAACATTTTATTTATATACATATATATAACCGACCGCCTCCGTAGCGCAGTTGGTAGCGCGCTTGCCAAATATTACCAAACAAATCACAACAAACATAAAAAAATAACAAGAGCCTGTAGCAGCAACAACAAGAAAAAGCAATAATCAAACAACAAAACCGTCTTCTTGGGTAGCGACGGCAGCAAGTTGTGTGACCTGGGAATAAAACAAGAAACACCAATAATAAAAGGAAAACGTACCACCCAAATCGAATGATCTCTGCCCTACCACAAAACAAAAACAAAGCTAGGCTGAAGAGGGGACACTCCCTAAGCAGCCCGGGCGTGCTTGACGCCCAAATACCCAAATTGAATTAAATTGAATTGAATTGTATCAGCAAAGAAAATGAAAACATGACACAAATAAGGTACACTACAAACGGTAAGGAATGAGGATGTATGCCGACGACACTGTAATATACAATCACCACAAAAATTCTCGTTTCGTCCTTGCACAAATGCGACGATACTTAAACCACTTCCTCTCATGGCTCCATTATTGGAAAATCAAAATTAACCCCAACAATTGCCAGCTCATCCATTTTTCAAAGCAGCTTCCCACTCTGGCAATGGTCGGGCCCTAATGACCTAGTTGTCGACGGGCCCTTAAACCCAACTCACTCACTCACTCACTCACTCACTCACTCACTCACTCACTCTGGCAATGGACCCAATGGTCGGTGGTCAAATATTGCACTGTCGTCGGCAAGTTGAATACCTAGGCGTCACCATGGACCGCACAATGTGCCGGTCCGCTGATATAAAAATACCCTAACAAAGGCAGACAGCGACTAAAGTTATGCGCCCCAATCTTCCGCAGCAAACAGTTAAAACTGAATTCCAAACTTACATTGTACAAATCCTTCATTCTTTCGGTAGTCCTGTACGCTTGTGAGGCCTGGGCCAACGCCTCCAAAACAGCAACAACTCCAAATCCTCTAAAATCGCATCACCAATTGCATCCTACAGCAAGAAACCCAACTCCCATCCATCCCAAAGGCAGTGACGCGGATTAAACATCACAAAAACCCAGTGATCTCCAACATTGGTAAAGGCGAGCCAAAGCATAGAAAGCACGCCCGTATTAAAAATGTTTAGATCAGGAACGGCTCGCCAAACACGCGCGCCCGTTTACCCCGGCCCTAGGCGAGACTAACACTACATCAGGGACCTCCGCCACGGGGACTTCAGAAGCTGCAGCCTGCCGCACAAGCCAACCGCGGAAACTGTAAATAGTTTTTATAGTGTAGTGATGTACTGTAAATAGTGTATATAGTGTAAATAATGTAGCGCGTGTCTGTGTGGGACATGCCTCATATGTCCAAGTGTGAGTGCGCGCGCGCGTGTGTGTAAATGTATATTAAAAGAAAGGTCAGTTATCGTACAAGTGAAAAAGAACTCAAAACCACATACAACTGTTCTCCGTGCTCTAAAGATGATCACCGTATGGGTTTTTGTTCAAACCAGAAACACAATGTAATGTAAATAGAGCTCATTGTATATAGATGATAATTGTAACCTGTAAGCCGGGCCTATTGTACCCGCACCAGTCCAAAACTATTTTAATAAAGAAAACTAAAATTGAAAGAATGAGATGCCCTCAAGAAGGCAGTGCTGATTTCTTTCCGTGCTGTTATATGTTGATACAGAATGCAAAGGAGATCATAGACCGGATTGTGAAGTCATGGCACTGCACTTTGATGGGCATCTAGGTAACAAAGAAACTGCAATTGTTATAACTAAATTGAAAATACAACAAAACATACATCTGTACCAAATTTTTATTTACAGACCTCTATTTTAAGTTATTCCTTCATTGCAATGCTATGCAATCAAATTTTTACTTTCTCTATTACGTAGAGGAAATATTGTATTCCACCCAAGAATTCGATGTCCAGACTTCACCGGAAAAAGGTGTTTTGAGGACCCCTGAATCCAGAAAAAAACCTTTTTAGAAAAAGCTCCGTGTGTGTGTGTGCGTGCGTGCGTGTGTGTGTGTGTGTGTGTGTGTGTGTGTGTGTGTGTATTTGTGTATGTGTGTGTGTCTATCAGTCAGCCTATGGACAGTACAACTCAAAAACGAAAAAGCGGTTAAAAACCAAAGTTGGCATTTAAGTTCAATATCGTTCAAGGATGCGACACGAAGATTTTGAAGAACATTCCTCCACCGTATACTACCCTTTACATGGAAAATTTTTATTTTCTCGAAAATGACTCTTAACGATTTTGATTAAAATGTATATTTTGAATTTTCTGGCTATAGCCTATGCAATTCTGTTTAGTCTTGATTACTTTTGAATAACTAGTAAACCGCAAGCGACAGACCAAATCTTACTATACAAAAATGTAGATCTCACTAAAACACAATTTATGTCCAAATACATGTTTTTCTAGAGTGAAACATTTCGGAGATATTCCTTGTTATTTGTGAGAGTTTTGGAAATCTTAAACTTTCATCAAATGGAACATCGTTGTTAATTTTTTTATGTTAGTCGTGCAAAGAGAATAGAATTTGAAAGCCTTAAGAGATTTGGCTACCGCTCAAAGCCTACTGTATTCCCATGTTCCCCTTGCACCTACAAGGAAATAAGCAATAAGGTAATTTGTACAAATGTTTATCTCAACAACCACGAAGAAGATGGAGGAATAAGAGTTTGTAAGAATGGTTAGTACTAGAGTAGAGAAAGTCATATGAATGCAACAGATGAGATTTTTTGTACTGTGGTTTACTACTCGTAAAATAAAACCTTTTGTAAGACGGAAACCTGTGAAAACGGAATAAATGCTGCGTTCCGTTTATATGGATATTTCACTGTACTTTTTTCATATGCAATATTTTACTCCTGCGCTCCAGGTATTGATTTTACAACCCGATGACATTCATAAAAGTTTATCTCAATGCTAACACCATCCATGAATGAGGCGACGGCGAGCGAAAAAGTGGTGAAATATCCTAGTTTGTTATTTTCGCTTCAACAAATACATTCAGATTACAGTTTTCAAAGCATATGTATAGTTGATCTGTGTGATATATCATATGCCAATAGAAATTGTGTGCTTCGCAGGTTTCATTATACAGCCCAGTAATAGATATGCTTGGTTAATTTTAGTCTATTTTCACATATCAGAAGATCAACTTTTGCATTCATTGAATCTCTCCGAGGACGAAAATTGTTATTCAGTCCATGGCTTCAGATTTTTAGAAAGCATAATGGAAAAAATCTGTGTTGCACTCACATGACTTTCTCTACTCTTGTACTATCCATTCTTACAAACTCTTATTACTATATCTTCTTTGTGTTAGTTGAGATAAACATATGTACAAATTATCTTATTGCTTATTTCCTTGTAGGTGCATTACAATACAGTAGTCTTAGTGCGATAGTCAAATCTTTTAAAGCTTTGAGATGAACGATATTCCATTTCACGAAAGTTTTAAATTTTCCGAAACTCACACACATACCACGAAATATCTCCGAAATGGTTCACCCTACAGGAAAATTTATATCGACATGAATTATGTATTTTAGCAAGTTCTACATTTTTTGTCAAGTGCGATTTCGTCTATCTCTAACGGTTTACTAGTTATGCAAAAGTCGTCCAGAGTAAATGCGACTACAAGGGCTATAGCCAAAAAATTCAAGATATACATTTCATTTCTCATAAAAAATATCTCAAACATATGACATTTTAACCAAAATCGTTGGAGACATTTTCAAGAAAATCAAAATTTTCCATGTAAAGAGTAGTTTAGGGTGGGGATATTTTCTTCAAAATCTTCGTATCGTATCCTTGAAAGACATTAAACTTAAATACCAACTTTGATTTTTAACCTACTTTTCGTATTTTAGTTATGCTGTCCACAGACTGACAGACACAGACACATGCGCACACACACACGGACCTTTTTCTAAAAGCGCTCTTTTTGGATTCAAGGGTTCTCAAAACATATAGTTCCGGTGAAATCTCGACATCGAATTTTTGGGTGGAATAGAATAGTTCCTCTACTTACCAGTAGATAAAAAGTAAAAATAGCACGTGTTTTTTGCCTGTCTGTATATCTTTCACAGTCACATGTTGACCAATGCACTATCACAAAATTAAATTTTAGAAAAGGTTTACTGGAATTATCACTCTTTTGCAAGAAAGCAACTTTTGCAAGATAGCAACAGTAATATCAAAAGCATATCATGCTAGTTTTAAATGCAATGTATAAACACTGTTACTGCATTGAACATCTTAACGGAATATTAAACTAATAGAACAATTTGTTATTGGAAGCTTGCTTAAACATAAAGACAGAAATGTCCTCGATCTCTCGCCTTAAAAGAGCGTAGTGTTGCAAATGATAATACCATTCTGTTCAAGTCCGGAATTAATTGTTACGCTTACAGCAGATATCTGGGGGTTTTCTGCATTTATTTGTAGCTTTTGAATAAAGTGGACGCTATATTAATGTGTTTTGGAAAGGTAGAATTATATAAATATATCCAATGCCATAGTCGAGATTTGAACCACGGATCCTGCTTTCCGTGCCGCTGCTCTAACCAGCCCTGGCAACATCCCGTTACAATATTGGAACCTAATTTTTATTTAAAGACTTTCATTTTAAGATATTTCTGCATTGTAATTCTCTGCAATCACATTTGTGGTGCTTTATTTTTTAAAATAGGCGGTGCCGTGTCCGAATGGTTAGACCGTTCGCCTCTCACCAAGGCGGATTCAATTCCAGGGGACCATACGTGGGATATGTAGTGGCCAAAACGGTGTCTGTGCGGTTTATCTTCGGGTTCTCCGGTTTCCCCGTCATTCATTCCACAAACTGCGCCTCATCACATTTCCTTTCATCCATTTCGTCCTCATTTCATATCATCTCCTTCCTCACTCTCATACACTTCAGTCTGATTATTCTTTTCAGGTAGTTTCAAAACGTGTATTTACAGTGAAATGTCGATATCCAATTTTCGGGTGGAATGCAGTACTTTTTGAATCTTCAATGTGCGTTGCAAAGTAAAAACGCATAGGGGCAGAATTTTTGCGTAAAATAAAATATAAATACCTACAAGGAAACGACTAACAAAGTTAGATATTAAAATTTTAAAGGATTCGGTGACATCGTTAAATAATCATTTATACTGAACATTTTTAAATGTTAAACATTGTATAATCATATTTAGTGAAATTACGTTTTTGCTATTATACGAATAATTGTTGTCATTATTTGTTATCATCGTTGCTATAACCATTACTGTCATTTAGGTGTAATTTTGTAAGTTTTGACATTAATTGTTAAACTTCTTTGTTGCTGTTCTTTCTAAAAATAAAATTTTTATTGAAATTCTGTTTCTGTTCAATGTATTTTGAACCCATGTGGTTAAGCTCGCTGGAGGACAGATGTTTTAATAAATAATAACGTATCATTGGAATAGTGCTTTAGATGGCCACGCTTATACATCTCATATTCCCAGAGATTAGAAGACTTCAAGGTACCATGTGAAAACCTTTATAACATCATTTTTGCTCAGCAATAAGTTTTTCACTACTAGTTCCCATTTTCCTTACCTCTTTCTTAGTAATCCATTCATATGGAAGAATGTTGTTACGTCCACATCTAATAGAAGTAAACAAGTTGTGTGACCTTGTTTAATTACTTGAAGCACGATGGACAGAAGGGACTCTCTGGCACCAAACCCGGTCCTTGGCTGACATGCCAGACAAGGTCGTTACAACTTGCTTTGTTCTGGCTTACTGCATATGTATGCGTGGAGGCTGTCATTGGCTATTAATGTAATCCGTTGATCTTCACGCATCATCTACTGTCCACAACCGACTGCATTACCAGCCCAGAAGCTGCACCTGCTAACACAATTTGGTGTAGCGGTTCAAATTCATTTACGTTCAAAGCTTAATATACGTAAACCTTTGGTAAGAGTCAAAACATAACAGCCTTGCTGCCTGTGCATCATGTCACTACGTATTATGCAACGGCAAAGTACCAGCAGGCCAAATATGTATATCTAAATGAAAACAGAAACGTCACCGTTTGCCTTTCACCTGGGTTCGATCCCAGGGACCGGCATATGGTACTTGTGGTGGACTAAGCGGAGACTGGGCGGGGTTTCTCCGGGTTCTCCAATTTCATTCCACCAACTGTTCCATCATCACCTTTCCAATCACTCACTTGGCCTGCATTTCACATTATTCTCTTCCTCACTCTCATACCTGGAGCTGGGCTGACCACCCGCTTCCAGGTCTTCACTCTGTCCGGTCTATAGGTTCCTCTGCTCCCCGACAGGCATCTGAGCCTAGGCACAGGTTTATAAATCCTAGAGAGTGTCAATTCTCCATACGGTGAGGGTAATCAGAAAAAGAAGAAGAAATCAGGACCAATTCCGGCCAAAGAGCAGAGAATTATATAATACAAAATGACAGTGGATCAAAATGGAATGGGGCAACCTTTGCCCTTGCCTGTTCTGTAGCATCAGAGAAGCTCGTTCCCAAAATTTATCATAATATGCTTATGTAGAATATGGTCTCTGGGACAAAAGGGCGTAAGACTTAAACATAAAGGGGGGGGGGACGTAACAGAATGTATAAATTTAAATTTATATCATAAAACATCTTACACATAAATTTTCTTCATGCTAACTCAAGAAACTTAGTTACTCTGTAAAAAGAAAAGTAATGAATGTACCAGAATCTGCCTTAAACAAGAATGTATCTTAATAATGTAACCTGTTTTAAAGATGGAAGGTTTTGAGAGAGGCAGCGCCGTGGCGACCGTTCGCCTATCATCAAGGGTTTGATCCCAGGGACCCGCATAGTGATATTCGTGGCGGCCGAGGCGGCGTCTGGGGGGGTTTTCTCCGGGTTTTCCGCTTTTCCCGCCACTCAGTCCATCAACTGCTCCAACATCGCCTTTCAACTCATTCATTTCATATCATCCTCTTCCTCACTTTCATTTCTTCGAAGTGCATCACCAACACATTTTCTGAAAATGGTGCATTTTGATTTTCTCCAATACACGAATTGTCCATAGATTTTTTCGTACTTGTTTCTTGATTTTTGTGGCAATAAGTTATTAGTCGCATCCTGTATCTTTGAAGAAATTTCCGATGGTGTAAGATGCATCTGTCACTCATGTCCAACATCTTTACTTTTCTACACTCGCGCTTATAGCTTCGATTGAACGTACGAGAATAATCGATAGTTGCGCTTCCTTCTGACTGGTGAGGAGGTGCACTTCAATAAGTTGCATTAAAATAAGCTTCCAGGCGTATAATTACTAAATCTAAGCATGCGCGAGAATAAAAAAAAAATATTGATTTACTATTGGAGTATCATGACAACCAAAAGCTGGATATACTGAAGAAAGGGATACAATAGCTTTTGGAAGCAAACAACAGTGATCTGATGACACAGTGAGTAACAGATGTCATTGACGATACCAATCAGTGTACAAAGCCAACCCTGTTCTCAGAAATATGCAAAGAATCTGTCCTGGCGCCAGAATGCTACACTGCTGTAATGGTCCGAGTCATTGTTAGAGATAAACAAATGACAGGTCATAGCACTCAGTGAGGCGTCATGGCTTCCGAGAAATAGCAGATACATTCTCCCAAAACAAGTCAAGTTTAAAATCAACACAATAATGCACCCCGTGAATATTTTCAGAAATCGCATCAACCGTGAATGTCATTGTTTAAGTGAATTGAATTAGCACTTATGTTCTGGAAATATTTTAAAACGCTGAAAGTCCAGTGCATGAGGTAATCTAAGACAGTGGCAATGGCTCGAAGACTTGGGTGGTTCAGTTGCTTAGGCGCTGGTCTATTTATCTTAAGGACAGGTTCAAACCTGACCCAGTCCATGGTTTTTAAGTGTGCTTAAAAGCGACAGCTCCATGTTAGTAGATTGACTGGCATGTAAAAGGGCGAAATTCCGGGATATCGGAGGCATTGATATGATTCTGACAATTGGCAGCTTCATTAACAAACAAAATATTCATGTTTGCTCTAATCGATTCCACAACTTAAACATGGCCATGCACATTTACCTATTTTGCACTTCAGTTTCAGGCATACTTTACTAGACCTGAATGTATAGAATAAAAACATTAGGCAATGCTAACATAAAAAGAATGATACATTTACATACCTTTCTCAACCCACAGTCCATTATTTTTATACTTCTACTAAATTTTCTAACAAAAGCTAATTTTTCTCTTCATTTCATGTCAATTGAGGTAGACGTTTGCAAAACTGGTTTCATGCATCAGAAGGTTGAAGCTGTGGTCATATCTTTATAAATAGGTTCACGATGGGACGATATTACTCTTTCTCGATTCTCGATATCGATACTGATTTTCAAGCACCGATACTGGATACTCAGTTTATAAAAAAAAAGCTGTAAAGGCGATAACTTATTCACTAAATTATGTACTGCTTACTATTTTCTGTGTATAAACGCATGTAACCAATCTTGTTTCCGCTCATTATTTTGAGATCTCTCACCATCATGTTCTGACAACGACGGGAAAATTGCACATTGCTTTTCAATAGAGGTTCTGTAAACTTCACTTGGTGTATGAAGTATACCGTATTACTTGTATTTCCGGTGAAATCTTGATATCGAATTTTTGGGTGAAATACGGAACTTCTGCGCTGGTCCTGTCTTGTCCTGTGGCATAAGGAGTGTAATCTTGGCCTACTGCCCGGCCGCTTGTTCCCCCTCCTCTGGCCACTACAGGAGTCATGTGCAGGGTCCAGTGGTGGAGAGTGGGACGTGGTCAGCGCCCCGAGCACCCCCGGCAGCATATGCGGTCTTCGTAGACGGAGGTGATCATACAGTGGAACCAGGATGGGTGATCGGCCCGAAGTCTGGTGTGTGAGCGAGGAAATGGATGCTATGGAATGATAGCGAAAGATGACAGGAAAGGTGACGATGGAACAATTAGTGGAATGATAGCAGGGGAAACCGGAGTATCCGGAGAAAACCCGCCCCTGCGCCGGTGTGTCCACCACACATCCCACATGTGGACATCTGGTATCGAACCCGGGTCGCTTTGGTGAGAGCCAAGTGGTCTAGTCGCTCGGCCATGGCGCGGCCCCTTCTACGTAGGTACTATAAAGAAAATAAAACAAAACAAGTTATCGTGTAGTTAGTATTTTTATGTTGCTGTGAAACATATTGCTCTAATAATTTGAAACATTGCAAAAATTCGATTTCTCTTGGTGTGGTTTGGTAAACAAATTATGTGGAAGGGCTTTTCAAGCGTAAAGTTATATTTCTGTACTGTTTTCAGTTTGGAAACAAATGCGGAACGAATCTTTTCTTGCCTATTTGGATGACAAAAAAGAAACGAAAATCACAATGCATGGAGCATCGTGCATCAGATTCTGAAACGTTTACGCAATAAAATTGATTTAGTATTCAATTACGTTAAAACGGCTGTGTCTCGTCATTAATGACGTTAACAAAATTGTCTTTTCTCATCAATGACGTGCACAGCGCGCTTAGAAATGTGTTTGTATGACTTGCAAAAAACAATAAGAATATGCATTTGCAAACAAACGCCTACCGCCTTAGTCATCACTGCTTGGTGTTTTCAGCACAGATAACACACACAGAATAAAGTTTGGACTCAAGATCTTAAAAGGATTGTTCATTTTCGTGGGTCAGTGCAAAATAAGTATATTTCAAGAAAATGAGGGACCTCTAGTAGTAATTAGCTTCCTTGAAATTTTATTAATGTTAGTGGGTGCTCTGAAAACCTGGGTTTATTTATAACCTTGAGCCACGTTTTGAAATATGTATATTAGAATGCAAAGAGCAGTTACACTTGTTCGAAAGTACGGGTGGGCGAAAGAACTTGAGAGCAATCCACCCCATGTGACTATTTGAACAAGAATGACAGGTAAATTTCTGTTTGGTCCTTATTATTACTTTTATGGGTCTGTAAATCAAGACACGTACTTATCTGAGGATACTGAACGTGTGTTTGTTTATACCACTGAGAGCCAGAGGAATAATGGAAACCGTTACGTTGAGGACAGTGCTGCACTGCATTTTGCAATGATAATTCGAAGTTAAACAAGTTTTTCCAAACAGCTAGTTTGGTCGAGGGTCTAATAAGGACTCTACACCATTGCCATGGCCTCCAAGAAGCCCGGATCTTACTACACTGGAGAATGCACTCTGGGATATTATGCGCTGAACACAAAGCCGACCACTGAAAACCTTCAACGCTCGAAAATGTAATATAATTTGGGCCAAAATTGTATTTTTTCAGTTTTTGAGAAATATGCCAACTCAGCCAGCTACCCTCTTTAAATCCCAGCTTTGTTCAAGTGGAGGGTCCCTCCCAACTTGCAGTCAAACATCTATAACTAACACTTCAAAAACTGGTGACCAAAGAGTTTTAAGAGCAGAAAGTTTGTTGAATTTAGGCACCAAAATAAAACTCGATATCTTGAATTCACATGTATTTCTGTACCCACACATCTACCAATTATTCTTAAAACTACTTCTTGTTAATCGAGATAAACGCCCGCAGTAACAGTTTCATTAACGATTTGGTTGGACAAGAGGAATACAGCAGCAACTGTATTAAAGTTAAAATTAATAACAAAGAATATCTCAGAAATGGCAACAGTGACAGAAAATTATTTGACATTGTTACTGGAATCATGTTCAGCAGCTAGCTGTAATCAATTTTATTTTCGTTTAAATATTATTTCTATTATTCACTACCGACGAAAAAAAAAAATACAAACAAACAAACAAACAAACAAACAAACAAAAAACATGCAATAACATGTGTTAAGTGCACTGAAGAATTTTGGAAGTGTAAACTGCTCGCCTTCATCTGGTATTTTCAAACTCTTCCTCGCTCTGCGTATTTCTATCGCAACATACTATTAATCCTGGGTAAACAATTTTATTCGTATCAACAATGAACACAATTAAAACAATATAACCGCACGGAAAGGTAGCATCACGCTGAGAAATTCAAGTCGCAGCCGGGATTTGAGCCACGGATCTTCTGGCCTCAGTCCGTTGTTCAAACCATTGAGCTACCAGGCAACATGCCGGCACGACATTAAATTCGCCAACTAACTCGCAATTTTTCCATTAAACCACAGGGAGACTTCAAATTTGGTTAGAGCAACAGAGGGAGAGCGCAAGAACCAAGGTTCAAATTCCGGCTATAGAATTGAATTTTTCAGCCTGAATCTACCTCCCCAACCTTGTTCTACACACGGCTAGTGTGTAAGAGTAATTAATTTCCTTATAACTGCTTAAACTACACATATTAAACTATGAAGCCCGGGACTTAAAGTTCTTACGGAATAGTTAGGTCGCTATTAGGGTATGTTATCCTTATCTTATGTGAAATTATTAAACTTTCATAATATCGCAGCGAGAAGTGGGGAAAAAATAGTTTCACTTCAATAAAATGTAAAGTTCTAAATAACAGTTAAATCACTCAAGTCTGATTCTTTTCCTGATGAATATTGTCATGCTTTAAAGAATGCTCGCCTCCTTTCCTGCTCCACCGCAGCCTGCATTCAGCCATGCACATACGAATTCGCAACGTACTGTTTGTTACCAATACATATGCCGCGTTAAGTCTAACTACGTCTTATAATTACTGCTTATTTAATTCACGTAAAAGAATATACTCCTCCGCCACCACCGCTACTATTATCATAGTAACCATCTTGTGTGAGTTCCCATGACGCTAATGATTATAATTACGTTTCAAAATTACTTCTCGGGTAGTTGCCTTTCGTATGAGTAGCGCAAGAGCTCAATAGTACTGTGACATTGGTATAGCTTCCGTGTGGAAAGCATCCCATAAATTAGATGCTTTTTATCTGACGTCATGTTGCCAAGGAGGCACAGAGTAACTTTTAGAGCTGGAAATGTTAGTTCGTGAAAGTTTATGTACAGAAAAGAGTCGTTAAGTGTACTAGTGATAATTTGTGCTGAGTGAAGCCATAATGGTGTATAAAATCAAAGGAAATAAAATAAAAATTGGAGAAATCCATAGAAAAAGATAACCTAGTAGAGATTAATTTAGGACTAAGACAGGGGTGTCCATTGTCACCTACCCTATTTAATATATATATTAATACGCAGTTGTACGATGGCAAACTATGCTCAGAACACATTTTAAAATAAAGGGGAGAAATGTTGACATATTGCTGTTTGCTGATGACCAGATTTTAATTGCGGAGACGGAAGATAACTTACAAAGAGCCACACATGAATTAAATAATATTACAAGAGAATATAATCTTCAAATTTCATATGAAAAAACAAAAATAATGGCTTTTATAGGAACAAACCATTTAAGAGCAAAAATTTGCATAAATATGATAAACCCATCCAACAACAAAGTGATTTTAATTATCTTGGCTATATTGTGTCATATACCAGCAATAGAGATATACAAAACAAAATAAACAAATTCCAAACAATATGTGGCACAATAAAAAGAACTTTTAAAAATTGTAATCGTCAAACTTTGTTAAAACTGTATAAAATAATGGCGATCCCAACCCTGCTTTATGGGTGTGAAAACTGGGTCTTGACTATCTCACAACAGAAGAAAGTGGAGGCTGCTGAGATGAAATTTCTGAGACAGGTGGCAAGTTATAGACTCATAGACAAGAAAAGAAACGAGGATATTAGAAGAGAATTGGAAATTCAGAGTCTAAATGAAACAATCATTGCATACAGGCAAAAATGGCCAGATCATGTGCAGAGAATGACCGAAGACCGTACACCACAAATAGTGCACAAGTATAAACCTGTAGGTAGAAGAAATGTTGGCAGGCCACGAATGAGATGGTCCGATCAATTTCCTTGAAGTCGGAACGAGCCACAAGGCTTATACGTGATGATGATGATGATAAAATAATTGAAAATTGAATATTGCTACAGAATAATTAAATCTGATCGACCGCAAAAGTTCTACAGAGCGTTGCTCTCTATTGGAATTTGGAAGCAGGGACTGGGGATGCGTGATACTGACTACACCATCCACATGGGTTGGACGATCGTTCATCTCTGCCGTGTGTACTACTCACACACTTTATTTTGAGCCCTGGAATCTGGCCCTACAAACGGTCCGAGTCAAGGATTATGTTTTGCCATGTTTTCCATGTGCAATCTTTATATCGCATTACCTTTGTTGCTGTTTTCTTGTGTGGTCATATCGGTTTATTTTTATATTTTACTTCTGTTTAACCAACTCAAACAGTAATTTTAAATACTAAATGCCTCAAGCAGATCCAGTATCGGCAGTGCAAACAACTGTAAATAGGGGTCATATGTTTAGACTTTTACTTTGGCGATTGGCTAACCTGGAGGAAGCAATTGCGGAAACTACAGCTCACGACCTTCTGTGGTATAATTTTAAGCACGGCTGTGTAAAAGCAATGAAAAACCATGTTGTCATCTTCGACAACAGCATCCTATAGCTCAAGATAAAGAGTGCGAGTGGTATGTGGGTGTGAGGCGGCCAGTCGACTTAGCAAGCCCAGGCCATTCGGGGCTGTAGTGCCCAAAAAGGGTTGTGTACTACAATAGAGTATTACGATTTTATTCCTTTGTAGAATTTATCACCTTGGTTTTACGCCTCTATAACTGCACCTTCCAGTCATGAATAAAATATTCAATTATCCTCGTATACCATGAAGAGTGTTTCGTGTTCTTTGGCAAATTAAAGAAATGGAATCAATATATTCCATACGATTTTTTCCTTATCTTTTTTAACTTCTCTTTTTTTCCCCCCTCAACCCCTTAACAAAAAATCTTATGTATTGCACTCACATGACTTTCTCTACTCTTGTACTAACCATTCTTACAAGTATTATTCCTATATCTTCTTCATGTTAGTCGAGATAAACATTTGCAGAAATTATCTTATTGCTTATTTCCTTGTAGGTGTAAGGGGAATATGGGGATGCAATACATAGGCTTTGAGCAATAGTTGAATGTTTTAAAGCATTCAAATTCCGTTCTCTTTGCAGGCTAACATAAAAATTAATAACGATGTTTCATTTGACGAAAATTTGTTTTCCAAAACTCACACAAATAACAAGGAATATCTTCGAAATGGTTCACTCCACAAAAAGAATATTTGGAAATAATTTGTGTGTTTTAACAAGATCCACATTTGTTGTACAGCAAGATTTTGTCTCTTACGGTTTACCAGTTATGCAAGTCATCAAGAGTAAGCGGGACTAGATGGGCTATAGCCAGAAAATTAAAAACATACATTTCGTTTGCCATAGAAATATCTCAAACATATGGCATTTTAATCAAGATCGTTTGAGCCATTTTCGAGAAAATCAAAATTTTTGAAAAATGTTCCATGTAAAATATTCCATCCTTCCTACCAACTTTGGTTTTTAACCAACTTTTCGTTTTTAAGTTGTTGCCCACAGACTGAGACACACACACACACACACACACACACACACACACACACACACACACACACACACACACAAACAAACAAACAAACAAACAAACAGACACACACACAGATCCTTTTTTCTAAAAATGTTTGTTTTTTTTATTCAGAAGGTCTCGAAACATATTTCCGGTGAAATCTCGACATCGAATTTCTGGATGGAATACAATACTTCCTCTACTTATTATGCGTGATAGAGGAAGGAAAAATACGCTCTCCTAGTTATTCAGGGAGAAATTAACACACATAAATACAAAGAATAATTAACATATTGTTCCTACATTATTGCTTTTCTAGTGAATAATTCACGATATAAAATTTTAAAATTTAACATTTTTGTGCTTTATATGTCAACAAATCTGGCAGGAAAACTGACTGCACCTCTTGTTTGTATTGATGTCTTGGAGCTCTTGATTCTCACTCTCGCTTGACGTAGTCATCTGGAATGGCATACTTGTATTACAGAGATCATTTCCAGCTGGTTCAGAAGAATTTTCGTCCTCGTTGGCTAACAAGAATGTTGACTTCAGCCGATCGATAGGAACATTATCTTTATTTCGTTTAATTTCAACAGAGAAACATTTATCATTTTGAATAATTACAGGAAAAGGACCTTCATAGGACGGTTCCAAAGTTTGTTCACCTTGTCGATACGTATGAAAATATGAATACATTCCTTCAGGCGTCCACAAAGGTGCTTCCTGCAGTTTTGGGATGTACTGGTACAGGTTTAAATTGCCTCAGATAATTTTGAAGGTCAGAAGCAAAGTTTTCGGGATCTTGAATTGTTTTAGCTGGTTCACTGAATATTTGTTCTGGTAATTTAATAGTTTTACCATAAACCATCTGGGCAACATGAATTTCTTTCAGGATTAGAAGTTCTCTGAAGCCATACAAGATTTAGCTGAATCCAGTAGGAAGACTTATTACAGGCTGTAGATGACATGAAGAAAGAACTTGAAGAAATTGTGTGTTACAGAAAAATTAACCATATGAATACAAAGAATAATTAACATATTATAGTTCCTGCAAGTGTTTCCTTTCTGCAAATGTATCACTTTTGCAATTGTTACAGCATACCATTAGAAACGAAGTTCTTCATCTCTCTGACTATTCACACTCAGTATAGAACCTGTTGTAAGTAAAACGTGTGCTAATTGAAAGAGAGACAATAATATTGACTGGGATCTGGTCGTCCCTAACCTACTTTTACATTTACGAACAATGACTCTGTTCCGTGTCTTAGTTATATTAGCTTTCTTGAAGCAAAGCTTGTTTCGCAACTTTGAGCTCTAAATGTTGAATCTGATAACGAAGGTAAACTACCAGCAGTAATACTGAAAACAAAAGTATACTAACTTTCTTTGTGTTATGCACTAATCTATTAGCTAAAACTCTGCCTATAAGATACCAAGTCTCACCACAGTAGTTTTAATGCCAGAAGTGAAAAACTACGCATGTTATTTAGAAGACTTTTTAAAATTGTAGATTCAGTTATCATTTCGTGCTAAAAAGACATTTATTTGTTTAGAAACTGAAAAATTCGCGCTTAAGTAGCACTTTTCCATGCATATTTACGAATATACCTATAACCCAAGGTGCAACAAGACCTACCGCCCAGCCGCTGCGTCTCCACCTCTGCCCACCACAGGCGTCATGAGTGGGGTGCAGCACTGGAGGGTGGTACATGGTCAGCACCCCGATCCCTCCCGGCCAATTATGCGATCGATGTAACCAGGGTCGCTACTTTTCAATCAAGTAGCTCAACTGGTCTTTCAGGGATCTCACGAGGCTGAGTGCACCCCGGACCAGGTCTCCCAGCAGGGGAAATTTCCCACGCCCTTTACGGGAGTCGAACCCAGGTCTCTCACTTGGTAAGCAGCAGCGCTACCACCGCGCTAACGAGGCGACCTTTACGAATATATAGCAACAGGAAACTAAAAATCTGATGTGTTGCACTCACATGACTTTCTCTACTCTTGTACTAATCATTCTTACAAACTCTTATTCCCATATCTTCTTCGTGTTAGCTGAGATATACATTTGCAGCAATTATCTTGTTGCGTATTTTCTTGTAGGTGCAAGGGGAATATGGGAATACAGTAGGCTTTGAACGATTGTATTTTAAAGCTTTCAAAATCCGTTCTCTTTGCACGGCTAACATATAAAAAATGAATAACGCCGTTCCATTTGACGAAAGTTTAAAAAAAATATTTTGTTGTTTAACGACCTGTCAATTGCTAGAATCACATCAGCGTCGCCGGTGTGCCGGAATTTGGTCCCACAGGAGTTCTTTTACATGCACACTTAAAAACCATGGGTGTTGAGGACACAGAGTAGCTGAGGACATCTACCGTCAGTGATTATAACCAAATAGTTGTTGTTAACGCCACCAGATGCGTTTTTGTTCTTGCTTTGTTTTTGTAAAAATAAAGAGAGTTTAAGTATGGAGACCTAGCTGTTTGTGTACGTTATTTATACTACGACATACTGGTGCCGAAACTTAATTACTGTTCGAATCACGGATCACTACATCACGAAACGAAACATCTTGAAGATTTCAAGCAGAAAATACTAAGTTAAAGTGGCAGTGAAGTGCAGATTACTTGAAATAAGACACGGAACCTCACAACGCCACACGACGAGACCATTTCAACACAACGGATAAGTACAATAATCCATTGTATACGGGTTGATTTGCATAACGCAGCAGCATGTTTGCAATAACACTTGCTACATTACTTTCATTGATTTGGTAGAATTGTGTATTATGTATGCTTGATAACCTCATCAGTTTCGAGTAGCCATTTTTTTTTGCCATAAATCAAGACAAATTCCACTTAGCTAACAGACCTATTCTTATTCACATAATGACGGACAAAGAACAAGAACTTAAGAAACTTAAACGAAAACGTACCACTCAGCGCAATAATTGTACACGGTTTGCAACATCTTTAAATGGCAGTAATGACTCTACAGATCCAGCTGAGATCGAACACATCAGCGATCGTCTTCAGGATACTTTAAACATGTTACTCACCTTAGATGACTATATTCATGACATGTTAACAGACGAAGAATACGAAGCAGACGCACAGACTTGCGAAGAATATTTAGACAGATCGAAGCGCGCACTTCAGCACGCCAAAACCCTCCTTACAAAGAAGAAAGACAAGCCTGGTGTGCTTTCTACTACTAATAACTATTCTGACGGTATACCCACGGTCATACAAGGGGTTAAACTACCCACAATACGGCTCGAACCCTTTTCCGGTGATATAGAAACTTGGTGCAGGTTCTGGGAACAGTTCCAGTCCTCAGTTGACAAGAACCCCACAATATCTGACATAAATAAGCACGTGTTTCTAAGAGGATACCTCGAAGGAGAGCCAAAGCGACTCATAGATGGCATAGCAGTGAGCGCAGATACCTATGAACAGACGAAAAAGATACTTGTAGCACGATACGGAGACAAGGATAGAATAATCCAGGCCCACCTTGACTTCCTGGAAAATTTAAGACCTGCTTTGTCGGAAAGTCCTCAAGAGTTGAACTCGACGTACGTGGAGTGTCATCGCAGAGTACAAGCCCTCATAGCCCTAGGGGAAGATGTAAACCTATACGGACGTATATTGGCTCCAAAAATCCTACGAGCTTTTCCAGCTGAAATTTGCAGACGCTGGCTAATACACGCAAAGCGAGAAAACATTACAGAAGGTCACATGATGTCATTAATGGCGTTTCTCAATGAAGAGGTAGAGGGATCGCTAACAACTGAGAAGATCAGAGGAGAAACCACCACGTCCGCTCCATCCTTCTATACTCCGACAGCGGCCACTCTTCAAATTTCTGCAAAAAGGGAAAAATCAAAACCGAGATGGAAGAAAACCATAAATCCATTCTGCGTCTTTTGTGAAAATAAAGGCCACTGGGCCCAAGAATGTAAAGAAATAACCAACCTGAAAGACAGAATACAAAAGTTCAGACTTTCCACGCGATGTTTTCTTTGCCTTAACAGAGGACACACTGTCCACCAGTGCAACAAGAAAGGAAAAGTTTCTTGCTCAAATTGCAAGCAACTTCATCACATATCCGTCTGTAACGCCAATAACACGCCACCCACTACTGTCAACAAAATTCAAGTGGCAATATCACATTTATCATTTCTCCAAACTGCTCGTGTGTGGATCAAAGGGCCCACGGGAATTTCTAAACTCACACGATGTATCCTGGATGCTGGAAGTCAATCCAGCTTCATTGCACAGGTTCTAGTAGACACTCTCAAACTAAACGTAACTGACAAGCGAGACCTATCGGTGAAATCATTTGAAGCAACGTCCACTGGTTCCCAACTACGACGGCTTGTTCAGTTTGACATTATCGGATTTTCAACAAGGAAAACCGTCACTCTCACGGCCTTTGAAAGTGACAACACTTATTCATCGCATCCAAGTGTCACCCAGGACTTCAGTAATCTAACGCTTGCTGATCCGGGAACTAACAACGAAGAACTTCCTATTGAAATATTAATAGGTGCTGACCATTACTGGAAGATAGTAAAAATGGAACAGCCAATGCCAATAACGCCTTCACTTGTACTGCTTCCTACAGTCTTCGGCTGGGTTCTGACAGGTAACCGGTCCGGAGCTTCAGTTAATCACGTTACGACCTACCACATCTCAACCACTGACTGCGAAATATCCGATGAATCCATGAGACAGTTCTGGGATCTGGAAACAATTGGTATTCGAGAGACACATGGCAGACAAATGTCCGGGAAAGATGCAACTATCCTACATGAATTCCACAAAACATACTGTATCCAAGACGGTAGAAGAGTTGTATCACTTCCACGTAAAAAGGGCGTAATTTTGTCAAATAACCTGCCAATAGCTGAGAGAAGATTCCAGACTCTTGAGCACCGAATGCAACACGATTCGGTTTTCAAGGCAATGTACCACGCACACATGTTGGACTACATCGTAAAGGAACAAGTCGAAATAGCTCCAACGAACGAGACTCCCGGAAACGTCTTCTATCTACCACATCACGCAGTCAAGAAGCAAAAGAAAGATGGCACTAAATGGAGGATCGTGTTCGATGCCTCTTCTCATGAGCGAGGCCAACCGGCGTTGAACGACGCACTAGAAATGGGACCTAATCTCCTACCCGAAATCGTAGCGACGTTACTCAGATTCAGAGTGTATCCAACTGCCCTTGTCTGCGATGGCAGTCAAGCATTCTTACAGCTAGCTCTACATGAGAACGATAGGGATCTAACAAGATTGCTATGGTACCGAGTGGAACCTCATGTTGAGGGAATTACGCAGGCGAGCACGGACATTGTACCGTATCGCTTCAGACGATTGCCGTTTGGACTTACCAGTAGCCCGTTCCTCCTTTCGGCAACCTTGCGAGAACTTGCAGCCATGTATCATGAGAAGTACCCAACTGCAGCACAACTTCTAGACAGCTGTACCTTTATGGACGATTTTGCAGCCAGCGTAGATAATGATAACTCAGCAGTTACCGTTTATTATGAACTTATAGCTCTACTTCGACACATCAAACTCCCATTGTCGAAATGGTTTACGAATTCCCTACCACTCAGAGAAATATGGAGAGCAGAAGGTCAAGAGGTGAAATCAGAAACACGGGTTCTCGGTGTTAACTGGAATGCACAGTCGGACTTACTCTTTGCCACTCCAGAGGACATTACTCACGAACTAGTAGACAAAGCAGCAAATAAACGCCTGCTTCTACGTGTTACAGCCAGATTTTATGACCCACTTGGTTTGTTTTCACCAGTACTGATCATCGGCAAGATTCTCTTTCAGGACACCTGGTGTAAGGGATTAAAATGGGATAGTATCTTACCAGTTGATCTTGGCCAGAGATGGCAAGCCTGGAATTCAAATCTGTCGTACTTGTCTTCTATTCAGGTTCCAAGATGGATTGGTGTATCCACATTAAGCGATAATCTGTCTGTCCATGTGTTTTGTGATGCTTCAGAAAGAGCATATGGCGCTGTACTATACGTTCGGTCAACCACTGACAACACTTGCAATGTCAAACTTGTCTTCAGCAAAAATAGGTTATCACCTGTGAAGAGAGTAACACTTCCCAGACTGGAATTACTTGCAGCCTTGGTTGAATCACGTCTTCTTCGCTACTTCTGCAAGGAAACTGGAATTGATTCCTCTTGTGCCACCTTATGGAGCGACTCGGCCGTCACTTTGGGCTGGATTCGCAACAATCCAAATCGATGGAAAACCTTCGTTTGCAACCGTGTGACCGAAATTCATACGTATACTTTGTCTAGGCAATGGAGACACTGTCCCGGCATCGAGAATCCTGCAGACTACCTCTCAAGAGGACTACAAGCAAAAGAGCTGTCTTTGAAGGATTCATGGTGGAAGGGGCCTTCTTGGCTTGTCCAACATCCTAACTCGTGGCCTCGTGATATCACTGTGCCGGACACGGCTCTACCAGAAGAAAAGAAGATCTCTCAAGTCCTTGTTGTTACAGCCCCAGAAACACTGTTCAGAGCGTCACGCTACAGTTCATACTGGAAAATATTACATGTCACCGCGTGGATTCTTCGCTTTGTGAGATGCATAAAAGAGAAAAGAAAGGGATGTGTCAACTATTTATCTGCAGAAGAAATAGAGACAGCAAGGATGTATTGGATACGTCAGGTGCAACGGGAATGCTTCGGTACTGAACTAGCATCCTTGAAGAAAAGTAAACCACTGCCGAAATCTTCCAAGATTTTTCGATTTAATCCCTTCCTGCGTGATGATATTATTCGCCTTGGGGGACGTCTACAATTCGCAGATCTGACAAATGATGAAAGACATCCAGTGCTTTTAGACGGATCACATGCATTCACATACCTTCTTATCAGACAGACTCACATCAGGCTTCATCACATGGGTGTCCGTGTAATACTAGAAGAGATTCGCTCGGAATTTTGGATTTTGCGAGCTCGACAGGTGATCAAAAAGGTCTTGCATGAATGTCTACCATGCAAAATATCCCACAAGAAGAGGTGTGAAGAGATCGAAGCCCCATTGCCATTGGATCGTGTTCGTTCTACTCGACCATTTGCCGTGACTGGCATCGACTTTGCCGGCCCACTCTATATCAAATCGGGGAACGAGATGAAGAAAGCTTACATCGTTCTGTTTACATGTGCAACGGTACGAGCTATACACTTAGAACTGGCTACGGACCTATCTACTGACAAATTTTTAATGGCATTCCAGCGATTTGTGGGACGCCGAGGAGTACCACGAATCATATACTCTGACAACGCTCAAACTTTTCAAGCAGCAAATAGAGAGCTTCAACTGTCAAAAGTTCTCACCGATCCGAAGACGCATGAATATCTAGCGCATCACAACGTGACCTGGAAGTTCATAGCTCCACGGGCGGCTTGGTGGGGAGGATGGTGGGAAAGGATGATCGGTTCCACCAAACGCTGTCTCAGAAAGGTACTTGGTCGATCACAGGTCGATGAAGAGGGACTCAACACTGTTCTGATCAGCATCGAAGCCACCCTAAATTCACGTCCCATTGTACAAGACGGGAGCAACCTTGAAGCTCTTACACCTTCCCATTTCCTCAACGGAGAGAAACTCACGACCATTCCGAACGGACCTGAGCCTGACGGAAGAAAAGATCTTACGAAGGAATTCCGAAAGAAGATGAAAATCTCCGAAGACTTCTGGCGAAGGTGGAAAAAGGAATACCTCCTGCAACTGCGGAGTTACCACGAGGTTAAGTGTCCAGCCGGCAAACATCCGAAACTGCGAGTTGGAGACGTCGCCCTCCTGCAAGAAGACGTCCTGCCCAGACACATGTGGAAGAGAGCCCGAGTCGACGAAGTACTACAAGGGAGAGATGGCCGAGTGAGGACAGCCATCCTGCGTCTACCCGATGGTACGAGGATCAGTCGACCGGTACAACTGGTGATTCCACTGGAAATCGACCAGGGTGGGGAGGATGTTGAGGACACAGAGTAGCTGAGGACATCTACCGTCAGTGATTATAACCAAATAGTTGTTGTTAACGCCACCAGATGCGTTTTTGTTCTTGCTTTGTTTTTGTAAAAATAAAGAGAGTTTAAGTATGGAGACCTAGCTGTTTGTGTACGTTATTTATACAACGACAATGGGTCTGGGCCGGATTTGAACCCGTAGCCTTGGTATGAGCATGCCAGACGAAAGTGTTTTCCGTAACTCATACAAATAACAAGGAATATCTTCAAAATGGCTCACTCTACAGAAAACTTTATTTGGACATAAATTGTGTGCTTTAGCAAGATCTACATTTTTGTATAGTAATACTTGGTCTATCTCTTACGGTTTACCAGTTATGCAAAAGTCATCAAGAGTAAACTGGACTAAATGAGCTAGAAAATTCAGGATTTACAATTCATTTGTCATAAAAAATATCATAAACATACGGCATTTTAATTAAAATCGTTAGAGCCATTTTCGATAAAATCAAAATTTTCGAAACATTTTCCATGTAAAGGTAAAGGGTGCAGACACAGAGGGGACACTTCGCTCATTTCGACCTAGACATATCTATTGGGTTACCACCCCCCAGGAGATAGGGATGAAGTGAGGGAGCCGAAGGTGCCACACAGAGTCGCAGCTAGACAGGCCACAGAGACGCGCGGAAGTCCCTAACAAGTGCTGAGATCTCTTCATCCCGTCACCAGGCTCCGTCAAGCAGCCATCACACCGCGGTTCCGGTGTCACACAGAGCCTCCCCCCACCCGACGGAGTACAAGGCCGGCCAAACGCCACCTATCGCCGAGAACAGCAGTTATCATGCGCAATCATCCGCGCCATCTGCCAACACTATACACCTGAAAATAAAACTGAAAGATGAGAAGGAAATGGAATGAAGGTAAATAGGACGGAAACCGTGTTATGAAATAATGTACCCCAGCATTCGCCTAAGTGACACGGGGAAACCACGGAAAAATCCATGTCAGAGTGCGCGGCCACGAGATCGAACTCGCGACCTCCCGAATGCGTGCCATAGACGTTACGCCTCAGCCATCGCACTCGGTCCAGACAGACAGACACACACGCGCGCGCGCGGACCTTTTTCTAAAAGTGCTCTTTTTGGTTTAGGGGGTCTCAGAACATATATATCCGGTGAAATCTCGCCATCGAAGTTTTGGGTAGAATACAATACTTCACTTACTAAACATAGTAGAGAAAGTTTCAGCAGTCTTTCTGCTTGGGCTAGGTCAGTATACCTTGAAAGTGGCAAAAATACTGCTGAAACATGTTGGTTGTGTAATGTGTACACCTCAATTTTAGTTAAGTGAAGCTGTCTCTACATACTTTACGATATTGGTGGAAATATTGATTCACTGTTAATAGCTTCAGGTGTGTATAGTAAAAAACAAATATTTATTTACATACAAATCCGCTCCCTAGTTATGTCATTTTAAAGAACAAATACAGCTTATCATTTTTCGCGAGCTTAGCTGTATTATTCTTGCGTTAGTAGAATAAAGTTTCAAAGATTTCATTGGTCGAGGTATTAAGTACCCCCCCCCCTCCGAACTTTGTCTATCCTGTCTAGCTAGAATCAAGTTTCAGAACTTCAAAATACTTGGAAATCTATTGGAATGTGGCTCTATTTCTTAAACATCCGGATTCATCCAGTTAAACAGTTCACGTCTATTGTATGATAGACTTGTCCTCTAAATGAAAGAGGGGTGAATCTACCTGCTACTTTTGAGGGTCGCACCACCTCTACTATTAGAATGCAGCCTTCACAGAGCAGAAGGTAGTGTCTGAGATGATATCTATATTTCGCCATGCTGAAAGTGAAAACAACTATTTTCGAGAAATTGAGAGTCAAACAGCTGGTGAAATCGATTGCACGTAATCTTAGTGTGGAAAGTGAAGTGAGCTAAAATAGAAAATGTGTTGAACAAGAACAGTGAACGTGATAGAAATGCAAGATTGCTGATTTGCTCTTTGGTAAGAGCATTCTGTCGATAAATAAGAGGCAATATTTGTTTCTTTACGCATGCCTTCTGTTGACGTTGAAAGAAGCCTCTCAATGTGTATGTCCGTATTTTTGACAATAGACAGTTCCTCAAGTTTCAAAACTTAAAAAAAAGCTGTTTATAACGAATTCTAATTCAATATTCAATGATAAGGTATAATATGTGAAATGTGCAAAGAGATCAACAAATGAAGGCAATTTTAAGTCATTGTTTGTTGTTTAAATAATTTTAAATTAATTTTAAGGTCATAAAATCATTATTTTAAGATCACTTTTATTATTCTTTAGATCATTGAATTCCGGACCCTCGTAATTAACCATACGTATGTCTAGGCTTCTTTATCTTTACAGTTAATACCAATATTTAATCAAACGATGCAAAGGAACAAATTATGCAATTACTATGCAATTATTATGCAATTATTAAAAGTAACATTTTCTTACTCGTATCAAAATTGCATCCTCGTCTATTGCCCGGCTGTGAACAGTTCACCTATAAGGGAATATGTCACTTAACAGGCAGAACAAACATCTGATGTGTTACATTCGCATGGCTTTCTCTACGAATTCTTCAGCAAACTATTCCTATTCTTTTATCTAATTTATATAAACTGAGATAATCATTTGCAGAAACAATTTTATTACAGACGCATTATTTTGTAAGTACACGGAATTAAGGGAAAATGTAGGAAAAAACTAATTTCTTTCTCATATTTTTATTTGACAGCTTGCCTAGATATTTGACCACATATTTCAAGAGTATTTTGATTGTATCCCACCTCTAAATTCGTTAACTTTTTAATTCTTTAACCACACCCCTTTTCATACAGACACAGTGATATGTTAATTTGTGCGAGTTTATATTGTTATTTATTCCAATAACATTGTAAATTATTTTAAGTAATACCAAAATCACTGTTCAGAATGGTATATTTTTTAGAAAGTGAGTACAGTAAGATGTTTCGAAAATTTAAAAAACAGATATTGCCAGGGAGCGGGGTTTTAGTAAGTAAACATGGGAATAAGATTAACAGCACGGAGTATAGAGCCGGCAGGTAGCGTGAGGACTGTACTGTTTTCCACTCTGCTAGGTCGCCGGCCGGCGCTTCCACTTCCTGTTGTAAGTGCACGGTTAACTTGATGGATTTCGCACTAAAACCCCGTTCCCTGCTGACAATTATGCTCTCGTCGCATAACATAATAGTACCTGGGCGAACGAGCTTCGCTCGGATTTTCTTTTCCTTTTTTTTTTTAATGTGTGTGTGTTTTTTTTTTGGGGGGGGGGGAGACGCTTATTTAGATAAACTTGAAAAGCAAAATGTTAACTAAATATAAATTTTCATCCTAATTGTTGGAGCCGTTTCCGTGACGAGACCTTTAATATCCTGGCTTGCTTGTTGAAAATTGGCCCATTAACAGAGAAATTACGGCTAAATAAGGTTTAGATTAATTGTGACTGTTACGCGTAGACTAAGATAGCTAAGTCAACTTTCTGTCGATTTTCTGAAAGCTCTTGACGAGACCTTTAATATCCTGGCCTGTTCGTTGAAATTGCCCCATTAACAGAGAAACTATGGCCAAAATAAGGTTTCGACAGATTGTGACTATTACGCGTAAAATCGCGGTTTTTTTTTTTTTTTTTTTTTTTTTTTTTTTTTTTTTTTTTCCCAGGAAATACACCTATATAGATAAACTTAATAAGCAAAATCCTGTCTGAATACAAAATTTGATCGAAATCGTTAGAGCCGTATCCAAGTTGTACGGAATACACACACACACACACACACACACACACACACACACACACACACACACACACACACACACACACACACACACACACACACACATACACAACACACATGAATTGCTCGTTTAAATATTTAAGATAATGCTTTAGATTAGATGATGGAATTAAGCTTTTGAGAGGTTATTATTAGAGGGCTACATCGGATGTGGTATGCACCCACTTCCGGGAAGTAAGTTCCCAAGGGATGCCGCGAAACAAAAACAACTACTTTCTCTGGTACGCACAATGTCGCCTATTAATAGACTGGGATTAGGTCTCGGCGGCAAGTAGCGGCAATGCCCTCAGCGACTGACTGCCCCTCCAGTAGGCTTCGCTGTGTTTTATACTGCAGCAAGTGCTCAACTCGACACCAGCTGCTTGCGGGCCCTTTAACATCAGGGTTCAAGAACAAACGTACTACACATAAACATAGGAGCATCGACTTCGGTTCTTTGGATCCTGTTGCATAAGTTACCCATAATACATGCGACTTGTGCCAGGTTATCTTTCCACTTAAGCTAACATGTAGACACTTACAGTAATTGTAGAGAAGAATTACGGGAATCTTATGTCATTTAGTAAATAAATCTTTTCAAACAGGTCAATTTCCAAATAGGTATGCTAAAAATAGCCAAAATTAAACCAATACTTAAAAAGGGGATAAGGAAGTGGTAGATAATCACAGGCCCATTTCAATTCTTCCTTTGCTATAAAATACTGAAAAGGTCACATTAAATAAATTAAATTCATTTTACGAAAAACAAATAATGTGATTTATTCTAGTCAAAATGGATTTTATGACCTTAATTTCATCTGTTGGGCATGGAAGCTTATCTGTGTCTCAATGTAAATAATAATAATAATAATAATAATAATAATAATAATAATAATAATAATAATAATAATAATAATAATAATAATAATAATAATAATAATAATAATAATAATAATAATAATAATAATAATAATAATAATAATAATAATAATAATAATAATAATAATAATAATGATGATGATGATGATCATGATCATCATAATCATAGACTCAGCGAAAGGTGAAATCTTGGAAGACCCTTAAAAACATTAGAACACTCACTCTTCCGTGAAAACAGCCTAAGGCCTAATTGCATGACTAGAAGAAATAGTATTTTATAACTTAGGCAGTATAGAAACGTTAGATTTTATTTTACCAGCTATTAACAAGCGGGTAAAGTTGTAAATATTTTATTATGGACAACAGCCAGAAAGTGACAATGGATGGTTGACTACAAGAAGATTACGAAAGACAACCGGGAGATGCGGAAGAAAGCGCACATATTTTAAAGACAGAAAGAAAGAAATTCAGTAATATTTCAGTGGTCTGTTAGCTGACAAGAAAGAGTATTTGTAGGTGTGTATTGTCTCACATAATTAAAGGAAAAAGAAACCTTAAGGAAAGTCAAGCTCTCTCCATAACAATACCTTGCCACGCAGATAGAATGGCAGATAGCATGGCTGCTGTGGAAGTCCTAATAGCAGTCAAAACCATAGTGGATTTGATATGACGATGCCCAAGGATGCTGGATATATTCCGTGCCAGTTGCTTGGCTACACTTACTTGGGCATTCTGGTATCAGAGGTAATGATGTGGTGGGGGCTTTGGCTAAGAGGAACGTGGGCCAAAAATTCATACGACAAGAGCCCTTCCTCGGAGTATCCTCAAGAAGTGCGAAGCATGGGATAACTCAGCTTGTGGCTCGGGCTCTTCTTGAAATCACAACTACTGCCAGGCAAGCCCATGGATTTATTGTGAGTTTCTCCTGAACCTTACTAGCTCTAGGCTTAGAGGCATTGTTAGCTATCTTAATGGCCACAACACTCTGCGCAGATCGTTATGTATTTATGCGGCTCAAGGAAAGTGCCATGTGCAAAAACTGTGAAATCGATTTTGAACCCTCCAACACATGTGCACACTAAGTGTCCCTGGGCTCCAAGTTAGACGCTAAGGACATAAAGAAGGCAAATATTAAGGACGTAGTCCTCTTTAATCGGACTGTCGAACTTGAGTAATCGTACAGAATAAGGGGCACAAAGGGCTCTAAGAGCCTACGTGCAGGCCTCTATTGTGGCACTCAGATCATATCATCATTGTCATCATCGTTGTCATAATCATCATTATCATCATCGCCACCATCGTCATCAGCATAATCACCACCACCAACGCCATCACCGCCGCCGCCATCACCACCAGCAACATGTCCCCGTAGTCTTCAGCGCGTGTGCAGTTGCTGCTCTAAGGAAATGTGTGCTACCCACAACTAATGACTCATAAATCCATCTCCACGCTTCAGAAAAGGCAAACCTCTATCCCTGTCCTTGAAGACCAATAGCAACCCTGTTTTTAAGGGAGTGAGTTGACTCCACGTGGAATCTAAGTTGCCAAAATTCTGAATTCCAGTTCGTTTCTTTTTCATTAGCTACAAAGGTTCGTCTTAAGATGCTGTAACTCTACCTGAAAGGACTTAAGAGGAAAGGACCGTGTTGTAAAGCGATTTTTAGGGTTCCTCAAAGAGGCAGCCGAACGGCACACGGGTTGACTGAACAGATTCTGTTATGTGCTTTGTGACTTACACTCTCGACTCTATTGCCGAATACCGAATGACCATTCATTATTTATAGCAAGTATATGTAACTAACATTTGACATTTAATTTATGTGTGTGTGTTTGTGTTTGTGTTGATATGCAAATGACAAATGATCAACAAGATATTAATGTGCAAAGTTCAGCAAGTCACCCGGAAGACTGTATTGCATACAAACCGGCCTTGCCTTAACTAAAATGTCAAGAACGACATCCAGAAGCTGTTGGGGCGGTATAGAAGAAGTGCAAGAGACAACCATATCGCTGTTTAATGACCGAAATAAAATGTTTTTCTTCCGTCCTTCAGTTCAGTCCATTAACTCCTTTCATTCCTTCAAGTAATCATAAAGTTGATATAAAATATAACTGCGGTTAACACAGGATATTAACCTTCGTGACGTAGCACAACTTTAGCAACATTTTCTGTAATTAAAGTGTGAGCTAGACGAACCTAGTTCCATGTTCGTACAAGTAAATAACATGATGATAACGTGTGGGGCTGGCATTCGGAAGTTTCTGGTTCCAGGGTCGGCCACTCTGAACATATTTTTTCCGAGGTTTCTCCAGGTCGGTAGGAGAATGCTGTGGTGGCTCCCTGTCCGTCATTTCCTTTTCCTGATCATTTCCCTCATCTGTTTCATCTCCTATGTTTCAGAGTTGCAGGAGTAACAATACAAGAAGCAATGCCAAACATCTGTCACATACATTTGGACTGAAATATACTATGTTGTCTCATCCTAAGAGTCCTATACTTATTTATATTTCCTGTTTAGCATTAATTCCAAAGTATTTGTGGGACTCTTACGGAAGCAACAATTGGAAATGTTCGTAAGTTACTTTCTGGCAGGAAATATCTTCTGTAAACACAGTTGTGGCAATGCATTCGCTAGGTGGGAATGCTTTAAGATGCCGCTATTTTAGGTTTATCTTGCGACACATGGTGCAGAAATCAAAAAGAAAAAGAATATTTCTTGTGAACGGTAGTTTGGAATGGAGGATATCTTCTCGAAAAACTTCGTGTTACATCTTTGGACTTAAATATCAGGTTAGGTAATATTTGTCAGACTTTGCAAAGTTCTTCATTAAAAACAAACAGTTTGAAAACGGCCAACTTCAAAATATGTAGTTCTGATGAAATTTCGATACTAAATTTTTGGGTGTGATAGTAGAGTAAGTAAACAAATATAATCTTCTGTGATCCTTTTTAAGATAGAACTAAAGAACGGAATAACGGAGTACTTTGTGTTGAGTGTGGCATTCTAGGAAAGTTTGAGTTACGATGAATCAAGGAAAAAGAACTGGATATATTTCGTGCGGATACGGAGAATTATGCAGCATGAAAAATGAACAGACAAAATAAGCACAATGGGTACAACGAAGCTGTTCAGAAAAGGTGGGCAAGAAAGGGCAATGCTGCTGAGGAAGAGGATGATGATGAAGAAAATAATAATAAGAATAATAATAGCAACTTTATTATTACTATTATTAGTGCTATTAATATTAATTTCAGCAGTGATTATAATACACACTTAGCTCCTGAAGTAAAAAATCTGATGTGTTGCACTCACATGATTTTCTCTACTCTTGTACTAACCATTCTTACAAACTCTTATTCCTATATCTTCTTCGTGTTAAGATAAACGTTTGTACAAATTATCTTATTGCTTATTTCCTTATAGGTGCAAGGGGAATGTTAGAATACAGTAGGCTTTGTGCGATAGTCAAATGTTTTAAAGCTTTGAGATTAAGTCTTTGCACACTTAACATATAAAAAAATGAACAACGATGTTCCATTTCACGAAAGTTTTGAGTTTTCCGAAACTCACACACATAAAAAGGAATATCTCCGAAATGGTTCATCCTACAAGAAAATTTATTCAGACATAAATGTGTATTTTACCAAGATCTACATTTCTTGTATAGCATAATTTGGTCTATCTCTAACGGTTTACCAGTTATGCAAAAGTCGTCCATAGTAAATACAACCACAGGGGCTATAGCCAGAAAATTCAAAATATGCATTTCATTTGTCATAGAAGTATCTCAAACATGACATTTTAATCAAAATCGTTAGAGCCATTTTCAAGAAAATCAAAATGTTCGAAATATTTTCCATGTAAAGGGTAGCTTAAAGTGGGGCTATTTTCTAGTTATGCTGTTCATAGACTGACAGACAGACAGACAGACAGACAGACAGACAGACACACACACACACACACACACACACACACACACACACACACACACACACGGTCCTTTCTCTAAAAATGCTTTTTTTTTTTTTTTTTTTTTGACTCAGGGGATCTCAAAACACATTTCCGGTGAAATCTCGACATCGAATTTTTGGGTGGAATATAATACTTCCCCTACTTACCAGTAGAGAAAGTAAAAATCACAAATCTGTATTACACAATGGACAGAATCAAAGCGTCGAACGGTGAAGGGAAATAAAATTCTCGTGCAATAAGGTTATGAAACAGTTGTAGATGATCCCGTCAGTTAAGAGCACGCTACCAGGACTTACGATTGCAAAACACGAATGTTTTTTAATAGTCCTCCAATTTTTAAATCAATATAAGGTTCCAGAGTCACGAAGCACAACTCTCTCCATAAGAAACTAGAAATAATGCAAAACACTTTCTTTGCATCACGCCTAATGAAAGTTCCATTATTTCAAGCTTAAAGTACGACACACATAATAGCAAGTCGAGTGTAAAATTATCTTAATTTATTCGGTTTTTTGCATATCTTTTAGTACGGACACTAAATATACTTATTTAGTATGTCTACAAATAAAAGGTTTCACCTTCAGCATTATTTTTAGTTTCCTTACCTAAAGCGAACAAAATAAAGTATTCGATTAAAATTTTTATGTCTATCTCCCTGAAAAAGCACATTTTGAAGTTCTCTATACATATAAAACATACATATATTTAGACCGACCGCAGCGTGACGAGGCGCGGAGGACTCGGGTTGCGTGGAGATTTTCCTCCCGCTGGGAGGTCCGGTACGGGGAGCACTCAGCCTCGTTAGGTCCCTGAGGGGCAATTGAAGAGCTACTTGATTGAAAAGTAGCGAGACCACATAATCGGCCGAGAGGGACCGGGGCGCTGACCGCGTCCCACCCCAAGTACTGTACCTCACTCATGACGACTGTGGTGAGCGGAGATGGGGATGCAGCGGTCGGGGGGTAGGCCTTGGCCCGGATGTTCCACAGGGTTACGGGTCAAGTATACACATATTTACTACTTTTCCAGGAGGAATCCAAATTGATTTGAGTACTCATTCCGGATTGAATACTGCATGGAAACTCGGGTTCAGATCGAACTGAATCTTGGGATCCAATCCTCTTACAAATGAATTCGGGTCGAACTTTTGTTGCATAGAAACACCTGCCGCATTCAAGTCATTTTGAATCCGCCAGAAATGCTAACTTCTCTGTACTCGTTAAACGCTACACGTTCGTCATTTTGTTTTCTTAGTGAAAGGGATAATAAAATGCAACAAAGCCACTTGTTGTGTTTCTATAATCTCGCAATATATTCTTCTCAAAAGCATTCACTAACCTCACAACCTACTTAAAATACGCCAGCCCACGGCAATTGCAACACAATAAAGGACGTTCGGGTCCGGGCTGCCCCGCCCCACTGGCGCTGCACGTAACAAAGGCGCTCAAGCTCCCCAGAGCTCTCATGTGGCTAACAACAATCGAACGGCAACACAAAGGGTTTTCAAGAGTATTCGAGAAGTGTCCGGCAGCCAGCGTATTTGTAGAAGTTGAGTTCCGTGTTACGTCATCCTCACTATATAAGGAGATGAGGCAACGAGTTAGAGTAGTGAGTGAGTTACGGACATAATTCGTCGGGAAGACAGTTCTTAGATAGAGTGTGTGTGCGTCAGGTGTGTGTGTCGTCGCATTGTGAAGAAAGATAGCGAAGCAGTTATAAGTATTGAGTAATTGTATCGTCAGAATTAATGTTTGAGAGACAGAGAAAGTTAAGAAAGACAGAGAAAGGACTGAGTCAAGGTTACGAAAAGAAAACAGTTGTGAGTTGTAATAATCACGAAAGACTGTAAACTGTGTTAACGTTCGTAAAATAAAGTGAGAAAAAAGTAACTGGACTGGATTTTGTCGTTTTTGTCTCACTGGTGTCGGAAGTGGGATTCATCGAACTATTAACTTTTTACAAGATTTTTACAGGTTTGCCAAGATAAACCAAGTGACCAAGTATGCTCTCCAAAACTTACACAAATAACAAGAAATATCTCCGAAATGGCTCACTCTACAAAACAATTTATTCAGACATAAATTGTGTGTTTTAGCAACATCTACATTTTTTGTGCAGTCAGATTTGGTCTATCTCTTATGATTTACCAGTTATGAAAAAGTCATTCATAGTAAATAGGACTTCATGGGCTATAGCCAGAAAATTCAAGATATACATTTCATTTGTCATAAAACATATCTCAAATATATGCCATTTCAATAAAAATCGTTAGGACCATTTTCAAGAAAATCAAAATTTTCGAAAGATTTTCCACGTAAAGGGTAGTTTAGGGTGAGGGAATTTTCTTCAAAATCTTCGTGTCGCATTCTTGAAAGACATTAAACTTAAATACCAAATTTGGTTTTTAACCGAGTTTTCGTATTTGAGTTATGCTGTCCACACACACACACACACACACACACACACACACACACACACACACACACACACACGAACCTTTTTCTAAAAATGCTCCTTTTTTGGATTCAAGGGACCTCAAAATATATATTTCCGGTGAAATCGCGACATCGAATTTTTGGGTGGAATATAACACTTCTACTTAACTAAACGTAGTAGAGAAAGTAAAAACTATCGTCGAAAAATGTACTATTGTGAAGTCCATCCCGGTAGGTAATTTAGTAGTCGGTTTGAGTGGTGTGGCATTATGAGTTTGAATGAGCAAGAGATTCGTTGAAGGTGGATGACACGTGATAAGGGCATGGCCATGATCATGGGTGACCATCTCAGTGAACAGTCCAGTAGGGCCAAGTTAGGCAGGCCCATATAAACTGTGGCATTCATCTCGTTCAAGTGGGAACTGAATGGAGAAAGACAAATCTAACCTTCTGACCAAGAAACAGACGTGAAATGTTCAAACAACCGATGCTTGAGTTATTTTCCATTGGAACATTGCAAACATAGGCTTATTAACTCAGATACGGTAGCCCAATATCCCGCAGATGAATTAATTTCAGAGGTCCATTTGCAATTTGAACCATCGCAGCGGACAGTGACATGGTTCAGTTGATTGTTGTTGCGGTCTGATGAACTTATATCTACACGCTGTTTAGTAACCCCAGAGAATTTGGTATTCATCGAGTGACGATTTTGGGGCTTGAGACCACCGGTCAAAACTGAGTCATGCGTGCCGTAAATTTGTCAAGCTACACTAAGGTCAGGATCAAAAATGCCAGCCGAAGTGGAAACTTAAACAGTGACCCTACTATTAGACACCTGCTAAAACTGTAGAGCTCGACTGAAGACCAACAGGCAAGCGTTTTGGACTAGGATTATTTAAACTTCACAATAAATAAGTTATTTTCATTATATTTGATATAAAACACTGAAAAAGTTCAGAAAAATTGCTTATTTGCTCTAAATTGCTCTCAACAATTGCTCTCCTCAGAATTAGGATACATATACATATACTCCGAATTCGTCTTCAACTCTGAATTATTTAGGTGTTCATAGTTGAATAATTTATGTATGTTTAGTCTTTTTCTTTTTGTTTCGTGTGCACAGTCCACGTCTTTAGCTTGTATGCCGATAGGTGACTTTGATTTGATGAAATAGCTGATAGTGTTTGAAACTCGTTGACTGTTGATTTTATCAAAATTTTGCTTTGAAATAAATACAGATTCATCTACATGTTTGTATACTCTGCGAGGAGCAATTTTAATTAAACAAAAACAAGCCGCAGAAACCAAGGATCGAACGTGGTATTTGTGGATTATGAAGCCAGAATACCGACCACTCTAACAAAGAGGAAGCCTCCTAGGTTAGGTAATCACTGTTTCCATGGGGAATTCAAATCGATTTCAGTTCTCATTCCGGATTGAATACTACGTGGAAACGCGGATTCAGACAACTGAATCCTTGGATCCTATCCTCTTAGAAGCGGAGTGGGGTCAAAATTCTGTTCCATGGGAACTCCTATCGGATTCAAATCGATTTGAATCCCTCAAAGATACTAATTTCTAAGTACTTGTAAAGCGCTGCACGCTCGTCACTTGTTTTCTTGGCGAAAGCGATGTAATAAAGCAACAACATAGCCACTTTTATTGTTTCTTTAATTTCGCAACATATTATTTTTAAAAACATTCACTAAGCTCTAAACCTACGTAAAATACGCAGAAAACATACTTTTTAGATGTTCGCTAACATAAAGTGACTACAAAAGCTTGAATTATTATTATGCTAGCGCCTTCGGTGTCCACATCGATCTCATTCCGGAACGTGGAAATACAGATCATGTCGAGAATGGGATTGGACTCAAATCGATTTCAATTCCCCATGGAAACTTCGTGCATATTTCGTTTTCACAGACAAAACAAAGCGATTAAGAAGAAATAGTTTTCATAAATTCACTGGTTATAAATGGTTAAATGAATAAACCGTATGTACATTAGGCTTGCATAACATGGACCTATTACGTGTAACATTGCTGACAATTTCGTGAGATAAAACGTAAATTTAAATTTTTCTTACATGATCGTTTCCACTCTACTTTTATTGCCCATCTGTCTCTACTCCTCCATTAAAGACAAGGTAGTGTGACAAACGCTTCAAAAGGGTACGAATAGACCTCAAAACGCTGGACATTTGAGGATTTGTCACTTAGAAAAGACGAGAAATCAGCTGAGTTGAGCAGCTGAAGTGAACATTTTCCAGTGCAGCCAGTGTGCAGTAAAGAGAAAGCCAGCTCCTGCGAGATACAGGTTCCTGCAGTGAGGCGGCAGCCGGTGACCCGCTTTCAGTGGAAATTTCCACTGTGAGGAACCGACCAATAGCAGCGCGTCTGTCTGGAGGCAGACCCGACACAGCACATACACATCGATCGCCTCGCTCGTTATCACTGGCCGGCAGTGCTGGACAAGAGAATTGCAACACCAAGTGCTATATTTGGAGGGAATGTTTACATTCCGGCTGGATGGAATGTCAAGTTTACTGTGTCGCCTGGCTAATCGCAGGCAATTGTAGGGAAGGGGTGGTTGGTTGCTCTGTTTTCTAGATTGTTCTCTTGGCAGGCAGCAAGCGGCTGGGTAATCCAATATCACGGGATCTATCAGCAGGCCGTCCTTCTGCAGTTTACTACATGTCTCATTAACAATTGATTCTTAATGTATCTACTCAGTGAATGTAAATAGAGGGGCGAAATATGTTGTATTTACACAGTTAACTCCTTTATTCAGAGTTAATAAATACATACGTCTCCTGCTATTACTTTACTATAAGTTTACCAACTTTACTAAACCTTACTAAAACCGTAGTTTTGTTTCCACGCTCCTTTTATGTATAACCAGGCTGTTTCTCTTGTCATACAAATTACAATAGTGTTATTTTAAAAATTTATTGCATTATTGTTTTCTGTGCCTACTACTTATACAGGGTAAGTAGAGGAAGTATTGTATTCCACCCAAAAATTCGATGTCGAGATTTCACCGGAAATATGTGTTTTGAGACTCCCTGAATTAAAAAAAAAAAAAAAAAAAAAAAAAAAAAAAAAAAAAAAAGCATTTTTGAAAAAAGGTCCGTTGTATGTCTGTATGTCTGTGTGTCTGTGGACAGCATAACTTAAAAACGAAAAGTCCGCTAAAAACCAAAGTTGGTATTTAAGTTTAATGTCTTTCAAGGATGCGACACGAAAATTTTGAAGAAAATAGTCCCACCCTGAACTACCCTTTACATGCAAAATTTTTCGAAAATTTTGATTTTCCTGAAAATGACTAACGATTTTGATTAAAATGTCATATGTTTGAGATATTTTGATGACAAATGAAATGTACATCTCGAATTTTCTGGTTATAGCCCCTGTAGTCATATTTACTCTGGACGACCTTTGCATAACTGGTAAACCGTTAGAGATAGACCAAATCATACTCTACAAAAAATGTAGGTTTTGCTAAAATGTACAATTTATGTCCGAATAAATTTTTTTGTAGAGTGAACCATTTCGGAGATATTGCTTGTTATGTGGGTGAGTTTCGGAAAACCAACTTTCGTGAAATAGAACATCGTTGTTCATTTTTTTATATGTTAAGCGTGCAAAGAGAACGGAATCTCAAAGCTGTAAAACATTTGACTATCGCACAAAGCCTACTGTATTCTAATATTCTCCTTGCACCTACAAGGAAATAAGCAATAAGATAATTTGTACAAATGTTTATCTTAACACGAAGAAGATCTAGGAATAAGAGTTTGTAAGAATGGTTAGTACAAGAGTAGAGAAAGTCATGTGAGTGCAACACATCAGATTTTTTTGTGGTTGTTTTCTGTTTGTTTTATTCCTTTTGTCAAAAATTACTAACGATTTAATTAAAATATATGTTTAAGACACTTGAAAAATGAAATGTGTATCTTGAGTTTTCGAAAATAGCATTTTCTTCCTTCCTCCCTCTCACCCTCCCTCCCCTCTCTTCTCTCCGATCCCTCCGTTCCCTCTCTTTCCTTCCGTTTCCTCTTTCTCTCTCTTTCTGTCTCTTTCTCTCCCTGTCTCTTTCTCTGGCTTTCTCTCTCTCTCCTTCTCTCCTTCCCTCCTTCCTTCCTTTCTCTCTCTCTCTCTTTCTCTTTCTTTCTTTTTTTTTCTTCCTTCCTTCTATAAGTCATAGTACTAGAAATAACATGTTGAAACATCCAAAATCGTAAGATAGCTCTACAAATACATGATTCCCCCAAATACGACGCGGCCCTTATATCGACGGAGCAAATGACCGTTGTCAAACGCGTTGCATGAAATGCGTCTCGTACGCACTGGCGTATCCTGAACATTCTGCAAATGCATTTAACATGAAATATAGAAATGGTATTCATTACACAGGAATAACCCGATCTTACTGTTCCATCCTTCCCGATCAACAGAGCCAGCAGAAGAGGTTACAGAAAACTTCAGAGCCGCATAACCAAAGTAACCAAACTATCTTCCTATAAAATACAGAGTTGAACGCAGAATTTGAATCTTCAGTGGCAAAATTCACTGAAATACTCACCAAACACTGTTCGCACCTTGAATGCACTGACACGTGGTGCATGCGTTTCTCCGTATCTTACAGGTTGCTGTTATGTCATGATAGCTTGGCGAGAATAGCTTAGCACCTTTCCTAGGCTGTTACAAGATTACACCCGCACAAGCCTGGCAAGCGAGTCTTCAGTACAGCATTCGTGGTTTTGTCTCTTCTGTTCGTGGGTTGTTCTTGATTCATCTGCCATTTAAATGGCGCTATTTTAATTATTAGTGTAGCCATTCCATTTTTCTACAATACATCTGCATTCATTGCATTATGGAGAATATGTCACTGCTCGTACGGTTCTATAAACCATCCTATATTTATATTATAATTGTTTAATTATTCACTCTTCAAGCACATGTCCCGCTTTTTCATTTTGAAATGATGTGATTCACCGTTACTCGTTTTAATCAGAATAAAGCTTGTGTAACAAAGGAAACACGATACAGCACTATATAGATGAACATATGTAAAGTATACCAAGCATTTATTGAAGCCGTGCTTTAGAGTAGCGTTTATCTTATGACTAGAGCTGGGATATTTTGTTCCTTGCTATTTAATATTTGGTCACAATGCTAGGGTTATTACAACTGAATTTTATTTTACATATTTTTAAATATTTGTGGGTATTTCACATATTCTTAGTGATATTACATGAAACTACACAACTGTCATGTTGGTATTCCTGTATATAAATTTCTGTGTTGAAATTTGACAGTGTACGCCTGTTTCAGTTCACGGTTTTTGAAAGGATGACAAGAAGGAACCTCTAAAATAGGTTTTACCAAAGTTTCTAATTAGTTTTAATTAAGTTCTAATTAATGAGTGCCTTTCACTCCTAATAACTAGGGTTAGTTACTGTTTACCAGCCACCTACATGTTGGAGTTTCCAGTCACAATGGAAAGACCGTATGTGAGTTACATACAACGTTTCACGCAACTTTAACTTTAAAATATGTAAAACTAATTAATAAATTTGCTAAATGAAAAATTATAATGTGCCACAGATCACACTGATGTAATATGGCTGCTAAGTAGCTGTTTCATTTGTTTTAACACTTATAGAGGAAAATGGAAGGTAATGATAAAACTATTGAAAAATGGATGTTTTCAAATTAGATTATGAAAAAGTTTGTGGATGGAGAAACGAAAAATGCGTTATTTTGACTAATGAAACGACATTACTTTTCAGAGCTGGTAATTAAGCAAACGTGTGCTATTTCTTAATATGGTAATTTAAAGTTAGTTGTAGTTCTCTTTCCTCAGTCGAAGATTTTTAATATATTTTAAGGTGATGTTGCCATGGTAATTATGTCATTCATTTTGTGGCACTGGTGCGATTTATGCCGTTATAATAAGCCGTTTTAATGCTAAGATTGCATAAAATACTTGTCTAATCACATTTTATAACCTTTTTGTTACTTTCGGGTTTACAACTCTATTATTAATGTCTTAAAGAGACATGCTTCATTCAACATTGGTTTCTTTGGAGCCAATATAACACCAATTTTGTCCTCGCTGTTAATGTGATATTCAATAACTTAAAGACTCGGGCGAGTGCAGGTTGCGCAACAGCATTGCTTGGAGTCACATTTCCTGTCAACAAGAATGAGACGGTGTACTCTGTCTCTGCGCAGTGGTTTTCCCCGACCTGCCTTCATGTGAATTCCCAACTCTACAATGACAATGGATGCTGATGCATTTCCTCATGTATGCATGTTCTTGTTTAAGAGACATATTTGTTTATAAACCCATAGGCAAGTTGTTTATGAAAGTTATGAATTTGTTCAAAGGAAAATTATGTATGTATGAATTAAGAAAGCAAATAATACATACCTAAAATATTTGACAAATTCACGCACTAAAATATAAAATATAACAAGGAAAAGAATTTATAAAACGTATTGAAACAAATTGTGGAAAATCCAGTGAGAGAAGAAACCTTATAAACGACGTTCAAATGTTAATGTTCGTGGAAAGTGATGTTAAGAAAGGATTAAAAATGTTTTTCAGGAAGAAAAAGACAAAATTACCAAAGTTGGCACATAATAATGAAATTTATTATATAATAAATGTTTCAAAAGAGTTGAGGTATCAAGTAATAAAGTTGTGTTTTTATGCAAATTAATAGTTCTTAAAGAAACTAAACAGCATGGAGAGAAGAAAGATTCTACAGCTACGATTGCAGCTACGTCGAGGCAACGGTAAGTAAGAAAAGGAAAAGAGGTAAAATGATAAACCATCATCGCACTTAATAATTATAGTAAACAAATTTCCAATCGGAAATTCCGACCCATGTTTCTGAAGCAATGTGTTACAAACACAGAAAACATAGAGCTATTTCTTAACAACTGCTTCTGCACAAGCTTTCCTTCCTGCGTCACAGGAAAGACTAAATCACTTCTCCTGGAAGAGGACAGGATTTTAATTGTGGTGTGTGTAGTGTTTAACGCCCGCTTTTACTATTACGGCACCGCAGGCGGTGACACTGATGATACATGGAATGAAGACGGAGCACCGGTGGAATGAGATGGCGGGGGAAACCGGAGAACGCGGAGAAAACCCGCCCAGACACCGCTTCGTCCACCACGAATACCACATGCGGGTCCCTGGGATCGAACCCGGGCCGCCTAGGTGGTAGGCGAGCGCGCTAACCGCTCGGCCACGGCGCCGCCTGGATTTTAATTTATGGATTTGCAACACCACATAGCATAGATTCTTCATTCTGCAGTTACATTCTTTCATTCCACTGTGTAACCTTCTTGATGAAAGAAAGGCATTGTTCATAAGGCTGCTTGAATATGCAGGAGAAAGCATAGCATATATGAACTATATAAGTTTTTACTTCTTCTATCATCTAAATATAGCAGGTAGAATAAGTATTGCATTCAACAAAATTTTGAGATCGAGATTTCACCGGAAATGCATATTTAGAGGTCCTCCGCAATAGAACGAAGCATTTTTACTTTCTCTACTATGTATAGTAAAGTAGAGGAAGTATTGTATTCCACCCAGAAATTCGATGTCGAGATATCACCGGAAATATACGTTTTGAGGTCTCCTGAATAAAAAAAAAGCATTTTTAGAAAAAGGTTCGTGTGTGTGTGTGTCTGTATGCCAGTCTGTGGACAGCATAACTCAAAAAAGAAAAGTCGTTAAAAACCAAAATTGGTATTTAAGTTTAGTGTCTTTCAAGGATGCGACACGAAAATTTTGAAGAAAATAGCCCCTCCCTAAACTACCCTTTACATGGAACTTTTTCGAACATGTTGATATTCTTGAAAATGACTCAAACGAGTTTTATTAAAGTGCCATATTTAAGATATTTTTATGACAAATGAAGTGCATATTTTGAATTTTCTGGCTATAGCCTATGCAGCCCTGTTTACTCTGGATGACTTTTGAATAACTCGTAAACCGTAAGAGATAGACAAAATCTTACTCTATAAAAGATGTATGTCTCGCTAAAACACGCAATTTATGTCTGAATATTTTTTTTGTAGAGTGAACCATTTTGGAGATATTCCTTATTATTTGTGTCAGTTTCGGAAAACTTAACAATGGAACATCGTTGTTAATTTTTTATATGTTAAGCGTGCAAAGAGAACGGGATCTCAAAGCTTTAAAAGATTTGACTATCGCTCAAACCCTATTGGAAATAAGCAATAAGATAATTTGTACAAATGTTTATCTCAACTAACACGAAGCAGTAGGAATAGGAATTTGTAACAATGGTTAGTACATGAATAGAAAGAGTTATTTGAGTGCAATACATCGGATTTTTATAAATAGATTTTGTGCGCGCGCTGTGTGTGTGTGTTTGTGTGTGTGTGTGTGTGTGTGTGTGTGTGTGTGTGTGTGTGTGTGTGTGTGTGTGTGTGTGTGTGTTTGTGTGTCCATAATAATTTAAAAACAGAGGCATCTAATATATGTGCCTGAATTTGTGTAGGCAAGTTTTAAGGTCCATTCACCTGGATGTGTACATCTGTAGTCATCTTAAAGATCACGGGAAATAATATTCCTTTTGAGGAAGTATCCGTGCCATCTGTCCGACACCACCTTACACCACGAAATCCAGAGACCTACCTGAAACGTGTAAATGAAACGGAATGGAAGGGAAAGGATAGAAAGTAAATCAATCTAGATCAGAAATCACTCTACCATTCGCCTACCGACCAGAAGAAACTACGGAAATCCCAAGGTCACAGTGGGTGGTCGACGAGAATTGAACTCGAAACCTTCCGAATGCGAGTTTTACTCTCTCGGTATGGAGTAGGTAACATTTACAGAGTAAGGGCATAACTTTGTTAGCATGTTTTTAATATTGTTATTATTATTATTATTATTATTATTATTATTATTATTATTATTATTATTATTATTATTATTATTATTATTATTATTATTATTATTATTATTATTATTATTATTATTATCATCATCATCATCATTGTTATTAATATTAGCTTTAAAGAGTTTTCAAACTCTGATACATCCTCCCCTGACAAACTCTTGATCTGGATTGCCCATCTTGCCGAATGGGATTTTCAACTTTGACATTTCGTCACGTCAACATATGCTGAAATATGCATATAGGTCCATTTCCCATGCTACGATGTAAGCGAAGTGGACCGTAAAGGGAGTAAATGTCATACGTTTGAACCATCACCTGTGGATTTAACCCCTCTCTGTGAATGCGCTGGTATACGAAATGGGGCAAATTTAACACTTGTGGCATATTGCATCGTGAAACTAAAGCCTGTAATCCAAGGGGAAGAAAGTGATCTGTAGTGGTGAATATACTGTTAATAATTGTAAATATATGGCGTTTTTTAAATTGGTTCAAGCACTAAACTGCTATAAATATTGTAATATTTGAGGTAGGAAAAAAAAACACACCAGAGAATTGGTTTATAAAACATTAGGAAGATGTCCGGAGTTCACTTGTTCAACATATCTGCCCCAGCTGCAACGTCATGCACATCATTTTGGAGATATGTCTTGGAATATTGGTAATTTCTTGCAAGATGGAATCTTTCAGCTGCAGTAGAGTTGTTAGATGTGTTAGGAAAACTCGTTCTTTAAGGAAACCACACAACCAAAAGTTGGCCGGATTGAGATCTGGAGATGGCGAATCCCACAACGTTAGCATTGATAGCACAAAACACGTATGTTTTCTAAAGGCCTGAGCCTCGTTGATGTTTTGAAACTCTAGCTGTAATCTTTTGCTAGAATTATTGATGTCAGATATATTCCTTGCAGCCATATTCTCGTGAGAGGAACACATTAGTCACAAATTGATAAAACCTTGAAACACTGTTTCTCTGCAGCGAAAGAATAACAGAAATATCTACAATTTTTGGTACGTATGACCCAGAAGGCACTAGAAAAGAATAGTTCTACATGTGTTTGTAAACAAACATGCCGGTGAAATTGTCAACTAACGAGCGTAACTGGTTACTGAAGTGTTATTGGGAAGTAGAGAATGTTGTCGAAGCTCAGCGAAGTTGGAGGGTTGAATGTGGTTCGCCACCATTAAAATTAACAGCAACGAGACAAGTTTGAAGGTTCAAAATGTATTGAAAGGTTGGTGCAGGAGGAAGAAATGCCACTGATACCGAGAGTGCTAAGGCAGTCGTGCAGGTTTTAGCACAATCCCCAAAGAAGTCAGTGATTTCTTGTGACATTGATATCAAGGAAACAAGTGTTCTTTGAACTGTGTGGCTTCAAAAATAGAAGCCGAGACTTCTCCACGCACTAAATGAGGACAACCCAACCGGCAATTGCAATTCTGTGAGTGGTTCCTGAACAAATGTGACGAAAGGGAAGATTGGTCAGATGAAAACAAATTCAAACTTATTGAAATAGTTTCATTATCAATAATCCAGACGGTATGTCGCTCTGTTTGATGTTGTTGGGAGTGTACTGTAGCAGAAAGTGGACATTTGGTTGCTTAGAAATAACGTTACAAAGTGTGTATGCATCAATTTGGGACGAGCAGAACACTCCTAGACGTTTTCTCGTCAGGGGCCTACAGTACGATGGGACTTCCAGAAGCAACGACTGTTATAGTTTCTAGTATAACCCTTGGAAGAGAGGGATGAGGGGAATGTCCTAAGGTCTACCACATGTGGAGGATGATGTGACCTAACAAGGACAGGGTTCATAACGATTCCAGATGGAGTACATCCTGGCACCATCTAGCCACGTGTTAGTCCCATTCCTAGGGGTTCCCAATGACCCTGTCATCCCCAGGAAGGGATCTCAACAGACCTGCAAATGTTAGGGAGAAACCTTTCCAAAGAGAACGATCCGTAGCAAAGCACCGAACGCCACCACGTGATACTTCAACCCTGAAACAGATGAAGGGAAACGAAAGGGACAGGAAATTCGAGGTAGAAAAGGAACCACCACAGCATTGCTTACTGACCTGGCAAGATCAGGTTGACCGGCCCGACGGGAATCGAGCGCGGGACCTCCTGAATGCGAGCCTCACATTAACCTGGGGTCACCTCGGTTGGTGAACTCTCCGGTGTTATGCGATACAGTACACACATGCTGTTCTAGGGTTCAAACATTTAAACTTTTTGTGTTGCAAACTCATAAGAAAATGCTTCATTTATAAAAGTACTTCCTTTAATATTCTGCGCTGAACACGTGCCCGTTATACGAATTCTACTCCAACCAATTAAGGATGCAGTCACTATCCTGCTTCCATCCATTAGGAATCGATTCATATCTAACTTCATATCTAACAGAGACATCACGATATCTTTCCCACGCGTAATAAATCACATGCTAGGAGTTGGTTCCGCTTTACTGTTGGGACACTTTAGTTGCCATGTCAGATTTGGATAACTCGGACTATGCGGACCACCTTAGGAAAAATTACGAAAGGCGAACTGAAGCAATTGTGCATATCTAACAATGGAGTTCAATAATTAGTTCTAAACAGCAGCTAACCATGCTGAGACGATTAAGAAAATGTGAAACATAGAAGCTTTGGAAACCGATCTTCTTATGTTTCGAAATAAGTAGCAACGCTTCAAAAAAGGTGAAAGGAATATAATGTATCTAAAATCTACGTGAGAAAAGAAAATTGTAATTTATCCAGAGCATATTTCAGAGCGTTATAAATCCTTCTAAATCAAAATAAAGATAAAATGGTATACGCATTGTATGTAAGGTAATAATAGCTTTCCTGTCGCCAACGCCTGCAGGTAAAAATTGCATGCAAATATCGACTGAATTAGAACCGGGAACAACAAGCAGCAAAAAGGTAAGGAAATGAGATCCTGCTTTAGAAACAAAGGTAAAAACTAGAAGCATCTTACCACGTACAAAAAAATACACATAGTTTCAATATTCGTTGTCCATTAAAGGTGGGTATTTTTCACAGAATTTATTTAAAGGATTTAACGGAATAAAATTGTCATTTATTCACTTTCCACGTTTGTTTCTCCATAGTGGCGGAGTATTCTCAGTGATGACTGGAAAATAATATTTTCTCAAAATTGCACTATGTCACATAAGAGCAAGTAACGGCTTATCTGAAAACAAACTACAGCACTCTTGCATAGCGCCATAAACCCTTTTCTATAACGGTTCAGTTAGTTAAAAATGAATCTGTACAAAATATTTTGTTTCATAGCTAGAACTATTACAATAATAGGTTTTTCAATTTCCCCTGCACAAGAACAACCACAAAATGTTATCTATGATCTGAGCTAAACTATTTTATGCAGATGAAAACATGACATGCTTAGCGGGAAAAATTGTACTGCACCCAACAATTGTTTATAACTTCTTTGAACTTAAAATGAAATCACTAAGAACATACGTTTCTCTTTAGAAGTCCCCGCACATAAAAAGTCTTCAAATGGCTCGGATTTAAGGGAGCCTGGGATTTCTGAGATAATTAGTTCGAATTAACGTTTGAAATACTAGGTCAGCATTGTTTTGTTTCTCGTGATGTCATGCAAAGAGTATGGAATTTCACTGCCAGCATTAAGCGACCCGCCATTTAAACATTTGAACGTCGGTTCACTCTCCTGAAAACAGAAAGTCGCACATTTGATGTAACTTACCAGATTCTTTAAAACAGTAATTTTTAATACGCTGTAGAGTTTTTAGTTATAATATAACCTTTGGTTCATTTGCAGTCATAGCATATGTCACAAATGTAATCAGAAGTTCAGATTTATCTATTATCTTGGAAGTTCAACAGGGAGGTCTTGGGTTCGATTCCCGTGCCGATCCTCCTGAACCATGTTTCTTTCGGGGTTTCCCCGGGTATTAGACGAATGCTGGGAAGGACAATTACATCCGTCAAGTTTCTTGTCTCTCCATACCACCTCACTTCATCTTTTTATAAATCTTCTCCCTATAAAAGCTGTATAATAAACTATCTTTAAAACTGCTGTTTAAGGACACGACGACGACGCTATCTGGCAGGCTGAGATCAGCCCGAGGTGTGTCATACGTGTACCTGCCCTTTTAGGGCTTAACCACTTTATGACGGGATGTAGGATTTTGCAGGGTGGCGGGTGAAGTTTGAGGTAGTAGGTTATAAGGAGGCAGCAAGATTTTGCTCCTCAGTGGCTGCTTATTCAGTGTGCAACTTCCGTTGGGCACTGCTGGTGTAAGGGTCCAAATATGGAGGTTTATTTAATTTTGAATTTAGAATCCAAGCTTGTCTTGGAGGACTGTGATGTATTCAGCTTTCGCTGTTGAAGGGATGTCTCCTTCGTTACCGGGGATGCCCGCAAGCTATGCGGGGAACCCGGTGTCCCACACACGTGCGTTCAGTGGGGTTGTAGTCCCCAAGAGACCTAATCAGGGCACTCCTATGTTGAGGAATTTGGTCGTAAAATTTGGTTGCCCGGCGCCTAATTTCGTCCTCCACTTACGGAAGAGACGAGGCTTCGTGCAGTAGTCTCGAAGGGAATCCGCGGCATACAGAATAGATTATCCGAAGACCTCTATTCTGTATACGCTGCAGACGCAGGAGATGGGAATCTGCGGCCATGCCCCAGATTTCGCAGGCGTATAGGAGGAGTGGGATTATGAGTGCCCGAAAAAGGCGTGGCTTTAGGGGAACTGGCATCCCCGACCGCAGCATGGGGTACAGAGAGGCAGTTGCCCCACCGGCCCGCGCCGACAAGTCGTTGATGTGTTCCCGAAAAGTAAGGCCCTTATCGAGCTTCACTCCCAGGTAGGAGATGGAGTTTACCCATTCAATCCTTCTTCGCAGATAGGTGAATGTGGGGAGATTGGCGGGGAATCGGCGCTTAGTAAAAAGTATGGCGCGGCTTTTCTCCGGGTTAATGGACAATCGCCAACGCCTGCACCATTCTTGGATAAGGCGGAGGTGTCGCTGTATTGGGAGGAAGGTTCTGTTAGGATGTTTGTTTGTTGTGTAGAGCAACACGTCGTCAGCATATTGAGCTATGTTGACGTTCGGCTCTGTAGGTAGGTCGGCCATGTAGACGCTGAAGAGCGTGGGTGATAAAACAGAACCTTCGGGGACTCCGCCTCGGATTGGCCTGCGTGTGGATTTATTCCCCGCCACTGAGACCACAAAGGATCTGTGTCTAAGGTAGGAATGTAATAGATGTATGAGGCGTGTGGGTAGCTCCAGCTGGATGAGTTTCCGGAGGAGACCGGCATGCCAGGTCGTAGAGAAGGCCTTCTCAACGTCCAGAGATACCGCGGCGGTATAGGCCTTGTCCTGGTATCCCAGGGCGGCAGCCTCCACCACCCGCAGCAGCTGCTGGGGCGTTGAGTGGCCAGGCCGGAACCCAAACTGATGGGGTGGGATGGCTTGAATGTCCCCTAAGATAGGGGACAAGCGGGCGAGTATTAGTCTCTCGAATACCTTCGAGAGTACGGGTAGGAGGCTAATGGATCGGTAGTTGGCGGGATGGACCGGGTCTTTCCCTGGCTTCAATATGCAAATCACCCGGGCCTCTCTCCACTCACGTGGGAAGTGGCTGAGGGCGAGGCACATATTGAAGACCTTAGTCAGGTAGAGCACGGCCTTGAAGGGAAGGTGGCGGAGCATGACAGGTGTTATCCCGTCAGGTCCCGCGGCCTTTTTGCGGTCGAGACGTTGGAGTACGCCCTGGACTTCGCTGGGTTTTACGATAGGAAGCCGATCCGCGTCGTCAAGAGGACGTCGAAGGTATCGACGTACCTCCCCACGAACACGGTCGGAGAAGTCTAGGTCCTGCGGGTTATCTCTCGGCCGCATGGTCCTCTCCAGGTATTCAGCAAACGCATTTGCTTTGGCTTGGGGTTCATAGGCCAGGCCTTGGGTGCCATGGATTGGGGAGGTGTGTGATCCACCTCGGTTTCTCAGTCGTTTGGCAATCCGCCACACGTTGCCGTCACCTAGGTTCAAACGAGACATCGTGTCCTCCCACGCGCGCACTCTGTGCTCGCGCAGTTGGAGACGCACCTCGTGGCGTAGACGCCTTAGAAGCGCTAGTTTAATGACAGACGCCAGACGCCAGTTCGAGTCGAACGGAGGTGAGGTGAATGTTCCTCCGGTCGAGTGTCTTTACCGCAGTACCTAGCCGTCATACGGCTTTACCTGCGCGATGGTTTTGACGGTGTCACTACAGGGATGTTTTCACTGGGAACCAATGAAATGATCTCACTTTTTCCGTTTTGGCGCTTGGATCATTGTTGCTAAACCCAATCCAACTGTACCTTTATTAGCCATTCTATGCACTCTATGGAAAAATCTACGGCTCGAATGAATCAATTATTTCTTTCACTGGTTAAGGGTTATTTTAACAAGTGGTTGCACGTCAGGGTTCTATTTAAAAGTCGCCTGAGATATGCATTGCTGTGCATATTATGAAAACACGCCCTTGCATTCCATATAGACTAAGTAATAGAGGAAGATAAACACTAACAGTTGGAAGTTGAGTATTGAGGTTAAGGCTGTTGATTAGATAGAGCACGCTTTTTCCAGAATATTCCAGTACATCATTAGAGATGCGATCTTAATCACCTTTTCTTACACAAAACGCAGTCATAACCACGTGAGACTAGTATAAACAAGATAAGGTTATCTTTGCAGGTGTGCTTTTATGCACGACACAGGCTCCGAAGGAGGAACTTTGTGGCCAGTGTTACCCACTAGCCATTTTATGGCTAAATCTAGCAGTTTCGCAGTAGCGTTTAGAGATATAGAGTCGTAAAATGCTCATAGCCTGAAATCTAGCCTACTTAATAAATTCTCTAGCCTGAAGCTAGCCTAAATAACATAATTTTGTTTGTGATTTTGCTGTGCAAAAGTAAAAATCTGATGTGTTGCACTCACATGACTTTCTCTACTTTTGTACTAACCATTCTTACAAACTCTTATTCCTATATCTTCTTCGTGTTAGTTGAGATAAACATTTGTACAAATTATCTTATTGCTTATTTCCTTGTAGGTGCAATGGGAATATTGGAATACAGTAGACTTTGTGCGACAGACAAATCTTTTAAAGCTTTGAGATTCCGTTCTCTTTGCACATGTAACATAAAAAAATGAACAACGATGACCCATTTCACGAAAGTTCTAAGTTTTCCGAAACTCACACACATAACAAGGAATATCTCCGAAATGGTTCACCCTACAAGAAAATCTACTGAGACATAAATTGTGTATTTTACCAAGATCTACATTTTTTGTACAGTATAATTTGGTCTATCTCTAGCGGTTTACCAGTTATGCAAAAGTCGTCCAGAGTAAATACGACTACAGGGGCTATAGTCAGAAAATTCAAAATATATATTTCATTTTTCATCAAAATATCTCAAACATATGACATTTTAATCAAAATCGTTAGAGCCAATTTCAAGAAAATAAAAATTTTCGAAAAAGTTTCCATGTAAAGGGTAGTTTAGGGTGGGATAATTTTCTTCAAAATCTTCGTGTTGCATCCTTGAAAGACATTAAACTTAAATACCAACTTTGGTTTTTAACCGACTTTTCGTTTTTGAGTTATGCTGTCCACAGACTGACAGACACACAGACACACACACGGACCTTTTTCTAAAAATGCTTTTTTTTGGCTTCAAGGGGCCTCAAAACACATATTTCCGGTGAAATCTCGACATTGAATTTTTGGGTGGAATACAATACTTCCCCTACTTACCAGTAGAGAAAGTAAAAATGGTTAGGACGAATCCCTTAACTAATGCAGAATACTTTGAGATTATGTTCAGATACTTATAGGCAAATGTTGTTTCCATCACTTATGTAAAGGGACCTTTATTTATTCTTTAATTGGCGTGCTCAGCATAACATTTGATGATCTCTTGGGTTGAAGTAGAACTGTAATGCATATATAAGATGTCGCTATCGAACGAAAACGGTCGCCATTCATCATTCTCACGTCGTCGTTCGACCAGAGCGGACGTGTTTTGCTTGTCACTGGTGGAAAAGACGGTATCCAGAAAGCTGACTCGCCGGAGCAGGAGATCCCGTGCCGACTTGGTGGAGTGTTGTGGTGTGCGTCGGTGGATTGCACGCTTCAATCTACGGACTAATACATTATATTAGTCACAGCACAATTTTGGTGGAGTTCCTAAAGGGGCTTGGCAAGCAAGCTTTGGAACTCACCAGGCTAGCTTCCCGGAGTGGCATAGAAAGCTACTCAGGTATTTCCCATTTCTTTCTACTCTTTTGCTTTATTCTTTCTTTCCTTGACAGACTTTCAGACTGACGACTTACGTGACAGCGGGCTCACAAGATCCTAGCCAAGGGTTGACGGCTTTGTGCCTGAAACCTCGAGCCGAAATGGCTCGCAAAGGCGCCGCCTTAGAGGAGGTGCGGTCCTCTGTGAGCAGCCGGAGGGCAACCGCGCTTACTGCCGATGATGGACAATTACCCTCGACATCATCTTCATACAGATCCTTATCACCCGAAGCAGTGGAGCCAAATAGGAAGCGCTCCAAGACCGACACGCAAAAGCGTAAGTGCTCTACTCCACGCCACATACCCATGGCAGAACTAGAGAGCCTGGGTTCAGACAATCCCTTACCTGAATCTGACTCCGAGTCCGATATGGAGCTGGGGGAGTTTACGGTTGTGGAAAACCGTAAACGGGGAAAACAGACGCCATCACCAAATATGATGCAACATGCACAGGATGTTGCATCATCCAATATGATGCAACATCCTCAGAATGTTGCATCATCCCAAGCCAAGAAGGGGCCAAGAATTCCGCCAATCATTGCGGACGTATTCCCTAACCATGTTAGGGTAATGCGTACACTGGCCAAACACCTCAAGTATACTTTTGAGGCAAAAAGGAAGCCTAAGAGCGTCCATATCCTTACCCACAGTTTGGGTGATTTGGAAACCGCCAAGTTGGTGTTACGAGAAATGAACATAACGTTCTACTCGTACTCACCACAACGTCCACACATTGAGCGCCGAGTCATCAGAGGCTTAGACTCAGAGTGCACCCCTGATGAAATCAAAACTGCACTTAAAGAAGAACATGGCATAACTGTCAATTCAGTGGCACAGTTGAAGAGAACCGTTAATACCGAGGGGGGTATTAACAAAGTTCCTATGCCACTATTCTTGGTAGTACTTGACAAAGTACTTAACCAAGAAGTACAACCAATTGACACAGTAAGGAAACTAATTTTCACTGTAGTCAAAGTGGAAAGGTATTATGGCAGAGAGGGACCTGTGCAATGTTACCGATGCATGGGGTACAATCACTCCAGCATGATGTGTGAGCGAAAGCTTACATGTCTGCGGTGTGCAGGGAACCACTTGCTAGAGAACTGCCCTAAACCTAGGGAAGAGTGCAAGTGCGCCAACTGTGATGGTACACACGTAAGTGTGTACAAAGGATGCTCCACAAGGAAAAAGATCATAGAGAGCCGCCGCAAGAACCGCCCAGAGGATCAAGAGGTTCGCCCAGGTGTTTCCTTTTCCAATGCCTTAAATAAGGCAGAGTCCACTCTGCGTCGAGTGGAACAAGAGGCTGCTACACCAAAGAGCGATTCCCCATCAAATTCTGTGCCACCACCTCCAGGTCCTATAGAAAAGGCAATAGTGCCTAAACCCCCTGCACCAAAACCACGCAGGAAGAGGAGGAACAGAAAACCTAGGCAGAGCAAATCTTCTGCCCCCAATGTAACTTCGGAGCCACAAGCTCCTGTAATAACTACAGACGCACCTGTAGAGGCAGAGCCTATATCCAAGGTTAGGGATATTCCCCCTACCCCTATCCCACCAATGCCTAACACGGCAACATCCTCCTCCACACTAGCGACTATTTCGCAAAGTGACCTGGAGGAATTTAGCTCTTTATCCTCATGGTTTGGGGATTTAATAAACAAGGCGTTACCTGCTCTGAGAAACTGTAAGATACAGTTGAACAACCCCAACCTGACCCCCATGCAGAAGCATTCCATCTTGCTTCAGACACTGGAACAGCTCTACCCCAACTCCGCTCAATAATGGCTGGAAGACATGTCCGGAGACCATTTAGAGCTGCGATTTGGAACGCAAACGGACTACGGAGTCATTACCCTAATATTTCTAATTTTGTACAGTATTTCGGAATCGACATTCTGATGGTCTGTGAAACTCATTTGGATGCTGCCACCAACTTCTCCCTCCCTAATTATGTCACCCATCGGTCTGATAGGGTTGGCCGACAAGGGGGAGGTACAGCCATCTTTGTTAAGAACCATATTACCCATAAGCCTTTCCCTCTTCCACCACTTCAGCATGTAGAAGCCTGTGCTATTAGGCTATCTTTAGGTGGTCTAGATACATTGCTGATAGTGGCATATGACCCCCCTGATCACCGCTTCTATGAAGCAGATTACACGGCTTTATTAAACCTCCACCCTGTGGTCTGCATTGCAGGTGACCTAAATGCAAAACATGCCAACTGGCATAGTCGTGCCACCAATGCGAAGGGGCGAGGACTATTCCGCCTTATAAGCGGTAACCCAAGCCTCATAGCTCATGGACCGAGAGAGCCCACTTTTCATCCTGCCCGAGGGAGACCGGACGTGCTGGATATTATGGTCACTAAAAACTTTAGATTCCATATAGACCTGACGACAGTCAATGAACTGGATTCTGACCACGATCCTGTGTTAATCGACACCAATGTTAATATGTCAGCATTGGTTACTCCTGATTGGTCGTATGAGGTAGACTGGGATGCAGCCGTCCTTGAACTGAACCAATCAGTGGATCCCAGACCGCATATAAATTCTATCGAGTCGTTAGAATTAGCGGCAAATGCATTCTCCCGACAAATATCAAATGTGATACGAGGGCATACTTACCGCATTCCTTGCAATACTCCTAACCCCACAACCATCCCAAACGAACTCCGACTGTTGCTGAGAGCTAAGTCAACAGTTCGGAAGCTTTGGCAGCGTTTCCGCCATCCCAGATTGCAGGCAATTTATCTGCGATTTAAGACCCTGGCTAGACGCCTCTTACGTGCACATCGCAAAGAGGCCTGGGAAAACACCATGAGGAACGTAAACCTCTCTGAAAAGAAGCCCTGGCGGATAATTAAATCCCTGAGAAGGGACAAAACGCTATATCAGCATCCTATACATGGCACTCGCGGGAGATTATCTTTCGAACCGCAAGAGAAAGCCACTGACTTCGCGGACTATTTAGAGTCCCAATTTGAGCCCCGAGAGGACATAGAAGACGAGGACTTTTCAGAACTAGTTGAGGCAACGGTGGATTACCTCTATGAGGATCCTCCACCACCTCACGAGGCGACTCGCATACCAATTGTCACACCAAGGCAAGTTTCCTCGCAAATTAGGTGTCTCAAACCCAACAAATCCCCTGGATATGATGGTGTTACGACACATATGTTACAACACCTGCCTCGCAAAGCCATTATCCACTTGACGAGAATTTACAATGCTTGCCTGTATCTCCGACACTTCCCTACTGCTTGGAAGGAAGCGAGGATGATTTGCATATTGAAACCAGGCAAGGATCCCAAGTTTCCATCAAGTTACCGTTCTATAAGTCTACTCCCAATAATTTCAAAAATTTTTGAAAAACTTCTACTGTCCCGTCTAACTCCTCTATTTGAGGAAAGGAGGCTCATTCCGGATCATCAGTTCGGATTCCGTCAAGGCCATTCCACTACCTTACAGCTCCTGCGTCTTGTTGAGAAGGCTGCCCTGGGTTTCCAGGAAAACTTCAAAACTGTCGCAGTACTTCTGGACGTGGATAAGGCCTTTGCAACAACATGGCACCAGGGCCTACTGTACAAACTTAGAGATGCAAATCTCCCCTCCCCCTACCTGACCCTCATAGCCAGTTTCCTTCGTGACCGCACTTTCAGGGTGCGAGTGGAGGGCAGGTTATCAACTATCAGACCAATAGCGGCCGGAGTACCGGAGGGTAGTGTTCTATCGCCACTGCTCTTTGCCGCATACATGTCTGACTTCCCCGTTGAACCCAGCACTGTTACGTGCCAATATGCCGATGACGTCCTCATACTGGCCCGTAACAAAAATCTACGTTACTGCCTTCCCCCATTGCAAAGACACCTAGATGCCATTGAGAGTTGGAGTGAAAAATGGAGAATGGGAATCAGTCCACAGAAAAGCTCTGCTTTTGTGTTAGGCAAAATTCATTCCTGGAGACCAGAAAGGGACCTGACACTTGGTCAGAGGAGAATCCCTTGGGTCAACACAGCCAAGTACCTTGGTGTACAACTAGACCGAGGACTTACCTTCACCAAACATGTCACAGCTAAAGCTGCCCAAGGTCACGGAGCTCTGGGAAAGCTCTATCCCATCTTTAGGTCAACTATGCCTACACGACTTAAACTACGCATTTATCGTGCGATCATCCCTCCCCTGATCCTGTATGGATGCGAGGCATGGGGATTCGTGGCTCAAACCACCATCCGCAGACTGCAAGTCGTGCAGAACAGGGCCCTTAGGATGATCTACGATACTGACCGTAGATTTTCTTCCCATATTCTCCACACTCATTCTGGCATTCCATATATTGTGGATGTTGTGCGAGATAGAGCCCGCTCTATGTATGCGAAACTTACACCACACCCTAACCAGCTGGTGAATACCCTGGGACAATATGATCCCCATCTTCCCAGGAGGCGCAAAAGCTATCGTTTACCCAAGGATGTCTTGGGCTAATTAGCTTCACTGCTTCCTCATTTCACCAAACATTCCAATGCATTCGGTTTCTCGCTAAATTGACACTGCTTGACTTGCTGGTTAGACAAGCTGACCTTTGCTAAGTGAGCAGAGGGGCATGGGTGCCCCAGGATGGGTAGACATTCTAACTGGCACTCATATCCCTAGTCTATAGCAAGAGAGAGTAACCAATCATCACCATTGGCTGACACTGACAAAAATAGCTTGTAAAATGACTACATCTTTCATACCTCACGGGTAAATCCATACTAAATGGATAGGTACCGTGGGCATATATCCCGCTCGGGTAAACCCGAGCGACCTGATTTGGCTCTTGGCTCTTGGCTCTTGGCGAAAACGGTCCTGTGGTGTAATACCAGTAAAAATCGTAATAAATACTAGCAACATTCTGAGGAAGCCTCTGTTGCAGATCTTTTAATAAATCTCAAACAACGATCTCGCAGCTATTAATCCTGCTCTGACGGCAATTTCAGAAATCTCAGGTTGATTTCAAATTCATAGCTTCGACAGGCGTTGTCAGAATTTCAATAAATTTCATATTTCAATATCAGGTGTAGTTTTTAACTTATTGTATTCGTGTTTAACCAAAATATAGATTAATCCACTACAAAATTATTATTATTATTATTATTATTATTATTATTATTATTATTATTATTATTATTATTATTATTATTATTATTATTATTATTATTATTATTATTATTATTATTATTATTATTATTATTATTATTATTATTATTATTATTATTATTATTATTATTATTATTATTATTATTATTATTATTATTATTATTATTATTATTTTACAGTATGTAAATATTATAGAATTATTATTTATATTTAAATTGTTTTGATGAGCTTTAACTTCTGCAAAGAAAATATGAGTAATTTTAGACACATATTTAGCATTTCTCTTTGTTAAATGATGCCTTTTTAAAATACCATTTAGCCATTATTTGCGAGGAAATGTGCACGCAATGCTGGGTTGCAAACGTATGTTTTCTAATTGAAACTCTAGCCGTAATGTTTCCCAGAAAACGTTCGAGTTGTTGATGTCAAACGTATTCCTTACAGCCACATTCTCGTGAGAGGACCACATTACTTAATGTAGATATAATCTGTCTCAAACTAGAATGATCCTGTTGTAAACACTTGTGTTTAAACCTTGCCACACTACCATGTGTTCTTCCGCGCTGCGTTTTCTTCCCCATTTCCCTGATTGTCTAATGCCTAATGCACTCTTCGAATGACAAATTGTGTGTAATGCAAGGATAGGCGACAGACGTGATATAAACACCCTCTTATTATAGATGCACGTGCTTTTCTCATCCTAAGGCACATGTTTAAACCGAAAGATCTCCCCATCTATTTGCTGATAAGAATGTAAACACATTCCAAATGCATTGATTTTGTTACATAATATATTTATTTCATAGAGTTATTATAATGTAAATTTGACAATTATCTTTGAATATATTCAGATAAATGATCATGTTAAATAAGGAACTACATATTTTTCATTGCAGAGCAACTATTCCACGAGAGCAATCAACGAAGGCTGACTAGTCCGTGACATTATGAAATACAAGACAGTACAACCTTTGGTACGAGATGTATTTCATGAATTTGAGGACAAAGAACAATTTCTTCTCATTTTTAGTAAATAATACGGAATGTATCTACATATACAGGCAACATGATTACATGCCACAGGAATTGTATAGCAAAGTTTGCAGTTCTTCGATTATGGTCTTATGTACTATACTTAAATCTGTTCATTTGTTGTTAGAAATCTGTGTCGAAATGAAGTCCATTTCGATACAGATTTCCGCGGTTACGCGCCGTCATACTCAGCGTTACGAAAAACAGTTTATTTAATAATATGAATTTATCATCTCATCTTCACTCCATGGATTCGACACTGTTCCTTTTTTCACAGCAAGTCTCTCCATTTCTTCTGCCCACGTCTCTTCTCCCTGCTGGTTTATAATTTAAAGCTATTTTCGGAAAAATAAATATTTTGTTGTAAAACGACGCTGTCAATTGCTAGGATCACATCAGCGTCGCCGGTGTGCCGAAATTTTGTCACGCAGGAGTTCTTTTACATATTAACATGGAGCTGTCATTTTTAAGCACACTTAAAAACCATTGGTCTACGCCGTATTTGAACCCACGACTTCGGATCAATAAGCCAGTGTCTAACCAACTGAGCCACCCAGACCGACCTATTTTCGGAAGGCTATCATAGTCCATTCTTTCCACATGTAACAGCCAATTATGACTAGTGTTCTATTTCTTCATTTATAGATTTCACTTTTAGCAGCTACTCTTATTACATCATTAATCATGTGGTCTAGTTTTGCGCATTCTTTAGTTCTCAAGAATTTCATTTCGGATCCTTGTATCTTACTTTTCATCATCTTTGTTCTAACCCAGGCATGAATTTATATTAACTTTCACTGTTTTCATTCTTAACAATGAAATTCCAATACATCTCTGTCCACATTTTACAAACATTTAGTAACAAAAACTTTAAAAACACAAAATCTAAGTGTATACATACATAATGTATGGTGCAATTTGCCAGGTCAACTTCTGGTAATGGTCCCTTATGAAACTTAGTTGAAGTAGATGGCAAGTTTATATTTATTTGTGTTTTGCAGGTCAGAGAGGTTAACATAGCTATTTGTTTGTCCATGCTTCCAGATTCATTAATACCAACGTTTTGCACCGTACATTTCTACTGTAGTAATTAACGCAAAAACAATCCAGATTTACAGGCTACAGGGCGCAGATTCATGTAATTTTTACAGATTTCCTAACACTTTCCAGTTACCGTGATTCCTCGTGATATATTTGTTTTTGCTTTGGGGATAGCAACCAATAATGTTGATTCTAATTCCTTCATATCATCAAATGTTAATTCGTGTAACCCCTGTCTCCGACATGCTCCCATTATTGCAAATATTAGTGCTACTCGTAACAAATTCATGTATTAAACAAATAATGTCCATAAAGATATTTATACCTTTACCAGTAAATACATATTGTTAGGCACTTCATTAATGGAGGTTTCAATTTCATTTGTCGAAAATGTGTTTTTTTTTTTTTTTCCCCTCTCCTCTCTACCCTAGCGATTTCTGTTTTAATAGGTAATACAGCTATTTATACTTGAATACATATGTTGCATGTTTTACATTTAGAGTAGTCTTCCACACCGAATAATTTGTGCACAAGATTGAGGTTTCATTATTTTTAACATTTCTTCATAGTAAGCTACGAACATATTTTCTGAGAATGAAGTTACATTTTTTTCCTTACCAAATCATAAGCTTTTCATACAACTTTTCGTACATCCTCTTTCATTTTTCAGGAAATTAGTTCTTTCTTACAATCCTCACCTTCTTCAGGATATCAGAAGGTATGGAAGTAAATTGCACTTCTTCAAATTCTCCAATAAACATTTCTATCTCCATCTTGCAGAATCAATACCTACGGCTATGAATCGATGTTCACTTGTTATAGAATACATATCAAGAAATTGATTTATCACATTTTTATTACTTTCTCTACTATGTGTAGCAAGCAGAAGATTCGACCCAACACTTCGATGTCGAGATTTCAACGGAAATATATGTTTTGAGACCCCCAGAATACACACAAAAAAAAAAAAAAAAGCATTTTAGAAAAAGGTCCGTCTCTCTCTCTCTCTCTCTCTCTCTCTCTCTCTCTCTCTCTCTGTGTGTGTGTGTGTGTGTGTGTCAGTCTGTGAACTGCATGCCTAAAAATGAAAATTCGGTTAAAAACCAAAGTTGCTATTTAAATTTAATATCTTTCAAGGATGCGGCACGAAGATTTTGAAGAAAATTCCTCTACCCGAAACTACCATTTACATGGACAACTTTTCGAGCATTTTGATTTTCTCGGAAATGGCTCTCACGATTTTGAGTAAAATGCCGTATGTTTAAGATATTTTATGGTAAATGAAATGTGTGTTATGAATTTTCTGGCTATAGCCCATGTAGTCTCGTTTACCGTTGATAACTTTTGCATAACTAGTAAACCGTAAGAGATAGACCAAGTCTTACTATACAAAAAATGTAGATCTCGTTAAAACACACATGTTCTTCCCAATGCATTTTTTTCTGGAGTGAAACACTTTGTAAATATTCCTTCTTATTTGTGTGAGTTTTGCAATACTTAAATTTTTCTTAAATGGAAGGTCGTTATTCAGTTTTTTATCTCTTGGCTGCGCAAAGAGAACGGAGGTTCAAAGCCTTAATATAGCGACCAGCTTCAAAAGATTTGACTATCGCTCAAAGCTTGCTGTATTTCTTTATTCCCCTTGCAGCTACAAGAAAATCAGCAATAAAATAATTTCTGTAAATATTTATCTCGATAGAGGAATAAGAATTTGCAAAAATAAAATATAGGTACACACACGAGTTGAGAAAGTCATGTGAGTGCAACACATTAGATTTGTTTTCTTACTCACCAAACCATGGACTTGTCAGATAACTTTTCATACATTTTCTTTGATTTTTCAAGAAGTAAATTCTTGCTTACATTCCTCGTCTCCCCCAGGATAGCAATAGTGACGTATGCTGGGATTGTGAATTATTGGACTGTTACTAGATCCGGACAGTAAGGGGTTGTTGATTAACCCTCCCTTAGGCGCCGCGCCCTGGTAGAACACCGTTGATCTCGGGGGGGTGGGGGGGGGGGGCAGAGTAGGCCTGCGCTATATTTTTGTGATTATATCCTTAGGTATATTTATTTTTTTTTTTTTACTTCGTTTTTGCTTCATTCCCACATTCAGCTTCATTTAGCTTAAATATATACGGCTTTTATTAGCATTATCTTACTAGATAGGTCAAAGATAGATAAAGTGTAGTATGAATACAGTATACATTATAATTTGTACTACACTAACATGGAAAATTGCGATCTTCAGGTGTACAACTTGTAATTTGAAATGTACGTGAAGTGGAATGTGAGAAAAAGCGGGTAAACCATTAAGAGAAACAAAAAAATTGTCTGGTTTCCTTAATAAAATTCACAGATTGAGGATGTATAAGAAATGCATCAACCTATTCAATACATTTCTATTTTCTTTAATCTCTTCACTATTTTTTCTGATAGTTTAATGAATGATCTGTCCGTTGAGTGTCCTAAGTTTATCATTTTATATGCGTAATGGATCTCTTATGGGATTAAATACGCTAAATTTGCGAAACTCGTATTCCAGGGCGTTTTCTCGGTTGCAAACAAGCATGGCCAGCAATAAAGTTTATTTAATTCACATGAACCAGTCAGCCACACATACTTATCATTAGCACTAGCAACTGTCTAGGTACACTGTATACTATGAAATAAATAATATTAATATAGCTGTTGAGGACCGTAACAATCGCACAATTAAAAACACTTTCATGCTTTTAACTCCACGTGCTATTGCTATGCAGCAGTCGTGTTCATGCGGCACATTTCGGAGACGCTCGGGTGAGTATAGCGACACGGGATTCCGAAGCCTTGGCGTGCTTATTCCTGCACTCTGCCACCTCTCCTCTCTCTTCCCGCATAGTGAAGGCTGCGGCAGCGTGCATCCGAAACGCTACTCTCCCCTCTGTTCAATGGTAGAGAACAAGATATATTCCAGCACTAATTCTTCATAAGGAAAACTGGCTACTATGCAATTATTATTAATATTACTTATTAATTTCTAGTTTTCTTTAGGTATGGGCTTTGGTGATAGCTTTGCTAGCCTACTGGGGAACTAAATTCCACTCTTCAAATTCACTTATAAACATTTCTGTCTCCATCTTGTAAAATCAAAGACTTCAATCGATATTTACTTGTTATCGAAACGCATCTAAAACAAATTTCTGAGGACAATAGGAAATGGTTAGGAATATTGAGGATTTAAATTTGTAATTTCTATTTCAGGTTTACATCCAATCTCTGAAGCAAAACTAACTGATCTGCAAGTCCCTAGGTCATTTTGTAGACCTATTAATAGAGAGGTCTTATAATGCTATTTGTTATGGTTTCTTAAAATGATATTGCTCTTTATTTCCGCGATACTTTATGTATAATACAAATATATTCGGCTAAACTTAAATAATATAATAATTTATGTGAATGCATTATTATAGACAGCATTAAAGGCTGAAACTTTAAAATTGGACTATCTCAGTTTGTTGAAAACATGACTTTCCCCCTTTCTCTCGTATACCCTTGAAAACGAAATTATATATATATTGACATTAGCCTAGGCAGATTTAAATGAGTGATAAGGTTACAATTGTTGTTTGTACTCAGCGTTAGTGATTCAGCGGGCTGATTCCTATCTTACCATGACGTGCTCTAAAGCTAGCCAATGGAAATCGCTTCCTTCGTGTTGCTCGCGCAAAAAACAAATGCAACGCAAGACACACTCGTCTTGAATCGAGTCGAGATAACGCACGTGCAACTTGGGAGTTGTACGTAAGCTAGCGCGTATACATAATTCGGCGGTTGCTAAAGGGTGACAAAGTTAAAGTGTTATAACGTTGTAGTTGAAGTTACAAAGTTACATTCTATTTGAATATCGTTGGCAGTTCTCTACAAATCTGGAAATTTACAAATAAAGTGATATGTTGGTTAATTCTTCGTTTGGTTCCATTCCTACCATAACTCACGCACACCCTGTAGATGAGGACCTCTTGCTAGAGCTAGTCCGGACACCAAACACGAGATCTTATAGGTCTTAAAGGCGACGTCTTCGAAGGAGAGGAGCGTTTGTGTACCCTTCATATATGTGTGTGTATATAGAAAAGCTGTTGTATGCAACTCTTACATATATTATAATGGTTACTAAGACACTCGTGAAGTTTTCGACCCTGGTTCACCCCCATTATTAGGTTCATTGCACAAACAGCTATTTTTAAAACGAGGCTTCAGTTTCTTCACTAGCATAACTTCCCATAACGTTCGTAAGCTATGTTTCGAAACTACACGCCTCCAGGCTTAGTTTGACCAACTCTGTGTTGGTTATGCAACAGGTGTCAGTAATCAGCCAAAGTCGACCTTGGCGAGTTACATGATACGTGTAATTTTAGATACGTAGTATGCCTCCAGCAGTCGCTATTTTTATCTAACACAGAAGTCGGACCAAGGAACCTGAAAAAGTATGAAAACCAACATTTATCGCTTTCGGGCTATCGAAGACAGATATACATATATTTTTACATTCTCTACTACGCATAGTAAGTAAAGGAATTTTTGTATTCTACCCAAAATGTTGACATTTCATAGGAGATAATGTTTTGATACTTCCTGAATAAAAAAAAAGGCATTTTCAGAAAAAGATTTGTGTGTGTGTGTGTGTGTGTGTGTGTGTGTGTGTGTGTGTGTGTGTGTGTGTGTGTGTGTGTGTGTGTGACAGCATACCTAAAAATGAAAAATTGGTTGAAAACTAAAGTTGGTATTTAAATTTAGTATTTTTCAAGGATGCGACACGAAGATTTTGAAGAAAATTCCTCTATCCTAAACTACCCTTTACATGGACAATTTTTCGAAAATTTTGACTTCTTCGGAAATGGCTCACATGATTTTGATTAAGATGTTATATGTTTAAAATATTTTTATGGTAAATGAAATGCGTATTTTGAATTTTCTGCCTATAGACCATGTAGTCCGGTTTACTCTTGATGATTTATGCATAACTGGTAAACCATAAGAGCTAGACCAAATCTTACTATACAAAAACTGTAGATCACGTTAAAACACACAAGTGCTTCCCAATGAATTCTTTTGTTTAGTGAAACATTTTGGAGATATTCCTTGTTATTTGTGTGAGTTTTGCAGTACTTACTTTTATCAAATGGAATGTCCTTACTCACTTTTTTTATCTCTTGGCCTTGCAAAGAGAACGGAATTTCAAGGCTTTCGTATAGCGACCAGCTTTAAAATATGTGACTAACGCTCAAAGCCTACTGTAGTCCCATATTCCTCTTGACGGTCTACAAGAAAATTAACAATAATTTCTGCAAATGTTTGTCTCGACTAACATGAAGAAAATAGAGGAATAAGAGCTTTTAAGAATAGTAGATCACCAGGTTATCAGAGAAGGTATTTATTCCATCTAGAATTCACAGGAACACAGACCTACTGAATCCTCCTCCCAAAACACTTTTAGAAATTGTCCATATATGTGTTGTAGGCCTCTGATGAGAAAATGTCTGAGGGGTGTTCTGCTCTCTGGAGGGGAAAGCAGTAACAGCAACACATGACAGCCCATGTTGATGTCATACATAGATATACTGATGTACTTTTATGACGTGGCAAATGAGTTACTAGGATCTGCACGAGTGACGTCATGCAAATTAATGCTGGGGTAACGTTTCTGTGTCTTACTTGAAATAAACAAGAAACTACTGATAATGCGAGCGGGTACTACACTCAATCACACACTGTTCCGCGATGTTTACTACACTACCAACCGTATTGGCCTTGATTGTCGAGCGCTGCGTTCACTTGTTATCTTGTTTACTAGAAGAGCGAAATACTATTAACTTGGGTACATTCAGTAATGCAACACGAATGATCTCTCGCGCCTTGTATGTATGACATGTTGCTGTTCTGAAGACATGATTGCATCTGAACAGAGTGTACTGTATTTGACTCAGGAGTTTAGCTATGACCTTATAGTTGACACAAGTGAACCTATTTTCCTCTCGCTCTGACGTTTTACACCCTGCTTCAAAAGTGACTTATTTCTTCTTTCCCGGGACAATAAATATTACGCGAAAGAGCATCACTAATACATTATTTTACCGCATAAAACAAAGCAATTGTGTTCATTAGTGCAATAATATCACTAATGAATTATGTTTATTGGAGACTCAAGAAACCATACGATATAATATTGGAGCAACACTGGCACTGCTTGCAGTTCAATTGCCTCATAGACAGTAATTTTGAACGGCTGGTGTTACTCTACATCGTACCAAGAAGTTCCCCACTCCACAACACGATTGCACGTTCAAGGCCAAATGCGTTCTACTGACCATAAGCTCACGTAAACAGCTGGGCAGATTTACATTCTTTCCACGCGCCTCATGGCATTCCCAAGTAATACTAACCTGATACTCCTATCGTCCTATAAATGCAAAAGTGAACTTCGACTATAAACCACAGCGCAACTTCCAACCATTCGCCACGTTTAAATACACTCCTCTCACAAGAATGTGACCGTGAGAAATTTCTTTGACATCAACAAGTCTAGCATTCTCTGAAAAACATTACGGCTAGAGCTTCAACATATCGACAAGGTTTAAGCCTCTTAAAACATACGCTACGGAGATACTGTGGTGATTTAACAAATATTTTCCCACATTTAATACACGCCTATCCACATTGGGATATAGGAGTCTGACACATTCACATAATCTATGAAGAGCATTGGGCCCAAATGACTGTTGTCGATGGGCCCTTAAACACCATTCACTCACTCACTCACTCACTCACTCACTCACTCACTCACTCACTCACTCACTCACTCACTCACTCACTCACTCACTCACTCTCACTCACTCACTCACTATGAAGAGCATGAACTACGCAAATGACATGAATGGTTTTTGGAAAATTCACGGAAAGAACTACCATTTGGCTATATCTTATGCATAGTTTCATTGAATAACCTCACAATCGTTATATTATTTGCCCAAGATAGGTCTTTACACTTCACTATACGACTGCTTTGTCATTTTTCAATTCGCCGACAATATTATTTCCTACTTCTCTGAAACTTGAATCTTGCGGTCCACCGATGCTTACCAAAGCTTTTCATTTTCTAAATAATACTGCGAACAATGACTGCCTTACACTTGAAGGCTTGATTAACCTATCAATAATCCACACAAGTCGCAGCAACAATATCTCAGTTTTCGATGAGTTACTTGTGAACGCTGATCTACACTGTTTTTTCCACACACAATCACAGACAGACAGACAGACAGACAGATATACAGACAGACAGACAGGTATACAGACAGACAGACAGACAGGCAGGCAGGCAGACAGGCAGGTATACAGACAGACAGGCAGGCAAACAGACAGGTATACACACAGACAGGCAGGTATACAGACAGGCAGACAGGCAGGTATACAGACAGGCAGACAGACAGACAGACAGGCAAGCAGGCAGACAGACAGACAGGCAGACAGACAGGCAGACAGACAGGTATACAGACAGACAGGTATACAGACAGACAGGCAGACAGACAGTCAGACAGACAGACAGGCAGGCAGACAGACAGGTATACAGACAGACAGACAGGTAGGCAGACAGACATACAGACAGGCAGACAGACAGGCAGGTATACAGACAGATAGGCAGACAGACAGGCAGGTATACAGACAGACAGGTAGACAGACAGACAGACAGACAGGCAGACAGACAGGCAGGCAGACAGGTATACAGAGAGACAGGCAGGCAGACAGGCAGGCAGGCAGACAGACAGGCAGACAGACAGGCAGGCAGACAGACAAGCAGACAGACAGGCAGGCAGACAGGCAGGTATACAGATAGGCAGACAGACAGACAGACAGACAGGCAGGCAGACAGACAGACAGGCAGGCAGACAGGCAGGCAGACAGACAGACAGCCAGGCAGGCAGATAGACAGACAGACAGTCAGGCAGGCAGGCAGGCAGACAGACAGAAAGACAGACAGACAGACAGACAGACAGACAGACAGACAGACAGAGCAGTCTGCTCACTGAACCCTATGTAAGTGTGTGAATTCCTCCACTATTCATTGTGTAGAAAGCCTTTCTTTTCTTCCTGTGTTTCTATGCAGTATTAATGAATCAGTGGAGGTCAATGTAGGGTGTATGAAAACTTCCATTGACCTCGACATGAGTAAATAACCTCCGTCCTTGGGATGTGAGGCGAGCATGTTGACCAGCCGGCGCCTGGTCGTTCTTAATGTTATTAATTAATGGGACTTTTACCTGATATTGTTTTCTAATGATCAATAACTGGATCCTTCGACCTTCGCGGAATGCGCCATTGCAAGGTCGTAACTCCCTAAAGGAAATAATAAAAATATTATAATAATCTGGTGTAGAACAAGTTATCAGCGGTTTCATTATCTCCTACGCCAAAAAGAAAGGAACAAAGAAGATTACCGCAGTATTGAACACCCACCACAAAACTTTCTCTACTACAGTGAAGCAAGCATTTCCATTAAAAAAAACTGATATCGATATTTCAACAGAAAGTTTATTTCAAGCCCTCAGTTATGTTATGGAAGTAAAATGTTTCCAAACATTTAACACTCCCTGCTTCACTAGAACCTCTCTAACCAACTGCTGTCGTGGAATAGGTTACTTTATGATGTAAAATAGTTGCTTATTTAACATTTAACCTTAATATATTGGAAGATGATTTTCAGATTTACATTGTAACAGAATGAATTGAATATACTAGGACGTAACGGAGTATAATGGTTAGAGTATTTATATCGCTCTTGAATTGCACACAAGCTGTTTGACATCACTTGAAGGAGTACATTAGCCAATCACGGGGAAGGGGAAGAAAACGCAAAGCGGAAGAATGCTTGTCAGCGGTAGAAGGTCGTTTACTCAGGAGAATGTCTTTGTCCTTGAACGCGCAATCGCACTGTAAAATGATGAACTCCTTGGCAGGATGTAAACAGAGTAGCATCAGCAGTTCAAATTATTGTGTTGGTCTAGAATCTAGAACTGGACCGCCCAAAGCTCGTCCCGCGGGCCGTGTCCGGCCCGCCAATGCTTTTTCTTTGGTCGTACACCTGGTCAAACCTTAGCTAGATTTTTTAGTTCTGCGAGAGGAAATTAGCAAATTTCTAGAAGAGAAACGACATGCGGGTGAATTGTTAGACTGCGCATATGGCATAGTGGCCCTGCATGTGAAAAACTTCTCTGGTCTAGACCACTCATACTATTCAACCTTATGCGAAAAAGCGGTGGGGCGAGTTTGTCTCAAGTGCTTTTCGTCGAGTTGTGACGCATTCATAGGACTCGAAAACAAACCTCCCTAATGCTTGGTTACCTGAATAACTGAAGGCGAAATGCTCCATAGACAAAACAAAGGACGTCAAAGTGACGTCATGAGAACGTAAGAGTCAAGACTGGGCATCACTGGCCTAGACAAATGAACTTGTGTTTGGCTTCCTATTACGTATGTGCTGTATTCATATTATACAATGTTTTGTAATAGTGACCTCGTTTGCATTGCAATGAAGCCATAATAAGCAACCATGCTCTGAATATGTAACTATGAATAGTGTCAACAACGTTATCTTCCCAGGCTTTTATAACTGAGCAATTCAATAAGAAACTGGGACGATTTTCCATTTTCGTCACCAAATAGAAGTACTACACTTAAAAACTTGATATCCACGCTTCACGACAATATGTTTTGATGCTCCCTGAATCCATGTTCAGAAGTTCCTTCTGTTCACAAAATGCATAACTTCAAAACGAAAAGTCTGATACATACCAAATTTGATGTTCCAGATCACGAGACGAATATTTTCAAGAAAACACTTTCACTCCAAACCATCTCTATGGAATGTTTGTCATTATTTTGTTATTCAACAAAAATTCTGATTGTGATCAACTGATCAATATACCCCATAGTTAAGACTTGATTTCCCCTTTTGTTTAATCAATTTTGTATACGTGGGACATGTAAGACACAGACAAAAGTCTACTACACAAAACATGTATAGCTCGTTGAAACACATTTGTATCACACAGGTACATTTTTTGTAGCATTAACCGTTTTCAAGATATTCGCTGCTGTTGTTTGAATATGTATATACTTTGTTTTAGGCGTGCTAAATCGCCATTCTTTGTTTCTGAGAGTAATGTAAAGAGTGAAATTTCAAAGCCAGCACCCAATTGTTAAATATTTCACTGTATCTCCGACTCCAGTGTGTCTGTTGCAAAGAAATGAACGGTTTCCCCGGGAACATAGCATTTCTTACCATTTCTATGGCACCTTTTGACGTCATGACTTCATTTTATTGGCTTGGAGGTGCTTTCTTATGCTGGGTATCGGGTCAATGCTAATAGTTTTGTCAACTCATTGACTAGCTGTCAACAAACAGAGCCAGAAAGAATGTTCTTAAAACTTCCTCCTTTCCCGCAGCGCCAGCTGATTGATATCTTAAGACAAGCCCTATTAAAGCCCTTAAAGACGATCAGAAATCTGCTTCCTGTTGGTCGAGTACGTATCAGGAAATGTGTAAATTAGTTATTTATGATACAAGGGTTAAAAGGAACATTTTACTTTGTGAGTAGGTGTGATTCCAAAACAAGGCCGCAGACCGAGTTGAGGAAACATGCGAACAAAATAAAATCCTTTTAGCCCCTGCATCATACACTATTTTTAGACAATGGTGAATATTTATAGGTATATTATATGTTTTGCATTACTATTTTACCTTTTTCATGTCATGATAGTCATTGAGCTGCGCTGTTCAGTTGTTGCCTTTCTTAGCATCAGTGTTAAGAACACGATGACTTTTACAAAACCATAACATTCTCACAAAGAAGGCAGTGGAAAAAATGTTTTTTTATCTTGTACCAGTCCAGAATGTGTTGTATGCAATATCGTATTGGTTTCTTGATTTTATGAGTAACAATTCTGATTTCAGTCTCTCCGCTGCTTGTAAAACTTCAATAGGTTCAGCATAGTCCATATTCACATTCAAATGACTTGCCTTTTTATATGAGCATTGTATAACTGAGATTCGTGACTTACTTGAATGAGGCCATGGTCACATTCTGTAAGAAACCAAACTTGGCATTATCGGAGTGTTAAAAGCTTCTGAGCACTGAATGGAAGAATTTTGTACTTTTAACACTGTCGTGAACTGCTAGAAGTCCGACTTTTACTATCAACTGTGTAAAAAAGCTATTTTTGCACACATTTATCTCGATCAACAAGAAGTACACAGCGCAATAAACCCTTTAGAATAATTTGTAGAACAGACAGAGAAAGCCGTGGATGTAACGCTAAGGTTTTTATATGTTTATTAAGGTATAATATATTTACTGTGGCTATCCCATTGTGTAAAAGTGTTGAAACCATTTATCAGACTTCACCAAGCAGAACGTTGTGAAAATCGCTCACTAAAACTCCACATAATATTCAACGAATCAATTGAAAACAAATTGTCAGAGAAATTATATTCTGATGTAACAGTTCTTATGTTGTAGTAGTCTGGGTTATAAAGTGATGTGTCTTAACACCTATTGCATAGAATATTTAATTTATTGAAAAAAAAGAAACAAAGAAATTACGTAATTATTTGTAATCAATCTAAAATGGTGATTGGCACAGAAACATTTTCAGATTCATCTTTGGAATTCTAAATCAATTTTATTAAAAAAAGTGTTGCATACATTGATGTAAATGAATTGATGCACATCTTTTTAAACATAAACAATGGTTCCTTTTGCAGTGATGTTATGGGCAAAGGGAATCAGAGGTTTGGGTAAAAGGAAAAAATGAAAAGACGAATAGTAAATCCCTATAATAGTGATTTATACAAACTAGTCCATATTAGCTATTTAGAATTGTTTTTACATTAATAATACGATTAAATCTTGATATTGCAAATGAATTCGTGCAATTGATCTTGTTATTCACCCATGTACAGAATAAACATTCTTGGAGTGATGACATTTTTTAGAACATGTTTAGACATATTTATTTTAGAACAAGGAAGTTTGCAATGCCGAGCAATAATTTTAAATGTAAACCTGGACTTTAATTTAAAGTAACAGAAACGAAAGAGATTAGTATATTTTTAAGTTATGGCATAACTTGCATGCTTTTTGAAATATTGCACATACATAACAATCTATTCCACAATGAGATTCATGAGCCCAATCATTACATACTTTGCAGTGAATCCGCAGTGATCTTCTGTTCTTTATCCAGAATATACTTGAACACTAACAAGGCAGGACAATGTTTGGTCAGTAACTGATTCAACAGGTTTCAACGTTCTCTCCCCCAATGTGGTTCTTAAAATCTGTTTTGTATGGGAAGTGGTAGCAGCGGATGCTGTTAGCTGAGGGTATTACAAGTGATGGAAGTCGAAGTGAGCACCACGAAAATTTTTCCACGTAAATGGTAGTTTGGAATGCGGAACTTTATAGAAAATATTTGTGTCGCATCCTGGAAGACGCTGAACTTAAACCTCAATTTGGCATTTTCTTTTTACAAGCTTTTATTTAACTTGCAATGTTTGATTCGGGTCAAATCTTGCAACTGAATTTTTAAGCAGTTATGCTCAACCGATTGTGTTGAAATTTTGCATCCACGTTTAGGTTGGATTGCAATGCATGGTTAACTATTTAACATCATTCTAAATCCAAATTACGGACCATCCAAAAAGGCGGTCTAGTTATTTTTACTTTCTCTACTGGTAAGTAGGGAAGTATTGTATTCCACCCAAAAATTCGATGTCGAGATTTCACCGGAAATATATGTTTTGAGACCCCCTGAATTCAAAAAAAGCATTTTTAGAAAAAGATCCGTGTGTGTCAGTCTGTGGACAACATAACTCAAAAGCGAAAAGTAGTTTAAAAACCAAAGTTGGTATTAACTTTAATGTCTTTCAAGGATGCGACACGAAGATTTTGAAGAAAATAGCCCCACCCCAAACTACCCTTTACATGGAAAATTTTTCGAAAATTTTGATTTTCTTGAAAATGGCTCTAATGATTTTGATTAAAATGTCATATGTTTGAGATATTTTTATGGCAAATGAAATTTATATCTTGAATTTTCTGGCTATAGCCTCTACAGTCGTATTTACTCTGGACGACTTTTGCATAACTGGTAAACCGTTAGAGATAGACCAAATCATACTATACAGAAATGTAGATCTTGCTAAAATACACAGTTTATGTTCGAATACATTTTCTTGTAGGGTGAACCATTTCGGAGATATTCCTTGTTATGTGTGTGAGTTTCGGAAAACACAACTTTCGTGAAGTGGAACATCGGTGTTCATTTTTTTTATATGTTACGCGTGCAAAGAGAACGGGATCTCTAAGCTTTAAAAGATTTGACTATCGCACAAAGCCTACTGTATTCTAACATTCCCCTTGCACCTACAAAGAAATAAGCAATAAGATAATTTATACAAATGTTTATCTTAACACGAAGAAGATATAGGAATAAGAGTTTGTAAGAATGGTTAGTACAAGAGTAGAGAAAGTCATGTGAGTGCAACACATCAGATTTTTTCTGTATCACATGACTTTTTTATCTTACGTAACATTCAGTAGGAATGAAAATACTTTTAACGCTCATATAAAATTCAAAACATTCCACCTCTGGGTATGAGGGTTGCGTATCTGCCTCACATTCAAGAGATCCTCAGTTCGATATCCCGGTTAAGCTGTTACCCTGATAAGGTTTTTATCGGGGGTTTCCCATATCCTGCGAAGATAAATGTCGGGCAACTTTAAGCTCTCTGGAACCCGGGCTCATCGTCCGATATGACCTATCAGCTTAAAGGATATTAAACTTATAATAAATTATATATAAAGGGGGGGGGGCCCTAATGACCTAGCTGTCGACGGCCCTTAAACCCTACTCACTCACTCACTCACTCACTCACTCACTCACTCACTCACTCACTCACTCACTCACTCACTCACTCATATATATAATGGCAAGATCTCAAACATATATTTTATTAAAAATTAGCCACAAGTATTTTAGAAAATACCAAATAAAGAATTGTTTGGGTGGGGAATTTTCTTGAAACTCTACATCGTACTTTTTTTCTAAAACTATTTTTATTTTTTATTTATTTTTTATTATTATTTATTTTTATTTATTTATTATTATTTTTTTTTTTTTTTTGAGCTGGGTTAGGAGGCCTCAAAACATATTTCTAGTGAAATCTTGACATGTACAATCATTTTTAGGTTCATAGAAAATCTACTTTCCCTACTCACTAGAGACGTGGTGAATGACCTTGCTAGGATCTGTGCGAGTGACGTCATTTTTTTTTTTTTTAAATTAACGTCCTCCAACATTGTGTCATATCGGACGAATGAATGAAATGGGTGAAATGATGCTCAAATGAGCCCGAGTTCCATGGAGTTTTAAGTTACCCGACATTCGTCTTCTCAGGGTAGGGAAAACCTCGGAAAAAACCTTGCCCGGATAACTTACCCTAAGCGAGATTCGAACTCGCGACCTCTTGAACGTGAGGCAGACAGCTAACCATCACGCTACCGAGGCGGGCAGTGACGCCATTCAATTGATTTGGGGGGTTGGGGGTGGGGTTATCGTGTCTTTCTTGGAAATGAACAAGACACTGCTGATAATGCCAGTTAGTGATCACCTATTGTTCCCGATGTTTATTTACTACACGGAAGTCGGAGACACCCCTATGTCATAGATGCGCAGTGTTTTATGGACGAGTTCACTGTTGTATTTATATCGTCCATTCCCACGTCTAAAACTACCTCTGCACACGTAGAAGATAAATAAAAATAGCGCATTAAAACAAATTCGGCCAGATTTTATTATTGATAGCAAATATATGTAAAATAAGTGTGTGTACGAGTAATTTCTTGAATAATTTGGGTATTAAATAGACATGAGTGGACGGTGCGGTTGGCCGATTTTTTACAGCTTAGTCTAACCTTTAGCTATTATTCCTCTTCGGTTTTCATATTATACCCACTCACACTTGCAGTCCTGCCTACCTCATTGTTCTCAGAACCTTATATGCAGGAAGGACTAATATAGAAGTACCCGATGCGTTGGCATATTATATACTAGTCAGCCTTGGAAAACAAAAGCAAAGCGCCTCATTACTTCCATGCATGATAAAAGAGCATAGCCTGGCGTTGTAAGGAAAGAAGCCTCTAATTATATGTGTGGAGCCTCCGCATATCTTACCAAACAAGAAAAGCGGCTATTTACTGTTAACTTACTAATTACCTATACCAGCAATATATCACCATTCCTAGCATTCTGTAACTCCGAGAATTATTACGTATTGCATTCTGGTGTTATCAGTTATCACATCTTGACATAGGATAGATAGCACTAATCACTGTTGATGACACCTCTAATGGTAATGATGGAATACCTTCGGAACACTTATTGAAGTCCGTTTATCTGCCTGCATAGTTAGCTAATGCAACGGCTTCATTGTATATTGAATATTCGAAGTTGGCTTCGAAGACCAGGGGCATGATTGAGGATATTGTAGTAATGCAAATTGTTATTTATACCTACTATAGGTATACAGGTGGAATAGCGATGTCCAACCCTGTCTCTTTGGAGACGTTTACTTAATTAGCGCCTATTCCCATTCCACTGGTTCAATCGGAGGGTGAATCAGCTCTCGTCTGTGGCATGTAGAGCTCACAAACACAGTCAGAATCCAGTGATGAACACAAACAGGCGCTTCCATGGCAGTTTCTAAGCCAACCTATAATTTTCTGCGAAAGCTCTCAGAAGATGGGAATCCTGTTGAAATACACAATTTATGTCAAATACTTTTTTGAGTGAAACATTTCCGAGATACGTATTCTTTGTTATTTTTTTTAATGTGTCAATACGTATACTGAAACTTTTCTCAAATAGAAGCACGTTATTCGTTTTTTAACTCTTGGCCTTGCAAAGAGAATTGAAATTCAAAGACTTCGCAGAGAAAACAGCTCTTTAAAATATTCCTATGATTTCACCATCGCTTAAAATCTACTGTCTTTCCATATTCCTCTACGAGAAACCTACTAGAAAATTAGCAATTAGATAATTTCCGAAAATGCTTATGTCGATTAAAATGTAGTAGATCCAGAAATAGGAATTGGCAGGAATAGTGTGTATAAGAGTGAGTATAGCTCTACAGATTATGTTTGTGAGCAGAGTTTCTCCAAATTGAACTGTATTAAAAGTCTGTGTTGCGATATCTTACGCGACGATCACTTGGTGTATCTTCTAAGGCTATGCACTTCGACTTTGTCGCCAAATATTGATAAACTTCTTAAACGTAAGCAATACCAAAGAAGGTACTGGTAGGTCAAAGGCAACATACATGTAACAAAACCGCCACTGCAACACAGTTGAGTGTTAAAAGAGTAGCACAGTACGCACAAAGTGGAAGGAGGTAAATCCAACCTCCCCTCTTTCGCAAACGCTGGGCATCGCTGGGGTATAAGGTACTTCATGCACTAAGCGCTAAGAGAACATTCTGCACGATAAATGTAACAAATAATTCTAATGCAATTTTACTCACTAAGACATTGATTTTCATACCAGCATCTTAATTGCCATTATAGTGAAGCTTCATACGACTATTTAGGCTCAAACATGTGTCTAAGTTTGAATATTTATAAATTATTTTTAATAATCTACGTTTACCAAGTCAATAGGTGCATTGACCTTACCTTCACAGAGAAACAGCTGCCGGTGTTGACATATGTGCGCAGACATAAAAGCATTGATTTTATTCTGAACTCGACCTTGAACATTTGATTTCAAAATAGAGCAGTGAGTCCACAAGGTCGATAGTTTCATACTTTGTGACAGCTCTTCGAAGTACACCAGCAATACATTTTGTGAAAATGAGGTTATACAGTTGGATTTTCTCCAATCCTTGAACTGTGCATGCATTTTTCGCGTATGTTTCTTGATTTTTGTGGCGATAAGCTATTAGTCATATGGTGTACCTTTGCAGAAATATTTCTGGCACTATAAACAAAATTGCATCTCACTATCATTTGTGTCAGACATTTTTACTTTCTCTACTACGTATGGTAAATGGGGAAAGTATTGTATTCGACCCAAAATTTCGATGTCCAGATTTCACGGGAAATGTATGTTTGGGGCCTCAAGAATCCAAAAAAGGTATTTAAAAAAATATCCGTGTGCGTGTATGTGTGTGTGTGTGTCTGTGTGTGTGTCTGTGTGTGTGTGTGTGTGTGTGTGTGTGTGTGTGTGTGTGTGTGTGTGTGTGTGTGTGTGTGTGTGTGTGTGTGAACAGCATAACCCTAAAACGAAGTCGGTTAAAAACCAAAGTTAGTATTTAAGTTTAATGTCTCTCAAGGATGCGGCACAAAGATTTTGAAGAAAATTCCTCCACCCTAAACTACCCTTTACATGGAAAAATTTTCGAAAATTTTTATATTCTCAAGAATGATTTTATCGATTTTGTATAAAATACCATATGCTTAAGCTATTCTTACGGCAAATGAAATGCATATTTTGAATTCTCTGATTATTTACAGACTTTGTAGTCCTGTTTACTCTGGATGACTTTTGCCTAACTGGCAAACCATAAGAGATAGACCAAATCTTACTATACAAAAAATTTAGATCTCTTTAAAGCACAGAAGTTATGGCTATATGCACATTTTGTAGAGGGAACCATTTAGGAAATATCCCTAGTTATTTGTGTGAGTTTTGCAATACTATACCTTTCTGAAATGGAAGGTAGTTCTTCAGTTTTTTATCTCTTTGTCGTGCAAAGAGAACGGAGTTTCAAAACGATTTAACTGTCGTCCAAAGCCTACTCCCCTGCACCTACAAGAAAATAAAGGTATTTCTACAGATGTTTATTTCGACTAACATGAAGATGATAGAGAAATAGGAGTTTGTAAGAATAGTTTGTACAAGAGTGAGTAGAGAAAGTCTTGTGAGTGCAACACGTCACATTTTTACTTTTTACGTTCTTCGATTGAACGTACGAGAATAATCGATAGTTGCGCTTTCTTGTGGTTGGTGAAAAAACTTCAGTTTAATGAAGAGGTGCACCTTAATGAGGTACATTAAAGTGCAGCTACCAGTTAAAATTGCTACACTTAGGCATAGTGGAACACAGTGTTCTAATCAGACTTTCTGACGAGGGGGGGGGGGGCGGGACAACTTAAGTTTGTGTTGTATTTATAGCAATTATGGTAGTAACACCAGTTGTAGTTGCATATGTTTATTTCGACTAACATGAAGATGATAGAGAAATAGGAGTTTGTAAAAATAGTTTGTACAAGAGTGAGTAGAGAAAGTCTTGTGAGTGCAACACATCACATTTTTACTTTTTACGTTCTTCGATTGAACGTACGAGAATAATCGATAGTTGCGCTTTCTTGTGGTTGGTGAAAAAACTTCAGTTTAATGAAGAGGTGCACCTTAATGAGGTACATTAAAGTGCAGCTACCAGTTAAAATTGCTACACTTAGGCATAGTGGAACACAGTGTTCTAATCAGACTTTCTGACGAGAGGGGGGGGGGGCGGGACAACTTAAGTTTGTGTTGTATTTATAGCAATTATGGTAGTAACACCAGTTGTAGTTGCATACATAAAACGTAGCAGCGGCTATATGCAGTTTATTGTCTTTAAGAGCACCGCGAGTTTGAATTTCTGAGCAGTACATACATTGCATATAACTCTCCCAAAACTGTTTGATGCAAGTCAGGGACGATTTCTTTTCCATTTTTCAAATTCAGTTTGTAGTATTAATATTACTTGAAGTTGAAGCCTGAAATGCGAACTAGAATACATTGCTGTCATTAAATAATTACAAGAAAGAAGTATCGCTGTCGTTACTTTCTGTAACTTTTCGCTTTCCTGTCACAAATTTATCCATGCTGACGAACACTAGAATAGTGAGGTGGAAGAAACTGAACTGAATACTGCAAGCTCCAGTCATCAATACTGGCGTAGAACGGAGAGCCCCGACTGTGCGCAAGGCAAATTTCTACCTGTTTTGAAGTGCCCAACTGGGCGCAGCGCTCATTCCTGTATTTTCCTTCCCAGTTTTTTAGACTTAAGACTGTTTATGAACGTTGGCCTATTTGCCATTCATGTCACTCTTTCACTGGCAACCTCTTTGCGAATCAACTTTAATGATCTTCAGACAATTCAGTAACAGCTTTACGCTTTCCGCTATTAGAGATTACTTACAAACTAAGAACGGTTTCGTGTTTATGACTTACTTCATTACTGAATAAAATATGAGTATCAGTGTCATTTTTGTTTAAATAAATACGAGACTTACATGTTTTAACAGTGCACCTCCACGATACCCTTCGCTGTGTTCCTATTTCTTTGCGAAATGTATATCCATCTATAACAACCAAACTTTGTCCCCTTTGACTTTTCATAACTTGCAGAGAAGCGCTGAATCCATTGATCTACAGAAACACACACGATGGGTACATCATTTTATAAACAGCACACCATCTTATACACTCAGAACATTCGACAATCGTTAACTGCTACCAACCCTATAACCTATAGCCACAACTATTCTCGAAACAAATGACTAACATTATTAGTGCCACACTTTTGTTACACGAGAAAGACTCGCAAGTATTTGACGCATTTGTGGTATACCTGCTCGCGCGCAGTTAGTTAAGATTCGACCCTTTCGCGTGCATTCGGTACCCACCCGCACAGAATTGTTGGATTTGTGATGAATGCCAACCCAACTAATGAACCTAGTATTAACTATGTTAAGTAGATTTTCCGGGCTTGTGGGCCGTGGTCGAGTTGGATTACCTTCCTCCGACGTTTCGCTGGAAACTGCGTCCAGCATCTTCAGGGTCAACCTCTGTTATTTTGGTCTAAATTAGCGGCTGCACATAAACTAAAGTTCACTACAAACTTTCATATTGTTGTTGTTGTTGGGGGTTTTTTTTTGGACGCACTATCACACTCCTGGCAGGAGTAATCGATGTCTGCGTCGAATCGAAATATGTAGGAGAACTGAGAAAAACGTTGCATCACTAAAGGAGGATCGGAGCACAGATCATAGTTTCATTTTGCAGTTAACGAGATGGCGAAGTAGTAGCCGTGGCAAATCGGTATCCGCACTATATACCAGGGAGGAAATATTCCATGGGCCATTTCCATAACGCTTGGCTAGTCTGCTGATAAATTGCGTAACTGGGAGTGCGTGTGAGGGGCAATTAAGAAAGATGTGGTTGATATCACCGTAGGCACCACAATCACAATTTGGAGAGGCTCTTTGGCGGATTTTAAATAGGTAGGCCGGTGTAACGGCGACTCCTAATCGGAGTTTTGAGATCAATGAGATTGCAGCTCTACTGAGAGTGGATTTCTTAAACCATGGGTAGCACTCCGTTAGGGGAGGTGCGTCGGGATAGTTAGAGAGGTGTGAAACCACGTGGTTATATATAAGCCGTGCAGCATCTCTCCAAGGGAGGGTTATCGGTTCCATCGGTGCGGGGAGATGAGCCGCCTCTCTAGCCAGGCGGTCTGCGGTTTCGTTGCCCGAAATATTTGCATGTCCCGGGACCCACAAGAATTGAATAGTATTGCTGCGGTTAAAGTGTTTTGAGATTTCTAGTCGACACATCACCTCCCACCAATCCATCCCCGGATGCATACTGGGTGAGCTGATGCTTCGGAGGGCACTCAAAGAGTCTGAACAAAACAGGATCGTGGAGTTGGAAATTCCAAGAGTAGATCGTAGAGCTTGGTAGAGGGCATAAATCTCAGCAAAATAATTGCAGAACCCCGCAGGGAGAGAAACTCGTGCCGACGTTAGTGTTGTCCAATTTATGAACGCCGCTCCCGCACCTGTTGGGGTAACGGAGCCGTCGGTATATAGGTGGAAAAATGGTTGAGTCATGGATGCCTTGTGTTGGGACATGAAGTGGTGGAACCGTTGTGGAGTAGACGGGTCCCCGCGATGCAGATCGGCAGTCAGAAGAGTCGCCTGTGGTTGGTGGACTAAGTAGTCTACTAAGTATATCGGTAACCTGGGGAAACTGGGCATGCCCTCTAATTCTTGGCATTTCCGAAATACTATTAAGTAAACCAACGGATGGCGTGTGGAAGCAACTACTTGGTAAAGTGGTAAGCGTGTACTTAACAGGAGTTTCGCGTACAATGGCGTTTCTCGATATTGAAATAGTTTGGCTATAAATCGGACTGCAAGAACCACCTGCCTATGCAGAAGAGGCTGCATTCCCAGCTCCTTGAAAACCTTATTCATAGAAGGTTTGCCCCCTACCCCAAGTATGGCTTTGCCAATGCGGTATAGGACCGAGTCTATTTTCCTCTGCCACACCTTAGGAAGATGAGTAATGACTATCAAGCCGTAGTCTAATTTTGCCTGACATAAAGATAAGAAAATGTTGTATAGACTCTGGGGGTGTGCTCCCCAGCTACGGCCTTGCAAGTAGCGGAACAGGGTACTAGAAGCCAAGAGGGATGAGTGCAGGTGTATCGCCTGCGATTTCCAACTCAGGTTATGGTCCAGGTGTAACCCAAGAAATTTGACGGATCGAGCTAAAGGCAGCGGATTTTCCCCTATGGTCATATTAGCATGTAGCAGAGGTGGACCGCGTTTAAAGAAAATCGATACGCACTTGTCAGGGTGAACCGTCAGGCCAAGGTCTTTGAGCTTGCCAAGAAGGAGGTCTAAATCGTCCTGAAGGGTGGTCGGAGAGTGACTCACAGTATGTAGAGGGGTTTGGGAATATAAGACTAAGTCGTCGGCATATAAAAGTAGTTGGCTATGCTTAAATGGTAATGTACTTAATGTGTGAATGTAAAGGATAAAAAGGAGAGGACTGAGGGACGTGCCCTGGGGGAGACCTTGGGAACAAAAACGTGGGGATTGTAACGTATAGCGAGGATGAAGGTAAATGCAGCGATTTGACAGGAGGTTGATAAAAAGTGTAAGTAGGGAAGATGGGAAGGCAAAGTGACGTAATCCTTGGATTAATGGGCCAACAGACACAGAATCATAGGCATGTAATATGTCTAAAAAGTGGGCTAAAACCCCTTGGTTCTGATGCCACGAGACTCGAACGTCGTGTGTAAGTTGTACCAGATTATGCGTAGTAGAGAAACTCTTACGAAAGCCATACTGTCCCTTTGGCCACAGACCAACGCGTTCAAGGTAGAAGGATAGCCGCGAGACCAATATTTGCTCTAACAGCTTGCGCAGTACGGAGGCGAGCACTATCGGTCTATAGTGTGCTGCTTCGTCGCCCGACTTGCCCGGTTTGAGGATAGGGATCACATAAAATGTGTTCCAACCTCCGGGAATCGTTCCTGTGGTCAGGATGTGCGAATAGCATTCTGTAAGTAGGTGTAGAAGTTTGCTTGGAAAATGACGAATCATGTCATAGGAAATACCGTCTGGACCCGGCGTGGAAGAGTGGTTGTGTCGTTGGAGAGCCATTTTTAGTTCTTCGATCGTCACTGCGGAAATCAACTCTCGTCTCCCAGGAATACACTCCACACAACTGTCAGTTGTGTCCTCCACCTCCGGTTAAACTTTCATATTCATCTTTGTTTCTTATTAGTGTCCTTGGTAACATAAATTTTCACGATCGCTCGTTCTCATGAATACCAACATGAGATTATCCCAAGGACACTAATAAGAAACAAAGATGAATATGAAAGTTTGCAGTGAACTTTAGTTTATGTGCAGCCGCTAATTTAGACCAAAATAACAGAGGTTGACCCTGAAGATGTTGGACGCAGTTTTCAGCGAAACGTCGGAGGAAGGTAATCCAACTCGACCACGGCCCACAAGCCCGGAAAATCTACTTAACATAGTTGATAATGCCGGCCGTGAAAGCCTCAGAACCTAGTATTGTTTATTGTTTAGCTTACTTGCGATATGACAGATATGCTTACTCACAGCTCGCACTTGTACCAGGTACAGTCTGTATCGAAAGTGTTCCGTGTCTTCTTGTATTTTCAAGGAACAGTAATAGTAAATACTTTCAGTGAAAAGAAAATATACTTTCTTGGTAGGGAAGGAATTCTTCTTTGACGAGCCGGACAAATTATTTAATGAGAGAGAGGAAATCCCCCCTCCCTCCCGTCCCTCCATTAATTCGAACCCTGGTCGAGCATAAAGTATTTGCATTAGACACAGGATAAAGTATATCCAAAGCATGCTGGTTTATAAATCGAGAGAGAGTGTGTGTTTGGTTTGTTGTCTATGACATCCTTCAAATGACAAAGGTTCTGAAAGTAAAAGAACTCTACAATGAGACAGTCCCATAGGAAGATATATGTACGTCAGTTACCAATGAAATCAGCTGAAACCCACTGGAACGGAGCCAGAGGGACTGGTTGTTAACCTTGGTCATGCAGCGGGGAATCGAAACAGAGCTAATCAAAGAGAAACTGTAATTCCTTTGAGTGTATGGGCCGCTGTGCTGTGGGTGGGCTGTGCTTGCCGCTCCTTTTTTAGCACTGGTGATGTCAGTTCTCTTGGCAGCCGTCACACTGATTAAATAAAGGCACGCTGCATTACATTCATTTCCTTCTCTGATTGTAAAGAACAATACTTCGTCAACCTTGCTGTTATGTCTTCATTCCCGGCTTTTTCTCAATGGAGCTTAACTTTGTAAATAGATTTAATTCAGTATTTGCTACCAAGAATTACATTTACATTACATTACCGAACGCTACTACACTTTAATGATGATTTAAACGAAGCTTAATGATGTTAGCGAAATTATTACCGCACAGAGGTATTTTTAGACTGGCAAATTGCTGAAGCTGTGCTGTGGTTTATAGTGGAGTTCACTCTTCTATTTAAAAGACCATAGGGGTGTCAGGTTAGTATCCCTCCGACTTCCGTGTAGTGAACATCACGGGACAGTACGCGATTAAGCATAATTGTGCTACTGTAATGGTTAATATGCGCTTTACCTGGTTAATCAGAAACCTCTCAGGTAACACACACACCGCATGTATAGTTTGTTCTTGGAAGTCACTGAAGTTTAACATTGTACCAATGAGAGTATCACTTCAGCCAACGAAATCAAAGAAATCACAAATGACAAACAGTTAACTCCACGTGGAGAGAAATACAGCGTTACAAAATCTCCCGTTTTCTCTCTCATTCGGTTAGTTTCTCGTGACATTGGTCTTCTAAGAAGTAAATGTCCACACGTGGAGTACTTGGAGAAAACTTGGCAACGTTGCTTTTCGCGACACTGAATACCTTCTTCTTCTCAGCCATCTTTGAAGGGTCACATGTTAACCATTAGAGTAGCACAATGTTACAATACCTGCTCGCATTATCAGTAGTGTCTTGTTTATTTCAAGTAGGAAATAGAGACGTTACCCTCACGATCGATTTGCAAGACGTCACTTGCGCAGAACGTACAAAGTCATTCGCCACATCTAAATAGTACCTCTGTAGGTAATAAATGTATAACCTGACGTAGAGCGTTCTTGACTCTCCTTGGAAATATATCTTTACTTGTTTCAGTTATTGGAATCTCAATGTTGCATTTTGTCCATTTAACCTTACTACAGGATTGCAAAGACGGCATTTCTAGTAATATTTGGTTTATGATCATTGAAGTTTCTTTTTTTTTTTTTTTTTTAATCCACTTCTCTACTAGTACAGTAAGTAGGGATAGAATTGTAATACAGTAAAAAAGAAGGTCGATATCGAGATGTCACCGGCAGTACATGTTTTGAATCTAAAACAGCATTTTTATAAATTTGTGCGCGCGCGTATTTGTGTCTATGAACTTCGAAACTCAAAAAGGAAAAGCTGGTTATATACGAAGTTTGGTATTTAAGTTCAGCATCTTTGAAGGATGCAACACGAAGTTTTTCAAAAAATATCCACCCACCCCAGACTATACATTGAAATTTCATAGTATATTTTGACATTATCAAAAAGTGCTACTCAATTTGGTCAAAATACCATATGTTTAAGATATTTTCATGAGAAATGAAATGTATATTTTGAATTTTCTGGGAATGTTCTCAGAAGTCCTCTTCATTCAGGATGACTTCATAACTGGTAACTCGTAAGAGATAGGCAAAATCTTAGCACACAAAAAACGTAGATCTTGTTAAAACACACAATTTATATCAAATTCATTTTTTTTGGAGTAAACCATTTTGTAGCAGTTTTATTAGAGACTGTATCGCCAGACTGCTCGGGGTGTGTAAGATAAACATTCTAATGTTGATTTCGTCTGATCAGGACATGTGCTGCTTTCTTGGAGATTCCTTTTTATGACTCTTCCTGGAACCACCAAGCGGTATTACTTCAGGAAGAGATTGCTTGGAAGTTATTGAAACATGAGGGGGGTTCACTGACTGGATTAGCCTTCAAGGACATATGCGAGACCTGTTATTCCAGTGTTGACTTCAGTGCTGACCATCGTAACCATCGTAACCATATTTCGCTCAAGAGATGTAGGGGCCCGTACATACATCTGAAGAATGAAGCAGCTTGTTTCTAAGCCCTCTAAAATTATAACAACGGGCTAAATAGAGGCATCGAGGAGTTGATTTCACTTGTTTAATCAACTACAAAAATGTAAAGATGGACTTTTATGCAGAGTACAACGATTGATGCTAATGTTATATATTGCGGAATAAAAGATAGGAGTAAAATATAGTCTGAATATAAAACGTATGTGATTACAAAGGCAGCAGTGCTAAACGTAACGCAGTGTACGTTATGTTTAAACGGACTCGTCAAATCCACATCGAAGAAAGGACAGAAATTTGTTTGTGAATTATGATTAAGTATTGCATTTTAAGTGTTAAATTAATTTAAGAAGAAATAAAATATAGAAAACGACACAAGGCGAATAATTTAGCCGAAAAATAAACATCGATCTGTACCGCGACCAAGATATAAGAAGAATTAGAGTCGTCTAGCTCTAACTAACTGATGCTAAGCAAAGGCCGGTGCAAGATACATGGTCATACATATAAAAAATTACCGCTTCAAGAATCAATAATAACAGTCTAAACGAACCGCACATATTAATATGTAGTTTATGGTGGAAACAGTGTACCTAACACCCAGTGTACGCAGTGTTTTTCTTTGTGTTGATATATTAATCCTTACCAGAACATTTATTTGTATTTATTTCGTCAATACTAAACTCCTTAACAGTACACGTCGGGCATGATATATGTGCTCAACTGCTGATTTTTAATAGTCAAGGTAAATTAAACACAGAAACGGGAACCAATATTATCATAATAGACTTATACGTCATATTGAATTAACACTAAATTAAGTAATATTCACAAATCGAGCCACAATCCGCCGCATCATGGCAGAGGTTTTCAAAAAGTATATGCTTGAAACACAAACCTTTTTTTCCTTCTTTCTTATTTCCACAAAGTATAGAGACTGCATTGCAAAGGGATTTTCCTATACGCCATTAAGGAAAGCAGTTATTTATGAAACTGCGCAATGAATTAACCTGAAAATCTGGCGTGTCAAACATGTATCACACACATTTGACAGAAATGAAACTAATTGCTTAAGAAATACAGAATTTCCAAGTTTCACAGAGTGATCCTCCAAAACAACACACCCAAAAATGAACTTTGTACATGCACTTACATCTAGTTACGTGAATCGTCAATTATTTCCGTTACGGATTCACGATGCTCTGTTTTTGTGCTAAGCGACTCATAATGAAGAACATGCTAGAATATGTGCCACATTCTTGAGCACAGACGATTTGTCAGATCTGGCAACGAACCGACGACCTCCACCCGGGCCGACCTTCATGATGAAGCCAAGCCACGTAAGTGAATGCTTTTCCGGTGAATTATTTTGGTAGCTCGGGGAGGTTCATGAAGGGCATCATGCAGCTCCGTGCATCAGGGGGTATGTGAACCTCAGGCTGAAAACCGCTGAATCAAGCAGGTAGTGTGCTGACGTCACTGGCAGTAATTGAGGAGATAAGGAGAATAGCTGGAGAAAATGAAAACTTAATGGAATGGAAGACTAACTTCCCCCTAGCTTGGAAAGCTCTAGAATTAGGTTTGTATATTCCTAGGCTATTAGGACTAAGTCCCTCTAGCATTTTCACTAGAGTTACCTAATCCTACTTTTTCAAGCGATTATGAAAGGCTTATGAACGCTAAATTTCGTTTCACAAATTCGTGATGTGGAAGAAGGAAATAAGTCGCCGCTTTTTTATTATAAGGTAAGAAACGCTACTGTTTGCCAACATCCGTAATATTCTATTGCTAATTTAAAACAAACTGTCGTGTAATATTGCTCATGATTTCCTCATTACATTACCATTTTACTTACCGTTAATACAAATGGATGTTTTTTAACCAAGTTGTGTTAATCAAGACTATTTTACACATGTATCATCTGATCAGTCCAAAAAAAGAAAGAAAGCTTGAATTTTAATAATTGCAACTGTGTATCATGCTAGGTTTATCGTTTCCATTTTGCAGTCTGGAAGCTCAGGTTTTTTTTTTTTTTTTTTTCCCTTTTTCATTATCTGGTAAGGCCAGACTGTCGAATGTTCTCGTGTTTATCTGGACTCTTTCATAAATAAAATCTTAAATTCTATTAAAAATAAACTAAAATATATTAATTTCGAGAGACAAACGAAACCCAAGAATTACACGTATTTCGATCTTCTCGTGTTGCTATAACAGAAAACTAGCTTCTAATCTCAATTTCCGTTCATTTTGAACATTAAAAAATATACATTCTTCTGGAAAAATACACTAATTATTAAAAGAACAATTGTTAAAAACACAGTTTTCAAATTAAAATGGAGTGCAATTTTGACCACTTATCGATCGTAATGTGTAATAAATTATTTTTCAGCGATTTATGGAATACAGTTGGCGACGCTGACTAAACAAAAAATGACATATTGATGGTTTGTACAAAACAAAAGAATAACCAAGCAATAATTGGTATATGATCATTTAACGTCTCTGTGTATGATTTTGCATGTTTTTATCTTTCACTCAGAACAATCTTCACCCTTAGTACACATATCTCTTCTTGAGTTTTATGTATTTATCATCATGCAAGTGTATAAGTGAATGAGCTTGCAGCTTTCACATTATGGTATATCCAAATAGACGAGTAAAAGATACAATAACAATTTCATCTATCGTGAAAAGTGGGACAACTTAACATTATTGAAAACATTATCTGCAGTCTGGAAACAGCGAAACATTTTGTTTACTAATAGGCTTCTGCTACCCCATGCAGGCATTCACACCTACGACGAGTGAAAGTTCAAAGTAGGCCAGGTCTCGAAAATTGGTTTTGCCACGTGTCTATGTGTTTGTTATCAGCTACTGCTAATAACGAGGGGAGGGGTTGTTTTCTTTCCAAGCAGTCATCACGAGACTTGAGCAAGTAGCGTTTACTGTAAACATTCCTGACCTTCCGCTTTATGCAAGGCCAAAATGATGCCAAAAGTATGTTCATTAATTTATTTCAATAGACAGGCCAGAATTAAATTAATATAATTTCATGGCTAGACAACCAATGGAACATACACAAATAGCTCATTCTTTTGAAGCTAGCTCTCTACTGTAAAAGTAAACAATAAAGGAGTGGTAACAAGGGCAATCAACGACGAATTTTATATTTTTATTTATGGAACCATGCACAATAAAGGAAAATGGCATAGAAAATTATTTTTCAGCTTAACGTCAAGAAGTCGCCGCTAAATTCTGCGCACTCATACCCATAGCATCTTGTATAGTAGGAGGTTGGCTTAATTGGATCATATTTATATTTTTCCACGACTGAATTATATATTCAATTGATAGAAGTTATGCTGTAGAGTAATGCTCTTCCTGCCAGTCTTGAGGTTGTGTCGTTTCTCGTAAACAGGGCGAGGTATTTTCGTACCTGCCTCTTCAAGTTCAATGCACTCGGACATAGTCCACGAAATGCCGGTCAGCGGCAATGTAAACAAAACTGCCTCTTATGCGCACTCAATCAAACGAGTAAAGTGGCGTACAAAGTAAAAGTGTACCTATAGACGAGCAGGTAATTTGAAATTGTATGCAGGATTACTTGTATAACACGCCTTGCATGTAATGTTTCCTTTATCTGGACATATGCATTGAAACTAACTCCTCCACAACTATGTACATCAATTTATAATCGGAATCCTGCACTTGATACATACCTAATATATTTATTTCAATTGGACATCTGATCTAGAGTTAGGTTCCCTATTCGCAACTAGTAGAAAGTAGAAAGAGTACTATATTCCACGTGTGAGTTTATAACCTTTAACTGCCTAGTCTCTAAGTCGTTACTATTGAAAGTTGATATTTAAGATCTAGATTGCCACGCTTCTCCTCATTTCCCACACCTGTATTCTAACAATACAAAAGCCTGCTGAACAACGAGGCTAAATTATATCAGTATATTTTCCATATTTCACTAACAAAAGCGCAACTGGTCACAACAATGTTGCATATTGTAGGCTCAACTGCTACTGAGAGACTAGGCAGTGAAGGGTGACTGTGACAGTGTTTCTCAGCACATGGACCATCATTAGCGCACCCCTGCCCTTCTAGACCCGTCAGGAAGCAGCAAAATGGTCACGTTCAAACTGAAACCTCACGTACTGTGTTTCGTGGGAAAAACAGTTTCTGTTTATCCAAGGACGTAGTTCCAAAATATCTTGTGTGGCAAAAGGTGCTGAATTTGACGAGCAAATGGAAAGCACAGCGCCCGTCTGAATACAACACTTCGTTCAGCCGTGACAACAGCTTACCCCAGTGCCGAGTTGTATTGCATGCTGCAAAAGCAACTCTTGAGAGGCGCGAGTATTGCACTGTTTACTGGTGCGCACCCAAGCTTCTAAACTTTCATCTGACCATATTACATTAGCATATGATATGTCTTCAAATTAAAATGGAAAACATTTTCCATGTACTGTTCATAAATTTGTTCCAACAAATGATGCATAATAAAAATAATGACTTTACTTCAGGAAACGCCTCCCGGTTTTTCACAAAAAATAATTTTTCAACGGCGCTTTACTCACCAACGCAACAGTGTGGGAAGTACTGCGATTTGACGTTCTTTTTTTTTGGGGGGGGGGGGGGATGCCCTAGCGGGCTTTAACCGGGTAGATCACATCAGGCGATGAATAAATGAAATGCGTGAAATAATCCTCACGTGAGCCGGGGTACATAAAGCTTAAAATTACCCAACAGTTATATTTTCAACATAACAGAGAGAAACCTTATTCAGGCGACTCGGCAATCTCGGAACCTCTTGAACGCGAAGCAGTTCATGCTGTCAATAAATGACGCAGTTTCCAAAATCAGTTATTTTATAACGAAAATGTCCTCACGGGGAAAAAAAATTATGTTGTGTATCTTTCAAGTATATAACACGAAGAAAATCACCCCACTCCAAACCACCCATCACATGGAAAATATTTCGAGAAACGCCATCTACATCTTTATCTGTGAAAACCCTGTTAACCTACTTTTATTTGATTGAGTTTGTATAATTTTGCATGACTTAGAAATACTTTCAGATAGGCAAAAACTTTCTATAGAAAAAACCTAGAACTCGAATCACAGAATTTCTGTGAAATGTTTTGTAACGTTAGCCGTTTTCGAAATATTCCATGTTGCATTTAGTCAGCTTTCTGCGTGCCTGTGAGTGAGTGTGAATTTAGATCAGGCATGAACAAAGTCGGCTCAAAAGGATTACTCCACTAAAACGCGTTCTTGGCTTACTCCATCGGTCATCCCTCCCATTCAGAGTAGTAAAGAGCATTTGTTGTAAGTTACAAGAAGAGGAAAGTTTGCTATTCAATATGTGGATTTCAATTCGTAAGTATAAAGCGTTACATTATAAAACGCCATTAGATCAGAAGCATAAATCAAACTTTGGTGATCTTACAGATATTTATTTACTATTTGAAAAGGTACTTTTTGAATACTCGTATTTATAAACATATAAAAGGGGCGATGATTCCATTTTTATGGGTTAAGTTTCTTATTAATTTATTTAATACAAGCTATTGTATTTCGTGTTTCAAAGTTTGAACACAATATTGAGTTTAAAACCAAACAATTTATTATATTGATCAAATAATTTCAAAACATTTTAAGGCTAAACAGCAAATTAACTTTACTACTGTATTTATTATAAAAGAGAAACAATTTCGTATGCTAACCATAACGCAACGTAAGAATATTATTGAATAAGGTAAAGGTAGTTTATAAACTTGAAGATTATGTAATTTGTCTAAGCAAGTAGGTGGTTGTAATAATTATTGTATGCTAAATATGCTTAATATGAACAAAATAGTTATTAATAGCGTACTAATTATTGCTACCGCGCAGGTGGAACGAAGCCACCACTACACTTGTATCAAAACAACCTTCTTCACCAGGCAAGTTCAATCGCCGCCTCCTCTCGTACCCCTGCCTAATTTAGATGAATGTGAATTTGCCGCTGATGAAGACAGCTTTATATATAATTTGTGTCCATATTTACCACCTTTTAGAGCTACATTCCCTTCAGTCCCGTTCGCCATAAAAATTGAACGTAAATGTATCCCAATACACATGTTACACCCACACTTTGTAGTGAATAATGCAAGATCAGGTTTCAGAAAGAGTACAACAATAGTTATCCAAGATTGCGCTGGATGTGGAAAGGAAATTTCCAGGGGAAATGTCTACACAACCAGCGGAAGTTTACATACAATAGCAATGTCTGATTGTATCATTCAGCAGTTTCACTCGCCCACACCACGTGCCGCTGTATGTGTATGCATGCCTGATTTGAATATAAACGTGTTCCTCCTTTAGCCTGATGATTCACAAATTCCGCTATGTACACTAAACAGATGCTGGCAATAACGATGTACCTACCTCGCAGCTTAGCCGCCCATCATGGCGTCAGTTGCGTCATTAGGGAGAGAGCGAAAATGTTGAAGTAAATTAATGCAGGTAATATAAACCCATTTATTACAATTTTTAATTGAATACTGCATTTGTTAACACCATTTGTATTTTTAAATTTGTTAATTTAAATGCGCTGTATCAAACAAATAAACAAAACAAAGAAAAACATTAAACTGAAGCACAATTCATACTTTATAGTATAATGTGGGTATAAAATAACTTCTGGAAGTAAGATAAGTATGCAAATGTTCAGAAAGTATAGGGCTATTACACTTACTACAATATTGGTATATTTATACAGATAAAATTGAATACATTGAAATACCAAATAATCACCTGCCAAATATTTTATTTTAGTTTTTTCTGCTGTAAATATTACGGTTTTAGTGCTTTTAAGTTTCACAGTTATTTGTTTAAGTGTCGGTATTTCGTGTATTGTAGTAAGGTACCTACGAGATAGGTCCTTTGCATAAAAAAGGAATTAATAGCTCTCTTGAGCTCTCAGAAAAATTGGAGAGTGGAGAAGACCGTTTATTGGGAGAGAATGTGCCATAGCCTTCGGGAAGATAAGTACTCCTCCCTCGCAGCATCGTTCATATTAACGGGCAGATCGTGTGAGAGCAGTCTGGAGTCCTGCATTGTTGAGCGGAATGGCGGACAAACACCAGTTGTGGTGATTTGGAGCGTCATTGGTTACAACAGATCTCGCCTTCTATGAATTGAGGGCAAGCTGAACAGCAAGCGGTACACGAGGGAGGCCTAGAGACTGAGGTACTTCCCCTATTTCATGTACAAAACTTCTTGGAAGAACAAGTACCATTGCTTCCCGGGCCTGCATGTTCGACTGACACATTGCCCATTGGACATGGCTGGTCGGCAACTTGTTCGTCACGTTCCTCCAGTAACCAATGTCAATGATTTGTGGGCTCGCTCACCAACTGCATGGAGGGAGCCCCCAAGGAACATATTCCGAATCTTTTTGATTCCATACCACAACGTTTAACTGCTCTAATTGCAGCGCATGGAGGCTCCACCAAATACTGAATAGGTATTCGGGCACAAAGGCCATGTTCAGATTTGTAAAGTTAATCACTTGCTTATTGTCATGTACCAAATCTGTAGTATAAACTTCATTTCTATCATGCGTTTCCTTCGTGGTGTTCCAATTTTCATAAACAGTAATGGATATAATTAATAAGCCATAAGAGGGACAAAAATGTTTACTAGAAAAACGTAAAGCGAATTAAAAATATATGATTATGCCAAATAATTTTTATTTTCGCAGTTTAGCCGCTTCCGAAATATTCCACGTAGTATACGTAAATATTTTCAAATATGTCATCTCACAGAACAAGTTTGAAGGCTTTTCTTTCACCAGAGCTCGTTACTATGACCTCGAAAATCATAATCCCGGTATTTAATGTTAACAATGAATGCTGTTTAGGGACGTTGTGTGTTACGGAGAACTTATTACTTAATTTGAAATCATTCCTAATTAAATATATACCGTGCACATTGTAACGTGGATAGGAAATCTCTTTTTATGTGAATATTATTAATGTAAGATAAATAGTATGTAAACATGTAATGGCGGAGTAAGTGTGAGTACACATCAGGAAATTCTTTTTAAACCAAATGAGTTATAAACATTGGTTACGAAAACGAAGCTGTTTCTATAAACATTTATCTTAGTAATTGTAAACCCTCAATTGTTAATAATGTATAGGTATTTACACAGGATGAAAGGGAAGTTATTACATTCCTTCTAATATGTGCTTCATAGAAGCATTACAAACAAAAAAGTAAAATGGCATTTTGTTCTTTAATCAGCCGATTTCGAAAAAATAAATGGGTTTTGTGCCAAAGTGGATGCGTAATTCCACAAGTATGTACGAAGACAATAGTTACTTGTAAGATGCGTAGAGTGAGTGAGTGAGTGGTTGGGTTTAAGAGCCCGTCGACAACTTGGTCATTAGGGCCCAAGATGCGTAGAGAAATTTATTTCTGACATAGCTTCGCTAGTTATCATGGGACATCACACAAGGTTTCAAAATAATTAATCACTAAAAGAATTTAAGTAACTCGACAACGTTACGTTGAGGTTGGTCGGGGAATTGAACTGGTTTCTGATTATAAACACGTCGGTCGCTTGCAGGGTGGCGTAATTTTTTTGGCAGATAACGATTGTGATTGGGCTACACTCGCACAGCAAACACGGAAGGAGGCGGTATAGTATTTGTTTACGTTCACGAGACGCGTGGTAGCAGTAGTAAAGCGTGTTTATTAATGTGAAAGTGACACCCACAAATCTCCAGTGTTGCCAGTTTGTTTTCGAAATGGTCAGAGACAAAAACGTAATATACAAAATGTGTTCGAAATACCGAGATCTATCACTGGTTTAAATTCATGTAATGACTTCCCTTCCACCCTGTATTTTCCTCTGACGAGAGAAATTATATGAACGTTACACCTAAACTTTTTTACCGTTGTATTTCCTTGTTATGTTTAATCCTCAAAGCATCAGAATCAAAGTTGTTGCTTTCTATCTGGGAATTACGGTAAACTTCCGTTGGTCAACTGTTAACACTTTCTCCTTTACTGAAATTTTCCACAGTATTTTCTGTTGGGGACATTCAAGCATTGAAATAACCCACGTTGGATGCGTCTTCAAGGTGATACATGTTTTAATTGCTCCCGAATATATATGATTATTTTGATGATCTCTATGATATAAAAGATTATATAATTGACAAAAGTGTCATCATTAGATGTGTGGTTTTATCAGAACATATAGCCATTTAGACATGAATGGTTCATTAATTATTTTACCTCTCACAAAACTATTTTATTAACAAATTCTTACAAGATATGCTGCAATATTTAGCAAAGTAACTGCTTAACTGGAAAAGAGGGTTTTAGGTACGTAAATACTGAGGAAAAACCGAATTCTCCCACACGGTTTTGTCTGGAAAACTTACCCATGCAAATGAATCAGCAGATATCAAGTGACATGATTAATGACCTTTTATGACTCTGATAAGTAATGATATTAAGTTTTATGTCGCAAACAGAATAAGGAAAGCGTACAATATATCTACTTGTGGAGAAATTATCACAAATAATATCACAAGACGTCTGACCTAAGCGTCTAATGGTCTGGGAAGGTCACACCGTTGAGTGATATTTATCTGGATTATTACATAAATAAAACATGAATATAAATACTATATCACATATGGCAAGAAAATGTTATATTTTATAACAAAATATCCTAAAATACATTCCTTTCGATTAGAGTAGCTCGACTTACTTAACACTGCCAATTGAGGAAAACGAAACCCAAGAATTTTATGTATTTCGATTTTTTCTTGTTGTTATAACAAAAAACTATAATCTGAAATAAATCTTCCTTTATTTTTAACATATAAAATAACATTTTTTCAGGAAAAATACATTAATTATTAAAATAACAATTGTTAAAAACACAGTTTTCAAATTGAAATAAAGTGTTATTAATCGATTGTAATGTATAATAAATTATTTTTCAGCGATCAATTGGATACAGTTGGCAACACTGACTAAACAAAAGAATGACCTAGTAATAATTTGTACAACATAAAAGAATGAGCAGGTAGTAATTAGTATATGATAATTTAACGCCTCTATGTAGAAATAGTCGAAATAGTAAGTTCGATCACACGCATATTCAAACTCTCATTGATACTTCTAAACTGTGGGGAGGACAGGGAATATCTTCACTAGTGAAAAATTCCCACTACTCGGCCGGGAATTGAACCCGGGATTCCTTGCACAATAAGTAGGTGTTTTACCGACTGAATAATGACAGCTCTGTTACGTTCTGTCTGTTGTATAGGAGTACTATTGTTTTGTTTTTATACACTCATCAGCACTGATGATGAAATGTGGGCGTCAACCTCTGACGCCGTCTGCAGTCTCGTTCTGCAATCTCCTGCCAGTGGTGAAGTACGAGATTGAGTCTCAGTACGTACGTGGGTGCGGTGGTTGAAGAACTACTTGAAGTTGACCTGTTTCTGAATATTATCACTCGAAATTGAATCCACTGAATTATGTCTTAACATATGACATATCCAGGGTTTACGGTTTCAAAATAACTGTTTCCAAAATAATAATGCAAGTGGCAAGTTGCCGTGAATCACAGCAATGCTAATCGGAAGGTTTCCTGTAGGTGACAGCTAAATCTATATTACCTAGTGCGGTCATTAAGCGCTACAGCTGCCCATAATCGATCACAGTAAACACTTTTCAGGAGGACTAAAACACGCAGGAAAAGACGCGACTTGAAGAAATATACGCTCTTTTGTCAAGTTAAGTGGACCAACATGCCTACCCTTACCATTGTTGCCAAATAGATTAAAGTGTATCGAAAACACAATTTTCACTGTGTGACTGCTCAACTTCAAGAATTTTACTTCCTTCCTAAGTTTCAGAAGCATGGCTAAGTGACTTAGTAACTCCAACTACCTGACATTTAAGTGATGGTATTCCTGTCGATTTTTTACTAGAATCCTAATTAGCTTAGCGATACAAGGTTATTAATTCGCCTTTTCGTCGCTAATGACCTTTTTCTCAAGACAAAATCTTGTAACAATTTCATTGCTTCTTTTATTTGACATTGATATTAACACTCGGAAATGATTTATTACAATTATTCATCCATCCCCATCATTCCTTTATAAAATTATTCAACTTACCCGTGAGTAATTCCGGTGTTAGTTGAATTCTGAAATTCAGTTTTTGCTCTGAGGACAATTACGAAGTGAGGAATCCCACGTTCTTGGCACCTTCAGGAAATTTCCGCTTTAGGTGCGACTCAGTGGAAACGATTAGCTTCACCTCAGCAGTCATCGATTTGGGACGTTTCGATGCAGAAACGGCGATGTCATTACATTTCCCTGTGGTACTGTATCCTTTGCAGTTTGTAATGCTTTGCTTTCATTTGCTCCTTTTTGGGACAGCTCTTTATGCATCCGATGATCACTATCCACTTCAATGCTCTTACAAAGGCATCTCATTTCAAAATAGATAGCTAATTTTAATAAATAAGTATATCTCCTTGATTTCTTTGCTCCTGGACCACTGTTTCGCGACTTCAACCTTTTCTGTCACTTCGAGGTTACCTCGCTGAAAAAAAAAAAAAAAAAAAAAAAAAAAAAGGAAATAGTAAAATAAGCAATGAGGTTAAACCAGTTTCGTTTGTTTTATTCAATGTTTAAACTAGAAAATGAAACAATGTCGCAAATCCAAATTAACACCTGTGCAAGATCTGTGCAAAAAACTGCTAGTAGAAAATTTGATAAATTGTACCATTAATGAGGGTTTTAAGACAGAAATATGTGTATATTGAATTGAAGCTACAGTAATCTGCTAAATGAAATGATGTTATTTCTTTTAAATTAACTTTTAAGCATGTAGATCCACACATTCTATATCATATCTACACTACAGTAGTTCCATTACTTCTTTAAAACTAATTTATCCATCACTTGTTAAAAAGCACACACATACACAGTGTACATTTGACAAGAATGAGTGAACCACGCAGACCAGGTCAGAAATGTGCTCCATTAGCTGGGAGGAAAGCGGCATATCCTTTGTTTCTGTGTCAGATTGCTTGTTATGCTTGTTGAAAAGTTGTGTTTATAGCCTCTATCGTTTGTTTCTGTGGCAGATTGTAGTTGCATTTTTGTTATTGCTGTTTTGAAGCGACAAAAGCGACTGGTTTTAATGCCATTTTTATATACTTGTCAGATATACCGGCAGTGGCCTAGGAGAAAGGAATTTAAAATGCATCGCTTTTGCTCTTATTTCGTCGTATATTGATATTAGAATCTTGATTATTACGTGAAAACTGTGGGCCTTTATACTAGTAAATAACCACAGGACCAAAGAAAAGATACAATGTTTCAAGAGTTCATCTACTGTTATTACCCAAAAGATCATTCTGCATTCAGCTTTATATTATTTCTGAGTTTGGAAGAATATCGAGGTGGGGTTGAGGATATCCAAAATTTAAAAAAAAAAAAAAAAAAAAAAAAAAAAAAGGTAAAATAAAAAAAATCTGATGTGTTGCACTCACATGACTTTCTCTACTCTTGTACTAACCATTCTTACAAACTCTTATTCCTATATCTTCTTCGTGTTAGTTAAAATAAACATTTGTACAAATTATCTTATTGCTTATTTCCTTGTAGGTGCAAGGGGAATATTGGAATACAGTAGGCTTTGTGCGAAAGTCAAATCTTTTAAAGCTTTGAGATTCCGTTCCCTTTGTACACGTAACATATAAAAAAAATGAACAACGATGACCCATTTCACGAAAGTTCCAAGTTTTCCGAAACTCACACACTTAACAAGGTATATCTCCGAAATGGTTCACCCTACAAGAAAATTTATTGAGACATAAATTGTGTATTTTAGCAAGATCTACATTTTTTGTATAGTATAATTTGGTCTATCTCTAACGGTTTACCAGTTATGCAAAAGTCGTCCAAAGTAAATACGACTACAGGGGCTATAGCCAGAAAATTCAAGATATTCATTTCATTTGTCATAAAAATATCTCAAACATATGACATTTTAATCAAAATCGTTAGAGCCATTTTCAAGAAAATCAAAATTTTCGAAAAATTTTCCATGTAAAGGGTAGTTTAGGGTGGGGCTATTTTCTTCAAAATCTTCGTGTCACATCCTTGAACGACATTAAACTTAAATACCAACTTTGGTTTTTAACCGACTTTTCGTTTTTGAGCTATGCTGTCCACAGACTGACAGACTGACAGACTGACACACAGACACACGGACCTTTTTCTAAAAATGCTTTTTTTGGATTCAGGGGGCCTCAAAACATGTATTTCCGGTGAAATCTCGACTTCGAATTTTTGGGTGGAATACAATACTTCCCCTAATTACCAGTAGAGAAAGTAATAAATAAAAAACAATAAATAAAAAAAATCAGCCGATATTTCATTTCCATTTCTGTGAATATCAGGAGAATTCGTATTCGTTTTTATAGGGACATTTTTAGATGTGACGAATGCCTGAAAGTTGCGGTCGAGTTCACTTTTTGTATTTATAAGAACGTCAGGTTAGTACCCCTCCGACTTCCGTGTAGTAAAAACGCAAGAGAGCGTGATTAAGTACAGTGTCCGCTCGCATTATCAGTAATCAATTGTTTATTTTAAGTAGGAAACAGACGTTACCCCCACCATCAACTTTCATGATGTCATTCGCAAATCCTAGCGCGGTCATCCGCCACGTCTAAAAAATGCTCACTATGAATATCTCAATTAATTAAAATTAATGTGTTTAAAAACACCAGCAGTAGCTTGTTGACATAAATAATAATTACCAACTAAAGGTTACTTAAACCCGGGACATAAAGCACTTAGAATTCTAAGTCGCCCTTAGGGTATTTATCTCTGATGTGAGATTTCCTTGTGATCTACCGGGAAAGTACGAATCGGTTGGGGAATTTAATGTCATGCTGGCAAGTTGGCCATGGTAGCTTAGTGGTTAGAGCAGCCGCTCGATAAGCGGAAGATCCGTGGTTCAAATCCCGGCTATGGCATTGAATTTTTCAGTCCTGATTCCACCTCTTAATCAGATCCTATATTCAGAACCACAACTCAAAATTCCAACTGCGCAACCAAAATAAATATTGTGACGTCGGGCTCGGACGGACGGGGAAAGCTCGTACTTCATAGCACATGCGTGCCGGCGACCTGGCAAAGACGTCCAGGACCGGGCTGACTAGCGTGAAGTCTGTGTACGTCACTGTGAACATTCGAGGCGGCAGAAACAAAAGGGGTTTCGAAAACGTTCGCGAGACTTCTAGCTGCGTCATTTCCGGCGCACATATGTGGAACTCCAGAAAGGTCCGTGTGGTGTCATCCCCAGTATAAAAGAAGGCCAGAGAGGAACAAAGTGAGTCGGCTTTAGAGTTGAGCTACGGACATGAGTCGGTCAGTGTGTCAGTGTCAGTGTGGGACAACTGTGGGCGAGTGTCGTGTTGGCACGTCGTAAGGAGATTCAACGAACGTCGCGAGTGATTGTAACGTCCTAATACTTAGGGTATGAGAGCCAGAAGTGAAGGAAGACACCGAAAGGACTGAGCAAGATTATGAGAAGAACAGTTGTAAGTTGTGATAGGCCAAAAGACTAGACTGTTAACGACCAGAACAAAACTGTATTTAAAGTAAAATTTTAGAAGACAATAAAGTGATTGAAAAGTAACTGGACTGGATTTTTGTCCTGTAAGAAATGTCCTAAAGCAGATGATACAGTAAGGCAACTATGGGACTAAGTCCAGGTTAACGTAACGAAATGGGGTGGGGGAAGAAATCCACATAGAAACAATAAATATACAGTAACCTGGTTTCTGGCAAAACTTTCAGAAAAGATTTGCCTTGATGAATGCTAGAGAAAGTCAAAAGTGCATCACACAGCAGGACCAGACCATTAAAACGTCATTAAATGCACACACATACTACTTTCTATTGTTAATGCTACAAAACCGTTCACTGCATAGCCAGTGTGCAAGTTACGAGCCCCAGGTCACGACTGCGATGCACCATGCGGTGCAATCCACCCAGAAAGATAACTACAGTAGATAGCACGCCTTTCACACTGAAAGAAAGATCTAGAAGAACGTGCGCTTACCAGAATACCTAAGTGCAAAGCTTAATGACATGTGAACGCTGGCCAATGCTTGCGCTGGGCGCTGTTGCCAAACATACAAGGCGTGTTCCGGCGGTAACTTTGTACCTCCGAGCGTTTTACACGCCAGCCACGGCGTCACCCAATGTAATTAAACAAGACATTAAACATCCTTAAAAAATAAACGTTTACCCTGATGTTAAACCAGGAAACGTCATTTTCAATATCGTCCAAACCAGTAATTCGCTTTCCAAATTTGTGGGGCTTTACCAGGGATTGAAATATAGAGATACACTGCCCTTTTGTTCGGATGAAGTTGATTCTCTATAAATTGTTGACGCTGTGTTAATGCTACACCACAAGATTCTACAGGCAATTCCTGCATTTTTGAAAAATTTGAAGTTGAAATATCTTCTACACTGGAGAACTTTTTTAACCTTGTATGCAATGTTAAGCCACTTGCGAACACCTTGCTATTGATTTGGCTTCTTCTTTCCCTGTATTACATCGAAATGTGTAGTGAATCTGCAAATGTTTATCTCGATTAACATGAAGCAGATATAGAAGCATCTGCTTGCATAATAATAGTTTATAAAAGCTATATGAAAAGTAATAATAGTGGGTAAAAAGTCAGGTAACTTCAACCTATCAGATTTTTTTTTTTTTTTTTTTAAGCTATTTTCGAAACAGCCATGTTGCATTTTTAAGCTTGGGCTTTTATGTGGCCTCTTACGTATGAGATTATACTTTTTTCTGCATGGGTTCATTAGTTACATAAAATGCGAACATTGTGTATTGTTTTCCCTGTTGTGTGTGTAATTAAGCATACATTACTTAATTTGAGTTTACTTCTAATAAAAATGGATCGTGACAGAGAATGACAGAAGAAGCTCTTTTTATAGATTGTTAGTATATAACGGATAAGGTGGAGCTGTAATGGGTGGAGAAACTCGTATGAGTGTGACTCATCATGAGGTAGAGGTAGAGGAAGGAATTCCCTATGGTCGACACTATGGTTCGATAAGTAGTCAGCAGCCACATGGGTTTCGACAGTGATCCTACTGGCAGGGCTGGTAGCTACAAGGCCATCCATCGATCGAGATCAGCAGTTACAGTGCGCAAATCCCCCACACGACAGCGCTAACTCGTCCATCGCCAACACTTCCGACTCGGAAACACTGGATTGATAGGGAGGTGAAATGAAATGGAGGGATGGGAATTCTGGGGCATGTAATTTTCCTTCCAGTATTCGCCTGGTAACTGGGGAAAACCCCAAAAAAACTCAAGGGTGAGGAACGTTGGCTGTGGAAATCGAACCCACGACTTCCCAAAATAGAGCCACACACGTTACTGTGGAGCCATGTTGCTCGGTCACTAAGAGTTACATAATGGAATAAAATAGGAGTTCTGTTCAGTCAAAACAGTTATGTTGTTTTAGTTTACTGTAAAACCCGCCTTGAATTTCCATCGCATAACAAAACAATTTGCACTGTATTTAGTACCTAGCGCATTCATCATGTTCAACGAAAGCATTTTCATTAGCCCTTTTAAGAGCATCGCAACCTATTTTCAGGAACTCACACCACTACACTTAAAGAGCCACAACCTTCAGTACGGTATAGTTTGTATACCCCTTAAACTCCTGTGACATGCAACCAATTACCGGCGCGCCATGCGGTGGACGGCAGTTCGGGAACATTCTCTACAATGTGGAGTTATAGTGTGTGGAGAATGTAAACCATCAGGTTTTTTCTTTCCCTTTTCCTTACAGTTTATTCCCTTTCAATGCATCTGTAAGTAGACTTTTCTCCTTCCTCTGGTTGCAAGTAAACATTGCTAATCGTTAGGAACTATCTACGGATGGAAATGTTACAAGTGGGTTAATCAACTGGCAATTGTCACCATCATTACAACCTATTTCCTGTCGTTTTTAGATATTATCGGCCGGAAACAGGTGAAGTCGACTGTTAGAGGGTGTGGTCGCAAGTATCGATCGCTTACATATACGCCACAGTCACGTCTCGACTTAATCCCTGCATTTCCCCAACTTTACTGACTTCACGACTTCCACCTTGCTTTGGGCACAACGATGGTTTTCTTTTTCTTCTCTGTTGCTTTCTTCTTATTTAATGCATTCTTGCATCCTTTACACGACAGTCATTGTGGAAGAAGTGTTGCGCCCCATTTAAAAATTCAATATCATGATCACATTGGGAATTATTTTATAAATAAGAAATATGTGTTGCACTCACATGATTTTCTCTACTCTTGTATTAACTATTCTTATAAACCCTTATTCCTGTATTTTCTTCATGTTAGTTGAGATAAACATTTGCAGAAATTATCTTATTGTTAATTTTCTTATAGGTCCAAAGGGGATTGAAATTCCGTTCTCTTTGCACGACCAAGAGATAAAAAATTGAAGAACGAGCTTCCATTTGGGAAAAGTTTTGCAAAACTCACACCAATAACAGGGAATATCTCCAAAATGGTTCACTCCACAAAAAAGAAGGGGAAAAACGCATTTGGACAAAACTTATGTTTCTACGAGGTCTTATTTTTTTATAGTAAGACTTGGTCTATTTCTTACAGTTTCCCACTTATGCAAAAGTCATCAAGAGTAAACAGGACTACATGAGCTATAGCCACAAAATTCAAAATATACATTTCATTTATCATAAGAATATCTTAAACATCATTAACGTTACAAACATCATTAACAATGCTAAATTTCCAGAAAAAATTTAAAACGTAGCTTGATCTTGCCATATAATCCTAGAAAAAATTCGGATTGAAATTCCAAATAAATACAAAGAGATTAAATAAGTTACCAAGCCGTGCACACGGGAGTAACGCTTCCTTCACGGTCATTAGGTACACAGCTGAACGCTTATCACGTGTTGCAGTTCCGGCAAGGTCAAACTGTCAAGCGCAAACACTGAAATAGCTATAGCTGCTCTATCACTCTTCATATGGCACAAAGTTAACATTCCACGATTTAAAATCCCAATAATGGATTTACATTTGCAGTCATTACACTTCGAGTTACACTGATTTATAAATATCGACCAATAAAACAGTTTGTTTTATTGCAACGACGATAATTCAACTGCTCACGCCTGGCACACGCCAACACGTGCCATACGTAACACAGAACGAAGGTCAGAACAACCTAACCCTGTTCCCCTCCTTCATGCCCTGGCCGAAAAGAATAGGAACGGATTGTAATTGAAAACGTGGAAAAAAAATGTGAAAAGTGGGAGAGATAGAAGCCGGTTTAACTGACGCACCACACTATTGTTTCTGTAGCTGGGTAAGTGACTCGCTCTCTGCATTTGCGTTTATCTAACCGAGTGACCAAACTCTACGAGTCCAGCAGAAACGATCAGAACTTCAAATGTGACATAATTCAGTGTTGGAAAACATTTCTTTTTTTCATGTAATCTGTTAATTTGTGGTTACGCAGCCACACTCAGGTCATATTGTCCACGTAAGCGTGTAGCCCTCACTTCTTTGTTTCATTCAATATGCCAGAATATGTACAACGTGTTTACGTGTGAGTGGCTCAGTTGGTTTTTTAGACGCTGGCCTACTGATCTGAAGGTCGCGGGTTCAAATCCGGGCCAGATCAATGGGTTTTAAGTGTGCTTAAAAACGTCAGCTCCAGGTCACTAGATTTACTGCCATGTAAAAGAACTCTTGCGGGACGAAATTCTGGCACACCGGCGACGCTGATACGATCCTCGCAATTGACAGCACCGTTAAACAACAAAACAATTTAATTTTAATTTACGTGTGAGTGTAATGTGAAACTACCGCGGGAGCCAATGAACTAAGTAGTGACTGCGCGGCGTTTTTCCTATTCGCGTTGCTCTTAGAATGGCGCGGATGCGACCATACAACATTTCAAAAACTACTTTCATGAGCAACATTAGGCTTGTCATAGCTCCAAAGATGATTATTTTGCGAGCCTCGCCCGAGAAAAATATTAAATATGGGTCTATTTTACCAAGGTAAACACTACTGAGACTCCACTCACAAAATGTGCGCCTGATTATCCGATCACCTGTTTGATGAGCATGTGCCACATTATTTATATGCTTTTAACTCAATCAGTTTAGTAGCTCTTCATACAGAGCCATAAGAAATGCCTGCTTGTTGTGAAAGACGCCTGCGTAATTTTTGGGGGAAGTCTTCAAACGATGTCGGATGTCGTCTAATGTTTCTTCGGTAAAACTCCTACGCTGTCTGTTAGATTTCTTAGACTGAACACCTCCTGTGGCCTGAAATTTATTATAAAGGGTATGGATTGTTTACACCAGGAAATCTTGTTGCAAATCTTATTTTCACTTGACGAACTGACTTAATACATACAATCATAAATAAATACACGCTGCGCATTACTGAGACATAATGTACTTTGTGACTAAATGCGGGACAAAATAATAAATAACCCGATACTGCAGAGCCGTCTCAGCAACGTGCCTTTATTGCAGCAGTAGCACGGAATCATGTATCTATACGCCCAGTGGAAAACATATCGTACAGCCGGTTCTTAGTTCATTGACTCTCTCTGTTTCGAAATGGAAGAAGTTAATAACATGAAAGTGAAGTTTGTAGAACTTCCATTGAAAAGGTAAAGTACGCAACAGCTGTCAGAACCCGATACCACGAAATCTAAAAATCTGATGTGTTGCACTCACATGACTTTCTCTACTCTTGTACTAACCATTCTTACAAACTCTTATTCCTATAATGTCTTCCTGTTAGTTAAGATATAACATTTGCAAAAAATATTATCTTCTTGTAGGTAAAAGGAGAAAATGGGAATACAGTGGGCTTTGAGCGATAATCAAATCTTTTAAAGCTTTCAAATTTCGTTCTCTTTCCACGGTTAACATATAAAAAATGAATGGCGATGTTCCATTTGCCAGAACTATAAGTTCTCCAAAACTTACACGATAACAAGAAATCTCCGAAATGGTTCATTCTACAAAAAGATTTATTTACACATAAATTGCGTTTTAGCAAGATCTACATTTTTGTATAGGAAGATTTTGTCTATCTTTTACGGTTTACGAGTTATTAAAAAGTCATCCCGAGTAAATAGGACTATATAGACTACAGACAGAAAATTCAAGATGTACATTTCATTTGTCATAAAAATATGTTAAACATATGACATTTTAATGAAAATCGTTATAGCCATTTTGAAGAAAATCAAAATTTTCCATCTAAAGGGTAGTTTAGGGTGGGGCTATTTTCTTCAAAATCTTCGTGTCGTATCCTTGAAAGACATTAACCTTAAATACCAACTTTGATTTTTAACTGACTTTTTGTTTTTGAGGTATGCTGTCCACAGACAGACACACATAGATATCTTTCTAAAAATGCTTTTTTTTTTTTTTTTTTTTTTTTTTTTTTTTTTTTTAAATTCAGGAGGAATCAAAACATATTTCCGGTGAAATCTCAACATTGAATTTCTGGGTGGAGTACAATACTTCCTCTATTTTACTATACGTAGTACAGAAAGTAAAAATGAGATAATTATTTATATAGCGTACCATAGCTTAAAGATGAAAGGAAATGAAACGAGAAACAAGATTACATTCCTCTAACGGCCTGGAAACACCACGAAAAAACGAAAGATTAGGAGGGACGGCCCAACGGGAATCAAAGCTAGGACCTCCAAAATGTAAGACATGGACGTTACCACCTGAGTCATCCCAAAAAGCGAAAGTTATTTACTGAGAAATATTTAAGCTCGCTTAGTACACCAGGCTCATTTATATGCTTGAGAAAATGGCCTCTTTCCCTACAACCTGGTAAGAACACGCCCAAATTGGACGAAATGCTTGCCATTGCCCGTCCAAGTATGTGGCAACTTAGCGAACTGTGCAGTTTAATTATAGAGATGACTTTTGGCAAGCTACTGAATGGCCCAGACAGACACTTTGCACGCCTGACGTCTGTGACAGAGGTTTCCGGACCACCGAGATTCCACCTCATTAACTTAGATCATCTTCAGGACCTGATAACATTTTCCCACGCACTGACTCACTTCTGCCAACCTTGGCAGTGGCTCCGGCCTTGCTATCCTTTTTGAGTGCAATAATTAACTCATTTACAAGGAATGCTTTTGGAGCTCCCCGCATGAATTTAATTAATTTGACCTTTTTTTTTAGTTGGTTCAAGCCCCATTGTCGTTCTGAAGATTAGCATCATTTTATAATGAATAAGCTTTTCTAAGCTTATTTCCGTCTTTTTTAAGTTCAACCAGGCTAGTGGAAGACCGGCGGTTATTTTCGAGAAACACCCAAGTATGCCTTTATTGACGATTCTTGCTTTTTTTCCTGTCAGAAAGGTGCATTCTATCCAAGATTTCTACAAAAATATTTTGAGATCCTCTGATCTCCCGCACAAAATACAGTAAAACCTGACTAAACCGGACCCTCTATTTACCGGAAACCTGGACAGCTGGAAAATGAACCTCAGAACGGAGCCATTTCCTATGTTAAATAACACTCTAAATCGGAAAACTGCCTAACGCGAAACGGAATAGTTTTTCCGGAACAGTTTGCATAAATAACCTAAGAAGGATTTTCATTATGCTTAACTCATAGTTTCGTGCTTTGATAACGAACTTTCCACGACTGAAGACATTGCAAAGTATTGATTTCATACCTATAAAAATATAGAACATTCAAATTTCAGTCCCTTAAAAGTCTGTATCGTAGTATGTTACGCGACGATCACTTGGTGTATCTTCTAAGACTATGCACTTCGACGCCAAGTATTGATAGACTTCTTAAACGTAAGCAATACCAAAACGTCACTAATGAACAGATATTTATCGCATAAGATTTGAAAGTGCTTAGGTAAATCAAACGCAATGTACATATAACCAAATCACCACTGCAACACAATTGAGTGTTAAAAGAGTGGCACAATCCGCATAAAGTGGAAGGAGGTAAATCCAACCACTCCTGTTTCGTAAACGTTGGATAACACGATTTAGGAGTTGGTTGAAATTGTAAGAAAACAATGGGTAGTTTATACCCAAAATCTCCCGACAACTTTTGGGTCAAGCACTCCAACGCATTTTATATGTAAGATTTCGAAATCATCAGTCGACATTTTCAGGTTTGGTTGAAACCGTAGTAACTTACGCGTGTATTACAGGGAGAGGTTGTTTAATACCTCCTTTAGCACGTACTACTTGATAAAGTTAGGGGTAGAGGGAGAGGAACCTCCAGTAACAGGAGTACAATACCGCATGTAGACCTTAATGGGCCCTTTGTGCTTCCAACGTGAACCCTGAGTAAAGGGATGAAGGGGAAACCACAAGGGTGACCAGATTCGGACGACCATCTTCCTCTCCTTATCTTGTTTTTTTATTTCACTTAGTTGGCTTAATACTACTTCTCTCTCTCTCTCTCTCTCTCTCTCTCTCTCTCTCTCTCACACACACACACACACACACACACACACACACACACACACACACACACATTGGTGTTAAGGGTATGAATGCGCAGATTTCATGTGATGGTAGGTTCAAATACGACGAAAGGAAATGAAACTGAATACATTTATCTATACAATCTGGCAACAGAGCAGGGCTTTTAGCGAGTGTGATTATGGTAGTCAGCTGTTTATTAGACATTATTAGTGCGTGTCAAGGTTACGAGAGGACAGAACAGCTATGAGCTGCAGGGTCATGACAAATTGTAGATTGTGTTAGATTAGATTGCGTTCAGCGAGTTCACAAGTAGCCATGGAGGCTGAACATTGAACATGTCAATTGTGATGTACAAAACATTGTCAATAAATATACAGAATGAGCACATAAAAACTCATATACAGGAACAACAAAAAAGAAAAAAAAAAATAAATAAATAAATAAACAACGACAATAAAGTAGAGAAATGTGTTTTGTGGTTCGGTTTTAATAGAGAGATAAAATCACGGAAAAAGCAACTGGTAAGTGTTATTTATCAGAATAATTTAGTTGGTAAATAAAGTCAGGTGAATGTATCACATCAACCTTTCTGTTTCCGGAGACCTTTAGAAAATGTATTACGTATAGTAAGTAGAGGAATTTCCACCCAAAAAGTCGATGTCGCAATTTCACCAGAAATATGTTTTGAGGCCCTCTGAATAAAAAAAAAATCACTTGTAGAAAAAGGTCCGCGGGCGCGTGCGCCTGTGTAACTGTCTGTAGACAGCATAACTCAAAAACGAAAAGTCAGTTAAAACCAAAGTTGGTATTTAAGTTTAATATTTTTCAAGGATGCGACACGAAGATTTTGAAGAAAATTCCTCCACTCTAAACTACCCTTTACATGGAAAATTTTTCGAAACTTTTGATTTTCTCGAAAATGACTCTAACGACTTTTATTAAAAGGCCGTGCGCTTAAGATGTTTTTATAGCAAATGAAATGTGTATTTTCTGGCTATAGCCTATGTAGTCTTGTTTACTCGGACGACTTTTGTATATAAGTCATGTATACTCTTATATATTATGGTAAGAGACAGACCAAATCTTACTATACAAAAAACGTAGATCTCCTTAAAACATACAATTTATGTCCAAATGAATTTTTCTTTGGAGTGAATTACTTTCGGATATATTCTTTGTTATGTGTGTGTGTGTGTTTAGCGATACTTATACTTTTCACAAACTGAAGATCGTTATTCATTTATATACAGGTTGGAAGGGAAGTCATTATATTAATTTAAACCAGTGGTAGATCCCGGTATTTGGATCACATTTTGTATCTTACGTTTTTGTCTCTGACCATTGCCTACGGAGATATTTTAGATTTATCGAAAACAAGCTGGCAACACTGCAAATTGTGTGGGTGGCACTTTCCCTAGTTCAGTACATAAACAAGCAGCGTAACGGTGCAGCTTAAAAACAAACTCATACCCTCTCTTGTCTTTCCGTGTTTACTGTGTGAATGTAGGCCAATGACAAGCGTTAGCTCCCAACGAAAGCGAAAGTGCCCGGTCTGTTTACACTCACAAACTAGGTCAATTCTCTGACCAACCTCAACGCAACGTTGTCGACTTACCTAACGCGTGAGTTAGCAGCTTGTAGTATTTCTTCACGTCTTTTAAGTGATTAATCATTTCGAAACTCTATGTGATGTCCCATAATTACTACCAAAGCTATGTCAGAAATAAGTTACTCTACGCATCTTACAAGTAACAAATTGTTATCTTCGTACATTCTTGTGGAATTACGCATCCAATTGGTATAAAAAAACTATTTTTTCGAAATTGGCTGATCAAAGAACAAAATGTCGTTAGACATTTTTGTTTGTAATGCTTCTGTGAAGCACATATTAGAAGGAATAGACTACCCTTCCCCCTGTATATAGCCGTGCAAAGAGAACGGATTTTAAAGCTTTAAAAGATTTAACTATAGTCCAAAGCCTATTATATTCTCATATTCCTCTTGCACTTATAAGGAAATAAGTAATAAGATGATTTCGGCAAATGTTTATCTCGACTAACATGAAGATACTGGAATAAGAGTTTGTAAGAATGGTTAGTAGAAGAAGAGAGAAAGTCATGTGAGTGCAACACATCAGCTTTTTTATTGAAATCTTAATATTTAGTTTTGGATATAATCCATTACTTCCTTTACTTTAGATAAGTAGCGAGAAATCAAAAAACAGACGAAGATTGTACGTATGTAAAGCAAGTTTTGCAAAGTTCCCTTTTTTTAGCTGTTCTCACTGCTTAGTTTTGGCAGCGGTATTAATTGGAGGATCTAAACATGGAGATTGTAATGCAATTGGCAAACATTGCCTGCACAGCCCCTGCTGTTCAATTAACGTTTATAAACCTCCTTTTGCTAGGTTTTGGAGCGTCTCTTAAGACTGTGAGCCAAGGTTCACTCTCTCTCGCTCTCTCCTCCGCCCCCTAATGCTATAAGGGTTCGTAAGGTAAAATTAGCTTTGTGCCTACACTATTTTGCAAGTCTAATACTAAACGGGATGAGACTTTCTGAAGGGAAGGTTTCTTCCATGGATCCTTCATCGTTTTGGCAACAAGCTAATGAACGTTCATCATCTCAAAATATCACACTTTCACCCGTTTTGCTTTCTGATCCCATATGTACTGCCTGAACTGGTTTGCCTACGAGAATCCAATAACCTTCAAAATCGAATTAACTTAAGACATGTAAACTAAAGAATACAGACAGACTTTTCAACATTTCTCAGTCTAGCTCTTGTTTACTAGCTCTACCTTCAAATAGTATTGAAGAGGGCATGGCCTTCTGCAGAAAAGTTTGATACCGAGATTTCACTGGAAGTATGGTGTCACGCCGCCGATAAAAAGAGAGGGTCAAACTAGCTGATACTACTGCTTGTAAGTGGGTGGCCCGACGACAATGGAGCGGTCAGAACAAAACGTTACTATGGTGCTGCTCAAATGGTTAACATCGTGGCTTCAAAGGATGCAATAGGATTGCAGGTAGCAGAAAGCAACGTTTTCACGTTTTCTCTGAATAAACATACGCTTTGCAAGCATGGACATTTGTTTCTTAGAGTACCAATGAATGAGAAGAATGAGAAAGAAAACGGCGAAGACGTTGCAACGCTTAGTTTTACAGCTGAAGTGACGCGTTCATTGGTGCAATGTAGACTGTCGGCTGCTTCCAACAATAATCAGTGAAAGGTTTCTACTAACAAAGGCAAAGCGCAGCACGGTAATACCAGAAAGTTCCAGAAGTCGACTGCCGGCTTGTTCATTTGTTCGAGAAAAGCCGAATGTCTATAAAAATCCGTACTACGTCATTCTCGCCTATATAAGCGAGGTGAGGTGGTGAGAGAAGCGAGTTTTGTGTTGGAGTGGTGAGTGTTGAAGGAGACAGCCTTTCTGGAGAGAAATGAGAATTTCTGTTGTCATATACAGTTTTGGGACATTTAATCGTCGCGTTGGAATTGTGTGAAGCAGTTTTAGTGAGTGTATCGTCGGAAGTAGTTTGTGAGACAGAGAGAGTAGAACTGAATGACCGAGAAGTATGAGTCAGAGTTACAATAAGACAGAACAGATGTGAATTGTAAGGCCAAAACTGGTTGTACACTGTGTTAACGGTAACAGACAGCTGGTTTGTTGTGCTTCAGTTTAAGAATAGAAATAAAGCGACAAGAAAAATGTGTCCGAACATGTCACAATATATTTAAAGGCCCCGTGAATACAAATATAAGCGTTTTTACATATCTACTACATACCTACAATAAGTACGGGATGTCCTGTACTCGACCGAAAAAGTCTATACAGAAATTTTACCAGAAATATCCGTTTTGAGACTAGCTAAATAAACAAGAGCATTTTTAGAAAATGGTCTGTATGTTATGAACAGCATATCTCAAAAATCAAAATTTGTTGAATATTAAACTTGGTGTTTAAGTTCAGGGTCTTCCAAGAGTGTGACACAAAGATTAAAAAACAAATCTCCACATTACATTGAAAATGTTTTCGAGACGTTTGATTTCCTCAAAAATGGCACTAACGATTTTGATTAAATTGCCAACTGTTTAAGATATTTCCGTGACAAATGAAGTTGTACAACTTGAAGTCTCTGACGTTCTTTTCTTAATGATTAGGGCTCTAAGTTTTAGATGCTAAAAGCTTGGAAAATATTAATTTTTAGGTTCTAAAAATATCAAAAATATGTGCTAAAATGTCAAGAATATATAGCATGAAAATGTTTTTTAAAGATTTGAATGGCTGAGCTAATATAAATGTAAAGAAGATTCACTGCATCTTGATCTATTTGTCCTGAGAATTTTAGCTATTAGTTTAAGTATATTGTATAATATATTTTAAATACCCCCAAAGAAACTTAATGCTAGTGGGCATATGTAACCTAAGGTTAAATGTTGTAGGGATAAAGCGTCAAACCTTGGGCAACCTCGGGTACTTCAACTAGTATATAATATTTTTTTCTCTGCTAAAGAAAGAAACGAGTTCAAACTCGAAACCAGCCTGATTCTACAAGCCAAGTTTGGCACAGGACTATAATTATCTCTTGCATTTCGTTGGCAAATGCCTATTAGTGCACTCTGAGGCAAATTTAAGAACACCTCTTTGTTTGCAGCAGTTTCCGGCTGCAGCTTCTCTCGTGTTTCTTTTAGGAAAACGAGTTTTCCCACCATCTTCAGGAGATGTTATGTATGTGCTTAAATTACCGTGACGTTATTACGTAATGTTATACTAAATATTCCAGTGCAGTTCCTTCACGCTCGTTGCTTTTCATGCAGATCTTTTTGTTACATAACGTATTACTATAATGAGCTGTTTTTAAAGTATAATGTACGTTCTGAAAGGCGCAACATATTTTTAAATTTAAAATCAGGCGGCTAACAGTGAAACAGAATGTAATCCATTTGCATCTCATCTACTTATAGCTATATGCAGAAAACGCTTTTAAGTTGTTTTAGTGTTATAATCAAAATATCAAGACGTGCCATTTCAGTCCTATGGCGAGACTGACGAACTCTAGAGAAATTGGTTTCTAGGATTTAGATTACGATAGAAGTTATGTATGTTGGATCAAATAGTTACCTACTTCATGTATACGAATTGCAATTATTGTCAGAGATGACGATTTTTTCATGATTTGCAGGAATATGCACACTGAGAAAGCTAATTACAAATTGCTGACTATTCACCTCACATGTGACTTGGTTGAAATTAACATGTGCATAAAGTTTCAAATTTCAACCAATGGAAATCTTCATTCGCGAAAAATTTATCAAAATTCAGTACCATCCTCTTTAAATTTTAGTTATCACCACCTTTGCTTTTCTTATGTTGTGATCAAGTTACAGAATCTGTCCTACAGATGCGCAGCAGCTTACGTAATTTGAGGCAACAGAGCCGCTAGGTTCAAATGTCAAAATGGCTGACTCTCGCTTCAGTGAAGCATCTAATTCTAAATGAAATAATTGAAGAGGGAAGCCTAGAACACATAATATGTTTGGAATCAGTTTGACACATTTTGTATTGCACGAAATTATAATGCCAATGTCCCACAGTCCAACTTTATGGTCCAAAGTATTGTGTGCAACAAAAGTGCATCGTGAGGCATGGGTAGTTGGATACAATTTTGTTCCATACAATTTCTATCCTATTTTTTGTATCCAACCTGTTTGTATACAATGCGATTGAGTTGCATCTAATTTTATTCATCCAACAATCTGAAAATAGCCAATCAGCGTGTGTAACGTAACGATGTGGCGGACTGCGCAGGCAACATGTAGTCAGCTGTTGTATATCTACGGCTCGTAGCACTTTTAATATGATGAGTATTTTAATAACACATTTAATTGGAGGATTCATTAACGATTTTTCGTGACCATTAACATATATTACTGAGGTGGTTATTACATAGCTATATTTCATGAAGAATAAGAAATCTAGTTAACCTATGTTTATGTCTAGTTAAATGTTGTTATTAAATGAGTTCAAATCTCCTGTCCATCCATACTAAGATTAAAACCATTACAACTTTTCCTTATCTACTTCGCGCTTGTCTCATATTTGTGTACTAGTGTATAATTTTGCCTTCGACACGAAGTAAAAGGTTGATTAATAAATCTTCGCCAATTCATAGAAAATTGCTATAGTTTTCCGGTTCCTCTAACCTCAATTCGTTTTGTAGTAGACCCAATATACCTCGACTCGTGCCCTGTTCTCCTCTTTCTAACCATCACAATATCCACCAATGTCTTATACTTCTAAAACATCTTTTCTTCCTACTCAGACTTGTGGAAATATATCGCAAACCTACACTTAATATAGCAATCGCTAAATTAATATTTGCGTCCGCCATGTTTAGTTCTCATGCTTGCTACGTGAACTGTTATTTGTATTGGATCAAAATGAATCATAGTGTGATTAACACTGTTTCTTTTGTGTGCAATTCCATTGGATACAAATTAACAACAGATACTCCAAGTACTCTGACATTGTCAACATCTTAACAGATTGGAGCATCAATATGAGAATCTTGAGGTCGTGCCAATGGACGCTAATGTATGTCTGTTATATGTTTCTTTAAGAGGTTTTTAATTACTATACAGAATTTAAACAACAGTTCATGGGCTATATCATCCTTTAATTCGCCAAATAATCTTAATAAACGCAACTCGTAATGGTCAAATTTTCTAGGTAAATTGACAATCACCAATGGCATTCTTATGACTTGTGATGGGACGATACTCCTATCTAGTCGATACCGATACTCGATACTCAATTTATAAAAAGCTGTAAAGGCGAAGGCTTATTCACTGAATTAGTATCGGTAGTTTTCTATGTATAAACGTATGTATCCAATTTTGTTTTTGCTCATCATTTTAAGGTATCGCAGCATCATGTTGTGACAGCGATGGGAATCTTACATTTATTTTTCAATAGAGATTCTGTAAGCTTCAGTCGGTGCATGAAACATGCTTCTTTAAATTTGTTATAATGCGTGACTCACCACCGTGCGAAAATGTTTTTGCATATTTTATGAGTAAACCACGCTAGCGGTGTCGTGGCCGAGCGGTTACAGTCTAACCGTTAGTCTGTTCGCCTACCACCAAGGTGGCCCGGGTTCGATCCCAGGGCCCCGCATGTGGTATTCGTAGTGGACGAAACGGCGTCTGGGTGGATTTTCTCCGGGTTCTCCGGTTTCCCCCGCCACTCATTCCACCAATTTCTCCATTGTCACATTTCCAAACATCGATTTCGCCTGCATTTCATATCATCTTCTTCACTATCATACCTGGTGCTTGGCTAACCACCTGCTTCCAGGTCTTCACTGTGTCTAGTCCACAGATTCCTCACAGGCGTCTGACCCCAGGCACTGACTTGTAAGTCCTAGGGGATGTAAGTCCTTCATAAGGGGAGGGTAAAGAAGAAGTATTTCAATAATGGAAGCCCGAGTGCCAAGAACATAAGGAACAATATGCCCCGCGCGACTCTTTACGTTATTGTGTGCTAAGAAAGCTTATAGTTGTATTTCTTGTCTGTTGTCACAGTGTGTAGTTAATTCCGCAATGGATCCTCACGAAGTAGAATACGAAAGAATGTGGAAGTATCTGTATGAAGTATTAGATGAGTAAATACATAAAAGTTAAATGGCACTGTGCCCGATGTTTGAAAGCACATGAAAAATGTATGCGAGAAGTGTTATGATAACACGCCCATTACAGCCAGTGACAGTGACTAAATTCATAAAAGCTTTGAATGAATTGAGAGAATAAATGTTTAGTGATATGTGAAATGGCTTAAATCAGTAGTACAGAAGAAAGAATACCAGAAACAAGTAATTTTACCAAAGGTTGTAAGCGAATAGGAAATATTGTATGTGCTTAAAAAAGAAGTAATTTGATACTTTATTAATACAAAAAATACGGTCATATAAAGTGAGGTAGCATTCTGAAGAGTCATTTAATAAGTAAACATATTTATACTAATGATATGCTGCACAAATATGAAACTAGACCTGCTTTTGTTTGGGATGTCAGGAACTAGTAACGTTACGAAAACACGCGCGACTACAAAAGGGTTAAAACAAAATAATTACATAATAATTGTTAATAATTGTTAGAGGCTGAGCCGAACCTAAGAATTTCGGCCCATGCAGACCTGTACTTTAATGTAACCAAATCTTATATTTTAAATACATTTTTATAGCAAGCCAGACTTATGGCTAAAATTTGACTGCTAAACGGCATGTTTTAAGAGTTCATGCAGCTGAAAAGTTACATATCGTTTTTCTCTACATTTTTATAGAAAGCTCATTGGCGGACATTTAAATCTCTATAGGACAGATTTGTTTGTAATACAAAATAGGTGCCCTCTAAAACACTCGTCTCAACCGTGTCGGGAAGTAGTTGTAGTGCCAAAAGCTTCAAATGCCACAATGTTGTAACATGGCCAGTTCAAACTGTTACGGAACACTTCAAAAAATACTAAACACAGGTCACAATTCTCAATGGAATGTTGATCCCATGTCAATTTTCTTTTGAGCACAAAGTTTATCAAGTAGCAATTAAAAACCAACACAAGGCAAATGTACGCGCAGGTTCATAAATAATAGGACAAGAAAACAAATCGAAGGCATGGCCGGAGTGGGCCACGTCAAGGATACAACTTTCATGGACCTGTTAGGAAATAGTTCATTGTTCTAATGACAGTTCTGGCCGTTCCAATCTCAGAAAATACTAGGTTTTATGTCCACTATTGATGAAGTCGTGATTCTTCGAAACGAATTTTGTCAAGCGACAAAGAGATGCTCCCTCCTATCCTACATTCAGACATGAGCCCATGCGACAATTGAGCATCGTATCAGAAAGTGTTGAGAATAGAGGAAGTTGGAAATCAGTTACAGTGGAAGGCTTGTGATTGCAGTAATCAGTATCTGATTTCTTAGCTGACGTTAAAGGAATTCAGATCCATTACACCACTCTTCGTAGCACTAGCAACATGCTCGTACTATTTTCAATGATGGCACCCCGGATAGTTGACTTTCGCATGTGTATCACAACAGCTCAATAAATCTGATTGCTCAGAGGATTTCTAGTGGACATTGTTCCGTACTGAAACCTGAGAAGCTCAAAGGACAGCGCTAACATAGATTTTGACATATATGGTAACCCGCTCCGCGGCCTCTCTCCACTGTGCGAGGGAACCGAGAGTCACCGGGAACATCTGCCGTCTCCTTACCTTATAGTAGATTGGCAATATTGGCTTGCTCTCACACAGGCACCACATCTCGTAAAATGTTCTCAGTCACTTGCCCAAGCTCAATAGTAGGAATCCTCGTTTTAATCCTCGTACACCACAGAAACCTGGTGATAACATCATACAAGAAATTATAAATAATTTGAACAGTGTTTTAAAATACATATAAATGCCTATTCTATGTTCAATGTAGAAATATATGTTTTACGCTTGAATGTAAAAGTTATACATATTTTTTCCCCTTTAGGTAATCAGTCATTTTCAGTATTTGATTAGATATCTGCAACAACTGAAGCAATTTCAATCAAACACGGTACACACGTGCTACAATGAAGAATTGTGAAAGTGTGACACAAATTATACAATTTCTCCAGGTCTTATACAAAAAAATCTTATGTGTTGCACTCACATGACTTTCTCTACTCTTGTACTAATCATACTTACCAACTCCTATTCTTATATTACCTTCGTGTATGTTGAGATAAATATTTGCAGAAGTTATCTTATTGTTTATCTTCTTGTATGTAGGTACAAAGAGAATATGGGAATACAGTAGGCTCTGAGTGATAGTCAAATCTTTTAAAGCTTTCAAATTCCGTTTTCTTTGCACGGTTAACATACATCACATGAATGACAGTGTGCCATTTGACAGAAATAAAAGTTCTACAAAACTCACACAAATAACAAGGAATATCTCCCAAATGGTTCACTCTACAAAAAAAGAGAGAGAGAGAGAGAGAGTTGGACATAAATTGTGTTTTAACGAGATCTACACTTTTTGTATAATGAGACCTGGTCTATGTCTTATGATTTACCAGTTATGCAAAAGTCGTCCAGAGTAAATAGGATTACATGGGCTATAGCCAGAAAATTCAAGATATACATTTCATTTGCCATAAAAATATGTCAAACATTTAGTATTTAAATCAAAATCGTTAGAGCCATTTTCAAGAAAAAATGTTCGAAACATTTTCTATATAAAGAGCAGTTTAGGGTGGAGGAATTATCTTCAAAATCTTCAAAACTTTTCGTTTTTTGAGTTAAGCTGTCCACAAACTGACAGACTGACACAGACACGCACACACAGACCCTTTTCTAAAAATTCCCTTTCTGGGGGGGGGGGTGAGGATTCAGGGGGCCTCAAACATGTTTCAGGTGAAATTTCGACATCAAATTTTTGGGTTTTACGTAGTAGAGAAAGTAAAAATCCGGATTCTAATGGTTGTTAAATTTGCATCACATTGGTAAAAACTCATATTTTTATTTTAAAGTTACGCCTACAAATATTCATTAAAGAGTCAGTCGTTCATGCATCAGAAAAAGCCAAATTCTAAAATCCACCATGGGGGCGTGGTGTGCGAATTTGGCTGGTGAATCATGTCTACACTTGTTCACTTTCCAGATTATTTCTGGACGCAACGCTGCACTGAGCCATCTGCCTATATACAATGACGTCAATAGCGGCATCTGCTGCTTTCAACTTGTTGCAACTTTGAAAGGAGAAGGGGTCTGCCTTCGACTTCTTGCGGGGAATACCTATGTAACTTTAAAAAGGCGTGAACACGTTCGTTTGCCAAGTTTCAAATTGAGCGTTGGCGCAGAGGCATTTATTTTATTTCAAAAGAATGCTGCACTGGACGCCCCCCTCCCTGGCGTTCCCAAATGTGATCAAAATGTTTCACTGCAAATTCACGTTTTGATGCACCTGAATAAAAATAGAAAAATGTGTGTGTGTGTGTGTGTGTGTGTGTGTGTGTGTGTGTGTGTGTGTGTGTGTGTGTGTGTGTGTGTGTGTTTGAGGGAGGGAGGGAGAGACAGAGCAGCGTAGTTCTAAACTAAATGTCGAATACATATTTAATTTGATACTTAAATCTGGAAGGGATTAAGGATATAAGGCAGAGATTTCCAGAAAATTCCCATACCTCAAAAAGCCTTCATATACAAAATTTGTCGTTTTTTAATTTCAAATACGCCCTAAATATTTTGGTTAATACTTCATATAAAAATCGCATGTGTTGTACTCACATAACTTTCTCTACTCTTGTAAACCATTCCTACAAACTCTTATCCCCATATCTTCTTCGTGTTAGTTGAGATAAACATTTGCAGAAATTATCTTATTTGCTTATTTCCTTGAAGGTGCAAGGAGAATATGGGAATACAGTAGGCTTTGAGCGATAGTCAAATCTCTTAAAGCTTTCAAATACCGCTCCCTTTGCACGGTTAACATACAAAAAATGAGTAACGATGTTCCATTTGACAGAAATATGTTCTCCAAAACTCATACAAATAACCAGGCATGTCTCCGAAATAGTTCACCTTACAAGAAAACTTATTTAGACAAAATTTGTGTATTTTAGCAAGATATAAATTTTTGTATAGTATGATTTGGTCTATCTCTAGCGCTTTGCTAGTTATGCAAAATTCGTCCAGAGTAAATACGACTACAGGGGCTATAGTCAGAAAATTCAAGATATACATTTCATTTGTCATAAAAATATCTCAAACATATGGCATTTTAATCAAAATCATTGTAGCCATTTTCAAAAAACTCAAAATTTTCAAAAAATGTTGCATTTAAAGGGTAGTTTAGGGTGGAGCAATTTTCTTGAAAATCTTCGTGTCGTATCCTTGAAAGATATTAAACTTAAATGCCAAATTTGGTTTTTAACCGACTTTTCGTTGAGTTATGCTGTCCACAGACTGACATAGACACACACGGACCTTTTTCTAATTCAGGGATTAGGATTAAGGGGGCCCCAAAACATATTTCCGGTGAAATCTCGACATCGAATTTTTGGATGGAATACAATATTTCCTCCACTATACCAGACGTAGTAGAGAAAGCAAAAAAACCAGCTCAACAGCCCATGAAGGGTCAAGGCTTGCCGTCCGGCCAGTGCGTCCTCACCTCGGCTCACTACAGACATCATGAGTGGGGTGCAGTACTAGAGAGTGGGACGTGGTCAGCGGCCCGAGCCCTCCCGGCCAGTTATGCGGTCTTCACGACCTGGGGTCAGTAGTTCTCCATCAAGCAGCTCCTTAGTTGGTCCCTCCGGTAACTAACAAGGCTGAGTGCACCCCATGCCAGACCTCCCAACGGAGGAAAAATCCCCAAGTCGGTACCGGGGGTCGAACCCGGGTCCTCCGCACCAGAGGCAGGCGCGCTACCACTTCGCCACGGAGGCGGTCTGATACTTCATATGCTTGGGTCACATACAAACAAACAAAATATATGTATTTAGTTTTCTGTAAGTAGCTGAAATATTCTTCATTCTTGTAAAATTTTCGACAAGTGTGACACTTAAAATATAGATACAAAAACATTACTGGAGATATAAAATAAGTATTTTAAATATGCAATTTATAAAGTACCATTTTTGTGGCAGAAACTTTTGCCTAGGTATTTGCTTGTATAAGGTTCTCTCATAAGTTCGTTTGTTTTGCTCAAGAGTTCCATCTATAGCGCCTGAAAACCCGGAACCCTCTGTACACTCAAGTTATCATAGTTGCCGAACCACCCTTACGACTTATAGGTCAACAACCAGACTCGTTATTGGGCATGTCATTGTGTGTTTGTGATTGAGGATGAAATAGCGTGAACTTTTGTTTACAAACTATGGAAAGCAAAAGGAAACATTTCCGACATCTTATGCTGTTTCAGTATAGTAAGAGCAAAGCCGCCTCACAATGCCGGCAGAAAATTTGTGTTATGTGCGAGGAAGATGCAGTAACGAATCGAACATGTCAAAAGTAGTTTTGTCGATTTCTAGCTCGACATTTTTCCCTGAAACAGAACATTTGGCAACTACTCTGTCGTAGCTGTGCTGCGGATGACTAACGCTATAGTCCTATACAATTTTCTCCATTAAGAATTTAGACAATAAGAAGTTCTTCTTATTCCTTCATGCATTAGACCAGGAATGTCCAACTTTGTCTCGTAACGAGCGGCTATACCCCACCCTACTCCTTCAGTCGGAGGGATAGACAGTCAATATCCGGTGACGGACATAAACAGGCCGTTTCTAAGCTTTACCTTGAACTTTCTGGAATGTCTTCAGAAGACCTCTTTATTTTGGATAATTTTTTCATAAATGATAAACCGTAAAAGACAGTCAAAAGTTTACTAAATAAAAAATGTGGATCTCGTTAAAACACACATTTATGTTAAATACTTCGCTTTTCTTTTGAGTGAACCATTTCCGAGATATTCTTTATTATTTATTTGAATTTGCCAATACTTATACTATCTTTCAAATAGGGATATGTAATTAGCTTTTTTATCTCTTGGTCTTGCAAAGAAAACGGAATTTCAAAGCATAGCAACCAGCTCTTAAAACATTTTATTATTGCTTAAAGCAATGTATTCCCATATTCCCCTTGTATCTACAAGAAAATTAGCAATAGGATACGCGACGATCAGTTGGTGTATCTTCTAAGGCTATGCGCTTTGACTTTGTCCCCAAATGTTGATAGACTTCTAAACGCAAGCAGTACCAAGGAAGTCACTAGTGAAGAAGTGTTTATCGCGTAAAATTTGAAAGGGCTTTCATAAATCAAATGTAACGTACATGTAACCAAACCGCCACTGCAACACAACACACGGCTGGGGATTAAAGAGGGGCAAAGCCCGCCTGTAGTGTAAACCCAAACTCCCCTTTTTTCCCTTTCGTTTATATTCTTAAAGTGGAATTGCAGTCCCTCTGTATTCATTCTTTCAACATGACTTGTCCACTTTTGTGACTTCATCACTCTCTAGATTGTTTTTGTTCTGAGTTTGTCGACACTTTTGTAATTGCTTTAGGTGCTGTCACCATTCAGTTATTGTCGCACGTGCAAAGAGCATAGAATTTCAAAGTCAGCGTACAGCAACAAGCTATTTCAAGATGTGACTATCGCTTTAGTCTCTTATATTCCTCTGGTAATTACAACGAAATGTGTAATGAAACTATTTCTGCAAACGTTTATTGGGACTAGTAGATAGACAAACAAGCGTTTGCAGGAATAGTTTGTAGAAGCTATATGAAAATAAGCGGTAATTGTTAGAAAAGTCATGCGGGTAGTGAGATGGTTTCTGCTTCTTCTTCTTCTTCTTCTTCTTCTTCTTAAAAGAAATTGAAACATATAGAGGCATTGGAAACCAATCGTTTTATGTTTTGATGAAATAAATAGCAACGCCTAGTAAAATAAATGTATTGTATGTTAAATCTAGAAGAGAAAAGTTAATTATAGTTTATCAAGTGCATCTGTATTCTAAGAGCGTTATAAATAAGTAAAAAACAGATTAAAGAATATAAAAGGTTGGAAGTACACCAGGATTATCTTGTCACTGTACTTTTTCCGTCGACAACGCCCAAAGAAATATTTATGAATACACGACTGAGCTAGAACTGGGCAGAATAAGCCGTAAAAGAGGTCAGGAATTGAAATCTTACCTTAGAAATTGAGACAGTACCTTTAGACCGAGACGCCCAAAAGTAATGAATTCTTATTAACATAGGTAATAAGCATAATTAATTGTAATGAGGTTAAGTGTCAATATTGTTTTGCATCTACGTATAGAAGAGTGATCTAGTGATTCCATGTATGTAATTGCGTTTGTCATATTAGTTAAGTTATTAAATGTTTTTTTTTTTAAATAAAGGAAACCAAATTGGTTTATGATGCATCTTCGCTCGCCTACCCATTGTAATATCCAGGAGGGTATAGAACCATTGTTCTTTTCTTTGACAGAATGTTATAAGGGAAATAAAAAGGGAAGTCCCCGAATTCTAGGTGGCGTTTCGAATGAGGGGATGTCAATGAAAACTTAGAACATAAATACGAAATGTTAAGGCGCGTAAAGTGACGCAAAGAATCACCAATCAGAATTTATTACACTGCAGGGGCCCGTTTCCATAAAAGTACACGCAAATGCTAATTTTGGGACAGTTCCTCAAGTACCAGCGGCAGGAGATGTTGATGTACCAGTAAAGAAATACCTACTGTGTAAAATGTCGCAAAATGACTCACTCAGGGACGGCTAAACTGGCGAGTGTTTACTTAAATGTACATAAGTGTTACGGCTTACAAGTGTGCTGCATATTAGGGCAGCTGTGTGTGAGGTGAAATCAACTTAATGGTGAAGCTAATGTAAAGGAATGTTGTGGAATTGTAAAAGTTACCCATATCGGTGCCGCGATTTGAAAAGAATGACAGTACTTTAACCGTGACGCTGCTTATTAGTAGTGCAAGAAGTTGTGAATTTATTTACTTATTTATTTGTGCTACAACAGAGCAAAGCTCCAATCACAGTAGCTACACGTAATTTATTTACACAAGCTTGATTAAATGCAAAACAAGAATACAAGAAGGAATAGAAAGCAACTATCTATTCAGCTATTATTGAAGACAAGACATTGCAAACTGTACACTAATCAAGCTAATACAAGTGAATAAGCAATAATTAAAGAAATTTGAATATAATAGGCAGAGAATACAATAAAGTATTAAGAAACTAAGACTAAAAATGAAACATCTATTAAACTACTATTGAAGAATAGAATTGCAAATGTTATACTGATTCTGCAGATAACAATAAGCGATATAGCTGAAAATTACATGCAAATAATTCCCGTGTTTAATTGTTTCTTAAACTGCTTGTAAGGGAAACTAAAATCCCGCTCTATTTTAGTTGAAAGTTTGCTGTATTTCGCACATAACATCAGAACGGTAGAATTTTTATGGGATAACATTTTCGGAGTCCTAAATTTAAACAACTGACGGTTTCTAAAATTATTAGTACTGACATTAAAATATATTCTGTCAAGCAGTTCTTCTGTGGATACAAAGCCGTTTGTGAGTTTATACAAAAATAATTGTTTCACTATTATTCTTTGATCAGAAAGTGAGGCTATTTTGAATTCGTTAAGCAACTGACCATACGGTAAGTTCTGATTCTAAATAAAAACAGCGTGAGTTTTGTAATACAAGTATCTGAGGAATCTGAAACAAAACAAAGGAGCATTTCTCCTAAAACTTAACCACGAGTAGTTACTTTTGCTGCACCCCACACCGCTCCTTTTAGCAAAGGAAGGTCAACGTTCTTTCAAAAACTTATAGCTGTGCCACCCGAGGATAGGTATCGAACCCAGGGTGCCCCCGGAGAACTACAAAATAAGACGCTAGCCGGAGGCACCAAGCACCGACGACTCCTGCGAGATTTGAACCCGGGCTCGCCTCAAAATATAAGAAGCATCTTTCCACATAAACTTGCTAAATCCAAATATAAATAGTCTTAAAACTGCGTTCCAATGAATATACAAAGGAAACATAGAGATACTTTATTCAACAGACAGTTCAGACCTTTCTTTTCTTTGTTTTTTTTTTTTCCACAAATTTGAAATATAACCATCGAAGCTTCCAAATGCTTTGTTAATTTTTCATGTATAGAGACAGACAAACCTGGGACAAAGCGATACTAACCAACTACTAATGCCGTTAATTGCAATACAGCTAGACCATTAGGTTAATGTGCTGGTTTCCACAAGATACTAAGGGAGACTCGAACTCTTGCATCCCGAGTTGAGCAAGGACTGTGACCCTGCTACTTCCTGGTAGTGCGCCTTAGGAACGGAAATAGACCTCGCCTTCAGTTAGGCACGTGTGACCTCCCGCTTCAAGTTCGACTCCCGAATCTTCACTCGGTTGTTTACTAACCACGAGAGAGATTGCAGGGTCGGGCGCACAAATTAATAGAGCATTCAATTCCTCGCCACGCATTGTCGGCCTCCTGCAATTTAACAAGGTAACTAACATCATTATTGCGTGTGTAATGCTCCTATCAAGGTTTGTACAAGTTGTTTACGAAAAGACAAAGATGCGAAATATGGACGAAGTTCTTAGAGAAGTAAATAGCAAAACACCTTCAGGAATAAAAATAAATAGAAGTAATACAATAAATTTGCTACTCTATGCTGATGATATAATAATAGTTCAAGAAACAGAAAATGATTTACAGAAAAGTGTTTTTGAATTGGGGAATATATTAAGAAAATATGATCTTAATATATTAACTAATAAAACAAAAGTAATAGCCTTTCAAGGAAGGTACCCTGGTAGATCCAAAATAGTAATAAATAATATAATGCTAAAACAAGTACACAAGTTTAACTATTTAGGATACAATATAACATATCAGCATAATCAAGACTTAAATAATAAAGTGAGTAAATTACAGAACAGTTGCGGAATATTAGCAAGAACATTAGAAAGAAAAACAAGAAAAGAAACAAGCTTAAAGTTTTACACAACAGTGGCAATTCCAACGTTTAACATATGGTTGTGAAATATGGACGATAAAGAAAAAAGAATGGGATAAAATAAATGCAGCAGAAACGAAATATCTTGCCGCTATAAAAGGATGTACAATAACGGACAAAAAATAAAGAAATAAGAGAACAACTAGGTATTTGTCCAATAATGATAAAATAAACCAATACAGAGAAAGCGGAGAAATCATTTGCAAAGGGTGGACAATATCTGATGTCCCAAAATGGCATACGATTCCCAACCATATGGGAAGAGATGTTGAAAGACCGATGAGAAGGTGGAGAGCGACTTGATTCCTGAAGTGGTGGTAGTGGTGGTGGTGGTGGTGGTTGTGGTGGTGGTGGAGGGAGGAGGGGGTGGCGACGGTGGTGGTGGTGGTGGTGATGGAATATTAGTTCTTGAACGAAATTTTTAAATGAGAGGTTAGATGCGAGTCACCTTTACGGGAACCCTGGCACAGAAGCAGAAACGACAAATGAAGGTGACGTTGCTCTCATGTTTCTGCGCTCAAGAAGTACAGTAACAACAAAGCAAATTATAACACTTCCAGTAATGTCAGCCACATGTATTACAATATTAATATCTGCAACTGTTTACACTTACTTTGCTTGTATTTCCTCTATACGGAACATTTCTCCTTCGTTTTCTTCATCTGAATTTCTGTTATTTTCGTCACCTCTCTTTGAAACACTGACAATGAAATGAACCCGTACCACACAAGCTTTGGACACTAGATCTTCGCTGAAGGTCATTAGTCAATAACTAATGAGCGACCTATACCTCCTTCCACTTTATGCGGACTGCATCACTCTTTTAACACTCAATTCCCTTACAGTGGCGGTTTGTTTATATGTACTTTGTGTTTGATTTACGAAAGCAGTTTCAAATCTTATGTGATAAACATCTGTTCATTAGTGACTTCTTTGGTTCTGCTTACGTTTAAGAAGTCTATCAATATTTGGCGATAAAGTCGAAGTGCATAGTCTTAGAAGATACACCAAGTGATCGTCGCGTACCATATTGTGATACAGACTTTTTAGTATAGTTCAAATGTTCGTAAATACATTTAGAGCTATACTCACTCTTATAAATACTTATTTCCCTATCTGCTACATTTTCAGAAAGCATCTTCTTGGTAATTTTCTTGTAGGTGCAAGGGGAATATTGAAACACAGTAGGCTTTAAGCGACAGTGAAATGCTTTAAGAGCTAGTTGCTATGCGATGCCTTTGAAATTCCGTTCTCTTTGAAAGGCCAAAAGATAAGAAAATAAATATGTCTATTTGAGAAAAGTATGAGTATTGGCAATTCAAACAAATAATAAAGAATATCTGGGAAATGATTAACTCAAAAGAAAAAAGGAAGCATTTGACATAAATTGTGTGTTTTAACGAGATTCCACGCTTTTTATTTAGCAAGCTTTGTCTCTTACTGTTTACAATTTTTGCAGAAATCATCCAAAATGAAGAGGTCTTCTGGGGACATTCCCCCAAAATTCAAGGCATGACTTAAAATCTGCCATGGAATCCCCTGTTTGTCTCCATCACTGGATACTGAGTGTCGGAATGTGAGTCAGAGGTATGAGCTGATTCCCTCTCCGACTGAAGGAGTGGAGTGGGGAATAGCAGCTAATTATGTAAGCGTCTCCAAAGAGACAAGGTTGGACATAGCTGTTTAACACGATTTTCCATGATTGTGCTCTTTCTGTTTTTGTTTTTCATTATTTTTCTTTAGGGAGGATTATTTCCCGTCCTCCCTAGAGACTAGAAGTGTGTGTGTGTGTGTGTGTGTGTGTGTGTGTGTGTGTGTGTGTGTGTGTGTGTGTGTGTGTGTGTGTGTGTGTGTGTGTGTGTGTGTTTTCAATGTTCATAAAGAAAGCCAATGTACACGAACCTAAAGTTAGCCGAATAGACTTTGCCGACTACGTCATAAGATGGATATAGATAACGTGATTCTTTTTTTTTCCCCAATCATAACAACCTGTTACCACGGCTAAACTTTTGAATGCTTTTACATTTTTTATTAAATTTTTAAATTCCTCGTGTATCTCATAATTAAGTGCTCATTGCTTAATTTAAATCATTCTAAGATAAAATAGATATCTTAATAACATGAATAGAAGAAGCACTTTTATATGAATAACGTAATGTAGTATCCACATGAATTTATCATTGTGAGTTTGTATCAGTTTCGATTTTGTTTATTTTGGCTTAATTAGAATATTAATAAAGCGAATAAAATAAAAGTTTAGCTTTAAAATGAAAGTATCACAAGAACGTGAGCTTAATAATAATAATAATAATAATAATAATAATAATAATAATAATAATAATAATAATAATAATAATAATAATAATAATAATAATAATAATTAATAATAATAATAATAATAATAATAATAATAATAATAATAATAATAATAATAATAATAATAATAATAATAATAATAATAATAATAAAAGCAACCGCAGTATAATAATATAGTGGATAAAATTGTATTGTTTGGTAAACAGAGTTTGTTTACAAATTCCCTTTAGTCAGAAATATGTGGTTGGTAGTAAATATTGTTGACACTTTGTGTGATCTTTGCGATGCTGCAATCTGAATTCTTCAGTAAACTGATTTTTAGGGCAATAAACATAATATATCCACGCATCATCCGAAGAAGATGTCTTTAAAATCTTTTAGAGCGCTATTTATTCTGGGTGTGGTATCTATAATGTCGCGACCTTCCTTCCTGCTATAAATCTTGTAACTTTTATTTCTGACTGAGAAAAACAAACTGTATTTCACAAGCGGTTATCTGCTTAGCCAGGTCAAAGACCAAGCATGCTTTTTATTTCTCAAAAAAACACACATGACCACTGCCGATGTTTACAAACAAAAATATTGTTTGAGCTGGCCTTCTTACGTGTTCTCGGCCAATACCACGTGCTAACGTCCAGTCACCGACCTCTGCTCTCCTACTTGAGGGTCACCGCGGTGCCTTTTCAGTTTCTCTACGTGGGCACAGAATACGATCCTCCTTTTAAAGTGTTAATAAATATTCAACCATTATTTATAACCATACATTTACACGCCATAGATAGTATTTTATGCCTTAATATAGTTTCTCTGAGATAGTACGACTTCATGACCTTTCTAGTTATGTTTATAATGCAGGTAAATTAATTAATTAACCCATATTCACATCTACCAACTTAACCCACCCTCCTATATTACGTACTAAGCCGCTAGCATTGTCACACCCTTAAATAATTTAACAGTATTTTGATTAATACAGATATAAAACGAAATCAAACCTACTTGTTGATGTTTACCACCTTAATAATTGTCCTCTCACTTATTTATATTGCATACGTTATAATTTAGAAGAACAAAGCACTGGAATCAATCCAACTTTCATTGTAATGACAATCGAAGATATGCAGTCACTGAATCTTAATACGAGTTTTGCGAGAGATAAACAGAGTAGGTCGTGCTCAAGGACATACCCATAGTATGTTATAATAAATTAATAACAGGTTTCTTCAACTGTTTATTTCATTGAAATCACTGCCTATTGTTGACTCGTAGTCGTATAATGAAAAAAAAAAAATTAAGTTCAACCATCAAGACACCATGGAAAGATGTACGTTATGTTTCAATGTTGGTATTTCATATTTCATTCATATGCCATATAGAATTAGTAATTATCTCCCCCTACAAAAAAAAAAAAAAAAAAAAAAAAAAAAAATTACGGGACTTGACTGCGTCTCGTTTTTTCAAATTTTTTCTCGGTCCAGTAAAAGTCGCTCACCATCCTTATATCCTAATATACAATTTCTTCATGTAAATCTCTAGATGTTTGAAACATCAGTATGGAGTCTATTATGCTCAGAACTCAAAATAATTCGTCGCGAGGTTCTGGGGGACATTGCTTTCAGCGTTGCTGGAGTAATCTCTCTGAAAGCAAGTCCTGCAGTTTCTTTCAATTCATCAATCGTATTATAGCGCTGTCCTGCAACAATATTCTTGATGAATCCACAGAACGAATTGTTACGTCACTAAATCAGAGTTTCAAGGTGGCCAGTCAAATGGAGCTGGCAATGAAGGCGATCTTCGGCGAATTCAGAAATGGCAAAATGAGGCGGCGCTCCGTCTTACTGAAACCAACATGTCTCCACGAGTCATCGGGTTTCTAAATTGCAATCCTGTTATATAATATTGATTCACGAGACTTTGTGCCCAACCGGTATAATGAATAGTTCAATAAACCTTCCAAGTATGCGACACAAGGATTTTTGAGAAACAACCCCTTATATGTAATTAAATTCTTAGTTTCTGAGTTTATACAAAATAGATACAATGATTTAGATTAAAATACCAAACATTAAATATATTTCATGACAAATAAAGTGCACCAATTTCTTGATTTGTCTAAATAAACTATGAAGCCTCCTTAGCTCTGAATTAATTTTGTTTGCTTTTGTATAACTGGTAAACTATAAGAGATGAACCAATTGCACAGTATAGAAAATATGGATCACACAATTTATGACAATTATTGTTTGCGGCATTGGCAATTGCCATATTTTTTATTGCTTTGAATTTTGAAGTGTTTCATACTTTTTGCATTGCTAAGTCGCCATTCATTTGTTTTTCGTGGTCATGAGTGTGGAATTTAAAATACAAAGAGCATATAGTTATTCATTTTTAAACATTTGGGTATCTCTTTAGCTTCCTGTATTATTCCTGTGGTTACGACGAAGAGATAATGAAACTATTTTTGCCAGCGGTTATTTCGACTAACAGAAGCAGATAGAAGAATACGCTTTTATGAGAAAAGCTACACCAATTTATACCAATAAACGATAGTGGGTAGAGCTACTCATGTGAATGTAATGCATCAGCTTTTTGTATTGACATTTGCAAATCGGAAGGTGAACGCTGTGGTAGATGAATTTTCTTGACTCTCATTCGTATAAGGGAAAGGAGCATTCTTTGCTTTACCCCTTCTACATATTCTTAATTTAACTGATGAAAACTCTTACCTTTGGAAATCATTGGACATCAATGATACAGAAGTTATCAATATTTTTATTTTACTGACATCGAATTTGATTCTAATATATACTTCTTCAAAATGAGTTAAATACTCGAAATTAAAAGTATAAGCTAGGGTTAGATATCCTATTATTTTTATAGCAAAATTATACTGCAGGAGTCGGCAAATTGGCCACAGCGATTACAGGAATGATGACGTCACTGAACGCAACCTGGCATACACATAAGTAATGCACGGTTCGAATAAGGTGTTTCGGTACCCGCAGTGGCGGAGACAAAACTTCGCCAACGGACGTCTGATTTTATATACATATGTTTAATACATATACACAGACTGAGAAAGCTTGAACATTAAGTTTTCATCTTGTTCTTCATTTGCTCTAGAGCTTTACAATTTGGCATATATTTAACGTTAATTCATAAGTACATACTGACGTCAACAGAACAAGTAGATCAATCGCGATCTCCTTTTAGATTTTATAATCTTCATCTTAGACAAAAAAATTGCTCACACATATACCATAAATTTGGGCTTAGCGCATATTATTGAACACGGAAAGTTGACATACCCAGTTTCTAAATAAATCTAAACCATTTGTATTTGTGATTTCAAAACTGTGTTTGTAAATTCAGAACTTCAATTCCTAATTGTGGTTTTATGTATGAATGTCCACGTGAAAGGATTTGCGAAGAGTTGAAAATCATGGTTTATTGCTTTGAGATCATAAAACCTTTTGTGTTAGGACTCTTTTTAACTTTGCTAACATACCTTCATAAATATGGAAGAGGTTTTCGATGTTTCGAAACAGCCATGTCGTATCAAAGCGGTTTACATCGCTACTTGTGTACCTTTGAACCCGCGTGTTTGGAGGAGAGAGGGTGAAGCAGAGCGAAGTATACTGTGGTGTTACGTCACATCATCAGCCGGTACAGGTTTTGCCGAACCTTGAGCTAGTGTATTAAAAATAATTATATTTGAATACAAAAATGTTTCATTTGAAGCTGATCTGGTGGTCCATGTATGTCGTATATAAATATTGTGTTATATTATGACTATGCAACGTTAATATACATGTTTATATTTTTATCTTTCGCAGTTCTCTCATTTCATTGTATTGTATGTTGCAGGGTATGGCAGTGATGCATGCAGCGAATGTGCTTTAAGGAGGGAACTATTTTTTTTTTTTCTCTCTGGCATTGAGCCTTCTCCCTTGCCTGTCCCAAAAGTGCGTCCAGGGATGTTTAACCTGGAAACGTTAGGGATGCAATGTAAATCAGCAATTATTATAAAAAGGAATATGGGTCGTTTGCGTGTGTGTAATGGAGTAATGCTGTTTATGTGTACACTTATTATGCAAGAACCAAGGTCAGGGCACAAACAGAAGTCCAACAAACTCTCAATGAAGCGGACAATCTTTGTTTTGTAGTTTTCATTACAATGTCGTGATTTTGATTTTGTGTTTTTTAAATGTATTCTGCGTAGTCCAGCTTTCATGTGCTGTTGTATACACACTGAGATTGCGAGTGTATGAGGCGCACGCGAAAGAAGTTCCAAATGTAAATACTCAATAGGTACCATACAAGTCCAACTTTATTTAAGTGACTTTGAAACTATTGACATCAACACATTTCACTCAACTTTTCGCTAGTCCTCTGCCAGAGGCACTGGTAATTTACTCCCTTCAGTCTACTGACGTCATGAACAGACCACTGACTGGCGGAAAAGGCCGAATGAATCTGAAGCTCCGGTATAATTCATCCTAGCATACGCCTACCAACCAGGAAATATAGCGAAAAAAACCAAAGCCAGTGTCTCGCACAAAGGGACTTCCCGAATGCAAACCGTATGCGCCGGTTATACACAAAATATTTAAGTTCTTAGCAAGCTGCAACATACGAATCCTTCATCTTTTGGTATTCCTTTGATATGTAGGAAACAACAAACAGAAGAGCTCTTATTCCCAGAAATACTGCATAAACAGTGTGTTGTGGAAGCACGCTTTACATGTTGTCAGAAAGGGGGCATATTTACAAACCGTTACCAGGCCAGACATGTGTTTATATAGTAATGCCTTCCTACCTTCCTTCTCCTGGACTATGAGAGAAGCTCACCGAAATGTACGAGATGACAGTTTGACAGCCACAACATGACAAACAAAATGGTTCCTCATGCATCAAAGATATACTCACGGTATACGGAGATTAAACAATAAAGGACCTTTAAAACAAAAACAAAAATCTGCTGTGTTACATTCACATGATTTTCTATACTCCATCTTCTACAAGTGTTTATTCATCTATCTAGTTAATGTTATTTGAGATAAACATTTGTAGAAATATTTTTTTATTTCACATTTCGTTTTAGGTAAAAGGATAACTAAAATCTTGAGAAAGTGGGTAGCGTTAAGTTGACCTACAAATCCTAGTGCTTTTTGTATGATCAATCATTGTGTAAAATTCATTTAGAGTATCAGCAGAAAATTCAAGATATACATTTTATTTGTTAGGAAAACTCTTAAATATAAGGTGTTTTGAACAACAACAAGAACAACAAAAGACCGAAAGGCATTTCCAAATAAGGGGTAGTTTGAGGTTGATACAGGGGATCTAAGCCACACGTTGATGCTCGTTGTTTGAAACTATTTGCTCCAAATAGCAATAGTTGTAGATGCAGTATAACCTTACTGTTTCTTGGTATTGGCGAGTCGTTTGCGCGCCAGTGAAGACTATACCTTCACGAAGTTTCGAAGTTCTCAACTGGTTCCTTTTCCTGGCTATAGTTCGAGCAATGAGATTCTTATTTCAGGGTATACGTGGATATAGTTTTCAGATAGGATTGCCCGAATTCTTGATCCAGATTGCTTTAAGCAATATTTCAAGTGATCAAAACTGAGAAATGGTTGGCTGATGCAGAGCATGTAAAAACTCACTATTTAAATATAATTTGTATCATATATGGATATAATTCCGGTGATATTATAAATCACAAGGTTGCTTTCTATAAGTAACAACTCAATTCTGCTACTTAGGCAGAAGCGACACTACCCCGCACCGAGTGATAACACATCCGATGACCATACAGGAAGTTAGGTCTATCCAAGTCAAGCCAACGCTAAGTACTACTCTAATAATTTTTTCTTCCTCTTTAACGAATTTCAACTCCCGCCCTACTCTTAGCTACTACTGCCATGTTGCAACATATTCTCTAATAAAAATATCATAGTCCAAACATCCTGCTTCTTCGTGAATGTTATGAAATAAATGTGTTTGGATATACGACCGATCGGAAAGAGTTAAGCTCTTACCCAGCATAAACACCACACGCGGTATAGAGGGATAGCCAGAAATTTCTGCAAGTTTTCCCTCTCCCCGACTCTAGAACATTCTAGAAGTCTCTTGAATATTCCAGCGGTGTACAAGACAGCGTGTTCGCGGCTAAGAGTCAGTGTGTTGGCAAGTGCGTTACGGGTACATTAGGTACGATTCTACAAGTGCTACTTCCGCGAGAGATTAGAGACGTCTTGTGTTCGACTGTCTAGCGAGTGAATCATTTGAAGTAGGGCTGCTCCGCGGCTACGTAACAAAGAAAAGTGAAGTGACAGGGAAAACTGAACTGGATCCCTGAAGTGAAAGTTGAACTTGATCACGTTAGTGAAATTACGTTGAAAACTGGGCAGTCTCAGTACCTATAGAAATAAATTTAATTAATGCTACCTTTGAAAAGAATGTGTATACAACAAGGATTGTCAGAGTTTGTGAAATCTATTTACATTGAATGCATTCGTGCTCTGAACTCACAAGATTGTGCACAAACCTAATATCTAACTTGTTCTATTCCCTAAAATAGAAAGTACTTTAAGTAATTTAATTACTATAGAGCGTTTCCTTCTCTACGTGGATAATTATTTTTCAGCTACCTCGTTCAAAAGTGCTCCAACTGCCCTTATAACAGCCGTGATCACTATTGCTTTGCGTTTCGCAGAAGTTATTTATACGTAACACTTGGTGATTTCAGGAAAAGAGCTTGGAATGTAAACAGAAGGGTTTAATTTTGCAAAAAGCCTGCGGGTTCCAGCGGGAGAACCAAATAAATGCACAGAGAGTTTCCCTATTGGAGGATGACGTAAACGTTTATAACATGGAGTGTGGCGCTGCGCTCTTATGTCTGGCAATTGTTTATTTTCCAGGAAGTGTTTATTTTAAAAGCGTTCAGATTCTGTTCCGCTACTTCACCACAGTAACTAGCTATTATTGGAATTTCAGCAAAATAAAAGCATAAATGTCATCAGCACATTCACAAGTTTTATATATAACGAACTACAAAGTTGAGTTATGAAAATATTCATTAAAATACTATAGTGAATCTAATCTCAAACTAGAGACTTAAACTGTTTACAGAGGCAGCTTTATACGATAATAAGTAAATAACTAAATAAGTAAATAAGTAACTGAGTAACTGAGTGAGTGAGTGAGTGAGTGAGTAAGTAAGGAAGGAAGGAAGGAAGGAAGGAAGGAAGGAAGGAAGGAAGGAAGGAAGGAAGGAAGGAAGGAAGGAAGGAAGGAAGGAAGTAAGTAAGTAAGTAAGTAAGTAAGTAAGTAAGTAAGTAAGTAAGTAAGTAAGTAAGTAAGTAAGTAAGTAAGTAAGTAAGTAAGTAAGTAAGTAAGTAAGTAAGTAAGTAAGTAAGTAAGTAAGTAAGTAAGTAAGTAAGTAAGTAAGTAAGTAAGTAAGTAAGTAAGTAAGTAAGTAAGTAAGTAAGTAAGTAAGTAAGTAAGTAAGTAAGTAAGTAAGTAAGTAAGTAAGTAAGTAAGTAAGTAAGTAAGTAAGTAAGTAAGTAAGTAAGTAAGTAAGTAAGTAAGTAAGTAAGTAAGTAAGTAAGTAAGTAAGTAAGTAAGTAAGTAAGTAAGTAAGTAAGTAAGTAAGTAAGTAAGTAAGTAAGTAAGTAAGTAAGTAAGTAAGTAAGTAAGTAAGTAAGTAAGTAAGTAAGTAAGTAAGTAAGTAAGTAAGTAAGTAAGTAAGTAAGTAAGTAAGTAAGTAAGTAAGTAAGTAAGTAAGTAAGTAAGTAAGTAAGTAAGTAAGTAAGTAAGTAAGTAAGTAAGTAAGTAAGTAAGTAAGTAAGTAAGTAAGTAAGTAAGTAAGTAAGTAAGTAAGTAAGTAAGTAAGTAAGTAAGTAAGTAAGTAAGTAAGTAAGTAAGTAAGTAAGTAAGTAAGTAAGTAAGTAAGTAAGTAAGTAAGTAAGTAAGTAAGTAAGTAAGTAAGTAAGTAAGTAAGTAAGTAAGTAAGTAAGTAAGTAAGTAAGTAAGTAAGTAAGTAAGTAAGTAAGTAAGTAAGTAAGTAAGTAAGTAAGTAAGTAAGTAAGTAAGTAAGTAAGTAAGTAAGTAAGTAAGTAAGTAAGTAAGTAAGTAAGTAAGTAAGTAAGTAAGTAAGTAAGTAAGTAAGTAAGTAAGTAAGTAAGTAAGTAAGTAAGTAAGTAAGTAAGTAAGTAAGTAAGTAAGTAAGTAAGTAAGTAAGTAAGTAAGTAAGTAAGTAAGTAAGTAAGTAAGTAAGTAAGTAAGTAAGTAAGTAAGTAGCTAAGTAAGTAAACAAATAAACAAATAAATAAATAGACCGACGAACGGACGGACGGACAGACAGACAAATAAATAAATAAACAAATAAGTATATAAGTAAATAAACAAAACACCCATCAATTTCCCTCTACAATCATTGGCCTAAACCCTAGGCCCTAGAGCGTTCCATTTATCTCTTTCTCGTTTAAAACAAATTATAGTTCGTAATGCGAGAGAGACACTGAATACCTTTAGAAAATTAAACAACGTTTGGCTTTAAAAAATTAAATTATATTATTTTTTTCAAATTATTCCCCTTTAAAATTAGTAGTTTTTTGCATTCGGTAAAACCAATCCTTAACCAATACCAACTCCAAATGTCAACCAGAAAGCCTTCATTCACGAAAAAATTTTCTCGCGTTATCATCAGGTTAACTCACTGTCCTACGTATGCACAACAGTTTACATAATTTGACGCAACAGAGCCCCTATTCAAGTGTCAAAAATGGCTGATTCTCGCTTCGGTGAAACATCTAATGCTGAAATAAGTGAAATAATTCGGAGAGGGAAACCTCAGAACATAGAACACAATAGGAAATATGTTTGGACTCAAGTTTGACAATTTTGTACTGAACGAAATTAGCAATTAACATGGCCAAAATTTTAAAAAATTGGAGCATCAATATGAAAATGTTGTAGGCTGTGCCAATGGACGCTGATTATGTGTTTATGGTACATGTGTCTTTTAAAAGGTTAGTAAATTTAAATAGCATTTCACAGGCCATATCATCCTTTAATTCGTGAAATAGTCTCAATAAATGCAACTTGTGATAGTCGGATTCTCTAGACAAATTGACAATCACCCGTGGCATTACTGATTAATTGATGCTTCACGAGTGATTTCGAGTTCTTAAAATAGTTTATAAGGAGAAAATGTGTCATAAACATTGACATGATTACAAAATTTGATCAGCATGACTTTCAAGAATTTTTCCACTTCTCATGTACGATATTTCCAGATATTAGCAGTCTTGGTGACAGCAAATTAATCATTCTCGACAATAAGACAAAGACTTCTGTATTGACGACTGTCATTTTGTTTTCAAGCTGAAGGCGATACATCATCGCTGTCAATTTGTGTGGGTGGCAGATCAAGGGTAGCTGGCCTTCAGGTTCAACAAGATTATACATAGCTTCTGAAATCTGAAAGGTATGTCACTTGAAAGGATTCCTTCCGCTGACTTGCTTTAAGAAACAAAATCGTGTTAACATCTACTGTCAACTTCAGCTCAGTAACACACACGTCAAGGCCAAAGATCAAGTTATGCGAGAAGGCAACGAGTTCACTTGTCCGTGCCTATTTTGAACAAGCCAGGGTTGCCAACTCGTACGATAATTATGGGGGCATACGATAATTTTAATGTTTGTACGATGGTTGTCAACCCGTACGATAATTATGGGGGTGTACGATAATTTTAATGTTTGTACGATGGTTGTCAACCCGTACGATGATTATGGGGGCATACGATAATTTTAATGTTTGTACGATGGTTGTCAACCCGTACGATAATTATGGTGGTATACGATAATTTGAATGTATGATAGTTCGATATCGGCGAAATATCATTTTCACTGGTTTTGTCACTCCAGCGAAGTGAAACTAATTACGAATAACACCACTTTTGTCTTCATTGTCTGTCTCCACCCCATAGCTACTAAGCCTGCTATCCTTTATCATCTTATTGCCAGTGTGCCCAGGTCTGATAATCTCAATGAAGAAGGCACTGTTCAGAAAATTGACGATCAATGTAGAAAACTCTCAATACGTGATATTCCGTGTGAAATAAAGAACATGCCTGAACCTGACAGTTTCTGGAGTACTGTTAAACATATGTCACCTTGGTGGAAATACTGATTTCAAAGAACTAGCGACCTTTGCATTATCAGTGGTTTCCTTGCGCTACAGAAGCACTTCTTGTGAAAGATTTTTTTTTCTAATTTGGGTTTAATAAAAACCACAGTTAGAAACAGATTGGCACTAGATACGGTAAATGAACTCATTTTGTCGCCTCAACTTATGAAAGAACGTGGTAGATCTTAAAATCTGCAAGTCACCGAGAAGATAGGTTTATCTCAACAATAAATTTGTGCAATGCTGCAACGGTTGAGGAAGCTGAACTTCCAGTTGAATAGTGCGAGAAACATAAGTGCTAAAGTTGTAATATAATATTTGTTGACGTCATCAATTTTGTAGGTGGATATAATAAACATCATTACTATTATATTTTCATAAGTATTATACAGATATTTTTATTGTTGCAGCGTTTGCTTTATGATGTACGATAATTTTGAATCCAAATCTATAATTTTGAGTGGCTGGTACGATAATTTCACTTTAAAATGTTGGCAATCCTGGAACAAGCATAGATTTAGAGAACACTAAACACGTTGCTTGAAGAGAACTGGAACATCTGTTACTTTGAAGCGCATATTCTTTTATAAATTTTATTAATTTGATGTGAAACTGTCTTAGACCTCTTCCTGCATACACTTCAGTACTGTATGGTCAAACACCATTCGCCTTTGTTCTCCGCTGTCAGGTTTTTCCTAGTTCTAACTATTCCCTGTAGCCACGATTCGGTCCTCTCCTATTCCTGCTTTCTGTTGGATTTCGTTCATGTATCTTTTTTTGCCAATCTGTCACCTGTCATGACTAAACCATCTTACTTGGGCTGTTGTGATGTCTATCATAAGGGTTGCTTGAATCTTCATTATCTTCTTATAAATGTGAATATTTTTTAAACGTATTTTAGACATTTTCAGCACATAGAAAACAAATATTTCCCAAGTTTTTAGCACCTAAAAATCCGAGGTCTATTGATCTTCATCTTCTGGTATCTTGTTCTCCTTGTCGGGCTATTGTGAACCAAAATATTGAATACTGTTTTGCTTCCCGTTGCCGTTGTTATGATGATTTATGGGTTTAAGGGCGCTCAACTTCTAGGTGATTAGCGCCCTTCTAAAATTCATGACAATAGCCGGATATAAACTTGAATCAAAAATAAAATACAATAAAATAAAATACTAGTATCAAAGAAAAAATACACATAAACGTAAAAACAGCGGCAACAGCCGGATATAAAACAATGTAATAAATAGGTCAAAAGGCATAAACAAATATCTAAAATTTTAAATCCTAAAAGTGATATTACAATCCGCTAAAAACTTAGAAACCCTATGAACCACTGTTTTCTCGTCCGCTAGGACCTCTGCAAGTCTGGCAGGCAGCTGCAGAGAATCCCGAAGGTGCGCTAGAGAGCAACACTCTAACAGCACGTGGCGAACTGACAAAAGGTTGTCACACAGCGGACATAGAGGCGCAGGGTCCCTTTTAAATAGGTAACCATGCGAAAAATTGCAGTGCCCTATTCTTAATCGAGCCAAACTAATCTCCTCGCGACGAGATGTGCGACAGGAATTTACCCAGTTTATCGGAAGTTCTTTCACTTCTCTAAGCTTATTACCGCGGAGAGCTGACCACTCGTCGCCGTTGTCGTTATGCATCCCATTGTCTGGTCCTTGTGAACCAGTCTTAAGAGAAGGTGTGGTACATTCCATATTGTACAATTTTTAGTGTCGATCCACCGGCGCCTGCTCACACTCAGCAGGACTCGGCTGGCAGTTAGCGGTCTCTGAAATGTTCCAGCCGTTTGTCAAATATATTCCTGTACAACTGTATAGTGAAACAGCAGTTGATGTCATTTAGTGTTCATATTCTATCCCCATATTTACTGACTAAACTTTATCTGGGGTTTTCCCGTAAATTTAACTGCTTAAAGATTGCAATGTCATAATACAGTCGGTTTATTTTGCCCATTCATCTTTTCTGTTAAATGAGAGGACACTAAACCTTAACGAGTTACGTCAACCAGTAATCTGCATACGCAAACAGCCTTGATCATTCAACGAACTGCTAGTTGCAGATAATGAATTGCAAAGGTGTGGCTGGAAAAAAACGTCATTGGCTTGTAGGAAGGAAACAACAACAACAATGAACTCAGCAGGTCGTTGTTGCAACACTTCCGAATCTCACTCTCAGAAATTGATGTCTGAGTGGGGAAAAGTGAGAGCAGATAAGATATTACTGGTTTATTGCACTCACACTTACATCCTTTGCGAATAGCACATGACTGCGAATATTTTGCAACACGAATATTTTACTTCATAATGGTCAAACTGGAATATCAAAATAAAAATAGTTTTTGATATCACGTACAGATTTTGAACAACTCTCTTTGAGGCGGAAACTTCCATCCAACGCGGAAATAAAAGTGACATTTAGAGCACGTTTATTACCTTTTCCTCACACTGCGGTGCGACCAACACATGACAGAATGCACGTCAAATTAGACCTGGAATTCCCTTCGCCCATACACAATGCATTGCGCTTGTTTGTGCCTCGCAACAGCAACTTTATTAGACTCATTGTCTAATTTGTCTCGTTTCTATTCCATACATGTGAATTTACGAGATAATTGTTAAATTTAATTCACCATTTTTAAAAATAGGGTAATTATTAAATGATTACATATTTAAACGTAGCGATATATGCATACAATATTTTAATACTACAAAATAGTAAAGAGAGCTTACAGCGCTCTATTTATAAATTAGATCAACTGTACAGTGAATACAACTTAAAAATCTCCCCTTTCAAAAAACAAGTAATGGCACAGCTGGGAAAATAGCTAGATAGACCAAAATACGTATTAATAAATAATAGCCTGAAGCAAGTCGGAAACATTAATTATTTGGGCTGTGATGTAGGTTTCGATGTTGATAGAGATATTAAAAATAAGATAAATACAGTTCAACACACACGTGGGATCAAAATAAGAACTCCAGAAAACTAAACAAGGAAAGAAACAAAACTAATGTTTTATAAGACCATGGTGGTCCCTGCGCTCATATATGGCAGCTAATCGTAGGTAATGAAAGAAAAGGACAAACAGTAGATACAGACAGTGGAAATGAGTTTTTTACGAAGAACTAAAGGACGCACCGCATGAGTGAGGAAAGTAAACCTCTTTTAATCAAGAGATACAAACCCTTAGGGAAAAGGGATATTGGATGCCCCAGAAAGAGCAATAAAGAAAAAAATGCGAGGATGGAACAGGTGGAAACGCCTAATTGTTGACCTGTAGAAGTAGAGGAAGAAGCAGAAGAAGATTACAAGATTATGGCCCTCGCGATTCCCTGATTTACTGATGTAATTTTTATTTATGGGGGAACTAAAATATATGATTCCCATACATTGAAAGAGATTAAAGAAAGTATCGGATGAGAAATTCAACTTCGGATACTGAACTCAAGTGTGAATGCACATTTCCTGAGAAGAAGTCGGAAATATGGATAGAGATGGGCACCATTTTCAACATGCCTTAAGATGAAGTATGTGCTTATTAGCATTGTAATTGCAACTATAACTATCAGGACGCGAAGGGGTTACGAGAATATTATCTCTCTTTAGGCGGTAGATCGAGCCGAGGACGCCGATCCTCGAACTGCCGAGCGGCGGCCGCAATATGAGGAAAATCACTGTACTTGAAACTTGTAATGGCCAGAATGTTACTTTAGCATTTATTAGAAATGCTTGAAGATTATGTGTCCATCACCTGTACATTTTTGTGCTCTGCTGTTCAAACAACCACTCACCAAACACTTTGTCGGTCTGTCAGTCTATGAGCAGAATAACTCAAAAACGAAAAGTCGGTTGGAAATCTCGACATCAAATTTTTTTGTGAAATACTATAAACATTTCCTCTACTTACTATATGTAGTATAAGGACGTATTCTTGTGTTGGAAACCAAAGTTGGTATTTAAGTTTAATGTCTTTTAAGGAAGCGACACAAATATTCTGAAGAAAATTCCTCCACCCTCAACTACCGTTTACATGTAACATTTTTCGAAGCTTTTGATTTTCTCGAAAATGGCTCTAATGATTTTGATTAAAACGCCATATGTTTGAGATATTTTATGGCAAACGAAATGTATATTTTGGATTTTCTGGCCATAGTCCATGTAGTCCTGTTTACTGTGGATGACTTACATAACTGGTACACCGTAAGAGATAGACCAAATCTTACTATACAACCTACATTGTTATTTGTGTGAATTTTGGAAAACTTAAACTTTCGTCAAATGGAGGATCGTGATTCATTTTTTTATATCTTAGCCGTGCAAAGGGAACGGAATCTCCTAGCTTTGAAAGATATAAATATCGCTCAAAGCCTACTGTATTCCCATATTCCCCTTGTATCTACAAGAAAATAATAAGATAATTTCTGGAAATGTTTTTCATAACTAACACGAAGACGATAAAGGAATAAGAGTTTGTAAGAATGGTTAGTACAAGAGTAGAGAAAGTCATGTGAGTGCAACACATCAGTAATTTTTTTTTAAGAAATGATTTTAGGAACTTCAGCAACCTCAAAACCTCGAATCTCGATAGCAATTTGTGGGTGGCATGCAATACTTCTTGTATATACCACGTGTAAGCGCCAGAGAAAATAAAGATGTATCTTTCTGCTAGCTGAACTGACAAAGCATCATAATATGGTACATAAATCAGAAAGGAACTATCATCAGCAAATTCAGTACTTTAGTGTAACAGTGCTATGTATTGATTCTAACAAAAACACTGGAGAGAAGTTATTTCATTTCTAATCGCAACATTAGCTCTGTTGGCAGGCTCACAGATGCGTCCATAAAGCGGTTATTATGCCGAGGGCCAAACATAACCTCAACTGATAGATAAACATAACCCAAGTTCTCTGCGCAGGTCAGTCACGAGATAGAGGCCCCGACCGGTCGGTTGGAGAATCAAGGTGAGCTCAGAAATAAATTGTCGCATCGCGCCAAAATGCCTGCGTCGCATCTCTTACACGCAAAAGTAGTTTTCGACCTTGCAATTAAGGCATTATAACGACTTCCTCAAAAGCCCTCAAGGTGGCATCATTCATTGAGACAATTTGGACAGTTCTGTGGTACTGTATGGTACACAGACATCACAAAACTGTCTCATTGTACCTACCATTTTATAATTAAACTGACATCGTAACTAAGGTGTTCACAGCACAAAGGCGGAAGTAGCGTCTATTGCGGGATTTACTTCACCTGGGGGAAGATACGAACTGATGTCTCCAACTGGTTAAAGTTAGATATGAATATATTCCTACTGAATGAAAACGAGGTAGCAACGAACTCTACCGCATCCTTCATTGGCTGGAGTAGTTCCTGTTATAGGACAACCAACTTATCGGCAGTTTCCAAGAATTTAACATGGCCGACATTACACTAAACTACAGTCGACACTTCACCGAAAACTAGTACTGCCAACCTGCATAATAATTAGTTCTAACCTCAAATATCACTGGATTAAAGTAACACGCTTTCAAACAATAATATACTTGAACCACATAACACATAATAATAACAGTAACTATTGTAAACGTAAACCCCGCGCGACAGCCCACGAAGGGCCAAGGCCTACCGCCCAGCCGCTGCGTCCCCCACCTCTGCCCACTACAGGCGTCATTGGTGAGGTGCAGTACTGGAGGGTGGGACGTGGTCAGCGCCCCGAGCCCTCCCGGCCAGTTATGCGGTCTTCTCGACCTGGGGCCGCTACTTCTCCATCAAGTAGCTCCTCAATTGGTCCCCCCGGGACCTAACGAGGCTGAGTGCACCCCGTGCCAGACCTCCCAGAGGGGATAAAATCCCCATGCTGGTACCGGGGATCGAACCCGGGTCCTCCGCGCCACAGGCAAGCGCGCTGCCAGCTGCGCTACGGAGGCGGCCAACAGTAACTATTACTGTATATAATGCTCAAAATAATTAAAGACAAAACCACGCACACACGAGCAATACAATGGCGACCACAGATTGAATAATTAACACGGCGTCTAAACAGAATATTGTGTTAAAATCTATCGGTTGGCTTCTCTACAATGGGTTCAAAAATAAGGGCTTCTATGATAACGTAAGGGATGCAGTAACACCAACTACGGCCGTAGTTTTATCATGGTTATATTTTACTAACAGTTGACGGTATTAATGCAACCTAGCAAATGGAATACCACAACATATAACCAGACCACGCCATAACGGGGGGAAAATGTCAGTTGGTTTCTGGGGTATTCCAATAAGCTCTTTCCTCTATATAAGCGGATTCAGTAATGGCTACGATAACGCCTTAAGCATAAGCAACCGCGAAATTTCTGTGTATTTTGAATCCTAGTAGGAGACACCACGTGGTCCCAAATAGAACATAATAGTTGATAATGCACATGATGAATGTTTATTCTGTAATGGGTTGTATTCTGAGGACCTGTGAGGGAAAAGTGGGCACGACATCTGACATGCCATAGAAGGGCACGTGAAGAAGAGCCTTTCATATTCTTTTTTGTTCTAAAAACGGTTGCTGAGTCGTTATTTGGAGCGAGAATTATTGATTAATTGTAAAATAATACTTTTCAACAATCTCTATGTTCTTTCCTTGCGCACTCACCATCTATTAGTGTAGTTTTTTTATCAATACAAGTAAGACGATTGATGATGGTATCTCTTATTTGGATCCCAAATTTCAAAGGACTTTGTGCAAATAGCAGATATTTGTCAATCATTCATGGTATAAAATCTGAAAATGGACACTTTTAGGAATGCAAAATACCATCCAGACATAAAAGATATTTATACTAGTAGATCTGATAGCCGAATGTGAAAAAGGTATCTCTTATTTGGGTACTTACGCTACTGTTCAAACACAACGCACGCGCACACTTCCTCCCCTCCCCCCCCCCCCCTACATGCGGTAGTTTGTTTCAGAGTGCGTTTTTGAGAACTTTATTGTTGATCAACAGTGAAATTTAATAAATTCGAGCTATAAATCTGCCCCATTGTGCGGACAGCTTAGGGATTCGGACTTTGAATGACAATCCAGCCACGAAAATTAAGCTCTATTATTAACATGCTAAGCACAAATCGGACCGCCTCCGTAGAGCAGTTGGTAGCGCGCTTGCCTCTGGCGCGGAGGACCCCGGTTCGATCCCCGGTACCACCATGGGGATTTTATCCCCACTGGGAGGTCTGGCACGGGGTGCATTCAGCCTCGTTAGGTCCCGGGGGGACCAATTGAGGAGCTACTTGATGAAGAAGTAGCGGCCCCAGGTCTAGAAGACCGCATAACTGGCCGGGAGGGCTCGGGGCGCTGACCACGTCCCACCCTCCAGTTCTGCACCTCACCAATGACGCCTGTAGTGGGCAGAGGTGGGGGACGCAGAGGCTGGGTGGTAGGCCTTGGCCCTTCGTGGGCTGTTGCGCCGGGGTTAGTAAGTTAAACATAAATCGCCTACAAAATGTGGTTGTCAGAATACTATTTTACAATTTTGAACAGATGGCTATTTGATATTATAGTTATTAGTCTCCCAGAGTTTTATCGAAATCAATGGAATTAACAAACGATTTGGAATATGTGTAATAATATTTTACTAATGCACTTTTTTGCAATACTTGATACGTAAGTTAATTATTGCGAACACATGTTTGGTAGTGTAAAATAAAATTACAGTTAATTTATCAATTACCATGGCAACAAGGCTAAAACTGGTCTTTAATACTTACGTTACCAGTAGGAAATGATGTCACACCAGTAGGTAGGGTAGGACAGAGCTGGCGCACTTTTTTATGCGCAAGATGGCCGCCATGCGTAATCTAAGCATTAATACGTAAGGTGGCAGGGGAAGCAGGACGTTGTAGGTGTTTGAATGAATCTCTAGGGATAACTTTTAAAGCCTATAGCAGTGTATGTATGTTTATGAGCGTTCATGGTAGCTGAGTATGTCGTCCACTATATTGCTGTATGTCTCCTAATGCAAGAGCTTTCTATCTTGATTGAATATATTACCCCAACATAATGTTACCTCGCCCCACATAGCCACGCTAACCTAACCTAACCTAACCTAACCTAACCTAACCTAACCTCACCTCACCTCACCTCACCTCACCTCACCTAAGCCCCATACCTAACCTAACCTAACCTAATCTAACCTAGCCTAAGTCCCATACTTCTACTCGTCTAACCTATGCTAACCTAACCTAACCTCGCCTAAGCCCCATACTTCTACTCTTCTAACCTATCTTAACCTAACCTAAGCTTCATACTTCTACATGGCTAACCTAACCTAACCCAGCTCCCACTATTTACTCCCGTCTTTGATAATTTAACCTAAACCCCATACTTCTACTCGTCTAACCTATCCTAACCTAACCTAACCTATCCTAATCTAACATGGCCTAGCCTAACCTAAGATAGATCCTCTTATTATTATTTATTCTATTCTACTAACATGATACGTTTCTAGACATTCATTCTATCCTCTTATCATCTATCCTATTCCCTCCTCTGCTTATCTATTCTATCCTGTCATACGCTACCCTGATCTCCCTCTAGGAATTTCATAAACATTTTGATACTATTTTGAGTCCTCTGATAGATCTTTTTAAGCACTTTTAGCATATTCTTGATGCTTTTACAACATATTTAACAACTTTTCAGCCAATTTTCAGAGTTATTCAATCATTTTCATACATTTTTAAGACGTTTCACCCCATTTTGTTGCAATTTTTCACCCTCTGCTAGATCTTTTAGACGCTTTTGGTATATTCAGGACGCTTTTACAACATATTTAACAACTTTTCAAGCAATTTCGAGGATTATTTAGAAGTCATATTATATATTTTCAGCGTGTATTGAGACCCGTTTAGACTCGTTGATAGATATTTCAGCCTGTTTCCAGATATTCTGAAGACTTTATCGTCCAGTTTAAACATTTTTCAGAGTATTTTAGACGAATTTGACATTATTTAAGGCAATCCGACAGTTATTCTGGACGCCCCTGTCCATTATTGTTTGCTTTAAGCACTTTGAAGGGTAATGGAAGATAATTTTCACGATATTAGGAATACTGAACCGTCTATTTCAAGGCTGTTAGACGTATCTCTACCAGTTAAATATCGTTTCGGCCATTTTAGAGACATTTTAAGCACTATAGGGATATTTTAGACTTTGTCACCAACATTTTGATTGGTTTTCAGAATCCTTTGAAACACTTTTATAGGCGTTAGACGCTTTTAATGGTATTTTTCGAGCACTAATTAAGACATTTCAGCTCCTTCACAGATATTTTGAGGATTTTCAGGGCATCTTAAACTCGTGAGAAGCATTTTTTTCGCCAGTTTGAAGATGTTTTAAGGCACTGAAGCAGGTATTTTTGAAGTTGCTAGGGGTATTTTACTAAGCTTTCTTCAGTAATCGCTTTGTTTTATAATAGTTGAAGAGCAGTCTAACCTATTCAGTCATTTATTGCATTTCATCATCATTATCAATTACTCTATCTTATAGTCCATCTAACCTATCCTAACCTAACCAGACCTAATGAGGAAATAGGAATGTTAAGGCAAGCAATGAAATAAAACAAGAATAATCGCAATGAGATAATTTTATTTAATTTATAAGGATACATACACTAGCATTAACATTTAGAAAACAAGTATACACTGCTGAAAGACGATAGCGCCCTCCTCAGTTCTTCTTATTATTCACATTATCATTCTTCTCTCTGGGTTAGATGAGCCATTGGCGCGCGAAGTTCATAGTTCAACAATCTTCATTTTTTTCTACAGACAAGCTTTAAGTATCCATGTCTAGGCACTATTCTCGACACTGTAATGTCCATACGCATACGTCGATATTCCATCCTCTTCAATCACTCTCTTGTCATCGTGAGGTGATAAGGCTATTTTATTAGCTTCAACCGTAGAAATATTATGATGTCGGGATAGGATTAAATTCATAGGAGTTCTAACAATTTTCAAAGTTTTAAGGCACTCTACATAGCTATTGAAGTTGATGTATTGCTTAATGGCGCTACGTTTTATACCTTTAACTTTTTTATCACAGAACCATCAATATCGATAGCATACATTTTGGGCCTAAGACCAACGAACCGATGAATGATTTTTCCACAGGCTTCATCTTTAAACTTTCCCAACACTTTTTTGTTTTGTGTAGAATAGCATATATGGTTAGCAGGGTAATCAGATGTATCCAGATGTTCAAGCATGTGTAATTTATCCTGGTATATATCAGCTGTAGTCACTCGATGGACGAAAGAATCTGTATCTGTATACAACAGTTTAAGATTTTCAGCTCCATAATATGGAAGTAACACATCGTATTGATACGAATACATTAGCGTCTTGGAGATGTCTAGTACACTCATACCAATGTATATAGGCTTGTTGAACACTATTTTACGAGAAGCCATATGTACAGCAGCAAGATTAGGTCCATATATGGTTCGATCAATGAATGTAGGTTTGGCTATGAGTTTTTCTAACGTTTTGCTGTTTGTCACAAGCCGTATATCCATGCGATTACGAATATTTTCCATAGTTTTTCCAAACATAGCATTATTGAATAGTTTATAAAGGTCCTTCTCAAAATCATTTCTAGCTTGTTGTCGCAGTCGGTTATTAAACTCGACGTAAGGTTTTAGCCAACACGACTGATGAAACTGAAGTGCTCGATGAATCTTTGTTAATAGTAGACCGTGACTAAGAGCTTGTTTCAAGGCCATGTAGTGTACCACATACTTCTTTCGGCACCCAAGATGAGCAATTAACTTCTCTGAAGACGATTTCCCCGGTTTCAGACTCTCAGGCAGGAAGGGCAAATCATTATGAAGATCGTGGAGCTCGACAGGATATTCGACATCGACTTCTAAGATGTATCCAAGGGGGTCATCTTCCTTCAATAAATCCAGGTCTATGTCTTCAGGAGAAACCCATTTAAACCCTCCATAAGGAAGGGCCTTACACATAGCCCAACCATATTCGTTGTTTGCATCTTCGTATGTAATAAACTGGGAAGGTTTACGAGGATCATACTGTTCCATATATATATTATTAGCTTCAGCATACCGATGAGAAACCTGGCATAACCCTCCTCTTATACCAGATTCAACCATGAGCAGCTGATCGTAGTCCAGCAGCAATTGCAGCTCAATTCCTGTGTACAGTAGCATAGCATCCCACGTAAGTCCTGGAGAAGTGAAATAATGCGCAGGATCCACTTTGTGTGTTTTCAGAGTTTGGTCTCTGAACGTTTCAAAGACATCCGCTAGGAGAAGAACATCAGAGGTTAAGTAAATATCACTGTATTCACCTAAGTTTTCCACATTAAACTGCTTCCATACATTTCTAGCATGCTCATAGTCATCGTCGGTAATTTCTTCTTCATTTAATTTATTGTAGAATGCTTCTCTTGGAGGCAGCTGAGTCTCATTCAAAACATCCCATGAAGCAAGGTAATCGTAGGGGAACACTCCCTTACGAGTCATCAAGCCAATCTTCTCTTGTCCGAAGTACTTCTCTGTTTCGGGATACGTCGTGAGGTTTTTCACTAACTTGTCCAAGCTTGTACTCAGGAAACGGTAGGTATCCACAAACCTGAGTTTAACATCTCCAACATACTTTGAGAATGAGATGTAGCTTTCTTCAGAGCTTGGTATTACCTCCACTCTTTCGCTTGTGCAACCTAACTCCTTAACAATGAAATGAGAGTCATACCCACTGAGGTTATGCATGAAGACAGGTATATAATTAGGTGTTTTACAAGCCAGGTTACATTTATTGTGTAAAGATCCTCTATACATCCCGGACACATGATCGTGATCGCGAACCTTCCAATTATCTTCTGTAAATTCATGCCCGCACAGGTAGCATATTGTAGAAGCATCGAACGATTCTTGTTCTTCAGCTGTAAGTTTCAGAGGCTTAGCAGATTTATATAAGTCACCTATTTTCTTCGCAAGGGAAGTTAGATACCCTATGAACTTCTCAGCAGCATCATGACCTCGATACACGTAGGGATGTGTAGGAAGATCGGTTTCTACTTTGTCAACGCTGGATGATGGTTTGACGTAAACAGCAAAGCTCATTGGAGAATGACTTTGATAGGGAGTTGTATAGGACGTTTCAGGATTAGAAGCGCAGGTATGGTAAGGAGTGAGAATGCTCTCAAAATCAGCATAGATGACATATGGCAGTTTCAGCATTCTTTCCACGTTTTTGAATCTGACGATAGAGTTTTCCTTTGTAGGCATAACGCATCTAGCAATAGCATGTTGCATGCACATTTCTCTATGCTCCTCCAATTTTTTCATTCCGCTTAGTCCATATCGGTCATCAAAATGGCTGAAGCAACGTTTACACGTATATATTTTTCCATCATGTTTAGTTTTCTGCTGACGAATAAGTCTCTCAAAATCCTTTATATACACATAGTGATGTCTGGCAGTAGCATCACTTAACAGAAGGAGATCGCGATGATCATCTAATTCTTCATCAATCACCTTTATCGGAAACACTTCATGTTTTTCATCCAGTCCAAACACATTTATGGACATATTGTTGAGCTTTTCAAATTTAGAGATTTCACCCAAGCTCGTAGGAAATGAGACGCATGAGAAATCGTATTTTTCTTGGAGATCCTTATACTTGCTAACACGCTGAGGATCCTTTCGAATGAACTTTGCAAGAACAGCGTACATAAAGCATTTCTCGTCACTATAATTTTGAGGGTTTATACAGGCTTTTCTCGCTTCCACAGATGCAGGTAGAGGAATATAGCTGCTCCCTCGAAGGGCATTGTACTTGTTAATTCGGAGTCGAACTCCATCAACTGATAGCAAGGCCCAGTTGCTTCCTTTGAACGTACTTTCTTCCATTTCAACACGAAGCTTCTCGAATTTTTTTTCCAAGATGGCGTTCATATCAGTTTCTAAAAACACAGGTTGGTTACGTGTTTTAAATGTTCTGTCACATGTCTCTCCATGAACATTCACAAATTGACAGTCGACCATGATGTTAATTTTCACACTTTTATGTATCGACAGTTCTTTCTTTATAGCTTGAATTATACGATGTTTTGACTCCTGTAGGTAAGTTTTCATATCCTTGAAGGTGTCACAACGTATATAATATGATTTGAGTCGTCCTTCAAATGATGTTTCATACTCGATCATATCACACTCATCAGTCATTGTCAATAGATGATGCTTGCTAGGTTCAAACTTGATTTTCTTGCGAGATACAGTTTTTTCACATCTTTCTTCATGTACGTCTCTTCTATGCTCAGTATTGCAAACATCACCACAATGTTTACACCTGTAGACTCGACCGCATACCAACTCATGTCTCTTCTTATCATAGTTGCATAGAAAACGCTTATCACATTTGCTACAGCTATAATCTGGTATATCACTCAGAGACGATTCCACCACTCGTCCACTCCACATCTTTATAATATGTAGTGGTAACACTTGTAAATTATATAAATCAATAAATGCTTATAGCGCACAACGCTAGTTCACCTTGATAACTTATCAAAGCTATTGAACGACAATCTCACTAAGAGAAACTCGTCTACTCAACTCGAAGCAAAACCACACAATGAAAGTTCAAGATAGATATAGGTATATTTATTCCACTAGCACGTACCTCATAAACTACTATGCGATTCAAGATTAAGTTTGTATCTTAAAATAGTTGTATCAGTAAACTACTCGAGTCAAGATTAACTTGTTTCGTTTTTATTTGCCAGTTCAACGTTAACATGCATTTCCCCTCATTTTTAAAGTTTAAACAAGGTAAATTACATATCACCCATTATATTTATACAAATAAATGTATATAATTTTATATACTTTAATGCCAAACACACACATACTCACACCCTCACACACACTCTCCCACACACACACACATACACACAAACACATACACACACCCCAACCCACACATACATGCACAAGCACACATACACACATGCACGCAAACACACACATACATGCACAAACACATACACACACTCTCCCACACACATACACACAAAAACATACACACACCCCAACCCACACACACCCCAACCCACACACACACATACACACTCTCTCCCACACACATACACACAAAAACATACACACACCCCAACCCACACATACACACGCCCGTAAACACACACATACATGCATAAACACATACACGCACTCCCACACACACATACACACAAAAACATACACACACCCCAACCCACACACACACACATACTCACGCCCGTAAACACACACATACATGCACAAACACATACGCACACTCTCCCACACACATACACACAAAAAACATACACACACTCCAAGGATTTGGTTTAAGGGCGCTCAACTTCTAGGTCATCAGCGCACACACTCCAACCCACACACACATACACACATGCACACACGCACACATCCGCAAACACACACGCAAACACCCACATTCACATACGCACAAATATGCATAGCACACGCACATACACACATGCACACAAACACACACATACACATACACGCACACTCACACATGCACAAACACATACACACTCTCCCACACACACACACATACACACAAAAACATACACACACCCCTACCCACACGCTGATGACCAAGAAGTTGAGCGCCCTTAAACCAAACCAAACCCCTACACACACACACACACACACACACACACACGCCCGTAAACACACACATACATGCACAAACACATACACACACTCTCCCACACACATACACACAAAAAAACATACACACCCCAACCCACACACATACACACATGCACACACGCACACATCCGAAAACACACACGCAAACACACACATTCACATACGCACAAATATGCATAGCACACACACATACACACATGCACACAAACACACACACATACACATACACGCACACTCACACATGCACAAACACATACACACACTCTCCCACACACACACACACACACACAGCCACACACACACACACATGCACCCAAACACACACGCGCATGTACATACACTCACGCTCACACGCACACTCATACATGCACACACGCAAACACGCACACATGCAAACACACACACGCATCCGAAAACACACACGCAAACACACACATTCACATACGCACAAATATGCATAGCACACACACATACACACATGCACACAAACACACACACATACACATACACGCACACTCACACATGCACAAACACATACACACACTCTCCCACACACACACACACACAGCCACACACACACACACATGCACCCAAACACACACGCGCATGTACATACACTCACGCTCACACGCACACTCATACATGCACACACGCAAACACGCACACATGCAAACACACACACGCATAAAGATGCATAGCACACACATACACAAACAGACACACACGCACGCTCACACACACGCAAACACACGCAGGCACACACACGCACAAAGATGTATAGCACACCCACAGACACATACACACCCACGCCCGCAAACACGCACATGCACACACACACGCACACACACACACACACGCACATGCACACATGGACCTTGTTTCTAAAAATAATTTTTAGGGATTCAGGGGGTCTCAAAACATATATTTCGGGTGAAATCTCGACCTCGATTTTTTTTGGGCGGAATACAATACTTTCCCTACTTACAATTCGTAATAGAGAAATCGTATGCCTCATATAAACGTCTTTATTAGAAAGAACATGAAAAGTTTCGAGAACACAAAAATGCATTTTAAATTCTCACAAGTATATACATTAATTCAATAATACTTTTTCCATACGTTTATCACAGTCAGTTTGAGCAATATTAACACGATAAGTTTTCCCACGTACAGGATTCGTTCCGCAAACCTACGGACAAAGTAAACACATCGTAATAACTCATACATAGAGAAAACGGGGTTCTTCCCACATTCCAAGAAGTTATTTGGCGTAAGAGTAAACTCATTTAAAGATGTGTTCCTTAACCCACTCTTGCATTAAATGGAGTAGTCATAATGTGTTCCTGCACCACCAATTTGAATCTCATTAGTATATCAGAGGGTTCTAGTAATTGTATCGTATGAAAACTGTTTTTACTAATTCCCCATAATGGTTTCTCACGTCTGCAAAGAAACTGCAAGATATGTTGTGAAGTCTAGAGGAGAGGAGGATTGTGTTACCCTCATGCAGTTAATTTGTTCTTTTCAAAACTGACAGGGGGTAACATTTCCAACTGTCACATAAATATATCAAGATCTGAAAGGGGGCCATTCATTGTAGGGTTTCTTACCCTCACGTTCTTTTTTCGAAAACACATGCAGACACTAGAATAGGAGGGTCAGGGGGGACGGGGGGTCATAAATTACACTTCCTTTGTCATCCTGATCGCGACAGACCATCCACCCTCTTTTTTCGGAATTCCCACGTGTCCAAAGAAATACCCATGTCACTTAAGGGGGGGGGTGGGGAGGGGGGGCGTGACAGGATTTGATTAATGGGACATTTATGCTAATTGAGCCAGAACATACAGATGACTTTTTGGAAATTCCCACATGTGGGGGCGGAAGGGGAGGGGGAGGGGGAGGGGGGGCGTGACAGGATTTGATTAATGGGACATTTATGCTAATTGAGCCAAAACATACACATAATGACTACTCCATTTAATGCAAGAGTGGGTTAAGGAACACATCTTTAAATGAGTTTACTCTTACGCCAAATAACTTCTTGGAATGTGGGAAGAACCCCGTTTTCTCTATGTATGAGTTATTACGATGTGTTTACTTTGTCCGTAGGTTTGCGGAACGAATCCTGTACGTGGTAAAACTTATCGTGTTAATATTGCTCAAACTGACTGTGATAAACGTATGGAAAAAGTATTATTGAATTAATGTATATACTTGTGAGAATTTAAAATGCATTTTTGTGTTCTCGAAACTTTTCATGTTCTTTCTAATAAAGACGTTTATATGAGGCATACGATTTCTCTATTACGAATTGTAAGTAGGGAAAGTATTGTATTCCGCCCAAAAAAAATCGAGGTCGAGATTTCACCCGAAATATATGTTTTGAGACCCCCTGAATCCCTAAAAATTATTTTTAGAAACAAGGTCCATGTGTGCATGTGCGTGTGTGTGTGTGTGTGCGTGTGTGTGCATGTGCGTGTTTGCGGGCGTGGGTGTGTATGTGTCTGTGGGTGTGCTATACATCTTTGTGCGTGTGTGCCTGAGTGTGTTTGCGTGTGTGTGAGCGTGCGTGTGTGTCTGTTTGTGTATGTGTGTGCTATGCATCTTTATGCGTGTGTGTGTTTGCATGTGTGCGTGTTTGCGTGTGTGCATGTATGAGTGTGCGTGTGAGCGTGAGTGTATGTACATGCGCGTGTGTGTTTGGGTGCATGTGTCCCCCTCCGAAGGAGTGTCGCCTTGTCGTGGCGGAGGGGCTCAGTACCTGAACCAGACGGCCTACTAAGTGTCATTTTGATTACTGGTAGGCAAGAGGTGAGGGGAAGCTAAGAACATTCCAAACGGGTAGATGGGGCTCGTTAGTCTTGGTTGACGACTCATCTAGGAGAAGAGGACTCCGAAATCAAACTCCCCCAGGGGCTCCTACTATGGTAGGTACGGGTTTGGCGTACCCGGGGCCCCGAGCCATTCTCTCGATTGGGTTCCTCCAAGAGGTGAGAGGGCACATGCCAAACGCCCAATTAACTTTGGTCCACTTTTGTGTTTGACCTCCCACCTGTTACCTCCATGTACACAGTCTGATGGATAACCTACGCGCGGGTCGTCGGAGGATGGGGTGACGCAAGGGGTGACTGGGTAATCGCGTAAGTCCCAGCCCCTGGTTATCATGTAGGATCTGTGTGCGTATCCGCTGATAAAGGTCAGTCCCGGGGAGGGGCCATTGCATGAGCTGATGCACTCCTGAAGGCGATTGGGTCCCTCTGTCTATACATTGGGAGGTGAGACCCTAGGGTGAGCAAGGTCCAGGCCAGGACTCTCACCTAAGCCGGGGTGGCGCCCAGGATGTGAGCATGCCATCGGAGACATCTGCAATGGTGGAGGATATCATCGCCATGAGTTCCAAAACTCAAAACAAAAACAAACAAAAAGTTGTACCATAGGGGCTTAGGTACAATCGTGAGAAAGGGGGGGGGAGGAACTGAAAAGAAGAGAGCACTAAAAATTCCGAGAACTACAACCTTTATGGATCAATAATTTATACAGAAATGGAAGTCGAAACACAACAGAAATACAGGTAAAACAAACCAATTTGCATAACCCCCAGTCAATTCCCTCTCAAGCGAGGAGTCGGGCAGTCTTCAGCCTATCTGAAAGCCCAAATGTTTCGCGTGGACCCTGAGCCCTAGTTAAAGCCAAACAACTTACCCCGCACGGCGCGAAAGGAGCACTCCGACAGCCGTCTACTTTCACTGTCAGACCGAGAGGCAACCCATAGGAAGACACTAGCGCAACCCAGCGGGGAAAGCAAGAGTTGCGAAACAAAGGAGGTGCCTCCATAAAACAAAATAAGTGCGATCAGCACAATACTCCCGCCCCCATCTGACAACACGCACTCGCCATTCTGGAAAGGAACAGACTGATATTGTATGAGAAGTATCATATTAGGAAGGACACACCTTACACCGCCCGGTCATTGTACAGGTCACTGTGAAAGCACTGGCACCAAACACTGTCACTACAAATCACTGGCCACTGTCACATCAGAGAGCACAATTCTGTTTTTCCAGGACGGGAGAGACGATGCACAGCTCGTTGGGCGTACCGATCCCTCGTTGTTCCAGAGAAATTAACAAATTCTGGGTTTGAGCCTGTGGATGCCCTCTCGTTGCAATCAGGCGTTGAGAAAGTCCAAAACCCAAAACGTGGGCCACATACAAGCCCCTTCATATTCCATCGTCACCTCCCTGGCCTCCAGAAATCTCCATTGCGGACCTTACTGCTGCAGTAACACTCCAGATAGATGGTAACAGCCAGGCTTAACATTACACAATGCCAAACTGCGGTGGTTAGGTGCTTTCTGGACAGGTTACGAACAGGAGCTGGCGAGGCTGTAACACGGAACAAACCCAACAGAAAGGGAACCAAACGCAGGCTTCAAATAGGCTGCTGCCCCAAAATAACATCTCAGGGTAGATCAAACTGAATGAATGACAGTATTTTTACAGAACTGTGGATGACATCAAATACATAAATAGCAGAAAATTAAAAAATTTGAATCAATTTATAATCAACAAGCGTGATAACATACCATAAACTGTTTAATGAACATAACAATATAAGAACAATTTAAACGAACTTGAATAACATTAAATATAATTTCTTCCAAATGACAATGTAAAACAAGCTAAACAATATATATATATATATATATATATAAACAATATATATATAAACAATATATATACAAGTTAAACAAAATAAACAAGGCCTTGTATAAATAAATGCGCATAAAACAAAATCCCTACTGGCCAGACAACACAAGAGTACAAACACGAAATACACATAATTACTACACAAGACACACACCGCAAGCACGCAGCAAACATCCCACAAATACTCCCCAAACATACCACACCAAACACCTCACACCGCTTCCATACGAAGACACACGAAAACCAATCTACACAATGCCGACTCCACACGCCCGGCAGAAACTAACTACAGGGGCGCCGTAGAGGTATACAGCCCGGCGCACACATGGCACGCTCCAACATAAACAAACACCCACATTCCAAACAAACACTTTATTCACAACATAAACATACAGGAGTAAACAAAGGAGACCCATACACATAGGAAAACAGATACCAAACTACTGGAAGGGTTTCAATTGTGAGACGTGAGCTCTCCTTTCTTGGCCCGTGCGGAGGTCCCTTAAGCGCACAGAAACATTTTTGAAGATACTTATAATCTCGTACGGCCCTACGTATCTAGGAGCCAACTTCGCTGCATAAGCATTTCGCTTAGAAGATTGAGTGTACAGCTTACACAGTACTTTCTGGCCAACGGCATAAGGTGAAGGCCGTTTATTTTCATCATACCGCTTCTTTACCTGGGCAAGTGACTTCTTCAAATTCCGAAAAGCGGCCTTCCATACTCTACATATTTCCTCGCGAGTAATATTCTGGGGAAGCAAATCGTCCAAACGCCAAAGGTTAGACAGCGGAGAGTTAGGTATATAGGCTAACATAAGCTGATGAGGGGTAACGCCATGTGATTCGTGTCGAGCCGAATTAAACGCCAACTGCAACCGAGACAAATTAGTGTCCCACTTAGTATGATTATCATGATGGAAGGCTATTAATGCTGATTTGAGGTTCCTGTTAAATCTTTCGGCATGGGAAGGACGGGGGTAATAAGGGGTAGTAGTTATGGTTTTAATGCCCCAACTAAAACAGAAATTTCTAAAGGCGAAAGAAGTAAATTGAGTGGCGTTGTCTGTTACCAAATAACGAGGGGCTCCAAAAGCCGCAAATACTGAAGAGAGAACCTTGACTACCCCTCGTGTATTCGCTTTCGGTAAGGCCGACATCCATACAAACTTACTAAACGAATCTACTATGACTAATGCATACGTATTCCCCTGGACTGAACGAGGAAAAGGACCGACAAAGTCCACAAATAATTTTTCCAGGGGTCTACTTGCCACCTCCGATGCTAAACCTTTCCATACTGTACATTGCGCGGGTTTCGCCATTGCACAAAGTTGACACTGTCTAACTCGGGAAGCAATTTCTTTATTCATGCCCGGCCACACAAAATATTCCCGAATCTTGTCTTTGGTCTTGGCTATTCCCAAATGCCCGCCTACAGGAGATGAATGGAAATATTCAAACACCATGGAAATTAAGGCCCGTGGCAAAACAACCTTGTTCTTGCCGTCGAAGGTAGGCTGGGTCATCAAAACACCCTCCTTCAAACAATAAGGGGTAACAACCTCGCCAGCCTCAAGCCGATCAATAAGGGCCTGCAGATCCGGATCTTTCCTCTGATGTGTGTGCAAACCCTCGAACAACTCCGGAAATTCACAGACGGCTAAAACATTTTCCTTTCCGCATTTACATTCTCTTGGTTCTTCGAATACTCTCGTTAAGGCATCAGCCACACAATTTTCTGAACTACTTATATGTATCGGGACAAACTTAAAAGCTGAAATGCGTACGCCCCAACGCGCTAACCTGCCTGTAGATCGCGGTGAGGCCAACGACCACGTTAGCGCCTGGTTATCGCACTCAAGAGTAAACTCAACATGCTCCAGATATTCGCGGTATTTTTCTAAGCCAAATACCACAGCCAAAGTTTCAAGTTCGTAAACCGAATACTTCCGCTCGGCTGGAGTAAGGGTACGTGAACTATACCCAATAACCCTACGCCCCATAGGAAAATCCTGAAGTAACACAGCAGCCACCGATCCCCTGCTTGCATCGGTCTGAAGGATAAATCTACGTGAAAAATCAGGGAAAGCCAACACCGGGGGATTCATTATGGCCTGTTTAAGGTCTTCAAAGGCCTGCTGCTGTTCCTCACCCCACTTAAACGGCGTTCCCTTCCGCCGAAGACGGTTCAGTGGTTCCGCCCGCGCTGCAAAATGCGGAATAAACTTGCTGAAAAAGTTCACCATCCCCACGTACCTGGCCAATGCCTTTACGGTTTTAGGGGGAGGAAAGTTACGTAGAACTTTGGTCCGCTCCGGATCAATCGTTATCCCAGCCGGAGATACAATATGACCTAAGAAAGAAATCTGTCCCGCAGCAAAGTTACACTTCTCTTTGCGCAAGGTAAGGCCTGCGCGCTCGAGCCGGTCAAAGACCTCCGCTAAATGTTGGCAATGGGTTTCAAAGTCGGGCGAGTAGACAACCACGTCATCTAGATAGTGATACACATATTTAAACTTGATGTCCGAAAATATTTCGTCTAATAACCGCGACAACACCTGAGCTCCAGTAGCAATGCCGAAGGGTACTCGTTGAAATTCATAAAGCCTCCATGGGACAGCAAAAGCCGTTAGTGGCTTAGAGGACTCCGATAAGGGCACTTGGTAGTAGGCGCTATTCAAATCCAAACTAGTAAATACTTTGGCACCCGCAAAATAATGCGCTGCCGAATTTAGATGTGGCATTGGTTGGGCCTCGATCTTTATCTTTTTATTCAAGTGCCGGTAGTCCACCACTACCCTGAAATCGTCCTCGCCCTTAGGGACCAGAAATACTGGACTACTATAAGCGGACGTGGACGGCCTGATCACTCCCTTTCGTAACATTTCGTCGATCTTTTTACGAAGAATAGCCATTTTAGGTGGGGTGACACGATAGGGTGGTAACTTCACAGGGGTGTCGTCTGTTAGTTGTATATCATACTCCACCAAATTTGTTACTCCTAAACGGTCAGCAAACAATGACCCATGGTTCGCACAGAGTTGTTCCAGCGAACGGCCCTGCTCTTCTGTCAAATGGGGGAAAGCATTGCTGACGTCGCATATATGGTGACGTAGCCCCCCACTCTCCTCCAAAGGTGGTTTGTTGATGACTTGACCGCACTGAAATGCAACTCGTTCGGACGGGGCAAATGCAAAGGTGATTTCCCCATCCCGAAAATCAAGCCTTAGGCCGACTCTAGTCATAAAGTCCGAGCCTAAAATCAGTTGAAATGGCAGGTCCGGCAGAAGATAGAAATAGTGTTTCCACGTAAAACGCGAAATACGTATGGTCAACAGAACCTTGGCATTCACCTGAAATTTATGACCATTTACAGACACGCACCCAACGCTACACTGTCGCGGTTTGGCCGAGAATTTACCAAGATAGGTATAATAAAACTCCTCGTGTACCAAAGAGCAGGAACTCCCCGAGTCCAAGAGAGCGATTAACTGTCGTTTCCCAACAGTCACCTGTACTGTCGGCTTCAAATTAAAGGGCTTGGCTATTATCCGACGGAATATCCGACAACAGGCAGAAATTCCGCAAGGAGCTCGTTGTCAATCTTGGCGCCTTTGACCATCTACCCCCACGGGTAGTAAAACGCCACCACGCTTCCTGGCCACCGTGCATTGTCTAACCAAATGCTCAGGAGAACCACATCTAAAACAAGACCCTGGCGAGCGAAAACTATCTCGAGCCAAATCTCCTCGGTTAGTCTGCCGCGGCTCAAATCGAACACCATGCAGAGGCACTTGCAATGATTCGCGGTTTCGTGCCGCATTTGACGCCTCATACTCTGCCAAGATCGGCAATAGCCCCTCTAAATCTTTAAACGTAGCAGGACAAGAGCTAAATACCAAAAGAGAACGTACCTCCGGGGTCAACCCCGTAATAATGACGTCACAGATCTGCCGTTCGCTATCTGGCAACCGTAGTATACGCGCAAACAACTTAACCCTGCTAATGTACTCGAAGAAAGGCTCTCCTGATCCCTGGGGTTTCAAATAATGACCTTGAATTAATGTATGTAGCTCCCGACGAGGAACGAAACACTTCAATACACTGTCATGTAATTCAGAGACTGGATCAACACATCCCTTAATACGCCCAATTATACTGCGCACCGCGTCACCCCCTTTTGACATCACTACTTCAAGCAGCTGCAAACCGGGAACTTCGCATAATTCAGCGCAATCCTTAGCTCTTACCAGGAACTTCAGAAATTCAAGAGCTGTAAGAACATCAACAACCTTAAAGACTTGATAAGGTTCAACCAACTGTTGTAAGGGATGAAGTAACTTTAGCGGTTTAAAGGCCGACATTTGAGACGTCACAGTTGGTGTGACAGTAGTCGACTCGGCCCGATCCCCTTTCTGAGCAAGCACTTCTAAATATCTCCTGAACTGCCCCTTCAGCTCGGCTAAGTCAACCCCGAACTTAACCTTAGGACAATATTTTTGGAAATATTCAATCCGCTGCACATAATGCAAGATCCTGGCTGTCAAACGCCTCACCTGCGCTTTCGAAAACCCCGAGATATTACTCAACTCGGAGAACAACTCTTCAAATTCCAGCCGTGCGGCCTCACATAATGACGGTGATTCAGTTACCAATAAATGTTTGTCCGGCAACACAACATAATCGTTATCCTTCACGCCACGAAGTGCGTCTAATAGGGCCGGAACGTCTGCCGACGACAAATCATCACGTCCACGAATCCCCAACTCAAATAGTATTTCGTTCTTACGCAACAGCTGAAAGTCACTCGACATGGTTAATCAAAACAATAACCCAATGCTCAATTTAACTGCCCCACTCGACCATAAGACAACCACGCTCTGCTACCATTTTTGTACCATAGGGGCTTAGGTACAATCGTGAGAAAGGGGGGGGGAGGAACTGAAAAGAAGAGAGCACTAAAAATTCCGAGAACTACAACCTTTATGGATCAATAATTTATACAGAAATGGAAGTCGAAACACAACAGAAATACAGGTAAAACAAACCAATTTGCATAACCCCCAGTCAATTCCCTCTCAAGCGAGGAGTCGGGCAGTCTTCAGCCTATCTGAAAGCCCAAATGTTTCGCGTGGACCCTGAGCCCTAGTTAAAGCCAAACAACTTACCCCGCACGGCGCGAAAGGAGCACTCCGACAGCCGTCTACTTTCACTGTCAGACCGAGAGGCAACCCATAGGAAGACACTAGCGCAACCCAGCGGGGAAAGCAAGAGTTGCGAAACAAAGGAGGTGCCTCCATAAAACAAAATAAGTGCGATCAGCACAAAGTGTATGTAAAGGAAGTAGTCGAGTGTTGTGGTCCTCGCTACTTAGTCATTTCGAGAACTGAGGAAGGAAAAAAGTTTCTTTCGGTGAGCCCATTTGTAATCCAGAAGGGCCTGGATAAGATAGCTGGTCCAGTGAAGTCTTGCACTAGATCGCGTAATGGCACGCTTCTTGTAGAAGCGCATTCAGCAGAACAGGCAGCTAAAATACAAAAAGCAAACCTGTTGGCCAGCTATCCAATACGTGTTGACCTTCATAAGACGTTGAACTCGTCACGCGGTGTCGTCAATACCCGCGCATTAGACGGACTCAGTGTTGAAGAGATCAAGGAAAACCTAGAAGATCAAGGTGTTACCTGTGTTTATCGGGTTCATCGCAAGGAAAGCGGTGAATTGAAGCCTACTCGTACCCTGTTCCTGACCTTTGATCGGGTAGATCTCCCACAAAGGATTAAGGCAGGGTATGAATCCATCGAAGTTAGGCCGTTCATTCCGAACCCACTCAGGTGTTTCAAGTGCCAGCGCTTTGACATACAAGCGAGCTTTGTAAGGGACTAGCTACATGCCCTCAATGTGGAGATGAACTCCACGATGGTGCATGTACTACAGCTCCTTCATGTGTTAACTGCAGAGGTGAACATCCATCTAGTTCCCGAGACTGCCCCCGCTTTATAGAGGAAAGAGCGATTCAAGAGATACGGGTTAAAGAGAAGGTGCCCTTCTCAGAAGCCCGGAACATCTTGCGTCTACGCCAACCCTCTGTTCCCAGATCTGGAACCTATAGCTCTGTTGCAGCTAAAGCGGTAGCGAGCAGAGAGATCGCAACGCAGACCAGCGATTTCAATGGGGCAACAATTTCTGAAAAGACACTTGTTGCCCGTAGCTCTATTCCAAAGCCCTCAACATCGGCACGCACATCTGCGTCAACGTCTACAAAGTCCGTAAGTGTAAAGAACATCAGCGTCACATCACCATCAAAACCATCAAGATCAACACAAGAAAGAAGCAAGCCCGTAAGATATGATGCCTCACCGATCAAGTTCAAGAAGACTTATACAAGAAACGACTTCCTCAAAGAAAATGGTACGTCCGATCCCAGTACATCAAAGGGATATAAGAGTCCCCGATCATCTCCTCGAAGATCTCGAAAATCCTCTTCTGGAGAATCTTCAGGGGTGGACTCAGACCGGCGTCGTTCATCTTCGCCGGTCCCCATTAGCAACCGGTTCGAGACACTCGAACCCAAGTTTGCTATGGGAAGACGCACGTCCTCGGCAGAGGACATGGAACTAGAATCTGCCCACACTGGAAGACCTCCAGTGGAAAAGAGGCGCGAAAAAGCGTCCGAAAAGAACGTCAGCCCAAGAGAGAAAAGGGCTAAATTAGTTCGACAACCGCCTGCTCCAAAGTAATGAAGAGTTACCTTGGAATTACCTATCCCATACACAATGCAATATGACTATCCTACAATGGAACGTACGTGGCATTCGAACTCAAAGGCCAGAACTTGAGCTCTTGCTCAAAGAAAACGAACCTCTGGTCGCATGTTTGCAAGAGACTAAGCTGCGTCCTCGAGACGCTTTCCATCTAAGGCGATACCCCCCAGTACGGTGTGATGTTACACCAGAAGAGGGTGTACCGACACATGGCGGCGCTATGATACTTGTCAGAGATGACGTATATATGCAAACTCTACCTTTGCACTCTGATATACAATCAGTTGCTGTATGGATTAAACTGCCAAACATACATTTCACTATCTGTAATGTTTATTTGCCTCCGTCCCATGACTTCTCGCACATTGATTTAGAAGATCTAGTTTCCCAGTTGCCAACACCGTTTCTGTTGGTGGGAGACTTCAATGCGCACCACCCACTTTGGGGTTCAAGTCGCGCTTGTGCGAGAGGTACACTCATTTCCGATTTTTTGGACAGTCACAACCTAGCTCTCCTCAACACTGGAGACCCTACATTCATTTCTGACTCTCATAACAGCTTCTCACACCTTGACCTTGCAGTTTGTTCACCTCAGTTGGCAGTCTCCTTACAATGGAATGTCATCTCTGATTTACACTCTAGTGACCACTTCCCATGTCTTATTAGTCTCTTGACGCAACATACATATTCCACACGTATGCCCAGATGGCGTTTGGACCATGCCAACTGGAACCTTTACACCCAGTTGGCTGTCTTTACCTACAACGAGCACGACTCAGTGAATAATTTGGCGCAGCATCTCACGGAGACGATTCTCTCTGCTGCTGAACAATCGATTCCGCGGTCGACTACACACCCCCGTCGATTTCCCGTCCCCTGGTGGACGGAAGAATGTCGGAATGCCATTCGTGCTCGAAGGCGTGCACTTAGGGTTTTCCAACGTCACCCTACTTTGGAAAACCTAATCGAATACAAGAAAATGCGCGCGAGGTCCAGACAAGTCATTAAGGATAGCAAAAAGTCAGCATGGAGCAAATTTGTAGCTTCATTTAACCGACACACACCTTCCTCGGTTGTGTGGGATAGATTAAGGCGTGTTGCAGCTAAAACGACCCAAATACCAATAGCGGGACTAAAAACAGCCACAGGAGCCGTTGTTGATTCATTTGAAGTGGCCAATACCTTTGGCAGTGCTTTCGCACAAGTGTCTAGCTCGGAAAACTACTCCCCTGAGTTCCTTCCAATTAAAACTCAGGTGGAATCTCAAGGCTTCTCGTTTCGTTCTAGAAACGTAGAAGATTACAATCGCCTTTTCACCATGGCAGAGCTGGAGTATTCCCTGAAATCTTCGCGATGTTCAGCACCAGGACCGGACGGTATTCATGTACAAATGTTACAACGGCTCTCTCCTGAAGGTAAGGCATTCCTGCTCGAGGTCTATAATCGTGTTTGGGTTGACAGTATACTCCCAGAAAATTGGCGGGAGGCCACCGTTATTCCCATCTTGAAGGCTGGAAAGGACCGTCATCTTCCCTCCAGCTATCGTCCTATTTCCCTCACCAGTTGCGTTTGCAAGGTGATGGAACGCATGATCAATGGACGATTGGTATGGTGGTTAGAAAGTCGTAACCTACTGACTAACATCCAGTGTGGTTTTCGACGACGCCGTTCAACTGTTGACCATCTTGTGTCAATATCGACACAGATAATGGACGGCTTTATGAAGAACTGTCAAACCGTTGGCATATTTTTCGATCTTGAGAAGGCTTATGATACGTGCTGGCGAGCAGGGATTCTACGTTCCCTGTATGCGTGGAACATACGTGGACGCCTACCACTTTTCATTCAGGAGTTTATGAAGGACCGCTTTTTCCGAGTAAGGGTCGGCTCGGTTTTTTCTAATTCTTTTGTTCAGGAGGAGGGAGTACCTCAGGGTTCGGTGCTAAGTGTCACGCTCTTTGCTATAGCAATTAACTCCATCTGGAAATGTGTTCCACCTGGAGTTTCGTCATGCCTATTCGTAGACGACTTCGCTGTCTATTGCACTTCTCAGCGCACGGCGTTCTTACAACGGCGCCTGCAGCAATGTTTGGACAACCTTAGAGAATGGAGCGTGAAAAACGGCTTCCGTTTCTCAACTGAGAAGACAATCTGCGTTAATTTCTGGCGCCGTAGGAGACGATTACCACCTACGCTCCGCTTTGGTCCAGATATACTTCCCTTCGCAGAAGAGACGCGCTTCCTGGGTTTGATCTTGGACAGGAAGCTTAGTTGGTCGTCGCATATTGCACAGCTAAGAGCGAGATGTGACCGTTCCCTAAATATTATGCGAGTACTGAATGGCAAATCGTGGGGAGCGGATCGGACAATTTTGTTGCGAATATATCGCGCATTGGTCCGATCCAAGCTAGACTATGGGTGTATTGTTTATTCGTCAGCACGACCATCTGTGCTGAGAAGATTAGACGTGGTCCATAATAGGGGCATCCGCATTGCAACAGGAGCTTTTCCAACAAGCCCAGTGGTGAGCCTTTACGCCGAGTCCGCAGAACCTCCTCTGCAATATCGGCGTGAGATTCTCTTGGCAAATTATGGTTGTGCGCTTAGATGTATGCCTAAGCACCCAACGTTCGCTTCTTTTTTCACCACCACGCTAAGAGAACGATATAGAAATAGCTCCCTTAATCCAAAGCCTGCGGGGTTCCGTTTCCAAGAGCTCCTAGTGAAGCTTGGAGTGGAACTGCCTGTGATGTTCGCCAAGGGCGAGAGACTTTACCCCCCTTGGCTATCTGGTACGCCCCATGTAGATCTTGGAATGACCATACACCAGAAGTCTACGATGCCTATTTCAAGTATCCGCACGTGTTTCTTAGAATTTTTGTCAGGTTACTCTGACCGTAGATATATTTACACCGATGGATCAAAGAACACCAACGGTGTTGGATGTGCTTATGTTTATGGAACCGAACCATATACATTCGGTTTTCCAAATAGCACTTCCATTTTTACTGCAGAGCTTTATGCAATTTATCGAGCCGTTTTGTATGTTCGCCGTCGTAAATTAGGTGGCTGCCTGATTTTGAGCGATTCCCTTAGTGCACTGCAGAGCCTTTGTCAGTTGTACAGCCCCCACCCTATTGTACAACGTATCCAGGATGCCCTCCATGTTTTACACGCTTCTGGTGTTGTCGTGGTGTGTGCATGGATTCCTGGTCACGTAGGTTTGCCTGGGAATGAAATGGCAGATTTAGCAGCAAAGACGGCAACTACAGAACCCAGAATTATCATCTCACGTGTTACTTCGGAAGACTTTAGGCTTGAAGTGCGGAGAGCGGTGCTGTCGTCCTGGCACGACGAGTGGTCAGCTCTCCGCGGTAATAAGCTTAGAGAAGTGAAAGAACTTCCGATAAACTGGGTAACTTCCTGTCGCACATCTCGTCGCGAGGAGGTTAGTTTGGCTCGATTAAGAATAGGGCACTGCAATTTTTCGCACGGTTACCTATTTAAAAGGGACCCTGCGCCTCTATGTCCGCTGTGTGACAACGTTTTGTCGGTTCGCCACGTGCTCCTAGAGTGTTACTCTCTAGCGCACCTTCGGGATTCTCTGCAGCTGCCTGCCAGACTTGCAGAGGTCCTAGCGGACGACAAAACAGCGGTTGATAGAGTTTTTAATTTTTTAGCGGAATGCAATATAAATTTGAGGATTTAAAATTTTTAATTATCTGTTTCTGATTTTGGACATATTTATCACCTTGTTTCATATCTGGCTATTGCCACTGCTTTTTACCTTTGTATATTTTTCTTGTTGCTAGTATTTTTATTTTTTGAGTGAAATTTATATCTGGCTATTGCCATGAGTCTGTTAAGGGCGCTGATGACCTAGAAGTTGAGCGCCCTTAAACCAAATCCAATCCAATGGGTGCATGTGTGTGTGTGTGGCTGTGTGTGTGTGTGTGTGTGGAAGAGTGTGTGTATGTGTTTGTGCATGTGTGAGTGTGCGTGTATGTGTATGTGTGTGTGTTTGTGTGCATGTGTGTATGTGTGTGTGCTATGCATATTTGTGCGTATGTGAATGTGTGTGTTTGCGTGTGTGTTTTCGGATGCGTGTGTGTGTTTGCATGTGTGCGTGTTTGCGTGTGTGCATGTATGAGTGTGCGTGTGAGCGTGAGTGTATGTACATGCGCGTGTGTGTTTGGGTGCATGTGTGTGTGTGTGGCTGTGTGTGTGTGTGTGTGTGGGAGAGTGTGTGTATGTGTTTGTGCATGTGTGAGTGTGCGTGTATGTGTATGTGTGTGTGTGTTTGTGTGCATGTGTGTATGTGTGTGTGCTATGCATATTTGTGCGTATGTGAATGTGTGTGTTTGCGTGTGTGTTTTCGGATGTGTGCGTGTGTGCATGTGTGTATGTGTGTGGGTTGGGGTGTGTATGTTTTTTTGTGTGTATGTGTGTGGGAGAGTGTGTGTATGTGTTTGTGCATGTATGTGTGTGTTTACGGGCGTGTGTGTGTGTGTGTGTGTGTAGGGGTTTGGTTTGGTTTAGGGGCGCTCAACTTCTAGGTCATCAGCGTGTGGGTAGGGGTGTGTGTATGTTTTTGTGTGTATGTGTGTGTGTGTGGGAGAGTGTGTATGTGTTTGTGCATGTGTGAGTGTGCGTGTATGTGTATGTGTGTGTTTGTGTGCATGTGTGTATGTGCGTGTGCTATGCATATTTGTGCGTATGTGAATGTGGGTGTTTGCGTGTGTGTTTGCGGATGTGTGCGTGTGTGCATGTGTGTATGTGTGTGTGGGTTGGAGTGTGTGTATGTTTTTTGTGTGTATGTGTGTGGGAGAGTGTGCGTATGTGTTTGTGCATGTATGTGTGTGTTTACGGGCGTGAGTATGTGTGTGTGTGTGGGTTGGGGTGTGTGTATGTTTTTGTGTGTATGTGTGTGTGGGAGTGCGTGTATGTGTTTATGCATGTATGTGTGTGTTTACGGGCGTGTGTATGTGTGGGTTGGGGTGTGTGTATGTTTTTGTGTGTATGTGTGTGGGAGAGAGTGTGTATGTGTGTGTGTGGGTTGGGGTGTGTGTGGGTTGGGGTGTGTGTATGTTTTTGTGTGTATGTGTGTGGGAGAGTGTGTGTATGTGTTTGTGCATGTATGTGTGTGTTTGCGTGCATGTGTGTATGTGTGCTTGTGCATGTATGTGTGGGTTGGGGTGTGTGTATGTGTTTGTGTGTATGTGTGTGTGTGTGGGAGAGTGTGTGTGAGGGTGTGAGTATGTGTGTGTTTGGCATTAAAGTATATAAAATTATATACATTTATTTGTATAAATATAATGGGTGATATGTAATTTACCTTGTTTAAACTTTAAAAATGAGGGGAAATGCATGTTAACGTTGAACTGGCAAATAAAAACGAAACAAGTTAATCTTGACTCGAGTAGTTTACTGATACAACTATTTTAAGATACAAACTTAATCTTGAATCGCATAGTAGTTTATGAGGTACGTGCTAGTGGAATAAATATACCTATATCTATCTTGAACTTTCATTGTGTGGTTTTGCTTCGAGTTGAGTAGACGAGTTTCTCTTAGTGAGATTGTCGTTCAATAGCTTTGATAAGTTATCAAGGTGAACTAGCGTTGTGCGCTATAAGCATTTATTGATTTATATAATTTACAAGTGTTACCACTACATATTATAAAGATGTGGAGTGGACGAGTGGTGGAATCGTCTCTGAGTGATATACCAGATTATAGCTGTAGCAAATGTGATAAGCGTTTTCTATGCAACTATGATAAGAAGAGACATGAGTTGGTATGCGGTCGAGTCTACAGGTGTAAACATTGTGGTGATGTTTGCAATACTGAGCATAGAAGAGACGTACATGAAGAAAGATGTGAAAAAACTGTATCTCGCAAGAAAATCAAGTTTGAACCTAGCAAGCATCATCTATTGACAATGACTGATGAGTGTGATATGATCGAGTATGAAACATCATTTGAAGGACGACTCAAATCATATTATATACGTTGTGACACCTTCAAGGATATGAAAACTTACCTACAGGAGTCAAAACATCGTATAATTCAAGCTATAAAGAAAGAACTGTCGATACATAAAAGTGTGAAAATTAACATCATGGTCGACTGTCAATTTGTGAATGTTCATGGAGAGACATGTGACAGAACATTTAAAACACGTAACCAACCTGTGTTTTTAGAAACTGATATGAACGCCATCTTGGAAAAAAAATTCGAGAAGCTTCGTGTTGAAATGGAAGAAAGTACGTTCAAAGGAAGCAACTGGGCCTTGCTATCAGTTGATGGAGTTCGACTCCGAATTAACAAGTACAATGCCCTTCGAGGGAGCAGCTATATTCCTCTACCTGCATCTGTGGAAGCGAGAAAAGCCTGTATAAACCCTCAAAATTATAGTGACGAGAAATGCTTTATGTACGCTGTTCTTGCAAAGTTCATTCGAAAGGATCCTCAGCGTGTTAGCAAGTATAAGGATCTCCAAGAAAAATACGATTTCTCATGCGTCTCATTTCCTACGAGCTTGGGTGAAATCTCTAAATTTGAAAAGCTCAACAATATGTCCATAAATGTGTTTGGACTGGATGAAAAACATGAAGTGTTTCCGATAAAGGTGATTGATGAAGAATTAGATGATCATCGCGATCTCCTTCTGTTAAGTGATGCTACTGCCAGACATCACTATGTGTATATAAAGGATTTTGAGAGACTTATTCGTCAGCAGAAAACTAAACATGATGGAAAAATATATACGTGTAAACGTTGCTTCAGCCATTTTGATGACCGATATGGACTAAGCGGAATGAAAAAATTGGAGGAGCATAGAGAAATGTGCATGCAACATGCTATTGCTAGATGCGTTATGCCTACAAAGGAAAACTCTATCGTCAGATTCAAAAACGTGGAAAGAATGCTGAAACTGCCATATGTCATCTATGCTGATTTTGAGAGCATTCTCACTCCTTACCATACCTGCGCTTCTAATCCTGAAACGTCCTATACAACTCCCTATCAAAGTCATTCTCCAATGAGCTTTGCTGTTTACGTCAAACCATCATCCAGCGTTGACAAAGTAGAAACCGATCTTCCTACACATCCCTACGTGTATCGAGGTCATGATGCTGCTGAGAAGTTCATAGGGTATCTAACTTCCCTTGCGAAGAAAATAGGTGACTTATATAAATCTGCTAAGCCTCTGAAACTTACAGCTGAAGAACAAGAATCGTTCGATGCTTCTACAATATGCTACCTGTGCGGGCATGAATTTACAGAAGATAATTGGAAGGTTCGCGATCACGATCATGTGTCCGGGATGTATAGAGGATCTTTACACAATAAATGTAACCTGGCTTGTAAAACACCTAATTATATACCTGTCTTCATGCATAACCTCAGTGGGTATGACTCTCATTTCATTGTTAAGGAGTTAGGTTGCACAAGCGAAAGAGTGGAGGTAATACCAAGCTCTGAAGAAAGCTACATCTCATTCTCAAAGTATGTTGGAGATGTTAAACTCAGGTTTGTGGATACCTACCGTTTCCTGAGTACAAGCTTGGACAAGTTAGTGAAAAACCTCACGACGTATCCCGAAACAGAGAAGTACTTCGGACAAGAGAAGATTGGCTTGATGACTCGTAAGGGAGTGTTCCCCTACGATTACCTTGCTTCATGGGATGTTTTGAATGAGACTCAGCTGCCTCCAAGAGAAGCATTCTACAATAAATTAAATGAAGAAGAAATTACCGACGATGACTATGAGCATGCTAGAAATGTATGGAAGCAGTTTAATGTGGAAAACTTAGGTGAATACAGTGATATTTACTTAACCTCTGATGTTCTTCTCCTAGCGGATGTCTTTGAAACGTTCAGAGACCAAACTCTGAAAACACACAAAGTGGATCCTGCGCATTATTTCACTTCTCCAGGACTTACGTGGGATGCTATGCTACTGTACACAGGAATTGAGCTGCAATTGCTGCTGGACTACGATCAGCTGCTCATGGTTGAATCTGGTATAAGAGGAGGGTTATGCCAGGTTTCTCATCGGTATGCTGAAGCTAATAATATATATATGGAACAGTATGATCCTCGTAAACCTTCCCAGTTTATTACATACGAAGATGCAAACAACGAATATGGTTGGGCTATGTGTAAGGCCCTTCCTTATGGAGGGTTTAAATGGGTTTCTCCTGAAGACATAGACCTGGATTTATTGAAGGAAGATGACCCCCTTGGATACATCTTAGAAGTCGATGTCGAATATCCTGTCGAGCTCCACGATCTTCATAATGATTTGCCCTTCCTGCCTGAGAGTCTGAAACCGGGGAAATCGTCTTCAGAGAAGTTAATTGCTCATCTTGGGTGCCGAAAGAAGTATGTGGTACACTACATGGCCTTGAAACAAGCTCTTAGTCACGGTCTACTATTAACAAAGATTCATCGAGCACTTCAGTTTCATCAGTCGTGTTGGCTAAAACCTTACGTCGAGTTTAATAACCGACTGCGACAACAAGCTAGAAATGATTTTGAGAAGGACCTTTATAAACTATTCAATAATGCTATGTTTGGAAAAACTATGGAAAATATTCGTAATCGCATGGATATACGGCTTGTGACAAACAGCAAAACGTTAGAAAAACTCATAGCCAAACCTACATTCATTGATCGAACCATATATGGACCTAATCTTGCTGCTGTACATATGGCTTCTCGTAAAATAGTGTTCAACAAGCCTATATACATTGGTATGAGTGTACTAGACATCTCCAAGACGCTAATGTATTCGTATCAATACGATGTGTTACTTCCATATTATGGAGCTGAAAATCTTAAACTGTTGTATACAGATACAGATTCTTTCGTCCATCGAGTGACTACAGCTGATATATACCAGGATAAATTACACATGCTTGAACATCTGGATACATCTGATTACCCTGCTAACCATATATGCTATTCTACACAAAACAAAAAAGTGTTGGGAAAGTTTAAAGATGAAGCCTGTGGAAAAATCATTCATCGGTTCGTTGGTCTTAGGCCCAAAATGTATGCTATCGATATTGATGGTTCTGTGATAAAAAAAGTTAAAGGTATAAAACGTAGCGCCATTAAGCAATACATCAACTTCAATAGCTATGTAGAGTGCCTTAAAACTTTGAAAATTGTTAGAACTCCTATGAATTTAATCCTATCCCGACATCATAATATTTCTACGGTTGAAGCTAATAAAATAGCCTTATCACCTCACGATGACAAGAGAGTGATTGAAGAGGATGGAATATCGACGTATGCGTATGGACATTACAGTGTCGAGAATAGTGCCTAGACATGGATACTTAAAGCTTGTCTGTAGAAAAAAATGAAGATTGTTGAACTATGAACTTCGCGCGCCAATGGCTCATCTAACCCAGAGAGAAGAATGATAATGTGAATAATAAGAAGAACTGAGGAGGGCGCTATCGTCTTTCAGCAGTGTATACTTGTTTTCTAAATGTTAATGCTAGTGTATGTATCCTTATAAATTAAATAAAATTATCTCATTGCGATTATTCTTGTTTTATTTCATTGCTTGCCTTAACATTCCTATTTCCTCATTAGGTCTGGTTAGGTTAGGATAGGTTAGATGGACTATAAGATAGAGTAATTGATAATGATGATGAAATGCAATAAATGACTGAATAGGTTAGACTGCTCTTCAACTATTATAAAACAAAGCGATTACTGAAGAAAGCTTAGTAAAATACCCCTAGCAACTTCAAAAATACCTGCTTCAGTGCCTTAAAACATCTTCAAACTGGCGAAAAAAATGCTTCTCACGAGTTTAAGATGCCCTGAAAATCCTCAAAATATCTGTGAAGGAGCTGAAATGTCTTAATTAGTGCTCGAAAAATACCATTAAAAGCGTCTAACGCCTATAAAAGTGTTTCAAAGGATTCTGAAAACCAATCAAAATGTTGGTGACAAAGTCTAAAATATCCCTATAGTGCTTAAAATGTCTCTAAAATGGCCGAAACGATATTTAACTGGTAGAGATACGTCTAACAGCCTTGAAATAGACGGTTCAGTATTCCTAATATCGTGAAAATTATCTTCCATTACCCTTCAAAGTGCTTAAAGCAAACAATAATGGACAGGGGCGTCCAGAATAACTGTCGGATTGCCTTAAATAATGTCAAATTCGTCTAAAATACTCTGAAAAATGTTTAAACTGGACGTAAAAGTCTTCAGAATATCTGGAAACAGGCTGAAATATCTATCAACGAGTCTAAACGGGTCTCAATACACGCTGAAAATATATAATATGACTTCTAAATAATCCTCGAAATTGCTTGAAAAGTTGTTAAATATGTTGTAAAAGCGTCCTGAATATACCAAAAGCGTCTAAAAGATCTAGCAGAGGGTGAAAAATTGCAACAAAATGGGGTGAAACGTCTTAAAAATGTATGAAAATGACTGAATAACTCTGAAAATTGGCTGAAAAGTTGTTAAATATGTTGTAAAAGCATCAAGAATATGCTAAAAGTGCTTAAAAAGATCTATCAGAGGACTCAAAATAGTATCAAAATGTTTATGAAATTCCTAGAGGGAGATCAGGGTAGCGTATGACAGGATAGAATAGATAAGCAGAGGAGGGAATAGGATAGATGATAAGAGGATAGAATGAATGTCTAGAAACGTATCATGTTAGTAGAATAGAATAAATAATAATAAGAGGATCTATCTTAGGTTAGGCTAGGCCATGTTAGATTAGGATAGGTTAGGTTAGGTTAGGATAGGTTAGACGAGTAGAAGTATGGGGTTTAGGTTAAATTATCAAAGACGGGAGTAAATAGTGGGAGCTGGGTTAGGTTAGGTTAGCCATGTAGAAGTATGAAGCTTAGGTTAGGTTAAGATAGGTTAGAAGAGTAGAAGTATGGGGCTTAGGCGAGGTTAGGTTAGGTTAGCATAGGTTAGACGAGTAGAAGTATGGGACTTAGGCTAGGTTAGATTAGGTTAGGTTAGGTTAGGTATGGGGCTTAGGTGAGGTGAGGTGAGGTGAGGTTAGGTTAGGTTAGGTTAGGTTAGGTTAGGTTAGGTTAGGTTAGCGTGGCTATGTGGGGCGAGGTAACATTATGTTGGGGTAATATATTCAATCAAGATAGAAAGCTCTTGCATTAGGAGACATACAGCAATATAGTGGACGACATACTCAGCTACCATGAACGCTCATAAACATACATACACTGCTATAGGCTTTAAAAGTTATCCCTAGAGATTCATTCAAACACCTACAACGTCCTGCTTCCCCTGCCACCTTACGTATTAATGCTTAGATTACGCATGGCGGCCATCTTGCGCATAAAAAAGTGCGCCAGCTCTGTCCTACCCTACCTACTCACACCCAAAAGCATACTGACCTAAAAATAAGTTATTAATGAATCCTTAGCAAAATATGCCAATAAAACTGTCCCAGTGGTATAGCTGTTAACATTTTTATCAAAGTACCACTTTCGGAAAGCGTTGTAAGCTTCAACATATCTTTGTTTCGACTTCGCTAGTAAAACTGATGCACATGCTAGATCCGCAGTTTCTTCAATAGCAATGTCGCCCATTTTTATAAAATTTTACTGCTTGATAATACCTATCTAAAATCGAAAGATTCAATTCAGCTAGATAAATAACCTAGAAACCAAGACATGTGCTACTTCAAGTAAAGTATCCATTGCGAAATTTCTTAAGAAAAGAGTGGATAAGAAGGCTTTGCCCATAATTTAGATGTAGCTTTTCATTTGTTCACAAAATGAATTCACTTTTTCTTAATGTTAAATAAAATATGGGAAAGCAATTTTGATTTATTACTACTTTTTACGGGGTTTTCAAGTATTCCAAAAAGTAACTGAGTAACAGAACTGTAAGTTACTTATCAGATTTCAAATGCGGGCCTCGTTTGTTCTTTGTTTTTGAATGCACTATAGGTTAGCGAACAATAGGTGGAGGCAAATCCGTCCTCTCCTCTTTCACATTTATGGTTGGACATCACTGATCTAGTGCACTAAAATTTAACAACAACATCATGAGCGTTCCGATCCCGTCAAACCTCCATGTGTTTATTTCTGCTCTCCTTCCCCCTACTTATAACTGTCTGCGGGGCAACTGTCATTTACACCTTCGTTCGTGACAAACTTTTAGACCTTAGCAAAAATTAGATTTATGGTTAGCTACAAAACAATCGATACCTAATGAAAGTAGTTATGGATGCTAAAATATTACGTACAAAACAGGGATTATTACGCAACGATGTACTAATAAACGACAAACTTCAAAATCAAGGACATTTACGTGACCGGAACTACCTTACACTTTACAGTAACAGTCCGACTGCCAACCTTAGACATGGATTGTTTTTTAGGTTTTAAGCGAATTATAGCTATTACAACTGCCGAACAAAAGAAAGTTACAGGTTTAACATCCGTTTACAATACCAATCGCTGTCCAAGGACGTTCGGACTTTGACTCGGCACATTCCACACATTCATACATGGAACTGGTATTTGTCCGTCACTGTTCAGTGAGTAGGACGTGGCAACATTCTTTTCACTGAAGGAAGGGACAGTCTCAGGTTCCATTAACTGAACAGGTTGTATGTGCTAAATAAATATTGGTTATGCTTTAAGTGTCATATTTTAGAAAGCAATCTTGATTAATGAAAATATACACCTATACAACAGCACAGAAATATCTGTCTTCCCTACAACTGAAACAAATATTACGTACAAAACAGGGATTATTACGCAACGATGTACTAATAAACGACAAACTTCAAAATCAAGGACATTTACGTGACCGGAACTACCTTACACTTTACAGTAACAGTCCGACTGCCAACCTTAGACATGGATTGTTTTTTAGGTTTTAAGCGAATTATAGCTATTACAACTGCCGAACAAAAGAAAGTTACAGGTTTAACATCCGTTTACAATACCAATCGCTGTCCAAGGACGTTCGGACTTTGACTCGGCACATTCCACACATTCATACATGGAACTGGTATTTGTCCGTCACTGTTCAGTGAGTAGGACGTGGCAACATTCTTTTCACTGAAGGAAGGGACAGTCTCAGGTTCCATTAACTGAACAGGTTGTATGTGCTAAATAAATATTGGTTATGCTTTAAGTGTCATATTTTAGAAAGCAATCTTGATTAATGAAAATATACACCTATACAACAGCACAGAAATATCTGTCTTCCCTACAACTGAAACAATGGACATAGGCGTATCACGTATCAGGATTGAGCTGAAAAGATATCTGTTCAATGTATCGATTTTGTCCATTATATTACAAAGACGCAGTTTTTAATGGTTAGTAGTAACATTTTAGTTCCCTAAAGTAAGGACAACTGTGTGCGTGCATCGATTCCTTTCTTTTACATAGTTCCCACTGCAAAACTTGAAAATTCTGGAGTAAGCGGAAGGGAATTCTTCTTCCGCTTCTTCTTCTTCTTCTTCTTCTTCTTCTTCTTCTTCTTCTTCTTCTTCTTCTTCTTCTTCCGCTTCTTCTTCCTCTCCTCCTTCTTTTTCTTTTTCTTCTTCTCCTCATTCTTCATTCTCCTTCTCCTTTTCATTCTTCTCCTTCTTCTTCCCTTCTTCTCCCTCTTATTCCTCTTGTTCTTCTTCTTCCCCTTCTTCTCCCTCTTCTTCTTCCCCTTCTTCTTCTTCCTCCTCTTCTTCCTCTTTTTCTTCTTCCTCTTCTTCTTCCTCTTCTTCTTCCTCTTCTTCTTCCTCTTCTTCTTCCTCTCCCCCTGTTCTTCCTCTCCTCTTCTTCCTCTTCTTCTTTCTGTTCTTCTTCTTCATCTTCTTCCTCTACTTCTTCTTCTCCTCCTCCTCCTTCCTCTTCACTTTTCTTTCTGACAGCTGTCGGATTCATCTTGTTCCGTCCAATTCCTTCATTCTCTATTCATACAAATTATTGTTATTTCAACAATTATGTTCCCTCGTTTTTCTGCTATTCTTTCTATTGGTGTGTGTATACTTGTTTTCTCCATTCTTATTTTTCCTCCTACTCTCATTTATCTTGCCCATTTAACTTTCCTTTCCTCCGTCTTTCTGTAAACATATAAGACCACTTCAATTGTTTGTCTCCTACGACTTCAGTTATAGATTTTCTTCAATTTTCTTTTCTCTCCTTCTCTCATTTCCAGTCCTATGGCTTCTACTCTTTTCCAAATTCTTCTTAATTATTTCATCTCTACTACTTTTACTTTGCTTCTGTTTTGTCTCATAGTGTAAAGCGTTCTGTTCCTATTTGCTTTTACTATCGAGTTATATATTTGTGTTTTTGTTTTTCTAACTCTCTTTTTCCCGACTGTTGTGTTCTTTATTTGGTAGTATGCTGACGTTTGCTTTTTATTTACTCTGTTTAACATCTTCTGTTCTGCTCTACCATCGCTACAAATAATGGTATCCAAGTATAGTGCATTTTAATATTAGACTAACAACACAACTATGACACAAAATTTAATGGCGGCTGATAGCTGACCACTTCATGATCAGGGATTTTTTCCTTGTCGCGCAAATATATGATGATATGTATAACACATTTCACAGAATGCAAAGCGTGGCAAGCCTCTGATTGGATCTTGTGTTAACCAGTCCCTCTTGCCACTCGCCATTAAATTTTGCACGTGTTGTAAGATGTTTACAGGAGTAAACGGAAGCAATTATTGGCACGTGTTATGCTATATGTGGGGGAGATAGATGGAAGCGGGGTAGCAACGGGGGTGTTAGACACGCTGAGTATTGCGGTATTCCTAGTTGCTATGACAATATAATTTTAAAATGTACTATACTTCAAAGATTTTTTATCTCTCTAATATCCTATTATTACTCTTACAGTTAATATAAAGTGGAAGAAAATTATTCACAGGAAATATTTGTACAATCCAAGGCTTTGGTTTTAAGCTTATGCTGACGTGGAAGTTCGTTATAAAATTAAATTGGCTTTAATAGAACAAAATGTTCAGTCTAACAGCAGCATCGTTTTTGTCATATCAATGGGAAGTATGGTTCTCATAAACTGACATTACATTTCCTGAAAATAGCCCGTTAGTTCCTCTTCACTGTTAATGAATTTTATATTGATCACAAATGACAAGCCATTAGAGATTGATGAGTTCTCGTTAAAACACGTAGTTTACGTCAAATCTTATATATTTAAACGAGCAATTCTTGTATATACATATATAATTATATATATATATATATATATATATATATATATATATATATATATATATATATATATATTTATTCCGCGCAACTTGGAAACGGCTCTAACGATTTCGATCAAATTTTGTAATCAGATAGGGTTTTGCTTTTTAAGTTCAGCTATATAGGTGTAATTCCCGAAAAAACGCGATTTTACATCAAAAATAATATTTTTTATTCCCGCCTCTACGGTGCAATTCTTGTATATACTCACGGTATTTCAGAAATAGCTCTAAAGATTTGATTAAATTTTTGTATACATGCATATTACATTCACAGCGTTTTCTCTGCTCACTTTTAGGTAACACATTCACATCTCTTTCTCTACTCACTCTTCTATAAACAATTTTCCATAAAAACGTGGTTTTGCACCAAAAAACATTTTTATCCGCACATTTAAAATAAGTCCTACCATGTTCTATATGTTTGAAATATAAATGCTATTACATTCACACTGTTTTCGCCTCTCACTTTTAGGTAACACATTCATATCTCTTTCTCTAATCACTCTTCTACAAATAAGCATACAAGTTTCTGTATGCTTGAAATAGAGATGCTGCATATTACATTCACAGTGTTATCTCTCTCTACTTACTTTTAGGTAACGCATTCACATTTCTTTCTCTGCTCACTCTTCTATAAAGAATTTTCCATAAAAAACGTGATTTTGCACCAAAAAACACCTTTATCCCCGCTTTTAAAATAAGTCATACCATGTTCTGTATGTTTGAAATATAAATGCTATTACATTCACACTGTTTTCGCCTCTCACTTTTAGACAACACATTCATATCTCTTTCTCTACTCACTCTTCTACAAATAAGTCATGCACTTTTCTTTATGTTTGAAATAGAAATACTACATATTACATTCACAGTGGTTTCTCTATTTACTTTTAGCTATCACATTCACATCTCTCTCTACTCACTCTTCTACAAATAAGTCATATAATTTCGTGCATGTTTGTAATAGAAATACTGCATATTACATTCACACTGTTTACTATGCTCACTTTTAGGTAACACATTCACATCTCTTTCTCTACTCACTCTTCTACAAACAATTCATATCATCTATACAACTTGGATGTTTGTATATATCTAACTGTTAAGCTCGAAAACCGCTTAACCGATTACCGCGAAATTCGGCACGTATACCTATGTATTTTTTCATGGGGAAATTTTTTATGGTAACACTTTTACTACACAATATATTACTTTCAAATGGTTTTCTACTCGCATTTCTTTTACGTAGCACATTCATTTATCCTCTGTTTGCCCTTCAACATACAATTCATTTAATATTCTATGATTGAAATATAAATGCAACGTATTACATTCACACGACTTCCTCGACTAATTCTTCCTTTACGAGGCACCATTAGTCTTCTTTCACTACTCGCCCTTCAACATATAATTCATACAATTTGATATGTTTGAAAAAGAAATACAACGTATTATATTCATACTATTTTCTCTACTCACTATTGTTTTACGTAACAATTCACATGTTGTTCCCTATCGTTTATCAACTTCATACATACCAACGCCTACACATATCGTATGTTGAAGAGTGAGTAAATTCCAAAACAGGTTGACCGATCGCCACGAAAAGTGATATATCTAATTGTTTTCATGGCGAAGGTTTTTATGCAATCCATTTTACCACCCAACGTATTACGTTCACATGGTTTTCTCTACTCCTTTTTCTTTTACCTAACATACTACTCCCTCTTCTACAAACATACATTTTTCCATGCACTTGAAATATAAGTGCAACGTATAACATTCACACGGTTTTTCTACTCATTTTTATTTTACTAAACACAATCATATTCCTTTCACTACTCCCGTTTCAGCGAACAATTACGAACAATTCATACAATTTTCTGTATGACTGAAACAGAAATGCGTAGTAGATTCACATGGCTTTATCAACCAGCTTTACTTCCTGTAGTATTTGTTATTGTTCAACAGTCCTTTTGCTTAGTGTTGGTCCGATGTTTTAATAAAAAGTAAAGAAACATTTAAAAAAAGAGAAGTAATCACAATTGATGTCAGGAGTGCGCCGAAAAGCTCGAACAGTTGATGAAATAAATGTTAACCAAGATGGACATAATGGGAAATGAAATGAATTCTGGAATGCGGCAGAGGAAACAAATATAAAAACCAAATTGGAAAAATGTAAACTACGGAATAGAAAATATAGGAACAAAGATGGACAAAATGAAAATAAAAATGGAAAGCAAACTGAAAATGTTAACTCCGAAACAGAAAAGATGAAGACGGGAATGTCTAATATGAAGGTAGATCTATTGGAGAATACCAACGAGCGACTGGCCAGAGTAAAGGAAGCCATGGAAGAACTAGACGGAAAGATAAAGGACCTTGGCGAATGTGTTAATGCCCTGAAGTCAATCGCAGCAGCAAAGAACTGAACTCCATAATGGAACAAATGCTCAACGAAAACATAAAACTGGGTGGATATCTATGGGGGAGGTCTGCGTTCAGCAGTAGACGTTTTACAGCTGAAATGATGGTGTTTATGAAATATTTGTATCTCGGAAATGACTCTTCACAATTGCGACTAAAATTGTTATTTAGTTAACGTTTTGACTTTCAGTTTATCTAAATAAGTATCTTCTCCCACAAAAAACAAGATTTCACAAAAACAGAGGCGAAAAATGCCGAGCGAAGCTCGGTCGCCCAGGTACTATACAACTATTGTTTGCGGTACTAACCATTTCATACCTTGCGACAATTCTTCGTAGTATATGCACCAGCAATTCATTTTATGAAAATGAGGTTATACATTTTGATTTTTTTCCAATCCGTGAATTATGCATAGCACCTTTTGTACATTTTTCTAGATTTTTGCAGCAATAATTATTCACAATTATTCACATCCTGTGCTTTTGCAGAAATTTCCGGTGGTGTAAGTTGCATCTCATTGTCATTGGTTTCTACTTTTTCTAAACTTGCACGCACTAGTTGTTCTTCGATTGAACATGCGAGGATAATGGATACTTGAGCTTTCAATGTTGGTGCCTGATAGGGTTACGAGATGTATGCAGATACGAAAGCATTGATTGTTGCATGCGAAACTTCGGATTGGTGAAAACCTGCACTTTAATTAATATTTTTTGTTTCCGATTACGCAATAGACGGGCTTATGAGGTTAAAGACACTGACTTGCAGGTATTCCACGCAACATTAGCATGCGGCCACAAGCACAGCGAGAGTGAGTGAGTGAGTGAGTGAGTGAGTGAGTGAGTGAGTGAGAGAGAGAGAGACGTTTCATATAGCACGTCACACTCATTGTGGTGAGCCTAGAAAAGCAGTTTGGCAAATAAGTTTGAAACAAAGAAGAAAATCAAATTAACAAATCGAAGCACAAAACAAAAAATCTGATGCGTTGAACTCACATGACTTTCTCTACTCTTGTACCTCTAGCTTCTTCATGTTAGTCAAGATAAATATTTGTATAGGAGATATCTAACTGGTAATTTTCTTGTGGGTGCAAGGGGAACACAGTAGGATTTTAGCGACAGAAATCTTTTAAACCTGGTCGCTATATGAAGGCTTTGAAATTCCGTTCTCTTTACACGACCAAGAGATAAAACGTGAAAAACGATGTTCCGTTTGAGAAAAGTGTATAGCTAAACAAACACAAATAACTAGAAACATCTCCGAAATGATTCACTCTACAAAAAAATGCATTGGACATAAATTGTGTATTTTAACGAGATCTACAGTCTTTGTACAATAAGACTTGGTCTATCACGGTTTATCAATTGTGCAGAAGTCTTCAAGAGTAAACAGGACTACATAGGCTATAGCCAGAAAATTCAGAATATACATTTCATTTGCCATAAAAATATCTTAAACATATGTGATTTTAATTAAAATCGATATAGCCATTTTTGAGAAAATCAAAATTTACGAAACATTTTCCACGTGAAAGCTAGTTTAGGGTGGAGGAATTTTCTTCAAAATCTTCGCGTATTCACACACACACACACACACACACACACACACACACACACACACACACACACACACACACACAAACACACACACACACACACACACAAACACACACACACACACCCACACCCACACACATTTTACTAAAAATGCTTTTACAAATAGGGGGCCTCAAAACATATTTCCGGTGAAATTTCGACATCGAAATTTTAGGTCGAATACAATACTTCCTTTACTTACTAACGTAATAGAGAAAGTAACGAAGCATATGAAACCAAAAACTTGGAGAAGCTGATAAACCGCACGATTCTCGATGTGGCAGAGGAAGGGAAGCAAAAAACGCTTACATAGTTTGGTGGCCGAGTGGTTAATCCCAAGGCCGAGTTCGCGGTTCTAGACAAGGTCGTTATTAATACTGTCGTCATGATGACGGGCGTTACGTTTCGTGGTACAGACTTCTTACATTTCCTCCACCTTCTTTAGTTTACTTCCAGGAACAGACTATGCGATGCTTTGTTCTTTCTTCCAGTTTCCTGACTAACAGGAAGACGTTTCGGGCAGTAAGAAACTTTATTCTCATACTCTGTAAATTAACAAGTTTTAAAGTCCTTTAACAAAGAGCGAGGGAGGTAGCGCCGCGGTAGCGTGTGCGATTCGCATTCGGGAGAACAGGGTTCGATCCTCGTCGATCGCGCTCTGACTTGGGTTTTTCGTAGCTTCCCCTTGTCACTTAGGCGAATGCTGGGGTGGTTACTTTCCATAATTTCCCTCCACCCCAGTTCCTTATCCTTCATGTGTGCTATCAGGTGAGTGGTAAATTGCGGTGCAGGACAGATGGCGTGGATGCATGCACATTGTAACTGCTCTTTTCGGCTTAGATGGCGTTATGTGGTTGTTGTCCTCTCATGGGGGACGAACGCTTGCACCATACTGCACCGGAAGTCATGGCTTATCAGCGGGGCCTGGCGCCGGAATGAAGGGACCTCAGGGACTTCCGCCCATCTCTGTGGCCTATCTAGCTGCGGTTCCGTGGTATCCTGCGGTTGCCTCACTTCATCCCTTCCTCCTGTGGGGTGTTGGCACATAAAGGATCTATGTAGATCGCACTGTGCGAGGTGTCCCCCTTAATTGCGTGTATCCTTATCCATATATATTGTGTATGTATGTGTGTGTGTCTGTGTGTGTGTTCGTGAGCAGCTAACTCAAAAGTCAAAGGTTGGGTAATTACCAAATCTGGCAATAAAGTTCACCATTTCCCTGGGATACGAAGTGCAATTTTTCTAGTTCCTCCTCCCCCAAACGAACTTTTTAGATCAGAAAGAAAATATATTTTCTATTTCTCCTAAGGTGTTTAGAAATGCCTTAAACATATACATCTTGTAGCGGGTTTTGTATTTATTAAAGAAAGTATTAAATTCTTCAGTTTCTTCTTATTTGTCTGGCCCCACGAAAAGATTTAGCAGATTTGAAATAATGCTTAATGCCTGGGTCCCCTTGCAGTAGTAAAACTGCGAGATTTGTTCCTTCTCTGTGGATACATAGGGCTTTATTTGGTTCTAGCGGTGTTAACAATATATCTGACTATTTAATTAAATAATTATTTGCAGTATTTTAGACAAGATGTCTTCGTTAATACTATAAACCATTGCTATTCGTATAAAAAGAGGAGGATAGCCTCCCAGTATCTCTGAATTTTACATTTGACTAGAGGGCTTAGAAAGGAAGCTGCCTCGTCATGAACAATAAGTATACCTTTAATATTCTGTAAATAGTCTGTGAGGTCCTGTTCATTCTGGGTAATTCTATATAACTTGTAAATAAAGTTGGGTAACCACAAGATAAAAACAAAAGCTCTGGTGAAGTTAGAGCACAAAAATGTATTCAAACATATAATTTGTGTCAAATAATGTTATTTCTTTGGATTAGCAGTTTACGGAATATTCCGATGACGAAGTGGAACATTTTGACAAGTTGCAATGTTTTTAATTTTCTTTCGTATGAGGTCGTTACTAGTAAAAACGGATTACTGACATAAATACTATCACGTGTTTCATGTAATTTAGACTATATTGGTTAGTTTGAGCTTATCCCTTGACAAAGATTTTAACTTAACAGGATCGAAGTATAACTATTTATATGGTGTAACATCTAGACAATTTATAACGAGTGGAGAAAGATACAGAGGCGGACAGAAGTGTTCAAATTTATGGATATGGAACTTCAAATGTTGAATTAATCGATGCAAAAGGTGGAACAATTTATTATTTCCTTATTCCACTGATAAGTTATAGTATTTTTAAAACACATAAAAGTACACGAATGACAAGAACACGCGTGTATTATTCAAAATGTGATTTCCCCTAAAAATAAATTTATACAGCAATAAAGGACAGTAAACAATGGAAACGTTGACGTTTGTACCTTCAGAACACCATATTTGTATCTGCTGTTATACGGTACACAAGCAACTTCAGCTAAAAGTCGCTACAGTTAAAATGGGGCGGGAAGAAAGAGAGAGAAAAGTAATCTTACTATCCATGAAGAAAATAGGACATGTAAAAAATTGGAGAAACTGTACACAGTAATCCATTCTATGTGTGATGTGAATCCAACGTTGTAAAACGAGTAATGCTATAGTCAACCTAGGAAAGACGCTTCGCCAAAACTTACTTCTGCAGATAAAAGACAAGTTCTGAAAATGAAGCAAAATCCGTGAATAACAGCAGCAGAAATTAGAGCACATCTGAAAGAACATCTTGGGAAGGTGGTCCATGAAAGAACAGCTCGTAGGACTTTGAACAGTACTGGATGCAATTCCAGAACACCAGGAAAGAAACCATATGTAAGTAAAAGCGTTTAGTACTTGCCAATGAGTGTGTAACGAAGAGGAATGAGTTTTGAGATGTGTTACGGTCAGATGAAAGCAGTTCAATGTATACCGAAGTGACGGTCAACTAAAGGTGTGGAGACAGAAGCATGCTTAGTGAAGTTCTAAAAACAAGCTACAATCTAGCATGGGGATGGCAGTGTAATTATAAAGGAGAAATGTGCAGTTATTGGTGTGGCTGAGCTAGATTTTATTGATGGTAACATCAACAAGTATGATTATAACAACACTATAAAATATCTGCAGAGAAGTGCTAATATATCTTGGAAATAATATTTATTTCCAACAAGATAATGATCCAAAGCACACCACAAAACTTGCTAGCTTATGGTTCCTTTACAGGACACCCCTCACCTCAATCTCTTCGACTTGGACCGGATCGAGAATATCTGACAAGAATTTTATTGGAAGATAGCACCAGGAAACACCACATCAGAAGCAAAATAAAATGTAGACATTCTGCAGGAATAACTTAACTAGAAAGCACGTAATACAACTCAAGACATTCGGCGGCAGTCATACATAGAAATGTCATGATAAACAAGTACTAGGAGTGCTGTGGTTTATTTATTTGAATACATCTGTCCAACTTTGGAAGAGCATTTTTCAGTTTCCATCACGAAAATCTATTTCTATTTAATTAAAATAAATACATGTGACACTAAAATTGACATAGAGGTGCATTAATATCTAGAAGAGATTTGTTTATTTGAATATGTTTGTTTTGATAATTAAATGCCCTCTTTTAGCAGCATTTAATCAGTTGTATGAATCTGAGAGTGATAGATATTTCGCACACGAAGTATAGTATTATATTTTCGAGGGGTTTATTGTGAACATTTAATTGAATAAATGATACATAACACAACTACTGACACATTGTAGTTGATTTATCACTGTTTTCCAATTTATATATTATCGAGGTTTTCAAAAGCGATCATTTCTTGCATTGCATTATCCAAGTAGCAATAAAACAAAACACTCGTGTTTGAAAAGATGTGGGCTACCCTGGTTTCCGCGTCAAATGTTGTGCCCGGAAAAGAATGCGACATCTACGTCACGTCATTGTAACTGAACAGGTGGTGTTGAATCACGGAAAACATTGGCGAAGCGGCTTTCTTCCGTCACGTTTCTGCAGTTTCAGTTACTTGAGGATAAACAGGAGGACGGGGACTTTCTTCCCATATTGTTTCCTGAGACAAAAGAAATATACAGACTGAGGCACGCCAACAGTTTGTTTCACACAAGAACATCCTGTTTTTCACAGTATTCAAGTATAGGAAGTCTAGTTAAATCTACTAATGCCCCTTCAGTATCTATACAGAAGGCAGAAAATAACATCTACAGTAATATTATAACTGATCGAGTAGACCGCATAATCGCATGGGAGGGACCGGGCGCTCACCACCTCCCACCGCCAGTACTGCACCCCCTCATGACGCCCGTGGTGGGCAAAGGTAGAAGTCGTAGCGGTCGGGCGGTACGTCTTGGCTCGGACTTTCACTCGTTGTTGGTGTGAACGCATGCTTTATAGCAGCAGCCCTATTAGTAAACATTCGCTTCTTCAGTCCTGCCTGTTGTCGGACGTGCAAATAATGTATTCAATAATCTTCAATTATCTCCTTTATCTTTCACGATACATGAGCTTATTATTGGACCTTTTTATTCGCCATGTTTGAATCTACCGTCACGCGACATGTATGTAAATGAAGGTAATTAATTCTAATTATGTTTGCATTTTCTAATATTGCTATTGAAAGGGTGCAGCTCATCCTGGTTGCTAGTTCCTACCTTCTCTTCTTTAATTTTAACCTGATTTAAACGTTGAACTATTGGCAACCAGTATCTCTCTTGACCCACGAGTGTGCTTTTTATATATTTATTTGATCATTTACTAAATCTTTAGTTATTTAATATTTTTTAAGTCTTCTTATTGTTGCTATTTGTTTATTAGTCCTTACTTAACTACCTAATTATTTATTCTCATTGTTTCCATTTCACACTTTTTTAGCTAAATTCTGCGTTACTATTTGTTTCTACTCTCAGAATGTTTGTTTTAATATTTAAACTTCATCAAATTCCCATTTTAAACATTCATAGTGACACATTTTTTCCTCGTAGGCCCTCATAAGAAAATGTAAAATATACAGGCTTTGGGAGGACGATAGTCTTATGTTACAGAACAATAATAACGCTTCGAAAAAGCGCGAAAAGAATATAGTGCATCTGAAATTTGCACGAGAAAAATGTTAATAAATTCAGTGCACTTGTAATTCCAGAACTCTATAAATCATTGCAAATCAGAATAAAAAGCATAAAAAATCAATTATATGCAAACATTAAGTCTTTCACTGTACATAAGATACTAGTAGATTTTCCATCGTCAACGCCTGAAGGTAGGAATTAACCTGTAAATATCGATCGAGTTTTGACCGGGAACAACAAGCAGTAAAAAGGCAAGGAACTGAGATCGTACGTTAGAAACAAAGGTAAAAAACAAGAACTAACTATTTTGTTGTTTAACGACGCTGTCAATTGCCAGGATCACATCAGCGTCGCCGGTGTGCCGGAATTTTGTCCCGCAGGAGTTCTTTTACATGCCAGTAAATCTACTGACATGGAGCTGTCTTTTAAGCACACTTAAAAAAAAAGAAGCATCTTACCTCATACTATCTGTTCACCAGCTCATAACCTTAGGGGAATGAAGGGGAGAGGAGAGACATTCCACGTAATGTAACCCGAGTTTTGTAAACTTCCGCGCAAACGTTGTTCTGCTGGTTACGTTGCCAATGTTATTGGCGCTACGTCTATTTCTCTTAATTTCAGTTGTAAAATTGTACGAGTCACTAGTTTTATGTCGGAAGTATTGAATAAAGTGGTATAGAAGTAGATAAACCCCCGCCTAGGAGTGCTATGAAATCTGCTATATTATTGTGGTTGCAGAACAAAGGGGTTCAGAGTGACAGTTCTATGCGTAAAAGAGATTTTTATAGGATAATTAAAAAACCTAAAGAGGTTGTTAAAGCGGACACAATTTTGATTTTATTGAGCAATACTGACGTTTGTTTACCCCCCTATATATGTGTGATCTCAATCCCATAGAATAGCTTGGACCAAGGTAAAATGAATGCATAAAAAATTTAATAGATGAGCACTTGAAACCGAAACAGACTGACAGGGTTTTTGAAAAATATACAAAATATAGAAAGACGGAGTGGTTGAAAACATCGTTTGCATTTTATGAGCTAAATATACTGCATCAACTGAAAATAACTTTTAAGTTCCGCTATATTGAGCGACTTCTTTACTTTTACTTAGCGTGAATACACATTCTAATGTTGGCACTACTATCGTAAGCGCGACTAGAAGCACGACTTCTGCTTCAGTTATCGCTCTATACCTGAAATTGTTTATTGACCTACTAACTGGCTGCATTCCTACCAGGGATCATGAGCTGATGAACAAACTGTACAAATATACTAAATTATTACGACACGAAAGAACAAACAACGAACGTACAAAAGAAACTAAGGAGTTATAGATAGTTTTAATGTATAATGGCGTTTTTTAATTATTGAACATTATTAACTGTCTTATTTAACCTGTTCTTTTCTTGCTAGAAGAATAACTACTTCTTTAATAACGTCATAAATTCATTTACTAAATTTCTTACATGGTTTAATAGGCATATCTCATTCTAACCTTAAACTTCATAAATATTTCTTTGTATCACTGTTGTTAATCGTGGTATAATATTTTGGTAGAAATTGCAGGGCAGGGCAGATGGATTAAATTGTGGGGGCTTAAAATATCACCCCTACAACGCCAAGTAAGCCAGCTATTAGGAGAAGATACCCATCTAATAATGGGTAAATAAATGCAGTATTTTCTTTATCTATAATGAGTCGCTGCTAAAGAAAGCAACAATGTTGCATTACTCGATAAAAGACCAGCAGTGCTCCCTAAAGCCCTAAGGATAAGAAAGCATTTTCGTTGCTTGCTTTCCAAGTTCTTGCTAACGCAGTTGTGCAGAATTAAATTTGCATGAATTTACATTCGCAATAAGAACGCCCGCGGGAGAAAAAAAGCACAGTTGGTTTAATCGAGAATAATATTTATTCCGTGGGAGTAAAGCGACTATAACCATTAACTCCAATACGCAGAAACTCGAGCGGCACCTTATTTGCAAATATTTGGGTATCTTCAAGACATAAACTACTTAGCCGTTGTCATTCTGTAGGTCGACAAAGGAATCGATAACAGACAGCGTCTTTCTGGAACGAGAGGATTTCGTTTACGTTTTGTTGATGTGGTGCCCTGAAATGCGCAGTGGAAAGCAACAGACGAAGCAAAGCACAAATTGTTCTAATTTACTGGAGTAAAGTGCCTTCGTCAGTCTTTGTGAGCTTTCAGAGCTCTTTTAACCTCTTTCTTTGTCTGCCAGTCTCCTGTATAGGAAAGGGTGTGGAGTTCACAGAAGGGTAGGTGCATTCGCTACTGTGGGGCATTCGCGTTCTTCCTTTGTCTGTGTATAGTATGGAACAACTCACGTTGTTACGCTGCACGTTCGGAGCCGAAATATTAAATACAGAACAAAACAAAAAATCTGATGTGTTGTGCTCACATGATTTTCTCCTCCATTCTTACAAACTCTGATTCCTTTATTTTCTTCATGTAAGTCGAAATGTTTGCAGAAATTACCTTATAGCTCATTTCCTTGTAGGTTCAAGGCTTTGAGCGATAGTCAAATATTTTAAACTTGGTCGCTATGTGAAGGCTTGAAATTCCATTTTCTTTGCACGCCCAAAAGATAAAAAAGTGAATAACGACCTTTCATTTAAGAAAAATTTAAGTATTGTAAAACTCCCACAAATAAAAAGGAATATCTCCGAAATGGTTCACTCCACAAAAAATGCACTTGGGCATCAGTTGTGTGTTCTAACGGGAATTACATCTTTTGTATAGTAAGATTTGGTCTATTTCTTACGGTTTACCGGTTATGCAAAGATCATCAAGAGTAAACCGGACTAGATGGGCCATAGCCAGAAAATTCATTTGCCATAAAATATATTAAACATATGGTTTTTATGAAAACCCATTTGAAAGGTAGCTTAGGGTGGAGGCATTTTCTTCAAAATCTTCGTGTCGCATCCTTGAAAGATATTGAACTTTGGTAGCAACTTTGGTTTTTAACCAACTTTTCGTTTTTGAATTAAGTTGTTAATAGGCAGACACACACACACACACACATACACACACACACATACACACACACACACACACACAAAGTGGCCCGGGTTAGATCCCAGGCAACCGCATGTGGGATTAGTGGTGGACGAAGCGGCGCGGGGGCGGGTTTCCTCCGGGTTTTCCGGTTTCCCCCGCCATCTCATTCCACCGGTACTCCATCTTCATTCCATGTATCATCAGTATCACCGCCTGCGGTGCCTATGTAGTAAAAGCGGGCGTTTAACACTACCAAACAGAGAGAGAGAGTGTGTGTGTGTGTGTGAGAGAGAGAGAGAGAGATAAACACACAGACCTTTTTCTAAAAATATTTTTTTTATGAGGCCTCAAAACATATATTTCCGGCGAAATCTCGACATGGAAATGTTTGGTTCAATACAATACTTCCCCTTCTTACTATACGTAGTAGAGAAATTAGAAATAAACATATTTGGAATGTGGCTGAAAGAGATCCAGAATTAAGGGAAGTTTTACCGAGCGAATGGCTTCCCATCGACTGCTCACGCTGACCTTGGGCTTTTCCTGATTTTTTCTCGTCGGTAGGAAAAGTCTGGGGTGATGTTTTCCCTAACATGTTTTCATTTTCGTGAACTGTCATTCCGTTTCCTTTTCAATTCTAGTTGTGCTCCTAGGTTTCGTGGCGTGAGGCATTGCTGGGCAAGTGGGGCTGATTCTTGCTCAAAGAAATTGTATTCCCGTGGATACTACAGCACTACTTGGTTGATCGGTCGTTCATCTCCCTCTGTGGACAACTCCATAATGCAATAAATCTTACGGCCGGCAACTGTTAGGGACTTCCACGCATCCTGTCTATCTGTGACCTGTAGCCTCCTGGTTCCTTCATTTCATCCCTTCCTCCTGGGGGTGATAACAGCAATAGATTCTCGTAGGTCATGGTGCGCGAGGTGTCCCCCTTATCTGTATTTATATACCCTCTACCCTAAAGCTAATTTTGATGACGGGCGTTGTAGGTAAATATTTCCTTTTATTTCTCTGTCCATAGTAATGGAAACATTGCATTCCACTGAAACAGGAATGTCTCTCAATGAGGTGAACCATCCAGCCTTCAAGTGATTTCTTGAAAAATACACAAAGATGTCAATGCCAAATGAGAGTACTTTAAGAAAAAACTACATGGAGCCTGTTTACCAAGAAACCATACAAATAATCAGGGAAAAAGTGTGTGGTTGCGATGTGGGAATCATTGTGGATGAAACCATAGACTCAATGGAACGATATATTTTGAACATTTTAGTTTTTCCCTTAGCAGGGGAGAAAGTTAAGCCTATGTTGTTAAAAATGTATGAGCTGCAGAAAGCCTATGCCAGTACAGTAATGCAATCAAATATGGACTTTTGTCAAAAACTTTGACCTGTTGATATCGAGTTTGCAAAACTTTTTGTGGTTACGTACCAGGCTCCATACATGGTTTCATCTGTTAACCAATTGAAGCCTTTATTTCCTAATTTGAAACATGTGACATGCTTGCTTCATGCCCTTTACAGGATTTGTGAATCCATAAGGAACGAATACGACATCTCAAATCAGTTCATCTCTGCCCTGAAGAAGACTTTGCTAAAAGCTGCGAATCGTGTAGTGATCTACAAGAAAACCACTAGCCTGCCCCTTCCAAATTTTCCGATCATTAATCACTGGGGATCTCAGATCGAGTGTGCTGCTATGTTGTGTGAGAATTTTGAGAAAATTAAAGAGTTTGTGCTTTCTTTTGGATCCAGCCAACGCAGGTGGAATTTCCAAGGCACAGCAACTTCTGTTACCGGAGAAAATATATAATTTGCAGACAGAACTATATTGTGTCCATAGTTACAGGTACCTGACTGCAGCTGTTAAACTATTACAAAAACAACGTTTGGGAAAGGTGAAACAGTGGGATATTTTTACTTCTGTGAGGGAGCAGATAGAAGGCTTTGCCAAAGACATACTTGAGTTTAGTCTTCAGAAGAATCCCGACATTGAGGATTTCGCCACAACTGTAGAATTGCTATTCCGAGTGAATACAAGATTTATTCCACTGGTTTCTGTGGATGTGGAAAGAAGCTTTAGCATCTACAAAGACATTCTATCTCCTAATAGAAACAGACTTACTTTTAAATTTGCAGAGATGCTTAATGTCTTGAAGTATACCAGCTTCATGTGTTTTCCTTCTTCTGATGAGTGATAATTTGATGTACTTGTTTGTAATTCAATAAATTAGAATAGAGGAAAGATAAATTGTTGAATTAGTTGAATAAACCAGCACTTTTTTTGCCCCTTTTTTTACCTTATTTGAGTACTTTTCCCTTCTTTTTTTAATCTGAAATTTGCACCTAAAAGTCCTAACCCTGGTCATGATAGATGCATTGACTCAGGAGAATGTCTGCCATTGAACGTGCAAACGTGCGTGGAGTGAGGAAACTTCTTGGCACGATGTAAATAGAGTAAGACCAGCAGTTCAAAATGACTGTCTACAAGACATGTGGACTGTAAAACAGTGTCAATGTGGCTACAATATTATATCGCGTGGTTTCTTGAGTCTCCAATAAGTGTAATTCATTAGTGATATTATTGAAAGTATGATTATAATTTGCTTTGATGTGATAATGTAATACATTAGTAATGCTCTTTCGCGTAATGTTTATTTCCCGGGAAAGAAAGGTTAAGTCACTTTTGAAGCAGTGCATAGAACGTCAGAGCGAGAGGGGGAAAATGCGCGATATCTCAGGTTCATTTGTGTCAACCACAAAGTCATAGCTAAACTCCTGAGACAAATACAGTAATATTACAATCCAATGAGAGGTGGCTATGTCACGTGACATATAAGGAGCAGGGGATTAACCGGGAGGCAGCATGCTAACCGCCAGAGCCCAGTACTTGTGTACCAAACATGGTCATTGTATGTAGATATAATTGTGGAATATCGCATTTCTTGCCGGTGATGTGGGTGTTGGGATGTGCGTCTCCGCTGCACATGAGGAAACATGTGACACATCAACTTGACTACTGTCATGTGTTTGGAATGTGTTCCGTTCTCAACAAGGACAACGGTGCAGCAGACTGTGACCAGGCAATTGCTTGCTTGCACGTTTCATCGTCTCCAGCGATTAAGAACAGTGGCGGCAGTACTGTATAGTTGCCCTTGCTCAGGCAACATTTTCACTTGTATTCGCAACTTCGGAGTACGCTTCATACTATTCATGGGCATGAGATAACTCGTGAATCTTCTGCATAAGAGTTATAAGCGTATGAATAAATAGTTTCAGGAAGCGTGTCGACAGGTTTAAAACTTGGTTCATTTCAGTGTAAAATTGAAGAGGCACACTAACGTTAATTTCCCAAATATTGAAAGATTCACCTTCCCCACGCTTCTCCATTGTTTCCGGTTCGAAAAGAATGCCCGTGTACGTCAGTACTCGGCGCACTGACGTATTTTTTAGACGTGGCGGATGACCTTGCTAGAATCTTCTCTTGTGTCAGAACTTACATCATCCGCAAATCAAATAAACCTCTCAACATTTCCGCTAACATTTATGTAACGAACGGTATAGAGTTGTTCTTTACTATTAATGTCAGGAGTTTCATCTAATAACAATGAAACAAAGAAGATATCAGAAATTTATTTCTTAATTCCATATGTCATGACGGCACTCACATTTGAAATTGTCATTCTGAATATCAGCTGAAGTTGCACGAAAAACAGTCGACTTTTCCAAGTGCTCCTACAAAGAGACGTTATATATATCTTCGCAAAACTTAAAGGCATATGGAGGCGGGGCGTACTGCGGACTCCAGCGAATCTACACTTGCCCCTCCTACCAGCGCTGCCGAATGTGGTGCATGCATCTCACACAACCTTATGTACAGACCCTCTGCCAGTACACGCATTACGCTTGGCAACAGCGCTCTGCTTGAGCATTGGCCAGCGTTCACATGCCTTTAACTTTTGCGAGCGGTATAATTAATTTAAATATTCAATATAATTGCCTCTGTTTGAAGAACCTTCATTCTGATTGTGGCCTTGAAAAGCATGTGCCTGTTTTCCTAGAAAACATACAGCCCAGACAAAGTGAGACAGTCAAGCTCTGTTCTTTTTCACTTTAGTGTTATGTTGTTCAACTGAGAGCTTATATCTACTGATTATTCAATGAAAAGTATTCCTGGATTCATCACAAACATTTTAGTTGTCTTTCGCATAGTATATGATTACAAGAATATTTGTGTTGTTGGCTGCCTTGTAGGTATTACGACGTAGCCAGGATTCACTTTCATAAATGTTGATGTTGCAATGCCTTATATATTTTTAACGTTCATCGCAATACTGAGTGCGGCTTTGGAGTATCTGCTTTAATTACACATCGCTTTTTAGAGAAATTTTAATGTTTAGAAGCTTCTTACTTCAAGTTTATCGATCACCAACAGTTTATTTCTATTTTCGTCGTAACAACGGCACGGAAACGAGGTTTTGTTTACTACTGTAGCTCTGATTCATGTTGTGGAGGTACACTGCCTGTGTGCACACCTTCGTGCCAGAATCCGCGCATATCTTAACCTACATTTGCTTTGCTAGTAATGTCCACAACTGAAGAGCACACATACAAGAAACAAAACAAATCACGAATTACTCTCTATTCACGACTATAAATGCACAATGCTGTTAGTGTGATTCTTATCATGAGATTTAAAATAACACATCACATACCTTAGTTCAAGCGCTCAGCACCAATTTCCTGCAGCTAACCCGAACATATTGCTGCAGAGTGACGCGAATTCAAATCATAATATTTAGGAAATATTGAAGTACAGTGAACACAAATTTATTAACACTTTTAGAAGAACTACAGGGTGTGTAATACATACACCTGCGGACCAATCTGATTAAGGAATCTTCTTGTTTACCTGGAGCGATAGGTAAATGCTAGGGTAGTTCTTCTAGTCCATCATCTTCAGTCCCCTTTATCTTCACTGAACTGTTTCACCTCGTCTGTTTCAGGGTTTTGGACCAGGCACCGGTATTTAGTGTGTTGCGATAGGACGGTGGAAATTGGGCTTGGAAAGCTTGGTGGGACTGTTGGGACTACCTTCCTGTGAGCTGTCTCGTTTACATCCAGGTTATAGGCAGCTAAGACAGGACTAGCCGGCGTCAGGATTGGCGTCATATTGGAATTGGTAGGGACTCCGTTCTTGCTATAGCATATCTTCCGGATCGAGGCTCTTCGGGTCTCTCCTTCATTCCTTCCCCCCTGGAGGACTCTCTTCCTAACATACAACTTAGTAAATGGTCTCCAAACAGTGGCTTTCCTGACTATTAACGAGCCGGAAAAGAGTAATACAACAACCTTTAGGGATATTTTAATCAAAATTAACGCAGCGCCATTTCGATTGAGTGCTTTTGACTCGTACTGAAACCTCCTCGTCATTATCATTCACACATATTTTCACATACGTAGATAAAGAATGTGATAATTAATGAACTTCATATGTAGCGTTGCTTTAAAGGAAATCCGTATTCGTACGTAGCAATATAAACGTTAGGATAATTCACATAAAAACCACATTTTTACGTTATAACCAGCCCTGTTAATTTGTCTTTTTAAAGTCTGGTCCATAACCATACGATAACGGGAACCATAACAACAGTAACGGGAAGCAATGCAGCACTCAATATTTTGGTTCACAACAGCCAGGCAACGAGAACGTTACTGGAAAATGGAGGTCAATATTGTGTATTGAATATTCATTTGTTTCTAACTGACCAATGATACTTTTTCTAGCCTGCGACTAGAGAGACACACAGAGAGAGAGAGAGAGAGAGAGAGAGAGAGAGAGAGAGAGAGAGAGAGAGAGAGAGAGAGAGAGAGAGTCTGTTTCATGGCACGACCACCTTGATTAATTTCTACATGGAATCTAATATGCCGTGCCCGGTAACGGGAAAAAGAAAGTTAAAACTTGGCCAAACTTCTTTCCCGTTACAGGACCCGGCAAAGCTATCCGTCAACTGTGAACAATCTGTATTTGAATACATTTATTTCAAGTTTCTCGTTCTGGTTATCGTTACTGTTGTCGATGGTTGTAAGCCAGCTTTTACTCCCTCTCTCTCCTACTTAATTACAAGAGCACCTAAGAATTCGGTATCCAGATTTCAGTAAAAATACACTTTTGAGGGTATTTGAATCCACAAGACGCAATTTTTACTTTCTCTATTACATATAATATACGAAGTATTCTATTCGACCCAAAATTTCGACGTCGAGATTTCATCAGAAATACATGTTTTGAGGCACCTTGAATCCCTAAAAAAGCAGTTTTAAAATGTTCTGTGTGTGAGTGAGTGAGTGAGTGAGTGAGTGAGAGAGAGCGTGTGTGTGCACTTGGTATTTAAGTTTAATATCTTTCAAGGATGCGACGCGAACATTTTAAAGAAAATTCCTCCACCCTAAACTATCCTTTGTATGACAAGAAATTTTTGATTTTCTCAAAAAGTGGCTAAACAAGCTTGACTTAAGTGTCATATGTTTAAGATATTTTTATGGCAAATTAAATTATATTTTCAATTTTCTGGCTATAGCCTATGTAGTCCTGTTTACTCTTGATTATTTTTGCATAACTGGTAAACCGTAAGTGATAGACCAAATATTACTCTACAAAAATGTAGATGTCGTTAAGACACAAATTATGTCTAAATGCATTTCTTTGTGGAGTGAAACATTTCGGAGATATCCCTTGCTATTTGCCTGCGCTTAAATTTGTTTTCAAATGAAAGGTCGTTATTCACTTTTTCCATCTGTTTGGCCGGGTAAAGAGAACGGAATTTCAAAGCTTTAAAGGATTTGACTATCGCTCAAAGCGAGCAAGGAAATAAGCAATAAGATAATTTTTGCAAATGTTCAACTAACAAGAAGATCAAGGAATAAGGGTTTTTAAGAATAGTACAAGAGTGGAGAAAATCATGAGTGCAACACATCAGATTTTTAGAAAAGGTTCGCATATGCGCATGTCTGAACAGCATAACTGGAAATCAAAAAGTCCGTTAAATACCAAAATGATTAAAAACTGTCCCTTAACGTGAGCTCTTAATGGTAAAAACCCTTTTGTGACCTAACAAAATTAGGCCACATTGCTTAATTTGAATTTATGCCCTAGTAAAAATCTGTGTTAGTTTAATTTTATGCGGCATTATACATTTCCGAAGTATTCGTTGGTCTTGATTTGACTGTTAGATTATTTATACATCTTTTAATTACCTGGTCACCCTCCCTATGTTTCTGCAATGTAATAGAAAGAGTATGGAATTTCAAAGTAACATAATATAGCGACCCACTTTTTGAAGATTTGAGTTACTCATCACGATTGGACTAGACTGGACTATAGTAATAATGGGGTCGGGTTATAATTCCCCTTAATACTGAAACCACAAGGTTCATTATATTATGTCCCGTTACTATAATTTTAAATAACCCTGTTCCTTTGACGAGGGACAGTAATTAACTAAATTATCTTTAAGAAGATTGTACTTGTGGCAGAACAAAATTTAATGGCGGGTGGAAGGAGGAGCTGGAGAACACAGCATCCAAACAGACGCTTGCCACGTCTAGCGGTATTGTATAGTTAAACATGCTGTGAAGTCACTGTGTAAAAACAGTGATGCCCGGGGTGCACTCAGCCGCGTTAGGTCCCTAAGGACCAATCGAGGAGCTATTTGATTGAGAAATAGCGACCCCTCGTTGCGAAGACCGCATAACCGGCTGGGAGGGCCCCAGGGGCTGCCCACGTCCCACCTCCAGTACTGCACCCCACTAATGATGCCTGTCGTGAGCCGGGCGGTAGGCCTTGGCCAAGTAAGGGTTGTTGCGCTGAGGTTTAGTTTTTAATTTATCAATTACCCGAGAAATGTTTATGTTATCAGTAGTTTTAAGTTCTCTTTGTGTTTGTTGCTTTCACAGTGTTCCAAAATACCACTTGTTTATGTGTTACATGCTCTGGACTTCGGTGTTGTGCTGTCATCTTTAACTGTTGTAATCATTTCGAAAGATACTTCACTTTAAGCACGTAGTAAGGAAGCAATATTTGAGTAATATGATAAGATCATGTGAGCTGTCCGGGAAATACCTGTTTATGTACAAGTTGCGTGATTCACATACATCATTATTATCATCTCATTGCATGATATCGTGCAATAATATCGACAGTGAAGAAACTGAATCTCTGTACGTTTACTCAATAGGTACTAACGGTGGTACATCTAAAATGACTAATTAATTTTGTAAAATATTAATTGGATTTATGGGTGCTTATTTTAGCAATTGCCATAAACTTATTTTTTTTTAATTGAAGAGCAAAAGTCAATGCATTTTCTCACTTTTTCGTCGTAATGTCTCCCGAAGGTTCAAATTTCGTTCAAACCCGGCTTAAGTGTGCCTAAAAACGACAGCTCCATATCAGTAGATTTACTGGCATGTAAAAGAATTCCTAAGGGACGAAATTCCGGCATTCCGGTGACGCTGATAAGATCCTGCAATTGACAGCGTCGTTAAACAACATTTTATTTTATCTAAAATACGAAAATGGAAATACTAGTCAACAAAAAACATTCACTTTGTATTTTGTAGATGACCGGGTAGTGCTCGCTCAAGCCACACAACTTGGAATAAATGATGAAAAAAATAAGTGAAGAATATGAGAAATGGGGTCTATCCATAAACTAGAAAAAAACTGAATATCTATGTATAGGCGGAAATAGTCAAAACTCGGAAATAGATGAACATATAACTATTAAACCTCAGAATGAAGCCAAATCTGGGAGCAAAATTGGACATTTCTAGCACACATGAAAAAATGATAAATAATCAATAATAAATGAGAATAATTCATCCTATAACATCCTAATCCCGTCATACAGTGGTTAAGCCCTAAAAGGGCAGGTACACGAATGACACACCTCGGGCTGTTCTCAGCCTGCCATCTGGTAGTCTAGTCTAGTCCAGAATAATTCAAGCAAAAAGAATTACTGGAGCCTTGATGCAGTGCAGAGAATCACCTGGCCAATCACAGCTCACCTCCTCCTGCCTGCCTGTACAGAAGTTGACAAGCCTGGATGAAATTAGGCGCCGGGCAGCAAAATTCTGCGCCAGATTGCCAACACACTAAAGCGTCCTGATTAGGTGTATTGGGGACTATGATCCAAGAACACGACGCTTTAAGGCGCATGGCTTACGGGCATACCACATAACGAAGGAGTAAATCCACCAGGAGCTAAAGCTGAGCCCATATATAGAGCTGTTCGGCTCTCAAAATTTCTTCCCAGCCACAATTCAAAATTAAAAACAATTTTACAATTTATTATTAAAACTTTTTATTACACCAGGATGCAGACCTTGTTGTATCCTGCAAGAGAACCGTCAAGGGGCAACAAGCTTCCTTCAAAAACCCAACCATTCCAAATTTAAAAACACGTCACCCTTAAAATCATGCTATTTGCCATTAAACCCTATTGGGAATAGGTACACAGCAAAATACTTCAGACTGAACCTCAGACTGCCCGCAGCTCATGGTCATGGTCAGTCGCAGTTTGCCCTTGAAGATGACCCCAAGATGGCCGAAACGTCGGTTTTATCCAACTTGACGCGCAAAATCGGATAGCCAAGAAAATGACGTATCAGCTACCCCACACTGCTACATGTCACAATAGGCGGCTTAGAACAAACACCGTTGCACGCAGTTTTTGGAAGCTTTCGACATGTAGGGACTGTTTACGAGAAGCTTCGAGAAACTTCTATTTCTGAAAAGGTCGCCCGTAATTCCTGACTATATAAGCCAGTCGGCACGGGCCAAGAAGTCAGTAGTTTATCGAGTTGCGAAGAGTGCACTTGTTTGTCCTGTCTAGCTGTCCTTGACACAGCTGTGAGTTACAAGTTGGCGAATCGTAAATTCTGTTACGATATAGTAGAAAGTTGTGCACTTTGAGTGATTTGTGATGTGTTAGCGCCTCGCTAACATGAAGAGCTTATCTATATAATTGACAAGTTTCAAAATAATATTGTGGTATTAGAAGAGGTTCTTCGGCGTCGTACTGTTGGGCGCCACTGGCCTTTTCCGCTTTAATGTTCGCGGAAGAATGGATAATTGGAAAATTAAGGTTAAACGCTTGTATGTACACAAAACAGGAGGAGGGGCTAACTAACAGGATGATGAGTGTGACCTCGACCGTGACTCTTGATGATCCATATGATGAGGTCTGGCGCCAGTAGGTGAGGTCCACGTGACCATAACATGTGGGTCTGAGTCACTCGTTTCTGCACATGATTCTGCAAGTATCTCGTTGATGCTTGCATTACGTTTCAAACCGTCTCACTTTACTAAACGCTCACTCGCCACATGGAATGCATAAAATGAGCAACTTGATATAATCAGAGGTTGTTTTAGTTTTCTTCTAATTGTCATGGAAGTGGATTGTACAGTTACATGCAAAAAAATCTTGTCCATCCGACCAAATCGCAACAGTGACTTTCCTTTGTAAAACTGCCACAAATACCTAATTAAAGGGTTTTCTTTTAGGAGGAACATACCGCTCATGCCGGATTAACATCTTTTGGCCGTGTTATTATTGCTTTGGTTATATCCCCTCCTCCTTACGGTTCCGCCAACTTAAACATTTTCTTACGTTTATGAACACCTGAAGTAGGTATCCATATGCAGTAAAAGCAATTAGTGGGCCATTAAAAATGACAGACATTAGATTTGGCGAATATTTTAATTGAAGAGACGAAGTCAAAAAATGCGGAAAAGAGCGTGAATCGATTTCAGATAAATTAAGAAATGTAACCTCCACAACCATGAATGTCAGATAGCAACTACAGCAGCCACCTTCATTTACTTTTGAAAATTGTATCTTTAACAATTGCAATTTTAAATAGAACATACCTAACTTTAATGAACAGCCTGCTAACGCAAATTCCTTCATTTACATTCCTCATCATATGTCTAATTCCTTATTTCTCTGTACTAAACGCTAAAATTATTGCTGTTGTTCTCGCAGCCTATTGGATTAGTTGTACTGCCAACTGTGAAATTAAATCTTAGCCAAAATGAATTAATGTTATTGTGAATATTTACTTTTAAATCACTATTAATATTAAGTATGAAATATGTAAATGAATTACTAATTATTTCGCAGAATACTCTAAACAAATAACACTCGAGGTTTTTATATTTGGGATACTTTTTAATTGTTAGTACAGATAAATAGCCAAGCAGAAGAATGAAAGTATTGTATAATCACTTCTATTTGTTTTAGACTCCCAAAATTAAAATATGTCCACGCGAATTCCTAATATCCTGTTTGCAACCCTATGTAACAAGTTTTTTTTTTTTTTTTTCAGTTTCAGTTTTTTTATTATCAATGTTTGACCTGATGCTGGTACATTAGGCCCGGCTTACATGGTACAATTGGGATGGACTCATAATTAGGAAAATTTATAATATTTCCATTTTTCTTGTGTTGTTAAAAACCCATACGGTGACCAACCTTAGGCCACCAAAAACAGTTTTTTCCTGTAGGTTTTATATAACAATTCACGCATCTACAGATAGATTGGATGGCACCCTAATGTCATCTGCCATCACAGTTCGGTTGTTTTGAGAAGTATCTAAAAGAACTTCCAATAAACTAGGTAGCTTCCTCTCGCATATCACGTCGCGAGGAGGTTAACTTAGCTCGGTTGCGAATCGGCCACTGTAATGTTTCGCATGGTTACCTATTTAAACGGGACCCTGCCCTTCTTTGTCCGCTGTGCAACAACCTTTTGTCAGTCCGTCATGTGCTGCTAGTGTTCCTCTCTAGCAGACCTTCGAGACTCTCTGCAGCTGCCTGCCAGACTTGCAGAGGTCTTGGCGGACGACAAAACAGCAGATGATAGAGTTTTTAAGTTTTTAGCGGAGAGAAACATTAGTTTGAGGATTTGAGACTCTAGGTACCTAGTTTTTATACTCTTACATCTTTATCAGTTAGTTTTAATTTTGGTTTTTGCCACTCTATTTTGTATATATACGGAAATGTATGGTTTGGACGCTGGAGAGCGTCGAAGTTTGAGAACGAACGGCTTTGACAGTTTGTTAACATTCGTTTTGGTATCTTAATACGGAAGATAAGGTACCCTTTAGCCATCTGTGTACTGCGATGAACATAATAACCTTACTGCGCATGCGCTAAATTCTTCCGTAGGTTTCTTGGAGCGTATCCTACAGCGTTACTTGTGTGGTTTCCAATACAGTAACGTTTTAACAGCAGTGCGACACGTACCAGTACACAGCTGCTGAAATGATGAAATGGTAAGTTTCATAATACTTTGATGTAAATGTGCGGAATCACCTCAACGTCGCATAATCAAATCGATCAATTGGTAAAGGTGGATTAATAACATGGCCAGCACGGTTGGCAGATCTGACACCTCTCGACTATTTTGTGTGCAGTTATAAGAAGAGTATGGCACTCCTGTAACGCCAACGGAGGACCTTACTGCTCAAGTCCACAGAGCGATTGAAAATCTTCAAAGAGAACCGTACATATTGGGTCATGTGCATGAGGCTCACCACTAACGATATAGGCTCTGCAATGACGCAGGAGGTACACAGCTCGAAGCCCATTTGTAATGTGGACAGCTCGATGCTGGGTTTGTTGACGAAATTTGAGCGCACACCCATCTCACACTTCGATGCACTACAGCGTCCAAACCGAACAGTTCCGGACAAATACGGGTTCCTATTTGAAAACCGATTAGTTTGCCATCCCACACAACATACTAAGCGTTGTTGGTGTCTTTTTTTTTTTCTGGACACATATATTCATTTATTTGCTTATTTATTTTCCTTTTTATTAGTAATTTTACTTTAAGTTTATATTGGCTTTTGACATGAAATGCTTTTTAAGGGCGCTGATGAGCGTTCTTAATCCTGCATATCCCTCCCTTCCGCTACATGCAACAACGTGAAGTCGGAGAAGTTGCCGACTGCTGAAGGGGCTGATCTCAATTTGCTGAAATGCAGCGTGAGGATTCACTGTATTGAGCAGGATACAAACATCTCTAGCGTGTCAACATTCATTTAGCAAACATATAGTAATAGAAGAAACCTACAATAAACTAAATGGATGCATTAAAAGACATTCGGTAGAAGTATGAGAAAAGAAGTCAAACAAAGATTACATAATATTGTGTCCAAACCAGCACTAAAGTACTCTTGCGAAACATGGGTCCTACGATCTAGGGAAAAATCCAGATTAGAAGCAGCCCAAATGGGAGTAACAAGATGGCACAGAATGAGAAATACTGATATACGAGCACAACTTATGGAAGAAAATATAATTGAAGAGATTCAACAATATCAGAAAGAGTGGAAAGACCATGTTTTAAGCATGTCCCCTTCAAGATACCCACGGCAAGCTTTATTTTACAGACCTTCTGGACGGAGAAACATTGGACGACGACGGAGAAGATGGAGCGACCAATTTATTTAGCCTCGGAACAGGTCTAAAGGCCTAAACCTTGTCAGGAAGAAAAAGAAAAAGAAGAAGATAGTAATAGAATGGACATATACGATTAATACAAGTCCATTCTATTACTATGTATTTGCTAAAATGAATGTTGACGCGCTATAGAAGTTTGTGTATACTACTTATATTTGGAGACTGTCATCGACAATATTGAGGCAGATCGCAATACTACACCTGGCGGGAATGCAATTAGTCGCTCTTTCAATAAACAATTTCTAGCCATTGTTTTAAAGTGGTCTACATTTTATGTGCATAAACTATGAATGGTTTTTATAAACTTTGGAGCCATAAATAGATTTTATCCATTACTATAATAAAATCAGTGATGCTGTTTTTCGTACTGTCTGTTCTCCAGCTCGTGATCTTAAGGGAATAAAGGGGAGAGTAGTGTAATCTGAGTTTTATAAACTTCCGCACAAACGTGCTTCTGCTGGTTACGTCGCCAACTTACCTCCAATGTTATTCGTGCCTGTTAACTCGCTGCTAATTTCCCTTAATTTCAGTTGTAAAATTATACGAGTCGGAAGTAATGTAAAAAGTAGTGTGAAAGTAGACAAGTCCCCGTATAGGAGGGATATGAAATCTGTTATGATATTGTTGTTACAGAACAAAGGGGCTCAGAGTCACAATTTTATGTGCAATAACAGATATTTGTAGGATGATTGAAACAAACAACCGTAAAGAGGTTTTTAAGCGGACGCATTTTTGGTTTCGTTGGGCCACACTGCCGTTTACTTACATGCGTGATCTCAATGCCATAGACACCAACGGTGTTGGATGTGCTTATGTTTATGGAACCGAACCATATACATTCGGTTTTCCAAATAGCACTTCCATTTTTACTGCAGAGCTTTATGCAATTTATCGAGCCGTTTTGTATGTTCGCCGTCGTAAATTAGGTGACTGCCTGATTTTGAGCGATTCCCTTAGTGCACTGCAGAGCCTTTGTCAGTTGTACAACCCGCACCCTATTGTACAACGTATCCAGGATGCCCTCCATGTTTTACACGCTTCTGGTGTTGACGTGGTGTGTGCATGGATTCCTGGTCACGTAGGTTTGCCTGGGAATGAAATGGCAGATTTAGCAGCAAAGACGGCAACTACAGAACCTAGTATTACCATCTCACGTGTTACTTCGGAAGACTTCAGGCTTGAAGTGCGGAGAGCGGTGCTGTCGTCCTGGCACGACGAGTGGTCAGCTCTCCGCGGTAATAAGCTTAGAGAAGTGAAAGAACTTCCGATAAACTGGGTAACTTCCTGTCGCACATCTCGTCGCGAGGAGGTTAGTTTGGCTCGATTAAGAATAGGGCACTGCAATTTTTCGCACGGTCACCTATTTAAAAGGGACCCTGCGCCTCTATGTCCGCTGTGTGACAACGTTTTGTCGGTTCGCCACGTGCTGCTAGAGTGTTGCTCTCTAGCGCACCTTCGGGATTCTCTGCAGCTGCCTGCCAGACTTGCAGAGATCCTAGCGGACGACAGAACAGCGGTTGATAGAGTTTTTAATTTTTTAGCGCAGTGTAATATAAATTTGAGGATTTGAATTTTTTAAATTATCTGTTTCTGTTTTTGGACAAATTTATCACCTTGTTTCATATCTGGCTATTGCCACTGCTTTTTACCTTTGTATATTTTGTTGTTTCTAGTATTTTTATTTTTTGAGTGAAATTTATATCTGGCTATTGCCATGAATCTTTTAAGGGCGCTGATGACCTTGAAGTTGAGCGCCCTTAAACCAAATCCAAATCCAAAAATCAATGCCATAGAACTAGCTTGGGCCAAGAAGTGAATACTTAAAGAAATGTAACAGGTGAGTTATCCTTAAAGGAATTGCACGATATAACGCTCGAGGATGTATCACTTGTAATTGAAACAGGCTGCCAGAGTTCTTGAAAAATATAGAAAATGATCAGTAGTAGAAAGACGGAGTTGTTGAAAATATTGTTTACATTTTATAAGCCTAATATACTCCATGAACTGAAAATAACATTAAAGTTGTGCTATTTTGAGCGACTTCTTTGCTTTAATCTAGCGTGAATACACATTCCAAGGTTGGCAGTACTAATCGTAAGCGCGACTAGAAGTACCCCTGCTTCAGATATCGCTGTGTACCTGGAATTGTTTACTGACGTACTGGCTCGCTGCATTTCTGTTAGGGACCTCGAGCTGGTGAACAAACTGCAGTTACCAGGCAACAAAAGCTATAGATTATATTAGGGCCTCTCAGGGCGCATGCAGCGCTCCAAGTTGCAAAATGTGACTACGAAAAGTTGACTTGGGTGCAAATATACAGTTCTCTAATACGCTTGTCTCGCTTGCTTTGCCGTATCGCTCTCCCTCACTTTCAGCACTGTTTCTGCTTCACTGCGTAATGTTTGCATCGGTGCGCGTTGTTCAGCTGGTTAACTTGTTACTTTCTCTACTGTTAAGTAGAGGAAGTATAGTATTCCACCCAAAAATTCGATGTCGAGATTTCACCGGAAATATAATTGAGACTCCCTGAACCCCAAAAAAGCATTTTTAGACAAAGGTTCGCGCGCGCGCGCGTGTGTGTCTGTCAGTCTGTGGACAGCATAACTCAAAAACGAAAAGTCGGTTAAAAACCAAATTTGGTATTTAAGTTTAATGTCTTTCAAGAATGCGACACGAAGATTTTGAAGAAAATAGCCCCACCCTAAATTACCTTTTACAAGGAACATTTTTCGAAAATTGTGATTTTATTGAAAATGGCTCCAACGATTTTGATTAAAATGCCATATTTGAGACATTTTTATGACAAATGAAATGTATATCTTGAATTTTCTGGCTATAGCCCCAGTAGTAGTATTTACTCTGGATGACTTTTGCATAACTGGTAAACCGTTAGAGACAGACCAATCATACTGTACAAAAAATGTAGATCTTGCTAAAATACAAAATTTATGTCTGCATAAATTTTGTTTTAGGGTGAACCATTTCAGAGATATTCCTTGTTATGTGTCTGAGTTTCGGAAAGCTTAAAACTTTCGTGAAATGGAATATCGTTGTTCATTTTTTGATATGTTAAGTGTGCAAAGAGAACGGAATCTCAAAGCTTTAAAACATCTGACTGTCGCACAAAGCCTACTGTATTGCAATATTCCCCTTGCACCTACAAGGAAATAAGCAATACGATAATTTGTACAAATGTTTATCTCAACTAACACGAAGAAGATACAGGAATAAGAGTTTTTAAGAATGGTTAGTACAAGATTAGAGAAAGTCATGTGAGTGCAACACATCGGATTTTTTTTAATGAAAAAATCTGATCTTTTGTTTTAATGATCTAGAAAGCACTGGTACGAGCTTCATTTTTGGATAAAGGATGTTCTTCTGCAAGATGAAGCAATCTTTTTGTGTTTCTCTAGCATCTCCTATGTTTTCACCATATGTTTCTGCGCGTACTCTGTTACGGTGTTTTTCAACAGATTATTTTTACACATGCTTATTGTGCCGCAGAGAAGCCAGTTGACTGTATCGTCACGACTTGTTCCCACACTAATTTAAACGGACTTTCGGCATTCTTTAGAGGAGGTTGCTCCATTATTAGAAACCTAGTTGTGTTGCACGTATTTGTCTATTTCACTGACAAGTAAGCCGTCTACCAACACACGCTTCCTCGTTTTTTTCGCTTCTTTCCTCTGCATTGCGCGAGTTCAGCCGAGCTAACCAAGTCATCACGATGCACCTTGGATTGGATCCTGTGTGATTTTAAGCTTTAAGAGGCCCTGCTTTATATCGTAACAAAACATGCTATCAAAACAAAGTGGAGGTTCAATAAAACGTAAAATACTTTTTATGATGATCATATATCTTATTTTCCTTGATGACAATGTGAATTAAAACAAAACCTTTCTCCCCTAATTGATGGTTACTGTAATATTACAACCAGTACAATTTATAATACTTATTGAAGGCATATTTTCTCTATCATCAGAAATATTGCTTTCCTCTAGCACCCAAAATTGGAGACTATAACAACAATATTTGTTAACGTATCGTGTGTTTTTTCCAAAGCCCACTTTATGTTTTCTCTCAACATATCGTTTCCGGAAAAAATAAATGTCGTTAAATATACGACCTATACTAAAATACTCTTAATGTAGACAACAGTTACAAAATCAGGAATAGGCTACTCGCGACTCTTAGAACACACACTTCGGCCTCTACTTTTGTAACTAGTACTCTAAATACATATCTATATTACAATTTAAAGAAAGTAAATCTTCAAATAGCATTGCGAACTTCGTATCGAAACTATTAATAAATTGAATTTTAAATAAATCCTGAAGTGTATAAAGGGTGAAAGGGAAGTCTGATAACATTCCTTCTAATATGTGCTTCCTAGAAGCGTTACAAACAAAAAAGTCTAAAGCCATTTTGTTCTTTGATCAGCCGATTAAAAAAAAAGGTTTTTGATCCCAATTGGATACGTAATTCCACAAGAACGTACGAAGATAACTGTGTGTTACTTGTAAGATGCGTAGAGTAACTTCTTTCTTACATAGCTTTGATAGTAATTATGGGACATCACACAGGGTTTCGAAATAATTAATCACTTAAAAGACGTGAAGGAATACTACAAGCACACCTGAAGTAAGTCGACAACGTTGCGTTAAGGTTGGTCAGGGAATTGACCTGGTTTGTGGATATAAACAGGTCGAGCACTTTCATCTTCGCTTTAATGTTTTGGGAGCTAACGTTTGTGATTGGCCTACATTCGCGCTGTTGACAAGGACAAGGCAGGGTATCTGTTTGTGTTCTCAAGAAGCACCGTTACTGTGATTGTTTATGTACTGAGCTAGGGAAAGTGACACCCACACAATCTGCAGTGTTGCCAGCTTGTTTTCGACAAAACTAAAATATCTCCGCAGAAAATGGTCAGAGACAAAAACGTAAGATACAAAATCTGTTCCAAATACCGAGGTCTAGCACTAGTTTAAATTAATGTAGTGACTTCCCTTCCACCCGGTATATTGCAATATTACAACCTCTTGTAGATCATAACTTTAATTTCTCACGAAACACTTTAGTACATTAATACTAATGCCCATCACTATTTCGCTGTATGTTTATATTATTGTTCTGAAATTTTCGTGAAATGGAAAAATATGTATTTTTGTCCTTAATTGCTTGCTTGTTCTTTCTTTCTTTTCCTGATTAGCTTCCCCTTATGTAGGACTTACACCCCCTAGGACTTACAAGCCAGTGCCTAGCGTCAGACGCCTGTCGGGGAGCACAGGAACTTATGGACCGGACAGAGTGAAGACCTGGAAGCGCGTGGTCAGCCCAGTACCAGGTATGATAGTGAGGAAGGGGATGATATGAAATGCAGGCGAAATGAATGATTGGAAAGGTGATAATGGAACAATTGGTGGAACGAGTGGCGGGGTAAACCGGGGAACCCGAAGAAAACCCGCCCTGACGCCGCTTCGTCCACCACGAACACCACATGTGGGTCCCTGGGATCGAACCCGGGCCGCCTAGGTGGTAGGCGAACGTTCTAACCGCTCGGCCATGGCGCCGCCGCTTGCTTGTTCCATTGGTAAAATGCTGCTGAGTCACTTTCATTATCGTTGGAATTTCCTGTCATTTACTTTTTTATAACCAGCACGTAATTCTTCACGCTTTACCCAAAGAAATCTTGCTACCTTGGAACAGCTCGTTTCCTTTAAGGAAACACGTGGTTTTGAAATAGTAGGATGTTTCTTTCTCCTGCAATAACAAAAACAGCATCCTTCTAGAAAGGACACATTTACACACTTTCTCTTGATCAAGATAACTGATTTCCTTCCTTACTGTAGTTTTATTTTCTTATCTTAACCATGGTAATCTTACTGATTTCTATAAAATGCGAGGGCTTTTTACTTTCTCTACTACGCATAGTAAATAGCGGAAGCATTGTATCCCACCCAAAATTTTTATATCGACATTTCACCGGAAATTTATGTTTTGAGACCCCTGTATGCAAAAAAGTCGGTTAAAAACCAATGTTGGTATTGAAGTTTCATATCTTTCAAGGATACGACACAAAGGTTTTGAAGAAAATTCCTCTACCCTAAACTACCCTTTACATGGGAAAATGTTCGAAAATTTTGATTTTCTCAAAAATAGCATTAACGATTTCGATTAAAATGTTATATGTTTAAGATATTTTTATAAAAATAAAACGTATACTTTGAATTTTCTGGCTATAGCTCATGTAGTCCTGTTTATTCCTGATGACGTTTGCATAATTGGTACACCGTACGAGATAAGACCAAATCTTACTATATGAAAAATGTAGATCCCGTGGAAACATACAAATTATGCTTAAATACATTTTTTGTGGAGTAAACCCTTTCGGAGATATTCCTTGTTATTTCTATGAGTTTGCAATATGTGCGTACATGTTTTTCTCGTATAGAAGGTCGTTAATAACTTTTTTATCCCTTGGCCGTGCAAAGAGAACGAAATTTCAAAGCCTTAAAATATCTGACTATCGCTCAAAGCCTACTGTATTCCCACATTCCCCTTGTAGTTACAAGAAAATAAGCAATAAGACCATTATTGCAAGTGTTTCTCTCGACTAACATGAAGAAGATAGAGGAATATGAATCCGAGGAATAGTTAGTATAAGAGTAGAAAAAGCCATGTGAGTGCAACGCATCAGATTTCTTTTAGCAGTTTGTTCACCAGCTCATGGTCCCTGGCAGGAATGTATTGAATCAGTACGTCAGTAAGCAATTCCAGGCACACAGCGATACCTGAAGCTGACTCGTGCTTCTGCAGGCGCTTACGATAATAGTGCCAACCGTGGGATGCGTATTCACGCTAGATTAAAGCAAACAAGTCGCCCAAATTAACGGAATTTGAAAGTTATATCGTGCAATTCCTGTAAGGATACGTTACCTGCTAGATTTGTTTAACTATTCAGTTAACTTTGACCCAAGCTACACAGTTCTATGGGATTTAAATCACGACGCATGGGCGTCGCGAATGGGGGGGGGGCAAGGGAGGGCCGCGGCGCCCCCCTCCCCTGGAAATTAATGAACTTAATGTGCTGACTATTTAACTATTATTTTAATTTTTATGTAAAGAACAATTTCTATTTAGCGCAAATTTATATGGTTATCCGCAACAAATACTATAACTTTTGACAACAAAATAATGAATTAATATTATCTGATTGCAAAATTCTAACATTTGCCCACCCCCCCCCCCTGGAAGAAACACTGCCGACGTTCATGTGTATGGGGCAAGCAAACGACAGTTAGGCCCAATAAAACCAAAAATGCGTCATTTTTGAAGATCTCTTTGACTTTGCTTGTTTCACTCACTCCTGTAGAGATCTATTTTACACATAGAACTGTTAGTCAAGCAACCACAATATCATAGTAGATTTCACAGCACTCCTAGGACGGACTTATCTGCTTCTACACTCCTCTTTTCTTTACTTCCGACATAAAACTAGTGACTCGTACGATTTTATACCTGAAATTAAGAGAAATTAGCAGCAAGTAAACATAACGCGAATAACATTGGAGATAAGTTGGCAACGTAGCCATCAGAACAACGTTTGCGAGGATGTTTATAAATCTTGGGGTACACCACGTGCAATGTCTCTCCTCTACCCTTCATTCCCCTAAGGCCATGAGCAGCTGAATAGACAGTACCTTAGAGAGCGGAATAATAGACCCCCTTTTTCCTCTAACAGAGCATTTTCTGCATCTGTCCCTTATCAAGCAAATTTTATTCGGTTCTCTAGAAGGCTTCTTTTGGATGCATTATCTTTGTTTTCATTCTTTGCAGTTACTAAAGATTCAAAGTGGCAGTAAATGCTCACAACAGAACCCCAACATATGTACATTACATACAAGGCAATAACTACATAAGATGGAATGAAGGAATTGCACGTCGTATTGCACAAGAAACTTCTAAACCTGCGATGTCCGACGTTGTCCGCGGATTTGTTCAAGACACTCAAGAGCAAACCTCTCTAATACTTGGTTCTTGTCTTGTCTTATTCGATACAGATTTCCGTAATTTCTCCGGACGCACTTTCAGCAGTGAGCTTATTGAGCTACCAATTATTCATTATGTCTCCGGTGTTATTAAGGAGTACAGTCTTAGAACTGCTATCGTGTCAAATTCTTCTGGTTCTAAAAACGTATTCCCGAAAGTAATGTATCTCCTGTAACCCAATGGTTCACAGGAGCAGATGATATGCTGGACTGTTTCAGTTTCTTCCTTGCACAATCTGCAATCTAAGTTACCCTGAAACACTCCCATCGTGTTTAGGTGCTTTTTCACAGGATGCCCAGTGAGAAAAGTGGTAATTGCTCTCAGCTGAAGTCTATTACATTTAAGAAAACTTTCAGCTCTTTCCTTACATTGTTTTCTAGGAAATAGTGTACCATGTTTATTTCCTGCAGTTTTGAGCCAGGTTTTATAGTGTTTTTGTTTGTACCAGGTCTTAAGAGCTTCTCTTACCAAACAACGAACATCCTAGAGCCGGCTCTGGTCCAATCAATTTTGAAGCTGCTTCTTGTCTTGCAAGTTCAGCAGCTTTTTTGTTTCTCTCTATGCCACTATGACCTGGTACCCAGATGAGTTGAAAATCATTCTGTCCTGCCGGGATCCTGATCATGTTTGGGCAACTTAAAACATGTCCTGGTGTTATCTTATGGCTACTTGGAGCCGTAAGTAAGGGTGGCTATTTGAGAAGATTTACCATTGTATTTCTCTTTATATTTTTCATGTATGCATTGCATTATGTTATATTGCGTTAGTCTCGCAAAAACTCGAAAATAGCTCGACCGTTTTTTTTTTTTTTTTTTTTTTTTTTTTTTTTTTTTTTTTCGTTTTGCTCGTTTCAATACTGGCATGGTTTTGAAAAAAGAACATTAGGAAAAACCCAAAGGAACAGCCGAAAACTCGAAAAAATCTAAATTGGTAATTTTGTATGGGAATTGACACCAGATTAGTTCCAATATAGGCGAACCTGTCGTTTGGCAGTTGGGTGTATTACATTTAAAATAGTCTTTTCGTAAAAAAGGTAGTGCATTTTGAGAATAAATTTGGTTAAATCGAATTTAACAGCATTTTGCGAGCATTCATTTTGATCAGCCATTCTATTAAGGTAAATTGACTTTGCAGATTTATAAATAAACAAAAAATTTGATTCAATTTTGTTTGAGCGAGACTCGAGGAATTACTTTGAGAATTTCAATATTATTAAGTTCTCAACGTAGTTCAGCAAATTTGAGTGACTGTGAAAACAATTCCGTGTCATTTTACAGTGTTCATTACACTGCCAAGGAGAGGACGAGCTGGAATATTATTTTCAACATATGGCGTTTGTGATGGATCTATCGTTTGATAGCTGCATATATTACACTCAAACCGTACATGATGCGCCTAATATTATCGATCTCAATCAATTGGAGTTGGAAGGTTGTTTGGGATTGATAATCACTTATGCAGAGTTACCATTAAACCAATTTTAAGTGGTACGAAATTCACCGGGTGATCTAGTAAAGTATATTTGTGTTTCTAAAACAGTAGCATACTTTAAAACTTGTTTACCTGAATGAGTGAAGGGGAAACGCTTCATACACAAAACCAAGGAGGTGCGGCAGAGCGACAAGGTGACGTCATTAGCAGTAGGGCCAAAACTACTTTATAAGTGCTTATAAAAAAATAGGCTGGTTGCTGGTCTCTCTTAGAAACAGCAACTTCTTCCAGAGTATCATTGGTTACATGCCCTGACTTAAGTTTCATTACAATGCCTCTTAACATTATACTCTTGAGTTAAGTAGCTCTATTGATCGTAATTATATGTACCACACATTCTCTAAGTCATGAACTTGGTCGTTTACGTCAGTGATGCCCTCTCAGGCATGCCACGGTCTGGTTTAACGCGGGTCATGAGACAGATGTCGAACTGTTATATAATACAGAAGGTCTTCATTCTTGTGTCGATCTATAACCCGCTTAATGCATTCAACATGGCGCAGCATGACTTGCACTTTCGTCTGGCGCCTAAATTGTGCAATGTTGATGAAGGAAGGCATGTGTCTGAAGACACACCTATCCACATTGATAACAAAAGTAAATAACGCATGGCGCCCAGATTTGTGCAACACGTGCATTGTTGGTATCTTATCGGTGATTCTCTATCTTAATGATAAGCTCAGTTTAATTCAATGAAGATCACTATTGTATTGTTTCCGGAGATATCCAGGAATATTGCGTAGGTAGCGCACCGAGTGTTTCGTAACGGTAAATTTCCATTCTTAGTAAAATTATCATATGTAACTGCCTTGAGAGGTTACGTGGAAACAGAACAACGTAAAGAACTTTCTGATTCACTTGTTTTTGACAGCCTTGGGAAACTAGAACAGATGCAGCACTCCTTATGAAATCTGCTATTAAACTGGTTTAATATGGTTTGGAAGTCTAATGTCTAGTATCAGATTTAAATTGTCTCTAGAAGAGATAACAAATTACTCATCATAGTGAAAAGTATTGCACCATATCATGCAATTAAAAATTTTACGTCCTCACGACACTTTGCACACTTATTTATTTTTATATGTATCTCTTCTACAAAAATTATTCTTACAAAACCTCACAAAAACATACCTCTATCCCGAACACATAGGTACAGAAGTTATTGCATTCCACCCAAAAATTCCATGCCATGATTTCCCTGGAAATAGACGCTTGGAGGTCCCCTGCATAAAACATAATTAAAACACATAATGTAAAAGCTTGTCTATTCTTAAAAATGACATAAATTACTCCTAACTTGAAAAAAAAAGGCCCAATCAGACAAAAATGTTCAAAAAGACAAAAAAAAAATTACCCTTAAAATTTATTTAATTTCACTCAAAATGTTATAAACCACGTATATTTTCCATTTAGCACTAACCCGGAATTATCAGAAGAAAAAAAACAGTTATAGGAATCCTGTGCTTACACATCACACAAAAATATATGGATCTCGTCAAAACTCATAATTTGTGTACAGTGCATTTTTAATTTTCTTTTGCTTTTTTGTGTGTGGCGCTAAAAATGTCCTAGACATGAATTGCTATTTATTTTAGCTTTCTAGTCCTCCATTTTTCGAAGCGCGCGCGCGCGCGCGCGCGCGTGTGTGTGTGTGTGTGTGTGTGTGTGTGTGTATGTGTGTGTGTGTTTTTTTTTTTTAATAGCATGCCCTATTCTGTATGAATACTACATTGCTTGCATTTATTTATTTACATACAATTTGCATTTTATATACATGTATATATTGTTGGTGATGTTCTATTTGAACATTTACACTTTTATTTAGCTCTAATTTTTTATCTACCTTAGTCTAATTGAATACTTCTCTATTGTTAATATTTACAGTTTTTTTATTTGATGTTTGTTGTGTGTGTGTGTGTGTGTGTGTGTGTGTGTGTGTGTGTGTGTGTGTGTGTGTGTGTGTGTGTGTGTGTGTGTGTGTGTGAGAGAGAGAGAGGGAGAGAGAGACTGAACACCATAACTTAAAGACTAAAACTCGATTAAAAACCAAAGTTGATATTTCAGTTTAATGTCTTTCAAATCTACCCTTTACATGGAAACTTTTTTCGAAAATTTTGATTTTCTTGAAAATAGCTCTAACGATTTTGCTTAAAATACCATATATTTAAGATATTTGTATGACAAATGAAATGCATATTTTGAATTTTCTCACTATAACCTATGTAGTCCTGTTTACTCTGGATACTTTTGAATAACTCGTAAACCCTAAAAGATAGACAAAATCCTACTATACAAAAATGTAGATCTCGCTAAAACACACAATTTATGTCTGAAGTTTCGGAAAACTTAACATCGTTGTTCATTTTTTATATGTTAAGCGTGCAAAGAGAACGGGATCTCTTTGTTATAAACAAAGATGCTTATGGACAGTTTATAAACAGTTATAAATGCGCTTGTTTCTGGAATTATCGGTGGGTAATTTTAACAACTTTGCAAAGAAACGATAGGAAGCTAGATAAATAGTTGAAATAAATAATTTCCATATGTTAAAATCAATATCATATGATGTGAAGAAACCTAAGTTGTCATTAGCTAACGCCGTGTTGAAGGGAAAGGCAATTAGGCAGTGTAGTGAAGAACAGCATTAGTTCAAGGTGTTCCTGGAATTCAGCTATGTTCGACTATCTCAGTGTGACCTATCCCAAGTTGTGACGGAGGACTTTGGCGCCTCCATCAAATGTGGCGTTCAGTCGTGAACGTTACTTAGCGACTGTGCCAGATGTCCTGTTAGAATGTACACTGCGCATCTTCACTGAAGATAAACTACCTGACTAGAAGGGACGTGCAGGAAGGGTAGCTCAGAGGTACTGTTTCCTAAGGATGGCTGGAAATGTTGTAAAGGGTATATACCAGAAGTCGACATGTAATTCTAGTCTGGGAAGGTTTAATTTACATGAATAAAGCTATCGATTTACATTACACTGAGTGAAAGAGGAATTAAAGGTCAAACAGCTGTGGTTATCCTGGCGGAGGCCCCTGGTGGCTTGTGAGAAATCTTCATAGATCAAAATGACGCAGGTTCGTGCTAGCACGTGAGAATCGATGCCCCGCGCGGTCAAGATTTGGAGTTTAAATACACAAAATTCACCTACCAAGTAGCTTATCCAATTATTCAACAGCACGCGTCAGCAAAGTTAACTGCACGCATAGGACCGGAGCAACGTGATCTTACAGTAAATTACTTTCACGTATGCGGATAGGAAATCGTGTGTTAGGATTTATATAAATTATGCCCTGAATATCAGAGTTATATAAATGTATACTTAACCAAAGGTTTACAAAATTATCGCCGCAGCAGACGTCGTTAAGCACGTTGGTGTGTTTCTGAAATTTAGAAGGGGAAATTAAGTTCTTAGGATTGAGCAAGCCAGACTAAAAATTGCAACGTTATGTAGGAATGTTGGTAGAGATAGTAATATGTAGGTGGGACTTACGTTAACAAAAGAGTGCGTATTTCTAAAAGTCGCCTGTTTTCTCTTCGTGCTTTACATGTATTACAGAAGTATTTATTGTGATCGATTATTGGCTGCCGCAGCGTTTAGGAACCGCGCTTGAGTTATATAGATTTGGCAGTCACGTCAAGGAATTTTTGGACTCACAGTAACGTATGCTTCGCATTATGTATTTATTATTATTATTATTATTATTATTATTATTATTATTATTATTATTATTATTATTATTATTATTATTATTATTATTATTATTATTATTATTATTATTATTATTATTATTATTATTATTATTATTATTATTATTATTATTATTATTATTATTATTATTATTATTATTATTAACCTATTATGGAAACAGATTTTTTAAACCGAAAAGTCTGGATACATAAGAAGCTGGCAGGTATAATTCAGTATTTGTAATTTCGTGGTATAAGATTCAGAACCAGTTTAATTCTTCAACCTCAACAGTCAACAAGTCAGTTCAAATGCATGATTAATAGTCTCCATTAAACTTATCAGTCAACTTAACCGGTGTTGCTTATCATCACATCTCCGCACGAAAATTCTGAGATACAGATCTCATAGTTCATCACTGGAGCAGCTGGTAGCAGAGACACCGGAGAGTGAGATTGTTGACGGCATATTGGAAGTAAACCAGAGGAAGACAGGTAACGCTGCTATGACGTCAGCTCACTCAGCTCACATGCTCCCACGGAAAGACAGTTGAGCGTGTGACGTCACAGCGGGCAAGAGGAAATGGCATACGGGACATCGTAATTTTAATGCTGACTGTTTCAATTACGGAATAGTCACAGATTATAAATAATTACATTTCGGCTTTATGCCATATGTATAAATTCAAGTTTATGTGAACAGTCATGTTATAACGCCAATGGAACAGAAATTATAACTATTTTGCCTGAGCTAGAGGAGAGCTATACAGAACAATTAGGTGGACATTTTCCGACATTTGCCGTTTCGCTTTTCTTTATCTAGTTTGTCAATGTTAGGGCGTAATATAGGGCACATTTGTAACCAAAGACTGCATGTTAGATTGCGATCTGACAATATGTTTCGGGATTTTGACTTAGAATGGTTCATAACAGAAAAGAATTGTTCGCACACACACGTAGAACCAAACATATATAATATCCGTGCAACAAGGGGATATAACCTCAGAAATCTGGTTTGAAGAACATTCTTATAACAATCAACCAAGTCTTCCTGGTGTTTATATTTGCCCTTCAGCAAATCGTCGCACTGTAAATTTATCAATTCAATTTGCTACCTGCTAGAAACATTGTTAACATCCAATGAATACGGGGTCGCAAAGACCTGAAACGTGGTTGACAATGTTTCTACATCTTGAAGCCTGGTCTCAAACTGGTGTAAAACACGGGGAACTGAACACAAACACAAAACCACTACACACCACACTACACAACGTCAACAAAAACAAAATAAAAACAAAATTCGCACTAACGCCGTTAAGATCCCTCAAACAACAAATAAACACCCTCAGATTAGACTGAAGAGGGTCCTCCCTAAACAGCCCGGGCAAGTTCTAGACATGCCCAAATAACATTATTCATATTCATTCGTTTCCTGCAAGTAGCGCGGCTGATCTAGGCAGCATAGCAATACACCGCTCTCGCCTGACGTCACACGAACGTACAAGCTGGCTCTTCGTTTAAATACGTCACACGGCCCGAAGTTGTCTTCCCCTGAAGTAAACTAAGGCCCAGCAGTACAGCCCATGAAGAGCCAAGCCTTACCGCCCAGCCGCTGCGTCCCCCACCTTGCCCACTACAGGCGTCATTGGTGGGGTGCAGTATTGGAGGGTGGTACGTGGTCAGCGTCTCGATCCCTCCCGGCCAATTATGAGGTCTTCACGACGTGGGGCCGCTACTTTTCTATCAAGTAGCTCCTCAATTGGTTCCCCCAGGACCTAACGAGGCTGAGTGCACCCCGTGCAGGTACCGGGGATGTAAAGTGGGCTATACAATTGAAATAATAAAGAAAATATTATACATGTGCAAACAAACCTGATGCTGTATCATCACCGATCACAAAATGTGTTAAGAGTTATAATTTGCGGAAGATCTAATAAAAACAGATAAGATGATCGAAGACATGAATGATGTAGTGTTACTGAAAACCTGCAGCACTGGTTAATGAAACCGTAATCCCCCCCTGCAGATACGTCACATTAAGAACACTTTCCTCTTCTGACGTCACCGTTTGCATTAGCATTGTAATTAGATGGATATCCCATACCTGCCCCAATCCGTTACGGTGCCCAATGGCGTCATGCGACTATCTATCTCAGTACAGTATCGATTACAGCCGGTTTTGCGTGTGTTGGCAGACCTTGTGCCGGAAAGAATGCGGCGTTCGTATGCAAATGTATGTGGGTGCTTGTATTTCAATCCCGTCACATTTAACCTAGAAACTTTATCTCACCTTTCCGAGATGTTGAACACAAAACATATATTTGCAAACATTATACTTAGAAGGAGCTTGTGCGCAGATTAATCAAGCGTGTCTGGTAAAACTCGCTTTTGAAAAGCGTATGTTCGCCCAAAAATTCCAAAATTTTCGAAAAAGGAGGTTTTTGTATTTGCCTTTCACATCCTGTAAATTATGCTGCCATGTCGTTAAATTTTGTCCTGAAAGACGTTTTGATTTCCCGTTACCAATTTCCGAAGCGTTTGCAATCAAATCCTGAAGAAGTAAAGATGATTTCAGAATTTAAACATTTGTGCTTTATCTCAGATTATTATTATTATTATTATTATTATTATTATTATTATTATTATTATTATTATTATTATTATTATTATTATTATTATTATTATTATTATTATTATTATTATTATTATTATTATTATTATTATTATTATTACTATTATTATTATTTAGCCACTATTAGCGTGTCATAAGCTATGCCATTATTACAGATTTCTGTTTCAGGAATTGTTTTATACATGCCAGTTATTCTATAGGTCGTGAGGCAAGACAAGAACAATTCCCCTACCTGCGCAGTGGCAACTCTTCACCTGAAAGACTGATGTGGGAGAAGTCATAAGGTTTCCGTCCGCGAAGGAGTGAAGTTCGCTAGCATAGCTTTAGTGAATATTGCTAATTACATTATATATGTATAAAAATGAGCATTATAACGAACAAAGTGATTTGACTGTAACTATGGCTATGTGCCAATAATTACTTTCATGTGAACTGCAAATACTGCAGTTGTTTCAGCTGCACGCTGACATAGTACCGTTTATTCATTGGCGGCAAGCTTGCCCGCCTTTCCCCACTCTCAGCCATTGCACAGAGGGAGGGGAGGAAAACAGCTTCCCCTATGCGCAAGATTTGTTCATATCTCGCCTCACGACCTACACAGATACGAGGCTACCACACTTAAGTGTACTTAAGTAACATTGTTCGGGATCCAATTTTCTCGGCACGGAGAAACCACGCTCAACCAGTTCTGACTTCAAAGTTCTAGACATTCACTTATCAGGCTTACTACTGAAGTCGCACAACCGATCTGGATAATTTCTTATTCCTATTTTCTCCTTCTTTTTCAAACTACGCTGGTGTAATTGATGTAAATGCGAGGTTACAAGGGGATCCCCCGCTCCCTTTACAACATGATATTCACAGCAGGTCGTCTAAAATCGGACATTTTTAGTGGGCTTTGTAAATAATCCTTAAATGTGTACCAATTTCAATAAACCTGGCACCATTGATGTTCTTCAAGCCTTTATGTAAAGGTTAAAGTGCGTATCAGCGACGATTTGCATAACAATTGCAAATTTTAGGGGGGGGGGGTCTTATGTTTATTTATGTAACGATTTCAACCAAATATCTATTGTATAGACTAGTCTATTGTATGCACGAATGGTGCATCGAGTAAAGTTACTAGTTTTAAAAGCATACCCAAAATATAACACTAAAAGACTCATAAATTCTATTTATAGTTGATCTGGCCTTGGAGTTTGTGCGGGTGTTTACATTATGCCGCAGCAGAACTTTTGGAGCAAGTGAAAATAGTTCGTTACTGCGTATATTATACTGTATTGCGTATATTATCCCTTGTTTGATACATTCAGATAATGAATGGATACTGTAATTCAACTTTCAAGACATTTAAACGTGAGCTTAAATCTTTTACTTCCATTTATTGTCACGTGTAGTCAGTACTTTTCTGATTGCACTGTTTACTGCAGTGAAGCAATGTTCTTACTCTCATCCAGGGTTGCCAACTCGTACGATGATTATGGGGGCATACGATAATTTTAATGTTTGTACGATAGTTGTCAACCGGTACGATAATTATGGGGGTATACGATAATTTGAATGTATGATAGTTCGATATCGGCGAAATATCATTTTCACTGGTTTGTCACTCCAGCGAAGTGAAACTAATTACAAATAACACCACTTTTGTCCTCATTGTCTGTCTCCACCCCATAGCTACTAAGCCTGCTGCCCTTTATCCTCTTATTGCCAGTGTGCCCAGGTCTGATAATCTCAATGAAGAAGGCACTGTTCAGAAAATTGACGACCAATGTAGAAAACTCGGAATACGTGCTATTCCGTGTGAAAAAAAGAACATGCCTGAACCTGGCAGTTTCTGGAGTGCTGTTTAACATATGTCACCTTGACGGAAATACTGATTTGAAAGAACTAGCGGCCTTTGCATTATCAGAGGTTTCCTTGTCCTACAGAAGCACTTCTTGTGAAAGGTTTTTTTTTTTCTTTCTAAAGTGGGTTTAATAAAAACCAAAGTTAGAAAGAGATGGCACTAGATACGGTAAAGGAACTCATTTTGTCGCATCAACTTACGAAAGAACGTGGTAGATCTTAAAACCTGCAAGTCACCGAGAAGATGTTAAGGTTTATCTCAACAACAAATTGGTGCAATGCTGCAACGGTTGAGGAAGCTGAACTTTCAGATGAATAGTGCGAGAAACATAAGTGCTAAAGTTGTAATATTTGTTGAGGTCATCAATCTTGTAAGTGGATATAATAAACATCATTACTCATATATTTTCATAAGTATTATACTGATATTTTTATTGTTGTAGGATTTGCTTTATGATGCACGATAATTTTGAATCCAAATCTATAATTTTGAGTGGCTGGTACGATAATTTCACTTTTAAATGTTGGCAACCCTGCTCTCATCCTCTTCATGTGTGGCGCACATGCAGCAGTCATTATGGTGGAGTGTTTAGATACGAGAACTGTACAGAAACGTAAAAGTGACAAACCTTTAAAATATGGTGAAAAGACAATTGTATTAAATGTGTTCAAGTTTTTGTTTCGATGTTATGACACGCTGGCTGTGAAAGATGAAGCAAATTGACGTCTAAACCAACTGGTTTATCTCTGAACACTTTCAAATGTGAGTACGAAAATGAAATAAACAGTAACTGTAAAAAACCCTAAAAGGAAAAGGCCATTTCGTGTTTTTAGAGCATTGGGTGATTTTGTTTAAAGTGACATTCGCTTTAAAGTGTATAGTTTCTTTTTAAACTACGCGCCTCCTACCATAGACAAGTGCATTCTTTAATGATCAGTGAGCCAGATCTTCCAAATTTTAAGAAAACCACATTCCACATTTTCCTGATATGAAAAGAAATAACCTTGGTAGGACATAGTGCTGTGGAGAAGACGTTATCTTAGATATGTGATGCAATATCGTGTAAAAGGACTTGCATTTACACAAACCTGAGCAAACGAGGGACTTACTACTTCAAAGGTTGGACAAGCTGATTATAAACCTGGACTCAAGTGATATTACTTCTAATACTGAACTAGGCGCAACGCCTCTATTTGGACGACTCGATTAACGTTGTGTTTTTACTCACAAAGTTATATTTCATAACTTTACTTAACCAATTTCTTTAATTAATTAATTTAGTTTATTCAGTAGATATGGGCCGTTTGCAAAACCTCGCGCTGCTGCAGTGAAATATGTTAGTTGCAATGTATTTGTTAGCGGAGTAATACAACCGCAGTGTAAGCCCGGAGGAACTATGGTAAGTTATTAATTTATAATCGTTAACACAACCTTGATCGTTAGGCACTGACATGTTCTTGTGCAATAGTGCAGCTAAAACAAAGGTGTGCTTTTGTCTAGAAATAGAGCTAATGATAAGATAAGTAATAGTTAAGCACTTTATGACTTGATTTAGAGCGGCACTTCAAACATTTCCTAATTTCAAGTCAACTACGCAAAAAGCGAGGGCGTTTCTAACCTCAACTTAAAGCACTTAACCTGAAGGTCAAGGAAGGACATCGCTACAGTTTATCATTATTGCACGTGGCAGATAACGACCATGGCGCCTCCAGTGTTGCAACTGTCGCGATTTGAAACACGACGCAGTTAAAACAACGACGGTCTCACTGGAAATTAGGCCAGCAGTTGCTCATTTTAGTGCTTAAAATAGCCCAGTTAGTGTTCTTGCAGGCAGCCTCAATGCATTGTTGCTGAGCTTCAAAACAAAATGGCAGTAGGTAGGTACTGTTATGGGGGCAAACAAAAGCACACAAGATATAGGAAAATACTTCTCTTCCTTACAGAAAATGTGACGACAGTGTTGAACAATTTGGAATGAAATAATTAAATTTTGTAAAATACTTCCTGTCTTACCTAGCATTGCATGGGTGCATTCTGTCATTTTGTAATTCAGGGGCTTGAAAATAAGGGATGATTTTTAAAGTCATGAGTAGTCACAAAATTCACTCGTATCTAAATTATAACTCCTAAGATTTGTCAAAGTCACTCATATTGTCAAAATGACGTTGAAAATATGAGTTTTTTTAAGGTGTAAGGTAGCTTTTAATCCTCACGAGGTAGCAGTGAGCGAAATTCCTGGGGACATGGGTAGGATTCCCCCCCCCCCCCAACCAATAATTTTATGCAAAGAATTTCCTCCCCACTGAAATATCCCCGTGGGGGGGGGGCGGTTTATTATAACAACACAAAAAGCGGAACCTACAACGTACACTAATAAAATATTTTAATTTCAAGAATATTTTTTCATTAGGTGACTAAAAATAAAGCATTAAACTTTACGAATATACATTAAAATATCAGCAATAATCGATTGGAAGTATTGAATTCGCGTTTCATTGTCGCTTGCAAAGGAAAGCGCCTAGGCTGGAGTGGCTGCAGTGAAGGAAACTGTAAATCAGGGTTGCCATACGTAGGAGAGTTCTCGTACGCATACGAGAACTCAGCTTTTTGTACGATATTTGAGTAAAACCTCTGCTCGTATGCAAAATGTACGAGAAGTTCAATATTTGATATTTTTCCAATATTTTAAAACAAATCTTGAATTATTCTTACAGGAGTCCTGTTAGAGGACAAATTTTGGGTAATTCTCAGTTATAGTATTCTCAGCAGACCTACCATTTAAACAATTTATTTACTCTCTGTACACCCAAGTTTATAAAAGAGATTAAAATGGGGAAGGAAAACATCCAACAAGGAACACGATAATCTTATTGGTTCCCAGTTTTATTAAGTTGCAATATGACTGAACAGAACTTCACTGCTATTCATAAAAATCTGATGTGTTGCACTCACATGACTTTCTCTACTCTTGTACAAACCACTCTTGCAAACTCTTCTTCCTATATCTTCTTCGTGTTAGTTGAGATAAACATTTGTACAAATTATTGCTTTTGACATACTTTAACATGTACTTTTCTTTTAAAATCGCAATGTAAAAGTGCTCCCCCCAGATTTCGCACCCTGCCGGGAGTAGAGACGGAGGGGAATCCGCACTGAGCCAACTGCTTTAGGCTGTGGTATGTCAGATTCCGGGAAAAGGGATGAAATGAGAACGTCTACGGACATGTTAAACCCGGGCGAGTAGCGCGAGCAAGCGAGAGGGTCCCTAACGTGTGCTGGAGATTCTTTACATCGACACTTGGGTTCGTGAAGCAGTCAGCAACGCAAAGGTATCAACAGCGATCCCCTCCAGCAGGTCAGGCGACTACAACGCCACCCATTCGCCGAGAACATTAGTTACAGTTCGCGAAGTCCCAACACAGCAGCGCTAAGCGCGCCCGTCGCCAACACTTCCCAGGATTAGATATAGCTGTAGGTGCTGAATTCAGTTGGTGGCCCGGGAGGGGTGGGGGGAAATCCCCCAGGGAATTAAAAGGTCCCTCGCCCCGAAAAATTGATATTTATTTGTAAATGTATATATCATTAACATTCTCCCCCCCCCCCCACCCCCGCCCTTCCGTAAAGGTTAATGTCCCCCGGGGGAATCTGTATACATTACTGTAGAAGAGTCCAGACCTGGGTCACTGTTCACTAAAGGAATCACTTTATCTATTGCATGGACTTTAATCAAATGACACTTTTAACAACATTTTTTAACACTAAATTATATTTCCTTTTCCTTTTTCGGTTTTTTTAACAGTTCCTGTTTGTTTCATTTCCGTTCTCACACAACAGTGTTCACAGGTATGCCAGTTACTTATGACGTCAATTTGGTTAGTGCTTTCATAGCCAGGATATCATAACCTTAAAAGAAGTTAAACACATTTAATACAATTACCTTTTTACCACTTTAGAGGCTTGCCGCTTTTATCTTTCTGTACACTACTCGGATCTGAACACTCAACCATAATGACTGAAAGCACGCACACGCACTATTTGCAGGTGGTTGCAGAATATCGCTTCACTGCAGCATATAGGGTGTCCCAAAAATTGGACCGACAAACTTTGGGAGCTAGACTAGACTAGAATACCAGATGGCAGGCTGAGAACAGCCCAAGGTGTGTCATTCGTGTACCTGCCCTTTTAGGGCTTAACCACTGTATGACGGGATTAGGATGTTATAGGATGGCTGGTGAAGAATGGGGATTGTGGGTTGCTAGGAGGTAGCATAGGGTTATGCTCCTTGTCGGGTGATTATTTCAGCGTGCAACTACCATTGGGCACTGCTGATGGGTGGTCCAAATATGGATATTTGGCGAAATTTTTGACTTCCAATCTTCTCTTGGAAGGACTGTAAGGAGCTCAGCTTGCGCTGTTGATGGGGTAGCTCCTGTGTTACCGGGGGTGCCCGCAAGCCATGCGGGAACCCGGTGTCGCACAAGCGTGCATTCTCTGGGGATGTAGTCCTCAAGAGATCTAACCAGGGCGCTCCGATATTGTGGAAACTGACCGTAAAATTTGGTTGCCGGCGCCTAATTTCGTCCTCCACGTACGGGAGGGACGAGGCTTCGTGCAGTAGTCTCGTAGGGAATCTACGGCATACAGAATAGATTACCCGAAGACCTCTATTCTGTATACGTTGTAGACCCAGGAGATGGGTGCCTGCAGCCATGCCCCAGTTTTCGTAGGCATACAGGAGGATAGGGATGATGAGAGCCCGAAAGAGGCGTAGCTTTAAGGGAATTGGCATCCCCGACCGCAGCATGGGGTACAGCGCGGCAATTGCCCGAAAAGTTAGGCCCTTGATAGATAACATTATTTTAAATACTTTTTGTTTGGGAATGTAGCCAGCCGAAAAAGGTTCAAGTGCCGAAGGCACCTAATCACATCATGGAAAAGAAACCGACTGGTCGTTAGATATTTAATATACGAGTAGACTAACTCCCCGCAAGGGGCGAGCTGCGAAATTATATTCACGGACAGTATTCCAGCTGTAACACGTATTTATGTGTGTGAACGAGGTATAAGTGTACAAAGTGCCCTAAATAAACAGGTGTGCAACCTTTGCGAACCAAAGTGAAGGATATATTTTTTTGACTCCCGCAACCATTTCCTAGATCGGCGATTCCCCTCAGTTCTCAGCTCGCATAATTTAAAAAAAAAATTAAAAAAAATAAATAAATAAAAAAAATAAAAACGCAGCTAGACGGACCAGAAGAACAAAAACCAGCCACAGCATCGAACAGAAATAAGTCAGATACCTATTTTGCGTCCTACTAACCGTAAGCAAATAGTATAGCAGTGTGTGTGTGTGCGCGCGCGTGTGTGTGTGCCAAGTGGCTTACATCGCGACTTTAATAAACCGAGGTAATATCGCGTGTTTTACGTGCAATCGATTCTACAGAAAGGAAATGAGTTCCCAGAGGAACATGTGGAGAATCGTTTACAGAAGACAGAGTTAATTTGTTCTGGGTAAACCATGAATACGTAATGTGTTCAATAAAGAACACTTCAGGTTCAAGAGGTTTTTATCGACCTCTGGCGCAACGTCAGGGGAATGCCAGAGGTTCTCCTCTGGTGTCCGCAGCTATTGGATTCTCCCGTCTATCAGAATGTCATGTGCTTTGCTTTCCGTGATACGACCTTCTGCAAGTTTAATTGCAGTGCTCATACAATATAAATACTGCTGTCTGTTGTCTCAGCTGTGTTCTGTAGGTCGACCTAACCTGACCTCTGAACTTCTGAATTATATATAGCGCTCTTTCTCGTATTTACTAGTAAAAAGCTAAAGGACTCTTGCCTTATCCCTTTACATGCTGCCATCTTTTTACTTACAGCAGGTAGAGGAAGTATTGTACTTCACTTATAATTCAATATCACAGGAAATAAACATTTAGAGACCCCTCTATGTGCGCGTGTGTATGTGTGCACAGCATTATGGGTCTGTGAACAGCATAACACAAAAACGAAAAGTCTGTGAATACCAAACTTGCCATCTATGTTCAGTGTTTTCCAAGGATACGGCCGAAAGTTTCAACAAAATCCCACATTTCAAACTACGCTTTACAATGAAAAATGTTCGTAACTTTTTTTTTTTTCTCAAAATTGACTCTTAACATTTCGATTAAATTATCACTTGTTAAGATATTTATATGGCAAATGAATTGTATATCTTGAATTCCCTGGGAATAACCTCTTCATTCTAAATGATTTTCACATTTTTTCTGTAGTAAGATTTTGTCTTGGAAAGTTATCATCACCATCATCATCATCATCGTCATCATCATCATCATCATCACCACCACCATCACCTATCCCCCTTTCCTGACCATGCAGAGAGGAGGGAATTTCAGAGTCATTAAATGGTGAATAAAGAAAAAATAGTATTTTTAGCTCGTGGGCTCCTCTGTGAACAGCATAACTCCAAAAAGAAAAATCGGTTTTATAATAATTTGTATTTAAGTTCAGCATATTCTAAGGATGCAATAAGAAGCTGCCCAAGAAAAGTATCCCACCAAAACTACAGAAACACATTTCGTTATTTTCAATTTTATAAAAAATGGCTCTAATGATTTTGATTAAAATAGCATATGTTTAAGCATTACCACGACAAATGAAACATGCATCTTAAATTTCTTGGGAGGCGATTTTGCATAACTGGTAAATGTTAAATGATAGACGAAAATGAACTGCCCAAAACATATAGATCTGTTTAAAGCGCACAATTCATTTCAAATAAAGGTTTTATGGACATTTCCCATATATCGTTATTAATAGTTTGAATTGTCCAATGCTTTTTCATTCTTTTAAACCGGTCGATATTCAGCTGTTTCTCGCGATTGCGTGGAAAGAGAATGGAATTTTAACGCCAGTATATAGCGTCCAGTTCTTAAATATTAGACTATTGCTATTCTCTTTGTATCTATAATGAAATATGAAATATAAAGGTACCTATTTGTGCTTTTGCTGTACTAAAGCATATAATATACCGGGTGAGTCTTCTAATCCTGCGGATTGGTAACTAGGAAACCCTGCATATTACAGACGATGTGAAATGCGGTGCTGACGCCACGTTCACCGGCCTGCAGATTACGACTACGGCAAGGCCGTCTCTATGTTTACAGGCCAGGAGGCTGAAGGATATTGCGTTAATGACGTCATCAGGGGCTCACATTATCGCTTGTTTACTACCTGCATAATAGAAATGCAGCATATCAGTGTGCAGTTGGAATGCTAAGAAGTTGCTTGTGTCTTACAATGCGTCAGTAAATAATTACCAAATAATTAAGTGAGCGAAAAATTACATTACAGAACAGTGTGGTTTTCAATACAAAATGTCTAGAAAGTGTTGTGTGACGGGTTGTACGTCAAACTATAAAACAAGTGTTCAAAAGTACGTTTTCGTTTCGAAAGGATCCACAAAGGAGACAGCAGTGGGTTCATGCTATCCACAGGGATAATTGTGAACCAAGTGTTGCTGCTGTGGTATGTATTAAGTATTTTTCTGAACAGCACATACTGAAGGAGGGGGAAACAAGAAATAATAATGTAAGAAACTTTATTAGAGAACTTAGCCTTGAAGACATCAAAAGTGATTTATTTACCATTTAAATTTGACCTGTTCTCAGTATGTTTGTTACGTCAGTTTTACACAAAGCTTTTCTCTAGAAGTAAACTATTTTCAAAGAAAAAACACATATAGAGTTATTTTCAAAAACAATAACCAAAACTAACACTTTAAAAATTTAATGTTTTAGCATTTGAGAAGAACACTTTCATAATGTCCTTGTAAGTAACAGCGCATTTTGTTCTATTCGTTTCAGTGGACTGAGCGCTTGTTGAACCTAACACCTTCTTTGGAAGCTGTTTGGACAGTGAAGAAGTGCGGTTTGAAACAAACTGACTTCACATATCGATTCAGTGGTGCATAAATGGGCAGAAACCGTATCAAATTGCGTTTCGTCCGAGAATGAACTGAGCGCATTTTGATTCAATGTTCTTCATATAACAGCATGCACCTTCAGTGTTTAACAGTGCTTAATTTCTGAGGCATATGAGCAAGAATTCCTTAAAGTAAACTAAATTCCACATTTAGTTATCAAGACACGCGACATTAATAATATTGATTCTGAATGTAACGCAAGAGATTACCAATTACCGAATGTTATTTGGACGATGAAAATAGTAAAAATAATGGCCAACATCTTTTGAAAAACTAATGCATTATTAAAGAGACAGTTTGGTATTATTTACAGGAAAAAAAGAGAAAATTCGAGATATATTCGCCATTAACAACTACGAAAAGCATGTTTTGCACTAACATACTAACACACAGTAACTTTTAATATGGAAATGTGAAATTATAATAGAATGCATGCTTCTTCCAGCGGAAAAATGCTGTAAAACACGTGATTATTGTCACCGCGCCCGCCGCATCTAATTGCCGACAACAGCAGTGTCACCCATCGCATTATTGTCGGCACTACCGCAAAGGAGCCGAAGGAAAGAGACAGAGCATGGCCGCATTGTTGGGGCACTTGCCGAAAGAGAGAAAAGGATAGACACTTCGAGAATCTTCTCTGCTTTGTATCTCGCCGCAATAAATGAACGTTCCTGAAGCTTCCAGAAGAGTGCCTGGGAGATATAAATAGCGGTAAAGTGCGACAGAAGAGTCAGTCAGACGTATGTGAAGGTTGAGTAGTCGTGCCGACGGAAGGAAGAGACGTATGCGAAGCGTCGAGGAGTCACACCAGGGAGAAGGAACAGTTCTTTGTGTTATGAGTTCGGAGCCGTGCTGTTGGAGAATCGAAAAAGACTTTCTTGTTGTTGCAACGAGTGTACAAAGTTACTGTTTACGGAAATAAAAGTGTTTCTTTATCTCGACTACATCTGTCTTCTTACTTTTCAACACAACCAAAAGTCACATTGGTGTCAGAAGTGGGATCCGTCGAATTGCTTCTAGTTTCGTTACATCGTCGTTAGAAGTTGCAACGTTATACCAAGATGGAGGGAGATTCGGAAACCAGGATGATGGCAATGATGAAAGAATTATTCGCCGAAATGAAGAGGAGAAAAAACCTCGTTGCCAAGCTGAAAGAGATGAAGACGGCAAACGACAACCTCGTTGCCAAAATGGAAACGTCAAACGACAACCTCGTTGCCGAGCTGAAAGAGATGAAGACGGAGCTATCGGCGAAAATTGACGGCGAACTGACTGGCGTGACGGAAGACGTGGAAGAACTCGGCGAAAAGGTGGAAGACCTCTGCCAGCATGCGGACGTCGTGGAGGACGACGGGGAACGTCTTGGCGCCCTGGTAGTAAGAGTTGACGAGAGCGTCAAAGTACTGGATGCCAGGGGCAGACGGAATAGCGCGGAGCCGGAGAGGGAGCACCTAGTGGTCGAGGCGACAGTTGCGCCCGTTTCAGAGGATGTGAGGGAAGACGTGGAACAACTCGGCGAACTGATTGGCGTGAGGGAAGACGTGGAACAACTCGGCGAACTGATTGGCGTGAGGGAAGACGTGGATCAACTCGGCGAACTAATTGGCGTGACGGAAGACGTGGAACAACTTGGCGAACTGATTGGCGTGACGGAAGACGTGGAACAACTCGGCGAACTGATTGGCGTGACGGAAGGCGTGGAACAACTCGGCGAACTGATTGGCGTGACGGAAGACGTGGAACAACTCGGCGAACTGATTGGCGTGACGGAAGACGTGGAACAACTCGGCGAACTGATTGGCATGACGGAAGACGTGGAACAACTCGGCGAACTGATTGGCGTGACGGAAGACGTGGAACAACTCGGCGAAAAGGTGGAAGACCTCTGCCAGCATGTGGACGTCGTGGAGGACGACGGGGAACGTCTTGGCGCCCTGGTAGTAAGAGTTGACGAGAGCGTCAAAGTACTGGATGCCAGGGGCAGACGGAATAGCACGGACCCGGGGAGGAAGCACCTAGTGGCCGAGGCGACAGTTGCGCCCGTTTCCGATAACGAAAGTGTACGTCTCGGGGAAGACAAAGGGGCAGTTCAGGGACGTCGTCCTGGATCCTCTGGAGGAGTGTGTCGGGTACGTAACCAACCAGGATATGACGTGGAGGACGATCAGCAGGGAAGCGCACAAGCAAACGAGCAACACGCGAGAACCGACTTGGCGTGTGACATGAGGGGACCGTCAGAGTCATCCAATCACCTGACACATAGTGCCGTGAACGGAAGAATGGTGGACATCATCTTGGACGGCAGGATACAGGAGAGGCCGTGCCGAGCACGAGTGAACACGAGTGCAGCGGTGGACGCGACTCGCGCGGATGTGGTGGGGTTTGTTGCCGGACCCATCGGAAGCAAGGTGGCTGCGAAGGTGCGCCAGAGAGGTCGGCGGACATGGTACCTAGTGAGCTGTTTCCAAGTGCGCAGGATGGCCCGTCAACACACCAGGAAGAAAGGCAACTGGACGAGGGACCGTCAAGACCGGCGGTACTGTTGCAGAATTTCGAAGCAGGATGGCATACATCGTCCTACCCGGACCAAGGGACACTATCCAACAGCGATACCTAGGATCGTGCCCCCTGGAGAAGAGGTTCGATGGGTTAGTCCACCGGGGCGCAAGGGAGATGCCGCAGTGATAGTGCTGGTTGGGACGACCAGCTCTAAGGAGGGAGCAGTGTCACCGCGCCCGCCGCATCTAATTGCCGACAACAGCAGTGTCACCAATCGCATTATTGTCGGCACTACCGCAAAGGAGCCGAAGGAAAGAGACAGAGAATGGCCGCATTGTTGGGGCGCTTGCCGAAAGAGAGAAAAGGATAGAAGCTTCTGGAATCTTCCGCTTTGTATTCCAGCGCAATAACTGAACTTTCCAGAATAGTGCCTGGGAGATATAAATAGCGGTAAAGTGTGAGAAGAGGCGGTCAGACGTATGTGAAGCATTGAGTAGTCGTGCCGACGGAAGGAAGAGACGTATGCGAAGCGTCGAGGAGTCACACCAGGGAGAAGGAACAGTTCTTTGTGTTACGAGTTCGGAGCCGTGCTGTTGGAGAATCGAAAAAGACTTTCTTGTTGTTGCAACGAGTGTACAAAGTTACTGTTTACGGAAATAAAAGTGTTTCTTTATCTCGACTACATCTGTCTTCTTACTTTTCAACACAACCAAAAGTCACATTATTCTATATGAATTCCTTGGAACGTGGGCCTCACGTTGTGACGTCAAAAATCGCGCATCCAGGCCTGTAACATAGAGACGGCGTTGGCTACGGTGGTGCTCGTTGTTAACGTGCTGGAAAGCATGGTGAAGGTCAGGAGTTCAGATCACAACTGTAAATAAATGCGCTTCTTATTCATTTCTGTTTATATTTTGAGAATGTTCTAACAAATCATCTGTTCTTACTGAATGTTCTAGAAAGTGGATTTGCCTATAAATACGAAGTTTCAGCCGTTCGTGCTTTCTGTATTTTCAAATAGAGTGTATCTGAACATGCTGTTAGTATACGGGGAAGCACAGCAAAATCAACGAAGTCCGGTCATAATATGGCTTGCAAACGTTACCTAGCTTGTATGTATGCACTGCATTTTGTAAATTCTCAGAACAATCTATTGACTTTCTTTTGTATGAAAGAATAACTTTAAATAGTAAAGTATTATGTAATGATGCCCCATGTTTGGAAGTTATAATTATTGTACTTCTATTTATTATGTTCACGATGTTCATTAAAGCATGTTCTAATAATAACAGTTTGTGTTTTCATGAAATTCACATTATAAAACTAATTAAGTGAAATGACAGTTCCATGCCGAACTATCAGTTCCAGTCAAATTTACTAAACGTAAGTACCTTCAAATGGCAGTATTTGAACCTCGGCCCTTCACCACTGAAGGCCAATGTGTACATTGTTTTGCTACGAGAGCAAGACATTTGACACACAGTGGTGCAAAAGTCATTTCGGCTGAAATTAATACGACGCGATGCAGTACACAGTGTTTACGGTACAGCATGTAAAACGCCGAGACTGCGTAACTTCTCAATCCGCAGGATGAGAAGACTCACACGGTATATTACAGTACTAGTTACAAAAGTAGAACGAAAGACTCGAGCCGCGAGTTACTAATCCTAATTTTGTAATATCTGCGTTAAGAGCATTTTAGTATATTTTGAATATGTAGTATGTAGCTCGCTTCGTAGCTGTCAGTAAGATGTTTACATTTCTAGATCTGCTGCGCCAGTTATAATTGTTGTATAAAGTTTATAATGCACATATATTTTACGTGAAATTGCGTATTTAAACATAAAAAAATAAAATTGAAATATTATTTTACTTAGAGTAACTCAACATAAAACGTTCTTAATTTGGAAATATTGTGAAAACCCCTCATTGCCCTCCCACCAAATTATGCTATAGATAGATCAGTGATGTCCAACCTCGTCTCTTTGAAGACTTGTGTAAATAGCTACTATCCCCCACCTCCTATTTCAGTCGGAGTAGAGAAAGTAAAAATCAGGCATAGTAGCAAGTTGCCGTAGATGTTTACTTTCTCTTAGAGATAAATGTTGTAATCTAATAGAAAGGGATTTTCCTGAAAGTCATTAGACTAACGCTAAGTTGATTAGCATGAGCTGTCCACTTGTTTGTTCTGTGATAAATGTGTAAATTTGATGTTGACCTATCACAGACTCGTGCTATATGGAGTCTCGACCGTCATCCAAACACATTAAATGTTTACATTCCCTTCACTGCTGGAAATAACAACCATTATAGGAAGTTGACTTTCCTTCTGGGAATATCAGACTTTATTAAAGTGATGAAATAACAAGCGTTCCCGATATTCCTCTGCAGCTGCGAGTGTTATCATTGCTTCAAATGCATGTAATCTGGGGCAATTTGACAAGAACCTCACGTGATACATTCACGTGACATTCTATCTATACCCTCTGTCGTTTACTTTTATGTCTCTTCTACTGCCTATTCTTATAGTTTTTACGAGTGTCACAATGAAAAGTTTATGTACATGTTACATACAGCCTTTTATTCAATTTTAGCATTAAAATGCTTTACAACAATTAATAAATTTGCTACGTGTAACATTATAATGTATCAGAGGTCACAGATGTGTGACGTAATATGGTTGCTAAGCAGACGTTGTTTCATTTGTTTCAACACTTAATGCAAAATGGAAGATAATGAGAAAACTATAGAAAATATGGATTCTATTCCGCTTGACATTTTGAACGAAGCGAAGAAATCTGAGAGTTTATTAATTCCAGAAAAATCCAAAGATCTTTACGAAAAAGAATATTAAAAGTTCTGTAGATGGGTAAACAAAAAATGCGTTAGTTTTCGCTAATGAAACCACATTTCAGGCATCTTTATAGAGCTGGTATTTATGCAGATTTTCTTACAGGCACATTGCAGAAGATTATGTCGTGGCTGTGATGATCATTGGTGTCTTGTTGCCATAGTAATTACGTCATTAATTTTCTGACACGATTTATGCCGTCATAATAAGCCGTTTTTATGCTAGGGTAGCATAAAAACATATTTCTTTTATTTACTTCAGGTTAATCGAGATAAAGTTTGCAGAAATGGTTTTATTACACATTCTGTTGTTCGTACAATAGCAATAGGGGAGGCTGAAGCAATAGTCAAATGTTTACAAAGCAGGTTGGCTTTGAAATTCCATTGTTTGCATGACCATGAGAAACAAATGAATGGTCACCTAACTAAAAATTAATATACAATATTTAGAACTTCAAACCAATAACAACGAATGAATGGTTAATACCACAAATTTTCCTATTCATTATTTCTGATGTTCGCGGTTGCAGGATATGACACGGTTATCGGTGATGTGTGGAGCATTCTTTAAGGAGACTATTCCACTCATACGGGACTTAGCTGAAATCAACCAATCATGTGCAGAACAATTTCAAATTTCAGCCAATGACAAATGGAAAAAAATGTGAAAAATTTATCACATTTCATTATCACCTCCTTCCTCGGTTTTCTTATGATATGAACAGGTTAGAGAAACAGCTGACGTAAGTTGACGCAGCTGAGCCGCTATTCAAATGTTAAAACAAAATGGCTCACTCTAGCTTCGATAAAACATTGTATGCTGAAATAGATGATAGAATTCGAAGAGGAAAACCTTAGAACACATAATACAGCAAGAAATATGTTTGGAATCACTTTGACACATTTTGTATTGAACGGAATTGTAATTTCACAGCAGATACTCCAACTACCGACATTGGCAACATCTTAAAAAATTGGAGCATCAATATGAGAATCTTGTAGGCCGTGTCAATTTATGTATGAATTCATGCTACATGTTTCCTTAAAGAGGTTAGCAATTACAATATAACATTTAAATAACATTTTATAGCTATATCATCATTAATTCCTGAAATAGTCTTAATAAATGCAACTGGCGATAGTCAAATTCTTTGGATAAATTGACAGTCACTCGTGGCATTACTAATCATAAATGTTTCTCACCTGGCATAGGATCTTCTGCCCAAACTTGTCCCGTCCGTGGAGCATTGAGGGGGCGTCAGGAAGCGTTCAACCTGAAAACGTTAGGGGCTTGGCTGCATTGCGCCTGCCGCCCTTCGTAATCTATGGTCTTATCCCTTCCTCCCGGAAGCTTACTAACACAATAGATGTAGCTTTACTATAGTGCGGAAATCCTCTTACGCTGTTTAACCCGCTTAAATCCAAAATAAAGCGTTTGCAGAAATAATTTAAAGAAGAGATACAAAAATAACAATAGTGGATAGAGACAAATAATATTTACATATGTTATACTATACTTATTTATTTGGTTTAATATATGTGTACTTACACTATTGTTCGAGATTTGAAAATACCCTTTTTGTGAATAATAGATACTAATATTGATCCTTAGGTACATTTTCTAGTTCTTAGGTGTCCTTACCCTAATTAAATCAGATCCTCGATATCAGAAAAAATATAGAGAAATTAAAAGATTGTAATTTTATGCACCTGGAGGAGAATTAATTAAATATAATTTGTAAATGTATCGCGTATATTGTTTTACGTTTTAGATAGAAGTAGGAGCCTCCCCCATGAAGGAACTTGTAAAGATATTCTATTTTCCATATGAAAACCTGAAACACGAACTTGGAATAAGAAATACTTCCTACACTCGCCAAACTCGGTTAGTTACCTTGCAAGCAGTAGTTCCATTATCCAGGATAATATCATGCAAAAGCAGAAACAGCGAGGAGCATCCCAGACGATATTATCTTAACCGCCTCAGGCTCGTTCATATCTCTTACATCCACTTTAATGCATACAAATTTTATTCTCACTGGCGGTCGCGTAATCCAAAGATAAACGAAACAGCAGGTGATTTATTACTTTTGATATAAATCAGTGCTCAAGGCATTATTGGTGGATTGAGAGCACACTCATAAACTGTTATTTACTCAGGAGGAAGTCTTCGCCCTTGAACGCATAATCGCGCTGTGGAGTTGGGAGCTTCTAGGTATGATGTAAATAGGGTAACACCAGCAATTCAAAATTACTGTCTACATGGCAGTTGAGCTGTCATTGTTGCTACAATGTTATATCGTGTGGTTTCTGAGTCTCCAATAAACACTATTCATTAGTGATATTGAAAGTATGATTATAATTTTTTCTTTGATGGGGTAATGAATGCACCTTTATTACAGTTGAACTAACGTAGCTTGCGAATCCTGACAATTGCATTCCTGACAAGTGTGTTCCCGCTGCGCCACGTGCAAAACACGCAGTGTTGCCGATCCCATGGACGGTTGTCAGTCGTCCCCCAGGCGAGCGCAAAAGGTGACGTAAGATGTGGCAACACACGGGCGTAGCGTGTGGAGAGGGTTGAAAAGGCGATTGCGTGACCACGAAGGCTATTGGCTATTGCAAGGTTAAACCTGGTTGTCATGACAGACCCATACGCCACCGATTCGCCACGCTCAGAACGCATGCCGGGCGAGCTTAAAAATTGCCAAGTTATGTTAATTCAAGCATAGTGATGCTCTTTTCGGTAATATTTATTGTCCCAGGAAAGAAAGGGTAAGTCAGGTTTGAAGCAGGGCGTGAAACGTCGGAGCAAGAGGAATAAACAACCGTGTGTTATCTCAGGTGCAGTTGTGTTAACGGCAAGGCCATAGCTGAAATCCTGAGACAAATATAGTAGAATTCCAGTATTCGATGAGACAACTCAGATTTCATAACACGTATTCTGTTCGACGTGAGTCAAGATCCCAAGTATGTACTGTTTCATTTGTAGAATTTCTTAAACTGCTATAGAAATAGAACTTCCTATACTGCAGCTGAAAAGGATATTGTTCAAGCCTTCGTCAAAGTCTGACACGGACTGTTACTCAAATTATACAGAATTAGATTACCGCACTGCCTGATTCATATTATCAAGTGCTTCTTACAGAAGAAGCGTGGTTCGCATAGATGAATTCATTTACATCAGCGTCCAGAGTAATCACCGCTGGAATTCCACAAGGAGCAATCCTCGTACCGATATTATTTAACATATTCACGTGCGATATGCCTGTAATTCACCCTAGTTCCACGGCTAGATGATACTGTTTTTATTATTCAAATTCCAAACTAACTATAGCTATCGACACTCTTCAAGATTCTCTATCCAGATCGACAGAATGGTTCTCAACTTGGCATATTGCTCTGAACATTCGCTAGACTGAAGCGAAGATTTTCTTATTCATACACTTTAATTCTGTGCCATCATTGAGCCTTATAAATGAACAACTGTCATGGCTACCTTCGCATACACCATTTAAGTGTCTTGGTGTATTACTAGACACCAGATTAACTTGGAACGCCCACGTAGAACGCATTGTGAGGCTTGGTAATTCCAGAAATACGAAGCTATGTCCTCTAATAAACAGATGCTGCAAAACTGGTTATTTCTATATAAATCTCTACTTCGACCTCTCCTCACATGCGCATCTCCCGTTTGGAGCTCAGCTAGTGAGTGAGTAAGGTTTTAGGGCCAGATAGGACAGCTAGATACTAGGGCCTGGCTCAGTTAATAAAACACATATCCACAAACTTCAAGTTATCTAGAACAAACTTCTTCGAGACACAATAAATTTTCCTTAGTTCATACGAAATAATATCCTGCCTCAAGAGTTTGGAATCCTGCCCATACATCAGATCTATTTCAAAATCCTTCTATACCAAATTACCTAACGTCCAAGGAGCTTTAGTGTACAATCTGGGACAAAGAGGTCCCCAGAGATTAAAACTAAAGAGAAAATTACTTCAAGAAATCCTACAATCACACACTGAAATTGAAGGGGAGTAAAACTATTAAACTTAAATTGTACATCTTATAGCTTTTCGTACTTTAACACTGGTATCAGTTACTATTGTGTAACATTACTTGTTTGCAATACCTAGGTATGTTACGAACTTGTACATTCATATTATTAATTCTATTTGTCACTCTTTTTACTCGGATTTTTTTAGGATTTACATTCCTAATGTTTTCCGAAATTTCTTGCTCATTAGTAGTTTACAAGGACGACTTGCATTGCTTCGCAAAATGGCGTTCCATTTCGCAAAAGAAGCAGCTTGGGGCGCCTGATGGAAAGTAAATCCAGTATGTGGCACCTTCAAATTCTACTGGCATGGATTCAGGTAATTTACCAAAATCGTCGGGTTTTACATGAAGTTGTCGGCGAAAGCTCAATGTGGGTATACCCTGGTAGATATCCCTGCTCTGATGTAAGAAATTTCAGAAGTTGTTTCAATACCTTTATTCCAAAGATTTTCCGATTTGATATCATCAGGCACACATTAGATATTATTTTTGGTTAGGAGGGGTCTGATTTACAAGGATATATCTTTAATTTTGATCTTTGAAAATCTAGAGGTTATATCTTACACCAAGGTTTTGTTTGTCAGGTAGATACAAACTCTGTTGTTAGAAATACGTGATACGAATGTAATACTTGTGGGATTTGTTAATTTACCTAGAGCTAGTACATATTCTTTCAGTGGTAAACCATCATGTGCTTCAATTACCAAAACTTGTTCTTTATTTGGAATAGATTGAGCAATTTCAGAGTAACTGCGTGTGGCTTTAGTGTTTTTAACATGCTGTTGATCAGAAGATGGGTGGCAAACCTGGTTTTCTAGACTGATGTTGTCCATGCTGCGGCTGAAACAGCTGACTGCATCGCAGCATCGACGATGCGCAGCTTTTTCTTTGTTATGCCGTAATTATAAATCAAGAAATTTAAACTTAACAAGTCAAATATTGAAAGACAATAGTTGCCTTTACCTACAGAGCTATGTTGGACAGAGGACTACTCCCTTTTGTAGTGAAATACCCCGATACAGCCTGGACACGAGGAAATACCACTCAAACCTAGAAGCTAAATTTTTAGTTACACTCCATATACAATCCACAGCCTTCTGGTGGACCGGATTTGTCTTGTCATACCTCATATAAGAGAAAGCTGATATTCCTTCTACAATTTTTAGTTGAAGCGTTTTGGAAAATTGCAGATGCTAGAAATTTTACAAACGACACATACTCGTAATAAACAAAATGTTATGGCTTCATAACTTTTGCAAATATGTAATAAACTGTTATTGTTAGCCCTAAAGCAGAAAAAAGACTGAAGAGCTAGGAGGTAGCAAGGCAAGCTAAAGTCGACCTATCATAGGTATCAAGGAGAAATCATAAAATCCCTCTTAATGTATTCGGTTTAGGCTGCCTATTCTCTGGGCTAGCCTGTATATATCGCTTTAATCGGAGTGTGTCTGCACAAATATCACTCTGTGCAGAATTAATGTTATAGCCATGGTACTGTACGTCAAACAGAAATGACTCGGCAAGTCTGAAATGAGCACATGACACCGAAGTAGTATAGTCAAGTATAGTCATTGCCTCTTACCCTGGTGTGGGAAGCAAGACACTCAAAGTGTGAATTTACCACCCCTCTCGTCCCCACTACTGTCTTTCAACAGCCAGGTAGTCAGCTAAACCGGTTGACTCTGGCTATAGTCGCTTGGCAGTGGAAACAGAACAGTGGTGGCTGCATATGCGTCATGAGTGAATGACGAAGGTTTAATCGAGACTGGTAGAACAAGTACATATTTGTTCATTTCCCCTTGTCATAGACAAAATGACATTAAAGATCCATTTACATATGATCTTTTGATGGCCCAAGATGACATTGGGCAGTTCAGGAAAACTTGTCTTGGATTTGTACACAACACTGCCGAAAACATTTCCCAAGCTGCGCCTTTTTACAAGTAAATTACTGGCCATGTTTGGTACTACTTATCAATGTGATCAACTGTTTAGCATATTGACATTGAACAAGAGCATGCTACGGATAAACATATTCAATGTGTTTTAAGTTTAAGTTCATCTAGTTTGTAGTCGGACATTGAAACGCTAATATTTATAAAGAAACTGGCAAGGATACCAACCGTGTAAATTAGGGTAGTGTCATTATGACTACGCCGCTATCTAATAAAATGGACTTTATCAATTCGCTAAACCTTTCATTTGAATTATAACGTTTATTTATTAGAATTATTAGAATACAGTATAGAAACTTTTAAATGTCCTTAGTTGTATATGGGAACTACATAACTATTGTATGACAAAACAAAACATGCTAATTCTATAGAACTACTTTTGTTAACTTATAGTTGATTGGAGCTACAACATCAGTAATGTGGTGAAAGCTGTCACACAATGCCAATATGAGCCGTCTACGTCCTTAATCCATATTCTCTAGTGCCATTAACCTTCTATGTGCTTTCCTAGCCAACTCATGAGTTCAGAAGTATTCATTTGATCACGTCGCAAAAGACGTTTCACCCGAAATTCGAATGACCACCACTGCGCCACTGGTCCCCTATTTGTTTACCTGCCTGATAGAAGGAACCAGGGAGGGGTGACTGTAGGGGTAAAGCATTTCACACTTCGGGTGCTTATCTTGTTGGCCCTGCTCTACCCTTAGGGTTAACAAGACCGAGCGGGATGGCTCAGGCGGTAACGTTTGTGGCCCACATTCGGGAGGTCGTGGTTTCGATCCCCGTGGCCGTACACTCTGACATGGCTTTTCCGTGGTTTCCCCATGCCACTTAGGCGAATGCTGGGGTGCATTATTTCATACCACGGTTTCCTTTCCATCATTTCCCTCCATTCCACTTCTTTATCATGTTTCAGATGTACTTTCAGGCGTGAAGTGTCGACAGTGCCGGGCAGATGCTGTAGATGGCAGCGCATGGTAAGTGCTGTGGCGCTAGGTGGCGTTCGGAAGGCCTTGTCCTCCGTCGGGGGAGGGGGGATGCTCAATGCGACACCGGACCCGTGGTGTCATGGCGCCGGAATGAAGATATCTCAGCACTTGTTTGGGACTTCCGCGCATCTCTGTGGCCTGTCTAGCTGTGACCCTGAGGGCACCTTCGGTTGCCTCATTTCATCCTTGCCTCCTGAGGGTGGTGGCCACAATAAATCTGTGTAGGTCGCAGTGAGCGAGGTGTCCCTTCTGTGTCTTTACCCTTTACGGTTAATATTATTGGGCAAGATTTTTATTTCAGGTTTTCCTCAGACCTATGAGGCACCTTAGTATAAGCCAGTTGAATGCTCTTGGACGTATTCTTGATTCCAATGCAGTTAGGAACCCTACGAGAAGTATAACCGGAGGGACGAGGATAGACTAGCAGAGTAAGGGGGAAATAACCTACTGTCTTTAACTGAGGAGAATGCATTTGTCCTTGAACACGCAATCGTGCGGAGCTTCTTGGCACGATGTAAATAGAGTAACACCAGCAGTTCAAAATTATTGTCTACAAGGCAGTAAGCAGTGCCAGTGTTGCTACCATATTATATCGGTGTAGTTCTGAGCCTCCGATAAACACAATTCATTAGTGGTATTGTTCAATGTAAGTGATCATAATTGCTTTAATGCCGTAATACACATAATGCTCTTTCGCGTAATATGTATTGTCCCGGGAAAGAAAGAATAAGTCACTTTGAAGCGGGCTGTAAATCGTCAGAGCAAGAGGAATAAAACAACAGCGCGCTATCTCAGGTTCATTTGTGTCAAACACAAGGCCATATTTCTAAACTCCTGAGTCAAATACAATATGTTATAGTGTTTAACTACGCGGTTATTACACAAAGAGTCTACCCCCCCCCCCTTTTCGCGTAATATGTATTGTCCCGGGAAAGAAAGAATAAGTCACTTTGAAGCGGGCTGTAAATCGTCAGAGCAAGAGGAATAAAACAACAGCGCGCTATCTCAGGTTCATTTGTGTCAAACACAAGGCCATATTTCTAAACTCCTGAGTCAAATACAATATGTTATAGTGTTTAACTACGCGGTTATTACACAAAGAGTCTACCCCCCCCCCTCCCCCTTTTCTTCCCTCCGCATTCTTAACCTAGAAATCTCTGTAAAGCTGTTACGTCACATGGCTATGATACGTCACCCACAATCGAGGTGACTGTTTTAGCTTCTCGATCTCATGTGTACATTCATTGCAATATTTCATTCACTGTCCAGCATAAGCTTTCCTTTTCTTTGTAATTATTATTATTATTATTATTATTATTATTATTATTATTATTATTATTATTATTATTATTATTATTATTATTATTATTATTATTATTATTATTATTATTATTATTATTATTATTATTATTATTATTATTATTACAGTACTTTAATCAAAGTCGATACTTATTTTTTAGGAAATAAAAATATCTCGAAAACGTTGCATACAAAGAACAGTTTGATGTGCGGAAATTCTCTTGAAAATCTTCGTGTTACATTTGTGGCAGATGCTGAATTTAAATACCGGTTCGGTATTTATTAAACATTTCGTTTGGAGTTACGCTGTTCACAGACGCAGACGAACACACTCACCTATGGACCTTTTCTTGGAATCTCGAGATCGAATTTTTGGATAGAATGCAATAGTTTATTTACTGTACAGTAAGTAAGGAGAGTAGAGAGGGAGTGAGTGAGTGTGTGAGTGAGTGGGGCTTAAGGGATCAATGAGATCATTTGGGTCCGAAGAAAGTACAGATTTAGAAGTAATTTCATATACGAGTTTTATGATAGACATCTATGATTTGGCCCACCTCAACACTCAACACTCAGCACTTGTAACAATGGAACACTCCCAAAGAGCGTCACAAGGGGAGCGGCATGTGACGTTTTCCAATGGAAAAGTCCCAGCTGAGAACCTGACCTGACATAACTCTCTCGGTGGGACCTGTAACCAGATCATGGGGAAGCCCCTCAACAGTGCCTTAGTGGCTAGACGTTCAACTTTACTGGGCGACACAGCAGTTTACTTCGTGACGCACTTCAGTTCTGTTGGAATATGTCACATGTATTTTATATAACGAGAGCATAATGGCGTCAATCAAGATGCGAGTATATCTTATGAAACGAGTGATAGCGAGTTTCATAATATTCATACCAGCATTTTAATTGATATTATGCTCAACTTTCATACGACTATTTATGCTGGACCATGTGTCTCAGTTTTAAAAACTTATAAAATGTTTTTAATATTCTACGCTGCATGTTATTGTCACTGGTATCGGATATTTTCATCATGTAGTTCTTTTTCTGACCACCTCCGTAGCGCGCTTGCCTCTGGCACGGAGGACCCGGGGTCCACCCCCAGTACCAGCATGGGGATTTTATTCCCTCTGGCACGGGGTGCACTTAGCCTCGTTAGGTCCCTGGGGGACTAATTGAGGAGCTACTTGATGGAGAAGTAGCGACCCCAGGTCGAGAAGACCGCATAACTAGCCGGGAGGGCTCGGGGCGCTGACCACGTCCCACCCTCCAGTACTGCACCTCACCAATGTGGGCAGAGGTGGGGAACGCAGCGACTGAATGGTAGGCCTTGGCCTTTCATGGGCTGTCGCGCCGGGGTTTAGTTTAGTTGTTATTCTATTGCACGCTCATGGACAAAAAAAAATCTTAATATTACACTAGTCCATATGATCAATCAAGGTGCTGCGCGGTGTAGAACTTAAGACGAATTTGGCGTTCCAGACATGGCTCTTTTGTGTTGTTTTTTGTCCACTGGTGTACATATGAGACATAGGAGAATCGATAGTCGTGTATTCAGCAGCGAAATTATTGATTTTATTGTTATGTTGCCCTTGACACAATGAGACAGAGAGTATATCTGAATAACCTTTAAAAAGTAGACTCAAAAACGAGTAAAGAAATTGAATTCATTGGAATGTTATTTACAGTGCTAATAGTAATTATTAAATAAACACAGTAGCTATATTTCATATACAGGAATGGATACTTTTCCTTTCAACTCCGTGGGAATGTGCGCAGACGGCAAAGTATTGATTGTTACATGCGGATGTTTTGATTGGTGGTTAGCAGTGCCGTCATGAACAGGTGCACCTTTGCTTGGTGGATAGCAGTCATCATGAACAGGTGCAACTTTGATTGGTGGTTATCAGTGTCGTTATGAACAGGTGCAACTTTGATTGGTGGATAGCAGTATCGTTATGGAGAGTTGGATATAAAGAGGTTCAATACAGTGGCGCATAAACGCTAAATTATGGCATGGTCGAGTATTAAATGTTTAAAAATTTACCCATTTTGCACAAAACCTCATTAATGATCATATGTTTCCAATTTTGAATTCTCTCTCTCTCTCTCTCTCATATACACGCTTTCTCTGTTGGCCAGTTGCTCAGTTGGTTAGGCGCTGGCCAAATGATCTCGAAGTCGCGGGTTCAAACCCTGTCCAGGTCTTCTCTCTCTCTCTCTAAAATTTTCTAGCAATTAGCATACACTGGAGACAATTACATGAAATATAAAAGGCATTATTCTGAAATGTTTTGGGAATAGCCTATAAAGTTTCATCCATCCGAGGAAATACAGAGTACTAAAATGTTGCATAACTAGTAAACCACAAGACATGAACAAAAATGTATTGCACAGAAAATGTATCTTTTAGAAATACAACTTATTTCAAAAATCATTTTAAGTTAGCGCCATTTCCGGAATATTGCCTGTTATTGGTCTGAATGTTTCAATACTTTTATTTCATTTCTTAACTACTGACAACACTCAGTTGTTTCTTGCGATATAGAAAGAGCAATAAAACGAGCATGACTTTTCAACGTCAGTATATAGCGACACTGTTTAAACATTTATCTGCCGCGTATCTCCTTTGTACATATAATGAACTGTGTAATGAAATGTATGCAAATGTTTATTTCAATTAATGAATGCATAAAGTTTTGCAAGAACGGTTTTCGGCAGCTATATGTACGGTATAGGTACACCGTCATCAATCGTTCAAATACCCCGACTTGTCATCAGACGGTGTATACCAGGGGAAGACAGGTATCGCTGCTGTGACGTCAGCTCACTCAGCTGACATGCTCCCTACGAAGGCCAGTTGAACGTGTGACGTCACAGCGGGGAAGAGGAAATGGCATGTGGGACATCGTAATTTTAATGCTGTTTCAATTACGGAATAGTCACAGATTATAAATAATTACATCTCGGCTTTATGCCATATACATGGACATATTCCGACATTTGCCGTTTCGCTTTTCTTTGACTAGTTTGTCAATGTTAGGGCATAATGTACGGCACATTTGTAACCGAAGACTGCATGTTAGATTGTGATCTGACAATATGCTTCGGGATTTTGACTTAAAAAGGTTCATAACAGAAAAGAATTGTTCGCACACATACGTGGAACCAAACATACATAATATCCGTGCAACAAGGGCACATAACCTCAGAAATCTGGTTTGAGGAACATTCTTATAAAAATCAGCCCAGTCTTCCTTGTGTTTATATTTGTCCTTCAGCAAATCGTCGCACTGTAAATTTATCAATTCAATTTGCTACCTGCTAGAAACATTAACATCCAGTGAATACGGGGTCGCAAAGACCTGAAACGTGGTTGACAATGTTTCTACATCTTGAAGCCTGGTCTCAAACTGGTGTGAAACACGGGGAACTGAACACAAACACAAAACCACTACACACAACACTACACAACGTCAACAAAAACACAAAATAAAAACAAAATTCGCACTAACGCCGTTAAGATCCCACACACAATAAAAACCCTCAGAATAGGCTGAAGAGGGTTCTCCCTAAACAAATAACATTTTTCATATTCATTCAGTTTCGTGCAAGTAGCGCCGCTGATGTAGGCAGCATAGCAATACACCGCTCTCGCCTGACGTCACACAAACGTACAAGCTTGCTCTTCGTTTAAATACGTCACACGGCCCGAAGTTGTCTTCCCCTGGTGTATACCGTATTCCCTATTCCTGGTGCTCGGTTTACATCGTAACTACACAGCGTAGCATCAACACCAAGCTCATCGAACACAAAAGAAGCTGCCGCCTGGGCCAAACGGATAAGTTCGCAGTTGCCCAACACGCCATTGAAGCGGAGGGCGAACATAGGTATAATTAAGTTCCAGGACACGAGCATTTTATCATCCACTATACACTACCATGCCCGGCCACAACGTGAAGCTATTGAAATTTATAAACATCTCCACAAATTCAATAAGAAAGAAGAAGTTTTGAAACTTAACAGCAACTGTTATCCTGTCAGTGAAGGCAAGAAACGGCACAAAACAGGAGAAATTAAAGTGAACCAGGAGTCCAGGAGTAAGTTAAAGCCGCCTGGGTTAACCCAGGCGGATGGTAAAGGGGCCACGGTACCTATCCGTTTAGTACGGATTTAGCCGTGTGGTTTAACAGGTGTTGTCTAGGTTTACAAGCTTTAGTATTAATGTCAATTGATGGTGTAGGTTGGTTTTCTATGTTGCCACTGGCGGCGGGATGTGTCCGGCCTTGGATGTCTGACCATCCGAGCGACCATTACCCTACTGCTTGCTTCGCCGGCCGCTTGCGGGACCGTCGAGCAAGACAGTGCCAGTGGACAGAAAACCGAGAGGATTAGGTGAAGGGTGTGGTAGTGCCAAGTGTGGAGTACATATGGCGGTTGAGATGTTTGAGGGGATAGCGGTAGTTACCAGCCAAGGGCATCCATGGGCAAGCGGTAGCTCTGCCGCCGTCTAGGTTGACGATGGTCCATTCATTCATTTCATTCGAGAACAGGTCGTACAGGTTCTGCTGTACGGTACGTTTATTTGCACAGCACCTAGCCGCTTATTGCGACTTTATCTGTGCAGTAAAGAAAGTGTTCTAATGTTTTCAAGCTTTTGTGTCTGTGGGCAATGGTTTCTTCCTGCATACCTAAGTCTGGATGCAGGAAGGGGGCAGGAATAGGTGTTGGGGTAAATATGTGTTAGATGATGGGAGTGGCATTACCATTATCCAAGGGCGTCCTTGGGAAGGCGGTAACTTTTCCTTCTACGAGGTGCTCTGTGATCGTATTGACCTAGTGCCCGTATAGTAGCAAAATATAACGAGCGATAAATACAGTAGCTCAGACAGTCCACACCTCAGATGCCACATTAACTTCTCCGAGGAGACCACGATCGCGCCAGTGAAGATGTCCGCCGCAGTTGTGGACGAAACGTCTGGGTATTTAAACTCCAGCAGACCACGGCATAACAACCCGGAAATAACTCCTAGATATAATTTGATCTGACATTGTCACAACTATGCTTCTTTAACTTTGTACCTATAACATCTTGCGATGTAGAAAGGTGCCACATATTGACTGGCAAACGCAGAAACCTCACAGAAAACAATGTAGAAATGTTCTTAGTTAACTGTGCTAAAAGTGAAATTATGTAAGGAAATTGGCACAAGAACAATAGTGAATATTTTAGTGTGTTTTTCCTATGATCATGCATGTTCCATAGTGCGATAGTACATGAATGCATACATATTTCGGGATGTTATAGTGCATGAAAGAACAACTCTGTGCCGTTCGTTACATAAGTGATGACGAAATGTTGAAGAGAAGTTTATGTAATTTACAGATGAAGTAAGTTCTTACAGAAAAGCAGATTCTCTTTTGAATCATGCCTTCAATATAATTGAACATTTCTTTCTATGGTAAAAGATGAAAACTCCGAAGGGCAATTCTGTTTAGGTTGGGTCATATTTTAACTAATGTTGCAACATTCATTGGGCTACATACCCAAGCCTGAGAGTGAAGCTACGCTACTGCTGGTAAAGTGAATATAGGTAAAATGTACTCCATAAAAATGTGGATGTAGAGCTGAATTTATGTCAAACAAACACACGCTCTTTAAAACAAACACACCTAAGTTCGTTTTTATAATAACAATCACTTGAAGGAGGACGCGGGCAAGGGGCTTCACTGGGAATTTAATGGCATTTATTTTATCTTATCGTAGTATTATTGGAATGTTGTCACATCTGTTTACCTTACACAGCCTTGAGATAAATGGTATCGCGCTACCCACAGAGGTCTCTGAACTTCCATCAAGATTAAATCATGTCAAGTTCAAGGAGCAGTCGAGCCTTTGTTAGTAAGGTTAGCTGCACTTTCTAGAATGTTCGATACACGCTACTGGATTGTTTACGTTTTTCGCTCAAAATGAGACCGTTCTCAAGGTTTATTTACTTGAACTTCGTTGTTGGGGAACTGTGCTTGTAGATGGAGAGATGGCTAACGATCCATGATAAGACATTGGCGTAACTTGAGGGAGGGAGAACAAGGGAACTGTTGTCTCCTTCCAATGTTTTCAGCTTAACATTTATTTACATTAGAAGTAATCGTTTTCAGACAAAATGTAAATATCTGTGGATTATGGACTTGGCGGTTAAGCGTTAATATAAGTTTATGTTAATTTTCTATCAGTACTGTGGGAGTGACGTAAAATGATGGCTATTTTTGCCGTGTAGTACAGCGTTACCGAATTATTTTATGGAAATGTAGGACATTAAAGATGAATGTAAAAATAATGTAAAGTTGTAATTTAAATGATATTTTATATACCTACAGGCATTTCAGGTAGGAGGTCATTTACCTTCCTTCTAATAGGTGCTTCTTAGAAGCATTACAACAAAAAAGTCTAATGACACTTTGTTCTTTGATCCGCCGATTTCGAAAAAATAAATGTTTTTTTTTTTATCAAAATTGGATGCGTAATCCTACAAGAATGTACGAAGATAACAGTTTGTTACTTGTAAGATGCGTAGAGTAACTTACTTCTGACATAGCTTCAGTAGTAATTATAGGACATCACACATGGTTTCGAAATAATCACTTAAAACACCTGAAGGAATACTTCAAGCAGCTATTTCAGACATGATGTAAGTTGACAACATTGTGTTGAAGTTGGTCACGGAATTGACCTAGTTTGTGAATGTAAACTGGTCGTGAGCTTTCACTTTCGTCTGCTTTGGGAGCTAACGCTTGTGATTGGCCTACACTCGCACAGAAGCACGGAAGGACAAGACAGGGCATTTGTTTATGTTCTCAAGAACCACCGTTATGCCGTATGTTTATGCACTGATCTAGGGAAAATAACACTCATACAATCTGCAGTGTTGCCAGCTTGTTTTTGACAAAACTAAAATATCTGAGTAGGAAATGGTCAGAGACAATCAAGTAAGATACAAAATGTGTTCCAAATACCGAGATCTATTGCTGGTTTAAATTAATGTAATGATTTCTCTTCCACCCGGTATATTATCAATGGATGTTGGTATGTGTTGCATACCCAGCTAGTATTGTAGTTAAGTTTTTGTATTATCTATACACTAATCCAATTGGCGTAATGCTTGAAGAGTATGTTTCGAACAATCACTCGAGCATTGAAACAGAGCGGCTGGTGGTTGTGCTAGCCTAATACCAATCACGTCAAACGATGCGCGCCCGCCATGGCTGTAACACACAACAGTGCACCTCGCCTGTTAATGTTAATGAGGTTTAAAATTAATATTTTCAGTATTTTCTTTGGCAGTGAACGTTAATTTAATATTTTTAACTTCTTTTGTACGTATCAGAGTACAACAAGCAGTCTGTGAATGTGTAAGAGAAAAATACACCAGGAAACCTAAGACAGGGTATGCACATTGCTTGTGTGCATCCGTGTGGTTCACTACGAGGAAAACGCATGTTGTAGAGAGAACGCTGCAATCTACTGCTCCGAATATAGAATTCTAGTGCTCGTAGTCAACAAACTGAGAATGCAGAAATAAAAATAATAATAAAAAAAAAAAAATTACTGGGAGTGCCAGTTGGAGAATAACAAGGCTGTGAAAACTACGCAAATTGTGAACAAATTGTTATTTCAAAGTTAATAATTTTTATTCAATAAACCAAAGCACTACAACATTTTATGTTCCCAGCATTCTTTTGAGGATACTTATCTATAGGAGAATAATATTTAAGATTATAAAAATTTTGGAATCTTCTTCGTGAAGCAATAAAAGAAAAAAGCTAGAACAGATAACGAATTCAAACGTGTTAATTGAAAGAAAAATGTAAATGCACATTTCTTGTTTGAAATATAATAAAAATAATTCCACACAAGTGAAGCTTTTAAAATTATACTTCATTAAAACAGTACCTTGGACTGAATCAATAATCTGTTTGTTTAATCTGTTCACTACGCTCTTATTGAAAATACATTAGCGTTGTGTGCAGGAACATGTTCCTTTATTCCTGTCTTGTAACACTTATATTTGAACGAAAATATATCATTGAATTTGCATTTTTTTCGGAATTTTCGGTTGCAACAAAAGCACTGTGAATTAATTGCTAACGTCTACTTCCTTATTCTTCCATAACCAAAATGGAAATGGAAGAGTGAGTATATACTCTATGACTGTAGCCGGTTTAGCCATCATCACCATCACCATCACGATCATCATCATCATCATCATCATCATCATCATCATCATCATCATCATCATCATCATCATCATCATCATCATCATCATCATCATCATCATCATCATCATCATCATCATCATCATCATCATCATCATCATTATTATTATTATTATTATTATTATTATTATTATTATTATTATTAATCTTTTAAACCAATTTACGTTTATTTTTCTGAAAAGTAAATCTAACAAGATTGTAAGATGGGCTGAAACGCACATATTTTGCACTGTGGGTCATTATGCGTTATCTTATCACCCCAAAAAGATCCCAAGCTAATGCCCGTTATTTGAATAGTAAGACACAAAACTGATATATAGAAATGTTTTCACTATTCCGGCCGTTTCAGAAAAAGTTAAAGATCTTTTGAACAATTTAAAAGCGTAGCAAAACCCTTACGGCAATTTTAAGTTCATTGTCCCAGAGGGGGGCTCTAATGACCTAGCTGTCGACGGGCCCTTAAACCCTACTCACTCACTCATTCACTCACTCACTCACTTCTCTCTGAGTTTCTACCGAAAATTGCTACAATTGGTGACCAACTACATCGGTGCAGCATTTGTAATGCAGAAAAGTAAAAGACATTGGCTGTATATACAGATCATTAGGCTATATGCCCTTGGGTATTTAAATGATCCACATTGAAGCTTTAAAAGGCTCTTAACAGCGAGTGCCAAAGATTAGAAGTATTTTTATGTAGGGAAACTAATTTTCTATTGGTTTGAAAATTTTCATCTAATTTTAGAGGTATTATTTATTACTGGTTTGCATTGTTAAGTATTTACATTTTTTTCATATGCTTAGTTGCTATTAATTGTTTTGTCCTGGTCATGTAAGGAGAACGGAATCTCAAAATCATATAGTGACTGGTTCTTCTTTGCTTTTTCTTATATATATCGTATTCATTATTTTAAATAATTTGTTTGTCTAGTTATAAGATTGACATCTATCATTTTGAAGTAGGTATTTATCCGAGTACAATTAATGTATATAATCGCTGGAAGTTCCTCTTTCCCCACCCATTATGAGCTAAAAACTCTTACATTACTTTCTCTTTCTTTTTGTTATTGTTTTTAAGGCGTCGCTAATAATACGTTATTTTTAGTTTTTTTTTATTATTTTTATTCTTATGGCAGTGCTATATTTCTAAATATCTAAGGTTTGAATGATTATAAAGCTTATGTGGATGTTATCCTAGTCGAGGTTCGCTCTCGGGGCTTCTTGAATGTGAAGCTAACCGTAACAGCTAACAGAGAGGGTCTTTTGCAAGAGTAGGAAAGGGTAGAATGAGACTGAAAAATTCAATGTCATAGCCAGGATTTGAACCATGGATCTACCGGTTACCGTCCTGCTATGCCATTGAATTATTTTAACCTTTCCAATCCTGTCCTACTCTTGTGTGCATTTTGCAAGAATAGTTTGTACAATAGTGGGTAGAGAAAGTCATGTGAATATACGAGCACATAGGGTTTCGGCTACATAGAAAGTTCAAGATGGGGTTCTTCTTCACACACTTCAATTGCAGCTTATCTATGCTGCAGTAAATGCTGAGGAAGGATCTGGAACGTAGCTGATCAAATATTAGAATCGACCCGCTCAAGTACATATTTGAAGCAATATAAGAACGGATAGAGTACCTTGTTTACAATCATTTTATTTGCTGAGCATGCACATTATAAAATACACACAGGAGCTGTTGATCAATAACCCAGAGCAGCACAACTGGGTCAAGTACGATTGCTTTGCTTGGCTGCGTCCAATATTAGCTCTTTGAATTGCATGACGTCACCATGTCAACCTCGTGGAAGGAATCGGAAATGAAACCTCGGTTTAGTTTGTTTTGTGAAGAGAACAAGCATTCCAGCCGATTTATTAAGGTCGGGCGGGATAAAAAACAACCCTGCTTTTTACTGTGGAAGGTAAATTTCTGAAAGAGCAAAGTTAAGGTAAGGTAATGCAAGCACAGCAGCAAAAGGGATTCCGGCATTTGTGGCCCACAAGGGGGTTCCCCGGGATGGAGGAGTGAGGTAGGAGGAAACCGAAGACTCCCCTCCGGTAGGGAGATTCAAAGACAGCGCCCTTTATCCCTCCTATGCAGCACCGAGTCCCCTGTCGACACGTGGCAACCTTGATTCCACAACTCGCGGAATAGCTTGAGCTATCCTGTCTTTTAACTTGTTAAACATACAGATAACAGTCCAAGGTCACGAGTGGGCTGCGTTCAGTAAGCACCAAGGATGAAGTAAAATGATAAATAAGGTGAAATGGAGGGAGAGGAAATGAACCTTCACCCCAAAGAAAACCCGTGGTTCAGGAAGGCCGCCCACTGGATTCGAACCCACGATCTCCCGCCTGCTCCATTCCGCTCGGTTTAGTTGAGAAAAAGTGTGCACTCATTCAAACTGATGCATTCTGTATAGCTCGGACATTTTCCTCGCAAACGAACGGTGATTTTTATGTCGTTTAACGTCGCTTCAATATTCTTGGTTATACCGGGATGATTCCCATAAGTTCTATTCTTCACTTGAGTCGTGTACCAGACAGACAGTGTGAGGTCACCTTCATATACCACCTGTTTCAGGAACTTGCTAATAAATGACCTTAGCTGCATAGACCTCGTGTATCATGTATTATTACTATTGGGTTTTGGCAGAAAGTGCAATTTGGATCTCAGAACTGCTGCCTCTTCATGGGGTGTTCACATAGTTGTGATGCCTTATTGCAGACGTGGGCAAAAGCGAATTCGTGAATCCCTGTGATTCATGAACCTTTCGCCGTATAATTATGCAACACAATTCAATTATGTAATCTTCCTTAGGTGATTTCAGGAGTCCAAAGGTAGTTTCAAGATCGGTATCGTGGAGGAATAAAATTATCCTGTGTGAACACTGTCTACCTCATTTGCAACAAGATATTACATGGTTTTCTTCGAGCCAATATTATTGTAGATATTATGCCGCATACAACGAAAAAAGTAGTGTTTTCTGATCTACATTTTTACTTTCTCTACTGGTAAGTACAGTCTGTCAGTCTGTGGACAGCATAACTCAAAAACGAAAAGTCGGTTAAAAACCAAAGTTGGTATTTTAGTTTAATGTCTTTCAAGGATGCGACACGAAGATTTTGAAGAAAATAGTCCCACCCTAAACTACCCTTTACATGGAAATTTTGATTTTCTTGAAAATGGCTGCAACGATTTTGATTAAAATGCCATATGTTTGAGATATTTTTATAATAATGAAATTTATATCATGAATTTTCTGGCTACGGCTCATGAAGACCTATTTACTCTGGATGACTTGAATAACTCGTGAGCTGTAAGAGATAGACAAAATCTTACTGTACAAAAAATGTAGGTCTCGCTAGAACACACAATTTATGTCTAAATACATTTTTTGTAGAGTGAACCATTTCGGAGATATTCCCTGTCAGTTGTCAGTTTCGGAAAACTTAAAACTTTCGTGAAATGGAACATCGTTGTTCATTTTTTTTATATGTTAAGCGTGCAAAGAGAAGGGGATCTCAAAGCTTTAAAAGATTTCACTATCGCTCAAAGCCAACTGTATTCTAATATTCCTCTTACACCTACAAGGAAATAAGCAATAAGATAATTTCTGCAAATGTTTATCTCAACTAACACGAAGAAGATGTAGGAATAAGAGTTTGTGAGAATGGTTAGTACAAGAGTAGAGAAAGTCATGTGAGTGCAGCGCATCAGATTTTTATATATGTGTATAAATTTTCTGTTGTTATTGTTATCATTGTCATTATTATTATTTTTTATTTTTATTATTACTTCTTTGTTCTGATTACAGATTTAGAGCGTGCCAAAGTTCTAGAAGGTTTACAATCTAAAGATAACAAACATACCTTGATACGTGACACTTCTGTTAACCAAATCAAATTATGAAATACTTATTTCAAGTGTATAAAACCACTTGATACTGTGTCAGAGAATAAACTAATTAGTTGTAGTCGCATTCTTGAAATGTTACAAACCGAGTTTACTTCACATAGGTTCCATGATTTCAGGAATCTTGAGAATGACATTTTAGTGCTTTTTAACCCTTTTACTGTAGATGTAGTCAATGTAAGACTTAACTGCAATGTGAACTCATAGATCTACAAAAAGATCCAGTGAAAAAAAAAAAAAAAAAAAAAAAAAAAAAGTGCAGAGACTTAGGTAGCATAGGCGTGTTCAAAGAACTGTGTAAGGTAATATTGGTATGTTGCTTTGAGAGAATGTGCTTCTGTTACAACAATATTTTGCTCCACATATATCTGTGAACATTTTTTCTCCGATGAACATACAAAAATCAACACTGAGATCTCGTGTTTCAGATAACCATCTCTCGATGTAACTCCACACTGCTGTTACAGATATTACGTCTTCTCATATGTTCGGATGATAACAGTTAATGTATTTAATTCCGATTTCACGCAGCAAAAGTATGACCACCCTTTTCTGTTTGAAACAAACGCGCTGATCTTAACTGTATCAATCCGCCACTGTGAGCAGATTAAGAAGCGAAGAGTTACCACTCCTCCAACCAGCAAGAATGTTACGCGGGTTGCATGCACTACTCCGCCGGCCCCTGCCTTATTGAGTAGTCACCTTCGTATGCCATAATATTTATGGTAACTTGTTGGTAGATGATTATAGTTACGCAGGCATCTTCTTGTATCTATATTTTTATTCCTATTGCTTTTGCTTTATTGGTGGAACATCTGAGTCAAGATTTTGAATGTGCAATATGGCATTTACCTGGCAATTGAAGGAGACTTTGAAAGTCAGATAGACACATACACACGATTTGAAATAGGTAACGCCTCCTCTGAGCCATATCGGTCGAAAGGAAACTTGCAAGCTAAACAACATGCACCTTTATTACGACCATATTTAGAGCTCGCCTTCTGTCTATATTAGGAGAAATCAGCAATTAAAACAGGTCACCTAAATGCATATGTAAACCTCTGAACTTAGTTCTAAAAATTTGCAGAGCACCATGAGATTTGAAAGCCAGTAATGTGCAATCAAAGCAGACTTACCATTCAATTTTAAAAAATTCTAAATTTATTTAAGGTTCCAGCACCAAAAAAAGCTAGATTTAAATCTTTGGATCTATAGGTTTCAGAGTTATAATAGCTAGAAATTTCAGGACGATACAATAAATTTTAATACTGCGCTATTTATGGCGGTTTTTAATTGATATACTTACCTTCAGGGTCTACGGTTTGCGAAAAAGGGGGCTTTCTGAGCAAATAAGAACTCCAAAATGAAAAATAACTTTTGTTTTAATTATAGAAACAAAGTTATAACTATGTCAACTTTTACATCAATATTAACTTTACACTTTATTAACACTTTAAGGTCTTTTAATACGAATTGTTTTACAAGGCATTATGGCATTAAGAGCTTGGAGATAAATCTAACGAAAATTAAAACGTGGACTTTCTATGAGGCCAAGTGTATCTACTCTCTACCTTTCACCATAAGCCTATAGCCACGTACTGCAACTGTCAACAGTTCATTGGTCAGTAGTTTTGCCTCACCCCTTGCGAGATCCCGTAAGACGATAAGAAACAGAGATGCTCCCAAGTAGTGCATTTTACTACATTGGCTTTCTGTACACGGAGAGTATGCTTTCCTTCGAGCGAGCATCCGCGCCACCTGTCCGCACCGCTATACGCCACGAAATACAGAAGAATGGCTGAAAGAGGAAAACGAAATGAATTGGAAATGATGGGAAGGAAATCGTGATAGTTGAGAAACCACCATAGCAATCGCGGGAAACCAGGTAAAAGCCAAGGTCAGAGTGGGGGGGGGGGGCGGCCACAAGAATCGAACCCGGGGCCTCTCGGAACCTCAGACGTTACCGCGGATCCCATCACATCAGTGTTGACATCCGGTTGTCCTTTCCATTCTACGGTGGTGTTCAGCGCAACAGAGGTAGGTAGGGATTATGCACCCTTAGTGCAACGAGGGGTCACCACGTGCGCAATGAACTGAAGCTTCGGTGGCCGTGACCGAGTTTCAGTTTGATTTATGTACCGCCTGAAGCCCGGCTGGTTTCCCGCAGCTAATCTTCTTGTAAAGGCAGCAGTATGAATAAATTGTGCTGAATATACCTCTCATTCTCCACGGCTGCTGCATATGAAAGCCAGCAATGTCATAAATTTATTGCGCAACCTACCTTTAGAAGCTTATAAAGTCTACTACGTCGTAAAGGTAGGTTCTCTCCCCTCGTTTTATAGTGCAGGCTTCGCTCAAATGAAAATGTGTTCGTGCTGTAACATACGCATGTATAGGCTAGAAGAATGACTCAGATTTGAATAATTCGATGCAATGACTGCGATTTGAATCGTGAACCTTCGGTTTCAGTACCAATGATCTACTCCAACTTACTGTGAAGAATCCGAATGTGCGTTAAACCTTCCTTTCTTTCTTCCTTCTTCTTCTTCTTCTTCTTCTTCTTCTTCTTCTTCTTTTTTATTTTACTAAAGGTTAATCAGCAGTTTCCCACTTTACAAACCAAGAAGAATAAATGAAACATAAAGCAAAGCAAAAAAACCAAACTACAACAAGCGGAATGGCTTAGGCGGTAACGTCCATAGCCCGTATTAGCGAGGCCTCGGATTCAAATCCCATGAGCCGACCAATATGAATGGGATTTTCTCGTGTCTTTCCTCAATAGCCAAGGTAAATACCGGAGTGGATATTTAATACCACGATCCAAAGTTCCACCGTAATTCTAAAACAACAGTATAAATGAAAAATATATGGTAATAGTGAATACTGTGCCATCTATCAACAGTTCTAGATAGACTGAATGGCACCCTAATGCCACCTTTCCGCCGTCATGGAGGCGAAGGCACAATTGCCCTGCACTGCTCTCTGGACTCGTGACGAAGCAAGATGGTATGGTATAGGGATGATACCTTGAAAGCTGTCAAAGCAGGTAAGCTGGATGACATCCTAATGCCATCTGTCCGTCTAGAAGCGTGATGGTAACAGATCCGTCGCAGTAGAACAAAATTATAAACAAATAAATAGATAGTAAGTAAATATGTAAAGGGACAAAATGAGTTAGCCACAGTCGGCCTCTTCTTGACTTAATTATCGCGGTGACAAGAGTCAAAGCTGAAGTAAACTGTGATCAGGTTGTTAGAAGGCAAGCGCAGGTCTTGCGGTAGACGACTGAGGATTCTGGTGGGAACGGTAGTTCGCAGTACAAGAGAAAGTAAGACTGCACCGGGAACTGATGTTAACTTCGAAAAGAATGTCTGCGCTTGGTCACGGATGAACTCCTCAATAGTATGCACATCGGGTTCCCTGTGAAGTAATGCACTGCGCATTAACTACGGAACATTCAAGGTGATAGGTTAAACCTTGTTTTGAAGCGACTGAAGCCTCTTGACTACAGCAGACGATGCAGGCGTAGCTCAGTAAGCGTCGGATCAACGCAGTGTAGAATAACATACTCATATCACTTCTGATGGACGACTTTCTGATGATTGGCGGATACAGTTTAGATAGTCTAGCACACGCAAATTAAGTTTAGTATTGATATGAGCTCTTCAGGTCAGACGTCGTTCAAAATGCATTCCCGAATATCTCACAGTGTCATCTGGGCATTTCTAAGGTAATGTTATGCCGTCTGTGGTGCGAAGATCATAGCTTCACATTTTGACTGGTTAAGCACGAGACACTTATCAGGTGAGAGTATCTAAATTGAGTGAAGATTATCAGTTTCAGTCAATAGATTCTCATGCGATACATAGAAAGCGGTATCATCTACATATACAGCAATATGAGGAGACAGCAAAACAGGAATGTCAGCGGTGTAGATGTTAAAAATATAAGGCCCAAATATCGAACCTTGAGGTACTCTGGCCAAGGCAGTCCAAGGGGTGGATCGTTCAGATCCAAGTCGAACTGAAAAAGTGCGATCTGTGAGAAAGCCGTGGATGAATTTGTAAAGATAGGTAGGAAGATAAAAGATTTCGCAGTTTGTGGAACAACCCAGCATACCACACTTTATGAAAGACCGGCTTGACGTCTAAAAAAGCTGCCACAGTGTGCTAATTGTTTTCAAAAGCACGTGCGATGTATTTGGTGACTCTTAAAAGTTTATGAGTAGTAGAATGGAGACTCCGAAATCCAAATTGAAAAGATGGTAAGGCAGAGATGCCGAATAAGTATTTATTGATGCGTCTATGAAGTAGTTTTTCAAAGATTTTGGATAGTGAAGACACTAAACTGATTGGACGGTATCCAGGGGGAAGGTTAGTAGGTTTACCGAGCTTATGGAGAACAATAAGATCTGCATCTTTCCACATAGAAGGCAAATGGCCTAAGCGTATAACAGCGTTGGGAAAGAATATGCTCTTCGTGAGAGATTTTTCAGCGCAATATTCGATCTAAACCAGGGGCTTTCTTGGGTATTAATGTATGCACAATAGAACGAACTTCGCCATTCAATGTAACTTTGATGGATAATGGCACAGCAGGATAGAAAGGAGATTGGTTATCGGAATCAGTATGACTGGGAGGAGACACTGGGTTGAGAGTGAAGGCGTCCTGAAAATGATTTGCGAATAGCTCACATTTTTTGAGGGCTCACATAATGTCTACCGGCGCCCTTCAACGGCTTGGTTTCCTTCCAAACGGAATGGTCCAATGGTCAAATGGAAGAAAGAGGTTGCTGGTAGGTCGTGAAGTGATGATCAAGAGCAGATTTGTCTCGTGTGATTAACTCATTGAGACTATAGCATTGCCAGGATGTTGCCACAGTCGGCGCATGTGGTTTTTAGCACGTACCACGTGTAGAACTTATTTCAACAGGGGGAATGTCGTGCAAAGGCGTGCGTTAACGGTTGCGACGTGGAACATAAGGTGTTGACTGTAAAGCTGACTATACTGGAGGCAAAATGATGAATCACATGGTGACCATCGGCCACAGCTTGGTGTAGAAGATAAGGGCGTAGATGGGCATCTAAACGAGGACGGAAGGTTTCCCAGTTAACGTGCCCTTGTATTAAAGAAGAGACATATGTAAACATTGTTCTAATTGTCTGAAATATTGCTAGTACAGGGTTGTGATACAAATCCAATTTGGGTAAAACAATAAGTGTAAATGGATGAGTGAAATTCTCCAACAACATTATGATGAGAACAGCTGGCGAGGTTCTGGGATTGGAGTAGTAGTAGGTGAGCGCATTTGGGGCTAAAATATGAAAACGATAGTCACCCGTAGCCTGGTTGAGGCGGCGACATTAGTAACTCGGTAACTCCAGTATTCATTCTTGTTAAGATCGCCGAACAGCAGGACAGAATCAGACATAGAGAACAGGACCTGGAAGTCTTGAGAGTTCAGTCCTTTCGATGAAGCTGTTATAATGATAAAGTGTTAACTGGCGTTAAGAGAAAGCTTAGCCGCGCAGGTCTCGATACTAAGAAGTGCACGCAAGAAAACTAGATGATGAGGGCGACTATGCTTAGTAAGAAGAGCGACGCCACCGGAAGCGACTACTGCTCGATCTTTTCTGTAGATTTTGTATCCTGGTGCAGAGGTGTTTCAGAAGCATGAGCGACATCAATATTGTGTCTGGATAGAAACTCAAGAAAACCCTCTCGCTTCATCTGTATGGCATTGGCGTTGCAGTTGATTGTGAGTAAAGATATCCGAAGGGGAAGATCAGTTGCCATTGGAGAAAAGTTGCATCAAAAGTCTAGGTATAAGGAATGTTTACGTCATCCCCAACGCCAAAGTGGCCTCACAGAACTTCTCAGTCAAAACTTCTACTTCTCCTACTGCAGGGTATCATCGAATTCTCTGTCCTCTGACTCTGAAGTTCTTGTCTCTGTAGTTCTGAATTCCTCTGTTTCCTTTCTTCAACCTTATTTGCCTCAACTTACATTCTCTGAAATGGTTCGCTCTACAAAAAGCTTATTCGGACATAAATTGTGTATTTTAACAAGTTCTAATTTTTATATAGTAAGATTTTGTATATCTTTGACGGTTTACGAATTACCTAAAAGTGTTCAAGAGTAAACAGGACTGCATAGACTATAGCCACAAAATTCAAAATATACATTTCATGTGTCATAAAGAATATCTTAAACATATGACAATTTAATCAAAATCGTTAGAGCCATTTTCGAGAAAATAAAAGCTTTCGAAAAATTTTCCGTGTAAAAGTTAGTTTAGAGTGGACGAATTTTCTTCAAACTCTTCGTGTGGCATCCTTGAAAGACATTAAACTTAAGTGCCAACTTTGGTTTCTAGCCCACTTTTCCTTTTTGAGTTATCCTGTTCACAGACACACACAGACGCACACACGCACGCGCGCACGCACACACACATACACACTCAAATTGCCTCCTGCGACGACTTATGTTTGTATCTAACTACTCTTCAGCTAAAAGCCCACAGATCTCGTCTCTTCAGCCACTTATCTATGCAGTGAGGATGGCGTAGCACGGACCTTTCTCGAACTTCATCTTTTCTGGAATCTCTAAAAATATACCGGCCGCTGGACACTTCTCAAATAATCTCAAAAAGTCCTTTGACGTGCCGCGCTCATTGTTGTCACGTGTTTGCTCGCATGAGTGCTCTGAGGAGCTTGACCTTGAGCGCCTTTGATACGCGACACGTCTGGTATGTGGTGTGTGGTAGCTTGGTTCCAACCGCCCTCTGTTGTGCGCCGCGGCAGGCGTCACAATATTATGTACTATAAAACAAGAAGTCAGACAGTCAAAGAAATTCAAAATCAGTATTAGGAAATAACTATTTCCTAGCCAAAAGACCCTTTCAAATGTCGCACCTACGAGAAGCCGTATAATCTATTTGAAAATGGCACATGGTGACGTGAATCACAAAACACAAAAATAAGCAATAATTAGTTGCAAAAGGAGAAGTAACCTATGGAAAATGATCGCTTTGTGTATTAACACACTTGAGTGATTGTATAAGGGATGAGTATAACGGTTCAGACTGTGAAATCAGTAAAGTGCAAGCACACATGGTACAGTTTTCATTTAAAGTCACCTCTCTAAGCTTAAAATTAATTTCTTTCCTGCTAATTTTCAATGCTTTTCATCGTTCACATTCCTCCTTGTGATTCAAATGTTTACCAGTTGGACTTCTCACATTCGTCCAAACGAACAAGGTCAATGGAAAGACAATGAAATACTTGAGAACAATAAAAAATTGTCAAATAATAGACCAGGCATTAAGTCTCAGTAGGGTGTCATGTAGCCAAACAATAACTATAGCTATGGGGAAAACATTTAGTCGGTCTGGGTGACTCATTTGGTCAGACCGTTAGAAGCTGGCCTACTGATCCCAAGGTAGAAGAGAGGAACATGGAATGATCACTTTTGAACTCAGAAAGAGTATTAGTTTCCCAAAATTTGATTAGGAATAACAAGAATAATGAATTAACATGACAGATAATAATTAAAAGGTATACCTGGAAGTTTTCAACAGACGAAAAACAGAAGTTAATAATTCGGGAACATTTTTAAAATTAATATAGATTTTAATTTCAAATAATTAGAAGTATCTGTATAACAAAAAAATAATTGGATATAAAATTTGAAATTTAGTTCTAAAGTTTTGAAAACTGTATTACAAGGACACTTGTAAAACATTCTTTTCTGAGGAGCTGCTCAAAGAATTGATGGGAGTTTCGTAACAAGATATAGCAAATATATGAACCTAATCGCTTAAAAATATTTTCCAAATTTGGTCCCTTTAAATCTCGTGGGATTATATAACTTCGAGATTTCACAATTACCCTAGGGATGACTTGCTATGTTACAAGCAATTTTTAATTTAATTCCGAGCTTCTAGTTAACCAGACCTTCGAACTCGTTTATATTTTTAACTGTTGTTTAAATAGCCTGCCAACTTCATCATTTTCTAAGGCTGGATCTATGGCCAAATTAAATTAGTGATATAAAACGCTATTGAGACCTAAGATAAATGCGTGAACTTTCCATTGAAATAAAAGAGAAATTTGCACTTTTTATTCCTTATCTAATGGAATTACGAATATCATCAGTCTCACCATGAGTAAGTTGACAAGCCTGTTGCATACTTAACATACTCGTAGGTGCGTGTGAACCTAAGGACGGGCCATAAGTGAAATAGCTATTTGAAGTGATTCATTTGCAGAATATGAACGCACCTTAAAACCAGGTACTTTCACATATCTGTGGATTGATTCATTTGATTACTCAACTTCTGCTCATGCTGACTCAGTTCGCGATTTATTGCGAGTTACATACACGCCTCATTAAGGCTTCATTCATAAAACCTGTACATTCATTCGGCTAGATTCCCACGGCCACATATGTATGTACTTACATAACCACTTTCGCGTAATTGATCCGTTAAAACACACAATCCACAGGGTGAAAGGGAAGACTTACAAACAAAAAGGTCTATTGACATTTTGTTGTTTAATCAGCCAATTTCGAAAAATAAAGTGTTTTATCCCAACTGGATGCGTAATTCCACAAGAATATACGAAGATAACAGTTTGTTACTTGTAAACTAGAGTAACTTATTTCTGACACAGCTTCGGTAGTAATTATGGGACCTCACACAGGTTTCGAAATAATTAATCACCTGAAGGAATACTTCAAGTAGCTCTCTCAGACGTTAGGTAAGTCGACAACGTTGCGTTGACGTTGGTCAGGGAATTGACCTAGTTTGTGAATGTAAACAGGCCGGGGATTTTCGCTTTCCTTGGGAGCTAACGCTTGTGATTGGCCTACACTCTACAGTAAACACGGAAGGACACGGCAGGGTATGAGTTTGTTTTTAAGACGCACCGTTACGCTACTTAGCTAGGGAAAGTGGCGACCCACACAATCTGTAGTGTTGCCAGCTTGTTTTCGATAATACTAAATATCTCCGTAGGAAATGATCAGAGACAAAAACGTAAGATACAAAATGCGTTCCAAATATCGAGATCTATCACTGGCTTAAATCAATGTAATGACTTTCCTTCCACCCGGTATATATTTTGGTGGAGTGAACCATTTCCCAGATATTCCTCGTTATTTGTTTGAATTTCCAGTACTTATACTTTACTCAAATGGGAAGTCGTTATTCGTTTTTATGGGCTAGACATGCAAAGAGAATGGAGTATCAAAGCCATCACACAACGACCAGCTCTTAAAAAATCTGACTAGGCTTAAGCCTACCGAATTCTGCTATTCCTGTTGAACCTATAATAATATAAAAGACCATTTCTACAAAAGTATATCTCAATTAACATGAGGTAGATCATAGAATAAGTGTTTTGAAGCATATTTTGTACAAGACTGAAGAGAGAAAGCCATGTAAGTACACTTATCAGTTGTTCCTTCTTTCCAACTTTCCTCGTATCTATGCACGTCAGACACATGAATTAGATATATTATTTGGAGGACGTCATTAAATAACGGGTTAAGATTATAATGATTTTTATTAAACACTGATTTGGTTTCTGAAGTTGTATTTCAAGGGGACCGCCTTGTGAAAATTGTGAAAAAGTCAAAAAATACTACAAATGGTGCAGACACAACTTAAGATTCCGCTTATCGTGTTTATGCTGGACGAACGCGCTGCTTATCTTTTCACCTTCATACTGCTCCGGATAACCTTGCCCATCATCGGTGCGACACAATATGTTCATCGTCCAATATTACTTGCCTGGTGAGACGTATCATTAAAAATCTGATGTGTTGCACTTACATGACTTTCTCTACTCTTGTACTAAGCATTTATTACAACCTCTTATTCTTCTATCTTCTTCGTGTTTGTTGAGATAAACATTGCAAAAATTATCTTATTGCTCGTTTGCTTGCACGTGCAACGGGAATATGGGAATACAGTAGGCTTTGAGCGATAGTCAATCTTTTAAAGCTTTCAAATTCCGTTCTCTTTGCACCGTTAACATATAAAAAAAATGAATAACGATGTTCCCATCGACGGAAGTATGTTTTCCAAAACTTAGACAAATAACAATGAATATCTTCGAAATAGTACACTCCACGAAAAAAATTATTTGGACATAAAAGTGTGTGTTTTAGCGAGAACTAACTACATTTTTTGTTTAGTAAGATTTTGTCTATCTCTTACGGTTTACGAATTATTCAAAAGTCATCCAGAGTAAACAGGACTAAATAGGCTATAGCCAGAAAATTCAAGATCTATATTTCATTTGTCATCAAAATATGTCAAACATGGCATTTTAATCAAAATCCTTAGAGCCATTTTCAAGAAAATCAAAATTTTCGAAAAATTTTCCATGTAAAGAGTAGTTTAAGGTGGAGGAATTTTCTTCAAACTCTTAGTGTCGCATCCTTGAAAGACATTAAACTCAAATACCAACTTTGGTTTTTAACCCACTTTTCGTTTTTGAGTTATGCTGTCCACACACTGACAGACACACATACAGGGACTTTTTTCTAAAAATGCTTTTTTTTTTTTGGATTAGGGGGCCTCAAAACATATATTTCCGGTGAAATCTCGACATCGAATTTTTGAGTGGAATACTATACTTCCTCTACTTAGTAGTAGAGAAAGTAAAAAAAAGAATGGGGGGGGGGGGGAGAAAGCTGTAAGAGAGAAGCCACAGTTGTGGATAGCGCTACAATTGGAAACCCTTCTCCTATCAGTATTCCGACCTGGTGTACAGTTACCCGTTGATGGGGACCGAATACGAATGCAAATACGCCATGCACAAATCGATCGTCGGCGGAAACGGGAAGCATCAGACTTAACTCAATTTTATAATTACAATTTATAGTTATCATACCAAAATAAATCGGAAATGCGAACCAAAACGAGAAGAGAAAGCGAATTTCTTCGTTATCGGCGTATTTTAACTCATTACGCATTAATAATGCTAAGGGAAGTAATGTTGATTAGTATATTGGTAATATGGAAAATGGAGTTTGCTCATTCAAATACCATTTGTTTAGAACCATCAATTATGTTGATGTTACATCTGATTGACAGCTCTGAAATTCAATACGGTAAACGTTTTTAGAAAGTGATATCGCTAACATTCGTGATTCTTAAACTAAATGAAACTAAATTATAATATTTTCATTTTCACTAGTCCATTCAAGGTCATTTCCCCCACTTCTCTCACTGAATGCGTCAGGGAGGAGAACTGTAGGAAAGACATTGAAAGTGGGGATGTACCTGCGTGACCTTCAGTGGACTGGCCCGAGTGAAACTACAGGCATAGGTAAAATCGGCTCAACTGTGCCACTCCACTGAAACACGTTTTTGCCTCACTCCACCTGCCAACCCTCCCCTAACTTGATCTTCTGGTTCCAACACGCCTCATTCAGTGGCAAGTATGGCTCTTGTATGAAAAGTGGTAGAGAGAATTTATTGTAAGTTACAAAAACAGGAAAATTTGCTTTTTAATATGCTGATTTCAATTTACAAATACATATAAAGCGTTATAATATCAAACGGTCCTTTGATCAGAAGCTTAAATCAAACTTTGGTAACCTTACAAGTGTTTATTTACAATTTCAAAAGGTACTTTCTGAATACTCGTATTTGTAACCATATAAAAGGGAGAATATGATTCCACTTTTTATTGGTTTAGTTTCTTATTAGTTTATTTAATATAAACTATTGTATTTCGTGTTTCAAAGTTTGAACGTAATATTAATTTTAAAACCAAAGAACTTATTATGTTGATCAAGTAGTTTTAAAATATTTTACGGCCAATAGCAATGGAACTTTACTGCTTTATTTATTGTGAAAGAGAAACAATTTAGTATGTTAATAAAATGGCTGTATAAGGACATTATATTTTTCCAACTACTGTAGGTGGCTGTAATGATTATTGTATGCAAAATACTCGTATGTTTAATATAAGCAAAATAGTTAATAACAAGTAAAATTTATCACTACCGCGCAAGTGGAACGAACCCACCACTGCAAGTGTTGTATGCAAACAAGCTTCATCACTCGGCAAGAGATGTGGAGTAGGTAAGGCAAGTTCAATTGCTACCTCTCTTCTTGTGCCCATGCCTTTACTATAGAGAGAGCTGTTTCTTCTGGGTTGCAACTTCCTTGACTCTCTTCTATGACGAAAATGTGCATAAGTAGCAACAGGAAATTGTATGGAAAAAAAAAAAAAAAAAAAAAAAAAAAAAAAAAACACGCAGTATTTACTTCCAGATTATTCTGTAGTAAACAATGAGACAATCAAGAGATGGGCAAAACATATTTGCTTGCCAACTATTTTAATACATTTTAAATACATAAATTTCCTTTCCGGGTAATTGTGCACAGATCTGAATCAGGTGACCTCTACCATAACAATGCCACGTGCTGTGATAGATACGTGCCGGGCCTGACAATGATAGTGTGTGGGATGTAAGCAAGAACTGGTGGGCTAAACGGACTCAGCACTCATGATCAGCAGAATATCCAGCATAGGAGACTAAATACCTACTTTGGATGCAGTGGTTTTATATGAAAACCAACTCAAAAATACATTTTGCCTTGGAAATTATTATGTAAAGGATGTTATGGATAAGCATCAACAGATAATTTGATAATTTGTGCCTTAATGTGTATCCTTTTCAATGTTCATTGTTTTTTCAGTATAACCCATTTACTAGGTATGTCTGACATGAAGGAAGAATATTTCATATTCGAATTTATCAATGAATTATAGCACCACGCTTACAGATACCTTTTAAACTTTAACAAACGGAGCCTTAGCCAATTTTTCCCTGTTTGGCAGTTAAAAAATAAATAAAAATCAAAACGTCATTTGTAAACAGTTCCAAATAAATGCACTGTGTAACACATTGTGCCTAAACAGTTAAAGATTCTTTGCTTTCAGCTCAATTGTTTACTTCTACAAGATGAGATCTGTGTTGCCAACATAACAGCTGCAATTATTACCAATTACGGTCGTACTTATAGAAAGTGAATGTTTTAGGAGCAGTTGGTGGTATTAACGCCAACTGAATGGATTGAGTGCCACCAAAAATAACCAGGGAGCACTATAATGGGGGGAATATGTCAAAGTTGGTATTTAGTGAATTCTAACATCTTGCATTCTTTATGGAGCCATTAGTCTTGCTTCGAACTCAAACGTTAAAATAACCGATGAAAGTGCTGTAGATAACGCAAATAATGCATATTTTGGTGGCTATGTAAAAATCATGACTTGTTTCTTCATTTGTTATTAGTTTAGCGAAACAAACCTGAAAACATATTATTCTTTACAATTTTAGTCTACAAATGATGTAAATATTACTGTAGCGTTCTTCATTACGTTGTGTTGAGTTAGTAAACCAAATATCCAGTGTTGCCAACTATAATTCAATAAAACAAGCTAAATCGGCTTGCCAAAAAGGCTAGAAAAGGCTAGATTATATTTTAATACCTATATAAATATTAGAAAACTACATTATTAAAAAGTCCGCATGGATCACCTAGCAAAAATAAACGTAGTCTTCGTCATCCCCCTCTGCCTCATTTCTACTGCTGCAGCTGGGATTTCCCTTAGGTTCTTACATGTATGCAGCATTTGTACCAACAAGCTTCAATATTTCGTCTGGGACTGCGCATGAAAAATCTGATATGTTGCACTCACATGACTTTCTCTACTCTTGTACTAACCATTCTTATAAACTCTTTTTCCTATATCTTCTTTGTGTTAGTTAAGATAAACATTTGTACAAATTATCATATTGCTTATTTCCTTGTAGGTGCAAGGGGAATGTTAGAATACAGTAGGCTTTGTGCGATAGTCAAATCTTTTAAAGCTTTCAAATTCCGTTCTCATTGCAGGGTTAACATAACAAATTGAATAACGATGTTCCATTTGACAGAAATACAAATAACAAGGCATATCTCCGAAATGGTCCAATTTATAAAAAAATATTCAGACATACATTGTATATTTTAGAAAGATCTACAGTTTTTCATAGTAAGATTTGGTCTATCTGTAACCGTTTACCAGTTATACAAAAGTCGTCCAGAGTAAATAGGAGTACAGAGGTTACAGCCAGAAAATTCAAAATATACATTTCATTTGTCATAAAGATATTTCAAACCTATGGCATTTTAATCAAAATCGTTAGAGACACTTTCGAGAAAATGTAAATTTTCGATAAACTTTCCATGTAAAGGGTAGTTTAGGGTGAAGAATTTTCTTCAAAATCTTCGTGTCGCATCCATGAAAGACATTAAACTTAAATACCAACTTTGGTTTTTAACCAACTTTTCGTTTTTGGGTTATGTTATCCACAGGCTCGAGATACACACACAGACCTTTTTCTAAAAAGTGCCAAAGAATCTAACAACTTGGTGGAATCCATACTCCCAGATTCAAAAGATTCATGAATTCGCCAAAAGGATTATATCATTATGTGGAATAGCTGCAGTAGCGAGATTAAATGATGTATTATTTTAAAGGTACTGGTAGATAAGTAAAAAATGAAAAAGGCTAGAAAAGGCTAATGAAGCTTAGAAAAAAGGCCAGGAAAGCTACTTGTAGCTTTTTGGAAAATTTATAGCTAGATAGGTTCTCAAAAAGGCCAGATCTAGCCTTAAAAAGGCTAACTTGGCAACACTGCAAATATCTGAAGTTATATCCATAGAATATTTACAAACAACAAATGAAGCAGAATACAATCATTTGATCAATCATGCATGTGCAGCCTTCTTTTTTCATCGTTAGAACTGCAAAGAAACTAGCTCTATCTCTGTAGGCCTTATAGAGGCAGACATCTCGGCAGACAGAGTGATATCAAGAAAAATCCCCGTTTCAGACTGAACCCTTCCAAATCGATAAAGGGGTCATCTGGCTAGACTCCTTGGCTAAGTAAACAAACCCAGTCTAGTGTTTACCCGCAGCGAACGGTTGTAAAACATACATGGAGGCGAGGAGCCCAGATTTTTCTTTTCAAAGTAACGACCTTGCTGGAAACCTGGAAGTAGGTATTTCACTCTACCTGCGGTTGAGAAATACCGTAAGAGAAACTCCAGTGTGTGCACTGCTGCAATACATTAATCAGGGGATGGATTTCGCTCATCAGAATCCTGCCTTACAAAAACATCTCCCTCTCTGTCAGAAAGAGTGCTGAAAGCAAAATAAATCTGATGCTTGATATTCACAGAATTTCCCCCATTATTTACTTGTCATAGCTATTTAACAAATTATACACATAGACGTTCTGTAAGTTAGGTCTGAGGCAAATTAAACGGTCTTTCACGATCAATATGGAATAAGATGCTCATCATCATACCAGTGAGGGTATAGGATATAGGGTAAACACGAAGGGGGACACCTCGCACACCTCGACCAGCCACAGGAGGCAGGGAAATGAAGGAACCACAGGTTAGCACAGGGTCGCAGTTAGACAGGCCACACAGACGCCCTGAAGTCCCTAACAAGTGCTGAGATCTCTTCATCTTGCCGCCAGGCCCCGCCGAGCAGCACCCAAACACAGTGGGTCCGGTGTCGCACAGGAGTCCCCGTCCCCCGCCGGAGCTAGCGCGCTGAGGTCCGCTGGCGTCCATGCGCAAGCATCCGCGCCATCTGTCTAGCACTGTCAACACCATTCGCCTGAAACAACGCCTGAAAGATGACAAGGAAATGGAATGAAGGCAAATTGTGGAAAGGAAACCAGATATGAACGAATGCATCCCAGCATTCGCCTAGTGACATGGGGAAACCACGGAAAAACCCGTGTGCGGCCACGGGGATCGAACCGTCGAACTCCCGAATGCGCGCCACAGACATTACCGCCTCAGCCATCGCGTTCGACGTCATAGCAGTTAAATAGCGTCCATAACACTCGATACGACAAATCTGTGAGCTCCAAATTCAAAATTTCGTTCGCGGCGTGTGCCAGCCGACAATAAAATTACATCAGGTAGGGAAGGCATAACCACTTATATAGAGGAGTAAAGAGGAAATCGAGGACGTTCTTCGAAAATCTCAGACGTGTGCGCACGCTACAATCGACGTATAAGTACGCGCCAAATTAGGTAGCGAGCTGAAAGAAGTTCAAGTGACAAAGGAATATAATCACGTCATGGTGATGTCTTTTAATTATTCAACATTGACAAACTTGGCATAAGAGTGGAGCTGAGGAGCGAACGAGGTGTATGTAGGAAAAGTGCCTCAAATAATTAGATGTGCAACCTTTTCGAACCACGGCAAAGAATATTGTTTCCATCCCCCACATCCACTCCCTAGTTTAGCGATTCCCTTTACCGGGGTATGAGTGCTCAACTGGTAAGGATTTTCAGAAAGACACAGCCAGCCGAAGTCGAGGAAAAGTTGAAGAGCTACCGCAGCACTGAACCCGGGACTTCAGGATCGACTTCCAGATAAAACAATGGTCCCGCTGACGGAGTTACCACGACAAGATGGCGCCCAACGTCATAGGCTACTATGTCAAGTTGCAACTTTAAGCATATATGCTGCAGCATTTGAATACATCGCTAATACCTTCTCATCTTTCGCATCAGTTGCCCACAGAACTTATGATCCATCATTGACAACTGTCACAAAAGTTGAGTGATTTGTGAAATCCAGCTCTCTACAAAAGATCAAACATGGTTTCGAGGTGCTGTCAGGTATATATATATATATATATATATACAAATAGGAAAATGCTAAAATGTGTAATTTTATATTATATCACTAAAATATGTAATGAACTCGCTAGGGCTAGGAAGTTCATGCATTTGCATGTTTTTTCATAGAGTTTAAAAATGTATGCTTTTACATTATGTGCACGAATTATGGAATTTTCAGTTATTTGGACATGATTTTATGGTGCATATAACTGCATATTTTCTTGATTTTGATAAATGCATAATATTTCAATATTATAGCCCCTATATTGCATATTTGAATGATTTTTTTGGTTTTTTTATTCTTTTTCCATCTGTATAATATGGTAAAACCAGGACAAACTCTGAAAGGTATTTTTCCTAACTTAATTCATATAACTTGCTTGGCACGCGGTCTTCGTTGTATTTCTGAGACAATACGTGATTCTTTCCCATTGGTAGATAGATTTGTGTCCAGTACAAAGAGAAGTTTTGTTAAATCTCCTAAAAGAGTTAAGTTGTTTAGATCAACAGCACCTAATATCTGGCTTCCTCCTGCACCAGTGTTAACTTGATGGGGAACATGCGTCGATGCAGTTTTATATTATCCTGAGCACATAGAAATAGTCGATGATGTTAATTCATTGGACTCGAAAGATGCTTCATCAATAGAAACTGTGCAAAATATTCTGTCAGGCACTGGGTTAAAGAAGGATCTTAGTTTCATATCTGCCCATTTTTCGTTCTTACCAACAGCCATAACGGCATTGGAAGCTGTAGGATCTCCTTTGCATGAATCACTTACTGTGTTTGAAAAAAAAAAATATGTGCTCTAAGTTCGGTTTCTGGTAGCATAGGTCAAAAAGTGAAAGAGAAAGTGAATTATGTCATTTCAAAAAATTCTGGTTATAAACAGATGTGCGATATTTGACACATCCTAGAAAGAAAACCATCTGTCACACCAAGAGACTTGACTCTTTCTGTGAAGCAGTTAACATCATTTAAATATGCCCCGATAACATCTTGTGACGTGGAGAGAAGTTTTTCAGGTTACAAAAGTGTTTTGCGAGACAACAGACGATGTTTTACAGTTGAACATTTGTGATAAGTGTTGATTATGAACTGCTACTACTAGCAGCAGGACCACTTCTGCTTCAACCTTTAAGGAATAAGGTAACTTTATTTATTATTAATAATAACTCGTCTTGTCTACTGCAAAGGGACATTAATTGTTTTAATGAAATAGCGCATATTTCTTGGCATATTTTCAAGTTTTTAAGAGCATATTTGCATGCATATTTCAGTGTTTTTTAGGGCATGAACTTCCGACTCCTAGTAATCACACAGAAATGTGATAAGAAAAAGGGTTTAGATTGCTTTATTCACTAGCCAGATAACTCGCACGGGTTAACAGCGTCGTGACACCCGCGTCATAGCGAGTGTGAAGTGCTTTACCTACGTCACTCGTTTCAACAGGCTGACACCAGCGCACACTGGTCTGGACGGCGTCGCGTCGCTTCGCGTCGCGTCGTTATGTGCGGTCACTAAAATAGCCTTGTCTCCTGCCTTCCTGTCCAATTACTTCACTTGTTAGTGGTTAGGCAGCAAATAATGCAGTATTGTCTCCGTAATTTCAAGGATAGTATTTCTGGCTTTGCAAGTGGTTTCATCCTGGAAGAGGCGCTCTGAGTTGAGCACATGTGAAGTAAGGGCCACAATGTTAGCCAAGGAGGGTTTCACTAATAAAATAGCTATATTATTTATGTTTTCTTGGATCAAATAAGTGCACGTTGGTGCATTCATATTTTCACAGTAAATTATAATAAATGCTTTACTGTTGTAAATACACATAGTAATATAGAAGTGCCCAATCAAAAGTTTAATAGAACTATCCTGGAATTATACAGCTGTTAAGGGTATAGCTGTACCGGTAATTGAAGACAGTGTAATGAACAATATCATCATCATGATCATCCAAGGCTTGGACTCTTGGATCTGTTCCGTCTCTTCCTCGGTCTTCCTATGTTTCTTTTACCTACTAGAACAAATCGGTCACTATTCTAGGGAATCTGTTCTTGTTCGTCCTCGGTACAATGTCGTCTCCAGTTTTCTTTATTCTGTTTAATCATTTCTATTAAATTAAATATGTACAATTCTTGTTTTATTTCTTAATTTGTTTTATGATCTAGCAAAGAGTATCCAGCCACTGATTTTGAAAATCTAATTTCTGCTGATTACATTTTTCTTTACTGTTTTCTATTTAGTGCCCAAGTTTCACTTGAATACAGTAGTACATGGTCTGCCGCTGTCTATAAAGTTTAATTTGCGTTTCTCTTCTAGTTAACCTCCTAAGGGTTCTCCGCTCATAAGACGGAATTAATTTAATTTTTTGTCATCTTTCTCTTCCAATACAGCGATTAATTCTGAGTCCTAGTAGTTAAATGTTGCCACCTGTTGTATAGTTTATTTATGTATCATAATCTTGCTTCCAAGATACTCCTTTCCTTCAAATGCTAAAATTCTGGTTTTATTTGCAGATATTTTTAAACTGTAAGATTCTAATATTTTTCTTAAATATGTACTTTCATTTGCAAGGCATCCTCTGATTCTGCAATAAGTACTTGGTCGTCAGTGCATAATATAGTGTCCATTGCTCGGCCATTAGTACTAAAATGCTTACTAAAACTAATCTGCCAGTTGCTGATGGCATCGTCTATATAGAGATTAAAAAAATTGGGATAATGGACCTCCTTGGTTAACTCCTTGATTCGTTTCTAATGTACGGTTACCAATGTTTATTACATTAATGTTTACTTTCTCTACTGGTAAGTAGGGGAAGTATTGTATTCCACCCAAAAATTCGAAGTCGAGATTTCACCGGAAATACATGTTTTGAGGCCCCCTGAATCCAAAAAAAGCATTTTTAGAAAAAGGTCCGTGTGTGTGTCTGTCTGTGTGTCTGTCAGTCTGTGAACAGCATAGCTCAAAAACGAAAAGTCGGTTAAAAACCAAAGTTGGTATTTAAGTTTAATGTCGTTCAAGGATGTGACACGAAGATTTTGAAGAAAATAGCCCCACCTTAAACTACCCTTTACATGGAAAATTTTTCGAAAATTTTGATTTTCTTGAAAATGGCTCTAACGATTTTGATTAAAATGTCATATGTTTGAGATATTTTTATGACAAATGAAATGTATATCTTGAATTTTCTGGCTATAGCCCCTGTAGTCGTATTTCCTCTGGACGACTTTTGCATAACTGGTAAACCGTTAGAGATAGACCAAATTATACTATACAAAAAATGTAGATCTTGCTAAAATACACAATTTATGTCTCAATAAATTTTCTTGTAGGGTGAACCATTTTGGAGATATACCTTGTTATGTGTGTGAGTTTCGGAAAACGGAACTTTCGTGAAATGGGTCATCGTTGTTCATTTTTTTATATGTTACGTGTACAAAGAGAACGGAATCTCAAAGCTTTAAAAGATTTGACTATCGCACAAAGCCTACTGTATTCCAATATTCCCCTTGCACCTACAAGGAAATAAGCAATAAGATAATTTGTACAAATGTTTATTTTAACTAACACGAAGAAGATATAGGAATAAGAGTTTGTAAGAATGGTTAGTACAAGAGTAGAGAAAGTCATGTGAGTGCAACACATCAGATTTTTGTAGTAGTTCCTATATACATTTCCTTTGTTATTTCTACTAATATGAACAATATTACTTCATTTGCACACTGATAATTCTATCTATTGAGAGTAGTATATTTTCAAGCTGGTTAGTACCTTCAACTAGGCGTGCACGGAAAACATGAGGCAGAGTGGGCGGAACGAATGCTGTATCCGTAGTAGTTTGTATGCTTTCTGTAAGACCAACGACGCACATTATCTAGGCCAACGCATTGAGGTGTAAAGCAAAACAGTCTATCTCACAGGTGTTGTTCATTTTGCGGCGCAGTTAAGACCAATTAAAAAATAGCAGATGGCTGAATAGCACGACTCATGTACTTAGATAGTCATGCACAGGAAACTCAAAATTATATGAGTAATTTTTTGCTACTTCCGGTTTAACCAGAAGTGACTTCAAGTTTCTTATTTTAAATGGTAGCGTTAAATATGTTACATATTCGAATAATACTCTTCAACGAGTTTTCAAGAAGTACCCCAATTAAAAACAGTATTAGAAACATAAAACAAAGGTCTCTTCTGTCAGAATCATCCTCTGAAAGCTAGTGCAAAAGTTTACAATGATGTTGCTTGACCTTTTTAAGGATTTTCATTATGCAACTCTGGCTTCTATTGGATTCTAGCGCCAAATTTGTTGTAAATATCTTGCACTTGAAAGACAACATCCAATGAAGTATTATTGAGTGACCGGATCCTGGTAAGCCCTTTACGTTTCCAGTGTCAGTAATTTCTCTTACAAGTGTTGTCATCACTGTATGTGGAACAACAGCATGCTCCGGATGTGTATTATTAAATAAATTCGCAGACTCGCGGTGAGACCACTTGTTGGAACAAACCTAAGATGTCGGATTCAATCCCATAAAGCAGTAAATCAATCAGAATCAGTAAACATGTTTCCATGGATATAAACAAACTAGAGTCAAATAAACCGAACTGTCACTGCTATATACAAAGGAACAGTCAAATAAACGCGCTTTCAAGGAAATAAACAAAGGACAGTACAGTCACTAAAGGATAAGACATTTTACTTCGTTAAGTTTATACTTTTAACAGTAATGAATTGCACAGAATTGTCTATTATGGGTGCTTGTTGAAAAGCTGTTGAAAAGTACTATTCCAATCTGTAAATAAATATAGGGCGTTCCATTTAAAATAAGAAAGCTAAAGTCACTTCCAGTCAAGCTGGAAGTAGCAAAAAATCTTCAATAAAATGCATGAGATGCCCATACAATGCTGTCTTCAATACTAATTTTCGGTTTAATCAGCCCATGGTTCAACAGTTATCCAGTTCGTGTGGTACTTTTAACTAACCTGTGGAATAAAACAAATACAAATATTTATGTTGATGACCATGAAAACAGAAAAAAAATTGCTTTTGTAAGAATAATTTGTATTTTGTAAAGAAATTGATAGAGAATGTCACATGAATGCAACACATCAGACTTGTTTTCTTTCTTCTCTATTTTTGTTTGTTTTTACTAAAAGATCAGGCATGGGGAACAGGGGTGACAGCAATGTAATCGAGTATTTACCCTCTCCACTTACTGACACAATTTGGAGGACTGGCCAGTTCTCTGAGGCAGATAAACCAATAGCGGGAGGCGTCGCCTGGTAGCTAATCGCTGTGATGCTGTGGACGAGGTTAAAACTACGAGTAGGGGAAGTGGCACATTGTGTCGGTTCTCCCCATCTATGATATAGGCGAACTGGACAGTTATTATAAGCTTTCTCATAAAGGACTGAATATTTAACAGAAACCTTTGGAAAATTCATGACACTGTCATGTCAATTATCTTGAACAATTATATCATGTATTATAAATAGTGCTATAAAGGTTTCAGATTTACATCGGGAGGGAGGCTTAGAAGCGCTTTCAAATTAATTTTGGATGGGTTCCAGACCACAAAACCCCCCCGCTGACGCGAATAAATCTGGTTAACGCAATGTTTTGGCGAGGTCCACCCTTAAATAATTAATTGCTTGCCCTCTGTAGTTAATCAGATTACATGTATCTCAAAAAACTATACATTTAACGAAATAAGTGTGCTGGGGACAACTGAAACAAAACATAGCTCAACAGTGCATACATAGATTAACAGTGCATATAAGTATAAAATTTTGGTATAAAGCCGGGAACGAAAAGTAAAAACATTGATAATTCCCTGCACCCCGACAACTCCTTTAATTGGAATAAAATAACTTGTTTCCGTTTTTTTATATACCTAGAGTGTCAAAAAGTTTCGAATCGCTGTGCGGTGTTTTGGCTGTTCGCATCTTCGGCGCTCGTTGCCGTCTGTCGCTATCATAGAAAGGCGCGGATGAAACCATACAAAATGTTTAATACTGCTTTAAAAGGCTTTACTTACTAACTTTATGAAAGGAGGTCGCTATTGGAGCTCTGAGAAAACTAATATTGTTCAGGAAGTATCCCTTCATGTCGAAAAAAGTGGTGTATGGTGCGCCATAGGGCCAATTTTCTTCAGGTCAACGGTTGACGCCCATGCATATGTGAATACAACTTTGCTCCTTTTTTTAGAGATTAACAGACGAGGAACGTGATTTTGCCTTTTCTTCAACAACTCTGCAAACGCTTATACTACCAATCTTTCGAAGACATAAATTGAAAATATGCTTCAAGACAGACTTATTAGTAGATTTGTGGCCCTTTCGGCCCCCAACCCAGCGATTTCTATCTCTGGGGTAACTTAAAACAAAGTGTACAAGACATACCCACACTTAGAAGAGTTAAAACAAATTGCCAGAATTTCTCAAAGTGAAATACGGCGAGTGATGGATAGTTTCCTAAAGATGTATGCATGGACAATGACAGTGGCAAGTTTCAACATCTCCTTCCATAAGGTTGGTAAGTAAAGCCTTTAGAAGTAGCTTTAGAAATACTCGTATATGGTTTCATCCACGCCCTCCTATAACAGCGGCAGACGGCAACGAGCACTGAGGATGCGGACAAGCAAAACACCGCGCAGCTGGTTCGGAACCTTTTCTCTCTGGATATAAAAGGCCTCTAAAGAGTTGAATCATCATATCTTAAGTTTGAGATATTCATATAATAAACATAAGGCATTTCAACATTTTGTAAACATTTGTAAAATTGCTTCCATTCTGTAGACCATTGGCATTACTCTTTTTCAAAGTATCTGATGTAGGTTTTAAGTTTCCTCCGCTACTTATGAACTCATGGCTAGTGCTACATATATACTAAGTGGAACGGTTAAAGGTTATTTAAGCAAGAGATAGATCTCGATGGGTATGTTAATATTTCACGAGGTGTTTTTTTCCTCTCTTATACGGATTGGCAGAAAAAGGAAGGCTTTGAAATACACGTAGTGCTCTTCCTTGCAGGTGAGAAAATAACATTTGACGGGTAAGATCTGGATGTGGCGCAGTAGAATGCGCGTTCTCTTTCCGATGGGAAATTTGGAGACCAATAAGTCAGACACAGGAAGATATATCAGCATTGTAAACCTACAAATATCATCAACAACAATAATGACGATAATATAAATAATAATAATAATAATAATAATAATAATAATAATAATAATAATAATAATAATAATAATAATAATAATAATAATAATAATAGTTATAATAGAAATAATATTCTTATTAAAACACAAGGTAATGTATAGGAAATGTGTGATTATTAGTGCCCGGATTTTTAGGTTGTTAAAATTGACTTTTTAGTTATTTTTGTGTCTTAAAAAAGTTTTTTTTAGTTATTTAACCTCCTGAAATAGTTTTTATATTATTGTTCTTTATTAATTTTATTATTAATTGTCCTCTTTTTATAGCAATGTTGCTGATATGTCCTGTACATCCTTTGTGGAGCTCATAATGCGATTTTTGACCAGAGGGCGCCTGGAAAATACGTAAATAAAATTATAGTTTATACGCTATGTGAATTATAACAGGTGTTTAATCCTTACCTGCATTCCAGCATTCGAGAACAGGTCGTACAGGTTTTCTTGTACGGTATGTTTATCTGCACAGCACCTAGCCACTTAATGCGACTTTATCTGTGCAATATAGGTGTTAATATTTGTTTAAGCTTTTGTGTCTGTGGGCATGGTTTCTTTCACTTTTGGCAGATTTGGCAAAATATTACTTTACCATTTGTGGTGAAGTTCGGATCGTTACCTATCCACTGACGAATCAACCACTTTCGAGATGAGCTGACTTTAGGCATGGCACTGGCTCCTTAAATTACCTGCCTAATCTAAGGAAAATTGACTTCTAACGATGTAGTAATTGTATGCATTAACAATACGCAGTAGTCGACTGAACACAACGGATACTGTTTTTAAACTGATTGGTTTGAGTTTATGGCGGGTTCTGCTAATGACCCCTTTCCCCTCGACAACAATCTCCACATTCCTTGCCTGCAATAATACAGAGCTTGGTCCCATACAGCTAAATACAAGTTGCCTCTTGCATTGTTGTCATTACTCCTATAGGCATACATAAGTGAAAAGACGTAGCAAAGATGTAACAGTCAAAGTCCATTCATAATTTCATAAACATTTCATTTTCCCATTTTAAAATAAATAGGGGATTTAGCCTCTTTTAGGTTTTAAAGTCTCATTTTTAGGTTTTATAAGATTCAAGCATTTGGCTTCGATGATCATGAAACAGATAATTAAATTAAACCATTGCGGTTAACTATCAAGGAATAAAATAGTTAAAAAACTAAGAATCCGGGCCCTAGTGATTATTAATAGTATATGTTTTATTCTTAAAGCATCAACCGTGGAGAAACATTTATATAACTTTTTTGTTTTGCACCACGTAAACAACCTTAGACTGTACTAAAAGCCCTTGTATGCCTTGTCTCCTCTGCATTATGTGAAGCTCTAATTGCTGAAGCTCTAACACGAGATATCCCGAAAGCCTTTCACTGTATCTATTCCCTTCCTCGTTTAGCTAGTTAGTGTCTTCGTGACGTTGCACCGCTATGCCCATTAGCACGTGCGTGCCAATCAGTCCAGAACGAGTAGTGCAGTTTATTTAATTAGAATGCTTGCATGTTTTCCATCCCAATAATGAACAACCTTTGCCAACAAGATAATGCTGCCGAGCGAAGAGATCATGGTCGTGGTATTATCGCTTTGGTTATATCACCTCTTCCTTGTGGTTCCGCAAGTCTAAGCATTTTCTTACGCTTCTTAACATCTGAAGTACCCATGCGCAGTAGAAACAATTGCGGGCCATTAAAAATGGCAGACAAAAGATATGGCGAATATTCTAGTGAGGATATTGATATTTTAATTGAAAAGGCGGAGTCAAGAATCACGGAAAACAGCAGGACATATGTACGGAATCAGTTTCAGATGTTTAGCAACGAAAGAGGCTACGAACTCACAAACGGAAACACCGTAAATGAGGACCACCACTTAAAAATTGTCAATTAGGAAATGTAATCTTCACATCCGTAAATGTCACGCAACAAACACAGCAGCCGTTTTCATTTACTTCTGAAAATTGTACCTTTAACTGTAGACCTATCTTACTAACGCAAATTCGTTCATTTATATTCATCATATGTCTAATTCCTCATTTCCATGGATTAAACGCTAAAATTACTGTTGTTATTCTCATAATGCACTAAATTAATTGTAGTGCCAACTGTGAAAATAAATCTTAATTAAAATGTATGAATGTTATTGTAATTTGTTTACTTTTAGATCACTCTTAATATTAAATAGTATTAAATAAATGAATTACTAATTATTTCGCGGAATACTCTAAACAAATACCATATTTGGGATAATTTTGCGAGCGTGGAGCAATGGTAATCACTAAGGCTAGACCAAGCATATCTGTTCTCTTTGGTTCACTGTAAACCTCAAATTTGTAATTTTGTTTCTTGTTTTGTTGTTGCTTGTTTAAATTTCTTTCTTTCACTAACAATTGCAGCAATGGAGGCACTAGGAAAAAAGAAACTACAAATGGCCAAAAAGGAAGTACTTTATGAATGGACAGAGGAAAAAGTTACATGTGAAACAACAGAAACAATTGTATTTAAAATATTTACAGCTAAAAATTCAAGTCAACTGGAGTATAAGAGGAAAATTGCAGAAACAAAAAGAGAATGTAGGAAAACACAAAGACAAGGATGGAATAACTGTATTACAAAAATTGAAATGGACATACATGGTGGACAGGAAGTAGCATATAAAGTCATGAAACATTTAAATAAAAATGTCAAAGACATAACAAATATACAGATAATAAAGGAGGCTCAATACCTCGGGCATTAAAAAGCCTTTGGATTGAACGCCTTAATGAAGACAACAAAGAAAGTGAACCTAATAGCTATCCAGACCCTATATAGTATAAGGAATTAATATCAGCCTCAGAAAATACTAAAAATCGAAAGGCAGCTGACAGTGATGGTATAAATAATAAATTGTTTAAATATCCCTCAACAGATTTCAAAGTAAGGTTTCTAAGTTCATTGAATAAATATTAGTCAAGGAAGGATATACACAAAAAATGGAGAATTTCAACAATTAAATCAATATTTAAAAAGAATGTTGAACAAAATGTGAGAACTATCGTGGTGTGTGCTTACTGAACACAGCTTATAAATATATTCAAAAATACTAACATAAAGATTAAAACCAATATTATAAGTAATAAGAGGGGAAAACAGGATTTAGAAAGGGCAGATCATGCACAGATGATACCTTTATTTTACAACAAATATTGGAGAAATGTGGAGAGTTTAATAGAGAAATACTCATTATTTATAGACTACACAAAAGCTTTTGATAAAACTATGAGAATTATGAGTAAATGAGGGATTCCACTCCATTTAATAGAAGCAATTAAACATATTTATCAACAAGCTAACTTTCAACCCTCAGGAACTAAAGAGTCTACATAGGAGTAAGATAAGGATGCACTATGTCTCCACTTTGATGAAATTGCTCTACGGCGAATTAATAGTATACCCTTTTATTCAAATAATTTTAATAAAAAAGACTACGCATTAACTTTAATGTTCGCAGATGAGCAGATTATTGTATCTAATTCAATAGAAAATCTTCAAAACTCAACTTATGCTCTAAATAAAATAACACATGACAATCTCTCCAAGTAAAATAAAAGTGATGGCATTCAAAGGAAAAGGAAGTATAAGATCAACATTGTTATAAAAGATAAGATTGTGGAACAAGTGGTCGAATTTAAGTACTTAGAATGTATAGGTATCATATAAAAACAATTTGATCAACTGAAAGATAGGACGTATTGAACTATTTTAATGTCACTATAAAATATGTTTGAAAAATAAAGGCAAGAAAGGATACAATATTAAAATTGTATAAAGTAATGTCAGTGCCGAAATTACTTATGGGAATGAAGCATGGACTATGACAGAGAAAAACAAAAGGAGACTCGAAGTAAACGAAATGAAGTTTCCAATAGCAGTGGCAGAATATAAGAGAACGAACCATAAAAGAAATGAAGACATAGGAAAAGAATTGGATATGTACAATCTAAATGAAGGAATTAAGGGGTATAGAAATAAGTGGATAAATCATATTAAAAGAATGAATAGAAAGCGATTAGCATTCCAGTTTAATAATTACAAGCCAATAGGAAAAGGAAATCTTGGAAGGCCAAATAAAAAATGGCACGAATAAGACTTGCAGATTGCTACAGACGAAAATGTCTAATGCACGAGGGAAGAAGAAGAAGAAGAAGAAGAAGAAGAAGAAGAAGAAGAAGAAGAAGAAGGTGTTAATCCTCTTTCTCAATTCGAACAGGCGATAACAATCTTATATAGATTAAATAGACTGAAACAGGAGCATTTATCCAAAGGTTTTTCGTGCTATGATTCAAATTAGCAGAAATTTGTGTTTCATAAATAAAAATTTAACTATTTCAAAGATTAACACTTGCATGTCACATGACAAATTAAGTGTACTGAACTCTCACTGCATGTAATGAAGGTCTAATGTTAATCATGATTAATTATTTAAATATGTAATTAAAGTTAAACTTATTAAAAGTATAAATTAATTTGTACCACAATTTTGCACTCCTTTTTATAGTCATTGGGTCCTTTTTAACACAGCTTATGTTTTTTGCAGGTATTTTTAAGCAATTTATAGGTCTTCTACTTCCGAGCCTTAGTCATACCAGATAGCAGTGAATAAATAAAAATGTGTGAGCGTTTCCGTTTTCAAACCGTTAGAGCCTTTCAAAGTTGTAAATAAAATCACGGTTATCCATAACTCACAGGGAACTCTTATTATATAATAATCCCTAGGGCGTCGTCTCCTCTATGCAGAGGTTACCCTCATCGCCCGGCCACTGCGTCCTCCAGCCGCAGTCAAGGCCACGTAGGAGTACAGGTTGGAGGTGGCGGGAATCAGCACGCCGACTCCCCCGACCATAAGGCGACTGCTTTACCTTTTACGAACGCTATCTTTCTATCAGGTTAGCTCCTGAATTGGCCTCTCAGGGACCTAACGAGGCTGAGTGCACCCCGTACCACACCTCCCAGCGGGGGAAAAATCCCATACCGATACCGGGATCAAACCCGGTTCCTCCGCGCTAGATGCACTCTTATTACACACTTTTTCTTTTTAAGAATTATCATATATGTATATGTTTATAACAGATCATAGACAATGGATTGTTGGAATATTCGGACACATTTATAGCGCTACTACACACGCGGACTACTAACCCCTGACAGAAGCTGACCTTTATCAAGGATAAACTGGTCAACAGCTTCAACAGCTTGTGTATTCGCTGTGAGACTGATTGTAAATCAAAGATTACAACACTGTTGGTAGTATGTTAAATGCTGTGGGTTTACTCCAGCACTGCCATCGATCGACTCGGGTAACTCAATGAGGGCAAACCATTTAGCAGCTATCTGCTCACGACAGATCTAAATTAATTAGCTATTTATCACACCCTAGTTAAAAGACCAATCCTGTTGGCAGTGCTACGTGGTAGCAAACTCATTTCAGTATTATTTAGTCATGCTTGTAGATGAATCTGCGCAGTAGTGGCTGGTATTATCGTGCTGCTGAAAAGGTTAACCTGCGCTTTATCTTTGTTAATAGAACTCTCTCAGATAACGCACTGATTATTCTCGGAAGCCGCCGAGAGTTTACATTGCACCAATGAGCGCGTCACTTCAGCCAAAGAATTCGAATAAATCACAAATGACAGATAGATATTTACTTCACGTGGAGTAAAACAGCGTTGCATCGTCTTCGCTGTTTTCTCCCTCATTCTTCTCATTCCTTGATATTTTAAGACAAGTTTTCAATCTTTTTCAAACCTTTAAAAATAAAAATATAACGTGCCGCTTCTTAAGTAATAAAGTTGGTTATTGACCTCAGTACTTTTATTAGGAAAGATATTCTAATAATACAAAGATATGTTTGTTATATCATTCTTTTGAATAACTTTTTACAGTTATGTGAACTATGTTAAACTATTACAAGAAGCAATCTATAGAGAACGATGCCACCATATGCCGAAGCTACCTAGAAACATACTTGAAGTTCACGAAACTGTATCTAAAGTGCAACCTCTTCTTCTTTTTTCCCTGACTACCCTCCCCTTATGTAGGACTTACACCCCTAGAACTTACAAGGCAGTGCACAGGAACCTCTGGACCGGACATACTGAAGACCTGGAAGCGGGTGGTCAGCCAAGCACCAGGTATGATAATGCGGAAGAACATGATATGAAATGCAGGCGAAATGGATGATTGGAAGGGTGATAATGGAGGAATTGGTAGAATGAATGGCGGGGGAAAACGGATAACCCGGAGAAAACTCGCCCAGACGCCGCTTCGGCCACCACAAATACCACATTCGGGTCCCGTCTAGGTGGTAGCCGAGCGGTTTAACCACTCAGTCACGGCGCCGCCATTATACAGTTTGCCCAGATTGTCGTGACACTCCCCCACTCCTGAAGCATAGATGCGCAATAGAAGAGGCATGCCTACTTGCATAACAGGAGAGGTGGGGATCAGTGCATCGCTTGCTCTCACCGTGATAATTACACAATAGTTGTTTATAATAAACTATTGTGTATGTGACTGAGTTCTGATATCACTCCCTTGTTCCCCACCACTCCAGTCACTTCTTAATTTCTCCCCTCTCGCGCATGTCGAGTGTCAGGACGTTCTGGACAAACTGTACTTCCAGACTCAGAGAAACATGAACAATAATCTTGGCTGGAGAAAAATTCCTATTCCCTTGCCGGAAATCGAACCCGGGCACAGCAGGCAGGTACTCTACCAACTGCGCTACGGGGCCAGCCAAAGTATAACCAATGTCCTCTGTTAACGAAGATTTTATGCTACTCAATGATCACGAAAAAATGTGATTACTTTTTGATGTGAGAGTAGTTAGCAATATTTGTGTGAAGTAGAAACGCTTTACGTAGATGGAACTTCCAGATGTAGCGCAAAATATTTCACTGCATTTCCTTCACAATGGACATTACATTGCAGCAGTTTTTTTTGTTTGCTGCCAAATAAAGACATAGACATGTATTCCTTGGTGCTTCGTTCCATAGGTGACAAGTGTGAGTGTTTAGGGTTGAAACTTCAACCTAAGAACATAGTAGCAGATTCCGAGGTTGCTATACATAAAGCAATTAAGTCAACATGGAGTGACACAACTATTAGGTTGTAGGTTTCATCTCGGCCAGGCATGGTGGCGTAAAGTACAAAGCATTAGACTAGCAAGTGTGTTCAAAGACATTGTTTTGGTTTGTCTTATTTACCTCCACATGAAGTAGGTGTATTTGTTATGCCAAAAGATGGAACAATTTAGCGACTACCCTGTTGTTTATTACGTATCTAAGGAGGCCATGTTTAACCCTACAGTATGGGCCGAGCTATGGTCTGAAGCCACTCACTACAAACGCATGTGAGGTATTTCACAGAAAATTCAATGACTTGTTTTACAGTTTACATCCAGACATATACAAATTCATTTCAGTTTTAAAACGTATTCAAATGGAAACATAACTGAAAATTAATGGCATGCACCTGCAACCCACTAAAAGAATCAAAGTACAAAACAAAGAAAAGAAAATAGAAAATTACATAAAGCAATCACGTTTCGCTTATGTAAAACACATTTCCCATTTGAATGTACCCCCAACATGACAACCTGAAAGAAGAAATTTTAATCAAGGAGTTTTGACAATATTAATCATTTTACATTTTAAACTGTTATGACAATTGTTAAGCATACCACGCGCATTATGCGCACGTCAGTCCGCAGCCTCCAAGTGGGACGGAAATTTTTTTCGTTCAACATTTTAATTCTTTGAATCGTAAAATATGTCTCACCATGTTAACGTGGTGCCAACCTAAGAGCAAAAATACACATATTAGTTTCGAATTATTGGCGCAAAGTTTACATTGTGGCGCAAATCCATGTAGTGCAAATGTGTTGGCCCGGTCCAGCCAGTAGCGTGAATAGTGCTGTCATTGGAGAGGGGTAAAGAGGGAAAGAAGGGGAAGCTACGAAAGCCTCGTTAAACAATCATGATACCCTTGCATTTTACTAAATTCGTTTTCTGTACATCTTAAGGGTACATATGACTGAGTTTTGACGATTTTTGGTAAAAAATTGAATTTTTTAATTTTAGCGTTAAAAAATATTACAATCTTTCCTCTATCATATGCATCCATTATTTTTTCAGTTCCACCATTTTTAAAGCCAACAGAAGCCATCCTTTAACTCCATGTGCGTGGTATTTAAACGCCTACTTTTACGATATAATGTTATTGTGCACTGTTACTGTACCATTTCACACCTATTTTGATTATGCCACTTGAGGTAGGTTAACAGGAACTTGCTAATGATTGGCTACTGCCATTTGTAATGTAATTGAAAATATCATCTGAAGAAAGAAACAAGAGGTCTGAGGGGGAGACATACAGTCCAGGGCAATTCTGAGGTCAGGCTGTTTTCTTTTGCCTTTTTCTCAGCTTGCAATTTTTCGGCATTTTGCTCTATACAAAATGCTCCTTGCGGAGCATTTCTTATCAGATTAGCTTGAAACTTGCACAGTATGTAGCAATATGTACTATAAATAAAAATTGTATTGGGTTTTGATATCCGATGGATTTTAGTGTGTTTTTTATCCCTCAGAACAGGCTGTTACTCCATATTTTTTTAAAAATTATGAAATATAAATATTTACATTTTTCTGTAAGCCAAACAAATAACCAGATAAAAAACCCAATACAATTCTAATTTATCCTTGTTTAAAGTGCATCTCTACAAAATTTTATAATGATTGGATGAAAACTTTGTCGCAAGGGACTTTTTAAGTGCGACTGTTAATTTATTTAAATAATTTGCAATATTTCTTGAACCAAGCAACATACGGAGTTGAAACTTTGCACAGCATAATATGGTTACCAAATAAATATGCACACAAAATTTCATCAAAATTGATTAAAAAATATAGAAGTTGGAAAATTCAGTCATATGTACCCTTAACTTTGTTCGCCTACCTTCTTTCGCTGTGGTCAGTACGCATGTGTGTAGCTTTTACCCTCGACTGCCGAGTTTCTAACTGATGTGACAAATATCACATCCTGTTTTTCTCCTCTCAATATGGAATGTAAATCAAATAAACCTATCCAACATTTCAACAAGTGGAAAAGAACAGAGATTTACTTTCTCATTTTGCACGGGCTGTATGTTTTCTAGGAAAATAAGCACTTGCTTTCCATGGTCACAATTAGAAGTATCTTCAAATAGAGGCAATTATATTGAATATTTACATGAATAAACAATACACGACGACTTTCTGAAGGAACACTTGAAAAAAATCGACTTTTTCGAGCAACTTAACCTGATATTTAAAATGAACCATTTCAAGCGTGAGTGCCGGCACGACATATGGAATTAAGAAATTTCTGATGCATCCTTTGTTTAATTAATATTAGTAAAACTTCTGGCATTTATAGTGAAGAATAACTCTGCGCAGTTCGTTACATAAATGACGGAAATGTTGAAGACGTTTATTTGATTTACAGATGTAAGTTCTTACAGAAAAACAAATTTTCTTTTTAATCATGCTCTCAGTATTATGAAACGTTTCTTTCAGACAGTGATAAAACATGGAAACTTCGAAGGGCAATCCTGTTTAAGTTGGATCACATCTTAACGAATTTAACAATATTGGATGGATATGTTTGATATCAGGCTACGCCACTGCAGACTAGCATTACAAACTTGGAACATACCTTCCATGAGAGAAGCAAAGATTTGTTGAAGGTCCCCAGAGCCCAGCACCGACCCTTTTCTCCATCAGGGAGCCATCTGTAAACCAAACAGCTACACCCGCCCTCCTGAGCGGGTCTCAGTTCCCCTGCGTCCAATCCACGGATGTCTACTGTATATTTTCTTGGACATTTATTTGTAAAATTTCATAAATCCATAATATCACATTGATTTATTTGAAGTTTTAATACAGCTTTCAGGGTTTAATATATAAAATGTAGACCAAATTGCATACATATTTTAATATTGTTCCAGAGATATTCATTTTTATATTTTTTAAAAGATCTTCACACGATGCAATTATTTTAATTAATATTTTATAATTAAACTATTTAATACTGGAATTATAAATAAACTGTAGGGACGAATTTTAAATAAACCTACTAGTTTAGCAGAAAAATGATAACTCATAATTCAATTTTTACGTTCTGTATTACGTATAGTAAGTAGGAGAAATATTATGAGTGAGTGATAAGCGTTTAAGGGCCCGTCGAGAGCTACGTCATTAGAGCCCCAAAATATTGTATGCGTGTGTGTGTGTGTGTGTGTGTGTGAGAGAGAGAGAGAGAGAGAGAGAGAGAGAGAGAGAGAGAGAGTGTGTGTGTGCACGCGCGTCTGTTCGTAAACACCACTATTCAAAAATGAATACTGTTAAAAACCAAAGTTGGTATTAAAGATTAATATTTTGCCAGGATTTGACACGAAGATTTTGAAGAAAATTCCTCCCTCCTAAACTACCCTTTGCGTGGAAACTTTTTCGAAAATTCAAATGTTCTCCAAAATGGCTCAAATGGTTTTGATTAAAATGCCAATGCTTAAGATATTTTTATGGCAAACTAAATGTGTATTTTGAATTTTCTGGCTATAGCCTCTTGATGACTTTTGCATAACTGGTAAACCGTAAGACAGACTAAATCTTGATAAACAAAAAGATATCGTCAAAAGACATGTTATATCCGAATTAATTTTTGTGTGGAGTGAACTATTTCGGAGATATTCCTTATTGTTTGTGTTATTTGTATTTTTCAAATGGAAGGTCGTTATTAACGTTTTTATCTCTTGGCCGTGCAATCAAAACGGAATTTGAAAGCTTTAAAAGTATTGACTATCGCTCAAAGCCTACTGTATTCCCATATTCCCCTTGCACCTACAAGGAAATAAGCAATAAAATAATTTCTGCAGATGTTTATTTCGACTAACATGAAGAAGATAGGGGAATAAGGGTTTGTAAGAATAATTAATACATACCTACTAGAGTGGAGAAAATCATGTGAGTGCAACACACCAGAGTTTTTTCTTAAAAGTTGACACAATATGATTAATAAAATCACAACTAAGTATGGTAGCAAACATTCATCTCATCATTTTTATCTTGTTATTTAAAAGGAGGTACATGTAAATGATTTCATGATTTATACCTTTTTTAAAAAGCATTTTATAATCTGCATTTTTTCTCTTTTCCTCTGCAGCTAATTTAGTACCAATTTGAAGGTTCCTGAGCCCGAAGCCTAAATGTTGGTAAAGCTCATCGTTCGATACAAAGCTAGACCTACACACAGACAGACATACAGACAGAGAGACCGAAATTTAAATAGCTAAATGATCTGACCATATAGCTATAAAAGCTACATAGAATTAATGTAGAACATTTTTAGTATTTAATAACACAGATATATGAAAAGTGAAAACATTTTCAAGCTGAAAAAAGTCAATGCCATAGCCGAGATTTGAAGCACGGATCTTCCGGTTTCCCTTGGTTGCTCTAACCATGGTAACTTGGTACAGCAGTTAATTTTCCAACAGTGTTTTTCCCAGTAAACCACAAGGAGATCTTGAATCATATTTAAGATGAATAATATCCCAATGTCGTGTATCTCCTTTAAGTCCTGGGTTTTATAGGTAACCTCTATTAGGTTAATCAATGCTAATTAATTATTCTTTCATACAAGGCCATCTGTAGGAGAAGTGTTGAGTCAAATCGCAGATATGGCATTGAATATTTTAATGTGATCCCTTTGTCCTATACACGGCTTTATATGAAAGAACAATTATCTCTATTAGAGGGTTTCATATGACGAAAATCATGCGAGCGCGAAGCGCGAGAGAAAATTATCCCAAATATGCAAACTTCGAGTGGTATTTGTATAGAGTATTCCGCTAAATAATTAATAAGTTATTTATTTAATATTATTTAATATTAATAGCGATTTAAAAGTAAACAATTTACAAATGAACAACACCAAATCTGTTAAGAGGTGGAATCAGGACTGAAAAATTCAGTGCCATAGCCGGGATTTGAACCACGTATCTTCCGCTTACCGAGCAGCTGCTCTAACCACTAAGCTACCATGGCCAACTTGCCAGTACGACATTAAATTCCCCAGCCAATTCGTACTTTCCCGGTTAGACCACAAATGAATCTTACATCAGAGATAAATACCCCAAGGGCGACTTACAACAATAAGTACTTTATGTCCCGGATTTAAATAACCTTTAGATGGTAATTATTATTGTAATAATAATAATAATAATAATAATAATAATAATAATAATAATAATAATAATAATAATAATATTTATTAATAATTATTTATTTTTTATTTATTAATAATTTATTATTATTATTATTATTATTATTATTATTATTATTATTATTATTATTATTATTATTATTATTATTATTATTATTATTAATATATTATAATTATATTGTTATTATTATTAATATATTATAATTATATTGTTATTATTACAATTAATATATCATAATTATATTATTGTTATTATTATTACAATTAATATATTATAATTATATTATTATTATTATTATTATTATTATTATTATTATTATTATTATTATTATTATTATTATTAGTAGTATTATTAGTATTATCATCATCATCATTACGATTAACAAAAAGTTTATAATTTTTCCATTTTTAAATGACAGCTAATTGTTTTCACTGTGCTTGGATACTTCAGATGTTCGGAAACATAAGAAAAGGTTTGGGTTGGCGTTGTTGTTGTAGTGTTTAACGCCCGCTTTTACTACTACGGCACCGCAGGCGGTGACACTGATGATACATGGAATGAAGGTGGAGCACCGGTGGAATGAGATGGCGGGGGAAACCGGAGAACCCGAAGAAAACCCGCCCTGACGCCGCTTCGTCCATCACGAATACCACATGCGGGTCCCTGGGATCGAACCCGGGCCGCCTAGGGGGTAGGCGAGCGCGCTAACCGCTCGGCCACGGCGCCGCCGTTTAGGTTGGCGGAACTGCAAGGAGGAGGTGATACAACCAAAGTGATAATACCACGAGCAAGGGGCGGTAATCTGGCATGAGTGGAATAGTCCAAAAACGTATTTATGAATTTTGGCCTTTTTTGGTCTTCATTCACAGATGGGTATCCTTGACATTAAAGAGAAGTTCAATCAGATGTATATATATGAGGAGATCGTAAGATAGATATTTTACGCATTATAAATATTCCAGGTTATCAGCCAGCATCTAAAACTCGTACAAGTATTTACAAAAATAGCTAAAACGTTAAGCTGCATCAGTATTGTAAACAAGCTATTTTTAGATAACAGGCCTTCATGTCAGTATTGATTTAAGGTTGCAAGAAGATGACATTGAAAGCTCTCTGTTTCTGGTACCAGCCACCTGCTTTAGGCTGTTTTGGCAAACATAAACCGCAAACAGACCTTGCTGACCTATCAGGGACATAGCGGGCAAATGACCCCGTCCAACATGGCATTCATTTAGCTCTAGGGAAACAATTAGAGTTTATTATATTTTGATATACCTAACTCGAACAGTTTTGGATTTCATATTTTGTCAGAATTAACTCATTTTTACTTTCTATATCCTTACCTAATGTAGACAGAGGAAGTATTGTAACTTGTCCAAAAATTCAGCGTAGGAATTTAATTGGAAATGCATGTTTTGAGAACCCTGAAACCAAGAATGCGCTTTTAGCACAACTCGGGCATTAAAGGTCAGATTCATATTTGGTTCAGATCCGTTTAAGAATGTCTGGTGAAGATGTTTAGGAAAAATCCCTCGTTCTCGAAGTAATCTTTACGAGGGAAAAAAAGGCTCCAACGATTTTCAGTGGTAGGTAGATATAATATACGCCTAAGATATATAGATGCGATGAATAAAATATCTATTTTGAATTTTCTGTAAATAACCTTTAACGTTCTCTTCATCGAAGTCTATATAATTTTGTATAACCATAACAGACAAAAACTTATGTGCAAAAACGTAGAGCTCATTTTTTCTGCTTTTATTTATTAATTTAGCTATTCGCATACCTATAATATGCAGGGAAGTGCTGTCTAATTGATACTCCTAAATTAAACTTAAACACTTAACGTGTTTTTGGAAAAACGTCCTCGTGTGCGCATGTCTTTCTGGATGCCTGTGAAGAGCATAAATAAAAACCAAAGTGTTGCGTAAATACCAAACAAAATATAACATTTTCCAAAGATTGGATACGAAAATTGTGAACAAACTTCCCCCATCGCAAACTACCCTTCAATGAAAAATGAGTCATTACTTTAGATTTTCTCAAAAATGGTTGTAATGATTTTGATTAATACGAGGTACGAGGTTTGGACATTGGTTCGTTAGTGGTGTGTTTACATTTGTCAAAGTGTTTCAAAGTTTGCGATTCTTCTTTTGGATGTTTTTGTATGTTGTATGTGATTAAGCCCCTGTTTGTCTTATACTTTGGGAAATGGCCTTTCTTTCAGAAAATAAAGTTATCCCGACTTATCAAATACCTAGTACATGCCGCAGACTTATGATGGGTTGAAACCATTAAGAACTATACTTTCAAAGCGCTTCTAATCAAACTTTATCGTGACTAAAGTAACGTAAATAAAATATCGGTTGTTTATGCAAGCAGTGTAACATTTAAGGAATGCACGTGGATTTATAATGGGTAGAGAAAGTGGTGTTGGTGTTGTATATAACATTTTTTTGCTCTCTAATCATAATACACACCCCCCCTTGTGGTATGCAGTTATCTATAATAGTTTGTAACCTTATAAGAAAGACAACTACTCATAAGCCCAGTAGCACTACTTTTAAAAGGACCCCAACCACATTATGTAAACAGTTTGAAACTCAGATGTATCACATCCAGTTCAATACCTGCATTTGATTCTTTTGTTTTCGCACAGTACAGGTTTAGTGGCACCATTTCTTTGCTTTCTTTAATGTATTGTAGAATGTTCTAGAGAACTTCCTGCGTACATACAAGGTGAACAGGATTGTACGCCTACTTGTTTGGGGTCACAGCAGCTGAAGTCAAGGTCACCCTGACTTCCTGCTGGCTGGACGGAAATGGAAGTACATTGTCCTGTCCCGGACACCTGTTTCGCAACTTCGGCAGCACATGTGGTTCGTATAAGCCTATAAGGCGATGCGAAGCTGTTTTTTTATTTTTATCATGCATTTTTCCAATGCCCCAACTGCAAATATTTCTTCTTCGTGGAATTACGCTATTGGTCTGTTTAAAATAGCTTGAATCTTGTATACCCAGCATGTTCGAAGATAGTCAACATTTAATTTTATTGGTTGTAACATATGCGGCGGCACCGTGGCCGAGCGGTTAGACCGTTCGTCTGTCACCAAAATTTCGATCCCAGGGACATACATACATTCGTGGTGGACGAAGCGGCGTCTGGGCGGGTTTTCTCGGGGTTCTCCGGTTTCCTTCACCACTCATTTTACCAACTACTCCATCATCATATTTCCAATAATCCACTTCGGCTGCATTTCACATCATCCTCTTCCTCACTATCATACCTGGTGCTTGGCTGACCACCCCTCTGTTCGGTTCATAGGTTCGTCTGCTCCCCAATAGGCATTTAACCCTAGGCACAGCTTGTAAGTTCTAGGGGATGTAAGTCCTACCTAAGAGGGCGGGAGGGTAATCAAATGAAGCATGAGTAAAATATCATAGATTAGTGAAATGGACAAATGGAAATATTAACAAACGTAACTACATAAACGTAACATTACGACGAATACCAATACAGTTCAACTCTATGTCTATGACAAAGTATGTCAGTATCTGCAAACACTTATGAATTCGAAACGGGGACCCATACTAAAACACAAACCTAGAAACATCAGAAGTGACATTTTTGAAGTCTATAGCAGTGTATGCAAAATAGGAAAAACTCACAAGTGTAAATATTTGGGAAGAGCTAAAATAGGTTAAGTCATGCTCAGTGTTCTAAAGATAACATGCTAGCCTCTGGTTCCCGAGATCGTGGGTTTAAACCAGGAGAAGGGCGATACATATTTTTTCCAGCCTTAAAAAAGAGCATGTGTTCTTTCGGAAGGAAAGTAAAGCCGGCGATCCAGTGTGTCAAAAACACGTAAAAGAACCTCAAGCCCTAATAAAGAGGTTCTGAGCAAAATTATTCGGTCTCTCACGCCCATGCCAATACAGAATGGCTCGTTAAGAGCTATAGTAATTAACAGCGTCCATAAATAAAATCTCAATTTAATTTTACAAGAATTAAGAAACATAATAAAAACACGTAAAGAAAAATGGAAACAACTAAAGGCCGGAGGGATGTGCGCTCGCATGCGATACAGATTAGCTGGACGCAGAGTATGATGACGTCAGAAGTACAGCGCGGCCATCATATGTACAAACAACTGCCACTACTTGTAGAAGCAAGAGTCGAAAACAACGTAACGTACTACTCTGCAAACTAGTGAAGCATTACTTTGCAAGTGTATGCAGATGCAAGGTCAAGGTGTAGAACGCGACTGTATTGTTTCTTCTCGCAGCGAACTGCAGATGTGGAGTGATAGTGTTCTTTTGTGTTCATATGATGCTTGTATGCTGTGCTGCAGTGAGGCGGTTTTCATGGTCAGACTGTACTTACCTGCAGTTGTTTACATACGCGAGCGATAACAGTAAAGTCTATGTGCAGTACACCTATGGAAAAACGCACACGTCTCCGGCCTGTAGAAACAACACTTGGGCAGATTGTCTATAACAGGTTACCAAAAGCAACCTTGAACTATGACCCGAAGAGAAAAAGAAAGCCGGGAAGTGCAAGAAAAGATAGCATCAGCAACGGAACTGCTCAAACCGTGACGAAGAGGTAGAGGAAGAAGAAGAAGATTGTTTCCAGTTCCGAATATGTATTCACCTCGTCATTAGCCTACTTGTGCTTCTTTTTCTTTAGTAATATGTATAGTTATGCTTTTGGAAAGTTGAATGATACTTGAAAAACCCAATGGCATGACTCGGGACTTCGGCTGTCGGTGCCGATGCTCTAACGCTTGAGCTACCATGGCGAGATACCGTAGGGCAATCCTCTCATATGATTCCAGTATCCCAGAAGGCAGCTTGCAACGTTGCGAGTACTTTAAATTTGCTGGTTTTTCATATACTTTACCGCGATTAACGTAAGTTGCGAGTTGACAAAAATTGTTTTTTCGCACTGTCCGTGTGTTGGTAGTGGAATCAGGTCATTTAATCCATACCACGAGCGGAGCGAGAACCACAACTGAGCCAGGTGGCTTTATCCAATATATATTCCCTTCATTTTTGTCACATATTTTCATATCCAGGTGACATATTTTGTAATTTATAAAAGAATGGGTTAAAATGCAAATTATAAAATGATTAAATTCTGAATATCTTGGTACAGGAGTATTTTTAAACGTAACGAATAACGTTGCTAGGATTTGCGCAAGTGAAATCATGCAAATTTATGGTGAGGGTAATGTCTCTGTTTCCTTCTTGAAATGAACAATTGCATTTTTCAGTCCTGATCGCTGCTCTTAAACATTGGCCATACACGATTGGTATGTTTAAAAACACCAGGATCAAGTTTGTTAGCACAAATAAATAATAATTACCCATAGAACTAGCTTCGGCCAAGCTAAAATTAATAGTTAAAGACTTATGACAGATAACTTATAGAAATTTCACGATACGACGCTTGAGGGTATATAACTCGTGACCGAAACAGACTAGCAGGATTCTGAAAAAATATAGTAGAGGTAGAAAATGATCAGTGGGGAAAAGACGGAATAGAAGAAACATATTTTACGTTTCTAAGCAAACAATACTTCATGAACTGAAAATAACATTTCAGTTCCGCTAATTTGAGCGACTTCTTTGTTTTAATCTAATGTATATACACATTCCAAGGTTGGCACTACTATCGTAAGCGCGACTAGAAGCACGATTCCAGCTTCAGATATCAATGTGTACCTGGAATTGTTTACTGCCGTACTGGCTCGCCGCATGCCTAACAGGGACCATTGGTGACATGGACGTCGGCAGACTTTTTTTCAGGGAAGGGCTGCAAGCTGGAAGTTTGCTATCAAAAAATATTAATTCAATATTCTGCTGTCAAAATTTACAGTATTTGTTGCGGATAGCTGTATTAATTTGTGCTAAATAAAATTTGTTCTTTATATCAAAATTGAAACAATAGTCAATATCCAATAATTGACTGCACATTAAATTCACTAATTTCAAAAAGGGGGGGGGGGCCGCTGCCCCCTCTTGCCCCTCCTTCGCGACGCTCATGGTTGGTGAACAAACTGCATGTAGAGTAAGTCACGTGACTTATATCTGATTGTTTCCCTTACAGATGAGACTATATTTTTGCAATCACGTGATATACCCGTGCGACAGTGTTCCACTTTAGACACGTGCATTATGAATGGAAGCACTACAGTGGATGAACCTTGACCCTTGTGTGTGAAGCTTGTAAAGAACTGACCTTTCTTTGTTGCCTGGCGGTTAAATTTAGTTGCCACTTGATACTCCCCAGCAGCTGAGACAAACTCTTCCCCATAGTTAAGCGATGGCAGCAAGCTTCTGTAGAAAAAGGTTATTATCTCTAGGGACGATTAATCACCGGCCTTGGAGTCTGGATCCCAACTGCACGTAGATAGGCACTTTAGTGAGGGAATTTCAGCACAGGGAAAGTTGCCACGATTTAGGTAATTAGCCGTTTATGAATGCTTCGGAGGGTAAGAAATTAATTGGAAGTCTAATGATAAGATATCATGTGGGCATTTGTCTCCCTACTTCTATCCTTCTCTCCATCTCTATTTCAATATTCACGTTCCAAAGCACCCAGCTTTAGAATTTTTACCTTCTCTAGTACGTATAGTAAGCAGAGGAAGTATTGTCTTCTACCCAAAAAAATCGATGTCGAGATTTCAACGGAATTATATGTTTTGAGGACCCCTGAGTTAAAAAGAGCATTTTTAGAAGAAAGTCTTTGTGTGTGTGCGTGTGGGGGGTTGTGGGTGTGTGTGTGTGTGTGTATGTATGTGTCTCAGAACAGCCTCAAAAACGAAAAGTTGGTTAGAAACCAAAGGTGGTATTTACGTTTAATATCTTTCAAGGATGCGACAGGAATATTTTGAAGAAAGTTCCTTCACCTTAAGCTACCCTTTACATGGAACATTTTTTGAAGATTTTGATTTTCTCGAAAATGGCTCTAAGGAACTTGATTAAATGCCCTATGTTTAAGATATTTATATACTAAATAAAATGTATATTTTTAATTTTCTGGCTACAGACCATGTTGTACTGTTTACTCTTGATCACTTTTGCATAACTGGTAAGAGATAGACCAAATCTTGCTAAACGTTTTGTAATAATCATACTTTCCACAAATGCAAGCAAGCTTACATCCTTTCCAAGAGTAAGTGCGTCATCTAAGTCCTAGATTCTAGGGGCTTGCTTGAAAGTTTGCGATTCTTTTATATACCATTTGCCATTCAAGAGAGTTAGGTTGTCATTTTTAAGAATATCAAAAAGGATGTTAAGACTATACCCCAAGACCAAATAGAATACTTGAATGTCCATATCAGAGATGGAGAGAGCAGTCGTTTTTTTATGACGCAGTTCAATGAGGGACTAAATGACGACGGTGGTTATAAAAACTTTTTTAAAAGCAGAATCCGTGTCTTTCAAGCATTGATGTTCAAAGTAATAGTATGAAGATTGTAAATATCAAGGGAGAAAATGTGGTGTTCTCTAGTCTTGTACTAACCATTCTTACAAACTCTTATTCCCTATCTTCTTCGTGTTAGTTGAGATAAACATTTGCAGAAATTATCTTATTGTTAATTTCCTTATAGGTATAAGGGAAATATGGGAATACAGTAGGCTCTGAGCGATATTCCAATCTTTTAAAGCTGGTCGTTGAAGTCTTTAAAATTGCTTTATCTTTGCACGGTTAAGAGATAAAAAGGTGAACGACCTTCCATTTGAGAAAACTTGAAGTATTGTAAAACTCACACAAATAACAAGGTATATCTCCGAAATGTTTCACTCCACAAAAAGTGCATTTGAACATAACCTGAGTGTTTTAACGAGATCTACATTTTTTGTATAGTAAGACACACACACACACACACACCTTTTTCTAAAAGTGCTTTTTTTATTCAGGGGGCCTCAAAATATATATTCCGATGAAATCCCGACATCGAATTTTTGGGTCGAATACAGTACTTCCCCCTACTTACTATTCGTAGTATACAAAGTAAACAGGGTTTAAATGTCGAACAAGACAAGAGAAAATGAAATCAATTTGCGCTAATTTAGTTGTAAAAATCTGTGTCTGGCACGAGGAATTGATTTGCCCTTGTTTACTAGTTCTCCATGACCGCAGAATGACAAGCAAAATCCAACAGAAGATGGTACTAAATTTGGCTTAGACAGCTTACGTAACGCTAATGTGTTCCGGATTTCTCCGGAATTAATTAACCATGTTTACCGGCGGGTCACCAGCAGCTGATATCCGGGACAGCTGCACAATATATTAATAAGGATCAGTCACATCCCACGTGCTATTCTCGTGACAGAACACAGTGCTGCCACTACATAATGTCAGGCTTAGTGCATCACTCAACAATTAGCAATATCAGGGACAGCCAAATAACAGTTACACTGCTAGGATACCAGTTACTCATTCCCAGTACATAAACAAATCATTCACGGTACACGCATAGACGTACTGCGAAGCAATCCTTGTTATGACTAATGCCAATACAAATTTCATTGCGTAATATTTATGCCGAAAATTGGGCGATACGCCTTGGCCCGCGAAGTGCTATTACGTTAGGGATTATTTGGTATTTTTGGTAATATTTATGTATTACACTGTTCCTCAAGATGTCTGTGTATAACGGGGGCTATGAGAAGTACCCAATCAGCCCCTATGGAAGCTCTCCTTAACCTTCCACCCCTTGATATTTATATGAATGGGCAAGCAAGGCTTGGAGCATATTGGCTGAACCTAAATGCTAACTGGAAAAACCCAAACAATCAGGGACATACCAGAATAGATAATATAATCAAAAACTCTCAACTGGAGGTGGGCAATGATGATAAGATTCCAACACTAAGTCTTGAAAAACCATTCAATATTATACTAGAATGGAATCAAAACACTAACCAATGTCCAGCAGGTAGTCCGATCTGGTATACAGACGTCTCCAAAACAGACAATGGATCTGGAGCTGGAATACATGGGGAGGCACCGAAGTGTGACATTTATGTACCTCTAAGGGCCAACAGCACGGTATTCCAAGCAGAAGTATTTGCAATTAAAGCCTGCGTCAGGAAGAATCTAAGGAAACTGCATCTGGATATTCTCTGACAGTCAGGCAGCTTTACAAGCAATTGCAAGCTATCAGATAACGTCAAAGTTACTCTGGAACTGCTTAGAAACCTTATAAAACTGGCAAAACTCAACAAGGTAACTCTTGGATGGGTGCCGGGACATAAAGGTATTTTAGGCAACAAAAAAGCAGATGCCTTAGCAAGAAAAGGCTATGCATTACCATTTACTGGTCTCGAACCAGTCTTCGATATCCCCTTATGCTCGAAAAACCATTGATGAATGGATAAGTCATTACTATCAGAAGATATGGGAATGAACAGAAGGATGCAAACACGGTAAGAGAATGACGAGTACGATATCCTCGTCACTTAGTCAAGACTTACTTAGACTCAATAGATCCCAAATAAACCTGATAACAAGGGCATTGTAGGTTGAGAAAACATCTACACACAATTGGAATCTTTAAAGAAATGCCAATATGTAGAGGAAGAAACTGTCTCTCATATTATATTCAGTTGTGAAGCCTTACGTAGGAAAATATGAATTGACTAAATAACCATAAAGACAGGCGGCAATGCAATAAATCCATAAAGTTTCGTGTTGAGGGCTTTTAAACCCGACTTCGTCTTTATATAAATCAAGTCAAGCAAAGTTCCTCAAGATAGCGTGACACTACGCTCGATGAGAGAAGTATTCATACAGTTGCAAATACAAACTAAACTTTTTTATGTTGAATATTTGCCGGTCACAAAACTTAGAACCAAGGTCACAATATGAACTTCAGCAGATATAATATAATTACATTTACTTTGTTCTACATTAATACATAAAATCTTTGCTCTCATAGGTTGAATTTTAATGACATAGTATTCATACAGGAACACAACATTGTGTATATGTATAACATAAAAAGAGAAAGTTAAAAAGGAAACCTTCCTACTATTTTGTACGCCAACCCCTTCTATAACTTAGCTCCTTCTCTTAGCTGTTTGAGCATTGAGTGGACACGTTTTCTAGTTGTTTCTACGCCAATAGTATGCCATTCTGTAACAAATAACTATTTTAGTTGAGAGTTGCTGGATATGTGGTGTTTTCTTATTCTGTCTTCCAGGTCTCTCCATAGGGTTGAGATCCGGGGATTGTGCAGGCGTCTGTAGTGTGTATGAAGTATTATATAGCAACCGCAAACGGACAATCTCTGCAGTATGTTTAGGGTCATTGTAGGAACTTCTTGTCACTGTTCTTCAAATTACCTTTCCCCTATACCAGCATACCCAGACCAAAACAACGCTATCTATATGTTTAACAGTTGCTTGCAAATTTTGATCATCCAATGCTGCATTCGGCTTTCTCCAAATTCGCACTAGGCCATCATAATGAAATATTGTCGTCCGAAAATAAAACATTTCCCACAGTGCATTGTCCTTTCCTACACATTCCTTTGCAAACACTAGCCTGCTCTTTTGATTTTTCCTGCTGATATATGGCTTCTTTATGGATACCCTGGGGTGGAATCCAGTACGATGAGTCGTTTTATTGTTCTGGGCGTTACTGCTTCCCATACTGTTCTTTTACATATGCATCAATTTCAGAAAGGGCAATTTCGGATTTTTCTTCACCATCTTCGTCAACTTTGTTCCCTAGAATTTAGTTTCTGTGGGCGGTCCACTTTCTCTTCATTGATTACCATCTGGGTTTCTTTAAAATGTTTAATAACATTCTGCATTGTCGAAAGACGTCTTTCTATGGAGCGAGATATTTCTGTTTATGTAATGAAACAACCATCTCCCTTAGGGCTGAAGATATTTCTTTTACTTTGCGACCCATTTTGACCTTCTGCAGCTCACCAGTCACTCCATAGCAGCACTGCAGCTAAATATAAGTGACAGACATGTTGTGGGTTATCAGATAACCGTTTATTCTCTTTACCATCGCTGTATGAATACTTATGTCCTCCGTAGAATGCAACACTTGAGAAAAACACATTTTTTTATATTTTGTAAAACACTCTAAATGTAATATCAATACGCTAATAGAATGTTTGAAGTGCATATGTGTCAAAAGTGTTTGCGTTTTTAAGTCTAGAAATATTTAAAATAAAACATTTTGCTTTTCATTGGTAGCTGTACGAATACTCATGCCCATATATGTAGGTATTTATATAGGCGCAACGTGCTGCACTTCTCAAACGTAGATGTTCTACTTTTGGGACCAATCCAATATTTTCTCTATACTAGGTAAAGGGGAGGGAAAAGCCTGTTTGAGAATATATGAGAGGATTATGTCTTTGCTCTGTAGCGATTGCCTTGTCCATGTATTTGAATAAGAGCAGTCATTAGCAGGGTTAGGAGTTTTAGGTGCAAACTTCAGATGAAAAAAGGAAGGGAAAAGATGCTGAAATAAGGTAAAAAAGGGACGAAAATGTGCTGGTTTATTCAACTAATTCAGCAATTTCTCTTTCCTCTATTCTAGTTTATTGAATTACAAACAAGTGCATCAAATTATCACTCATCAGAAGAAGGAAAACACATGAAGCTGTTATACTTCAAGACATTAAGCATCTCTACATTTTTAAAAGTAAGTCTGTTTCTATTAGGATATAGAATGTCTTTGTAGATGCTAAAGCTTCTTTTCACATCCACAGAAACCAGTGGAGTAAATCTTGTATTCACTCAGAATAGCAATTCCACAGATGTGGCGAAATCCTCAATGTCCGGATTCTTCTGAAGACTAAACTCAAGTTTGTCTTTGCCAAAACCATCTAACGGCTCCCTCATGGAAGTAAAAATATCCCACTGTTTCTCCTTTTCCATACCGTGTTGTTCTGATCGTTTAATAGCTGCAGCCAGGTGCCTATAACTATGGACACAATATAGTTCTGTCTGCAAATTATGTATTTTGTCCGGTAACAGAAGCTGCTATGTCTTGGATATTGCGCCTGCGTCGGTTGGATCCAAAGAAAGCACAAACTATTTAATTTTGTCGAAATTCTCACACAACATAGTAGCACACTCGATCCAAGATCCCCAGCGAGTAATAATCGGAAAATTTGGAAGGGGCAGGCCAGTAGTTTCGTTGTAGGCCACAACACTATTCGGAGCTTTCAACAGACTCTTCTTCAGGGCAGAGATGAACTGATTTGCCATGTCGTATTCTTTCCTTATGGATTCACAAACCCTGTGAAGGGATGAAGCAAGCATCTCACATGCTTCAACTTAGGAAATAAAGGCTTCAATTGGTTAACCGATGAAACCATGTATGGAGCCTGGTCCGTAACCACAAGAAGTTTTTCAAACTCGATACCAGCAGGTCAGAGTTTGTGACAAAAGTCCATAATCGATTGCATTACTGCACTAGCATTCAGTAGCTCATACATTTTAACAAAATAGGCCTAACTTTCTCCCCTGCTAAGGGAAAAACTAAAATGTTCAAAACTTATCGTTCCATTGAGTCTACGGTTGCATCCACAATGATTCCCACATCGCAATCACACACTTTCTCCTTGATTCCTTGTGTGATTTCTTGGTAAACAGGCACCATGTAGTTTTTTTTCTTAAAGTACTCTCATTCGGCATTGACATCTTTGTGTATTTTTCAAGAAATCCCTTGAAGGCCGGATGGTTCACCTCATTGAGGGGAATTCCTGCTTGTGTAAGAGCTGCGCACAACTCAATGTTGATTTCTTTAAAATTTTGGCTTTTTGAAGAACTCTGTTGTATTTCGTAATAGAGGCTGCCGTGATTTGTTTGCCTGAAGAGTCTTGTTCATTTGGTGCTTAGAGCTGGAAATGTGCTGTTTGATGCGAACTCGCTGTCGTTTTTCATCTAACGAAATTCCTTAATTGCAAATAATACTTCGAATAACAGTTCTATTTGTGTCTATAACATTTTGTTTGAATTCCTGAGCCAGAACAACAAGTCGAGCACTGGACACCTTTGGCATGGTAAAACCTAGTAATACACTCGTTTAGTAATGTAACAAAGGACTAACATCAGTTCACTTGCTAACTCAACGTGACTGTTACACAACTCATTCACTTGCTATCCACACTCATATAACACCGCGACAGTTACCAGAATGTTCTGATTCATGCTGGAACTGCAGTCTCAGTGATTTCTAGTAGTTTCTAGCAGAACCCAGAGCCAATTCTTGGAACTACGCATGTACGGTTACTGCTGTCTCTGCGTGACCTTGGAATCCGCGCTAACAGATGACCTCTGTCACAGTAACAAACTCACATTCAGGAACAGTAGGCTACTGATTCTGGTGAAATTAAAAGGATAGAGGATATATAATGACAATGAGTCATTGTCAGGTGCATTATTGCGGGCTGCTTTATAGCGGTAAAGCAAGAGAAAGAGGATTTGTCGTAAACAATTATTTTCCATTGTTGTAGGTGTGCTTTCACCTCCCGCGCAGCGTTTACTGAAAAAGTTCGGTTTACTCTTCACATGTTCACAACAAACCGAGATGTTAATTAAAAGTTAAATATTTTATATTGATTAAAATCACACAGAGTAAAGTGGAAGGAAACTTAAAGGAAAAGGATGGAAAAGGGGATTATGGGCATGGTTGGGGGAAAATGGATAAAGGTACCCAAAAAGGGAAAAAGGTGCATGAAAAAATGCCTCTTTTGGCAACTAGAAACAAAACTTCACACTGTGGTAGCTTTCTGAAGAGCTTAAATTTACCCTAAGAAAAAAGGTGCGCACCTAAAAATCCTAAACCTGGTCGTTAGATACACTGATACCTGATCACTACTATTCTCTTTCCTGTTGTATGAATACATTTTGTGTGCGCAAATGATATTTATATAATCAGTTTACAGCGTGATTTTACAGCATACTTAACTATACAGCACCGCAAGTCACTGCAAGCCTATAATTACATTTTGTGTTGACTAGCTCCTCCTGCCATAAATTTGGTGTCAGCCATAGATAGACACTATGAGTGAATCCTAAAAAAAAGAGCATATACTCTTTGCTACATTCTTTGATGGAATTGTTCTGTTGATGTTCCACACGTGTGTGTGTGTGTGTGTGTGTGTGTGTGTGTGTGTGTGTGTGTGTGTGTGTGTGTGTGTGTGTGTGTGTGTGTGTGTGTGTGTGTGACCCTATACACGGATTAATACAACACGTGCTGTGAATCCCCCACTTCCATATTTCTGTAGATTGACTCCATTCCGCAGACAAAGAGGAGTGGATGATAAATTCCGGTCGATTGAGTTGCAGCCGAGTGTACCGGTACAGATAAGGCTGGAGAAGAAATTGATTTCCAGTCAAACAGCTGCTCATTTCCCATCGCCACAACCACTGCCATAAATCGAGGGAATTCTTCAAGGCATGCAAGAAATTTTCGTCGGTAGTGCCACTGCCCCATTTTAAGATTAGTTTATAGTAATTTTACTAGACAACATCAGGCCTCGGTTTTGGGTCCCAGAGGCAGCACAGTGAAGTAGAAATGCACGCAGTTGAGTTAATAGCCTAACCCAGATATGGGCGAGAAGGGTGTTACATTCCCTAGGGCGTCTTCCCCTTATTCAGAGGTTACCCTCATCGCCCGGCCGCTGCGTCCTCCAGCCGCAGCCAAGGCCACGGAGGAGTGCAGGTTGGGGGTGGCGGGGGTCAGCACGCCGACTCCCCCGACCGTAAGGCGACTACTTTGACCTTTTAGGGACACTACCTTTCTATCAGGATAGCTCCTCAATTGGCCCCCCAGGGACCTAACGAGGCTGAGTGCACCCCGTACCAGACCTCCCAGCGGGGGAAAACTCCCATGCCGGTACCGGGGATCGAACCCGGGTCCTCCGCAAGGGTGTTACATACCAGGGGAAACACCAAGGAGTGGAATTGCACTATCCTTCTATCCACAGTAGAATGCGTAATGCGAATTTTAATTTTGAAAGGTTAAAATGCATAATTGTTAAAATGCATGCATGCATTGTATTACAAAACAAAATCGCGTGTTATTCATTATTATTCATACAATGAAGGTTTGAAACTCATAAGTTCTAATTTTTATAAAATTCAGGAAATACCTAATTATGATATGTTCTATAAACTTGCTGGAAAAAGAACAAGCAGTACTCAATACTTCCTGCTTGTACAGTAAATAAATATGATCTTACTACAAATTACGTTTTTGGATTATAAATTGAGCGCTATCCAATACTCTTGGTATATATTGCAGGAAATATAAATTAAACAATTCATTTACTAAAGTAGTGGGTATCGGTGTTTTTAAGGAGTCATCAGTTATATCGAAAAACCATTTGTTTTATTCTTATATAAACGTTTGAGATAAGGGCCATTTTAATATTTTAAATAGTTATCCTAGATTATTTTTATTATCAGATAGTGTTTCATACAGTTCCAACTTAAAGAGTTCTTTGAACTTTTCAAAATTTCAAATGCGCAATTACACTCTTTTATTGCTTAATACGGTTTGTTTATGGCAGCCTTTAATTGGGCGCAGATGAATTATTGCAGCAAATGCTTATTCTACAAAATATGAAGCATTTTTACCTAAATTTCTGTCTAAATATTGTAGAACAGGTTATCATTGCGTACAGTAATACCCCACCACTGGGTTAAAAGATTGTTTGGGTGTAGTAAACAGCAAACGAGAAGAGGATGGGGTGGGGGCTGGAGATCACTTGTCACGTGGTGACCTGCGGATCAAGATTTCCTGTACCTGGCCTAACCCGTGGGATGAGGTACCAGTTCAACAGTACTGTACGTTAATCAGCTCGTGGTCTTGGGAAATGAAGGGGAGAGGAGAGACATTCCACGTAGTGTAACCCCAGTTTTGTAAACTTCCCCGTAAATGTTGCTGCTGGTTACGTTGCCAACTTACCTCAATGTTATTCGCGCTATGTTTACCCGCTGATAATTCCTCTTAATTTCAGTTGTAAAATCGTAAGAGTCACTAGCGTTATGTCGGAAATACAGAAAAAAAGGAGTGTAGAAGTAGATAAACCCTGTCTAGGAGAGCTGTGAAATCAGCTATGATATTGTCGTGTAGAACAATAGTTCTGTGCATAAAGCAGATCGTTGTTGTATGGTTGAAACAAACTAATCTAAAGAGGTTTATAAAGCAGATGCCTTTTTTTGTTTTATTGGACCATACTCTCGTTTCTTGCCCCCATACACACGTGATCTCAATCCCATAGAACTAGCTTGGGCCAAGATAAATTTAATAGTGAAATAAATATAATAGGTGACTTATCCTTACGATACGACGCTCCAGAGTAAATCACTTGTGACTGGAATAGATCGGTAGGGTTTTTGAAAATGTAGAAAAGGTGGAAGATGATCAGTGGGAGAAAGACAAAGTAATTGAAAATATCGTTTATGTTTTATAAACTAAATATACCGCATGGACTGAAGATAACATTTAAGTTTCGCTATTTTAAGGGAGTTGTTTGCTTTAATCTAGTGTGAATACACAGTCTAACTTTGCCACTATTATCGTAAGCGCGACTGGGAACACGAGTCCTGCTTCAGATATCGCTCAGTACCTGGAATTGTAACATGCTGACGTGCTGACTCGCTACATTCCTGCCAGGTACAATGAGCAGGTGGACAAACTATACAGACGGTTACGTAACAAAGGTAATTGCGGTCATTCGTACTCTAAAGTCATAGACTTAATAAATACATGTGATTTGAAATCGTTTTGAATATTTCTCTAAACCCATATAGCAACTGCAGGCGTCAGATATAGAAGTCCCTAGGTGCTTCAGTTCGTAATTGAACTACAACAAAAACTAGATGAATTAGACACAGAATCTGTTGTTGTCTAATTAAAACTGCCCTAGAGGAAAAGCTGTTTTTGCAGGTACTTGACTTACTTGATTTAATTTCTGTTATTCCTTTGTAGAACGTGGGGCATGAATAAAGGTCTTGCATCTTCCTCTGACTAGCAAGCCCCTTCACCTCACTCCAGCTCTTACCATTCTTAATCTCTTCCTCTATTCTTCCCCATGTCATTCTGGGTCTTGCTCCTTGGGGATTCCAATCTATCACCTTTTGGAGAGGACCTTCTGCTTTTCCTGAGCGCATGGCCTATGGAGTTCCGGTTTATCTTTTTTATTTGCACCTTTATTTCAACTTGGTTTGTTCGTTTGTTATAATATCCGGTCAACGTATCCCCAGAATTTTCCTCAAACAATTATTTTCAAAAGTTTGTAATTTCTTGTTTATTTGTTCCGTTAGTTTCAAAGCCATACAAGAGTATTGATTTCGCATTTGTTTTGAAGAGACGTAGTTTTGTTCTCCTTGCTATATTTGCGATTTGCAGTCTTTGCAAATATTTACGCCATAAATGACGTTTTATTGGATTGTAAAAATGAATATGAGTCTACCATTCGTTTGAAATTCCATTCTTCCGTTATGCGCCTGCCACGTCATGTGATTCAGGACCAAGTTTCTCTAAATTCCGACTTATTTTAAGTGAAAATTGGAGGTGTGTTTCTTTCGATACATTGCTCATGCACCTTGTAGTTCATTAGCAATTATTTCTAAACAAGTGTATTGTATACATTTCTTTATGTATTCATTTATTTATTTTCGGTTTGTAAGTAAAGAGTAAACATAAATGGTTATTTCGGAATGTTAAAACCTGTACATGAAAACTTATTTCAAACATATTATGTTTGTTAAATAGCTCATGTACTACACTTGCACTGGAAAGTTATAAGAATCACAGCCAAGTACTACTTAGCAAAGCGTTGAGGCGTATTGACCTCGGTGTCGAGCACTACGATCGCTTCTTGTTTATTACAACAGCGAAATAATAGCAACTTCGCGTATAGTCAGTGATAAAACACAAATAGATGATCTCTCGCGTCTGACGCTATATGAGACATTGCTGTCCTGAAGATATGATTGCATCTGAACAGAGTGTACACACATTGTCTCGCCTTGTTTGTGTGATAAGCTTACGTAAACAACTAGGCAGTTTCACACTCTTTCCGATACGCTTCATGGCTTTGCCAAGTAGTGCTTAAAAGTACACAGCAGACTCAATATGCAATATTGAGTTTACACCCATAATAATGCATTCCACAAATGTTCTTGTCTCACTTCATTTCCATCTTCACCATTCAGGATTGCAGGGCTATGCTCGATGGACATGTTTTAAGCAGGGATGTTTCTTCCCAGGCACGGAATCTCTTCCAGAACCTTTTCGTGAGGACCAGGGGTAGCATCGAAGAGACGTCGTTCAGTCTGGAAACGCTAGGGACCCCACTGTCCTGCGCTTGCCACCACCAGATCTATGCACCCTTCTAATTCTATCGCCTCACGCCTTCCTCTCGGATGTATAAGCGCACTAGGCTAGTCTTTGCCGCAGTGCTAAAATCCTCCGTTTCTAATTTCTATCTCTATCGATTTTGATACTTTAAAAAGCATTCTTTCTGGAGCGAAAGTAAAAATTAAAACATAAATAAAATCTTTAATAATACTCTAACCGGTGCTCCTCCTTGACTTAAAATGTTATCGGAAGAAACATGTGTTTGTCGTGGACCAGCTTATGTATGTAAATAATACAAATAAAAACTGGTGCTTCATTAATTATTCAGCCCATGTATTGACATTCTGAAAATAAGAAAGCTTATGAAAAAAAAACAACGCCTATGCACACAACAGTTTTCAAAAAACTGAGTAGTAACCAATATATTGGGATTGCTTTTATTTTCTAACCCCTTAAAACCTCATTTGTTCTCAAAGTGGGACTTAAGGTGTGTTACATATTAACTTTCATAACAATCGATTACGCCATTTTTGCACGAAAAATAAATAACACAAAAACAGGCATACACAGTTTAAAAATGTGTTTTTAGCTTCAAGGTAGTCCATTATAGGTATATCAGTATCAATCGATCGAAAATTATCATGAAAATGTCTACTAAAGTTTTATTGTGTGAGTGTAAACCTCGCGACACCAGTCCATAGCTCAATTATATAACATATTGAATTCCACTACAAACTCCGGCCATATTTCTTAAATATAGTAATAACGTGATGAATGTTGGAAAATTTGTCCAAAATTGTGCCAGAAGAGGAAACTGTGAATAGTAGTTATGATCAAAGAATGCCTATTTTGTTTTTTCCTTCCCAAATTTCGGAAAAAACAAAGAAAGGTTCCTTCGACCCTATAAAAATAATTTAAGCAGTGTACGAGTTCATATACTAGAATCTGCTAGATGCACCATTTTATTTGCGCATTTTATTTTATTGAGTTAAAGTAGATCTCTGGTAACGTGGACGTTATGAAATAAAATTATAAATACATCTGTCAGACACTGGAAAATATTTATGTAATCCCAATGCTGCGCACATGTTGTTATGATGCTCAAACTCATCCATAATACTTGCGTGTTTTTATAACGGTGCCGTAATTATTGCTTAGTAACAATGACGTAACAAATCTATGTGTTTATAATCAATTCCATTCTAATATCTCTTAACCTGCAAAAGTCTAAACTCTTCAATATTGTCTCGCTTCTTCGTTTCTGTTTATTTGAGTTGGCAATGGAAACGTTCTTTGTCTCAAAGACCAACATTTTCCATATAATTGCCTACTATTGTATCGAGTAGGCAATGCAATGTATGTAGGCCAGGGCTGGGCGACTTGCGCGTTACCTTGAGTGAATTTCATCCTTTCACCTGCTGAACATACAGCCATTAGCCAACGTTGTGAGCAATCTGCGCTCTCTGAGCAACAGTTGCCCAGGCCTGATCAGGCATATAAGGTATAAAGATAAGTAACTTAGGGTCGGATCGGGTAGGATCGGATTAGGTTGGGTCAGGTCAGATCGGGTCGGGTCGGGTCGGGTCGGGTCGGGTCGGATCGTGTCCGTTCATTGGTCGCTATGAACTAACAGTTCAAATCTCCATTAGCAAATTAATCAACAAGAGTTACGTACTTATCCGGGTATTAATATACTATGTTGTTTATGTGTGGTTTTCTCTTTTGTTCTTGACTTTTAAGTAAAACAATTTAGGGAAGTATGCTAAAAGCGAGTAACACAGTAAACAACTTCGCAAGCACCAAATCATTTTCGGCTAAAATAGGTATTTCTGATGCAAAGGAAGATTTTATTTTGTGGGTAGGTGTGATGAACAAAATAAAATCATTTTAACCCGTGCATCATACACTATTTTAGACATTCCTGGATATTTATAGATATATTATAGATTATATACAAATGTATGGTACTGTTTTATCTTTCTCGTGGTCGTGATAGTCTTCCCGTTGCGATGTTCATTTGCCTTGCGTACCATCAGTGTTAGCAACATGACTTTTACAAAAGCATAATATTCTACATAAGGGAGGCAGTGGAAATAATAAAACGACGAAAATAACGTAACGAAATTTGCTGCTTGTAAAATTTTAACGGGTTCAGCGCAGTGCATATTCAAATTCAAATGACCCGCCATTTTAAACAGGCATTGTGTCTCAGATTCACGGCCTACTGGAATGATGCGATGGTTATATTCCACCAAAAAAAAAAAAAAAAAAAAAAGTTGGCACTATCGGAATTGGCTTTTGAGCAATACTAGAAATCGTCGGAGTAAAAATTTGCTTACGAAGGGTGCCAGAAAAATACACCACGGGCGCCCTGCACTAAGTATATTCATTGGTGCCTAAACCTAAGGAATGTGCGCTTGTTACACAAATAAGCACTAAGCCAACTCTGTACTGCACATATGCATGTAGTTTACTTTAAGGGACACCCACAAAGCAGTAAAAACTCGCGGGAACCTGGCATTTGCACGCAAGTAGGCCACGACGCACAGCCTTCTGAAAGGTCGTCAGCCCCAACCACAGATTATAGCCTCAACGCACGTGCGTTATTTGTGTACACAGTACACCAGTAGTGCACTGTCCGTTCGTCACGGTTAGGTATTTCGCTGCAAAACATGCACATTAGTTCGTGCTTCCAACCTGGAGAGAATTCCAACAAAGACCTTTCTTACCGACGTATGTTCTTCATGTCAACAATAAGTTTTGCAACTGAATATTTGCTTCAACTTCAGTGTAGCTAATAAACAGCAGAGGAAACACATTAAAACATTAATTTCATTGAATAAAACCGAAAAAGCACAGCAATAAACTTTATAATTATGGCAGACACACGATTTAATGGCGGCTGATAGCTGACCACTATTATAGTAGGCATAGCTTATTGAGGGACCCAAAAAAAAAAACAACCTTCACATTTTCCCGCCATTATAGTGCAGTCTGGTTATATTTGGTGATATTCCATCCGTTAGGTTGCATTAGTGTCGCCAACTGTTGGTAACATAACCATTGTATAGCTATGGCTATAGCTGGTGTTATTGTGTCTGTTATGTTACCACAGAAGCCCTTGTTTATGAACGCGTTGCAGAGAGACCAACTGATGGCTTTTAAAACAAGATTCTGTTTTGACGCCGTATTAATTAATTAATCTGTGCACGTAATGCTCGTGTTTGCGAGATTCTGTCTTCAATCCAAGTTGGATGCGTAATTCCATAAGAATGTAAGAAGATAACAGTTTGTTACTTGTAAAATGCGTAGAGTAACTTACTTCTGACATTGTTTCGGTAGTAATTATGGAACATCACAGACGGTTACTAAATAATTAATCGCTTAAAAGATGTGAAGGAATACTCCGAGCTGTTCTTTCAGATGTGAGGTAAGTTGACAACGTTGCTTTGAGGTTGGTCAGGGAATTGACCTGGTTTGTGGATGTAAACAGGTTGGACACTTTCGCTTTCGGGTAATATTTTGGGAGCTAACGCTTGTGATTGGCCTACAGTCGCACAGTAAACACGGAAGCACAAGGTAGGGTATCAGTTTGTTTTCAAAACGGACCGTTACGGTGTTTTTTATGTACTGAGCTAGGGAAAGTGACCACCCACACAATCTGCAGTTTTGCCAGCTTGTTTTCGACAAAACTAAAATATTCCCGTAGGAAACGGTCAGATATAAAAACGTAAGATACAAAATGTGCTCCAAAACAACTGGTTCAAATTAATGTAATGACTTCCTTTCCATTTAGTTTCCACTTTGGCCTCTTTGATTCTAGGCATACTGTAGTTGGGCAAATTTATACCACTTCTGGATACGCTGTTTTAAGCCATGTTCACTTTTAGGAACTGGTTGCAATTTGGCGTCTTGGATTGTAGTGTTTGGATAACTTGACAAATTTATGACACTGCTGCTGAACTTAAGCAGCATTGTTCACATGTTTGTTTAAATAAAAAAAAAAAAAAAAAAAAAAAAAAAAAAGGAAAATATAAAATATGCAGTAAACTTTCACCACAGAGAAGGGTAGAATGTGAATCTGGAAAGTCGACAAGTGCCCTAATTATTTTCAGATAGTTTGCCAAACTCTATGCCATCTTCAGAGCCGGTAGAAGAAGCTGGATGCTGTCAGCCGAGTGTTTTTGTGAAACACACAGTTGGAATGCCCTAACATTGCACTTTAAGACCTATCAGGATGCATTGATTGTAATCGTCACGCGATGATATTGTGACAAACGCCAAAGTCCAATTCCTTTTTTTGTCACTGTATTTGTCTTCTAAAACGGAAGCACAAAAACTGAATCTGTTTTATCATTAACACAATCTATAATTCGTCGTGAACTTGCAGTTTACAGCTGTTTGCCCTTTCGTAACCTAAACACTACTTCATTGACTTTCATTTCTACTCTATCTCACAAACTGCTTCCGTCGGTACATTCACTAAAATTGCTTCACACAAGAGACAACTCCGACGTGACTGTTCAATGTCTACAACTGTCTCTGACGATTTTTCATACTCTAAACGCTCTCTGCACACACTCACTTAAAACTAACAGCTAACAGCTGTCTCCTTCAACACTTAACGACAATGAAGAACTAAAAACTCGCTGGTCTCGTCTCGACTCGCTTATATAGGCGAGAAGTAGCTCAGATTTTTCTCGAAATTCAATTATTCTCTACACCTCTCATAAGCAAGCCAGTAGTTGAAGCTGCGCAAACAACCTTGAAACACTGTTCTACCACACTCATAGTCGTTCTTGTTCTGACTACTTCATTGTCATGTATTTACTAGTGGTGTGAGGTAGCTTGACTTCCAGCGTCTTTCAGAAGCACGGTCGCCCGGCGTCGCAGTATTTTGAACACACAGATCCTAGGTGAGGCCCTACATATCGATCGATTGCACTATTTGGTTGCATTACGTTAATAACTATGAAATTCTTTTGCAATTGTATCAGAACATGCTCCTCAATTACCGGAATACCCGTGCCGGGTGTACGGTTTACCTGATGTGGAAGTTCCGGGAGTCAGGACACCGCTTCGTCCTACGCTCCACAGGAAATATTGGCCTAACGTCATCCAACGGCTCTAATCAGGGTTGCCAATCTTTAAAAGTAAAATTATCGTACCAGCCTCTCAAAATTATAGATTGGATTCAAAATTATTGTACAACATAAACTAAATGCTACAACAATAAAAATATCAACATAACACTTATGAAAATGTAATAGTATTGATGTTTATGGTATCCACGTACAACATTGATGACCCCAATCAGTATTACAACTTTAGCCCTTGTGTTTCTCGCACTATTCATCTGAAAGTTCATCATCTTCCTCAACTGTTGCAGCATTATACAAATTTGTTGTTGAGATAAACTTTAGCATCTTCTCGGTGACTTACAGATTTTCGGACCCACCCATCATCAGCTGAGACGATAGAATAAGTCCATTTACCGTATCTAACGTCAGTCTGTTTCTAATTATGGTTTTTATTAAACCCAGTTACTTTCACAAGAAGCGTTTCTGTGGGGCAACGAAATTACTGATAATGTTCTTTGAAATCAGCATTTCCACCAAGGTGACACATTGTGTTTAACAGCACTACAGGAACTGCCGGCATGTTCTTTATTTTACACGGAATATCACTTACTTCGAGTTTTCTCCATTTATCATCAATTTTCTGAACAGCGCCTTCTTCATTGAGATTACCAGATCTGGACACACTGGCAATAAGGGGATAAAGGGTGGGAGGCTTAGTAGGATATGGAATGGTTGCCTTAGAGTGGTGGAGACAGGCCATGAGGACAAAAGTGGTGTCGCTATTTATAATAATTTCATTTAGCTGGTGTGACAAACCAGTGAAAATTATATTTCGCAGGCATTGAACTATCATACATTCAAATTATCGAACACCCCATTATTATCGTACGGGTTTGTCAACCCTGACTCCAATATACATACTTCAGAAATGTTGTAGGACATGGCCAGGAATAGTTTGAAGGTATATGTTACCTGTTTTAACTCTGGCAACTTGAGTTTTCGTTCTGTATGCTCTCTTTGCACCTCTTTACGATTTTTGTAGTACAAAGATTTAATTTTTAATGAAAGCATTTGCACATAAATAGCAGTTTGCTACGTTAATTACCAGAATGTCGCTGTAAGTAAGGAAGTTCCTTTTAAGAAATTTGAAAATCGTAAGAGGCAATTGTCATGTATATGAGTATCCCTGCGTGCGCGTATTATGTATGCAAGATGCACAGGTGCATGTATTATATTTGCAAGCATGCACGCGTGTGTATTATGTATGCAATTATGCATTTATGAATTATAGATGCAAGATGCATAGGTGCGTGTATTATCTATGCAAGAAGCACAGGTGCATGTATTGCCTATGCAAGTATCCATGCATGCATGTATTGTATATGCAAGTTTGCATGCGTTATGGAAGTAAGTATGCGCGTAAAAAATTATTTTGTTGTTTCATGACGCTGTCAATTGCCAGGATCACATCAGTGTCGCCAGTGTGCCGGAATTTTGTCCCGTAGGAGTTCTTTACATGCCAGTAAATCTACTGAAATGGAGCCGTCGGTTTTAAGCACACTTAAAAACCATCGGTCTGGGCCGGGTTTGAACCCGCGATCTTAGGAACAGTAGAGTATATATGCGTGTATGTACGAGCATCATGTAAGCAAGTTTGCATGCGTACATGTATTATGTATGCATGCATGTACTATTCATGCGTGTGAACGTGCGCGCTTTTGCATGTATCTGAGAAGGAACGGAAAGAACAAAAAACCCCGTTTGAGAGGTACAATTGTAACTGAAAAACTCGATGCCACAGCTGGGATCTAAACCACAGACCCTCCACTTACCAGGCAGGTGCTCTAACCCCGTTGTTTCTCATGTGTTGTAAATATTTACTTCTCAATTTCCAAAACGCACAACACCGATCGCTATCTGTCTGAGTAATCGGAGAATTCCCCAGCCATAGCCTTACACGAAAAGAGAAGTATGCCAAATAGAGATGGCCGTGACCCAAGAGGCGCGTGTAAGTGCTACGTGCTCATACGCACGCGCAGCTGCCGCGTTAGATACACGACTTAACCTTACGCAATTAGTTGTTTCATTGATTTCTATTTCCGTACACCTGGGCTGTTCGCGGCCGATGTGATATGGCTGTCATGGAATACTAAATGTAGGGTTACCAGATGTCCGGGAATTCCCAAACATGCCCTACATTTCAACCATTAGTCCAGCGTTCGGGGGGGATTTTTGAAGTCTACATTTTCAAACCAGTGATCGTCAGAAAATTAACTGGCAACTGCGACAGTAGAAATGAATAATTGGTTATTAGGCACACTGCAACTCGCTATGGGAACATGGCTAAACCGGCTACAGTCAAAGAGTAGCAATGAGCCAGAAATTTGCAACGCAACATTTGCACTCCCAAGGCAAAAGTTTGGTATTCTGTGGAGGCAAAGCAATACAATGCTAATGTTGAAAGAGTACTTTCACTAAAAAGAGCACAGTGGACAGATGGAAGGGATAGATTATCTATTGATTCAGTGAGAAGTATTTTAGTGAAGTGCTGCTTTAAAAACTTCAGTTTTGTGGAATTTCTTAATTATATTTCAAACAGGCTAGATGTTTTGGACAATATTACTTCTTCAGACTGTTCATGATCACATTTAACGCTGTGTGTTTCAGGATTTTAGGAAAATATAAGTGTATATGCCTATGGGTATGTAGCGTAGTTGGTAGCGCGCTTGCCTCTGGCGCCGAAGGACCCGGGTTCGATCCCCGGTACCAGCATGGGGATTTTATCTCCTCTGGGAGGTCTGGCACGCGGTGCACTCGGCCTCATTAGGTCTCACGGGGACCAATTGAGGAGCTACTTGATGGAGAAGTAGCGGCCCCAGGCCGCATAAGTGGTATAAGTGGCCGAGAGGGCTCGGGGCGCTGACCACGTCCCACTCTCCAGTACTGCACCCCACCAATGACGCCTTTAGTGGGCAGAGGTTGGGGACGCAGCGGATGGGCGGCAAGCTTTGGCCCTTCATGGGCTGTTGCGCTAGGGTTTAGCTTTTTAGTTTTATACCTATGGGTATATATAAATATAGCATTTAAATTATAAATTTACGTTACTTTTGAATTGAGCGATGATGTCCTATATTTTTTACCATTGTGTCCTACATTTTTATCAAATGTCCTACATTTTTTACCGTAGTGCACTACATTTCGATAAAATAATCTGGTAACCTTAACTAAATGGAGGTGTAGATTGTGGTACTTCCCCTTGAAACCGTCTCAAAAGTATTTCGTAATTTTTCAAAACCGGAAATATGACAAAGTCTGAGGGTATCAAGAAGAAGGTTGTCACCTCTATAATTAGAAATTCCTGAACGAAGAGTGTCAAATTGAAGACTTATAAGTAGGGCACGGATAATTATGTGATTACGCGTTTTTTCTTAGTATCATTAAGATAACAAATTTGTGATATGTTGCAGTTTTATGACAAGGAAAGCCTAAAAATGTAAATATGAACATACATATATTTACATATTTTGCTCTTATGTACATATTATCATAAATTTTCTTAAGCACATATTTTACATATTTATTAATATTTCATTGCTTAGTTGGAATTTTATTCACTTTTAAATATGTGCTAGAAGCGTGAGACAGTAAAAAATGCTCTGTGTTGAATCTCATGTCCGTTTGCACGTTCCTCTGTCACATGGCGCGCACCATGCCACTGCATGCCCAGTCACGCCATCTCAACAATACGCCAATTAGTGTGTATAGGCTGAACAGTAACCTTGTCTTGTGTCACCTCAGCATGTAACTTCAAGTTAAATATTGTGTTAAAACATGCCGAAGGAGAAAACCTCGCTGTGTGTAAAGCTGAAGCATTATACAGAAGAATTCAACAATTTTCACACAGATGGAAAGCTACTTTTTTCCAGGTTTGTGAGAATAACGTGCCTTGTTATTCAAGTGCTGCAACAATTATCCACATGTCACGTCATCGGGCTCGTGCTTCGTGGACCAAGTCTCAAAAGCAACTGTTGGTCACTGAACCTCAAGCTCAGAAACATCGAGGACCTCATAAATCTCAGTTTGCAAGTAATCTGTGCCGTGCTATGGTTTGTGTTGATATCCCTATCTGGAAATTAAAAAATCCAGTGCACTGTGCGTTTGTTGAAAAATACACAAGCCAGGCGAATCTACAATCAGAAACAACTATGTACCTGACTTATGTGTGGAAACAATGAACTCAGTTCGTCTGGAAACCGGCGAGGATGACGAGACAACTGATGTTCAGGGAAGACATTCAAAATGTGACAGTAGGCGTGCTGAGAGATAATGAAACGAGTCAGCTTTTGTTGATAACTTGTGAGGTGTTACCAAAATACAACCATCAAAACATTGCCAAATTATTTAACGATGCAATGTGACTTTTGTGGCCTGATGGGGTGAAACACAGCAATGTCTTCCTTCTAGTGACGGATCAACACCATACATGTGCAAAGCTGCCACAGTTTTGGAAGTTTTATATCCTAAAATGTTACATCTCATATTCCTTCTGCATACACTCCATCCCACATCAGAACTGGTTCGATCTAAATTGCCTAATGTTGATGCACTGATTTCAAATACAATGAAAGTATTTTTACGAGATGGGGAAGCTGGATCGATGCTGTGGGCGAAGAATTTTGACTCTGTGAAACAAGTACTCCAGCATTTTGATTCCCAAGATGTAGTTTCTGTAAAAAGAGCAAAGCAGTCATTTATTGATACGAAGCTTGAAAATGATATTGCCCAGATTCAGATTAATTTTTCGCATTTATCCGCTGCTATTAAATCTTTGTAGACATCTGCTATGAAACTCTCGGACAGCCTTGATGTTGGCCATTCTGTAGTCTCTTCTCTGTAAAGTTTGTAAGGGCCAGTCGGAGCTGTAGTGAAAGATAAGCTCGCTTCTTGAATCCAGCAGAAAACCCCAACAATCAAGACAACCAGTGCTATTAATAGAGTACTAAATGAAGGTGGTACCGATGTCTTTGAAATTGAGTACACCCCAGATTTATGCAAGTTCAAATATGCACTCATTGCTTTATGCGAAGTTGAACAATCATTTATTTACCATAAAGTCATCTTATGTCGAAAATATTTTTGTTTTTTCTCCTGTACCCCACCGAGTTTTCTTAAACAGACAATACAACTATTTATACTGGGATATATCAGTTCCATGTTTTATATTTAGAATAGTCCTCAATACCGAATAATTTGCTGGGGATTTCATTCTTTTTTACTTTTCTTCAAAGTAAACTTTGAAGTTACATTTTTTCTTGCTGGCAAACCATGAACTTGTCATACAATTTTTCATACATTCTCTTTGATTTTCCAGGAAGAAAGTTCTTACTTACATTCCTCACCTCCTCCAGAATAGCGGGAAGTATGGAACTAAATTCAACTTTTACAAATAATATAGCTAATTTAATAATATAGCTATCTCAATCTTTTAAAATCAATATCTGCGACCTTAATCGATATTCACTTGTTATCGAAGCGCATCTAAAAACGTATCGAGAAATTGATTTATCACATTTTTATTTTCTTTCGTATGCATCTAAATACTAAACATTTATTGTATATCTCGGAATGTCACAGAAATGTTTCACTCCACAAAAAAATGCATTTGACATTAACTGTGTGTTTTTACGATATCTACATTATTTGTGAAGAAAGATTTTCTCTATCTCACGTGTTTACCAGTTATGCAAAAGTCATTCTGAATGAAGAGGACTCTAAGGTCATCCTCAGAAAATTCAGATACAAACATTTCATTTACGTGAAAACATCTTAAACATATCTCATTTTAAACCCAAATCGCATTTTTGAGAAAATCAAACCTTTCGAAAAATGTTCCATGCTATGGGTAGCCTGGAGTGGGTAGATTTTCTTGAAAATGTTCGAGTCGCATCCCTGGAGGATGCAGAACTTAAATACCCAGTTTGGTGTTTCACCAACATTTCATATTTGAGTTTACACACACACGCACACAGAGACCTTTTTCTAAAAATGCTTCTTTTGAATTGAGGGAGTTTTAAAACATTATTTCCGGAGAAATATCCATATCGAATTTTTAGATGGAATACAGTACTAGCTCTACTTACTATACTCGTACGTAGCAGCGAAAGTAAAAACGGTATGGTTCATGAAGAAGTACTTCAATGGGCAGGTAACAAATACACTTCATTGGTCATCAGTAGGGCTACGATTTAATTGTCCTATAAAATGTTAAAAATGCACCTTAAAAATGCAATTAAGACCTAAAAGGTTGAAAAATCCCTATAAAATGTTTAAAATGCCCTTAAACCTGAACACTTTCAATATTAGGTCAAGGAACATTTAAAATTACACAGTGTAAAGTAATGCAATTAAACAAAGAACAAGTTTAACTCATGCAGTTACAGAAAAGGACATTCTATAAGCAATTGATTTATTTTGCGGGTAAATATTAAGTTATTCAGTCCTGAACTGCAATGCACAACAAACACCATTTGCAGATTTTCAAAGGAAAATGACTGCCGATTGTCTGCTAACAAAACCTTGTACATTGAGAAGCTCTTTTCCACTTGCACTGATACTAAACTATATTACTTACTCCCAAGTCGTCTAGTAATTCTACAACAGAAACCGACTGTGCATCTGCAATTGAAGACAATGTAGCAAACCTTTTATTTTTATTCAAAATGAGTATTAATTTGTTCGCTACAACCTTCCCCATATTTCCATTCATATTTTCTAAGTTACTTGCCACTCTTTTCACTAAGTCTCTCTGCTGCACCAAGTTACCTCCGATTTTTCTAAACAAGTTATGGCGCCAGGTGGGAATCCAAAATTTGACTTTATGTGCAAAAGTTTACCTGCAAGTTCTCCGTCTGGAAGACGTTCCAGAGCAACTTTGGTAGAGGCCGTCTGCTACTTAAGTGCAACTTACAACTTATGGCTGGGCAAGTTCATTCATTGTCAATCTATAGAAGAGGATGAAAAGTGTCTTTGCCTAGTTTCTTGAAGCTTATGTGTAATTTCAATCTGGCATCGCTAAGAACCAAGCAAAGTAGTTTAATAAGAAATGAAATGCAAAGAGTGGAAATGTTCCTTTGGTCTTGGAAATAAAAAAGGGTAAAATGTACCTAAGTTGTATTTTAAAATGCATAAATATGCAATAAAATAGCCTGAAATATATAAAAATGCACAATAATGCCCCCCAAAAAACTAAAAATGTCGTATACTACAAAATTAGCGAAAAATACAACAAATGTCCTAACAAATCTGGTCAGTTTAACTTCTTTTACTCTGAAACAGATTTATGTTTAACTCCCAATTATTTTAGGAATCTTGCTTCCTAAATGTGTTGATTTTATGCGTCCTTGTGAGTTTCCGAGACACTTTTTCATGTTCTGTCGGAGAGAGACACATGAAGCTTGCGAAGTTTGCTACCACGTTTATTCATATTGCTATTCATATTCCTCTCCTTATAATTCTCATTTTATTATAACATAAATACAAATATGCATATTTGTCACTCTGTTAACATAAAGTAGGCAGCACCACAAATTTTAATTTACACATTTCCAAAAGAACCGGTGTTTTATATTTAATATGTAGACTCAGGGGTCTCCGTCTAGGGGATATGTGAATGGCGACCACAAGGTACCCAAGCTGAGCAGAACATTACTTCCACTTACTGGTGTTTTGCTCCTCACTGTAACTTTTCTATCTGACCTTACATTGGTCAACTCTTGTTCTCTTCCGACCCCGATGCTATTAGGGTTCCCCTAACATGCTGACCTGTCATGGCATGTAATACGTCCTCTGATTGGTGATCAGAGGATATGGTCGGTGAATTTATTTTGATAATTCTCCCGATCAGGTCGGTGAGACCCGTAAACCAACGACAGGTGTGGTCCTCCAGACATTCTGGGGGTTGTGAGAGAGCGATGTGACCGCCAAAACATAAAAATATGGTGCTCTCTAAAAAGCGTTTACTATTACTGCTATTGCTCTCTTCAATATCATCCGTGAAAAATATTGGAGAGCAAGAGGATTAATGACTTCATTGTCAGAAATCCAGCATTAGCTAACAACATATTTAACTCGTTTATAAATTAGACTTGCATAAATACAGATGCAAAGTCATCAAAATCCTGGCCCTAGCCACCAGGTCCCATTGTGCAATAGACCGTTCAGAATGAAAATTAAACACAGGAGCTTTGTGCTACGCCAGTGCATCACGGAAACACAAGAATAACAGTTGAATTATACGTAAAGAGAAGTTTGCAAGCCCCAAGGTTTTATGCTTGCGTCACTACCAAATACAAGGAAACACCCAAGCAGAAAGATATGAAAGGTAGATCATGCATTGATGCTATCTTCATTGTAAAACAGATTTTAGGAAAAAAAAAAAGAACAGAATATAATTTAAGAAATTGTCTACTATTTATAGCTATGGCGAATAGTAGACGGATATAAGATCCTTATGAATTTGATCAATGCAATTAGGTCAGCATATTGCAACACCAAGATAATAATGGAAAACAAAAGCTTGACGTTAATATGGGAATGAGACAAGGCTGTGACTTATCTGTGCATAAAATAATAGAAGGAGAACGAAATGTAAATCAAGAGGAATCACATTAAATAATACCAACTTTGATACAGTTGTATTTGCAGATGATTACTTATTGCCAGAGACTGAAGTAGACAGAGACAGAAATCAGTATTTAATTTGAATAAAATAATACAAGAATATACTAAAACAAAAGAATAATTTCCTATGATAGGAAAAATAGAAACAATTTCGGGTAAAGGTCGTAATAGGAGCACAAATAATTGAGAAGGTGTCTACCTTTAAACATTTGGGATCAAATATATCAGTAAATGATAGAACGGTACAAAATCAAGAAAATATTAAAGCATATAATAAAATAAATGGGCGTATAAAAACACATTTCTGCAGGATATATGAGGATCTTAAATTAAGATTATATAGAATACTATCCAAACTCTCGTTAAAATACGCATGTGAGGCTTGTGTAATCAAAACGAAGGGAAAATCAAGACTGGAGGCGTTCAAATGATATATAAGGTCATTAATGGGTAGTACTGAAAAGATCGACTTGTGGAAGAAAGCATTGTGGAAGAAATTAAAAGATATCAGAACAAGTGGAGCGATCACATAAATATAAACACTGCGTTTATATATAGTTAATTGCAAAGTCACGTGAAAACAGCACAGGCCAAGGCAACAAAATATTGGTTGTGTATGTAACTATCTATCCTCTGCAGTCCAACGTAATATCTCTATTGCTCTCTGTGAACACGTTCCAACATTCCAGAGTGAGTGAAAACCACAAGTTAGTGTATCGACCGTTACTTCACAGCAGTTAGCAATGTGACCTTAGCAAGGTTAGTTGAACTAGTTCAGTGGCGTGTCGTTCATATACTAACTATGCTATAATAACACTTGCGGAAAGTGGCGTGTTAATAAATGTATTACACATGATTTACAGGGCAAGTTTCCGAATAACCTTCTTGAGTGTTAGCATGTTAGATGCAAATTCAACTTCTTTGAGACCTCTAAACAATTAGGTTATCCTCTTTAATAATGCTTATAAATGTCACTATGAACTGAATTAAAAGCTAGACCTGATTCTCCTCGATGCAAAAAAGAAAGAAAGAAAACAAGGTTGTTTTTGGGTAAAACTTTCCTGAAAAAACAGCGAATTTTTAACTGATCTCTTTAATTTTCATAGAAAACGTTCTTATAACTAGCCCGGGGATGTCCAACCTAGTTTGTTTGGAGACGCTTACGTAATGAGCAGTTGTACCCCACTCCACTCCTTCAGTCGGACGGACAGACAGTCAGTATCCAGTGATGGCCACAATCAGGAGATTCCACGGCCGTTTCAAAGTGATACCTTCAATTTTCCGAGAATGTTCTCAGAAGACCTCTTCATTCAGGGTGATTTTTGCATAAATGGTAAATAGTAAGAGACAGACAAAGCTTACTAAATAAAAATGTTGATCTCGTTAAAACACAGAGATTATGTCAAATAGGTAATTCGTTTTTATTTTGAGAGAACAATTTCCGAGATATTCTTTATTTGAATTTGCTAATGCTTAATCTTTTTTTTTTTTTTCAAATAGGAATGTTATTGTTTTTTACCTCTTGGCCTTGCAAAGAGAACGGAATTTCAAAGGCATCGCATAGTAGCCAGCTCTTAAAACATTTCACTATCGCTTAAAGCCAACTGTATCCCCATATTCCCCTTGCACCTACTAGAAAATTCGCAGTGAGGTAATTTCTGAAAATGTTTATTTCGATTAAAATGTAGTACATAGAGAAAAAAGCATTTGCATCAATAGTGTGCATAAGAGTGAACACAGCTCTAAATATATTTGCGAACTGAGTTCATCCATGTAGAACTATATGAAAAGCTGTATCGCAATATGTTACGCGACGATCACTTGGTGTATCTTCTAAGGCTATGCACTTCGACTTTGTCGCCAAATATTGATAGATTTCTTAAACGTAACCAGTAACAAAGAAGTCACTATTTAGCAGATGTTTGTCGCATAAGATTTCAAAGTGCTTTCGTAAATTAAACACAACTGGCCATTGCAACACAATGGTAAGAGTGATAAAGTCAGCGTATAGTGGAAGGAGGTAGAAACAACCGCCCCTCTTTGGCAAACTTTGGACTTCGTTGGCCTATCCTATAATATAATGTGACATAAATAATACAATATATGTACCAGACTAATTAAAATGCCAAAAACAATTATTTGCTTAGAATTTAGCTAAAGAATTTAATACAAATTCTTAGAATTTACAAAGCATTAGTAATCATTTCAAAGTAGCTCATAAAATGAATACATTTTTATTTGACACAGAAAGTACAACAAAGAAATCACATTTCACAGTAAGGAGTTTTATTTTAGGTAAATGATTTAAGTGGCTACACAGTATTTGAAACCTAACGTTAACTTTTGCAAAAAGTTGTATATGAAACCCAAAAACGCTTTAGAAGGCCGAAAAACAGAGTTTTTGGAAACACCCGTTTTATCACACCAATTAGAGCTGATAGAACGAACTACTTCTGTGCTTTGAACCTCTTATTGTTGCTGCAAGATTTAGAAAGGGTTCAAACGATATGCCGCTTGAAAGAAGTGATAAAAGCGCGGCCGTTCTTTCCTGGCGATGCAGATTTATGAGCATTATTTTGGCTGCAAATGTTATTTCATGCAACTAAGACAGACCCGCTTCTAACAAAGAAGCGACAAGACTCTTGGCTTGCTGAAAACTTCATTTTTAGCATCTTACAAAGCAGCAATATATCGTTTGCACTTTGTCTAAAGTTTGCGAAAAGTGTACACCAGTTTTCCATTAAGTACTTAAAGACAGTGATATTGAACGTTCCTTTTCCCCTCCGCGTACACCCAAAGACAATTTTCCATTTCAGCCTGTACCCCTAGGTGTAGACCCTGGAATTGTACTTATTTCAGATTATATATAATACTAACTGAAATATCCTTCGTTGCCCGTGGTTTGATGCCTTTATCCCAACAAATTTTACACTTAGGTTGCCCTTGCCCAATAGCCTCGTGTTTCCTTGCACACATTTAAAAATGTTACTAAATACGCTTAAACAAATGGTTAATTAAAACTCTTGGGGTATCATGAAGAACACTAAATAAATAAAAAAATAAATAAAACACCAGGAACAAGAATGCAAAAGAACTGTCGAATAACCCCAAGTGCTACAGGAAGAAAAGCAAGCAGATAAAGCTGTGTAATGTAACACGTTGCATTTTTATTTCAATCATACCAAAAATTGTACGAATTCTTTGTAGAAGAAGTAGATAGACGTACATAGGTATTTTTAGACGTGGCGAATGGCTGGAAGTTTCACAGTGGTTTACTGTTGAGTTCGCTGTTGTATTATAAGACTATAAGGGGCAGGTTAGTATCACGCCAACTTCCGTGTGGTAAACATGGGACACAAAACGTCATTAAGCACAGTAGCCGCTCGGATTATCATCTGCAAGATCTCGTTTATTTCAAGGAAGAAAACAGAGACATTAACCCCGCCACCAATTGGTACGACTTCACACGTGCAGATCCTAGTAGGGTCATTCGCCACGTCTAAAATAATACCTATACATAAAACGCTGATCAGACCCATACTTAAGCTCATATTTCGCAAATGATTAATACTACAAAAATTGTATTTGTAACAAATTGTTTTAAGAATATCTACTTTTTCTCTTATCTCATTTGTAAAGGTCTCTTTAATTTCTGTGCTTTAGAAACGACTAGCTCGTTGATTGTAGGTTCTTGTTGATTTTCATTAGGAAACATGACCCCGCGGGAAGTAGGGCATTATTCTGATTCCTCCGCCTCAGTTACGAATTGAACTCGAGACTTCCAGACTGAGAAGCCAGCACTATGACCACGCAACTACAGGGACAGCTACATTAAATTTTCGTCTATCTCTTATGGTTATATCAAAGCATACAAAATGCATTTCGAATGAAGGGGACTTCATCGGCTATTCGCAGTAAACCCAAGCTATACACTTTATTCGTAAGCAAATCCATATATTCAAGACACACAGAGAGAGCCAATGAACTAAGAACTGAGTGCGCGGGCTTCTTTTATTCACTGGGCGTATGGATTCCGCGCTACTGCTGCAACTATGGTCACGCTGCTCTGCTCTGGTTCTGCAGTATTAAGTGAAAATATACAGGACAAATCCACACATCAGGGAAGAATTACAAATATCCGATAGGAAACTGCCAGCATTTCTCAATGTAAACTACAAGAATATTGGATAGTTTTCCTAAAGAGGTGCCAAAAATGTATATGCAACGACAGTGGTCAGTTTGAACGCCACCTTCATGAAGTTGGTAAGTAAATTCTTTAAAAGTAGTTTTAAAATATATTGTAATGTTTCATCTGCGCCATTCTATAATAGTCGCAGACGGTTTTACCGATGATGTGAACAAGAAAAACACCGCGCATCCGGTTCTTGTTCATTGGCTCTTTTGCTGTTACTCTAATAAAATTATGTAGTCGTTTTAAGTAAGTCTTAGCTAACGAAACATCTTCCAAAACTGTCACATTGGTTTCAGGAATGGGATCTGCCAAACTGTCATTTTTGTAACATTGGTTTCAGGAGTGAGATCTGTCAAACTGCCATTTTTGTAACATTGGTGTCAGGAGTGAGATCTGTCAAACTGTCATTTTTGTAACATTGGTGTCAGGAGTGAGATCTGTCAAACTGCCATTTTTGTAACATTGGTGTCAGGAGTGAGATCTGCCAAACTGTCATTTATGTCACATTGGTTTCAGGAGTGAGATCTACCAAACTGTCATTTTTGTCACATTGGTTTCAGGAGTGGAATCTGCCATACTGTCATTTTTGTCACATTGGTTACAGGAGTGAGATCTGCGAAAATGTTATTTTTGTCACATTGGTTTCAGGAGTGGGATCTGCCATACTGTCATTTTTGTAACATTGGTTTCAGGAGTGAGATCTGTCAAACTGCCATTTTTGTAACATTGGTTTCAGGAGTGAGATCTGTCAAACTGCCATTTTTGTCACATTGGTTTCAGGAGTGGGATCTGCCAAACTGTCATTTTTGTCACATTGGTTTCAGGAATGGGATCTGCCAAACTGTCATTTTTGTAACATTGGTTTCAGGAGTGAGATCTGTCAAACTGCCATTTTTGTCACATTGGTTTCAGGAGTGGGATCTGCCATACTGTCATTTTTGTCACATTGGTTTCAGGAGTGAGATCTACCAAACTGCCATTTTTGTCACATTGGTTTCAGGAGTGGGATCTGCCATACTGTCATTTTTGTCACATTGGTTTCAGGAGTGAGATCTGCCAAACTGTCATTTTTGTCACATTGGTTTCAGGAGTGGGATCTGCCAAACTGTCATTTTTGTCACATTGGTTTCAGAAGTGGGATCTGCCAAACTGTCATTTTTGTCACATTGGTTTCAGGAGTGGGATCTGCCAAACTGTCATTTTTGTCACATTGGTTTCAGGAGTGAGATCTGCCATACTGTCATTTTTGTCACATTGGTTTCAGGAGTGGCATCTGCCATACTGTCATTTTTGTCACATTGGTTTCAGGAGTGGGATCTGCCATACTTTCATTTTTGTCACATTGGTTTCAGGAGTGAGATCTGCCAAACTGTCATTTATGTCACATTGGTTTCAGGAGTGAGATCTACCAAACTGCCATTTTTGTCACATTGGTTTCAGGAGTGGGATCTGCCAAACTGTCATTTTTGTCACATTGGTTTCAGGAGTGAGATCTACCAAACTGCCATTTTTGTCACATTGGTTTCAGGAGTGAGATCTGCCAAACTGTCATTTTTGTCACATTGGTTTCAGGAGTGGGATCTGCCAAACTGTCATTTTTGTTACATTGGTTTCAGGAGTGGGATCTGCCAAACTGTCATTTTTGTCACATTGGTTTCAGGAGTGGGATCTGCCATACTGTCATTTTTGTCACATTGGTTTCAGGAGTGAGATCTGCCAAACTGTCATTTATGTCACATTGGTTTCAGGAGTGAGATCTACCAAACTGCCATTTTTGTCACATTGGTTTCAGGAGTGGGATCTGCCAAACTGTCATTTTTGTCACATTGGTTTCAGGAGTGAGATCTGCCAAACTGTCATTTTTGTCACATTGGTTTCAGGAGTGAGATCTGCCAAACTGTCATTTTTGTAACATTGGTTTCAGGAGTGGGATCTGCCAAACTGTCATTTTTGTCACATTGGTTTCAGGAGTGAGATCTGCCAAACTGTCATTTTTGTAACATTGGTTTCAGGAGTGGGATCTGCCAAACTGTCATTTTTGTCACATTGGTTTCAGGAGTGAGATCTGCCAAACTGTCATTTTTGTAACATTGGTTTCAGGAGTGAGATCTGCCAAACTGTCATTTTTGTAACATTGGTTTCAGGAGTGAGATCTGCCAAACTGTCATTTTTGTCACATTGGTTTCAGGAGTGGGATCTGCCAAACTGTCATTTTTGTCACATTGGTTTCAGGAGTGAGATCTGCCAAACTGTCATTTTTGTCACATTGGTTTCAGGGGTGAGATCTGCCAAACTGTCATTTTTGTCACATTGGTTTCAGTAGTGAGATCTGCAAAACTGTCATTTTTGTCACATTGGTTTCAGGAATGGGATCTGCCAAACTGTTATTTTTGTCACATTGGTTTCAGGAGTGAGATCTGCCAAACTGTCATTTTTGTCACATTGGTATCAGGAGTGGGATTTGTCAAATTGTTAATTGATAGAATATGTACCGGCGTACTTTACTTTAAATGGGGTAGGAGTACTTTTTGAACATAATATGGGTAAATGCTAGATACATAGAATTTGAGGGAAACATGTGTCAATCACACATTAAAAATGTAAATTTCAATAATTAATAACCATCCAGAATAGACAACTTTTCAGCAGTGAAAGTTAATTTTACAACCGTTTCGGTGTATGAATACAAATTATATGCGTGGCATTTGCATTCGAATTAATGACCTGATAGGAGCTAGTTATGTGGAAAATTTCAGCTGCACAACAAACAATAGTGGCTATTCCCATAATGGAAGCATCCCACAGGTATTGTTGAGGTGACCTTGGTGTTGATATCTGTTTCTGACTGGCGCCCGCGCAGCACACACCCACGCAGTCTACCTTTAGATAATATCCACGTGGGGAAACACATGCTCCGTCTAACGGAGATTACGTGCATGGCCGGAGATCTCATGGATGGATGAACAACGGGTGGAACCTAAAATAGATCCTTGCACGTAGGCCGCAAAGGCGCAGTGTGCCCCATAGTTTTAGACTTACTGGGAAATATGTTACATGTTCCATTCATGACTTTCCCATTTCCTCGTCTACAAATACGAGTAATCCTTACGAAAGAGATTCTTCTACTTGTTAAATTTTTATTGTTTCCTTCAACTTCTATAGTTATACCGGGGTAGAGGTGGAGTATTTCCGGAGGGGATTCCCCACTGACCTAACTGTTGAGCCTATTGTATGTCAGACCTCTGGAGGGAGGGATGAAGTGAGAACGCTCTAGAGCGTATAGAACCCGCTCAAGTAGCGCGAGACAGCGTGAGGGTCCCTAACGTGTGCTGGCGATTCACCTCAACTCCAGGGTTCGCCAAGCAGCCACCGGTCAGGTGAATACAGCGGCCCCCATGCCTGGAGAACAGCAATTACAACTCGCAAAGTCCTCAACAGTACCACCAAACTCGCCCATCGCCAACACACCGATCGGATTGAAATAAAGGTGGAATGTAACGGAGGGGCGGGAAATTCGAAGCATACCTATAATTGTCCAGCATTTGCCTCTTGACCAGAGAAAAACCCCGAAAAAATCCATGGGTCAGAAATATGGCCGAGGGAATGAACCCAGGGCCTCCAGAGTGCGAGTACCATCATTACCAGAGCCATCTCGCTCGGTGTTACATCGGGGGCTTGGTCTTGTGGAACAATTGACTGCTGGTTATTAAGGTTAAGTTTAAATCATTTCTATTTTCAACCACACACATATTCACTCTCACATGCACACTTCCAGACTCTGTGGGGATAAGAAATTTTTCTGATTAGAGAAAAATGTCCCGCATCAGCCGGGAATCGAACCCAGGACCTCTGGACTGAAAAGCGAGAGCACTGCAGAGGCAGATATCAATTTCGTGTTAACAGAGATAAACATTCATTGCCTTGTTTACAGTAAGCTAAAGTGATAGATTTTTAAAAAGTGTGCGCTAAGTGATTGGTCTGAAATTCTGTACTCTTTGAAAGAGAGGGGGAGAGAAACAGAGAGAGAGAGAGAGAGGGAGAGAGAAAGAGTAATTTATCTCTTAAAAAGTACAGACATTTGGCCATAATGTACCAAATGACAAAAATCAGTCCAATTCCTTTTCTATCACTTATCATCTAAAAGTTTACCACAAACACACAGCTTTCTTCTCGTCGTTAACACGGTCTATCGGTCTATTACAACTCACAATTTTTACTTCCTTGCTCAATCCTTTTAGTGTCTTTCTTCATTTCTTCTGTCTCTCATGCACTAATTGCGACGATGTAATCACTCGCGACGCTCGTTGAATCTTCTTACGATCCACAGTTGTATTGCACTCACTGACGTACTAATCTACTCGTGTCTGTAACTGTAACTTTAAAAACTCTCTCCTCTGGGGCCTCCTTATATAATGGTGATGATGTCACACGGACCTTTCTCGACCGCACCGGAAGCCTCGCGAACGTTCTCGGCATCCCTTTTTTTTCTGCCGCCTCGATTGTTAACAGTCACTTACACACAGCAGTCCCGCGAGGCAGCCAGGCCTTGAACGTCTTGGCCCCGCTTGCCTTTGTCGAGCGCCGAGGCCGACGTCACAATAATAAGAATGTTTCGGAAGTAGTTGATCTATTTGGTGGGCACCAACATGCTTCTAAAAACGCTTATTCTTCTATCTACTTATTGCTAATCGAGGTAGAGGTTTTCAGAAAAAATCTTATATAATTTCTTATTAGTAGGTATAATGGGGATAGGAAAATATAGTAAGTTTAAGCGATAGTCGAATCTTTTATCTTGACATTCCATTTTGTTTGAACGTCCAGAACATAAAAAACAAATGACATCCATTTGAGAAAAGTGTAAGTACTGGAAAATTCAAACAGATAGCAACGAATATATCGGAAATAATTCACAGCACAAAAATTTGTATTTGAGACAAATTGTGTGCTTTAACGAGGTCTACATTTTTGTGTAGTAAGATTTTGTCTATCTTCTACCGTTTATCAGTTATGCAAAAGTCATTCAGAATGAAGATTTCAGATAGCGTCAAAGATGTCGCATCACAAGTCGCATGTTAATGAACGAGGAAAAAGAAACCGATAGAGTTGACTAAGTGGTTGTTGTGTAATGCAGCTTGTTTTATTTGATATTAACTAATTCCATTAAAGGCCGACCACGTAGTAGAAGACTGGTTTGAGCTGAGTCATACTATGTCACTGAAAATATTTTCCAGTGAAACACCTGGAATTTGATTCCGTGCCAAAACAAGTACGAGGTACTCTGGAATGTTCCCTGATTTTATTATTACTTCCGTATAAAGCTTCAAGTTTATGCATATTTAAGATATTATTAAACCTTTGCAGAAATATCTACATTACACCTTTCGTTGGGTGGGCGGGGAGTCACTAGGCATTGAAATTGACGTATAACTTTAATGTTTGCTGAGTTATTTATTTGAAATTAATACAATATGCATACTGTTATATGGGAATATGATTGCATACCTTAAGATTACATTAAATTTCAATGTAGGCACCTGTGGCGTCGACCAATCTCCTCAAATGACCTGGAATGGAATGGAATCCACAGGTTTCTGGAGAAAGTTGTGTGGGATGTTGGTAAGAACTTCCCTAATCCGTGCTTCCAATTCCTCCAATGTGCGAGGTTTCTTGCTGTACACCTTTTTTACCCAGCCCCATAAAAGAAATCGAATTTCACACCTCATAGCGTCAATCTTAGTGTAAGCCGATCGGCCATTTTGTTATTGTTGAGCGTACCGCCTCTCGTGGCCACCGCCGGTATTACGCGGCATGACAAATCACTACCCTATTTAATCGTCTTATGTTTGCGTTGTTTCCAATATTATCACATCAATATTAAAGAGTTAACAGTAACTTAATAATACCTAGTTCCTAAGCACCCCAGCGGCGTCTAGTACAACCGGCGTACGGCCCACGCCGGTCTTAGTCATCCCGCAGCTGAGTTAGGAGACCGTCCCGCCGAGGGACGAAGGTTTACGGAGATCATATTCCCTGCCATGCAACGCCGAGATCCTGCCGACACTTACTACCCTGATAGAGACCAGTTAGATGAAGGATGAAAGGAATTGAGGTGAAATGGAGGGATAGGAAATTGGGGGGAAGTAATGAATCTTCCTATCATTCCCTTGGAGACTCGGAGAAACCCACGAATAAAACATGGGTCAAATAGGTTGGCCGCTGGGATCGAACCCGCGACCTCCCCAATGTCACAGAGGAAACCGCTTGAGACATCCTGCTCGGTAAAATGACCTGTTCTCCACCAAAACGTGATCTGTATTGGAAAAAGCTTCTAAGCCTCTTTCTATATCGCATGACGTGATTGGGGCAAATTTAAACCAAGATGAGGTATTACTGTTTCCTAATGCGAGTTAGCATTTTCTCTAGAACAGTGATGTCCAACCTTGTCTCTTTGGAGACGCTTATGTCATTAGCTGTTATTCCCTACCTCCTCTTTCAGTCGGAGCGTGAATCACAGCTATGCACTCTCACGTCTAGACTCACAAGCAGTCAGTATCCAGTGACAGACACAAACAAGCGATTTCATGGCAGTTTTTACGTGATACCTTGAATTTTCTGGGAATATTCTCAGAAGACCTCTTTATTCTGAATGATTTTTGTATAAATGGTGAACAAGTCAAAAGCTTACTAAACAAAAATGTGGATCTCGTTAAAACACACAATTTATGTCAAATATTTCTTTTTTCTTTTGAATGAACCATTTTCGAGATCTCCTTTATTATTTGGTTGAATTCGTCAATACTTATACTTTTCTCAAATTAGAATATGTTATTCGTTTTTTTATCTCTTGGGCTTCCGAAGAGAACGGAATTTCAAAGGCATCGCACAGCAACCAGCTCTTAAAACATTTGCTATCACTTAAAGCCTTGCGTATTCCCATGTTTCCCTTGCACCTACGAGAAAATTAGCAATAATACTTTCTGAAAATGATTATGTCGATTAAAATAAAATAAATAAATAAATAAATGAATGAATGAATGAATGAATGAATAAATAAATTAATAATAAATAAATAAATAAATAAATAACTAAATAAATAAATAAAGAAGTAAGCATTTGCAAGAATAGTGTGTTTAAGAGTGAGTATAACCCTACATATATATTTGCGAACAGAGTTTCACCAAATTGAACTATATTAAAAGTCTGTATCGCAACAGGTTACGCGACGATCACTTGGTGTATCTTCTAAGACTATGCACTTCGACTTTGTCGCCAAATATTGATAGACTTCTTAAACGTAAGCAATACCAAAACGTCACTAATGAACAGATATTTATCGCATAAGATGCTTTGTAAATCAAACGCAACGTACATATAACCAAAGCGCCACTGCAGATGCACGTCCGGGTGTTAAAGAATGGCAAAGTCAGCGTACAGTGGAAGGAGATAAATCCAACCTCCCCTCTTTCGCAAAATTTGGACATCGCTGCTCTAGAACCTTCTAGTTAATCATGTACGCCTTCGTAGCACAGCTTCAGGTATTCCTTGCGTGTTGTTATCTCAGATGGCAATATTTTATCAATATTTCTAGAAACTGTTTAAAACATCGATTTTTGAAGTTTCCAGAAGTTGATATTTGCGCCACCATCATGTTGCATAGAGCACGAAAAGAGATATTGTGTCTATCTGAATTAACGTTAGTTGTTGAGAGCTTATTCCCCCAACCCCGTTTCTGTCTGTTTGTATGATGCACCGTGTTTTTATGCTTTGTCGTTGCGAAATGTTGACCTATCGCAGCCCGTTTGTTCCACACGACTTACAGTGACTATTCCGGCCATCAGAGGAAAGATAAAATACCAACAATGCACCTGTTGTGACTGTTTTGGACGTCCTCGCCTATGTAAATGCATCATTTGTTTTCACTCAAGCGAACTTCCTTGCTACTCGTAGTCAATGCAGCGTGACCTAGACTCTGTTTATTGAACGCGGGTGCAGTTGCTGCACAAAGGAAATACGCGTTACCCACAACTAATGACCATCATAAATTCATCTCCACGGCTCAGAACAGTTAAACCTATCCCTGTCCTTGAACACTAATAGCAACCTTGATTTTAAAGAAGTGACACATATATTAACTCCATGTGGAGTCTCAGTTACCAAAATTCTGAGGTCTCTATTTTTTCTGCTTCATTAGCTGCAAAGGATTATGTTAAAAGGTTGCAACTCTGCAGAAAGAATGAGGAGGAAGGCCTGTGTTGTATAACTATTATATTACGTTGTCTGAACAGAGTCTACCACAAACAGCGTAGGTTGTTTATTTATTCAGATAACACTATATGTCTTATTTATGACATATTTTAGATCCAGTAGTTACGGCGCCCACCTCCGACGCGTTTATAACTCACACTATAATAAGCCTATTGCTCCATATGACAATCCGTATCTAAACTGTAAGTGAGAAGCAGAGATCCAAATTTGGGCTCGGAAGCTCATGCCCCAAAAAACACTGAAATATGCATGCAAATATGCTCTTAAAAACTTGAAAATATGCCAAGAAATATGCACTATTTAATTAAGACAATTAATGTCCCTTTGCAGTAGACAAGACGAGTTAGTATAAATAATAAAGTTACCTTATTTCTTAGAGGTTGAAGCAGAAGTGGTCCCGCTGCTAGTATTAACTGCTAAATTGCAGTTCACAACCAACACTTTGCACAAATTTTCAACTGTAAAGCATCGTCTGTTGTCTCGCAAAACACTTTTGTACCTAACGTGAAAAACTTCTCTCCACGTCACAAGATGTTATCGGGGCATATTTAAATGATGCTAACTGCTTCACACACACACACACACACACACGCACACACGCACCCACCCACCCACCCACGCACGCACGCACACACATACAGAGAGAGAGAGTCAAATCTCTTGGCGAGACATGGTTTTCTTTTGAGGATGTCTCGAATACCGCACATCTGTTTATAACCAGAATTTTTTGAAATGACATAATTCACTTTCTCTTTCACCTTTTGTTCTATGCTACCAGGAACCAAACTTAGATCACATATTGTATTTTTCAAAGACAGTGATTCATGCAAAGGAGATCCTACAGCTTCCAATGCCGTTATGGCTGTTGGTAAGAATGAAAAATGGGCAGATATGAAACCAAGATCCTCTTTTAACCCAGGGCCTGACAGAATATTTTGCACAGTTTCTATTGATGAAGCATCTTTCAAGTCCAATGAATTAATAACCTCTTCGGCTATTTCTATGTGCTCAGCGTAATATAAAACTGCATCGATCCATGTTCCCCATCGATTAACACTGGTGCAGGAAGAAGTCAGATATTAGGTGCTGTTGATCTAAACAACTTAACTCTTTTAAGGAGATTTAACAAAAATTATCTTCGTACTGGACACAAATCTATCTAGCAATGGAAAAGAACCATTGTCTCAGAAATGCTACCAATATGAAAAATATTATACAGATGAAAAAAATAAAAAAAGCATAAAAATCATTAAAATATGCAATATAGGGGCAATAATATTGAAATCTTCGTGAATAGCATAAAAATCATTAAAATATGCAATATAGGGGCTATAGTATTGAAATAATATGCATTTATGAAAAATCAAGAAAATATGCAGTTATATGCACCATAAAATCATGTCCAAATAACTGAAAATTCCATAATTCGTGCACATAATGTAAAAGCATACATTTTTAACCCCTATGAAAAAACATGCAAATGCATGAACTTCCTAGCCCTAATTATCACCTTTCCAATCGTCGATTTCGTCTGCATTTCATATCTTCCTCTTCCTCACTTTCATATCCAGTGCTGGGCTGACCACCCGCTTCCAGGTCTTCACTCTGTCCGGTCCATAGTTTCCTGTGCTTCCCGACAGGCGTCTGAGCCTAGGCACTGACTTGTAAGTCCTAGGAGGTGTAGGTAAGTTCTACATAAGGGGAGGGTAAACAGGAAAAAAAAAAGTAAGAAATTGGTGCCTTGGAATGCTCGAAAGAAATGTTGAAACATGTGCAATGGTGCAGTTTGGTAATATAGAAGCTCGATGTACTGATTAAGGCTCGAATTTTTATAATTGGAGGGCTTATGGTTACGAGTTACCTGGTCCATGATTTTAAGTTACTGATATAGGAAGTATACGGTCTTTGCACTTGGTCCGTGGGCGGATAAACAAATATACCGTGAAAGTAAACAATGCTTTAGATTCCAATGAGCCATACCAATTCAAATTCCAAAACTCCTAACTTCAGTGAACCTTTTGGTTAGTTTAAATTTCATTTGTTGTTTATCCGATGCCATAACTTCCGTAGTAACATCTGAATTATACATGCCGAAGAGTATAAGCACAGTGCAAGAAGTGTGTGTAAAAATTAAGGAAATCAAAGCCGAAGAAGTTAGGAAAAATGTAAACGATAAATTTCAGAATGTGCTAGGAAAAACAAAAGACACTGGCGTTTCAGTAATGTGTGGTGTGCTACATATCTTGCTTGAAAAAGAAACCGAGCCCTCCAGATCAAAAGATGTCAGAAATATAGCACACAGTGATATAGTGTATTATTGGCATGCACTTATTGCCTCTTGGGATGTCGAAACGAGTCTCTCACAATGTATCTTTTGTGTAAGTGGGAGGCGGAGAAGGTTTACGCTCGACATGTACATTATTGTCCACCGTAATGAAAAGACTAGCTATGTAGTATGTAAAAAGTAGTTTTGTATAATGAAATAGAACCATTAACAGTCGTCATGTACATCACAATATACGCATCCTTTGGTACAACCTGTAGCAGCACTGCAGGCATGGCCCGTTGTTTACATCTGAACTCATTCTCTCTCCTTCAGGGTTGTCAACATTTAAAAGTAAAATTATCGTACCAGTCACTCAAAATTATAGATTTGGATTCAAAATTATCGTACATCATAAACCAAATGCTACAACAATAAAAATATCAGTATAACACTTATGAAAATGTAATGGTAATGATGTTTATTATATTCACTTACAAGATTGATGACCTCAGTCAGAATTACAACTTTAGTACTTATGAGAGGTAGAACTGGAACTTAAAAATTCAATGCCACAACTGGGATTTGAACCACAGACCTTCCGCTTACCGGACGGCTGCTCTACCACTGAGTTATTCTGACAGTTTGTCACAATAGTTTGTCAAATCCCAGTTGTGGCATTGAATTTTTAAGTTCCAGTTCTACCTCTCAAACTTTGCCCACACATGGCTTGAGGGTTTAAAAACACCAACAGTAAGTTTGTTGGCATAAATAAATAATAATTTAGTACTTATGTTTCTCGCACTAATCATCTGAAAGTTCATCTTCCTCAACTGTTCCAGCATTATACAAATTGGTTGTTGGGATAAACACTAACATATTCTCGGTGACTTGCAGGTTTTCGGATATACCACATTCTGCCATAAGATGAGACGACAAAATAAGTTAATTTACCGTAGCTAGTGCCAATCTGTTTCTAACTTTGGTTTTTACTAAACCCAGTTTAGAAAAAGCTTTCGCAAGAAGAGTTTCTGTGGGGCAACGAAACACAGATTATACGAACGAAGTCATTGATAATGCAAAGGTCGCTAGTTCTTTTAAATCAGTATTTCCACCAAGGTGACAGCACTCCAGAAACTGTCACGTTCAGGCACGTTCTTTATTTCACACGGAATATCACTTATTTCGAGTTTCCTTCATTGATCAATTTTCTGAACAGTGCTTTCTTTATTGAGATTACCGGATCTGGGTACACTGGCAACAAGAGGATAAAGGGTAGAAGGATTAGTAGGATATGAAATGGTTACCTTAGAGGGGTGGAGACAGGCCATAAGGGCAAAAGTGGTGCCACTATTTGTAATTTGTTTCATTTCGCTGGTGTGACAAACCAGTGAAAATTATATTTCGCCGGTATCGAACTATCATACATTCAAATTATCGTACACCCCCATAATTATCGTACGAGTTGGCAACCCTGCTCTCCTTCAATATAAACAGTCCATAATACAAGCTAAGGCAACCTCACAAAAACCGTTCACGCTGATACTTCCCTTATTTATGACCTAAAAGGTCTTGAAATATGCATACATTTATGCTGTAAAAATTACCAAATATGACCTAAGATCCCTAAAATATGGCCTAAAGCTTAAATCAAAAAACAAAAATATGTATTTACTTTTAGTAGCTACAGATGAAGTAATCCATACCTGTCTTACCTTCGTTTTCAGCAGAGCTTCACATGGAGTTTCAAATGGACAAACTTGAAGGACTTTCGGCTGTCAGCAAGCAGAGCCTTATACCTGGAAAAAAAGTTTTACGTCACATGATGCAACTGGGACAAACTTGAAACAAGGAAAATCATTAGCGAAACCTCTGGTTCATTTTCATGGACTTCTGCTTCTTTACCACAGAGAATGTCACCAATTTTATACAACGCTGTGTATACAGGATTTCCTTCGAGCATTCACGTAATCCTTCTCTAACCTTGTCACCATACAACTTCATGCCCAAAGTTTCAAGGCGATTGATTGACTTTAATAATGTAGATACATTTGATTTTATATGGTTAAGTTCCTTGACATGGTGAAAATAAAAACATTAGTTGTGCATTTTTGACTGAAGATGAATCAGTTTCGTCAAAGTTATTGAAAATATTCGCAATCACTTTGTACTTTATACAATAGTGGTTTGTAGCATCAAGCTAAGACCCCCCAATATGTTACAATGAACTGAGGGGTTCACTCAAAATGGTTTTGAAGTTATGTTTACAAAAATATCTAAGTGTTACATATTATATAAAATATGACTAAAAATGTTTAAATGTACACACCTGAAGCTATTAACAGTGAAGCAAATTGATCCACAAATAACACAAAATAATTAGAGACTCACACTTCACTTCAATAAATTGAGTTACACTCAATATTTCACACAACGATCGTTTTGACACATTTACGTGTCATCCTCAGGCGAACTGACCTTATGCAATAGCTGTGAAAAACCGTTACAAATTCGCGATGACGCCACAGTGACGTCACGTATACGTCATCCGCCATGACATCCTGTGATGACGTCATTCCTCCCTTTCTCTCAATACAATTTTGTAAAAAAATCAGTAAAAGGTACCTCAAAATTCATAATATGGTCCCTATTTTTCAAAATGAATATTTTTTCCCAAACCATCAATTCAATGGGTCCGCTTAATTGCTTTAATAATTTTAATTTCAATATAAACCCAGAAGTCCCTAATAGTTACAGATATTGACATCTGGCGCACAACCGAAGTGTTTCCTATGCCCAGGGAGAGCGCGACGAGGCGACCCTTGCGTCCTGGGCAACAACTTGCAGGGAGGAGGTACCAGAGCGCAAGCAACTATGCCATCTGTTCACATTCGCCGGAACGTACCTCGCTACCAATCAAACCTGGAAGATGGCGAGGGAATAAAATGAAAAATGAAGGGAAAAGAATCCATGGAGAACCGACTAATGAGCCCCGGCATTCGCCTAAGTAAGTAACACGGGGAAAATATGGAAAAACCCATGTCAGAGTGCGCGGCCATGGGGATCGATCACGAGAACTCCCGAATGCGGACCACAAACGTTAGCTATTGAGCCATTCCGCTCAGTCCGTGGATGTGTTTAATGTTAGGAAGTATTAGTAACTAACGTTATAGAAGCTACAAATTAGAAACAAAATAGCATATGAACAAGAAAAATAAGAAGAAACAGAACAAGAAAAAGAAGAAACAGAAGAAGAGAGTGAAGAGGAAGAAGAAGAGGAAGAAGGAGGGGAACAAGGAGGGGAACAAGGAGGAGGGAGAGGAGAGACCATCTCGGCAGTACTGGAGTAAGGCAGCTATTCGAATATAAATTGCCAGAGTAATTTCATGGATTAATACAGATAGAGGATGATATTGACGCTTGAAATTCCATAGACGTTGCGTTTAATCAAGATTAGTATGCAGCAGTTTTGTTATAGTGTGTAGAGATGCACGTAGGCTTTGCTAACCTTCGATCAGATAAACACGCAGTTCCGCTTCAGACACACCTACCAGGAAAAGGAGATGCCGTTTTTTTGCAAGTGTTATTTGCAGCGATTTTCTCTGGCAAGAGAGTGAGAGTAATAAATTCGAGTGGGCTCTAGCAAACAACAGATCTTCAACAGATGAGTTTTTCCAAGAATGCAAAGGAAACACTCGGCCTCGTGGCTTGAAGTGGGAAAATGTTTCTTCAGTAACAGTTCCCACGTTTCAATTACAAAATAATCTAAGTTACAAATAGCTGTTCCAAAATAACAGTCGAGTACAAACGAGTATCTACGCATAACCGTAATCCCAGTATGCTTCTTTATTACTTTAATTACCTAACTCGAGTTGTTTCGCATGAAGTCGTGATACTTCGTTCCAGCATCGGAAGTCGATGCGCCCTTTCCTTCTCTGCCTTTTGTGGCATGCATCCGCAAATTCGCCAAATACTGTTAATAACAATATGCGAATAGGCGTATTGACCTTGGTTGCAGAACGCTGTGTTCGCTTGGTGTCTGTTAACTAGAACAGTGGTGTACATTCAGTAATATATCACAAATAGATGAGCTCTTGTACCTGCCGCCGACACATAAGGCGTTGCTGTCATGAAGATATGATTGCATCTGAACAGTGTACACACACTGTCTCGCCGTGTATATGCGACAGGCCTACGTAAACAACTCGGCAGTTTCTTTCCTATACGCATCATCCATCGCTTTGTCAGGTAGTACTTACTACAGTTTGTTCACCAACCCATGGTCCCTGGCAGGAATGCAGTCAGCCAGTAAACAATTCCACAACAACAGTGATATCTGAGCCAGGAGTCGTGTTTCTAATCGTGTTTAGGAAACTAGTGCCAACCTGAGAACGTGTATCCACGCTGGATTAAAGCAAAGTACTCACTCAAAATGCCACTATTTTAATTTCAGTTCATGCATTACATTTAGCTTATAAAACATAAATGCTGTTTACAGTTACTCTGTCTTTCTCCCGCTGATCATTTTCTGCCTTTTCTATATTTTTCAAAAATCCAGTCAGTCTGTTTTACAATTTATATGAATGGAAAAAAAAAAAGCATATTTAGAAAAAGACCCGTGTGTCTGTGGACAGCATAACTCAGAAACGTAAAGTCGGTTAAAAATTAAAGTTGGTATTTAAGTTTAATATCTTTTAAGCATGCGACACGAAGAACCTTCCTCCAACCTAAACTAACCTTTACATGGAAAATGTTTCGAAAATGTTTTATTTTCTCGAAAATAGCTCAACGATTTTGTTAAAAATACCACACGTTTGAGACATGTTATGGCAAATTAAATGTTATTCTGAATTTTCTGGCTATAGTCCATGCAGTCCTGTTTACTCTGGATGACTTTTGCATAACTGGTAAACCATAAGAGATAGACCAAATCTTAGTGTTAAAAAATGTGGATCTTGCTAAATCACACAATTTATATCCAAATAACATCGTTATTCATTTTTTTTTATATCTTAGCCGTACAAGGAGAATGGAATCTCAAAGCTTTAAAAGATTTGACTGTCGCTCAAAGCCTACTGTATTCCCATATTCCCCTTGCACCTACAAGGAAATAAGTAACAAGATAATTTCTGCAAATTTATCTCTAGTAACACGAAGAAGATATAGGAATAAGAGTTTGTAAGAATGGTTAGAACAAGAGTAGAGAAATGACTTGAAGCTTTCCCGGCGTTGATTATTGATGATAGTTTCTCGGGCTAACAGCCAGGTCAGATTAGGGTAACTACCCAAGCTTTCAGCGACTAACTCTGCCGCCATCCTCAGGGGAACTCCCTGAAAGCTTGGGTAGTTACCCTAATCTGACCTGGCTGTTAGCCCGAGAAACTATCATCAAGAGTAGAGAAAGTCATGTGAGTGCAACACATCAGATTTTTATTCATATCATGTCCTGATATTTCGCCAGTATATGCTCTCTATCCTGGGCAAGAACCTTGTGAATTGCCTTGAAGTACTCAAACGTTTCCTCCGCGACGTGGAAGGGTTAGCTGCAGCAGAAAATATTGATATCGGCTTGGGAAGCCGTGAAGGAAGGCGAAGGTTGTGAATGAGTCCCTCAGTGTCGGAATCACTATTACAATATAGTGAACAACACGTTTAGCATGCAACAGCCAAAAAGGGAGCACTGTTGTTATTGTTATTATCGTTATTATTATTATTATTATTATTATTATTATTATTATTATTATTATTATTATTATTATTATTATTATTATTATTATTATTATTATTATTATTATTATTATTATTATTATTATTATTATTATTATTATTATTATTATTATTATTATTATTATTATTTGTTCGGTGACAAACACTGAGGCTCATTAAATAGAACCTCCATACTTACAATTAATTCACTGAGCCTATCAGAAACTCTCAAGAGATCCGGTGTAAGTGAAAGGGTTAATCCGGGACTTCCTAGGTGAACCGAAAGCCATTTTTATAACCTGCTGCACTAAAATCCTTTAAGGAGAGATATTAACGAATACCAGTATGTGCTGAGGAAGATACGAGGTATTTGATAATAGTACCTTAATATGTATCCACTTCAGTGTTAGTTCCCACTCCCTTCATCTAACAGTGTTCCCACAAACCAATCACAAAGTTTACTACCTATGTTTGATTGTAACTCCGCCGTGAAATGAACAACGCCTGTAGCACAGACTATCCGCTTTGCTTCACACTTCAAAGCGTGACCTACTGGCCTAGGTGTTGTAAAGGTCATTGACCTTGCAGAAAGCATTGGAACTCGGTTGCGGTGCACTATTCGTTATGCGAGATCAACCCACTCTAAGTCATGTCTTCTGTGCCTCGCCCAGTTGAAGGTACTAACCAACCTGAAAACATTACTCTTAATAAGTAAAATTATAGGTCCACAAATGAAGCAAATATTGATGTAATATTGTTCATTACACTGCAGTGACCTTAATTACCAATACAAATATTTGCACTTATACCCCTAACAGTCTATATACCGGATGTTGCTATAGAAAAACCCAAGAATGTTCTAACGTGGTAGCTGTAAAGTCGAATTCATATATACTGAAAATAGTTTTTAGTGGCCCTTGATTTAGAGACAAAGGCAATTAATGATTGCAAGCAAAAATATTGCAAGGATGCGGCTAAACTATTTTAAGATACTGACATTTTGATCCAGCAGCGCAATGATATTAGAAGTCTGTTGTTTGTGCATCCAAATGCGTTTATGATTTAGGACATATAAAAGCAGTTGAAATGCTGAAGCCTTCGCTGAAAGCTCAGCAGGAAGCTTTAATACTTGCAGCAAAATATATCAAAATAACAACTGCTAATTAGTGAAGAAAGATTGCAGTCGGTCTATAGAGAAGAATAGAGATATCCAAGATATAAATCTGAATGGAGTTGGTTACTTCAAATTTATGAGTATGCTCTTTTACCCCGCTAAAGGGGTTCAAATTTCAAAATGCTATCCAACAACCGAGGCCTGTCAACACATACTAGGAGTTCTTTCAGCTCCTGAAATGGTTAGGCAACAGTTTACCAGCTATAGAATGCGGATGGAAATGAAAGTAGTGAAAGCAGAGGAGAGAAAAAGTTCTCCAACCAGTGACTTCCTTGAAGCATGTCGCACCAAATTGTCTTTTACATTTAGTGTCGTAAAACTGTTGTGAGAATTATTGTGGATTTAGAAAGACTTGCTTTGATCAGCTACGCACGAGTACTGCAGAGGATATTCGTGATACAACGCATCAGTCATAGATGATGATAAATATACAATTGATGACAATTAACTATACTTACCGGGCGACTTAGTTGAATTAATTTCAGTCTCACTCTAACCTATTTATGTTTGTAAAAGTGTTAGGCCTGTAGTAGCATTAGATGTCATAATATACACAATCGAGTGTAGTAAAACACAAGCTCAGACACCGAGAGCTGGCGCAATGCCCAGCCCTCGACGCTAATGACGGACGCGCGTCGATCTATTAGTCTGTAATGTTCTCTAACCCCTCCCACATGAAAATGTAAATACTGTTTGAAAACTTGAAAAGTGCGCCACAACTTTTATTTGCCCTCATCTGTGTCGTAGGGTATCGTGTCTACCTCACATTTAACAGGTCCCGAATTTGAATTTCGGCGAGTTACCAGGATAACGCTTTTGCAGGGTTATCCCTTATGCTGAAATATAAATATGGGGTAACTCTAAGCCCTATGGACCCCGGGTTCATTTCACCCATTTCATTCACCTTATCGGTTAAAAGAGTTAAAGCTTAAAGAATATTTGGACCATATTGGGATGTCCACCTCCGTAGTGCAGTTGGTAGCGCGCCTGCATCTGGCGCGGAGGACCTCGGGCTGGGCGGTCTTGCATGGGGTGCACTCAGCCTCGTTAGGTCCCGGGGGGCCAATTGAGGAGCCACTTGAATAAAGAAATAGTGACCCCAGGTCGCGAATGCCGCATAACTGGCCGGGAGGGAGCGGGGCGATGACCACGTCCCATCCTCCAGTACTGTACCCCACTCATGACGCCTGTAGTGGGCAGAGGTGGGGGACGCAGCGGCCGAGCGGTAATCCTTGGCCCGCTAGGGGTAGAAAAAATTGGGATAATGTCCCAGACAAATGTAATATGCCGTAAAGATAACAAAAAAGTAAATATCAAAGTGAAAATGTTGTCTAGTTTAGCGAATTCTCTTGAAAGTATTATTTTTACAGAAAAGTGTTAATTTTTTTCAAATAATATATATTAAGGAACAAAGCTGCACAATATTTATCAATTTAAAATTAATTGTGACTGAGATATTGAGATATACACAAAAACTGAAGGGTTTATATCAGCTTGTCCAATTTTTAAAAAGAATAGCCTGGGCTATTAGGAGAAATCAAGGTCAAGGAGTGTTAGCAGGCTGAGGACACTCCGAGGTGTGTCACGTGCAGTGACAGGAGCTAGTAAGGTTTGCATCTCAACTACTGCTGGTCAGGGTGCAACGGTTGTTGTGCTCCGCTGGTGTAAATATTGAATCCAAATAATAACTTCAAATGTTGAAATCTGAGCAGGGTTGCCAACTCGTACGATAATTATGGGGGCATACGATAATTTTAATGTTTGTACGATGGTTGTCAACCCGTACGATAATTATGGGGGAGTACGATAATTTTAATGTATGATAGTTCGATATCGGTGAAATATCATTTTCACTAGTTTGTCACTCCAGCGAAGTGAAACTAATTACAAATAACATCACTTTTGTCCTCATTGTCTGTCTCCACCCCATAGCTACTAAGCCTGCTATCCTTTATCCTCTTATTGCCAGTGTGCCCAGGTCTGATAATCTCAATGAAGAAGGCACTGTTCAGAAAATTGATGATCAATGTAGAAAACTCGGAATACATGATATTCCGCGTGAAATAAAGAACATGCCTGAACCTGACAGTTTCTGGAGTACTGTTAAACATATGTCACCTTGGTGGAAATACTGAATTCAAAGAACTAGCGACCTTTGCATTATCAGAGGTTTTCTTGCCCTACAGAAGCACTTCTTGTGAAAGTTTTTTTTCTAAACTGGGTTTAATAAAAACCAAAGTTAGAAACAGATTGGCACTAGATACGGTAAATGAACTCATTTTGTCGTCTCAACTTATGAAAGAACGTGGTAGATCTTAAAACCTGCAAGTCACCGAGAAGATGTTAAGGTTTATCTCAACAACAAATTGGTGCAATGCTGCAACGGTTGAGGAAGCTGAACTTGCAGATGAATAGTGCGAGAAACATAAGTGCTAAAGCTGTAATATTTGTTGAGGTAATCAATCTTGTAAGTGGATATAATAAACATCATTACGCTTATATTTTCATAAGTGTTATACTGATATTTTTATTGTTGTAGCGTTTGCTTTATGATGTACGATAATTTTGAATCCAAATCTATAATTTTGAGTGACTGGTACGATAATTTTACTTTTAAATGTTGGCAACCCTGAATCTGAGCATCTCTTGATATGATTGCATGAGATCTCAGCTTTTGCTGCTAGTGGAGTAGCTCCGATGTTACTGGATGTTCCCGCATGCCGTGCGGGGAAGCCGGTGAAACCTCAATTGGCGTGCTCTGGGTTATAATCCCCAAGATACCTAAGCAGGGCTCTCTGACGGAGTGAAATGAAATGTAAACTTCCTTATGAAGCAACTTTCCTCCCCTTGGAACATTTCATTATTATTCGACTTTTATCTCGCTTAGTTACTTAGGGGAGTATTTTTACTTTCTCTTTCTACGTATTTACAATAAAAGATAAACGACGCACACCAAGACTACACAGATACATTGAGCGCTAACACCCCCCAGGAGGAAGGGATGCCATGAGGGAACCACAGGAGTTAATAGGTAGGTTACGCGGAAGTCCCTAACAGGGGATGTAAGTTCATCCTGGCAACAGGATCCGCCACGCAGCCGCCAACCGCCCGTCCGGGTCTCGACGAACGTTCCCGCCCCCGCAAGAATAGCGATCACATGTTTGTGCGAGTTACTGAAATAATAAACCAATTATATCCATTTGTCAAGAAGCTAGATGGCCCCAAATATTTGACACAAATAGTTTTTTTCGGCGAAAAGGTTCTTTATTGACAATAATTGTATTGGACACATTTGTTACGCTCATCATGCAGAATCCCTGTTTGACGTATGACCTAAGAAGTACCTTGCCCACGGAATATCATTACGTCGAACATGCACCACAGGGAAATAACTGTAGCAGCTTTCGTGATTTGTTTCGAGACGCATGAGACTGGATGAAACTTTAAATAATTTAACTGCTTTGCCAAAGTCTTAGTTCTTTTTCCTGCAGCTGCACTCACTGATGCAGTATATTTGTGCGTAGTTCTCCTTGATGCCCGACCTTGACTCTCCAGATTTATCTGTGAGAGAACCTCTCCATATGGCAAATGTGTTTATTTTGTGCAACTGTCTTCTTTTTCCAGCCTCCGAGTGTAAACATGTTATGTAATGGGCAGATTTTAAATAGTTACATGATGTTGATAACGACCAGAGTGTATTGACTGGTGACTATCTCTTGTAAACACTCCAGTGACTTGACTACAACTCGCGCCAAGGCCAGAGAATAATGCGCCAAATATGCCTAAAAATAACAAACTTAATTCTATTTTCTGCCGCGTGAGTTTGCGAGTGTCTGAGCAATACACATGAACAAACATGTGACTAACTCAATTCTTTCAATGAGTAATGGAGTACGAGAAGTCATACATGACTAATGAACCGCAATGAGGGGCTCCTTTAATTCCTCTTTTGCTTTCTGCATTAGTAAGTAGCTCAGGGGCCCTGCTGTGTCTTCTACTTAAGCAGCTACAGTCTGATTTTAAAAAGAAGATACATTACAGTCGTCACTTCTCCACGTGGAGAGCTGCAGTGTTGTCAAGAAACAGATAATAGAATAACAAGTTACTACTTGGCAAAGCCATGATGTGTATCAGAAAGAATGTGAAACTGCCCAGCTGTTTACGCACGCTTATCGCATAAACACGGCGAGACAGTGCATGTACACTCTGTTCAGATGCAATCATATCAGGACAACAATTTCATATATCGCCAGGCGCGTTAGATCATCTATTTGTGTTTTATCGCTGACTATACGCCAAGTTGCCATTATTTCACCGTTCAAATAAACAAGACAAGAAGCGATCGTAGCGCTCGACAGGTAAGGTCAAAACGCCTCGTCGCTTTGCCACGTAGTACACATATCCACCTCTTTAACACTCAATACTCGAAACATAAACAAGCGTTCGGGTTTATTTCTTGGCAATGAAAACATGCAGACATAATTTATTATTAGCCTACCTCCAGAACAAAAAATAATTTATTAACATGAAAAAAAAGGTGTTCTCGATACGAATTCACTGTGTCTTCGTGTGTTCAGAGTTGTGATTCTGAGTAGCTAATTCACAGTTGAATCTCTCTATTATAATAGGGACTCTTGTGGTACTTTAAAGCGTACCGTCAGTCCAGCCCTTTGACATGATATGACCGGCATTTACCCAACCACACTATTTCCTTCCAGTTCTTGTTTTGCGCTTCTCTTAAACACAAAGTCCTTCGTGCTACAATATCTGATCTTTCTAACATCAGTTTTCGATTATTTATATTTTTGAACTGAAGTTCCAGATCATATAGCTAAGACTTCAGGTCTGCTTCTCTGATAGAAGAAAGAAGCTTAAGTGTGGCAGAATGGTCCAATCGGTTGTAATAGCTATAGATGTGCCTTCTTATGGCATGTGACTGAAAACTGTCCAGTTGTGGAACTGGAGCTAGCTATAACCCCTTCTCTTTAGAGATTCTCGAAAGTCACCTCACTAACAGCACGTGCAGTTCTTTTCTTCACTTGGTTGAAAGGAATAACACGTTCATTGTGAAGGAATATATTCCTGTTCGAAGAATTCCCTAAGAGAACAGACAAATTACCTAGGTTGATTTTGCAATTTAACAACCCGACCAGAAGTCGACCTTTCTCTTGAACGATGATTCCTCAGTCTCCCTCCACTCTTAAACTCTTACTTCTAAAATACATATTTTAATATGAGTTCTACCAAATTAGGTTAACAAGGCACAACGCAACTGAACGCCCAAATAAGCCCGGTTTCTCGCAAACAACTAGCGATAACTGACCTGAGAAGCACATGATTCATCAGTGTAAGCAATGTAAGCAGTGTAAGTAACCTTTCTTTACGTTTTCATAGCTATGGCCTTCCCCTCTTACCCTTTACCATCCTTGCCTGACATCTGTCACGTATTTTCTTTTAAAAATCAAACTGTAGTGTCCAAGTTCAGTCCAGATTCGTCAAATGAATACGTTTATATTCTTGCGGAATAAGTTGGCAGCCAACATGTAGAAAGAGAAAGCAGTACTCACCCTCTCGCTCGCTCGCAGTGTTGTGACGATCCTCTCCTGCTAACTAGGCAATACAGAGTGAGATGTGTCACAGTGAAAGAGATTTGACAACAAGAACGATTTTGACCGGAAAAGCTATTCCCTTAATGAGGGTTCTTCCTTGTACTCAAGAGAGCGGGCTCAGGTCATTTCCAACCAATATCGCTATCTCTTTCTGCCAACTTATTCCGCACAGACTCTACTTTGCTGAACTTCTTAAACACAACTTTAATCAAATCTTTAGCTCAGGCACATAAATGTGCACCTTGATTGGCAGTCGTATAACTGCCTCTACAAGCGATTGAAAAACACTACCGCAGGATATCCATTTATGTATAGCTACATTTGAATAGTTGACCAATCTGGACAGATCCGGACACTTACTTTTAACAAGTGAAAACTTGTAGACTACTCAAGCTTTCCCATTGCTTACAATCCTTTATTTACAGACCACGGAATAAGAAGGTGGCTCTGCGCTAACTTGTGAGGCTCGCATTCGGTAGTTCGTGGGCTCCATTCCCGCGGCCGAACTTCCTGTCCCATGGGGATTTTCGGGGGTTTTCCCGGGTCAGTAGGCGAATGCTGGAAGCGACAATTACATCCACGGATTTCCCGTCCCTCCATTTCACTTCACTTTCCTTTTAATGCAGTCCTTCCGGGTCGGATGTGTGGCGATGGACGAGTTAACGCTGCCATGTAGGGGAGTTACGCACTGTAACTGCTGTTTTCGACGGATGGCTGACCTTGTAATTGCCAGGCCTGCCGGGGGAGCACTGCTGTCGAAACCCTGCGGTTGGTGGCTGCTTGACGAACCCTGGTGTCGAGATGATGAACCTCCAGCACAGGTTAGGAACCTTCACGTTGGTTCGCTGCTCGACCGGGTATCCTCATACCCATAGTACACTCTCATTCCATTCCATTTCTCCCTTCCAGGGGTGTGATATAGAATTGTCAGCTAGGGTTCAGTGTGGAATCCCTCCCCCATACTATACTTCTACTGGATAAGACAGCTAGTTACAGATATGTAGTATCCTTGAGCGTGACGTTTTGTAATAAAGCTAGCGTTCTTGTGGCTGACGAGGGCTAAGCCATAAACCTTGAATATCGTAATAAGTTTCCCCTAAGGATGTCGCATTGTTAATTTATTATTATTATTATTATTATTATTATTATTATTATTATTATTATTATTATTATTATTATTATTATTATTATTATTATTATTATTATTATTATTATCATCATCATCATCATCATCATCATCATTATCATTATCATTATCATTATTATTATTATTATTATTATTATTATTATTATTATTATTTATTGTCTCAATCAGCATGTCCATTACAATTATTGTACATACTATGTTTACATTTCTGAAATTACAATTCTGAATTTGTAGGTACAACGGAACTTCCTCTATTAGTGCGTAAAACCCATGCCAATAAACAGAGAAACGTCTTTTCCAACATCTAAAAATTAATGGTTTTATGTGCATAAGAGTATGTCGCCTTAGTAACTCAAGCGGTAAGAGCACCGCTACGGAGAGTCACAGATCGGCGGTTCGAGACCCAATATGGTATTAAAATGTTCGAGTCTGTTTCAACTTTCCATATTTAGAGACTAATTTTAGATGCGCGTTTAAGAATAATTAGTCTTCAACGACGCAGAACGGTTAGCAGTCCTAACCTTTAGTCCTGGAGGGTCAGGAAGGAAGGAAAAAATGAAAAATGCATGTTTCTTGTTGGAGGTCATGCCACCAGCTGACGCTGAGTGCCCTTATTGTTCTGGAACAAAGACATCTGACGTTGCACGTGGACGTGCATTAGAGACCGGCGCATTTTGTGTACCTACGCCTGCAAGGATGTTACATTTGTGAACTAAACAAACAAACTGCTGCGAAGACGCGTTATTTGATTCTAGCGTGTGCAGGAGGAAACAGCGTCTGTAGGCGACGCTCGGCGCCACTTGGGCGGGACGCTGACGTCTTTGGCACACAAACGGCTTCCAAATTTGTCGCCTGAGGGACGTTCCAATAAAAGCAAGCAAGGTCTGGTCAAAGTCGGCAATTGTTGTATACAGGCTTTCACATTAGACGAGAAACAAAATAACAATATCGTATTTAATTAAATAACATTGAATTTGTAGATTCTATATTCAAATAACCTTCCATACCCGCTATAGTTTGTTTTTACTTCCTCTACTAAGTATAGTAAAGTAGAGGAAGTATTGTATTCGATGTTGAGATTTCACCGGAAATATGATTTGAGGCCCCCTGAATCAAAAAAGGCATTTTTAGAAAAAGGTCCGCGCGCGCGTGCATGTGTGTGTGTGTGTGCGCGCGTGCGCGCGCGCGTGCGCGCCTGTAAGTCTGTGGACAGCATAACTCTAAAATGAAAACTCGGTTAGAAAATAAAATTGGTATTTAAGTTTAATGCCTTTCAAGGATGCGATACAAAGATTTTGAAGAAAATAGCCCCACCCTAAACTACCCTTTACATGGAAAAGTTTTCGAAAATTTTGATTTTCTTGAAAATGGCTCTAACGATTTTGATTAAAATGTGTAAGATATTTGTATGACAAATGAAATGTATATTTTGAGTTTTCTGCCTATAGCCGATGTAGTCCTGCTTACTCTGGATGACTTTTGAATAACTCGTAAACCGTAAGAGATAGACAAATCTTACTGTACAAAAAATGTAGATCTCGCCAAAACACATAATTATTTATGTCTGAATAAAGTTCTTTTGTAGAGTGAATCATTTCGGAGATGTTTTTTGTAATTTGTGTCAGTTTCGGAAAAATTTTCGTGAACATCGTTGTTAATTTTTTTATATGTTAAGCGTGCAAAGAGAACGGGATCTCAAAGCTTTAAAAGATTTGACTATCGCTCAAAGTCTAATTTATTCCCATATTCCCTTTGCACCTACAAGGAAATGAGTAAGATAATTTGTACAAACGTTTATCTGGACTAACACGAAGAAGATATAGGAATAAGAGTTTGTAAGAATGGTTAGTACAAGAGTAGAGAAAGTCATGTGAGAGAAAGGTCCGTGTGTGTTTGCGTGTGTACCTGTCAGTCTGTGGACAGCATAACTCAAAAATGAAAAGTTGGTTAAAAACCAAAGTTGGTATTTAAGTTTAATGTCTTTCAAGGATGCGACACGAAGATTTTGAAAAAAATTACTTCAACCTGAACTACCCTTTACATGAATGCGGATAGGATGCCGAGGATGCGGATAGGCAAAACACCGCGCAGCCTGGCAGCTAAAGAATTCTTTTTATGTGAGTGTATATCATATTATTCTTGATGCAGCTTCTTTAATACCGTTTCACATTCTCGCAGAGCTATCTGACTACCCTGCAACAGATGGAGCAGGTGACAGTTCAAAATGGTATTAGAACTTTGTTTAGAAGATATACTATTTCCCAGGCAGAAGAGTCCAGTATGGCAATGTGATATTTAGGTACCTGATATCGTATTATTAGTCTGTCCGAACTAAAATTAGAAGCAAGGAACAAGCGAATTTGGCAGCAGCACAGCTGTCTGGCACGCCGTCAATTACATCACTATTGTCCTCTTCAAATCCCGAGTTTACTCCAATGCAAGTCTACAATCTGCTGCAATCGAACCAGAACTACACCCACCGCATTCGCCCCAGAAATGCTTCATCCAGATTTAACCAAAAACACAACTTTTGAGGCACCGTGAAGTGGTGGATTCGGTGTTATCTAAAGAGAGAGCCTAATTTTTTACAACAATAAAAGTTGAGAGTAATCGTATCGCATCACCAGGATGAAAACATCTAAAATGTATGAGTCTGTCAACCCCTTGGCTTGGTAGTCAGTTTGTCAGGACTCCTGCACTACGATACAGGATTAATTAGAGGTCCCGGACCATGTAAATAACTTTTGAATGTAGCTGATTGACACGAAACTCAGTATACGAAGTCATGTACAGGGAGCTCAAAAATGATGTTAATGATTTTTGGTACTTCCGGTTCAGCCTGAAGTGACTACAACTTTCTTTTTTTAAATGGTAGATCTTACAATTGTTGTAGAATTGGATAGTACTGTTGCAAAAACGACAAGAGTCCAGTTACTTTTTTCTCAGCTTAGTTTCTTCCCCAATTTTGCACATAAACACAGTTCTCTCCTATTGACATTAACACACAGCAGTCTTTCGTGATACTACTTCCAACTGTTTTCTTCGTGTGGGCTTGATCCAGTCCTTTCACTGTCTTTCTTCACCTTCTGTCTCTCATACACTAACTCCGACGATACAATCACCAGAGGCTCGTTAAAACGTATTTACTTCAACGTGACGTATCTCATGGCGACAGTACCACCACCCCCCCCATACACACACAGCTGTTTCGCACTCGTAGATACACTGACCGATTCATATCTGTAACTCTCTCCTCCGTTGTTTCCTTGCCTGCTTATATAGCGGAGATGACGTCACAAGTCTTTTCTGGAACTTCTACAAACACGCCGGCTGCCATTGAGCTCTCGAAGGCTCTGGAAAACCCTCTGTGTTCCCGCTTTATAGTTGTTAGGTGTTTGCTTGCATGGATGATGTGAGGAAACTTGACCTTGAGCACCATTTTGCACGCCAGCCTGATAGGTGGTGTAAAGCAGCTTGGTCCCGACCGTCCTTTGTTGTGGGCCACACCCGGTGTCACAGTAGAGTCTCTTTAGTAAACGCACGTGCAGTTGATCCGCAAAGGAAATTTGCGCTATCCATAACTAATGACTGTTATAAATCCATCTCCAGGCTTCAGAAAAAGCAGACCCTTATGCCTGTCTTGAACGTCAATAGCAGCCCTGATTTTAAGGAAGTCACAGTTGCGTGTTGACTCAACGTGGAGTCTCAGTTGCCAAAATTCTGAATTACAGTTCTTTTCTGTTTCATTAACTGCAAAGGTTCAGTTAACATGTTGCAGCTCTGTACAAAGAGCTGCAAGAGCAAGGTTTCCTGTTGCAAAACTATAATGAGGGTTCCTCAAAGGAGGCGGCCAAACTGCACATGCGTTGACTAAACAGACTACATACACATGTATGATATATACAAATGCAGAAATTTTCGGTCATCCATCTAAGCCTTTTCTGTATAATGTAGAGATATTTTAAATTATGAATTTGTATTAAACAAGGATAACGCATTCAATAATGTTAAATTATTCCTTTATCTTTCAGGACAGATGAATTTGTTATTGGACTTTTTTATTCGTCATACTTGAGTCTACCATCCTGCGGAATCTGCGCACTCATATCCCTAACATTCTGTATAGTACATACATAGATACGTACGTACCTACCCACTCACCCACCTACCTACATAGGCCTTTATAAAAAAATCTGATGTGTTGTCATATGACTAAAGGCCGGAGACGTGTGCGTTTTTCCACAGGTACACTGCACATGGACTTTACTGTTATGGCTCGCGCATGTAAACAGCTGCAGAGGTACAGCCTGATCATGAAATAAGCAGCTCACTACGAGAAGAAACAAAACAGTCGCGTTGTACTACACCTTGACCTTGCATCTGCAAACACTTGCAAAACAATGCTTCACTAGTTCGCAGAGTACTAAGATACGTTGTTTTCGACTCTTGCTTCTACAGTGGCAGTTGTCTGAACATTTGATGGCCATGCTGTGCTTCTGACGTCATTGATACTCTGCGCGTCCAGCTAACGTGTATCGCATGCGAGCGCATATCTCTCGGCCTTTACATATGACATTCAGTCTTGTACTAACTATTGGTACAAAATCTTATTCTTCTGTCCATTTCTTGGCATTTGAGATGAACTTAGATTACAAATGCATGTATACACTATTATATAAGTACATATAGTACTTAGAAATAGCCAATTTAAGCACATCTTAATTGCTGTGTGTGAACTGGCATAATGTAAAAGGATAGGGTAAAGTCAAATGCTTAAACCGGCTTGCTGTTTCAGGAACGCAAACTGTTGACTTCATCTAATCGAAGGTTCCTCAAGGGGTTACGTTTCAAGGCTTTGTAATGGATGTTTCAGATGTGACGAGGTTTCAGCATTTGATTGTAAGATTACTAAAGAGGAAAACATGTATTCATACCTTAATATACGCCAACTCTTATGTGAACGACGAAATTAGAATACCGTGTCAAGCTGAAGATTTATACACGCTTCCTAGCATTAGTTATTCTCACTAAACCCGATGGTGAACCCTTCTCGTCAAAGCTGACCAACAATGTCATTGCGTTTCTTTTTGATGAAATTTGGTTAGACATGAATGATACTACTATAGATAGAACCAGGATTCGGGGCATTTCTTCAAATATACGCAACTACGTATATCTCAATACACTGGACTCCAGTCAGTTACAGAACGCTGGCTGGACCTATCCCGGAGAAGATGTAGACATCGTGAACGCATCGAATGGGATGTGCAACGCTATCGTCCCTCTTTCGATGCAGACGATCACAAGGAAGTCATAGTTAATAGCAAGTTTGAATTTGTTCGTCTTAGATCTAAAAGTGCTAATTATTGTATCTTGGGTAACGAACCGCTATTATAAAACAAACCAAGATCGAATGGAGGATATCGTACTTCCACTGTCTGATGCTGAGAAAGCGGAGAAACTTAAACTGGTGGTCAGATCAAACTCTACACGTGGCCTTTTGAACCTATTTCTCTAAAGACAGCTCTCTTTGATGATTGCAATATCAGCAATCTGAAACTTTATCACAACCAATGTTATCCCTATCACGACATGAATTTGGATTTTGAGAATTCAGCACTCGCATCTGTCTATGATCAGTATTTTAAACCTCAGTGACATTATGCAAATAGAATTGCCGTTTTTTGAAGACAAATAACTTTTTGAAATAGGCATCGGCATCGGCTGTTGCCATCTACCCGAAGGAACTGTGACTGTTAACTTCAGATTGGGAGTTCAAGCATCAGGAAACTTACCTCTAGAAACATCACTATTTTGTTTAATTGGTGACGACAAATTGTCCACTTAAAAACCCCTAACTCATATGGTTGAATCTATCATAGAGGGGAAAAAACTAATAAAGAATGAAATACGAATCATATGATCTATTTATTCAGTTTAGCATACATCTCCTTAACCTTTTTTTCTGGCACTCCTACTTCTATCGTCATATGAACACATTGTTTTATGAACGTCATGCAATTGAAATAAATGACGATCAGTAGGTACATGTGATTAGTCTCTTCGGTCCTGTCATTACAGTACCTTCCAGATTTATAACATTGTTTATAATCGCTCCACTCGTAGGTCCCGATACAAACCGTCAACAACTAACCCACGATACGCCGAAATCAAAGGACGCCATAAAATATAGTACCTTAAATATTGGCGATTATCTATGAGTTTTCAAGATGTATGATAACTCTAGTAAAGACTACTTGAATGTAACGCGATAGCAGCGCTATTCCTAAAACTCCTGAGTAAATATTGTTCTGTTGGATTATAAACACGAGGTGTGAGTCCACGTGGCGTCTGTTCATAAAAGCTATTTCATGGACTTAGTTCACATGCAATATTATATTATACGCGTATATTCTTCTTGTATAAAAACACTAGGGAGCTTAACGTCTGTCAGACACGTTTCAATCACTGCTGTATTTTCCACACTTATTAGCCAATCCCCTTTTGTTATGTAGGTACACAAATGTTTCGTCAGCTACTGTGATGTAGAGGGGTGGGAATTCGTAATGCAATCCTATATTCACACACTGGTTCAAGCAGCCATCCTACAACATCCTAATCCCGTCATACAGTGGTTAAGCCCTAAAAGGGCAGGTACACGAATGACACACCTCGGGCTGTTCTCAACCTGCCATCTGGTAGTCTAGTCTAGTCTGATGGAAATAGAAGCATACACTTTTTGGATGAGGTAGAATCGGAAGTGAAACATTCAATGCCACAGCTGGGACTTGAAACACAGTCCCTCCGCTAACCACTCAGGCACTCTAACCTTTAAGCTACTGTGACAACCTGCCAGAATGACATTGGATTCTCCAACCGATTCATATTTCTCCTGGTAAACATTGCCCACACACGGCTTGTGTGTTTAAAAACACCAGCAGTAAGTTTGTTGGCATAGATAAATAATAAATGTACTATTTGGATTCATCTTTTTGCGCTTTTCAGAAACGGAATCGAAGATGAGCACTATAATGTTTTCTACAGCAGATTCGGTCATGTTCTTGCTGACACCCTTAAGCTTGCTTCTCTCTTGCTCTAGCTTCTTATCGGACCTGCAGAAACTGTCTTTGTTATACCAATGAGAATAACAGAAGTATTATTTGATAATTAAATTCTTTCCATGTTCTTTGAGCTCACACTGACACGTTCTTTCTCGTTCACGGAATGGGTGTTTGCAGTTCCTGGTATAGAGGCACATCTTCATCGTCATGCATTGTATGAATACACAACTTAATTTCATTCAGTTATCTTTACCTTTAGCAATTCCTGTCACATACTTTCACACATGCATCATTTACTTGCGATTCACCCCGCAATATTCTCCACAATGAAGGAATATGGTCAGTTGATCGTGCTGAGAAGACTCCTTACAGATGATGCTATGGTATCACTATTACAGGCTTCCTTATGCTTTTCCTGACTGTCCTGCATTTTCTCGTGCTCAGCGAGGTTCACCCAACAGGTGTTACCACTCTCGATTATGCGTCTAATTAATTCACTATTCACTGGTGGCTCACAGACAACTAACTGTGCTCAAATCCACTGATGCTGTTTTCACTTATCGTGCTTGACTGGAAAGGAGAGGGGGAAATTAAACATATGCATGCTTGCACTTGGGAAGGTGCTCTTGCCCCGCCTTGCAGGGGTTACAAATGGCATGTTTACCAAACCTCCTTACTGCCTGGCAAAGCGTTGAGGCGTATTGACCTTGGCTGTCGAGCGCTAGGATCGCTTATCTTGTTTATTAAAACAGCGAAACAACAGTAACTTCGCGTATAGTCAGTGATAAAACACAAATAGAAGATATATCGCTCCTGCCGATATATGAGACGCTGTCCTGAAGATATGATTGCATCTGAACATGGTGTACATACGCCGTATCGCCGTGTTTGTGCGATAAGGTCACGTAAATAGCTGGGCAGTTTCACATTCTTTCCGATACGCCTCATGGCTTTGCTAAGTAATACATTATGCATTCTCAGATTGAGGTGTACTTTAATTTTCCTACCCCGGGGAAACACATACTAGGCTTGCGCTTGCAGTCTGCACCCCCCCCCCCCCCTCTACAGTGGACAGGTCTTACGAGCCCAAGTTATACACACACGCACGCACGCGCGCGCACACACACACGTGCATGACCCCCACCATCTCCAACAGTCAAGAAACTCTTATGGCCCCAGCCCCAGCGCCCCTGCATCCCCAGAGTTCCACAAGCACATGACCCCCACCATCATCCCCACACCAATGACGATTTTTTCTCTCGCAACTCTGACATCCCCGTCAACTAAGTCATTCTATAGTACGCAACTAAGGCTCGAATTTTTAGGTAAATACATATTTTGTTTGTGTCCTAGTATGAACATGAAACTAAGTTTAGTCTCCTGGGTATTCACACCGGAGCAAATATTTTAAGTTTTATTGCACATAAAATGCATATTTCCTGACTTTTTTATTTAAACAAATATTTTGGGATACTCACATAAATTACACAAAAATCCCATAAAGGAAACATTTTAAAATTAATTTTCATGTGAACCACATAAAAGTAGCAGAAAATCATTTTTAATTCAGTGTGAATTCAAAATTGTCGATATGTAATTTCCCAACACAGTACAACTAGAATGTCGTATAACCTTTGTGGATTCACCAATTGACTACAGTTTAACAAGTATCGGTGTATATACTAGCCAGATTGTGAAGTGATAACAGCACCAGTGGAGTAATTCCCTGTTTTTATCTTGCAGGCTCATGTTGCTTGAGTAACCAGGATGTTTGTATTTTCTTCCAAATGAAGGGATACTATAGCTGACATATCAGTTCTTCCAATAATAAATTAGAAATTCCGCCATACAACCTGTGTAATTCAGCATTAAAGAAGTGGATCGTGATTTGTTAAATACCAACTTTGGTTCTTAACCGACTTTTCGCTTTTGAGTTATGAAACCTTAAACTAAACTAATCTAAACCCCGGCGCGACAGCCCACGAGGGGCCAAGGCCTACCGCCCAGCCGCTGCGTCCCCCACCTCTGCCCACTACAGGCGTCATTGGTGAGGTGCAGTACTGGAGGGTGGGACGTGATCAGCGGCCCGAGCCCTCCCGGCCAGTTATGCGGTCTTCTATAGACCTGGAGCCGCTACTTCTCCATCAAGTAGCATCAAGTGCCAGACCTTCCAGAGGGGATAAAATCCCCATGCTGGTACCGGGGATCGAACCCGGGTTCTCCGCGCCAGAGGCAAGCGCGCTACCAATGCTACCCACAACCTGACAAACAAAATACAGACACGCGCGCGGATCTTTTTATAAAAATGCTTTTTTTTTTTAGATTCAGTGGACCTCAAAACATATATTTCCGGTGAAATCTCGACATCAAATTTTTGGGTGGAATACAATACTTCCTCTACTTACTATACGTAGTAGAGAAAGTAAAAAGAAAATGCAAGGAAGTGTTCGAAAATAATAGTGATTTAACATGTAGTGGGCAGAGGTGCGGCTGAGCAGTAGGCCAAGGGTACACTCAGAGGGCCGTAGTGCCACAGGACAAAAGGTTAAATAACGTATACGATTATATTGAATCCTTCGCATCATTTTATTTAAAAGGACAGCGTTTTCTTCTTCTGGCTTTGAGGACTAGTCACTTGATACATGGGTGAAGCAGCCACATACAAGCTCACATTTCCCTGGTTCATATAAACCTTAGACAGTAAAAAGAGATTAAATGCCTCTTATGTGATATTTGTATTTTCTACTTCTTTTTCAGAAACAAGACCCATCTATTTACTCCATACTCGATTTTCTAGTACGTTAGCATATACAAGCTCTCAAATGTTTTGGAACTGCATTCAACTCTACAACAGAATTCTTAATTATACCATGTTATCCGGATAACGCTTCATTAAGCCTTCCTTTTACACACTTATATGGGATGAATGTATGCACAATGTATATGCCACATTCTGCTACATCATATAGACTTTTGTATGGTGAAAAGTCGATTGCCTCGAGAGAGTGGAAGCTAACTTCGCCGTTGAGTAGAATGAGCCGGAGCACTGTCTTGGTAAAAACAAAGTTTTGCAGCTGTCTATGCTACAACACCCGCCAGAAGTTTTGGCGTTCTTATCCCTTACATCTGGGGCGCATCTCGCTCCTATGACAAAGGAAGGAGCTAGATCCACTTTTTGTCACTGAAGAGAAGCCAAACTTAGTTGTTCTAGGAGAAGCATGAGAAGGTTCCGAGCTTGAAGTTAGGATAAAATCTATGTGGTAACTTTCTCTCTCTTTCTGCTCACTTGGAGAAAGAAACTAAGAAACTAAAGTTATATCTACTATTAGAAAATTCAGATAAATAACAAATTATATTTCGGTAATGATTCACTCCAAAAAGAAATATTGACGTAAATTGTGTACTTTAACGAGATCTATATTTTTGGAGAAGCAAATTTTGTCTATCTCTTCAGGTTTACCAGTTATGCAAGTCGTCCACTGTGAGCAATACTTCAGACGACACATCCAGAAAATTCAAGATATACATATAATTTATCATGAAAGTATCTTAAACATATGGCATTTTAATCAAAATCTATGGGGCCAATTTTTACAAAATCAAAATTTTCAAAAATGTTACGTGTAAAGTGTAGTCTAAGGCGGGATTTTCTTGAAAATTCTGTTATTTTTTCAGCTGAGAAAATTACTTCTCAGTATCAATTGTGGTTATTGAGGAAATCTAAAACAGACCCTCAAGGAAGTTTCGATTTCATTAGCAACAGAACTAATCGTACACATTTTTAGAAGTGTTTCTAAGTTTGGAGATCTTGGGGGACCCGTTTCCCTGGCACGCTTTGTAATTCGTGAATGAATGAATGAAAATGTTATTCGGGCATGTTTTTCAACATGCTCTGGCTGCTTGGACCCTCTTTTTGAAGATGGCAGGAAACCCAATTCGGCGCAATGAAAGTTAAATCATACTTCACGTCCGAAGATTCCAGAAGTTTCTTGGCCACTGCAATCGATTATGGGTTATCCTCCAGAGAGCTGGCTACCTTAATTATCCTCGGGGAACTTGGAACCAGTAAACCACTGAATCCTTGACAAGGGTTTAAGGAAAATCTTAATATTGGAATTAAATTTGTTTATACCCAGCAGTAAGCACCGTAACTCCTTTAATATTCATTGAAAACCGCGTGCTATACATTTCACATAACGCATGTTTGAAAATAACACATTTGCCGAGCCTTTATCACAGCGATGTCCAACGTTTGCTAAAGAGGGGAAGTTGCATTTTCCTCCGTCCACTTTAAGAGAACTGCCACTCAGACCTGCTTTGTGTTGCAGTGGCACTTTGGTTATATGTATGTTGCGCTAATTTACGAAAGCACTAATACAATAAGCATCTGTTCATTAGTGACTTCTTTGGTGCTGCTTACGTTTAAGAAGTCTATCAATATTTGGGGACAGTCGAAGTGCATAGCCTTAGAAGATACACCAAGTGACCGTCGCGTAACATATTGCATAGTTTTATTTGGAGGAAGTCTTCGCAAATATATGTAACACTATACTCATTCTTATACACACTAATCTAGCAAATGCTTATTTCTTTGTGTGCTATATTTTAATAGACATAAACATTTGCACAAATTATTTTATTGCTAGTTTCCTTGTAGGTGCAAGGGGAATATGGGAATACAGTATACATTAAGCTATAGCGAAATGTGTTAAGAGCTGGTTGCTCTGCGATGCCTTTGAAATTCCCTTTTCTTTGCAAGACCAAGAAATAAAAAACGAATAACTTATTCCTATTTGAGAAATGTGTAAGTATTGGCAACTTCAAACAACTAATAAAGAATATCTCGGAAATGGTTCACCCAAAGAAAAAAGTACTCGACATAAATTGTGTATTTTAAAGAGATTTACGTTTTTTTATGTAGTAAGCTTTTGTCTATCTTTTACTGTTTACCATTTGTGCAAAAACCATCCAGAATGAAGAGGTCTTCTGAGGACATTCCCAGAAAATTCAAGGTAGACTTAGAAACTGCAATGAAATCGCCTGTTTGTGTTCGTTACTGGATACTGACTGGTTGTGATTTTACACGTTATAGCCACTAGGTAATGCACGCTCAAAATGAAGGTCGGAGGTGGGGAAGCAGCAGCTAATTACGTGTCTCCAAACAGACAAGGTTGGACATCGCTGCTTTATCAATATAGTACCTCGTCAGTGATGTAAAGTGTTGTTGCATTTCCGCACGCCAAATAAACTTGAACATATTGGCGAATAGCTGTGAAATAGTTAACTTTTTTCGAGACACTGTTGTAACCAGAAATGCTTTTGAAGGATCTGAATGTCCAGCAATGACATTGCCAACAAAACGACCTGTAGAGTCGTTCGGCATCTTGATTAATGTCAAGTTTCTTTTCATTTTAGTTTTAGTTTTATCTTAACCACTTTAATTACATCAACTAACATTCACTTAAGTAATATTTTCGCAAACTTCACTCGCTATGTACTGATTCGTCCGTAAAACCTGTATTTAGGGTTCTATAGTTAGCACATAGATCCCGGCATTAATAAATCTTATTGAAGCCCAATATAAATTGGACAGTTGCCGTTGTAATCATAGAAATCTTCCCAGCAGCCTTGGGAAATGCATTTTCGTGTAAGATTCCCCCGATCCGGAGGACGAGGATTTACAGAAAGCAAGTTCGTCATGCACGCCGAAACTCCCAAGCGACGTTCAGAACCCTGAAATGCCAACCAATATGAAAGGTGAAATGAAACAAGAAGTGGGGTGAAATTGGAGGACTGGAAATTATCTTATTGGTAATTTTGTTGTAGGTGTGAGGTGAATATGGAAATACAATAGGGATAAGTTATAATGAAGTGTCTTAAGAGCTGGTTGCCCAAACAAATAAGAAAGAATATCTCGGAAATAGTTCACTCAAAAGAAAAACGAAGTATTTAACATAAATTATGTGTTTTAACCAGATCCACGTCTTTTATTTTGTAAACTTTTGTCTGTCTCTTACTGTTCATCATTTATGCGAAAATCATCCAGAATGAAGAGGTCTCCTGAGGGACATTCCCAGAAAATTCAAGGTATGACCTAGAAACGACCATGGAACCGCCTGTTTGTGTCTGTCACTGGATACTGACTGTCCCTCCGACTGAAGGCGTGGAGTGGGGTAAAGGCGCCCAGTACGTAAGGTTCCCCATTCCCCATAGAGATATACCTGGTCTGAGTCATCCGCTCTGTTGGATGGACGATTAATTAATTTTCATTCAAAGGTCTGCTGAACTTATATTTGTAGTACAGGACATCTGATTAACATTCTTTGTTATTTGACCATTGAATACGCTTGAGGTATGTATGCAAATGCGATTAGAGGGACAGGAAATTGACAATTTCAAAAGTAAGCAGATTGCCAATTTCTAAAAAGCAGCAGTTCTATTTCAGCATTCCTAGCCATAATACTAGTGTTGAGAGGATATTTCCCCTGATGAAACTCCGTAACCTAAATTAAAGGTATCGTCGATTACATCAGTCGTATTACAGAATAACATGAACAACATTTGCAGTGGATTTTATGATTATATTTGGAAAAGTAAAAGCCAGTTTGTATGTATGAGAAAATTCGAAAAATGTGCTACGTCATATAACATACTATTTATGTTTCTAACTACGTATTATGTATTCTTCCCTAAGTATCTATACCTCCAAAAGTATTCCTAAGTTCACTTATACGTACAAATGTACACATTGTTTTAAGCCTCGGTGAAAATAATAGTCTTCATGCCTTACTAAAGCTAACTTTATCCTTGTTTTCGGTCCCTTACACAAAGAATCCGTATAAGACAGCTAAGACGTCTAGATTAGAATAATCGTGTTTAGAATACTTTTAATATTTTCACTTTTTAAGAGACACCCATCCAGAATGCATGCAACGCAATTCAGAACACCTTGCAGCATGAGGAAAGGTGGCAGAGGGCGTTATGGTCCTTTCCTTTGGTGCAAGTATCGATCGACTCATCGCGAAAACCAACTGCGTAGTTCCCAGCCTTCCGTCCATCCGGTCAACAAACCTGCAGAATCTTCTTCCTGAGCACGTGGCAGGCAGAACGAATCTGCGCCCCTCTAAAACGTGCGCTGTCACGTTTTGATCATAAACAGAAATTTCTTGATGAAAATAAACATTTTAAAGGGGATTAAAAGTTCTGTCCCTATTTGTTACTTAGTGAACAATTATCTCAAGAACTATTTAACATATCAGACTGAAATTTTCACAGAATGTGAAGTTCACTGGTCTACTTTTACACAATGATGTGATATATTAAAGAAGATATGCTTTACCATTAATTATATACATTACTAGCTGACTCGTCGAACTTCGTACCGCCTAACAGTCAAAGAATGTCGTGTTACAGTTTAGCTGAACTTAATTTATGATTATATAATATATAAACATTAAATACATTATACCTATATATGTATAATGTACGAGTATTTAATGTATATGTGTGCAGATATTTTTATAGGTATATCTTTATTATGAGAGGCATAACATTTAATAACGGCTGATTGCTGACCATTACATTTCCCTTCCCATTGTACAAATACGTATTTTGTGGCCACAAATGTTATTTAAATCATCGGCTTTATTCAGTGATTTCACAGCATGTTTAACTATAAAACACCGCAAGATATAGCAAGTCTCTGATTGGATGTTGTGTTGACTAGCTCCTCCTGTCACCCGCCATTAAATTTTGTGTTACCCGTAGTTAATGAGGTAAGCGCATCTAAAGATGTAAAAATAAAGTTTGCAAAGAAATAGAAAATGTGCTCCATTGACTCACTTTAAAAGCTAACCACATTGTATTCATTTTTGCACCTTTAAAGTTTCAGGAACACGCGATTTCGGAAGTGCTATATGCAGAAATATATATCACACTACTTGAAAGCTCTTGTTCAACATTTTCACAGCAGCAGCGATGTTATAACGGGAATTTATAGGTAAAGTCACAATTGCGATTTCCGTGTGATATCTACAGTTTAATAATTGCAGCATAAGGTTGTCTCATAAGTTCGTTCGTTTCTTGTTTCTTTTCAATCATAAAGAACGCCTGGAAACACTTCTCACCCGCAGCACAGCCACGGCAAAGTAGTTGCCAAACTTTGTTTTTTAGGGTGAAATTCCCAGCTTGAAATCGACTAAACCACTTTTGACATGCTCGATTTGTACTGCATCTTCCCCGTAGACAGCACAAATTTTGTGCCGGCATTGTGAGGCGGTTTTGCCCTTACGATAGTAAAACAGCATAAGCTGTCGGAAACGTTCCTTTTTGCTTTCCACAGTTCGTAAACACAAGTTCACACTGTTCCATCCGTCAGTCACAACACACACTGACATATCCAATAGCAAGACTGGTTGTTGACCTCAAAGTCGTAGGTAACGTAATGGTTAGCGTGTCTGACTCACGTTCAAGAGGTCGCGAGCTCGAATCTCGCTTAGAGTAAGCTATGCGAGTAAGGTTTTTTTTACCGAGGTTTTCCCTTATCCTGAGAAAACGAATGTCGGGTAACTTAAAGCTCCAGGGACCTTGGGCTCATTTGAGCATCATTTCGCCCGTTTCATTCACTCACCGTCCGATATGACATTACGTTGGAGGACATTAATTTAAAAAAAAAAAAAATAAAAAAAAAAAAAATAAATCTAAGTCGCAGGGATGGTTAGACAACTAGGATAACTTGAGTGTACAGGGGGTTCCGGGTTTTCGGGCGTCACAGATGGAACTTGCGAGCAAAACGAACTTATGAGACAACCTTATAGTAGTAGTGATGATGATCATAACAACAACAACAATAATAATAACTATAATTATGATAGTTCTTCATGTAGTGCTATTCTTTTATCATTGATAGATGTAAGTTTTCTATATCGACATCCGTTAATCCTTTTCAATAGGTTGGTAAGTACTTCACAACAAAATCGAGGTTGGAAGTATGAGATGAAGTGGAATATTTTCTACTTTTCGAGATTCAGTTATGCATGTAACAGATGCATAATTGGCTACTCTGCTCAGTCCGTGACTCCCGTATATGGTGGTAGAGAATTACCGGCGACTTTTCTGGAAATAGAAGCTTCTCGTAAACAGTCCTTGCACGTCGAAAGCCTTAGAAAATGCATGCAACGGCGTTTGATCTAAGCCACCGATTGTGAGACAGCTGGCCTTGCTTCTTATTTCCCCTCGGCCGTCGCTATAATATGTTTAAGGTGTAATGCTTATTATTCCTGATATGTAATTGTATTCCCAATGATCTGAATACCTGTATAATGCATCCAGTTTAACTTGTGAGCATATGGACAGAGAAAAGCCCATCTTGACCTTTGACAGTGGGGTACATACGTGACTGTCTGAAAGTTCACATTTAATCTCTTGAGAGATAACATGAAAGGGTGGAGCACTCTAAAAATAATGCGTTACGTAAGAATGCCTTGTGGATACTGCTGGATTTTAACCAATGTGTACTTTAAAAGAGATCCTTCTAGAACATTGTACCATGTGTAAATAAACACCAGACGCCAAGGAGGGGTTGCCTTTTGATTTGTCGTAGCCTAGGAAGTTCATGTCGGACAGTGTACCAATTTATCCACTTCCTTTACCCGTTGTTCCTGAACTCACTACTTTAGTTGGCAGCCTGAGGCAGTCCGAGGTGTGCTATTCGGGCACCTGGCAACCAATCAGGTAATCCTAATCCCGCCTCATCTGCAGCCATGTGACAGGTGTGAGACGGGCACAACACGATCTATTGCTTATTTGCTTCTAAAAGAACTTCATACCTTAAAAGAAAAGATTCCTGAGCAAAATTGTCGATTTTACGCCGGCAGAGGCAGTTTCTCTCCCATTACACTATCTATGGATGGTGGGTCAATCACCTGCATCAATACGTCCCTATACTCCATCCAGCCTTAGATAGCCTGGTGTTCGTATCAGCTGCACAAACAAACGCCACGTCGACTCATGCTTCGTATTTATGATGCAACAGAACGATATTTAGGAATATCGCTGCTATCACGTTACATTAAGTAGTCTTTAGCAGGGTTTTCATACATCTTGAAAACTCACAGATAATCGTCAATATTTGAGGTACTATATTTTGTGGCGTGCTTTGGTTTCGGCGTATCACGGGTTAGTTTTTGACAGCTTGTGTTTACATCAATTCGGGACCTAAGAGTGCAGCGATTATAGTACAGTAATTAGTGACTCTAGAAACTCACCTTATTAGGTAAACACCGCTGTGTCCCTCTAAGCTAACAGTGTGACAAGAATGTAATAGCTGCAACGAATATGAGAAAACAGACTGCCAGGACCGACCACAAACATATTTTCGATGACAGAACACATAATACGAGTATTTGCTTTCATACAGCATAAAATAATTACGTTAAGGTTTTATTTCGCTACTATGGAAACGCCGTGATATTTCTCCTCCTGGAAGCCTTCCAACGATTGTTTTGGGTTATACTGACAGTGAGACGGAAGGTTTTCGACCATAGTGGCATTTATTGTGGTTTTAAGGAAAGCCACAAGTAATAAAATGCCCAACTTACCTCAAGACGTGGATAAAAAATAATTTAATGTACGACTACTGTCATATATTTCAGTGGTAATACCGCCAGACTCCTATCTCTTGACTTAGCTGTAAAATTAGGAGCTTGTTTCCTTTGAATATGTGAAAACTCCTGATATAAGTTGAAACGGGCAGCGTAATAAAAGGGAGAGTTGACCCTAACCACTAATTACATTTCTTCTCATATCTCAGAACGTCATCGTAATATTTACGTTCCAGTTGCTCTCTATGCATATTAATTATCCTTTTTTTTCGTGTGTATGTCTGGAGGCAACGACCTAGTAAACCAAACGGTAAACAAATGCAAGTGACGCATGCGCAGCACCAAGCCACCGCCTTGCAAACAAGTACGTCGTAGTTTGAACCAGAGCCTTGTATTGATCGCACTAAAGTGATGCCCACTGTGCCATAACTAACATTCTTCCTCATGTCACCTGACCTAAATGTAAAGGCATCTAAAACTCAGCGATTTCGTGACAGAAGATTCATCTTTCGGAAAAGTCGGTCAACCACGTGACTTGGCCAGGCGTCAAAATAAATAGACGCTGAATGTTTGTTTACTACAAGGCAGGGACCTTGCAGATAAGCCCTTTGCCTCCTTCTGTACCCTGCAAGGGAAGATTATAATAGGGATTAACCTAGTAACTCTACGCTTTATTGGTGAAGACAAAGATAAGCTTTCCATTTATTGTTTTAAAGATAACCAGCGGCATCCACACTAAAGCTAACCTTTCGATTTAGTGCGAAGATAAATCTAGAGGAAGATGAAGGTACTGTGATAAAAAGAATCATCCATATTAGTCATTGCGTAGACTTTCTCGAGTCACTATGGTTATTTTTAAATCTCTTTTATAAATGATTCTTGACAATTTTGATTCTATCTTTTATCTGCTTCATGTTAAGCTGGCTTAATATTTGCAGAAATTTGTTTACTTTACACATTTCGCTACAGGTACCGGAGGGATACAGGGGACTGAAACCATGGTCATATGGCCGCGCCGTGGTTGAATGGTTAGAATGGTGCTGCATGTAGTAAAAACGGGCGTTAAATACTACCCCTGTCCTCATAGTAAAATTTTTAAAAAGCGCATGACTATGTGAAGGTTTTAAAATTTCCACAACATCGGGAGAAAGAAACAAATGGTGACCAAGCACTTCAAAGAATTAAACGTATTGTAAAACCCAAACCAAGAGCAATGAATGTTTCGCAAATGCCTGTTTCTACCATAGAACTATTTGAAATAAAGTAGTGTGTTAACGAGATTTGCATGTTCGTGTAGTAAGCTTTTGTCTCTCTCTGATGGTTTACCAGTTATGCAAAAATATATAAACTTCTTTCAGAATGAACAGAACTTCACAGACTATGCGGAGAAAATTCAAGATACGCGTTTTATTAGTCGGACAAATATATTAAACATGTTGTATTTTAATCAAAATTTTAGAGTAATTCTAAGTAAATAAAAAATAACCATGCATTTTCCATGTAAGGCATAGTTTAGTGAAGGGTTTTTCTTGCAAACCTTCGTGTCGCATTTCAAAAGATGCTAATTTAAATACATACCAACTTTTTAATACTAGTTGTAATGAGGTATAATATCATTAATAAATTTGAAGCTTCGGGCCGATGTTAAACAAGAAACATTCTAAATCAGTTTTAACAGAAAATAAACTAGATGGAATAGATGCCAGCTTAGAGTTATCGGCTCGAAAATCGTAAATAAACCAGCTCAACGTAACACAGTCGATGTTGGGCTTAAGAAAAACCTGTGCTATTGTATGACACCCTCACTTTGACCTGAAAATTGGAATGTGCTATGCGATAAGTGATAGAAAAAAATCGGAAACTTTTACTCAATGAAACAAAAGGGGATATCCCGTATGTATGAGAGGTAAGGATTTTATAGCGCCTCTGCCTGTACCATTTCCCCAGCGACACTCAGGTCTCTCGCGCAGTGGAGAGAGCCCGCAAACGGGTTAACGACTTTATATATTTTGGACGACGCATTCGATTAAGAGTGCTCTAATTTCATAAGCTATATTCTTACATTTTTATGTGGGATTTAACTCCCCAAAGCCCATCCGCTGGTTTGAGTAACCTGTAAAAATTCTCAAAGTGTCCGTCGTATATTCGAAAACTTAAAGATACGCTTTAATTAAAGGTGTTTAACGTGTTTACTTCCTTTTCTGCTTAGATACCTAAGGTAGAGAGGGGTAGCAGCTCAGATTTCGAGGTTTCAATGCAAATACGTGTTTTGAGGTCTCCTAAACATCCCCCAAAGATAATTTTTAGAAAAAAGATTCCTACAAAAGCAGCAAATGAAATGTGCGATAGTTGTTATTATTTCAGGAGGATGCAAAGAGTGTAATTTCAGGAAATGTCCCAAACAATCCTTCACAGCGAAACATTTTCGCTATCATTTATTCTATGAGTACATTTCTGCTCTTTTAAGATTACTCTTGTACCTACTTTTAATTAATGTGTTATATTTATGTGAAGAAGTGTAACGGCTAATTTTCTGAAAACAACATCAATTCTCATCGGACTGTATAATTGGAAACCACAAGAGATATGAAAACAAATCCCACTTCAGGAAAATGCAGATTTCGTTAAAATATTAGTATAATTTTATCACATTTTTGTCGAGCTAACTATTTTCGAAGTATTCGCTGTTGCTCGTTTGATTCAACCCCAATATTTTAAGTAGTACACTGTTAAATACTAAACGAGTGCTCTTTAGTTTCTCTCATCTATTTTTTCAAACAGTTGATTTATCCCAGTCTCCTGTGCACTTCTGTGTTTTACAAAAACACGACACGATAGGAAAATAAACTTTTGAATGAATAATTTGTAGAACAGCTGTAAATATAAATGCTATTTGCTAGAGAAATTCATGTAATTTTGAAATATCACATTCTTTTTAAATTTAATTTTTATTCCAAAATCTCCATATCTCAGGAATTCTTTCAAAGGTACTATATTTTTTAAATTCCTTATTGCGCATATTTCATGCTTAAAAGCCACTCGCGCAAATCAGGGTGGGATAACTGTTAAGCATTAATCGGAGAGAGCAAAGTTCTACTAAGTTTTCTGTGAATAACAGTATATATCCGCCATTTAGAACACCGACATTGTCAATTCTAAAATTAATCAATAAAAGCATGTTAAGAATCTCTGACGATAGATCTCTTTGCTGCCGTTGTCTGCGTGGTTGTTTATCTGTGCCACTGCTCCGCTTCCTGCAATATTAAAGTAGGGAATGCAAAATATAATCTATTTTCCACTTGAAACTGTGTTTTGTGTACGAGTTGACCCTGACCATGGTACCTAAGTGGGTTCAAGACCGGGGCGGGGCACCCTCTCCTACAGCTGCAGCACCCAAACAGCGAACACAGCGCTTGCAGCGACTGCACACTCAACTAGTTCCCGCCAAAGCTCCACAACAATCGATTCCATCCCTCTCGTCTGGTTGTTATGGAAACGACTGCGTCACGGGAACTGGGAGAATGTCAAACGTACACACGTTTGGTCACGTGGTGTGGGGCGTTGTCTGCAAATTGCTCCATCATTACAAAAGTTCGACTACCTGCTCCTCTTGCGGAAAAAGAGGAACAAAACAAAACACACACAAGAGCGCAGTACACACGCCACATTTTCAATAAAATGTTAAATTGGAATAACAGATATTGACCGTGCGTAGGCTACGAGTGGGAAGTTCTAACAGATTTGAAAATGTACTAGTTCGACCGCCTCCTTGGAGGAACCTTCATAATCGTTTTACATGTGCCCTTCCTCGAGTCCTTTCAGGCAGAGTTGCAACATCTTAACCTTTGTAGCCATGAAACAGGAAAGAACTGGAATTTAGAATTTTGGCATCTGAGACTCCACGTAGAATCGACAAGTAACTGTTACGGCCTTAAAAACAGGGTTGCTATTGGTCTTCAAGGACAGGGATAGAAGTTTCCCTTTTCTGAAGCGTGGAGATGGATTTATGACAGTCATTAATTGTGGGTAGCGCAAATTCCCTTTGTGAACCAACTGCACACGCGTTGACTAAACAGACTATCTCGTTAAGGGCTTGTTGATGTACATCCATCACCATAATTCAGTAGCAGTGTCGGCACAGCAAGCAGAAGTGTAATTTGAGTCCCATCCACGACGCTGGCGATTCAAATATAATTTAAGATTCCAAACTATACCGAAATTGTTTTTATTTTTTATAGCACCTAACAATATGAGGTACAGAAAGCATTTAATTCCATTCTAAAATTCGATATGGAGATTTCATATGTTTTGAATACCATGAGGGGGAAAAGGGAGGGAGGGAGGGAGAGAAAGAGAGAGAGAGAGAGAGAGAGAGAGAGAGGTGCCATTCAGTTTGTCTGTCTCGTTTTGTTTGCGTCCCCGTTGTATGTTTGAGTTCAGCGTCTTTCAAGAATACGACATGAAGGCATTCAAGAAAATCCTTCATCCCAAATTTCACTTCACATGAACATCTTTTCATAAGTTTTTGCTGTCTAAAACGTGCGTGCCCGTTGCATGTTAGATAAATAGCAAAATTCTTATTTAAGTTCAGAGTATTCCAAGGAGGCGGCGCCGTGGCCGAGCGGTTAGACCGTTCGCCTACGACCTAGGTGGCCCGGGTTGGATCCCAGAGACCCACATATGGTATTTTTGGCGGACAAAACGGCATACGTGCGGATTTTCTTCGGGTTCTCCGGTTGCCTCCGCCACTCATTGCAACAATTGCTGCATCATCACTTTTCCATTCATCGATTTCGCCTGGATCTCATATCATCCTCTTCCTCATTTTCATACCTAGTGCTGGGCTGACAACCCGTTTCCAGGTCTTCACTCTGTCAGGTCCATTGGTTCCTCTCCTCCCCGACATGCGTCTGACCCTAGGCACTGGCTTGTAAGTCCTACATAGAGGGAGGGTAGTCGGGTAAAGAAAGAAATGAAAGAAAGAAAAGTATTCCAAGGACGCGATACGAGGACTAAAGAATATCCGCTATCCCAAATTACAGTTTACATGGGAACTTTTTCGTTATTTTTTTATTTTTTTTAAATGAATAACAATTTTGATTAAAATCCCTATGTTTATAAGACATTTGTAAGAGAAATACTAAACATTTCTTCAATTTTCTATGAATAGCCTGTGAAATGCTCTTCATTCTGGATGAATTTAATATATTTTCCCCAAATGATCTACTTTCCGCTCAAGCTGTTATGTGTGGGAAGTTGCCATGCCTGCCCTTAGTGCACTTTGCATTTTTATCACAGATAACATGTATTTAATCCTCCAACTATTGCTGTAGATATTTATGTTGCAGACGTGCAATATAAACGCATAATATTTGATAGTTGAATTTTACCTTGAAATCTTATCGTTTTTATTTCCTTTTATTTGTTAACATTTACTGACCATTTATTCGTGCAGAATTTAAACGTAACTTTTTCGGCGCCAGCAGCGATGTCACCTTCAGTTGTTGATTGACTTAGTCAACACTACCAGGCGTGACTAATCGATCACCAGTTCGCAGAGGCTAGTGCGGTGCGACCTTGATACTGCTTTCGAATAGGTAACAATAATTACCTTCGACAATTAATTTTTTTTCGTATCAGCGGTCTGTAGCACAAAGATTGGAAAGGTGAATTAGACTGAAAAATCAATGCCATAGCTGGGGTTTGAACCACGGCTCTTCCGCTCTCAGTCCAGTTGCTCTAGCCAGTGAACTATTGTGACAACATGAAGGCAAGGCAGTAAATCCTTCAACTGACTCGCATTTTCCCCGGTAAACCACAAGGAGACCTCAACTCCGTATGAGATAATATACCTAATGGTGATTTGCAGCGTTTAAGTACTTTAAGTTTCGGGCTTCATAATTCACCCAACTATAAGGCCAATGACAATTAATGGTTCTTTCACCTATCCGTGTGTAGGTTAAAGATTGGAAAGGCAAAATCAGACTGAAAAATTTAAATCCTTGGCCGGGATTTGCCATGGTAGCTCAGTGGCTAGGGCTACCGGATGAAGAGCGGAAGCTGCATGGTTCAAATCCCGATACGACTTGAATTTTTCGGTCTGATTCTACGTTTCCGATAAATACTTTTATTTTCGCGTAAATATTTCTATAAATGCACCTCCTCGAAAAAAAAAAAAAATGTATACGAAACACATGCGTTAATGAGCGCAGCCTACTCACGGTCTTGCACTGATAACTGTATGTTTAGCAGGTAAAACACATTAAGGTCGCTCAGCGTATCCTGCGAATCGCCCAGGCCTGCTCTACTTCGTTTCATATTTACTCATTTGCATGCTAATCTATACTACTTAATAACAGGTAAACATTACACAAAACTGTTGATATCTTCAAAGACACCATTAATACGCACTTATAGTAGGCATAGCTTATTGAGATACTCCAAAAACAACCTTGATATTTTCCCCCCATTATGGTGCAGTCTGGTTATATTTGGTGATATTCTATCCGTTAAGTTACATTAGTGCCCACAACTGCATATAATCATGGCAATGCTACGGCCATAGCTGGTGTTATTGCATCTGTTATGTTGTCACTTGTTTATGAACGCTTTGCAGAGAGGCCAACTGATAGATTTTAAAACAAGATTCTGTTTAGACGCCGTGTTAATTAACTAATCAATCAGTGGACGTACTGCTCGTGTTTGCGTGGTTTTGTCTTGAATTTTTATAGCAAGGCACTACAGAAAGTAACAATAGATCTGTTAAACGAGAAACATCCTGTTCTTATAGTATCATCGCGGAATAAGGGCAATGGGTTTTGTGCGTATATTTTGTGGCAGCTGCTAAGTATACCAACAAATTCCACTACTATCTGGCTAGATCGTGTAAGAGCAGACATGTATTTACTTGGCAAGTAAGACATGGGAATGTGTGCTAAGTATTCTGCAGTGCACTAAATTTCCAATGTTGGACGCGAGATTTTGGACGATATCCACTTCAGGGGTCGCCAATCATCGACTGATAAGGAAACTGTGGAAAGAAATTCTTCGAGACCACCTTTGGACAAATGACAAACTCATTATCACCCAGTAGTCAATTATGCTGAAAAATCTACAGCATGCTGCTAAAACCGAAATAATTTCTTTCCCCTCCTTACGTTCATTTTTACTTTCTCTACTACATACAGTAAGTAGAGGAAGTATTGTATTCTAACCAAAATTTAGGTGTCGAGATTTCACCGAAAATATATTTTCGAGGCCCCTTGAAAAAAAAAAAATAAAAAATAAAAAGCAGTTTCAGAAAAAGGTTCCCACGCGCGCGTGTCTGTCAGACTGTCGACAGCGTAATTCGAAAACTAAAAGTCGGCTAAAAACCAAAGTTGGTATTTAATATATTTCAAGGACGCGACACGAAGATTTTGAAGAGAATTCCACCCCCTCCTTTACATGGAAAATGGCTCTAACAATTTTGATTAAAATGTCATATGGTTAATATATTTGTATGGCAAATTAAGTGTATACTGTGAATTTTCTGGTTATAGCCTATGTAGTCCTGTTTACTCTTGATGACTTTTGCATAACTGGTAAACCTTAAGAGATAGACCAAATCTTACTATACTAAATGTAGATCTCGTTAAAACACACGTTATGTCCAAATGCATTGTTTGTGGAATGAACCTTTCCGGGAGATATTCCTAGTTATTTGTGTGAGTTTTGCAATACTTACTTTTCTCAAATGGAAGGTCGTTATTCACCTTTTTATTTCTTGGCCGTGCAGAGAGAAGGGAACGTTAAGGCTTTAAAAGTTTTACTATCGCTCAAAGCCTACTGTATTCCCATATCTCCCTTACACCTACAAGGAAATAAGCAATAACATAATTTCTGCAAATTTGTATCTCAACTAACCCGAGGAAAATAGAGGAATAAGGGTTTGTAAGAATAGTTAGCACGAGAGTAGAGAAAGTCATGTGAGTGCAACACATCAGATTTTTTAATTTTCGACATTCCTGCTTCCATTCAATTACGAAAAGCGGAAACATTGTATTGTCGGCTCGTATGATTTTATCCCAAAGTTCAGTTATTAATTTCAGATGCTTCTAATAAAAGCGCGCGCGCGCGCGTGTGTGTGTGTGTGTGTGTGTGTGTGTGCGTGCGCGTGTGCGTGTGCCTGTGCGTGTGTGTGTGTGTGCGTGCGTGCGCGTGTGCGTGTGCCTGTGCGTGTGTGTGTGTGTGCAAGTTTAGCTGAGAAGGAAGAGGGAAGTCACTGCCATAATGATTATGGTTATCTATGAAGCAAAAATTTACTTTCGGCCATTGTAATCCTTCCACTATATACAGCTTTTAAAGCTGAGATTTTCACTTTTATAATCCAATTTATTTTTTAAACATACATCTAAAACGACGGAAAAATAAATTCCTGGCATGAAATCTTAGAGTTCACTAGAAAATATAGCAAAAGTCGATTATTTACGACTACGCATTTATTTCTCCGTCATATAAATGATAATTCCATATATTCACTTTTCAGGTTATATACACAAAAATTATGCACTAAATGCATGCATACTGATTTCATAAATATCGCTCATTAAGATGTTGAGAGGTTTCTACAACTTTCCAAAAATTATAAGACCCATAAAATGCAGAATATAGACAATCCGCTATAGAGGTAAACTGTAGTTTCATTCAAACATGTTAAAATAAGAATTTTCTCTCCCTTTCTGGCTGGAAGCTTACCAATTTGCAGGATGTACAGAAGGCTATTTTTGTAAACGTACAGTTGCGCTTGTTGCAGGGTCATAGTATCCCTATTATAGGCTCCAATGTCCAACAACGTCTTGAGGTGTGCATATCACAGTGAATTAGAAGGCGAGTAGACAGTGGAAGCAGCAGCAGGTACAACACGGGGAGTGGAAGTGGATGTGGTCTTGAATCGAGCGTGATAACCTGACTTTATCGAGTAGTATCCAAGCTTCGCGCAGCTCTCGTTTTCAAGCTTTCGTTGCGCTACTTCTAAGACTTTTAAAAGGTGTACGAGTAATTTTTGTTTTGTCTGTAAATTTCTCACATAGTTTAAAAGATTTGTATTCTCCGATGTAGAGAATGTGTGACAGCTTAGAGATTATACAACAGAAGGGAACACTTTGCACATTGCGATCTACATAGATCAATTGTGGCTAACTGAGGAAGTGATGGAGTGAAAGAACCACAGGAGGCTACAAATCGCAAGCCGATAGGTCACAGAGACACGAGGAAGTTCCTAACAATTCAAGGCTTGAAGACCCTTCCATTGCTCAAGCTGTCTAGAGAGGACGATGAATGACCAAACAATCTAGCAGCCCTCGAGTGTCCATGGGGAGTACTTTTTCCTTTAAGCAAGCATCCGCTCCATCTGTCCGGTACTGCCATGCGCCACGAAACCTGAAAGGTGAGAAGGAAATAGAAGAAAGGGAGATGATGGAACGGAAATCATGACAGATGAGAAACCATCATAGTATTCACCTATCGAACAGAACAAACCACGAAAGGTCAGAGTGGGCAGTAGATGGGAATCGAACCCAGGACGTCTCGAATACGAGCCTCATACAATATTGCAAAGTCATATTGGTCGGTGAATATGTCAAAAAACAATGACGAGCAACACCGATTTTTACATTCCTGGAATGTTCTCTCAGTTCTGCTTATAGGCAGTATTCCTTTATTTATGTACCATTTATTTTCTTGAGTTCACTTTTATTTTCAGTTTCCTCTGCTCTTCTGCAGAGCAGGTAATTTAATTTAACTTAAGTGCGAAGAATGAGAGTGTTGCTAAATTTACAGCAGAATTACTGAATAAAAGGCATTCGAAGTTATTCGTGAAAGGCCAAAACAAGTTAAGAAACTCACCTTACACAGAAATTACAATGTAGCTGAGAATGTAACCACTGTGGTTGCAACTAAATATAATATCCCCTTTGACATACTGTGTAACTATATCATTATGTAAATTTGTCAAATTATGCCTAAATGCCAAGTTATGTATAATGTCAATAAACCAGCATTTAACGTGCTTAAAAACGTTAGTATTTTAAACTTATAAGCAGAACCCGGATTGTGATAACATTTCATCTTTTAATTGTTACATCATAGACACTGCTAACGTGTATGTAAATACTTACTGGGGGTCTCATATTATGAAAATGGATATTCATTTTTAGTCATTTTATATAATTTTCTATTTTAGAGATTTTCTCCAATTTTGTGTCATGAATTTTTCATATTCTTGTCCTGTGGGTCTTTATTTAATCATTTTTCTTATATTTATATGTATAGAGTATATAAATCACTTTGTACTACTGACATTTTCAAACATCAGAAATTTCACTATTTAATCGAGAAATAACGGTAACTTTGTGCATCCTGTGCTTTTATTCTTTGGGAGGGGGAGGGAGAAATAATTTTCCTATTTAATGGCTAGCCTGCAAAAAACATAAATATGCTTATGTTGCTTATGTCCCGAACTATGGATGGCACTAGTCTGTTTTCCTTTTTTTTTTTTTTTTTTTTTTGAGTGAGCACATAAGAGGCTGCGAAATCCTCATTTGCTATGAATTTTATATAATCTGAGAACTCAAAAGGGTTAATGCTACAGCGTTGTAACATCTGCTTCAAAAATAATTTTCTTTATGGATTCATTAAACAACATGGAACATGTATAAAATTAAAATAATTTCCACATTATTGTATTATTATTATTCTTATACATCTACTTTTTAGCTATAAAGACACAACAATTATACCCATATAAAATAATTTATAACTAACTGTGAATTAATTTTAATAAATTGATAAATCTCAGTTTTAGAAAATCTTGTAATTACTGTACTTTTTTATTTTGAGTCACGTTATATGTCGTTTTAAACACTTTTAGCTCATCAAAACCTGGGCCCTGGTTATAAACAATAAAGATAAAGGTAGATTATGTACAGAGGGGATTCCACACTGAACCCAAGCTGGTTACTGTAAGTCAGACCCTTGGGAGGAAGGGATGGAATGAGAGTGCTCTACGGGCACGAGGGGAACCGGGCGAGCACCGAGTTGACGTGAAGGTCTCTAACGTGTGCTGGAGATTCATCTCGACACCGGGATTCTGAAAGCAACCACTATCCGCAAGGTTTCGACAGCGCCCACTCCTCCCCGGCAGGTCTGGCAACTACAAGGCCAACCGTCGAGAATAGCAGTTACAGTGCGTAAATCCCCCGCACGGCAGCGCTAACTCGTCCATCGCCAACACTTCCGTCCCTGAAAGACTGGATTGAAAGGAAGGTGAAATGAAATAGAGGGACGGAAAATTCTGGGAATGTAATTATCCTTCCCAGCAGTTGCTGACCCGGGATAATCCCCGAAAAAGCCCATGGGTGAGGAAGGTTGGCGACGGGAATGGAACCCACGATCTCCCAAATTCGAGCCTCACACGTTACCGTGGAGCCATCTCGCTCGGTATAAGCAATAGGTGTTGCATATTTTTGCTCGCGGTGTATATGTTGATATTTTAACAGTATTATAACGTCATAATATGGTAGTATGTCAACAAACATCTGAAATCCTTTATTTCTCACTCCTACAAAAGAAAGTATGCGATCAGATGTATTCATTCAGATATGTAAAACATTTATGAGAAATAGTCATTATACTCGTAAATGTGGAATACCGCAGCCCATCGCACCCTGGACAGCCCTAGAACTAACTTGTAAAGGAATGAGGCAACGGTTGCTTGAACTTTTCACACCGTGCGATCTGACTTCTATTTTTATATTCTGCATATGCAAAAACAAGTTCCTCCCAGAGGCTGGCCCCAATCCAGAGGAAAAAGAGGTAAGAGATTTCAGCAATGTTTAGAACAAAACACTGGGATTCCTGAGGATCGAAATGCTATGTTTTGTTTCAAGTCTTAGGATAACACATGACCAAACTGCTCCCTAAACATACCGCTCACGAGGGAGAATTGAAACAAAATATTTGCCATGAAGTTTTGTTTATTTTTGAAAACGTACTGCGCTGAGACATTCGTAATTTTATCCATAGATGACAGTAAGGCAGGTCTGGGCGACTCGCGGGATACCTTAAGCGACCTTCATTTCTCTTAGCTGGTAAACATACCGTATCAGTTAAAGGCCTCGAGCAGGCTGCACCAGTTGCCCAGCCCTGCAATAATACACCTTCTTTAAGAGACAAGCACAATGTGACAAACCCCTGAGGCGTATCGGAAAGAAGTGAAACTGCCCAGTTGTTTGCGCGAGCTTATCGCACATACACAGCGAGACAGTGTATGTACACTCTGTTCATATACAATCATTTCTTTATGTCAGTAAGGTTTTCATATACCTGCAGGCGCGATAAATCATTCATGTGTTTCATTACTGACTGTGCCGCAAGTGACTAGCATTTCGCTGTTCTACTAAAGAAGATAGCAAGAGATCGCAGCGCATGCCAACCAAGGTGAATCGCCTAGTCACTTTGTCAAGTAGTACTGTAGACATAGACCGCGCGAGGTGGAGCCACGGCAACATGTGCGACTCGCATTCGGGAGGTCTCGGGTTCGATCCCCTGCAACCGAGCACTCTGACGTGGGCTTTTCCGTGGTTTTCTCTCATCACTAGGCGAATGCTGGGGTAGATTCTCTTCTCCACGGATTTCATTCCCTTCATTTCTCATTTTCCTCCATTGTCATCTTTCAGGGTTCTTTGGTGGCCTGGTACGTTCCGGCGGATACGGACAGATGGTATAAATGCTTGCCTCTGGAAACCTTTTCTTGACCCTCTTGGAAGTTGCCGCCCGGGCCACTAGGCTTGCCTCGTCGCCCTCTCTCTGGGTAGAGGAAACACTTCCGTCGTGCGCCAGATGTCAATATCTGTAACTGTTAGGGACTTCTGTGCGTCTCTGAGCTTCGCAGGCTCCGTTCCTGACCAGCCTACGATTTCACTTCGCCTCATCCCTTCCCCTGGGGTTGGTAGCCTGCAAAAGACCCATGTTAGGCTCACGGTGGACGGAGGTGTCCCTCCTCCACCCCACCCCCCACACACACACATACAGATTAAATGCAGGGTCCTAGCAGGGGGGTGCGCAGTGAACTTAATACTGACTACGAGTCCTAAAATTCGCTTAGCATTTGTTAGAATTCTTTACTTGTTTTCACGTAATAATAATAATAATAATAATAATAATAATAATAATAATAATAATAATAATAATAATAATAATAATAATAATAATAATAATAATAATAATAATAATAATAATAATAATAACCAGGATAACGACTGCATGTATGGGGTTTTATGTTTTGTCGTAGAACTTTTATAAATCTATGAGATTCCCCAAGATTTTATTTACTTTTAATAGTATCTTTAGTACTTCTTTAATTTTTGAAAACTTTTAAGGGGTGAGAAGGGAAACTTACTATTTTCGGGCAGATAGATCTGAGATGTTTTCAAAAACTATCATAGTGATACATTTAAAATAAGCATAATTGTTTTAATCATGTTCCAATGTCCAAAAATACGCCTTTTCTCTTTAAGCTAAATAAGATACGAAAAACTCCCGTTCTTGGCGACACCAAGTCTGCACCACCTGTAATGTGGTAGCTTCGGTTAGTATTGTGTCTGTTCTCTGACTGGTAGTTGGCTGGATGCGTTGCATCTCATCAAATAGCTTATAACAGCGAATTATAGACCATCAAATATATAATACTACGGGGAGAGCAAAAAAGTAATAAAGTATTGCTACATGTAATAGAGAAAGTAATGGACATTTGTGAGAAGAATAGGCAGAGAAAGTAAATGAATATAGCAGATTTTTTAATCATGCAAAAAGCCTCGTAGAAAAATAATTGTTATGTGATCGGTTTGCAGGATTTCTGGGAAATTAAAAGTGGTGTTGTTTTCTAAAGTTGAGAGCAAGAATGTATCCAACATACGTGTGTTATGATGAATGACAGAACAGAAAGCTGTAGGGTGTTTACACACATGGGACGGAAATACGTTGTCCGCTTGTGAATGACTGCCAACGCGGGGCTTTCCCCTTTTATTTCCCGGTTATAAGTAGGCAGCCTTTATCTTCCAGCATGCACAACAGACTGTAGGAAGCAGATATCAGAACATTCATTCACTCCCTCAGTTTGCATTATGACTGTGTTGCAGGCATAAACAAAAAATGTTTAGCAGTTACAATGATTTATTACAATTACTTCACACTTTCCAGAGATACTTATGTCTTTAGTATGTTTCGACACCATCAGACCCTTCAATACAAAACCAGCTCCCATCACTCTTCCCTTGTGTTTCTCTTCAACTCCACATTAAAATAACTTTAACACTCTCGTTTCTCATCTTCTTTCAATGTGGCAGTCAATTTAATTTCCTCTTGTGAATCAGCTTAAGCATTTATTATTCTATTCTTCTGCATGCCCTCATTTTAGATAGATGCTTTATAAATTTATCCTCACTTAGGGTTACTAGAAGTCCGGAAATTCCCAGACATGCCCTACATATTAATCCTTATTTTGTCCAGCGTCCGGTAGACGTCCTTATGTCCTACATTTTCAGAAACAAACAGTGAGAGTTGGAAAATAAATGCAAACTGGGAAAATAAAAATGAATAATTGGTTATTAGCCGGAACTGTACCTCCTTATGGCAACATGGCAACATCGACTACAGCCAAAGAGCATACTCATGCTTTAGGAATATTGAACAAAATATTGGCAACGTAGCATTTGCACTCCGAGGCAAGAGGTTGGTGTTCTACAGAGGCAAAATTTAAAAGATGGTTTACTCTTTTCCATTTGCACTTCGGCTATCGAAGAATAAGGATGTGGGAAGTAAACAGCCTGTCTTCTAAGAAACAAAACTTCACAAAATTCTGTTGGAATTTCAGATATTAAAGATTTCTTGCTCACCCCACACGGTCAGCAAATTGTGTTAGCGCTGCAATGGCGACTCTTGTATTTCACGTCGTTGATTGCCACGCAGCATACAAAAGCCATAGAAACAATATCATATGTTCGAGACGCTTTATTAGGGCTAAGAATTAAAAATAAATGTGTAGCATTTGGAGCTGACTATACAAACACAAATTTTGGCGGCAAGTCGACCAGAGAGTAAAAATGTATTCACCAAACTATTAATATTAATTGCGAAAGATTAGCTCTTCAGAGAAGTATAAGCGGCTATTGATGATCACATTTAAGATTCTATATTTCGGTATTTTAAGGAAATATAACTTTACATGCCCTTGAGATATACGTATGCACATGCTATTATAAATAGCATTTAAATTATAATTTTACATTCTTTTGCATAGATCGGCAATATCCTATATCTATTTGCCAAATGTCCTACATTTTTACTTCCTCTATTAGTATAGTAAAGTAGAGGAAGTACTGTATTCCACCCAAAAATTCGATGTAGAGATTTCAGTGGAAATATGTTTTGGGCCCCCTGAATAAAAAAACAGTTTTAGAAAAAGGCTCGTGTGTGTCTGTGTGTCTGTTTGTGGACAGCATAACTCAAAAACGAAAAGACGGTTAAAAACCAAAGTTGGTGTTTAAATTTAATGTCTTTCAAGGAAGCAACACGAAGATTTCGAAGAAAATTGCTTCAGCCTAAACTACCCTTTATATGGAAAATTTTGATTTTCTTAAAAATGGCTCTTAACGATTTTGATTAAAATGCCACACGTGTAGATATTTTTATGACAAATTAAATGTATATTTTGAATTTTCTGACTGTAGACCCTGCAGTCGTGTTTACTCTGGATGACTTTTGCATAACTGGTAAACCATAAGAGATAGACCAAATCTTACTATAAAAATTTAGATCTTGCTAAAATACACAATTTATGTCTAAATAAATTTTGTTGTAGAGTGAACAATTTCGGAGATATGCCTTGTTATTTGTGGCAGTTTTGGAGAACTTATACTTCTGTCAAATATAACATCGTTATTCATATTTTATATGTTAACCGTGCAAAGAGAACTGAATCTCAAAGCTTTAAAAGATTTGACTATCGCTCAAAGCCTACTGTATTCCCATATTCCCCTTGCACCTACAAGGAAATAAGCAAAGGAAGTAAACAAGATAATTTCTGCAAATGTTTATCTCAACTAATACGAAGTAGATATAGGAATTAAAGTTTGTAAGAATGGTTAGTACAAGAGTAGAGAAAGTCATGTGAGTGCAACACATCAGATTTTTTTACCATTGTGTCCTGCATTTCCATCAAATAATCTGGTAACACTATCCTCACTATCCATAAAAAGTCACCGTTGCTTTATTTCTTTACTCGCGACCCACACAAAGTATTGTTCTGTTAATATCTTCGTTTGTCATTGTTATCATTTTAGACTTCTTGACAGCAGCTCTTGTTTTTATTAATGGTAAATATATCCCATCTACCCTGTTGTATTCCGAATAAGAGCCGAACGAAGTCGATAGGATAGCAAAGGGCTGTCGCTCCCCGAGTAACAAACCCAACTAATATCTATACTTAAATTGAAATAAGAGCTGAAGCCACGTGCCCATATATTTCAGCCACATTATATCTAAGTTGCCTCAGGTCCAAAAAGATAATGCGAATCAATATTGGAGGCTCAAGCACTGCCACAGACACTACAAATATGGAGATCTGGACTTCCATTTCCATTATTCCACCAGCAGCTAAAGCTGAGCTCCACATTTAATACCATTTATGAGCTGCTCGGCTCTCAAAATTATCTCTATCAACTAGATTTAAATTTAAAAGATCCATATGCGCCAGGGTGCAAAGGATTGCTGCATCCTGAAAGATAATTGAGGAGAGAAAAGCTTCCTTCTAAATCCGAAATCAAGCTAAAATAAAACAATCTTTCCTTGTAAATTCCTATTTGCGGTTAAACCCTATTGAGGGTGATTACTCAGCAAAATCACTCAGGTTGAACGCCAGCTGCCAGCAGTTCGGACGGAAGGACATTTCCATTAGTTTATCCTGAAGACGAAGAAAACCTTCAAAACGTCGGTTTCAAACCAACTATTTATCTGAGATAAGTTTAGATTTAAAGGGAGGTAGCACACCTTATCTTCACAATGTAAATATTGTAACAAATTTAGCAAATCTTTTTTATTTTCTCAAGCTTCAAGTACAGCCATACTACTCGTTTCTCTCTCTTAATCTTTCCAAACTCTCACACAATACTCGTTTCTGTCTCTTAATCTTCAACAACTCAAAACTGTCTCCATGGCAACCTCTTGAAAATCAAAGAGTCTTAATGACATGGAGAAGCCATGTCACACTGCTCCCTCCTCAGAGCTGGTCGTCCCGACCAGCACTATCACTGCGGCATCTCCCTTGCGCCCCGGTGGATTAACCCATCGAACCTCTTCTCCTGGTGGTCCACGAGGGCCTGGTGGTCCTGGTATACCTTGAGGTCCTGGGTTTCCATCTCTTCCAGACATACCTTTAGTTCCAGGTTCACCATCTTTTCCCGACAATCCTGGAGGTCCAGTCATGCCTTTGTCTCCTGGAGGTCCCTGAGGTCCAGGTAACCCTTGTAGACCAATGAGACCACGGTGTCCTTTTGCACCCTTTGGACCTTCTTCTCCTCTATCACCCTTACCTCCCTCTGGCCCTGGAGGTCCTGGCTTTCCTCTAGCTCCCTGTGGCCCTTCTACACCCTGTGGTCCAGTTTCTCCTCGAAGACCCCGTTCTCCTGCTGGTCCTGGAGGTCCATTTGGACCAGGTGGCCCTGGAAGACCTGGTGCCCCTGGAGTTCCCGGAGGTCCTGAAGGTCCTACAGGTCCCTTATCTCCCGGTCTTCCTGCAATACCAGGTGTTCCTGCTTTACCTGGTGCTCCCTCTGGTCCCTGTTCTCCAATTGGTCCCGGTGGTCCTAGAGGTCCTGCAATACCTTGTGGTCCTGGAGGTCCTTCACTGCCTGGCTTCCCTGGTGGACCTGTCTCACCTTGTGCACCTCTCTGACCTCTGAGGCCAGCAGGTCCTGTTGGGCCGGGTAATCCTGGAAGTCCTCTGTCTCCTGGAGGGCCCTGTGGACCAGGTTGTCCTGGAGCTCCATGTTGTCCTTGAGAGCCTGAGTCACCCTTAGGTCCTTCAGGTCCTGGTGCACCAGCTTGTCCTGGAGGTCCTGGATTGCCCTGTTCACCTTTCATTCCTGGGAATCCACGTTCACCCTTCATTCCAGGCAAGCCTACCAGACCCTGAGGGCCAGGGAATCCTTGTAAACCTTGAGGGCCAGTAGGACCTCGCTCTCCAGGGGGCACGATCCTAGGTATCGCTGTTGGATAGTGTCCCTTGGTCCAGGTAGGACGATGTATGCCATCCTGCTTCGAAATTCTGCAACAGTACCGCCGGTCTTGACGGTCCCTCGTCCAGTTGCCCTTCTTCCTGGTGTGTTGACGGGCCATCCTGCGCACTTTGAAACGGCTCACTGGGTACCATGTCCGCCGACCTCTCTGGCGCACCTTCGCAGCCACCTTGCTTCCGATGGGTCCGGCAACAAACCCCACCACATCCGCGCGAGTCGCGTCCACCGCTGCACTCGTGTTCACTCGTGCTCGGCACGGCCTCTCCTGCATCCCGCCGTCCACGACGACGTCCACCATTCCTCCGTTCACGGCACTATGCGTCAGGTGACTGGACGGCCCCGACGGTCCCCCCATGTCACACGCCAAGTCGGCTCTCGCGTGTCGCTCGCCTGCCCGTGCGCCTCCCCGCTGATCGTCCTCCACGTCACATCCCGGCTGGCCACGCACCCGACACACTCCTCCAGGGGATCCTCGACGACGCCCCCGAACTGTCCCTCCGTCTTCCCCGAGACGCACACCTTCGCTATCCGAAACGGGCGCAACTGTCGCCTCGGCCACTAGGTGCTCCCTCCCCGGCTCCGCGCCACTCCGTCCGCCCCTGGCATCCAGTACTTCGACGCTCTCGCCAACTCCCACTACCAGGGCGCCAAGACGCTCCCCGTCGTCCTCCACGACGTCCACGTGCTGGCAGAGGTCTTCCACCTTTTCGCCGAGTTCTTCCACGCCTTCCGTCACGCCGGCCAGTTGCTCGTCAATCTTCGCCGATAGCTCCGTCCTCATCTCCTTCAGCTCGGCAGCGAGGTTGTCGTTTCTCGTTTCCATTTTGGCAAATAATTCTTTCATCATTGCCATCATCCTGGTTTCCGAATCTCCTTCCATCCCACTTCCTGACACCAATGTAACAAATTTAGCAAATCTTTTTTATTTTCTCAAGCTTCAAGTACAGCCATACTACTCGTTTCTCTCTCTTAATCTTTCCAAACTCTCACACAATACTCGTTTCTGTCTCTTAATCTTCAACAACTCAAAACTGTCTCCATGGCAACCTCTTGAAAATCAAAGAGTCTTAATGACATGGAGAAGCCATGTCACAATATATTGTGACAAATGATAAGTACCTACATTACTTTTAAAGTCACTTTATTTTTCTTCTAAAACTGAATCAGAAAAAAAAAAACACAATTCTCTTTTTATCGTTAAAACAATCTACAACTAGTAGTTTTTTTTAAATTAACGTCCTCCAACATTGTGTCATATTGGACGAATGAATGAAATGAAAATGGGTGAAATGATGCTCAAATGAGCCCGAGGTCCATGAAGCTTTAAGTTACCCGACATTCGTCTTCTCAGGGTAGGGAAAACCTCGAAAAAAAAAAACCTTACCCGGATAACTTACCCTAAGCGAGATTCGAACTCGCGACCTCTTGAACGTGAGACAGACACGCTAACCATCACGCTACAGACAACCTTACGTTCTGTCCGATCGTTATCTAGACACACTTCACTAATACTGCTCGACAGTTGACACATTCACTCAGTAAAAACTGTTCCAACACTGACTCCCTTATATAGCCAGCTCAACTGCCACCGAATTTTCTTGAAAATACATCTTTTCTCGACACTTCGCATAAATAAGCCGACAGTCGAAAGTTTCCCGAACAGTCTGGAAACGCTTTGTTTTGCCGCTCTCTTAGTCGTCTTTGTTCTGACCACTCCACTGTCGTCTGGCCGCGTAATTTACAAGCAGCGGTGTGAACCAGCTTGACCTCGAGCATCTTTGCAGCGTGCGGCCGCCGTCACAATATGTAATGTTCATATTCCTATTTCTATAAAAATAGCAATGCTATGGTGATGACAGTCGGTTTACAAATAGATTGATATTTTCTGTATTTTAACTCATATTTTATAGGGAGTATTAATAACCCATACATAATAAAAATAACAATAAGTATATTTCTTTTTCAAATTTTCATTGGGTTCTATCTGAAAATATTTGAGTTAAAGACTCAGAAAAATGGTACAATATTAACCAGTCAATATTTTCAGCCAATCTGTAACAGTGATGAGACGGTTACTGACTCGTATTCTTGTGGTTGCTGAACCGAAGACTGGTTGCGGATGGCAGACTTCAATATGGCATTATGTGCGGGCGGTAAGGTCGGCACAATGCGGATCTCTGATCTTCGACTTGACAGTCCGTTGACTTCTGAATCCGAACTCAATTTAGTGGATTTTATCTGCAGGTCGAATATTCGGAAACTAGCAACATGACTTTTATTCTTAAGTCTAGGAAATACTTATATATTCTTGGAAGCGGATGTTTGTATATCAAGTAAAAACAATAGGATTTCTCCTTATGAGGGAGGTTACCCCCTTTACGTTTATCAAGCAAACATGTAATACAGCAGAATCCCGATAACTCGACATTCCATGTAACTCGACAAGCTTTCTTATTCTAATGTTTGTTTTTTTGATTTTTATCGTTAAACTTGACTGTATTAATTTCTATTATCTACTACACGGTATGAATACTACAGGTAAAATTTAATTAGTATACGTATACAACCTACCACAATCTCCCTCACAGTAACGAAAGGGCTGATCACGAGCTGACTTTCGATATCTAATCAGAACATAAGCAACTGCCAGACCATTGTCACGTTATCAAAAACTTGCCTCTAATAATGTGGATATGCAGCAAAAAGGTTCCATTACAAAAGTATTTTTAGACGTGACAGTTCGGCAATGTTTTATGATCGAGGTGATTTTTGTTATTTATCAGCAGTGTCTTGTTTATTTCAAGGAAGTAAACGGAGACATCTCCCACGTCATCAATTTGCCTGATGTCACTGGCGCACATTCAAGCAAAGTCGTTAACCACGTGTAAAAGGTACTATCTTTCATAAAAGTAAATACCCATCTTCAGTGAGAATTGCGCAGAGGGTCACCTAATGCTCAGGCGCTCCAACATAGATGGTATGAGAATTAAATTTGCCATATATGCTTCCCTTCCTGCTCAGAGGGCATGGTTGCCATTGTCTCACTTCGCAGCTTTGAAAAGCAATATTTCAGCAATCATTCTAATTTAACGTGCAAACGTTGAAAATTCAACGTTATTACACATGCAGAAAATGTGTTGTTATTGGGTTTTGATTAAATAGTGGACTAGGAGTAACAATAAAGCCTTCATGTAAAGTGGTCCGGCAGAATCACAATGGGCCACAGGATAGAAACTCACGAGTAACAGCTTACATATATTCAGCTAGGGCGGACGCTGTCTTTTGGCTTTATTAGTAGTAGCAATATAGCTGAACATTATACTATAGGTAATTACACAATTAAGTGGAAAAAGTATTTGTTACACGATGTATAAATTGTATCACCGTTGGCGTTACATGTACTCTAAATACTGTGACGTGACGCACATCAATGCGAACCAAGGTGAAGCTAGCACTTCTTGCGAATACGTGACTACCAACAATCAATGCAGCAGAACAAAGGACTTTCCGAGCGTTCGGGAGACTTCTGACTGCCAGCTTGTTTTGAATTTCGAGAAAAATCCGTGCTACGTCATTCCCGGTATATGAGTTGGGGTAATGTATGGGGTAATTGTAGTTGTTTTGTGACGGAATCGTGAGTGTTGAACGAGACAGCTGTTAGAAGAGAGAGAGAGAGAGAGAGAGAGAGAGAGAGAGTGTGTTTGTGTGTGTGTGTGTGTGTGTGTGTGTGTAGTCGTAAGAGAAGTGTATCTGTCGACAGATACAGTTTGGGACATTAATACGTCACGCTGAAGTCCTTTATTGTGAGAAGCAGTTTTAGTGAGCGTGATCGTCAAAGCCAGCTATTTGTGAAACAGAGAAAGTAAAGAAAGACATAAAAGTGTGTGTCAAGGTTACGGGAGGGCAGAGCAGCTGTGAGTAGTAAGGTCACATCGAATTGCAGACTGTGTTAACGACAAAAGAGAACTGCGTTTTTGTGGTTCAGTTTTAGAAGAAAAATAAAGTAACAGAAAAAGCAACTGAACTTTGTCATTTGTCATGCTGGTGTCAGTAGTGGGATTTGTCAAATTGTCATTTTGTTATATTTATAATTCAGTTCACATTTCTCTGTTCTTTTTTTTTTTTTTTTTTTTTTTTTTTTAAATAACGGCTGCAGCTTTAGCAAATGACCGCAATTAACCCTCGCATTAATGCCCACCTTGTGTAATCTTTTAAATTTTCTCTTTTAAATTTTTGATTTAAAGGCATGCAGTTAATAGTATCGTTAATGATTACTGTTTCTACTTCTGAAGTGCGTATTTGTTTCAAAGTTTTCATTGTTGGTCTTTTTGAGAATGTAGTTCGTGTAAAAAAGTAAAAAAAGAATAGTTAAACAGTGTTAAACATTACCCTTATAAACTGGGAAGATATAATACCCCATTTAAAAATAAATTTGTTTTAAAAATTGCTCTGACATTTTTTAACTAGTGGTGATCACAAAATACACCCCCCCCCCCCACGTTGGTAATCTTAGTTATGAAATAAGGCTTGTTAGTGCTAGGGTAAATTTAGCGCTATATAACATTTAGGTATTTGGTGGTTCAAGAACCCAAAATCTCCAAGAAATAACGCTTTGAGTGACCAATTGTTCCTGCATAAGTCGTCAGAGAGAGAGAGAGAGAGGGAGAGGAGAGGAAATGTAAGAAGGGAGGTAAGAACGAAGAGGGAGGGAGGGAGGGAGAGAGAGAGAGAGAGAGAGAGAACTACTTGCGGACAAGACCGCATGACTCAGTAACTAAATAATTCCTACGCATGCCTTTCCATTAAACAACTCGGAAAAGTTACATAACTTTATGTGATATTATCTGGCTTAGCCGGTTGGCTTTTTAAATCCTAAGAAACGATTTAATTAATTTAAATTACCCCTCCTCGTACTTTTAACAGGTTATTATACAATGTTATAGATTACTAATTATGCAAAATCCTCATCCCCTAAACTCCTTAAAATCCAGTCCCATAATATTCGTAATAACGACCGAAAATCCTCTTATATATATTCACGGAAATGGGAATGTAGTATTCAATTCTCCAAATTCTGGAAAAGTTGCATGCCCTGTTAGTATATTTTAGCGATAAGAGAAGTAAGTGTATTTACTTTCTCTACTACGTATAATTACGTAAAGGAAGTATTGCATTCCATCTAAAATTTCGAATAGAGATTTCACCGAAAATATATGTTTTGAAACTCTCTGAAACACCCCTCCAAAAAAAGAACATTTATAGAAAAAGTTCTATGCGCGCGCGGTGAGTGAGCGAGAGAGAGAGAGAGAGAGAGTGTACAGTATAAAAAACGAAAAGTCGGTTTAACATCAAACTTGGTATTTAAATTCAGCATCTTTCAAGGATTCAATAGAACGATTTTTAAGAAAATCCCCATCCCAGAATATCCTATGCATAGAACACATTTCGAACATTTATTTCTCAAAAAACGGCTCTAACGATTTTGATCAAAATGCAATCTGACAAATGAAATGTACATCTTGAATTTTCTGGGAATGTCCTCAGAAGTGACTGTGACTTTTGCATAACTGGTGAACCATAAGAAATAGACAAAACCTTACTGCACAAAAATTGTAGATCTCGTTAAAACACACAATTTGTCTTTTTTGTGTGTGAAGTGAACCATTCCCAAGATACTCATTTGTTGCAATTTCCCAATATTTGCATATACTCTTCTCAAATAGGAACACTTGTCATATAAAGATATAATCTAGAGTAATAAGATACGTTATTGTTCTTTTTATCTCTTTGCCACGCAAAGGACACGCAATTTCAGAGTTACCACATAATGACCAACAGTTAAAGGACTTGACTGTCACTTAATAGTAGGGAAACCCAATAGGGGATTTTGTGATTTACTCAAGAGCAGCTCATCAACATAGGGCGGGGGGATACCTTGCACCCTGCTGAGTTCCTCCATCATATATAAGCCCTCTATATAGGGACGCAGAATAGAAAAAAAAAAAAAAAAAAAATCAATAGTAAAAATACTTGAACGCGTCGGATGATGTACATGCATGCCGAAATGTGCATTTCAATAATTGACGATTTGAGCGTGACGTAAGTCGTAAGGAATGGGAAGGCCACAAACTTGCAAACAAAATACGTCACTTCAACATTGTTTTATTTTGAGGGAAATAATTCAAGCATAGCGGGAAAATATAATCTGGCGAAGTAACAAATCTCGTCAATAAAGTTTAGATCCAGCAAATGCAGTGAAGCATGTGTGCCCCACTCCGCACCTCGACTCGGGTGACAACACTACGTGGGTCGGAATGTCATACTTTCTTCCCTCAGATGAGCAATACAGTGCTTTGGCATGCTATTTTCCGTGTATTTCATTTGTCACATTCAGTGAGTTAAAAAATCACGAAAGAAATGTTCAAACCGTCATATTAATAAAATCCCTCCAAATAATCATCGGATTATAGGTAAGCACGACTAGGATATCAAGCTATATAATAATCTGACGCACTCGGGCATTTAACAACAGCAATTTTTAATACATTTTGAAAGTCTGTAGTCGTTCCTCCACCGATGAAAGGGTCATATAACCTTTTTTTTTTTCCTTTCTACCACGTAATCTTCAAAATCCAATCCCCACCACGCTCGAGTAAATCCCCATTTAGTATCGTAGGCTCCCCTACTGTAAAGAATACTGTATTCCCATAGTCTCCTTGCACCTACAAGAAAATTAACAAACAATTTCTGCTAGGGTTCGAAATAACGGAGGCATGGGGGATTTCCCCCTCTCATTAAATAATTTCCCTGGCCCCACAAAGGATTTTTTCCCTGCCAGAGAAGTATCTTTTTCTTTTTACAAGACATGGAATACTTTCGATGCAGACTATACATGGCACGAGCAAGCGCATTATATCTCAAGTAAGCTAAGTAGTAAACAATCCCCAGGTTCATTAGTTGGGTTGGCATTCAGTCACAATTCCAGCATTACTTCGCCAGCTATAACGACTGCAGCATGCACCACTCAGCTCAGTTTCTTGCAACTCACTGTTCTATTGTTAAATGGATAAATCTGTGATAAGTAGGCGAAAAGTTAGAGAAAGTAATAATAGCGATACATTCTAGTTCGCATCTCAAGTTTCAATGAGTGAGTGAGTGTGTTGGGTTTAAGGGCCCGTCGACAACTTGGTCAAGTTTCAATGTAAATTATTATTATTATTATTATTATTATTATTATTATTATTATTATTATTATTATTATTATTATTATTATTATTATTATTATTATTATTATTATTATTATTATTATTATTATTATTATTATTATTATTATTATTATTATTATTATTATTATTATTATTATTATTATTATTATTATTATTATTATTATTATTATTATTATTATTATTATTATTATTATTATTATTATTATTATTATTATTATTATTATTATTATTATTATTATTATTGTTATTGTTATTGTTATTGTTATTGTTATTGTTATTGTTATTGTTATTGTTATTGTTATTGTTATTGTTATTGTTATTGTTATTGTTATTGTTATTGTTATTGTTATTGTTATTGTTATTGTTATTGTTATTATTATTATATTATTATATTATTATTATTATTATTATTATTATTATTATTATTATTATTATTATTATTATTATTATTATTATTATTATTATTATTATTATTATTATTATTATTATTATTATTATTATTATTATTATTATTATTATTATTATTATTATTATTATTATTATTATTATTATTATTATTATAACAGTTTCTTAGGCAAAAACTGCAGCATTGGAAGTGACATATTAGCCAAAATTCTGAAAGTGCATTACACTAATCGGGGGATTTGTAGGCAAAACTAGATTTGAAACATGGAAAACTATCACACCTGACTTTCATCAAACAGTTTGGGAGAGTTACATGCCTGTACTGCTCAGAAATACAAAATCCCGGTGCTTTTAAAGACAGTAAAAAGCACATTGTTGCTGTTACATTTTATGCATATGATACAACAATGCTATTACCATTGGTATTACTACCATTATTGGCAGAAATATAACACAAACTTAGGTTGCCCCGTCCCCCTCGTCAGGAAGTCAGATTCGAACACTGATTTCTGCAAACATTTACCTCGATTAACATGCTGTAGATAGAGGAATAAGCGCTTGTAAGAATAATTTGTGCAACAGTAGAGAAAGTCATGTGATCAGATTTTTATGTCCTGGACATGCAAACAGGGTTGCCAGGTCTACTGATTTTGCAGGAGATCTGCTTTTTCGCAAATCTACTGATCTACTGCTAAAAACTGAATGCACTGCAAAATCTGCTTTTTATGTATTTCCCATTTTAAACACTATTTTCCTTAACATCATACAATTCGCTCTTCCGAAAAGGATTTTCAGGCAAGGCATTTCCCTCGTGTATAAAAACAAAAGATCAATATAATCACCTGTACACATAAACAGTATACCACATCTATTGTTTCTGCATTGTGAACTATCCTTCACTGCTACATTAAACCTGAATATTTGAATTCCACTGAAATAGATAAAGTTGAATATAGGGATCCAAAAGTGTTTCTTCCCGTGGAAAACATGTATTTTGGTGCCAAAGTTCAAATATCTGACAAAATCATCCCTGCCCAACAAATATGTACAAGTTTTCAAATTATGCTGTGTTGATTTTTACATTGAGTCAGTTCGTGACATACTAAGCCTTTTTCATTAAGTGATACCCTTCTTACAATGTTGGAAGTGTTAGAACCAGCTAAAATCCAAACAGTTCAGTCAATTGTACCACTTGCTTCTCGGTTTCCTAATTTGCTGAAAGCAGAAGTAGTCCAACATACAGAATGGAGGCTATTGCGCAATACTGACATTACATGTAGCAGTAACTCTATAGAGCAAGAATTTTGGAACGAATATTTATTCATTCATTATTATTATTATTATTATTATTATTATTATTATTATTATTATTATTATTATTATTATTATTATTATTATTATTATTATTATTATTATTATTATTATTATTATTATTATTATTATTATTATTATTATTATTATTATTATTATTATTATTATTATTATTATTATTATTATTATTATTATTATTATTATTATTATTATTATTATTATTATTATTATTATTATTATTATTATTATTATTATTATTATTATTATTATTATTATTATTATTATTATTATTATTATTATTATTATTATTATTATTATTATTATTATTATTATTATTATTATTATTATTATTATTATTATTATTATTATTATTATTATTATTATTATTATTATTATGTCATAAATATGTATAGACTAAGCAAAATTACCGGTTAAAAATCTACTGTTTTCTCCTGCTTTTTTCAAACAAAATCTTCTGCTTTTACTTCGGCAGACATGGCAGCACTGCATGCAAACAGAAAGAAATGTCGAAGCCATCGCATAGCCATGGCTCATAAAAATTGAATAGCGCTTAAGCCTGCTATATTTTCCTACCCCTATTGTAAAGTAAATATGCAATAAGACATTTCTACAAATGTCTATCTCGATTAACATGAAGTAGATGGAAGAATAAGTGTTTAAAAGAATACTCGTAGTTTGTACAAGAGTAGAGAAAGTCATCTGAGTGCAACATCAGATATTTTTGATTGGTACAGAGGTCCCATAGTTATTTTATAAAATAAAGCTCCACATTAAGGGAATGCATTATACGCAATATTTAACGAAAATGGGTCGAAACTGGGTATGTACATGACGATTCCTATGCCAAGCTGCCAATAATTTTCATCATGGCATATTGTAGTCTACAAGAAAATAACCTTCTGAATTATAATTATGAATGTCAGTTTGATGAATTTCTCCCTTGGTAATGAACTTTATTACAATATATATATGGGAAATACAGAAAAATCTTACTGACAAATCAAAAGCCAAGTTTTCTATAGAACTGTCCGTGGCCATATACGTACATGCTTGGAATAAAACTTCCACACATTCTCTATGGAATAAGAGATATATTCTCAATGACACACGTGAACATCTTTTACTCCTTTGTATCCTCAACGAATAAAACATTTCAGAAAGTATTTTTAGTACCTTATTTACGACTTAAACTGTTCGTATTCGATATTCAGGACTTGTAAGTAGTTTTTAGTCCATTAGTCATCAAGAGTCGAAATTAGAGGTTGTATTTTAGTCAGTGACTGTCGAGAAGAAAAGTGCTTTTCGATGATTGAAGGCTTATCAAATTCTTTTGAGTGGTTTCTGAGATAATCCCATATACACATACCTTCGTGTAGTATAGGCTTTGAAAATATAAAATCTTGTCGCCTAAAAATTAAGATTTTGCTAAAAATAAATACTCGCAATTATTTGAAGAAAACTAAAGATAAACTCCCAGCTGACTAATAGAAAGGAAGAGCTGCTGCATCCACCTGGTTTGTAAGAAGTTGCAGAGCACATCTCCCCCTCCCCCCAGCCAACAGCGGCCCGTAGTCTAGACGGCGTCTGGCTGCAGCTCGATATTGCGAACAGGGAAAGTGTTTGGCACGAGATCGATACCCGCCGGGGTCACCCACCCTCATGTGACTTGCGCACTCATCCTGCCTCAAGTAAATATTCATTGTTTGTTTACATCTCTCAGGACATACGTTCGAGTCCTGACTGGGTCAAGCTACTTGTGGTTTTTCCAATACCCAACATAAATATCGCCAGTACAGGTAAACATGCTTTTGAGTTCGAGCAAACATTTGTTAAAATCGTAGAAAGTTAAATAGTAGTTTATGTTCACAGCAGATTGAACTTTGCGATTTATGAGCAAGGTAGTTATGCAACTTATTCATTATTTAACATTTAAATAAAGAACTCTCTTGCGTTGAATAATTAAAATATTCTTTCTATAACGACCTACTAAAAAAACCCAGTGCAACAGTCCATGAAGGGCCAAGGCTTACCACCCGGTCGCTGCGTCCCCCACCTCTGCCCACTACAGGCGTAATGACTGGGGTGCAGTACTGGAGGGTGGGACGTGGTCATCACCCCGAGCCCTCCCGGCCAGTTATGCGGCCTTCACAACCTGATGGCGACTTACTGTCCAATTTTTATTACTTTACAAAGGTAAAATTAAATCAGAAAGTTTCAATTGGTTATCCATTATCTTCGAGCAAAGATGAAATGAAATACTATTTATGGTTTGGCGATTTCATCCTTACAGCTTTTAGACTTACGTAGGATACTATAAAGAACGTACAATGAACAAAGTAAATAAACAAACAGACAAACACAAACAAACAAACAAACAAATAAATAAATAAATAAATAAATAAATAAATAAATAAATAAATAAATAAATAAATAAATAAATAAATAAATAAATAAATAAATAAATAAATAAATAAATAAATAAATAAATAAATAAATAAATAAATAAATAAATAAATAAATAAATAAATAAATAAATAAATAAATAAATAAATAAATAAATAAATAAATAAATAAATAAATAAATAAATAAATAAATAAATAAATAAATAAATAAATAAATAAATAAATAAATAAATAAATAAATAAATAAATAAATAAATAAATAAATAAATAAATAAATAAATAAATAAATAAATAAATAAATAAATAAATAAATAAATAAATAAATAAATAAATAAATAAATAAATAAATAAATAAATAAATAAATAAATAAATAAATAAATAAATAAATAAATAAATAAATAAATAAATAAATAAATAAATAAATGAAAATAACTATAACACCTAAATCACTCATTTAAGGTAAAGTACATCTGACCCAAAAATTCAAAATCGAAATTTCACTGCATATACCCGAAAGAATGTCTCAATTCCCTCCCCCACCGAAAAAGAGCCTCTGTGCACGCTTGTGTGTCTGTGAGTCGGTCAGTCAGAGAACAAAATGCCTGCAAAACAAATCACAATTTTCAATTCCAAGTCAGGTACCTTGAAAGGATGTAAGATAAAGATTTCCATTAATTTCCCACGCCAAACAACTGCTTGTACGGAAATTTATAGTTACTTTTCATTTTCTCAAAAAGGATTCTCATGATATTGATTACTATACCATATGGGTCATTCCATATGAAACCAGAAAGGGGAAAACCGTCAACGATTATTTTTAATTCAAATGTGTACTTATAGAGACTGAGGATAATAAGGTTTCTGCAAAATGTGACTGATTTATCACTCATAGTTTCCATAATATCAATTAAATTATTGCAAATTTTTACTTTCAGTTAAATTATTCGTCAAGTTCTCCTGATAAGCAAGTCTATATTTATATCAATTTAGATCTTTTGACATTCCGCTTCCTGTAAGTACTATTAAATAAATACTATTTATCAGGATTTGATATATCAAATTTAGTTGCTTTAATTTCTGGTCATTTTATTTCATTTTTAAAAATACCTGCGTATCCGCGGCATTTACAGAAAGAGATGTCAGTTATCGGTTTAGTGGTACCTCCAACAGAATGCGAGGAAATAATTCCTGAACTCTGCGGTGGGAGGGGTTTTTGCTCTCCAATATAGAGGAAAAGGTGGTATTGTGGGTCGTGTTAGGAAAATGAACTTCTGGCTCATGGTGACACTGCCAGACCACTCCTGAAGTCTCTAAACCTGCAGACAATGCGACTAGTCAGTAAGCTGAGAACTGTGGTTGTGAGAGGGCATTGTTGCTTTTTGACAAAAGAAGATTAAGTGCTATTGCGTAAAACTCAGATAGGATGAAACTATTTTGCACGTTTAGTTAGTCTATAAATGTATCTCTGAATATTTATTACACATGCCTAGTTAAAGTATAAGAATATAATAATATACAGATAATGTGCTGTAAAGTGAATGGTGGTAATATGGGACAAGCAGAACTGACGTAAGATTTCTCAGAAAGAACGTCAAAACCATTCTATGTGTACCTCTAAAAGCAGTAATTTGCCTACAGTTTCAGATGAACTCCAGCCATCAACATGCGCATCTCACTCAAAATATGTAAGAAATGGTCCAAACAAAACCAAAACGAATACGGGTTTTAAAGTCAAAGCAAGATTCGCATTCAGACAAGAATCTTCGGATTCAGATGACCGATATCTCTATCTCTTCAAATGGATCAGTTTTAGTAACTCCAACTAATGATTGCACACATGAAGAGGAGAATCCTGAATACATTTCTTGTGATGGTAAATTCAGGAACTCGAGACCTGGGAATTCTGGATCAAGTGTGACAATTGCGGCAGATGGGCGCATCTCGACTGGTCTGTTTATGAGAATGACAGTTTCATTTGAGACTTTCGTACTTAAATTATTGTGCTCTTAGAAGTTCTTGTAAGTCTAAGTATTTTTGAATCCCATTGAAAAGACAGAAAGCAATTTTAATTACGTTATTTGTTGGACAAACATATTTTTCTGTGCTGAAATTAAATTTGTTGTTCCACTTCCTTAAGTTTGAAACTACAACCATATATTACACTTTTTTATGACTGATTGCGCATCTGAGTGCTGTATTACTCTCTGTTCCATAATACCACCCAAATTTAAAGATTGTTATTTCAAGAATTGATACTAATGCAGTTTGTGTCATTCTGCACCACAGATCATGAAGAGAAATTGTTTCTGGGAAGATCTCGAAAACGAGTTATAAAAATTGCCATGTATTTTAATATTTATGGACAAGTAAAGAAGACTGTCCCAATCTTTTCCTATACTTGTATTATCTAAGGCATACATATTCAACCTGGGTATGCGAAGACTTCTTAAAGAGTACATACATTTTAAAATACTATGCAGTCAGTTTTATATGTTTCCTAAATTATCACAAATAACGAAAAATAATACAATTTAAAATGAGCTTACAGTCAGTAAGCGTTTCCTGAATGATCATAAAAAATATTTTGGCCAGAGACATTTGAAGTGCCCTCTGTCCAAGATTCTATTTTCCTTACTCTACCGGTTAGTTAGTATTGCTGGTGGACTTTCGAAATAACCAAATTTCACCTATAAAACCTCAGGTTACAATTTTTATAATGCTTCCCAGAAATTGAGAGAGACTATAATACACAAGAATGAACTACAAATTCGTTTTGCATCAACCGTCATCATTCTTTGATCTTCCCATAAGATTAAAATAAATTCTTTTGGAAATGTCTGTTGACAGTTCACGGAAAATAAAAACAAAAAACATGTCACAATGTGATTTCTGGTGTTATGCACACAAAGACTACACTGAACTTAGCGACACTGCCTTCTTCCATTCCCCTTTTGTTGTGAGAGCAGGGTTTCTCTGCATTGACTGCGGTCAAAACGAAACAAGAAATCGCTTGAATCTAGAATCACCATTGATACTCGCACTAACCAAGATTCATCCACAAATAGAGAAGCTGGTGTCCAAAAAACAAGCTCAGCCATACTATAAACAGGTCAAAACCGTACAAAAATTCATATATTTTTTGTGTATGTGCTATCTGTAATGTATTTCTGTTTTATTGTATACATTTATAGCATAATCTTCCTTTTTGTAGCATTTAATAAATTATAAAATCTTAAATCAATTTTAGATGTGGTTATTTGAATTAAGGTTAACTCTAGGGCTAGGCCTAGAGGTACAAGCTGGAATGGAAAATTGTCTTTGGGGGTACGCGGAGAAAAAAAATTTGAATACCACTGGTCTAAAGCATACTCACTTCCAATGGCATCAGTTTGTATACGCAGTGGGTGGCACGCAATTATAACGATAATGGTGTGCGAAGTGCTTAGCTTACGTTCATTTGGTGCCAGTGAATAACTCAAGAAATGTAGAGTAAAAATAAAAACAGTAACAAATGTAAGTTTCTGGCATAAATAAACAATCATATGTATTCTTGATCATTCATTTATAAGTTTTCCAATATGGAAGATAAACTCAACAGTAGTCGCTGTTTTAATCCATACAGATTTCATATAAAAAGAGACAACAACGGAACTGAAAAAGTAGCTCCATGGATACTTGATCGCTGTTCCATTCCGAAAGAACATTCACAACAAGTTTGAATTTTCACAAAATGCAGACAAAAGTTGCAGAAAATTCGGGGTTTCGAGGAACTCGGGGGTAAAATTAATGTAGAAATGCAACTTAGCTTTTGTGTAAAAGTAAACGTACAATCTAGTCTGGTAGTACCAGGAGTAACAATAAATAGTTCAAGTTGATATTTCACAATTGTTGAAAGTGTTTTATCGCTTTACAGTTTTCCAGAAGTAATACCTGCCTTACATAAGCTAAAGCCTCACATGAACATAAAATGTGCTGGGCTGTTTCTGTTTTTTTCTTCAACAATGCGTAACCTTAGTCACCTTCAAACACTTCCATCTTGTGAAGATGCTTTTACATGAGGGCATGTCCTCAGAGAAATGCAGTAATTGTTCCCAGCTGAAGTCTGCTACATTTAAATAACTTTTCAGCTTTCTTGCGTGGCTTTCTAATAAACAGTTTACCACACTTGTTTCCTGAAGTTTTAAGCCCGGTTTTGTGATGATCTACTTTGAACCAACAGTGAGATGTTGCTAGAGTTGGTCAAATAAATTACGAAGTGCTCCTTGTTTACCAAATTCATCACCTTTTTCATTTTCCTCTATGCCATTATGATCCAGCTCCCAGAAGAGCTAAGCTTCATTTCTGTTCTGTCAGTCTATGAGCATATTTAGGCAATCTAAAACCACTCCTGATGTTACCTTATGACTACTGGAGCCTTAGGTGCAGCCTGACTATCTGAGAAAATAAGGGTCTGTTTACTAATGTAAGCTTTCCTTATGTTTTATGTATATGCATGGAATAATAGCATAAATACATTCTGGTTTAAAAAATAGCATATCTGCCCAAGGGAAAACAAATTGCAATGATAGTTAAGATCGCTTGACTATCTCACACAGGAATGTGTGTGTGTGTGTGTTTTAAAATTTTAATGATGAATATTTAAACAACTGCATAATATTTTTTTCAGTTCAGTTATATTTAAAAATCGTTGAGATACATCATAATACACGGTCAATTTTGGCAAGCGCCCCGAAATTCCAGACTACTAACCGGCGGCCGATCCTACTGCAATGCAGCTATCTTGCCAAGCGTCATAGTCTTTGGGCGGGAAGGCCGACATAAAAGAACACACGCTCTGAAATGTGCGGTACTTTGCTCTTACAGAAAGTGCTGAAAATGTTCCACTGTTTGCATGCTTTATTGACATCTGCAGACAAAATTTAATCATTAACAATTCCCATGGTTTATGCAATAGTTTATGGTACATTAGATGTTATTAAATGAAACATTTAAAACAGTGATCGGCAGGTCCCTGGCTCTGTGATGTCATTCCGCGGAGAAGGTTTTCTCTTTCCTCAGTGCACCTGCTTCAAAGAGCAGAGTAGGGGAGGGTCGGGCATTACCCCTCCACTGAACAGTAGCAGCCTTTGCACTGTGTAATTGTGCGAGTTGAGAAACCAGTAACGCAGCAAGGATTTGTTACCTTTGTTGGGAAACTTAACATTTATCTATAAGAATGTATTTATTTATTTATTTATTTATTTATTTATTTATTTATTTATTTATTTATTTATTTATTTATCCACCCGTCCATCCCTCCATCCATCCACCTCTATCTGCTTATCTACTTATTTATTCATCTATCCTAATGGAGTCCTCTCTTCGGCTATCGTAAACACCAAAAACGCGCCAATATTATAACAATACATAATATAATAAGGTTACTCAAGCTCGTTAAACATGCTATTGTCCAGGACTCTTGGGAAGTTGCGTCACTGAATCAATCCCCAGTTTATGTGTTTATTATTAACAAAATTAATATAAATTCTAACTCCTGATAAACTAACATTTCATATTGGGCTCTGAATCATCTAGAATTAGACTACTTTTAGTAACAAAACAATACCAGCCGTCATGGCATTACATGTGCTTACCGCTGCTGTATTTGCACTGCTTGTCTTCTCCTCACAGAGTGCTCCGTCAGCGTTTGCCCGCTCATACGTCATACGTTCGATACTTGCCGATCGCTGATTTAAAGCAACGATGTAAATTAAAAATGCACTTTGATTAAAGATTATGTATTCACTAAACCAGACATATTCAACCTGGGGCTACACGTGTTACAGAATACAGAACCCCATTACATCACTTAAGGGCAAGGGCCTCCTGCCTGGCAGGGTTAGGTCGGTATTGCTCATAGGATGATCTAATCCCTGTGAACTACCTATTGTTTGTTGAACTGATCATTCTATTGATCGTTTGTTCTTAGTCTTCCTATTTATTATAGATCTCTCTTCGCATATTGTTTAAATTTATCTTCTATAATATCTATATCCAATTATTGTCCTATATATTTACACTCATCTGAACATCGCTTCACCCATTTCATTCATTCATCGTCCGATATCACACTACGTTGGAGGACGTTAATAACAGAACAAACAAGAAAGTCACTTCACTGTTTGTGTGTATTTTGTCATATTATTATTATTATTATTATTATTATTATTATTATTATTATTATTATTATTATTATTATTATTATTATTATTATTATTATTATTATTATTATTATTATTATTATTATTATTATTATTATTATTATTATTATTATTATTATTATTATTATTATTATTATTATTATTATTATTATTATTATTATTATTATTATTATTATTATTATTATTATTATGGTTGTTGCTGTTAACTGTTCCACTCTATCATTGCTGTATTTTCTATTCCTTTATGTTTTTAGAGTTGTTAACGTGTGCTCCAATTGCAGTCTATCTCTGGCTATTCGAGTCTCCTGTATACCTAACATTTCTTTGAACCATCTTTGACTTGGGCGCCCTCTGCTTCTCTTCCCTCTTCTTGTATCCCGTGCCCCGTGTTGTGGCGTATGCCCATCTATCTTGCTGCATTCTTATCACATGTCCTGCCCATCTCCATTTGATCATCAGTGCACGTCCTCTAGCCCACTTCTGTTCCTCAGCATCTCGTTATTGATTCGATCTTTTAGGCTGATATTCAGGATCTTCCGTTCCATCTTTCGTTGGCATGTTTGTGACACCAGGGCCTGCTTTTGTGTTAGTGTCCAAGTTTGGCAGCCATATAGTAAGGTGGGACAGATGCAAGTTTGTAGGGTTTCCAACCTGATGTTTTGCCTTATATGCTTGTTTTGGAGAATGAATTTCAAGCTCTGATATTTTGCCTTATATGTTTGTTTTGAAGAATGAATTTCAAGCTCCAAAATTTACCCCATGCTAGACTTCGTCTTCTTCGTATTTCTTCCTGACAGACTTCTTAGAGGGTGCATGGCATTTAAAATATGCATAGTCAGTGTAATACTTTCCTGAACGACCAGAAATAAAGTAAAATAATAAAGTTTAAAATACCTATAAAACATTTCCTGAATGATCACACAATGAACAATATTTTAGCCAGAGAGATTTGCATTACCCTTTGTCCAAGAATCCATTTTGCTTACCAGGTAGTTAGCACCTATTGCTGATGGGCTTCTTTTGGAAATAACCAAATTGCACCTACAAAATTTCAGGTAACAGTTTTTAAAACACTTTCCAGAAATTGAGAAGGACTATAACAATAATGGATCAAAATCAGTTTTGCACCACCGCCATCAGTTCCTCTGATCTTTCCATAAAATTTAAAGACAGTCCTTTGGAAATGAAAATAACAATTTAAAACATATGAATTTATAACATATCTTGTACCTGCAAAGAGTACACTGAACTTAGTGACACTACCACCTTCTTCCGTTCAGTTCTACTTATTTGTTGTGTGAACAGGGTAACTCTGCATTGAAAGCAATCAAAAGAAACAAAGAAATTACTTGTATCCAGAATCACCATTGGTACTCGCACTAACGAAGATTCAGCCACCAGTAGAGGAGCTGGTGTCCAAAATATAAGCTCAGGCATATCATTAAAAGGTCATAAACATATAAATTCGTATACTTTTTGTCTGTGTGCTATCTGTAGCGTTATACATTTATATAATAATCCTCCTTTTTGCAGTATTTAATAACTTATAAAATGTTAAATTTATTTTTGATATGTTTATGTATAATTTGAATTGAGGATAACTAGGGTTAGGCCTAGGATCTAGGCTTAGCGGTACAGGCTGGATTAGAAAATTACTTTTGGGGGTACGCGGAGAGAACAAGGTTGAACTAAACAGGCACTAAACCAGACTCATTCATTTCGAACAAAAGAGAGGAATCTGGTAAAATTCCTGCTGATATTGTCCATCATCACCTTTCTAGTCATCCATTTCGCCTGCATTTCATATCATCCTCTTCATTATTCTCATAACTGGTGCTTGGCTAGCCACCCGCTTGCAGGTCTTCACTCTGTCCGGTCCATAATTTCGTCTGCTCCTCGACAGGCGTCTGACTCTAGGCACTGGCTTGTAAGTCCTAGGGGTGTATGTCTATATACGGGGAAGGTAACCACATGAAGAAGGAGAAGGAGGAGGAGAAGAAGAAGAAGAAGAAGAAGAAGAAGAAGAAGGGGGAGGAGGAGAAGAAGAACAAGGAGAAGAAGGGGGAGGAGAAGAAGAAGAAGAAGAAGAAGAAGAAGAAGAAGGGGGAGGAGGAGGAGAAGAAGGAAAATAAGAAGAAGAAGAAGAAGAAGAAGAAGAAGAAGGGGAGGAGGAGGAGAAGAAGGAAAAGAAGAAGAAGAAGAAGAAGAAGGGGGAGGAGGAGAAGAAGAAGAAGAAGAAGAAGAAGAAGAAGAAGAAGAAGAGGGAGAAGGAGAAGAAGAAGGGGGAGAAGGAGGAGAAGGAGAAGAAGAAGAAGAAGAAGAAGAAGAAGAAGAAGAAGAAGAAGAAGAAGAAGAAGAAGGAGGAGGAGGAGGAGGAGGAGGAGAAGGAGAAGGAGAAGAAGAAGAAGAAGAAGAAGAAGAAGAAGAAGAAGAAGAAGAAGAAGAAGAAATTGTAATTAACGCCAAAGCAGCTGCTGATAACGTATTGCCAATGAAGTTTTGCCATTTGTGTAATAAGAAATATGATATTTTGAAAGTTAATTGAAAGGAATTTCGGTGGATAGTATTAATGAAACTGTACTTCTGGGTTATTTGAAACAACTTTCGCCTTCACGTTTTCAAACTCACCGTGGACCAAGTATTTCGACGAACTTCAGCAACTCTGCCAGAGGACGCAGCAGCAATTATGAGGATACTAAGCTGTGATGGAAGAGCATATATATTGCTGAAGAATACAAAACAGCATGATCTTGAAAAATGAATTTCTGGGATGTTGGTAATTTCTTGCGCGACTACTTCCACTAATGATCTACAGGAATCACAATATGTAAATGAAGAGTGAATTCTGTATTTTAACGAGAGGTACTTTTATGAAGAAATACTTTCTATCTCTTAGGGTTTACCACTTGAAAAAGAGTAAACAACATTTATTCAGAATGGAGACAAACAGTTTCTTTGTTACTATTGCATTTGATATAACTAATAGGAAACAATAAGAAAGACACATAAACTTTCTCAAGGATAAATTAACTCTCGTTAAAGCATACAATAAATTGTGCATGTCTCAGAAACTTTGTCGTAGGATTAATACTTCACCGAAATATACACAGTGATATTATATTATTTATTATATTAAAGCAAAAGAAAGAAAACCAGAATTGATACACAATGAACCGGAAATTACAATAATAAATTACAATGTGAGTCGAATTTGTCATTATGTTTGAAGTTTTTAAGGTGAAACATCGATGGGAAATTTTGTAAAATAAACGATCCTTACTCGTGATAAACTGCCATCGACATCTGATGCAGAGTTGAGTTATTTTTTGTAATCTGCACAGAATTAATTGCATATTGCGCAAGTTGAAATTAGCTGTTTTACGCAGCTGATTTATGTAAATACGATAAGAAAGAGGAGCATGCAAATTAGGTAGAGAAAGCTGTGTGAATACTATACATTATAAGTTCTATTCCAAATGCATTTTACTGAAGATTTCTTTGTAATTGTTATGGCCTCTGATGTTTCTCCCAGAGCAGAATCGTCATGAAGCTCACCAGATAAAGAATCTAAATATGTTAGTATACATTAAGAATATACCAGAATTTAGATAACTTTGATTGGAAAGTGGCAGTGTAACAACACGCATCAGAAAGTTACATGGAAAATGTTACGTAAGATCACGATGCATTCTGATAGACAGTATGTAAACATTGGAAGATTTTAGAGCACTATATGGTCTCACACTGGACGACAAAATATAACAGTAAAGCGCAGACGCCTCTGAAACGAATTACATAATAGGACTTATGTTAAAAGTAATTAGGGATTTTTCTAGGCTGCTTTCCGGACTATCCGTGACCGGCAAAGGCGATTTGCAAGTCTTCAACCTAATTATGTTTCTTTACTTCATCTGCTGCTTGGAATCATATATAATGTAGGCTCGTAGAAACTGCACCCTAGAAAAATTCTGAAGGGCTACATTCACATTGTTTTCTCTACCCGCTATATTTTATTACTTTAGCATTTACCTGTTGCAAGTAGAGCAAATACATATGTTGACATACTCTGAGCGCGCGCGCGCGCACACACGCTCACGCACACACACAAATAGAAAGTCTATGCGTGAACATCATTAACTCAAAAACAAATTGTTGGACAAATACCAGGCCTGATATTGGCGTTCAATTAAGTAAAGCTGAAATGAAGATTTTCAAGAAAATCCAGCCACCCTCCTGATTAATTAAAAATGGTTTATACATGTTGGTTAAAATACCACATATTTAAAACACTTGACCTAATAAATAATAATAGTAACAACAACAACAATAATAATAATAATAATAATAATAATAATAATAATAATAATAATAATAATAATAATAATAATAATAATAATAATAATAATAATAATAATAATAATAATAATAATAATAATAATAATAATAATAATAATAATAATAATAATAATAATAATAATAATAATAATAATAATAATAATAATAATAATAATAATAATAATAATAATAATAATAAAAAATTTGATGCACCAGCTATGGCTCAAGCTATCGGGAGGTGGGCGCCGGGCAGTCGGGACGGTAAGCCGCATGCTCGTCTAGCGTAAACTTCGGAACGGTTATCGCCAGAAACTACTAGAGGTTTCGCCATCTCGAACGTTCTGAAAGTGTGTGGGAATTTCCAATGGCTGTATAACCAAGTTGAGTCAGTCTCGCAGACAGTGAGTGTGTAAGGGCACTAGGAGGTCGATTAACTTCAAAAAATCGATTTTTTGCTTTTAATGTTAAAAAAATATGTCTTCAGCTTTAAAATGATATACGTATATATATATATAACATAGGTATAGTGTTATTTGTTATAATGATGGTTGCAGTGGTAGATTTACAGTGATGGAAAAAATGGGTATAAAAGTTAGTCAGAATGTGAAGGAAGCCTGTATAAAATATATATATCAACTCTCAGAGGCAAAAAGGGCAGTTCAGTTGCTTGAAAATAAAGCTAGAACTAAGAAAAGGAAAAGAAAAGGTGAGGAAAACTTAGGTGAGCAGGAATATGGAGCAGGCATTCTGAAAGTATGTGTAATTTGAAAAGAATGGTACTTCAGCTTTAATCGCAATTTCCCGAAACCTTGATTTTTCACACTTCAGGTACACATTTCTCAAAAACTATAAGAGATATTGATATCAAATTGTTAGTGCTTATTTATCCATGTTTGTTGAGTACTGCCGGTTAAAGCTTTTGTGAATTAGAGCTTAATGTGGAGGGAAAAAAAATTTAATGCTTAAAAATATTACCATATGTTTGCTATATAGAATTAAATAATTTTTATGTGCAAAATACAAACTGCATGGGATTTATGTTTAACCGGCGATGTCAAGCTATGCTTTATGTTATTCAGATAAAAATTTGGTGCCTGTAGCTTCAAAATTCTACAAGAAAAGTGTACCTGAAGTATGAGGTGTAACATTTTTTTTTTTCAGAATACATAGTGTGCTTTATGCCCCTTTTGCATGGAATTCTGTGAATGTAATTTAATTATTATGTAGCAGTTAAATGTACAAATGCTTGAACTATAATCACACCAAATTTCAATTTATTCTAATCATTAGTAGCTGCTATATTTAAATTTTAAATATTGGTGTAAGTTAACCTCGTGATCTCGAACGTTCTGAAAGTGTGTGGGAATTTCCAATGGCTATATAACCAAGTTGAGTCAGTCTCGCAGACAGTGATATAGCGAGTGAGCAAGTCGGCGAGTGTATTTCTGTTGCGACGAGAAGTGCCGTTCTCCGAATGAGTTTGTTAACTACTGTGGTGACCTGCAGTGGGTGCGGTTGCTGTAAGCTATTCGAAACTTCTTGCGTTTGACTCCCTAGCGAGTGAACCACCCGAAAGAAGAGGCTGCGTCGTGTTTATTTCATTACGACGGGAAGAAAGTGAAGTGATTAGGAAATTTAAGTGACAGTTCTCAGCGAAAGTTGAACTAGATTATTAGGCAACAGTGAAAACTGAGTGAAGTGGCAGTTGAAAAAGTGGACTAAAGCACAATATTAAATTCTTTGCATTTAGTTTGTTAAGTCCTCTTCGTCCTGAATACATTTTGTATAGTTTTTGTAAGTATAACTGGTAAACCGTAAGAGATACACAAACTTTGTATTTCTTAAAAAGAGACACTTAACATTTTATGTGTTACAATAGGTTGTGTCTTGTTCGTTGCTACTGGTTTGAATTTAACATGTATTGACTTGTAACAAAACCCTTACTTTCAATATTTTCAGCTCTTAAACTTTAATAAATGTTTCAAATAAGCTTATAGGTACCGAAAATGTGCATCGTTATAATCGCCAATGTTTTTGTGTAAAAGACGAAAAACATTAATATGAAAACAGTTAAGTTAACAAGCAGTGAGTACAGCAAATCTGCTTCCGGTTAATTTGTAGACTTTATGAATTATTCCCACCGCGCTTTGGTCAAAGGTGTTAGATTTTGTTTCTGAATTCGATCAATCTGTGACAGGTTTTCCCTTTCTCCTTTGCATCGTTTGTATGAAAGTCACGCTTTTGTAGTTTGCTGGACCAAAGAACTTGAGGTCGACCGCCTCTCGACCAAAGCCGTCACTGAGAAGTATCAAACAAGCGAGAGAAGTCTCATAACTATTAATGAAACTTGTGATCCCATTTATCACCAATTGCCGTTCATCACCTGTCCTTGCAACTAATTTATTGGTTTATTCCACTTGGAAATTGCTGAACGCTTTGTGCAAGTCAATAGCCTGACAAAACAAAAGTTTTTATTCACATCATTCTTTCTTCACTGCCAATCAGTCAGAAAAGTTTAAACATTTTAGAGCTAAACATCAAATGCACTGACCAGAAGAAATCCATAGGCTCCTATTGCCAAAACACTACTGTCGGGGACAGTGGTACTTACAGACGGAGCCGAAAGCAAGCCATAATAAATGTGTCGGTTTGACTTTTCAGGTTAATAACTAAACAACTTGGTAATAGACCAGAAACTTCACAATTTAACCCAACACAAGACACACATTACCGAGTGAGATGGCTCCATGGTAACGCGAGACTCGCATTCGGGAGAACCCGGGTTCAAATCCCGTGGCCTGACCAATCTGACCCGGGATTTTTTTTTTTGTGGTTTCCCTCAATCGCCAAGGTACAAGGTAAATATTGGATTGGATATTTAATACCTACCACGGCCCAAATTTCCATTTTAAGTCCAAAACAATAGTATAAATGAAAAATAGATGGTAATGGTGCATGTTGTGTCATCTGTCCAAAGATAATGTAAGCAGATAGACTAAATGGCACCCTACTGTCATATGCCCATCACAGAGGGGAGGTACAGTTGCCCTGCACCGCTCCCTCTGTGGAGTCGTGATGAGTTGTTGTAGTGTTTAACGCCCGCTTTTACTACTACGGCACCGCAGGCGGTGACACTGATGATACATGAAGATGGAGCACCGGTGGAATGAGATGGCGGGGGAAACCGAAGAACCCGGAGAAAACCCGCCCTGACGCCGCTTCGTCCACCACGAATACCACATGCGGGTCCCTGGGATCGAACCCGGGCCGCCTAGGTGGTAGGCGAGCGCGCTAACCGCTCGGCCACGGCGCCGCCCGAGTCGTGATGAAGCAGGATGATATGCATAGGGACGAAACCTTGAAGGCTAGCCGTCGGCCACACACCGTTCTACGAGTATCTCGTAGCAGATCCACCGCGATACGACTACATAGTTAAAGAAATAGGAAGGGGGAAATTAATACGCAGTGGAGTACGCTTTATGAGCTGTGTTTAAGCGTCCTAACAGTTTGCGAATCGAGTTCATTGTATGGAAAAGGTCTAAGATGGGAATGGTGAAACAGAACGAGGTGGCATCACGGTAAGGAGCGCGCGCACGGACCTTTTTCTAAAACTGATTTTTTGGATTCAGGGGCCTCAAAACATATATTTCCGGTGAAATCTCGACATCGAAATTTTGGGTCCAATACAATATTTTCCTTACTATATGTAGTAGAGAAGGTAAAAATTGTCAATCAAATTGTACCTTAACCCTAATCGGTAATCGTTTGAAAAAAAATACAAAATAAAGAACATTTTCCAATTAAAAGGTTCAACTGCAAAGGAAGAAGTTCCCAGAAAACTATTGCCTTGCACTCTATACCAAATTTGGTATCATGACTGTTTTTGAGCCATGTTCACATCTGTCGCTCTCTCTCTCTCTCTCTCTCTCTCTCTCTCTCTGTCACACACACACACACACACACACACACACGCACACACACACACACACACACACACACCACTCACGCGAACTCGTCTGTTTTCAACAGGACTCCCCTCCCCAAGGACCCTAAGGCAGGTATTTCCAATGAAATTTCTATGCGGAACTTTTGGATGGAATTCAACCCCCCTCCTACCTTAGATGGTGCACTAACACAGATTTCTAGGAAACAGAAAAGTTAAAAGGAGATGTTCTTGCTTTCTAGTGGAGGCAGCGAAACGTAACATGCATGTGGGACAAGTATGCATGTATATACCTAGCTTCTGAAACCTCTGGCGATGAAAACCGCTAGTTGGAATCACAGTTGAAGAGATGAGAGGTAAAAGTGGAGAGTGCACCGTTACGTCAGTGACCTTGCCATGGGCACAGCAAGTCAAGTTTTCTTTTGTGTTTGTATTCCTCTGGCGGGTTGTTTCTGCAAGGTGGTCAGGTGGAAATTCACAACGAAACCTGACGCCCGCGGTGCAAGCATGTCTGCAGAAAGTTAGCAAGCTATATTTCTTGCTCCCGACATTCATTGTTCAGACCTCGTCACTGACGAAGTAATTCTGTGCCTGAATGTATAGAGTTCAAAGTAGAAACTTTCGGCATAAAATATCAGATACTTTTAGTGGTAATTAGCAGCACAATTAACCCAGTTTGAACAATTGTCAGAACTACTTTTGCCTTTCATTTATTTTTAAAGGTAAAAGTCGCCCAGCAAATCGAACAAAAACGCAGAGAGGAATAAAACAAGTGAATGCAGTCGAGAGGAGACGGTGGGAGTTACTACTTGTCCCTGTGTAACACAAAAATGAGGAGCGCAAGACTTACGGCAACGTGCACGGCATGGGAATAAATTATTCGGAAATAACTTTACTTTGTAAAAATGGGGGGAGGGGGATGAAGGGCAGAAAGGAGAGAGAGAAGAAAAAGAAAAGAATTACAAAACATGCACTTCGACGACAATACATGGACAACACGAAATAACGCAGCCTTAGATTTTTTCAAGATTATCAAAAACACGTAATCGTCACAAATATCTAGGATTACATATGTATTTTACAGTTCCGGATCATATTACCTCACTGTCCATTAATAAATTCAAACATTTCTGGATAAACGGCTAAAAAATAAAGTGTTTTACTCAATAGCAGAATTCTATGAATGCAACAATTTTCCCATTCAGTTTTGTCAAATGTTAATTAGCTCACCAATTTATCACCAGTGTATAAATCTAATTTAATAATTAAATGTATAAGTACATATAAATGTATTGTAATAACTATAAAATGCATGGGGAAGAGGGGAGACAGGAATGCTATCGGGTAGTTACTCTCTCCAGTTTTACCCCATCATCAAATGCAGGCAACCTGTCCATTCCGGTTCTGTTTGTGTATGTATACACACGTGTTCACAAACAAGTTAAGTTTCAAGGCGTGCAGTGGCGGAACCGAATAGAAACATGTCTTGGTTTTGTGATTACGTTACGTACTATTTCCTTTGTCATAGCAAGCACAATGCTTTATTTTTACTAGGAACACAAAAATACTTATGTTCCTATTCGGCTTTGAAGCATTTTTTGCCTTGTTATGCGACATGATTACACCACTGACACAATGTGAGGGAGTGGCCGGTTCTCTGAGATAGATAACAGCGGGCGACGTAGCCTGGTAGCTAACCGTGTGTAGCCGAGTGGACGGTTTTAAAAGTACAATGTAGGGGAAATGACACAATGGGTCACTTCTCCCCATCTATGAACTATGGTCTAAATATGTTTAGATTCAAATATTCTAATGTGACAACGAAGTTATGTAGCTGAACATAATTATATAATTATTATATAAATTTATTGTAATAACTAGAGCTCAAATTTTTAGGTGTACAAACTTTGCTGATCCACAAATTACTAATTGACTGTACGGTTTAATGGCCACCTACAAGTATCAGTGTATAGATTAGCGGGCTGTGAAGCGGTAACAGATGTTTATACAAGCACATGGCGGTGGAGGAATTCCCAGTTCTTATCTTGCGGCTCATGTAGTTTGAGAAAGCTTCCAATTGACGGGATTATAGCTAATATATTCTTCCAATAATGAATAACACATTGCGATCTTGAACATTAAAGAAGTTGGACGGTGACTTGTTAAACATAATTCTGCTGCTGTTTTTATGTGATTTTGTGTAAATACGTATGTGAAAATTATTTTAAAAAGGTTTCAGTTCTGTGATTTTTGTGTAATTTATTTAAATATCCGAAAATATTTATTTACATATGAAAATATGTATTCTTATGTGCAGTAAAACTAAATATTTGCTCCAGTTTGAATATCCAGAACATTAAACTCGGTTTCAAGTTCGTATTAGGACATAAACTATACATTTACCTAAAAATCCGAGCTCTAGTTATAATTATATTGTAAATAAGTTTGGTTTCTAATACCCTAATGTGACAACAGTTATGTGCTTGATGTGAACAATTCAGCCAAATATTTAGTATCATTGTACACATTATTGTAATAATTGTGCTATAAATATTGTGCAAGGTGATGACAAATTTATGTATTTGACGAGACCAATTGCAATGTTGTAAAACACCTCAATGGTCAACGAACCCTTAACTACAAAAGAACTCTAAACAAAAGAAGTGCACACAACGTAAGTAGGTTACTAAGGGAGTAATTTACTCCGGAAATAACGTCGCAGAGTTTAACTACATTTTACTCTTTTAGTTATTACTACTGAAGTATTGTTTTGTTTGCACTATTTGCTTGAAGCGATCATGCATACGGTTATATGCGATAGGAAAATGAGGGAAAACATCAGCGAAAGAGATAAAAGTTCGTTGGTAGAGGTTTTTTTAAAAACATATTGGCGTCCCCCAGTGTAATGCCATATGAATGCATGTCATGATGAATGAATGACAGTGAAATGGTACTTAAATGAGTCCGAGGTTCATAGAGTTTAAGATTACATCCTGAGAGGATGTCCTCTCAGGATAAGGGAAAACCTGGGAAAAAACTTTATCCGGATAAGGCCATCACTCTGTCCGGTCCATAGGTTGCCTGACCCTAGTTGTAAGTCCCACCTAAGGGGAGGGTAATCAGGTAGAGAGAGAGAGAGAGAGAGAGAGAGAGAGAGAGAGAGAGAGAGAGAGAGAGAGAGAGAGAGAGAGAGAGAAACAACTCACCCTAGCCGAGATTCGAAATCGGAACCTCTTGAATGTGAGTCAGACACGCTACCATCATACCACAGAGGCGGGCTCGGTAGAGATAATGCAAATTTATTTAAATAATGCAGGATGCAAGAACATGACGTCAAGATGATGAAAGAGAAATACGAGTCGTATTTCGTACGGAAGTCGTGATGAAAGAATTTAATACTTTGAACGATGGGCAATGTACCCACTGAAGAACAGTTTAAGTTCTTTGGAAACAATGTTCTTAATGTTGATGTTTACATCACAGATAATATACTTATTGGTGGAGAAATATTATTTCCGATTTCGGAAAAGTTCACCATCTTCAACGAATGGGCACAAAATAGGAATATGCATGCTATCAATTGCACCTACAATGTTTGGGAAACGAAAAAGTGAAGAAATAGTCTTTTATTTTCTTAACACGCATTTATATTTATTCATGTAAGTACCGTGCTCTCAAGCTCAAACGCTTTCTAACAATGCAATACAAGATAAAGCCAGCAAACATACGGTGAACGTTTACTAGATCGCCTCCAGCTATTTGAAACATTCCGTCCGGTGTGGCGAAACGTGGGCGAAACACTCAACAGGTCGCATGCTCTGCAAGAGGTTCAAAATGAAAATATTGTTTCCTATAGCTGTCACAAAATTTAATGGCGGCTGGCTCAACACAATCCAATCATAGGCTTGCCACGCCTTGGAGTATTGTGTAGTTCAACACGCTGTGAAGTCACGCTGTACAGCCGGTAATATAAATATCACTTGCGCCACAAAATTTATTAACTGTAATAGTCAACTATCATCCGCCTTTAAATTTTGCGGCTGCCATAGTACCGAAATGTTATTTGAACGGTCTCTCCGTTTTAAGTATCGTATGGATCTCGCCTTACCCGCACTATGCGCATTGTAGCGTTTTTGTTGTTTTCTTCGTAGATATTATTGTAATGTAAGCAGTCATTGCTTTCTATGCCAAGATCATCAATGTAAACTGTAAGTCCTAATGCATGAACATGTCAAACTATCTTCCTCTGAATACGATACAGTGTTGTAGTTCAATCGTCAGGCGAGTTACTCCAACCAGTCATCAGAGTAAATTCTAACCTATTTATGCTTCATTTACTTCCATATAACACACTACCTACACAACGGTGCTCTCTGACATTTAGTTCTGTGAAACTTTACTACGGGAGTAACTGAAAGGAGTAAATACCACGTGTATACGAGCATGCAGCGCGAGAGCAGCTCGAATACATGCGGTCCGTGGCCTCACTATAAAACGAAGGCATTGTACTTCGGAAGTATTTTATTCTCGGTTGGAAGTCAGGACTTGAATAGTAGTTTACTACGGAGGGAGAGCTTACTCCCTAACCAACCCATGCAGATGACGGATGTTTTATTGTTTCTTCGGTTATTGGCTAGTCATTAATTATAAATAAATCTAACATATTATGAATCATAATCCAACATTAAATTTACGGAATATGCAAATAAAGATTTTACCTTAGATGATTGGTATCCTGCTTGAAGGCAGGTCCTATCCAATTGGCCCATGCATTCCGAATTCACACATGGATACTGTCTGCTTACCAGCTCATGGTCTTAGGGAATGAAGCGCAGGGAAATACATTCCACTTAGTGTAACCCAAGTTTTGTAAACTTCGGCGCAAATGTTGTTACGTTGTCAACTTAACTCGAATGTTATTCGCACTGTGTTTACTCGCTGCTAATTTCTCTTAATTTTAGTTGTAAAATCGAACTTTAGTTTTATTCAGAAGTAACAGTAAAAGTAATGTAGAAGCGGATAATCCATATTGTGATTGCAGAACAAAGGGGTCCAGAGTGACAGTTCTATGTGTAAAACATATCTTTATAGGATGATTGAAACAAACAAACCTAAAGAGGCTCTTAAAGCGGGCACATTTTTGGTTTTATTGGGCGAAACTGTCGTTTGCTTGCCCCCATACATTGTGATCTCAATCCCATAGAACTAGCTTGGGCCAAGTTAAATGAATACTTCAATAAATTTAACAGGAGACATTATTACAGGAATTGCACGATATAACGCTCGAGGGTATACCAGTTGAGACTGTAACAGACTGGCAGGGTTCTTGAAAAATATAGAAACGGCAGAAAATGGTAGGTGGCAGAAAGAAGAGTAGTTGAAAACATCGTTTACGTTTTATAAGCTAAACATATTCCAAGAACTGAAAATAACATTTAAGTTCCGCTATTTTGAGCGAGTTCCTTGGTTTAGTCTAGAGTAAATACGCATTCCAAGGTTTGCACCATTACAAGCGCGATTAGAAACACGACTCCTGCTTCAGGTATCTCTGTTTACCTGGAATTGTTTACTGATGTACTGGCTGGCTGCATTCTTGTAAAGGACCAAGAGCTGGTGAACAAACTATGCATTAAGGGCGACTTTTCTAGGAAAAGAATCAGCTGAATGCTCCTACTTAATAATTATGAAAGTCAGGCGGTGTCTACAACCTGCATTATCATACTTAATATTGTTTTATTCTTAAGGAATATGTTGTCTGTGATTACAGCATTCAGACATGAGGCAATGTGCAAGTCTCATAGAATGTTATTAAATAATCATCCTTTGATATGTTTTATTACATAGTCTGCATCTGTGGTCTGCATCAACCATTACCAGTTCAATTAAAACAAGTACATTCTGATAGCTATGTGTACACGTGTGTTCAAGAGTTTCCATGGTAACGCACGCTTCCGAAAATCAGCTGTCACACTCCAAGGTCCTGACTGCACCCCTCACATTCCCTTGCCATAAAGCTGTTTCGCAGCCTTTCCTTTGAAACACTTAACATAAATTGTCTATGGACAGATTCCGGTACGAACCTAGAACTTAAGACCTCAATAAAGGGCGTACTTTAATTAACTCGCTGTTGAGTTTATAAATTATCAATTCAAACAATAGTAAGTTGCCAATGTTGGAGATCAAGTTACAGTAGAGCAGTGCTGTCCAACTTTCTTATGTGCTCGGGCAAATTTAATTAATGTCTAATGAGGCGCAGGCGCCATCACAACCACCGTTAGGACAAGTACTCTTCTTTTGAAAGGAAAAAGGGAAAGACTGGTCAGCGAGGTAACCAACAGCTTTAGGTTTACGAAAGTATACTTCATTAGTGTGTACTGAGAAGATATGCGGAAGGAAATAGTTTTGTCTTGAGATCTAAATTAATATTAGGAATTGTCAATAAGAATTTGCTTATGAAGGGCGCTAGAAAAATACATCACGGGCGCCGCAGTAGGAATGTGTTCTGCAATTAAGGCTTCACGTTAATTAATTTAACTGCTAATTCACTGGTGCTATTTTATATCTGCAGCTCAATGCAGCTGAGACAAGTGAACACTACGAACAAAATAATAAAAAAAAATAGTTTCTTTATAATAAACTCATTGTTTTAATGCTATTCGCATTGTGTTCTTCTGGTGAAATGTGTCTAAAATTTATATTTCAGTTAATTTCTGATGCAAGCAAGAATAACCTTTACTTACAAAATTAATTCTGCTTCTACAAAAGTGTTTTGAAAACCTCAAGACCACAGAACACTCTTGCGGAGACCAAGCGAACTATCACAAGGAAAATGTTTCGTTATGTTGGTCTACCTCCATTGCATTGATGCCAACAGTAAAACAAATGAATGCAATAAATGCGATATACAGAACGAAAACATAAGTAATTTCAATTTGAAAACAATGTCAGATTTTGAGAAAGGACGGCAAAGGAGATATTACTCATTAAATAAGGTAAATGTGGTTTTAAAATACGTAAGAAAGTGTTTTCTATGTGTATGAAAGTCTTAATTTTTTAATATAAGTATTTGGATATTTGTTTCTCAAGAGCAGCTTCTTGTCAATCCTTGTGTAAAACTTCTAAAGAAAATAATTTGAGTACAAATTATTTGGTAGAGGCTATATTTAACAGCTGCTCTCTGAGATGTGTGTTTTGTTATTCCTTCAAAAATCAACGCAGCCGTATGCTTTTGGGTCCCGTTCACTTAACCTCAATTTTCAGCCATTTCTATCCCCCTTAGATTATGCCAGTGCCCTGCCACTACTTCTGTGGCCACGAGACTGCCCCCACCAATATTTCCTTTCCCACCGTACCGTGAGTCTGTGTCTTTAATTTCAAATGTACTCCTTTCAAGTGCAAACTATCCTTGCTTTACCCTGTTGTTTTAAAATAAAGAAATTAAAATTATTTCCTTTCACATGTAAGCTACCCTTTCCTTGACCCAGTCATTTAAAATAAATAACTTAAAATGAATTCCTTTCATATGTAGGCTATCCTTTCCCTGCCATGTTCTTTTAAAATAAATCAAAGTGTATTCGTATATATTCCTTTCACATACAAATTATCCTTTTCTTGACCCGTTCTTTTAAAATAAATAAATAAATAATGATAATGTGGTTCGAGGGAAGAACAAAAATGGCGGTTCAGTGATGGGGCCCTGGAAAATACATTTGCCAAATTAAATTGGGATATTACATTTTTGTTACTAATGCAGGATCGAAAAGATGGCCCTATGCTGGGCAGGAGGCGGCCAATAATTTTGGCTAAACCAGAACGTGATAGAGACAGAGATGGTGATAAGGACAGGGATGGGGCTTCTAAACCCTCGACCTCAGCTGGTAAAAGCACTACTCAACCGACAATCATACTTCGCACCCGTGAAGGTGAAAACAGAGCAGTTTCACCAAGCCAGAGAGCAAACACTGTCCTCAGGTAAGAACATCAAGCTGTTTTGTTTCCCCTTGACTTGTATCAGGATGCAGATGTCAGCCAATTGTTGTCATCATAGTAAATTTAATATTGTTAATATAGTGGTACTAATGTTAACATTGAGATATTTGATGAAGTTTCACCAAGGTAGAGTGAAATACAGACTGTTCAGAGTTTTAACATGGAGATGGAGAGAGATATTTTGCATTTTCTGTGAATAAGATGTGAAGTCTCCATTTTGAATTTATATTTAATTAGAAAATTATAAGAAAGGCTACACAGAAATATACTACAGCAAAAATTTAGATCTCATTAAAATATGCCGTTTATACCATTTAACATTTCTTGGAGCATTAGCCAGTTTTGAAATATTTACTGTTTAATCTTTCAAGTTTTCTACTGCTCCCTTTACTTTTTCCCTGGTGGTTCATGAACAACTAGAATTTGCTAATGTTTGATACTTAACCTAAAATGCTGACTTCGTTTGCAAAACTCTTTGGCCACTGGAGGGCAGTTTGCGGCTATGCTGTTTGTTGTAAAGAGCTGCCAAAATCAGAATGAAAAACAGAGCCAGAGAGAGAGAGAGTTGAGGACCCTAAACTTCAAAGCGTAGCCAATGAATGTTTTTATAAGAAGAGGAGTGAAGCAGTTGTGACTGCTGCAAAGTGATGACAAAGCACAGCATAGCATCTGTGAGGCGAACTCCAAATGATCCCAGATCAGGGGAAAAAACTTGGTTTCAAGTAATGGGTAATGCATAAACTGGTACCAAATGTAGTTGGAAGAAGAACTAAAAAAAAATTGTTATTTTGGTAGATTTTGCTCTACTCATATGTTGGCACTCCCCTTTGTGCAAGTGCAATTGTAACAAAATGGACTACTTTGTTGACATTTAGTGACATTGCTTATATAAGAAAGGATCTTGAAAAGGGAGAGTGCATTACAGGCTTTGGAATTGGTTACATCTGCTTTTGTCTAATGTAATATAATGCATTTTCCTTATTTAAATCATATTTCTTCTGCATTTAGATATCTGTATAATTACAAACTTTTACTCAAAAATCAATGTGTAATGTCTTTTTCATTATGCATAATCAAATTTACCTTGCCTAGCTTTAAATGTTCACATTTTTATTGCGATTAATTTAATGGAGTAAAGAATCACTTATTATATGAATAGTATATGAGGGCAATACCTAAATTTCTAGAACATTGAAACGGGGCAGTTTGAAAAAGTTCAAATGATTTTTTTTCTTTTTGAAATTATTCCCATTTAACATCAATTAATTTTTGTATTCAGTAAGACCAGTCCTTAAAGCAATAATGCCACTCTTGTCTCTTCCTGAGCCACTTCAGAAACCAGGCTTTTATAATATTACACTGCTTCCTCTGATGACGACAAAATGATTTCATGTATTTTATTTTTAATGTTTGGAAACAAAAAGAAATCACAAGCTGCTACGTCAGGAAAATAGGTGGAGGTGATGCTGATCTTTTAGGGCATTAAGATACTTGGTTGCTAGTTTTACCTTATATGATGATGCATTTTCATTATGTGAAATTAGTGTTGCTTTTGGGTATTTTCCATTGACTTCTATTTTAGAAAATAGGTAAAAAAAACAGAACATGCAACTCTTCTTAGCAGTAGATAAATTCCTCTGACTTTTGAAGGCATAGGTTCTGTTAGAAAGATCTATTCAGCTGATTGATTTTTCTTTTGAGGATTGTAACAGTAAATACAAGATTCATTACCAGTAACGACATTCAAAACCTAATTTGAAGAGTCACATTGGAATTTTTTCCAGAAGTTTTTCTGCACCAATCACTGCACTATTGTTTTTGATTAGGAATCAGTTTATGTGGAACATCAAAGTTTTCTCACGTCCGAATGTTCAATAAAAAGATTTTGGGTTTGACTCATACTGATGTCCAATGCTGTCTGAATGAATTCATAACATGTCCATCGATCTTCTTCGAGTATTGCGCTTGAACAACAGAAATATTTTCATCAGTAACAGCAATTCTTGAGTATTCTCGGTCATGTCATTTAATTTTCCAACACTGATTCAATTTACCAAACTTTAGCAGCTATGCTTGTATGCTGATTAATTTGTAGCCAACATTTCTTATATTATTAATTCAGTTTTATTGCCCAATGCAGCCAAAATGCATACAGAAAACGAGGTGTCACTATATTGACGCTATTAATGGCCAGTATGTCATTCCACTGGCCATTAATATACACTTTGTCAGTACATGCATAAAGTAAATGGGTTAGCTCAATAGTACTCGCAGAGTGAACTAGTCTCTGTGAGTTAAATTTCCTTTGGACAGCCTTGTTACTGCCCCTACTTGCTAGTTACATGATTGTGATTGTGTCTATCTACCCTTTATATTGATATTATGACCCCCAAGATTTTTGCTCCACTCTGTTCCACTGCACTATCAATCACTATGCTTTTATCTTCTCCCACATTTCTTTCCACTTTACTCTGTCGCTATTCTTATCCATAGCACACCCATCACTGCATTTAAGTCTTGCGACCATCTCTGCCTTGGGTGTCCTCTGTTCTTTTTCTGTCTTGGGTCCTATACCATTGCTGCATAGGCCATCTATCCTGGTGTATTTTGGCCACGTGGTCTCCCCAACTCCATTTGGTCCTCCTAGCATTAGTGGTTGTATCCTCTATTCCACTCCTCCATCTCAGCTCTTCATTCGTTATCCTGTACGTGCATACATATTCATTTATTTATTTACATGGTCAAGAACAGCACAGGGTTTCTCTTATCTTTGATGTATGCACTTCTACAGAAAAAGATAAATCAATCTGCTCACTGACATAGAAAATGCTTTTGCTATCTCTCTCTCAAATCCCTAAACTCAGTATAATATTGCCAGTGCATGTAATTTCCAATGCTTTATTTCTTTTTTTCTTTTCTAGAAAAGATGGGGATACACAACAAACACCACTTTATCAACTGGCAGCTAAACCTTCCAGTGGTGAGAGTAAGTGAATATCATATTCTTTTATCATTTGTATAAATATTAATATGGCAGAAAAAAAAATATACAGACGATATAGAAATAATGCATATAACCTAAAGCTATGAAGCTATGAGGCTACTCCTGGAAGAACAAATTTAACTTCAAGTGAATTGAATTCAAACTAATTTATCATGTTAATTTGTGTAATTATTTGTATTAATGCATATGTTTTCTAGGCCTTATGGGCTGGGTCAGGAAAACTTGGGTTGAATAGGCTGGTTTCCAACTTGCTCCAAAGCTGCATTATGGCTTAGATCTACTGTGTTAATCATGTTTCATTTGCCAATATTTAATCTACATTGACCTCATAATCATTAGCTTAATGTAATGTAGTTTAATAATGATGATAAAAACATAGTATTGTAGTATCAATAAACTGAGATGTAGTACTCTGTATTAGTTTTATTTGCTAAAAACCATTACATTACTAAATTAAAAGTCTTTACAGGCTTTTGTATTATAAATATTTTAAATACACTCTAAGAGCAATATATGCCACATTTAAACACTCCATTTTAGTGATGGGTTTTTATTTCTCAGTGAAAGTCTCACATTTTGTACACCTGGGAACAAAAAATGAGTCGTGTCTGGAACGTCAAATTTGTCTTAAGTCCTATAGCACAGCGTCTTGATTACACCATCTGTGGCACAGTTGTGTAGCAGCAGTAGCAACAAGTTGTCACAAGTTCCAAGTCTTAACATTAATAACCCATATGATCAATCAAGGCGCTGTGCCATGTAGGACTTGGAGGAATTTGGTGTTCCAGTTATGACTCATCTTTTTTGTCCACGGTTGTACATGGCATAGGGACAAATATGTGAACAAATAAACCGTTAATATAATATATTGTCTCTGCATATTGCATATGAAAAAAGATAAAATACTTTACGAAATCACTGTATACCGTATTTCATCACATAATTGGTCATACTTTTTATGCTTTCATCATAAAGTAAAAATACATAGTGCAATCATTATGTAAAGAATAAATTATTTAAGACTGGCTGTGTTAACTTTCAGTGACTAGTATGAATATGGTAAAGGTGGTAAGAGCTAGTCTGAGCACATTGAATCACAGCCATGCTCTGCAGTTTGTAGCTGAAAAGAATGTAGTGGAGAAGGAGGATAAGCAAAAGTGATGTTGACATTGCAATGCTAATGCAAACACTCACACCAGTAAATATTTAAAAAAAAATAATAGTAATAAAAAAAAAAGAAAAGAAAAAGAATGCGACCTTTGATTTATTAAATTTAGGCTCATCTATTTTATTTGCAAAAGCATTTATTTCACTCTTGAATCTGAGTACTTTTTAACTGGAGTGAAATTAGCAGACTCCTGAACAAGTATTTGGTTGCCTCCCTTTCTGCAGTTTTACTACCATTCTATTCCGCGAATGCAATCACTCTTGGTTGAAAACCTGCTATATAAATTCTGTATTTCTCTATAATGGTGTTTTACAAAATAAGCATTTATTAGAATAACTATATAAACAAACAGCTGCACATAATTGAAGAGTAGATAGTTATTGACTTGGCACATGCTAAACAAATGGTTAACATCCCTTGCCGCTTCATTCGCTGATCCCTTAATCATATCTGCTAACTCCTGTGCTTTAGTTACTTGAGCCAATCAGATTCTTTGGTGGACAAGTCACCATCTCGGCAGTCAGCAAACTGATGGCATCTACAATGAGGAATATATCACAATGCGCTGTACACCCTGTACTCTGTTCCATGAATCTTAACAGGTTACAATGGCAGTTTTATTTTTCAACATATCTTGATAGTGAACACTTGGAATATTAATGCGATGATTATGGGGTGAACTGCTTAAGCCCTCATTGCTTGTCCATAAACCAATGGAAGTTACGCAATGAAGTAGGTATACTGAACTATTCTTTTCTTTTTTGGGGGGAGGGGAATATTTCCTTTATATATCACATTTAACATCACATATCAGCAGTTTTCTTAACCAAACAGTATTGATTTTTATGTTGCGGAATGAAAATATGGGCCATCTCCTTAGTGCAGTGGTAGTGCTGCTGCTTACCAAGCGGGGGACTTGCAGTTCAATTCCTGTTATTGGCATGGGGATTTTCTCCCGCTGAGTGACCTGGACTGGGGTATACTCAGCCTTGTTAGGTCCCTGAGAGGCCAACTGAGGAGCTATCTGATTGAAAAGTAGTGGCCCCTGGTTGAGAAGACCACATAACTAGCTGCGAGATACCTGGCAACTGACCTTGTCCCACCTCCAGTACTGCACCCCACTCATGACACCTGTGATGGGCAGTGGTGGAAAATGCAGTGTTCGGATGATAGGCCTTGGCCCGTATGGACTGTTGTGCCAGAGGGGGGAGGGGGGGGGGGATGAAAATAAGTGTAAGAGGTTTTAAAAATGTAGCTGATCAGTTCTGCCAGATAATAAATCCAGTATACTAAGTTTCGTCAAAGCAGTACCTAAAATATTCCATAATAATATAACAAAGTTGAGATAAATCAAGAAAATTTAGTGATATGGATTCATTATGTAATGTCATCCCCTCCAGTAACTAAATTTACAGAATTTTAGCCACCTTAATGTTGGAAATTGGTGAATATCTGCTATGTTTGCAATAGTGCCAAAAATAGCCTTTGATATTATGTTCAATGAAAAGAGATTAAAATTAAGTGATGTGAATTTGAAAATCTCTCTTAAAGCTCACAGTTTTAACATTTTTTGGAAATATTTTATAGCCTGTCTCTGTCTGCCTGATCATCCAACCCTCCATCCCCCTCTCCTCCCCCACTTCCTCTCTCTCTTTATTTACACACAAAAGTATCCAATAGCATAAATAAACTTTTTTAAGAGTATAAAACAGCAGAATTTTTACTCATTGCTTCTGGCTAGTTCAAACTTATTTGTTTCTTTATCAGATACAAATCCATTGGCTCCTCCTCCGGAAATGAAGAATGCCATTAAGCTGATAGATGAATCATTTCAGTTCTGTGATGGATGTTTGGAATACTTACTGGACCAAAATGACTTTACGGTTGTGGGTTGCCTTGGATTGCAAGGTACTGGCAAGTCCACCATCATGTCCCTTCTTGCAGGCTGTGATGTTAGTGGAAAGTAAGTGAATATAGTTACTGAATGTGATACATTCCCTTATCATGAGCAGAACATGCTGCAATATTGCTGCAACTGTGAAAATTGTGTCGCTTTCTTACATTTACATTCTCTGCCCCACACTACACTGCCTGTAACAGTGTATACTCTTCAATTAGCATTTGAAAATGGTAATAAAACTTTTCTATAGTGTAATGAAAGTTAAAAGATAAGTATAAGTTTTAATGGTACACAAATTTGTGTACATTTCTTATGCTTTTATTTTATTGGAAATATATTAATTCTCAGGCTGACGTATGCAAAAATGGAAAAATCTGATATGATACACAACTTTCTCTGATATTGTTCATCAGCAAGAACAGTGACACAATTAAAAAATTGCAATATTTAAGTATGGGATGTAAAAAATACTCTTTGGGCATGAGTTAAACTTGACACATCTCTATCCTTATTTTATCCTGTATTATTTTATGAAGTTCTATCACCCTCCATGTGATTAGAATGGAGGGTGATAGGATGATTAAAAAGCTTTTTGAAGGAAACCCAGGAGGGAGAAGATATAAAGGAGGCAGAGGCTGAGGTGGCTGGACTGTCTGGAGCAGGACCTTTGAAGATGGGAGTTCGGAGATGCAGGAAGAAGGCAGAAAATAGGGATGAATGGGCTACTATTGTTAAGGAGGCACTAGCTACACTTTAAGAGATGTATACCAGTGGAATGATGATGATGATGATGATGATGATGATGATGATGACGACAGTGATAACTTAAGTTATTCTTTCCATTACCATAGAATGTCAAAATGGTGTCTAGATCAACAACACTTCTTTGTGTCTGTTTCTGCGTGAATTGTTGTGCTAGACAGCTGGATATGGGAACAGTTACATCTCTCCTTTTATTTGCTGCACATATTAGTGCCATGTTTATGTGAGCAGTTTTTTTTTCTGAATTGAAGATTACAAAATCTAAAAGTAGATTGCGATTGACAGATAAAAACGTATGTGCTCTGTTGTACTCAAAACTTGTGAATTAATATTAGATACATGCGAAACTGCAACGCTCAAGTTAAAGCAAAGAAAGAGATGAAAAATTAATTTTAAAGCCCTCTAAGTCTGTATATATGTATTAAGCATATATAAAATCAAATGTCCACTAGAAGTAGTTCCTACACTGCCACTGCAGCTTTGGAAACCCCCTCCTTCGAACCGTGCATTATATGCGTGCCAGGTTGCGTTCCATGACATCACCATTCTTGCAATTGCGATAACCAATTTGCTGACTCCTGCTATACATAATCTAATGTAGATGTGACAGATTGTTAACAGCTTGTGATAAATTCTAGAACATGAAGCTATCATTCTTGTTTGTGGTGTCAGAATGGAGAATCACAAGTTCAAGACATTGTGATCCTTGTTGAACCAGAACTGAATTTCTGAGTGACAACTCACAACTGAATTGCACTCAGCATTATTTGCTTAAGTCAGGTGAACTCATTGTCACAGTATAATGAAAAGCTGTACTGTCTTTTGACTCAACTGTCTGCTGGGAGCTGGCCAGCTGCTTATACAGATAAGCTCTGAATTCAAAGGAATGTATTAGAAAAGGAACCTATTCAAAACTGCCAAAGCAGATCTTTGGAAATGGGGAGGAGACATGCAATGCTTATTGTTTTGCAGGACGACGGCTATTAGCTGCAACTAGAACCAAGTAGCTGAGGAGGTTCCTGGCACCTGGTTGGTAGCTTTGCACAGCGATGACAGTACAAATAAATGCTTAGTTACAACATGTGGAAAGAGCATTTAGATCTTCTCCTTGAAAAGAAACTCTTACAATAGAAAGAAGGGAAAAAAAGAATAGAGAAATAGAAAGAATGAAAGCATTGCAAACTTTCAAGAATATCTGCTAGATGACACATTCATATTTGAGAGTCGATCTGGGTGGCTCAGTTGGTTAGATGCTGACCTACTGATACTGAGGTCACAAGTTCAAACCTGCCTAGACTGGGTGGTTTCTGAATGTGCTTAAAATTGGTAGTGCCATGTCAGTAGATTTACAGGCTTGTAAAAGAACTGCTGCAGCATGAAATTCTGGTACGCTGGCAGCACTGATATGACCCTGGCTATTGACAGCATCGTTAACAAACTCATTTCATGGAGTAGTAAGGTTGCTATATGAAATATTTTGAAAATTGCTAGTGTTATAAAATAAAATTATTTGCCTCAAATTGTATATTTTAAAGAGCTGTACTTCTATCCTGCAGTAAATTTTTGTCTTTTTTTTCTGGTTTCCTAGTTATACAAAGTTATAAAATGTTCAACCAAATAAAGGGCAGCCTTCACATGGTATTCATAGAAAGTTCAAGGCATACGTTTTACTTCTCATGTCAGTATGTTAAACATTTGACATTTTAATCAAAATCAATTGATCAGTTTTTGACAAAATAAAAGGTTTTTCCATATAAAGAGTTGTTTGGGGTGGGGGAGTGTCTTGAAAATCTTTGTCTCACATGTTTACATAGACTTATTAATAAGTGAGATGAAAGTGTGCACAGACTCATTAAGATTACCAATATGGCATATATCCAACCTTTTGTTTTTGAGTTATTGTGTGTTCTCACTTGTCCTTTCTCTCTCACACACACAGGATATTTTTTGTAACAGGGCTCTTCCAGATTTCGGGGAACCTTTAAACATGTATTTATGGTGAGATATTGATACTTGATTGGATAAAATACAGCACTTCCTCTACTTAGCTCCTGGTTAAAATAGTGAATTTATAAAAGAAATTTTGTGAAGCAGGTCACCTTAATTAAATAATGTACTAGGGATATTTGGAAAGTTCTCGGCCTGACAGAGGAGGTGCTAGCTAGCACAGTTCTCAAGCACAATCATTTAGGTGGTGCAATGTGCTTTCAAGTTGAAGTTTCATCAAAAAGTGGATAAATTCAAAATATTGCAGTGATTAAATACTTTGTATTAAAAGGTTCAACACCAACCAAAATAAAAAAGGAATTGCATACTACTATAGAAGATTTTTCACCGTAATTTGTGTAGTTTGATCCTTCTTCCATTTTTGATGATGAATGTCCAGAAATTCCAGTTACTGCAGTCACTACAGTTGTAGTACTCCAGTACTACATATGAAGAAAACATTGAAAAAATCATTTGTAATGTTATGTCAAATGACTGAAGTATGTGAGCATGCTGACATTTAGATAACGTCTGAAGTATTCTGCATGAGTATTTACAAATTAGAACCTTGCTGTACAAAGGGTACCACATGTAGTAACTTTCAGAAGTGGATTTAAATGTATATCTCCTAAGTACTTGGACATGTTCAAATGCAACTTGATTGACTGACGTTACATTAGTGTTGATGAAACGTGGACTCAGCATGACATGCTAAGACAACAGAAATCAAAACAGTGGATGCAAGAAGATGAAAGAACTCCAAATAAAGTTAAGTGTGTTTCATTAGCAAGAAAGGTGATGGCCACTACTTTCTGGCATTTCTTGGGTGTGGTATTAATACACTACCTGGAAAGGACAAAACTATCAATAGGGAGTACTGTGCAGGTCGGCTGGAGCAGATGAAGGATGTCTGCATTTGTTAAAAAAGAAACTTCCTTCAAAAGAATGTATTGGCAAGCTCTTCCTCATTTGTGATCACTAAGTTTCTTAGCTTGAACTATGAGTTGCAGCCACTGTACCATATTTGTCAGATTTGACTCCCAGTGGTTGTCTGATATATGAAGACAGCTTTATCCTAGATGTGGAGAATACAAGTTACACAAACTGTTATTTTTGGACAAATAACTGAAATAAAATAAAATTATTTTATTGTTTAACGATGCTGCCAATGCCAGGATCACATCAGCATCACAGGTGTGTCAGAATTTTATCCTGCAGGAGTTCTTTTACATGCCAGTAAATCTACTAACATGGAGCTGTCGCTTTTAAGCACACTTAAAAACCATCAGTCTGGACCGGATTTGAACCCACGACCTTGGGACCAGTAGGCCAGCATCTAACCAACTGAGCCAACCCAGACTAATAAAAAAAAGGTATAGGAAAGTTAAACGTGATGTTGGTTCAAGTATGCTGAGTTGAAAGGTGAGCATATTGAAAGATAGGAGAAGTGGACTTAAAAAGTTTTTTTTTCTCAAACTGAGAACTTTGTGAAGAACTTTTTTTATTTGTTTCGTGCAATGTATTTCCATGACTTTCTACTGTGTGAATTTCTTTGCCTTTTTTAACATCATGAGCCTTGATTTGCTGATGGGCAGTTCCCATCACAATGAATCTTTTAAAACTGAGCATTTTTCATGGCACACAAGATCTATATAACATATACACACATATACAGCTACAAGCAAATTATTTAGTAGCATTGGATATAAATGCTAAGTAGGGCAGAATCAACTTGGGACTTGACAGCCACTCAGGATGTTTTGGCAAATAACGTGCAACAAAGTTGACATCATGGTTATGTTGCATCATGTAATTGGCGCAGCCTGCTGACGTACCCCTTGCAGCTAGGAAAACATGTTGGCTGTGAAGTCCCAAGTTGATTCTATCCAACAATAGGTACAGTGTAGAGAAATACAATCATGCACAAATTTGTATTATAGGAATGGCTTCTGTTTCAAGCCACAAGGTCTGGAGCACCATGAATTGGGTGGACATTGTACTTCTGGAATTGACATATATGTGACAGGAAATAGAGTTATAATGCTTGACACGCAACCTATGCTATCAGCATCTGTCATGGATCGCCTAGTACAACAAGAAGGCAAGAAGTTTGTTGGTACAGAGTTCGCAGCCTCTACAGAGAATGCCATGGAGATACAATCTCTCCAGTTAGCTGCATTCCTGCTCTCTGTGTGCCACATTGTTATTTTGGTCCAAGACTGGTTTTTTGACCCAAATATTCTCAGGCAAGTATTCTCCGTCTTAAAACATGAACTTGTTAAATTCATACTTAGAATTTTCTCCTCTAATAGTTTAATAAAAGGAGCCTTTTCCATCACATGCACAAAATATAAAGATGAATGATAGAGAACTTTAGTTGATTTTTTAAAGCATGTACTTAAATATTTCAATTTTAGAGAATTTTGTCCAGATTTTTATATGGAAAAATACCTGACATTAAATTCAGATTAATTTCTCTACCCAATATTATTTATTTTTAAATCTCATCTACAAGCTATTCTTATAAGAGCTTATTTTTCTATCTACTGCATGTTGAGATAAACCTTTTAAGAAATGGTTTCACTACACATTTAGTTTAGGAAGATACAGTATGCTGAAGCAACTGCCAAATCTTTAAAAAGTAGTTTACTGCAGGCTAGCTTTTAAATTCCATATTCTTTACAAGATATCAGAAACAAATGAATGGTGCCTTAGTGCTTCAAAAAGTATTAAATTATTGGGAAATTCAAAAGCAAAGAAATAATTACTGAAATAAAAAGGACATGAATTACAAATTTTAACCATATGCACATGTTTTCTGTATGGGGACAACATTGAAAAGTTTTAGAAAATCAAACAAGGAGTAGCTTTAAAAAGTTTAAATGATTTCATAGGTTTTTAAAATAGTTTTGCATTCAATGAAACTAGTTCTTGAAGCAATTATGCCACTCCGGCTGAGGCACTTCAGAAAGCAGGATTTTATAATGTGATTCCACACATTTTATCTAATTAATTTTTGGAAACAAAAAGGAATCACAAGCTCAGGGTTGTATGGTGCTGTGTCCATGGAGTTGACCTCTAAGGAATCCAAATAATCAGTTGTTAGTTTTGCTGAATGCAGTGATGCATTGTCATGATATAAAATTATTTTTTATGAACTTTGGAGTAAACAGACATTTGTGTACCAATTGGCAGTAACAGTACGCTACTATCTTCAAATGCTATAGAATCAGTATGATTCATTTTAGAAACAACATGGCAACCATCTTATTAACAGCCCTACAACTTCATTGAACTTTTTCAGGTTTGATGATGATGATAAACTGAGTGGTCCCATAAAGGCATGCACACAGGCTCTTAGAGGGCCTCTGTGCCTCATATACTTGGCAAATTATTCAAATAAAATAGTCCTAATAAAGCAGTCTATGCCCTTGATTTCTGTCCTTTTTATATTTTCAAATTCCAAAAAGGAGACTCCACCCCACGATTCCTGCACATGGGATCCTCTTTGACTTCCATTATGCAGGAATTGGCTGTATAAGGTTTCTTCCAGAGTTTGCACTATCTTAATAATACAAATGCAGGGTTAACTCTCAGCTCAATGAAGCCTGGACTCACATGAGCATCATTCTTCAGGTCTCAGTAGATCTGAGTTATTGAAAGGGATATATATATATAAAAAAATAAAAGATCATACTTTGAATTTTGCTCTCTTACAGATTCTTGCAGTCAGCTGAGATGTTAAAACCCTCAACCCCTACTACATCTCAGGATGAAGAAATAATTGAATATTTTCCCCACGTAATGTTTCTGCACAACAAAGCTACAACATCAGAATTTGGTCCCTTACACGTTAAGCTAATGCAGGTACAGGCATATTTCATCCACTCTTTGTAGGTTTAATGTCCTTTAATTAGTTAAGTCATATCTGAAAATGAGCAAATGTACAGAATGAATGCTCAAGTGAGCTTGAAGCAGCGAAAATTGGATGCTAAACCTGCAGTGAGATACAACAAAACCTCTACAAGGGTTGATAGAAAAGCGAATAAAATTACATTTTTGTAATATACCCACCTTATTTGTCAACATACTCTTCTTCAATGTCTATGCATCAGAACAGCAAGTTTTTAATTTTTTTATCCCATTAGGAAAGTAGAATTTATCAAACTCTATTGAATACTCATTGATGGCAGTGATCATTTCTTCCCAACAAGTCAAATCTAGATTTTAAATATCAGAAAGTCAACTTGCCACTAAATCCAAAGATATGAGGCAGTATTTGTAGATGCATCCCCTATAGTGAACAATTTAAATGTGAACTTGACTTCAGTTTAATTTATGTATGTTGACCCTGTTTGTCTAGAATCATTCTTTTATCACCAAGAAGATTGTCAATTAGTGATAATTGTTGTAAAGAGTATATTTTAATTGTATTTATGTAATTATTAAGAGTTGTGTTATATAAGTATTTGGTCAAAAATGTTAAAAGAGACAAATTTTATTGTAATAGTTCTCTTAGAGAGTTTGAGAATCTGATAATTCTTAAAGTATGTCACAAAAAAGCACAACAAAGGGTAATATTATACGAACACAGTTCCATAGCAATGCGGCGATGTTGAATTCTTTCTTGGTCTGACGACTTCAGCGAATGTAGACACAAAATTTATGTGCTGCTATGCTAAAAGTATTATTAAGTGTTTTAAATACTGCCGGACCAAGGTTTTATTGCGAAGAAGTAATTTTTATAGCGATTCTTCGAAAAGTTAAATATATTATGTAAACTAAGATAATACTAAAGTAAGAACAAAATTAGAAACTAAAAACTTCATTTATCTTAGTAATATTGCAAGTTCTTTGGTGCAAAGCTGACAATGTTTCGAGTTGGAAATGAGTTGGAGTCAACTCGAAACATTGTCAGCTTTGCAGCAAAGAACTTGCAATATTACTAAGATAAGTGAAGTTTTTAGTTTCTAATTTTGTTCTTACTTTAGATTCTTGTTGCTTCACTGTTAATAGCTTGAATTTCCTTAATTAAGATAATACTGTTGAAAGAGGCGAGAAAAAGAAGATAGGTTGTGTATTGTGTGAAAACTCGCTAAATGTTACGACGCACTATCTTGAGCTCACTAAAAAGTTTAAGTATTTGTTAAAAGTCAGCAATTGTGACTTTCCATACAAGTGTATAAAGCACTGAATTAAAGCATCAGATTCAGAATGGAATTTGCCTTATCTCTGTATCACACCCAAAATAAGAAAAGAGTAGGTACTCATCACTCTTGGCAACTAACGCTAAATCATCCTATCGATGCAAAAACAATCATCTATTACAAAAGCCCGTCGCAGATTAAGATCCTGATTTATACACTTCGACATTGCGGCTGCTGTGTGGGCTGGATCATCTTGATTAAAGGGCACTGTTTGTGTGTTGATCTTGGTCATTTTTCATTCAATGCATGTTTCAGCAATGAAGCATAACAGTCCCAAATATAGTTCTGCCTTTCTCCAAGTAATCTGTCAGGATTATACCCGAGGAAACCCAAAAAACAGTTTCCATCACCTTTACACCCAACAAAACAGTCTGCATCTTTTGGAACGCTCTCACTAGCCTTTGTTCATTATGTTGACTCAACTTTGTCTCTGGTGTATAATGGTGGGTCTAATTTCATCCAATGTCATGATTTGGCACAAAAAGTTCTGCAGATTGCTATTTAACAGTACCAGTCATTGTGTTGAAATGTTGTTCCGCATGCATTTTCCATCAACAGTTAGGAATCATGGCATCACATAGCCTTCTGATTTCTAACTTTTATGCAGAATATGGTTCTCTCATTCAGTTTAGATGCCTTCAGTTTCAGCTATCTTGTACACTTTCACTTGGCAATATTGCATAACAATATCATGGAATTTTGAATGATTTCCTTTTAGTGATCTCAGCTGGTCACCTGAAGCATGTTTCATCTTTGGTGCTTCCTTCACTATGTTTAAACTCATAAACAAATATATTTAATGATGGTGCTGAGTCCTCATGTACTTCATCCCACTTTATTTGATCTGTTTTGTATCCAAACATTTAAATAAAAATGCTTATTAACATCACAAAGCTCAATTTTTGCCATTTTCAATGGCACATATGAACTGAACACTTCAGATAGCCCTCAACAATTAACTAAACTTAATACCTATCTGAAAATTTATCTACAACCATTACACAAATTGCTCTTACCGACAATTACACTGCCAAAATTTCCCACCATTTCATGCAAATTAACTAGACTTATCAAAGAACCAACATTTATTATCACAGCGTTATTTTGTTCTTTTGTGATATCCAGCTGCAACAGAACCTATGTCACATGCTTTAAGTATGGCAGTAAATCTTTTGTAGGATTAGTTTGCATTACTTCGAAGAAAAGATTATGTACAACATAAACAATTATGGAACATTCGGAAATTGATACCTAGCAAAGAAAAAAATTGGATGAAAAAGGTTTTAAAGGAAACCAAAGAAGTGATAAGTAAGCTACACTATTTTTTTAAATCCGGAAAAGTCTGGGAGTCGCAGGGAACCTTGAATTGGATGTAGTGGCAGCACTAAAATTCCTGGGTGCTTACTTTTACCACTTGGGCATTAAAACGGGGTAACAATGGAGACTCCCCTTGTTTGTATTACCGATTGTGAAATTCGCACTGTAATCCCTTTTCTGACACGGTAAGGACATTATGTTAAGACTAATACTTTCTCGTTTGTGTCAGTCATTTATTGAAGGTGTGAAAACAAAAGGATGCACGAACACCAAAAAAGGCAAAAGTTGTTACATTGGGTGCCAAGGTCATAGCAATGACATTCTGGGATTCAAAGGGAGTGCTGTTGATCTATTACCTGCTCTGTGGGACTACGGTGACAGCTGCTCGCTATTGTGAGGTGTTGCAAAAATTCAGAAGGGCAATTCAAAACAAATGGAGTGGAAAGCTGAGCAAAATAGTTTTTCTGTTCCATGATAACACTTGCCCGCACCGTTCTCGTGAAACTCAAGCCCTGTTTGAGCAGTTTTGATGGGATGTTTTCGATCATCCACCTTGCTCACCTGACCTTGCACTGAGTGAGTACCATCTTTTTCTGCAGCTGCAGCAACATCTCGGGGGAAGGCACTTCATAAATGACGACGATTAAAACAATGCTGGCCAGTTTGGCGGGGGAGTGGTTCAACATTTACTAAAAGAAGTGTTTTCACTCTATCAGAAATGTATTTAGGTTCAAGGAGATTATGTAGAAAAATAGTTCTTGAATGTAGCTTTCAAAATATTTACCTTTTAAAGTATTTAACCGTTTTTTTTTTTTTTTTTTTTTAAATAGTGTAACTCACTTTTGAGACATCCCTCATACTTAATAAGATAGAAAAATGGCAGTATGACTTCTTCCTTGAATGAAAGTACACAGACAAATATCTTATGTATATTCTTAGGAGATAAATCAGCACCAATAAAGATCATTGACTGTTAAATAAGGAAATAATGAAGCTATTAACATATAGTATAGTTATGAGAATGAGTTGGAGTCAACTCGAAACTTGTTAGCACCAAACAACTTGGAATATTGCTAAGATAAGTAAAGCTTTTAGTTTCTAATTTGTTTTTACTTTAGATCATTGACTGTACTTATTCTGTTTTTGCAGAATGTGTATAATAAAACTTTTTTGAGGTCAAGACTTCAGATACAGAGCGGAATGGGAATAGCAACAGGAAGCAGTATCAACTGCCTCACTCCTGAAATTTGTGGGGAGCCTATCAATCTCTTCCTGCTGCCAAACATGGATGATAAAGGTAAAGCCAGTTGGAATTAAAGAGCTCATTTTTGTGCCTTTTTGTTATCTTACAGTACAATGGTTTCACAGTTAGTGCAAGCCTATTTTCAACTAAGCTCTGATTTCGATGTATGAATGAAACTGTATACCTTTAGGTGTGGTCTAGTCTTGTTCTATACAATTTTAATGCATTTCTTCCCATAAAGATTGTTAAGATTTTATTTGAGTAGTATGTTACAGGTGACATGCAGCAGATTCCCCATTTTTTAAAGCTTTTATTTAATGACTGGAAGAGGAAAGCAGAATGATAAATATACCAATTAGAATAACAGAACATGCCACTTATTTATCTAAGGTTACAAAACTTACTCGTTGAAAACAGTGCCCTTAAGATGACTCCATTACGTGGATGGTCTGATAAGTTCTCAGTTTTACCCAGAGATTGCAGCACCATTCACATGATATTTTCCCCTTACATTGGTACATGTGTTAGTAGATGCCATATAAAATCGCAAGTCACTCCAGGCAGCAGTTATAGTGTGTGTGGTGTTGAAAATGAAAAAAAACAAGTTAGTGCAGTGTCAGATGCCAGACTTCACCCAGGTTGAATGGGGCCATCCCCTTTCGGGAGTTGATGTCACAGTACCTTGCCATTTTGTGCCTTAACCTGTGGGATGATATTCTGCAGGAAAATGTTTTAAGGTGTTTCAAATTGATTTGATAGCATTTGCCCATGGCAGATGTAACAAAATTCTTCGCAAAAGAAGGTTGAACATCAACTAAAGTTCATTTTCAGCTGTAAGTGTGTGTGGGGACTCTTCTTCAATTTCCACCATGAAATGGGCAGCTGAGTTTAAACATGTGAAAGGGTCCTAGATGATCCACACGGAGGATGTCCAAAAACTGCAACCACTTCAAAAATCACAGAAAAAGAGCATGGTATGATTTTGGAAGATAGGCACACAAAGGTGCAGGAATCCATGTTTGATGCAGAAAGTCACGTTTGTTTTTCTTAAAATGCACCAAGCTCTTTTCGGAAAGCGTCATGCAAATGTGTTTGTGATCCTTAGTGAACACATGGAGGACTCATCTAGCGGAAAGCTTTTGCATGTTCAATTCATGGTGCAAAATGTGACCAAGATGTTCCTTTAATATCCCTAGAGCAGGCTGTTGCAAATCTATGAGTTTGAGTATACATACACAGCAGTGTTGTGCAGAACATATCTGAAGTGGCAGTGGAGGGTGATAGCCATTGTGCCACTGGGCAGAGGTCATAGCACAAGTCCATGGGCTTCCTCACAGCCATGAAGTTTTGTTCCTCCCCATCACTCTGGAGCATATTGTGTCACTATGTGTTGCTGGGGAGGCCTGTTGACCAGTTCGAGGGAGGATCGGTTTCTCTTTACCAAAAAGGACAGACTCCCACAGTGAATTGTATTTCAAAACGTGCTATGTTCAATGGGAAAATGGAACGTACATTGTCATTATACAACACTGCATTCACCTCGGTATGAAAATATGGAAGGTGAAGCAGGGCAAGAACTCATAGCTAGACTGAAAGTCGGCATATAGAAACAGGTAACTTTTTAATAACAAAATCACTGTAGATTCATTTGACATAAGCTGTTACAGATATTACTATTCATACTTTCATTTCATTCATACTTTTTTTTTGGGTTTTTGTACTTTCTCTTTCTTTTCTTCTGTTTTTTGAACTTGTCTTATGAGTATCCCTATATTCTCAACTCCACACCCAGGCAACACCACTCATTCCGTGTTGTAGGTCTCTGCCAATATTCCACCACACTGTGATGACAACTTACCCCAGAGCAGATATGTGTTACATGTTGCAGACTTACTCATGCAAGATGGTGAATACACAACTGCTCACTGGTGAGCAGCTTGACTGGAACATATTGCCCTAGAGCATCAGGAATTTCACGCACCTTTGTCCCAGGTATCTTAAATCCCAAACCCACTATAGCAGTTATCTCTCATCACATAGCTTTATCATCTCCCAGGGGTGTTAGGAATCCAATCCAAAGCAGAAGGGCTACTTAGTATATCTGTTGTCATTGTGGGAAGCACTTGATATTCTCATTTCTTCAACACCTTGGATAACAAACAAGATTTTACAGACATGGATAGCTGAGATGGTCAAAGACATGAACTTCTCTACTGTCTACAGTTCATTTCCAGCCATAACTGTTATGTGGGACTGAGGTATCTTCCAGGTTTTCCACAATCCTCATAAGCAGCAATGCACAGGAGGTACCCTAAACTTAGCCCTAAAATGTTTCTTTCCTAAATTTCCTTTCGCAATTATCATTTCATATATCATCAGTGTCCACTGCCTGTGGTGCCCTATGCAGTAAGAATGGGTATTGAATATACTACATGAAATAAAGGATTGTATTAATCCTTTAGAATCCATCATAGTTGTGCAGAATTAGAATATTTAAACATGTCCTGTGAAAGCAAATGACAATTATTCTCAATTACACTGTATGTCTCCAAGCACAAGAAATATTTCTTCCCCAAAATAAACATGGAAATCATGGGTATGTCTCATATGACAAAACGACAATTCGACAAGTCCCACTTTTGACACCATGAACAGTGAGTGACCTTGAAGGTGAAGATAGCAATGCAAATAGCACAAATCATACAGGCAATTTCAAAGATAAGTGGAAATAAACTGAGCAAACAAGAAATGGTAAATGACGAAGTGGCATGGCAGGACAGGCACCTGGTTAGAATGCGATGGAAGAAGAGTGAACAGAGGAGAGAAGCATACATATGGAAAGATCAGGTCATGGAAAGTGGGTATCAGATAATAAATATGTGTGAATATATAGGAAACCAAAGAAACACAAGTGATTAAGTTAACCATTGTCAGGTGTGGTAGGGAGGAAGGAATCAAAAGTTTAGGGATAAAGTCTAGTAGGAACTATAAAAGCAAAAGTTAATTGAGGAAAGGAAGCTGAAGTGGCTAACAACGGGAAAAGAAAAAAGTGAATCAATGAGGTGAAGGAAATTATTAAGTGGTTAAGAAACAAGAAAGAAATTAAGTGGAGGGAGAAAAATAATAAAACATTTTGAGAAATGGAAAGTATAAAGGAAGTTGGTGAGAAAAATAATTTGAAAGACAAAAGTAAAAATCTGATGTGTTGCACTCACATGACTTTCTCTACTCTTGTACTAACCATTCTTATGAACTCTTATTCGTATATCTTCTTTCTTGTTAGTTGAGACAAACATTTGTACAAATTATCTTATTGCTTATTTCGTTGTAGGTGCAAAGGGAATGTTAGAATATAGTAGGCTTTGTGCGACAGTCAAATGTTTGAGATTCTGTTGTCTTTGCACACTTGGCACATAAAAAAAATGAACAGCGATGATCCATTTCACGAAAGTTCTAAGTTTTCTGAAACTCACACACATAACAAGGAATATCTCCGAAATGGTTCACCCTACAAGAAAATTTATTGAGACATAAATTGTGTATTTTAGCAAGATCTACATTTTTTTTGTATGGGGTAGTAAGGGGTAGTGATGCACCTCCTATAGCCTCTCCTACCCAATTCTCATCCTCATCCTGCCCGTGGTGCACCCTGCTTTTAACAGATGAGGCTCTGGGGACCGAATCATAGCGGTATAACTGTTTCATCTAAAATGGAGGAAATGTCATTTACATATGTGCTGGCCTATCACAGCACAACAGCGTCCCTCAGAGGCACATGAGGGGAAGGTCGGTGGATCTAAATACCACCTATTTAGTCCTCCCGGCTAGGTCCGATGGACCCGTTGACCAACGATAGGTGTGGTCCTCCTTGCAAAATGGGGGTTTAAGTGGGTGATGTAACTGCCACATTGTAAAACTGGTGCCTGCTAAGAAAACAGTTACATGAAAGCCACATACATGAATATGAGTCCTAAAGATAAATATTCCGGAGTTATCTACTTTCCAACCCAGATATAATCCCCCAGAGACCAAGGAAAACAGCGGTTGCAGCCTTCCGACTATTGACAAATCACGACTGCTTAGCAAGTCATCTCTACAGAATAGGTATCTCATCCTCACCAATATGTGTCCTGTGTAACGATCCAGCAGAAATGAACGAAGACCACTTGAAGACCTGTGAAGCATTAAGATCAGAAGAAACTACAGTTCAAAAGTATTGGAAAGCACGAATGCTAATGGCTTCATTGCCAGATGCAAGGCACTAGAAAACAACAGCAACAACATTTTTTGTATAGTATGATTTGGTCTATCTCTAACGGTTTATCAGTTATGCAAAAGTCGTCCAGAGTAAATACGACTACAGGGGCTATAGCCAGAAAATTCAAGATATGCATTTCATTTGTCATCAAAATATCTCAAACATATGACATTTTAATCAAAATCGTTAGAGCCATTTTCAAGAAAATAAAAACTTTCGAAAATTTTTCCATGTAAAGGGTAGTTTAGGGTGGGGCTATTTTCTTAAAAATCTTTGTGTCACATCCTTGAAAGATATTAAACTCAAATACCAACTTTGGTTTTTAACCGACTTTCCGTTTTTGAGTTATGCTGTCCACAGACTGACAGACTGACACACAGACACACACACACGGACCTTTTTCTAAAAATGCTTTTTTTGGATTCAGGGGGCCTCAAAACATGTATTTCCGGTGAAATCTCGACATCGAATTTTTGGGTGGAATACAATACTTCCCCTACTTACCAGTAGAGAAAGTAAAAAGTATAGACAAATTTGAAGAAAGTTATAAACATTAGTTAAAAAATAATAGCATACATCAAGATCATATGTACGGAATCTTTTCAGAGGGCTGTCCAGTGATATAAGGGCTAGGTCCCAAGTTCAAGGGCAGCCCATGATTTATATGCTTGGTATTCAATAAATTTAATTCAATAAAAGCATATATTTGCATGATCATTATATCCAGTTTTATTTATCTGTCTTAAAATGCCAAAATTAGAAGATTTTGATTTCAAGCTGTAGGTGAATCATCCAGCAATATCAAGTGTATGTATGCTAACTTAGAAGGAAATGTTCTCTTTTACAGAAGGAGATAAGTATTACAGAGGCCATCCAGGTTTTACCACTCTAATTTCCAAGCTTCGAAATCAGATTCTAGGTGTAACTCTTCAACCAATAACGCACACAGTACTCTCAGAGAAAAACTGGTAAGCTATTGTAATTTCTTTTTTGCATATCCAGTTAAATACTGAATATTCTCATCAATAAGGTGTTAAATCGTGAAGACAGTGAATGTTAAATGGTCATTAGCCAGTAATACTCTTCCATTAATACTATGATTTTTCTTGCTATTTATTCCTCTATATCAGGTGTATTGAACATTACTCTGAAGGCATGAAGAGAGGAGGCTCCCCCCCCCCCCCCCCTTCCTATGCTTAACTGCAGCAGTATGCGTTATGTAGAACCAATTTTTCCCCTGTTTTTTTTCCCCCCCAATTTTCTGCTTTGATTGTTACAAAGGGAGGGAGAGTAGGGGAATATCTTCACTAGGGTGGTGACTTTGTTACAACCTAATTTCCCTGTAGCATAAATTGATGAGCTTTCATTAAAAAATAGATAAAATCTTATTTCTAAGGTGATTTGATAAAAAAAACCTCACACACAAAAATGTTTTTAAAATGTTATTTATCAGCGTTTTGCCCATTCTTTAAAGTCACTGTAAGCAGATATAAAATTGAATATACGCTTTAGAGTCACACATGTACATTATACAACATTATATAGGGTCATCAAACACACAAGGAAGTCAATTATTCATGATAGCCATTGGACAGAATGAACCTCAGTGGGAGGTTGTTGTTGTTGTTGCGGCAGGACTTGTGCAAGTCTTGCATAACTTTGATTGTATGCTCACAGCACTGGTTGCTTTGGGCTGTGTTGATTGGAGATTTCTGTTTCCCAGTGGGTTTTCAAGTATTTGAGACTTCTTGGGTAATCATTCAGAACTGCTGATAGTTCATCAAAATCTTCAGTGCAGAACAAATGACTGCTGTATCAATAGTCAGCTCATCAGTAGGAAATTAATGAAAAAATTTTATGCAGCCTGTTCCATGTTTCAAGCATCTGAGTAAAAGCAAGAAGGTCTAGAATGGCACGAGAATTCTAGAGTGCATTGCTGATGTTTGAGATCTGTTGAAACTTGACAAAGGGGAGATCTGTTAAAGTTTGACGAAGGTAATCTCATTCCTCTTGGTGAAGCGATGAAGACAACTTCATATTGCCTCTGCAACTGCCTCTTCCTTAATATCAGTTTTAGTATTGCTGAAGGCTGCTTTCAATTTATCACAATTGCTCATCAAATCCTGCATAAAGAATTAATTGATGTTTGGTGATTTATTTGACCCATGGAGCTCATTGTCTATGACAGCGCAAAGAATGCAATCCAGCGCATGGTATACAGAGGCGAGCAAATTGAATGGAAAGACCAAGTCACCTACTTAGGTGTTACTATGGACCAAGGTCTGACCTGGAAAAAGGTGAGTCTATTAAAAACTTACTTGGCTCAAACACTAAAGACAGCATTGCAGCAAATAAAAAATCCAAAATCTACCAAATAGAATGCAATGCACTCACCTTTTTGGTTTAAATTGATTTTTACAACAGTTTTTAAACTTCCAAGAAAGAAAATAAGTTTTTAAAGTTATATCTGTTGATTGGAGCCAATTGTATTCTCTAAAAATCTTTTTGAATTTGTCAAATATCTTGGGTGGTATGTGAATTTTTGGAATGACATTTCTTCTTTTGGTTTGCTTAGAGTGGTTGTTTCTTATATTACTTTTTTCTTTTTCACTATATTCACTTTTTTATTTATCTGAGATTTTTGGAAGCTATTAATTTGTGCAATTATAATGATTTCTTTAAGTTCTGTTGGATATTCCTGTGTTGAGAGCTGTGTTTTTGTGCTGTCATGGGTTGAAGCTATTGCATTTGATATAATTATCTGTCTGTGTTGGTTTTCTGTAGATCCCAAAGCTTATTCAGTTTTTAGTTTTTATGATTTTTAAATCTAAAAATGGAAGTTGCCCATCTATTTCCGTTTCCTTGGTGAATTTTATGATTTTTTCTTGTAAGTTTAATGATGCACAAAAACTGCTAAACTTACACCAATATCACCAATATCTAATGTGTACATTCACAGGACTTTCTCAACTCTCTAGCATTTATTTTTAAAGAGCTTCTATTAGAACACTTTTTAAAAGCTCATTTTTCTATCAACTTCATGTTTGTACTTTTGTAGAGAGAGAAAAAAGGTGTATGGCAACAGTAAATAAGGAGAAAGTTATTTTATATAGATGCACTTACAGAATGTTTTATGAAACTCCCACGTGTAGATGCTGTAATTCTGTATTCCAATATTCCAGAATTAATATTTCACAATTTTGTAGTATTTTATAAATTATTAATGTAGTCCTTATAGCTCTTTGTAATTGTTTCAGGTTTCATTATGCATCTAAGGTCTGGGATGGTATCAAGAAAAGCAATTTTTTCATGGAATACAGCAGACTTCTGCCATGAGACATCACATAAAATTCCTAAAGCAGCTCTTTTGTTGTTAACTGAATGTTTTATTTATTTACAACTATTTGTGAATTAAACTTCAGTGCAGTCTTCAGTCAACATAACTGATACTGATAGCAAAAGACTTTTCTAATTGGGTTAATGCCTCTATTAACATATTGCACTTATACATTTATAAATTATTACATTTAACAGTTCTGTAAGCAATAACAGCTACAAAACAAGATGAATTATTGATTTTAAAGCTAGTAACAGTAAAGGGACACATATTAAACTTGAACTCTATTTTTTCAACAGTAACTTCACTAATTGTTCAATGTTGCAATGCCTTCATTATCAGTTGTACCTGTGGACTGGCCTGGCTACTTGGGTATCAAAGAATTTACTGCTTTTTTTCTCTTCCCTAGATTTCTCTTGACTTATTGCATTCATTTATCATCAGTACTCAACGATAATAATTTTTACAGAATTGCTTGATCATACAATTTGAAGGGATTCTCTGACATAGGACTTTTATAAATTTATAGATGCAATTTTTATAGTACAACTTCTTGCAACATTACCAATGCTATACACATATTTAAGGTGTCAACAGCATTTAATGAATCAATGAATGCATTTTAGTATTTCAACATTTGTGTTATAATTTAGTTCAATATATCATGAGGGGTGTTCGGAAATGATTTATAATAGTAGTTTTTTGTTCCTTATTTATTCATAAACATGCTTCAAGTGAGTGAGTGGTGTTTAAGGGCCCGTCGACAGCTAGGTCATTTGGGCCCATAAACATGCTTCAATGTGCATAGGATCTCTCAATATACATACTCCCCAGTGACGCCAATAAACTCGCTACCTTCCTGGCAACTTCATTACTGTGTCACAGAACCATTGTTTTGGGGTACTACAAACCCAGTTGTGCAAAGCTCCTTGCAATTCCTCATTGTTGTTGAAACTTCTACCTTGCAGCAGATGCTTCATGTTATTGAACAAAGATTTTTATCTCAGATGTATGGTAGTAACACCATGATTAGTCACCAATTACTCAAAAAAATTCTGGATTTTGATTCTCCATTTCCAAAAGTCGACAACACACTTCATATCTGCTCTTCTTCTGGGCCTGTGTCAAGTCCTGTGGAATCCAATGTGCACACACTTCTTTCTATCCAGATTGTCATTAATAATGCTATGCAGGGTTGCATGGCCTGTCTGCCATTCCAGACCATCAAAGCTTATGCACCTCTCAGTCATAATCAATTTAGACACAAGTTTAATGTTCTTTGGAGACTGTAATGTGTTGACGGACGAGCAATACCCAATAAACATACTTTTGAGCAGGAGCTTCTTGACCACATACCACAGTTAAACCTTAAATATTTGCAATTTTGACTCCTTCCTTCCATAAAAATCATGCAGTCCATTTTAATCACCCTCCATCTTGTTCACAGCTTTCTCTACTTAGCAAACAAGCACTGTTCTTTCACTGCACACTCTCTTCAAAATGCCATCTAGTGTCTGCGTGGTTATTAATATCAGCTCATCATCCTACGAGAAGATATGCCCATAGATTGAGCAGTATTTTTAAAATAATGCAATTGTAAATCATTTCCAAATTGTCCCTCGTAGAAGTTCAGTGACATCAGCTGATTTAGTCTTTACGTCTATGTATATGCAGACACTGCACACATGCTACAAGATAGTTAATGTTTTAATGCTGCATAAGAATCTTGCTTTCTGAATTATACTTTTTAGAGCTGACAATCAGGTTCTGTTCTTGGTATAAACAAAATTATGTCACCAACAAAATATTCTTATTTTTTAGTTTATGAGCTTTTAAAACAAATGGTAACAGAAAGTTCTGTAATGGTTCAAAATATGTGTTGCACGATAGCTTTTCACAAAAGGGAAAAGAGATTGATAAAGTATTAATGTTGTGGACTGGTTATTGTCCATGGTTGTGTGCCGATACGGTGGAGGAGTGAGATGAAGAGAGGTATCGCTCGGCCAGATATGGCACCTAGTGCTCTCTCTCAAGCGCTTTCTTGTGTGAGGTGGCTGCAAAGGATCAAGCTGGGTTTGTGACAACAGTTTGCATAGGTGTCCGAGAACTAGCTAATACTGGTAAAGCTCTTGCTTGATGGTGTGAGACACACTGGCAAAGAGATCTGCTGTGCTCAAGCACCACATGGGATCATCAAACCAGTGAAGCTAGACCTTGACAGATGGACAGGAAGAGGAGAGGGATAGTGAGGTTTCAAAGATTGTTGCATTCAGAAAATGAGTCTATGATTCTAGAGTACTTGTGCCATGGTAGTGTGTGCTACAGACCTGCTAGACAAGGATCCAGTGCTAGCTGCTGGCCGCTCTATATGAACTCATATCTGTCAAATAATGGTCTGGCTGTCCAGAGCAAGATACCAGTGGTGCCATCTAGCTTTATTGAGATTAACTATGTATACTAGCTCTGCTGTAGGTAAAATTTTACATGCTACTATGGTCTATTTACATATGTGTTCTGGTTATTTGCTGTGTTCTGTGGAGGATTTTTAGCACACATCAGAAAGCTGTCTGTCCTTGTGTGGTGAACTTATTTATTTGTAGTGGGGTTGTCATTACAATTAACATCATGGCTAATGAGATAGACAAGCTACGATATGAATCAGAGTTATGTAGCAGTTATGGTCTTGTATAAAATCATGAGTAATTTATTTGTTTGTATAGAATATGGATGTATTAGGCAACTAATTTTACTTTATCAGGCCTTGATTGGACCAGAAGAATCAGCTAATTTCAGTTTGTACCCTAGTCGCTAGTCACATTGTCATGAAGTAGCTGACTGAAGTTTACCTCACCCATGTACTATGAGTACTCTTTCAGTGCCCTCTTTGTCATTTATGTATATTTATAAAGTACTACTTTTGTAAATAAAATTATTCTTTTTGCTATAATTGTTTATTATTTTCTGTAGTAACTACCATGGTTGTTGCGAAGGGGAGGCAAGGGGGCTGCAGCCCCCTTTTGAAATTAACAAATTTAATGTGGAGTCAATTACTGACTGTTAGACTATTGTTTTAATTTTTATGTAAAGAACAATTTCTTGGATTTTCTTCACAATTTCACCAAACTCAAGAGAGTTCAAGCAATTTATATTCGTTAGATGAAGTTTAAGAATGTCATAATCATGGCATTGTTTTCTTAAAATCAGGTTTCAAATGTCAATATTAGGGATTCCAACATGCCCCTCCTCCCCCTGAAACAAATTCTGGATGCCTATGGTAGCTACTTATGGCAGGTAGAGGAAGCATAGCATTTCACTCAAAAATTACAGTATAACTAAAAAATGAAAAGTAGGATAAATACCAAACTTAATATTTAAGTCCAGTATCTTCCAAGGAGTGACACAAACATTTTTAAGAAAATCCTACCACACCAAACTACAGTACAAGTTCAGGATCAATTTAATGGCTTTTTAGCCAAAAATGAGCTGCAACAGCATGTACTTTTAAAAATCATTTCAAACTTAAAAACAACTAACAGTCTAGGAGAACCTATTCAGTTTGAAAAACAAAGATTGGGTTCTAAATTTTGAGTTAACTCCAAGCAACAACCTCAGAAAGGAATTCCTCGACACCAGAGGATGTCAATAGTGCAGCAATCTTCAACACAAGGACACCATGCTCCAACAGTTCACATCAGGTTAATGATGGAAGAACTGGGCTTCCAAAACATATCCCATTTTACCAATATCTAAGTGATGTGTCAGTAACTAACTCCCATATGCTACCTTTAAAAGATAGACAAAACTATTGTACAGAAACTGTAGATCTCATTAAGACACACGTTTATTTCAAATAATGTCTTTCATGCGAAACCATTTCAGAGATATCGTTATTGATTTCTATTTTTCAGCACTTCATCATTTTTACTTTCTCTACTACGTATAGTATAGTAGAGGAGGTATTGTATTCCACCCAAAAATTCGATGTCGAGATTTCACTGGAAATATATGTTTTGATGGCCTCTGAATCCAAGAAAAGCATTTTTAGAAAAAGGTCTGCATGTATATGTGCGTTAGCATGTGCAGCATAACTCAAAAACAAAGTCGGTTAAAAACCAAACTTGGTATTTAAGTTTAATGTCTTTCAAGGAGACGATATGAAGATTTTGAACAAAATAGTCCCATCCGAAACCACCCTTTACATGGAAAATTTTGATTGTCTTGAAAATGGCTAACGATTTTGATTAAATGCCATATGTTTAAGATATTTGTATGACAAATGAAATGCATATTTTGAATTTTCTGGCTATAGCCTATGTAATCCAGTTTACTATGGATGACTTTTGAATAACTCGTAAACCATAAGAAATAGACAAAATCCTACTATACAAAAAAGTAGATCTTGCTAAAGCACACAATTTATGTCTGAATAAACGTTTTTGTAGAGTGAACCATTTCAGATATATTCCTTATTTGTATCAGTTTTGGAAAACTTAAAACTTTCATGAAATGGAACATTGCTGTTTATTTTTTATATGTTAAGAGTGCAAAGAGAACGGGATCTCAAGCTTTAAAAGATTACTATCACTCAAATCCTACTGTATTCTAATATTCCCCTTACACCTACAAGGAAATAAACAATAAGATAATTTGTACAAATATTTATCTCAACTAACATGAAGAAGCTATAGGAAAAAGTTTGTAAGAATGGTTAATATAAGAGTAGAGAAAGTCATATGAATGCAACACATCAGATTTTTTTGGTTTGAAGTTCATTAACTATCAAACTATCGAACAGTGGGTGAACAAAATGGCTGAAGTGATGCTCAAATGGTCCCAAGAGTCCTTAGGGCTTGGAATCACTTGACATTTGTCTTCTCAGGATAAAGGAAAACCTTCTTTTTGTTCATCTGCTTCATTTGATTACCCTCCACGTATTGAGGACTGACATCTCCAATGACTTTCAAGCCTGTGCTTAGGGTCATATGCCTGTTGGGGAGCAGACAAACTGGACTGGACAAAATATTAGAAATGAAATCAGAAACATTACAGTGGCCCAACTTAATCATGTGAATAAGAAGAATACAATGCTTGTTTAGCCGAGAGTGGATGACATTTCCAGCATCTTCTATAAGGTAAGAGTACTTTGTAGTAGCAAAGTCGGCTCTGGCATACCCAATCCTGCACAGGCAAAATGCAGTGTACCTGTTAGGTTTTAAATGAAGAACTCTGTATTATGTGTATATCAATTTGCATGTGTGTGGTGGAGGAATGAGAAGGTGAGGGGCTTTGTCCTTCAATATGATAATGAACAGGCATGCCTGAATGAATCCAACTCAGAAAAGGAAAGGAACTGGACCAAGATTGTCTTGCAGTTATGCTTACAGTGAGTGTAAAAAGTGTTCGTACACCTATATTATCTTGCATTAGAACGCATGTTACAAAAAAGCACAAATTTTAAGAAACACGATAACATAAAAGATATGAATGCTAAATGCTGCCTTTCATAAGTACACCAATGAAACTCCAATATGATGAATAGAAGCTTTAAAATTAGATAAGATATACCAAAAAATGTTTAAAATAGGCACAAAAAGTGTTTGTACACCTGAGGTAGTGGTTCAAGAAGACCACTATCAAAGACAGAACTAGTCAACATTCACTTGTCTGCCTACTATGGATAGCAGGTATAAAAAACAAAGCGAGGCCAGTCGTAGGTGGCCCAGGTTTGATCCCAATCAACCACATGTGGGATTTGTGGTGGACGAAGCGGTGCTGGGGCGGGTTTCCTCCTGGTTCTCTGGTGCTCCATCTTCATTCCATGTATCATCGGTGTCACCACCTGCGGTGCTGTAGTAGTAGAAATGGGCGTTAAACACTACAAAGAAGAAGAAACCAGTTGTAGGTAAACAGAGAGCAAACCACAGAAAAGTCCAAATGGGGAACAATCAGAGAGAAACCTGTAAAGAGACAAGAAAACTAATAATTAAGTTGCATAATCGATGCAAATGGCTGCGAGAAATATCTCATTCTTGTTGATAGACCTTGTTCCACTGTAAGACAATAATAGATAGTTTTTGTATTTTAAAAACCGTGCAAAACAGACCAAGAACTGGAAGACCAAAGTTGTTGACAGAGCAAGATAAAAGAGATAACCTATGGGAAATAACCCTAAAATCAGTGCTGTGAAGTTGGCTGCAGGTCTGGGAAGACATGGTAGTAACATTTCAGCCAGTACTGTGCGCAATGTTTATTGAGAAGCTGCATATCATGGTCAAGTACCTTGGAAGAGGTTCTGGGTAAATAGGTGAAATCAAATAAAACTAATATATTTCGCAAAAGAGCATCAGAATAAAGCACCACACTTCTGGAAAAGGGTGATTTTACCGACAAGAGTAAGTTTAGGATTTTGGTTCCAATGGAGGACTTGGTGTGGCGAAAGAAGGATCCAAAACATCTAGTGCCCATAGTAAAACACAGAGGTGGCTCAGTGATGGTCTGGGGGTGTACAAGCGCTTCTGGGGTGTGATTTGATTGCACTTTATCAATGGATTGATGGATTATAAAATGTTGTTAGCTAATGCTGGATTTCTGACAATGAAGTCATTAATCCTCTTGCTCTCCAATATTTTTCACTGATGGATGGGGTGCTAGAAGTGGCCGGGCATATTTGAAGGTGGTCTCGGTGCATTTCCTCTTGAAAATCACATAGAGGACAGAGTGGTGAAGAATATATCCCAATTCTGTTTAAATGTTTTGCCAGACAATCATGTCCTGTAATCAACCTGAAGGTTGTAACTGCCGTTTTTCGAGGATACTCAGGAATTACTGTTTGGTAGTTCCCATCTTTTATTTTTTGATTGTTCATAGTAATATTTTGCAATAATTTTTTGGAATTCAGAGTTGACTAATCTTTTAGCTGCATAAAATGGTAGATTAACTATAGATTTCTGCACATTGCCGGTACCCTTTTTAGCAAGAAAATCAGCTTTGTTATTACCACTCAGTCCACAGTGAGCTGGTATCCATTGGAAGACTAGGTGTTTTTGAAGTGAAGTTATATGGGTAAGGATTTTCCAACATTCTATAATTGTTTGGTTTTTTGGTGACAACTTGGAAGTAATTGCTATAATTGCCGCCCTGGAATCTGAGAGAATAACTGCTTGATGAAAATGTGACATTCTATACAAAAGATTTTGTAGGGCCATTCGAATTGCTTCAATTTCTCCATCAAAGTTTGTAGTTCCATAACTTAAAGATTTGTAATAGAAAATGAGATGACACGTGACTCCAGCCCCTGCTCCATCTTGGTTTGATAACAATGATCCATCAGTATAAATATGGAGCCATTCGTGTTCTGGATATCTAGTATGGATTGTCTCTAATGCCAATAATTTTAGAACACTAGTTGGAGTATCACTTTTCTTAACTACTTCTGTCAGGTGTAAATAATATGTGATGTCTAATGTTTGTGTCGGACTGACTTTAGATATGAAGTTTTCCTTTGAATTAGGAAGGTATACATTCTTCTTGATGTCTTGAATTTTGGAAAGAAAGCTCTCCTGAGTCTTTAGTGTATGTGTAAAATTTCTCTTGTGCCCTGTATTGAATGGGAGTCTGATAAACTTTTCATGTTGAATAAGAGCCGCTTTTTCTATTTCATATTCAATGGGGTATTGGTTGGTTAGTATTTCCATAGCTGGTATTGGTGTGGTTTTGATAGCACCTGTAATTAGTCTAAGACTTTGGTTTTGAAAGATTTGAATTTTTTTTGTGTTTGCTGTTACAAGAACTTTGCTGCAGTAAGTAAATAATGGCTTTATATATACATTGTATGTTGTGTTAAGAGTTGCTCTGGAACATCCCCACTTCATTCCTGTTAGGCATTTTAACAGTGAAAGGCGCCTCTCTGCTCTTTGTATTACATTTTCTATTTGTTTGGTCCATGTAACTTTGGTATCAAATGTAACTCCTAAATACTTTGCTTCCTTTGTTTCTGGTAGCTGTTGACCCTCAAAATTTAGTTTTATTTTTAGTGGTGTTTTTCTTAGTGAAAAGATTTGGTAGTTTGATTTTGTTGTATTAACATTCATTAAATTTGCTTTGGTCCACTTTTGTAGGTTAAGGATTGTTGCATGGTTTTTTCTAGTTCTGTACTTTTGTTTTTTGGTTTTGAAGTCCACATTACTAAGTCATCAGTGCACACTTCACACTTGATTCTTGTATTTGTTGTGGTAGATCATTAATAAATATATTAAAAAGTGTAGTGCTGAGCACTGCGCCTTGTGGTAAGCCCCAGTGTAGGATTATAAAATGAATATGATCATTTTAAAGCAAACCCTTCTTGCTAGTGGTGAAAAACTAGGTCTTGAGAACAACTTCATTTTTGAGCAGGACGACGACCCCAAACTGCTTTACATCACGCCAAAGTAACTTCATACACCCCCTCAGTCATCAGATATCAATCCTATAGAACACTTGTGGTCTATTTTGGAGCAGAAAATTAGAAATTGCACCTTTTGCAATAAAGAAGGTTTGAAACAGGCACTTCAGATAGAATGGGACTTAATTGAGTCAAAGACAACAGAGCTAGTAGAATCAATGACACGTAGACTGGAGGTAGTTATAAAAGCAAAAGGGAAACCTACAAAACATTGAATGATGGCATTTATTTATAAAAATGTTACTAAATTGTAGGTGTACGATCACTTTTTGTGAGAAATAATAGCATTTGTTTATATTAAGAGGAGATTATTGATTAATTTGTTTATGTTTTGTGATATAAAATTTTACCAAATAAGACATATGCATTAGGGCCATTCCATGAAAGCTTAAACCAAGATGGACATTTTTTTTCTGTAAGTGAAGGTTGGTATGTGGTAAATATGAAGTAAAATAGACCTAACTCTGAGAAATTGTATAAACAACATGTGGCAAGATTGTTACAGCTTCATTATTGTTATATTACTGGAAGGTGACAACAATTGTTGAAAGAATTGTTTGAGCAGCTCCATTTTAGGAAGATTTCTTATAGGTATGTTTTGAATAACTTTGAAAATGAATCTTTTTTTACTTACAGATAGACTCTTAGCTATCTTTGCATTTAATTTATTTGTCATTGTTACTTCATGTTATACCTCACATTGGAACTTTAATTATCATAGTTTAAATGTCCCATTCTGTTACAGAAAAAGTAGTGGACCACTAAGCTCAACATAGGATGTTTTAATTTAGAGTCTAATAAACATATGCAATGTATGTTTTAAAATATGCAAGTTATGCCTTTGCAACAAGTGAAACTGCAGCTTAATGCATACCATTTTTTTTTCTGTAGGTATATATCTTTGTGTCCTCCAGTGTAATTGTTTCTTTGTTTTACAGTTATCCACTGTGTGAGAAGATGGGTAAAATTGCAGCAGAAAGAGAGAGAAGAAAACGTTTGAAAGAAAATATTGAAGAATATGAGACATACAAAGAGAAGGACAGGCAAAGAAAGCATGCTAAGCCAACAAAGAGACAGAAAATTCATATTAAACATGAAGCAGCAGTTTTAAGGGAGAATCGAAAGAGAGAGTATAGGAAGAAACTAAAAGAGAAGAAGATAGAGCCTGCAGGACTTCATTCACCTTCTCATGTTGCATCTGCTTATTCCACCCCTCAAACTAAAGCAAAGGCTGTCATAAAAGGCATTGAAGTCCCTTCCTGTAAGTCCAAGGAAGATTCGCTGTGTGATCACAGAACTCGCTTATGCTCATTGTCTCTCTACAACCCCAGAAATAAAACAAAAACAGAAATAGCAATGCCCTGTGTGAGATCAATGATTTAGTCAAGCGCAGTTTTATCAAAGGGATGATATATCACTGCAAGCTCCTGGGAAGAAGGATGTTGTGACAATAAGAGCAAATGAAGAAAAAGAAACATTTCAGAAGAGATTTATGTAAACCACTGTTGCAGAGGCATATCAAATATTTAAAAAGAAAAACCCTGATAAGAAAGTGGGGAAATCAAAATTCTTTTCACTGCGACCAAAATTTGCCCTTCCAATCAGTGAAATGCCTCACCACAGCTGCTTGTGTCGCTATCATGAGAACATCAATTTACTCTTGACTGCTCTACATGGGTATAAGAAGGATATTCCTAAAATGTCATCAGAACTAATCACTATATTAGTACGCAATCCTGAAAATGAAATCCACATGTCAAGCACACGTGATAATTGTGGTATCAGAAATCTGCTCGGTGAGCATAATTCCTTAGCAGATGATACAAATAGCTTAGCATGGTTTGTTTGGAAAACTATTGATGGAAAATTGAAAAAGTTCTGAAGGAAACCACTGTCTGAAGCATTTGAAGAACTTGTGGAAAATCTACCCCAGCTCTTAAAACGATGCTTCTTGGTGAAAACTCAGGGTACATATTTTCAAGAAAAGAAGGGTGCTGTAGATGGTAAAGAAATTGTAGTACAGATTGATTTTGCTGAAAATTACACTGCCAGGTTTCAAAATGAAATTCATCTGCATACTGGAACACTCAACAGATTACAATCTTCACAGTAGTTGTCTGGGTAAGTCCTGGAATGGTACAAAGTTATGCAATTGTTAGCGACGAAATATCACATAATAAATTGCTGTAAACACATTCCTTCGAAGACTGATTTCTGTGATCAGGGAAACTTACCCAGAGGTTTCAACATTTTTTCAGACGGTGCAGCAGGCCACTTTAAACAGCGTTATTCTCTCTGTAATTTAACTCACCTTCAGGAAGAGTTCGAAGTGCTGTTACGATGGAACCTCCTAGCTACAGGTCATGGGAAGGGCAGTGTTGATGGTGTTGGTGGGGAACTGAAGAGATTAGTATGGCATTCAGTATTAGATGGAAAATATCTGGTTACCAACGCAGTCTTTTTACTGGGTGCCAAGAAAGCATCAAAATTGTTGAAAATTATATTTCGTTCTAAAGATGAAGTGGATCAGCAGAAGCCACAATTTGATGCCAGTGTTAAAGATGTTAAAGTGATGCCTAACACCCATTCTAAACACTACATTGATGTTGTATCCCCATATAATGTGGTTTACAAAGAGCATACTTTGTCAAAAAAAGGTTTCAACTTTAATTTTATGACGGGTACATGTGTCCGGATTGAAGCATTGGAAGTACATTCAAATGTTCAAGTAGGTATTTTTGTAGTAGTGAAGTTTATGACAAAAAAGACAACTAAAAATTTCATAGGACAAATCTTAAAATTTGACAATACCAAATGTGAGATCAGTTTTATGAGAAAAAGCAACTCAGATTTCAAATTTGCATTCAAAAGCAATGACATGTCCTGGGTTAGAATTTCTGATATATTGAAAGTACTTCCAATTCCTGATATTGATAATTGTCAGAGATTTTCATTTCCTGGTGTAGACATCACTTATATATCATAATGTGAGTTCTGATAAACAGTGCTACACTGTAACACTAATAAAGTGATTATTTTTTATGAAAAGTGAAGCTTCAAAAGTTTTAATTTGGTACCTGTCCCTTTCCATCATGCTGACTGTCCCTTTCTGTCACATAAGTAAAAAATAACTAAAAAACAGTGATTTCCATATAGTTCTCCATACTCTTATGTTAATACCTGATATGTGGCTATTAATTACTGAAATCATGAGACAGCACATTTGTATAGTTTCACAGAACTACAGAGATGTTTTAACTCAGACGAAACTTTCATTTTGTACAAGTCCCTTTCTGTCACAGGAGAATTACTTCACATTTTTGCTTCAGTTAACAAGGTATTGTACCTTTTATGATTTTTGTATTAACCTTAGGATTGAAGTTATCTGTTAAGAATAAAATAAATGTTTATAATTTGTTTTAAGTGTTATTTTTGGAACAATACAGAATGAGCAAAACCTTCCAAATGTCCCATTCCGTCACATGGAATGGCCCATTACTGAACATGATTAAGGTATTTACGTATTTACCCCACCATCCCATTTCTATTCCTCCAGGTATTTTAATATATCGTATGATCACTTTTTACACTCACTGTATTTGTAAATGTTTTGGATCTATTTACTGTTATTTTTGGAATAGTTATTTGTAGCATGGCAGTACTTTGGAATTGAAATGATTGGAACTGTTATTGAAAAATCATACATTTTCGCATGTAAGTCATCAACTTGCCTATTCTCCCTGAACCAATACCATGAAATGGAATTAAAAACTATATTTTGTCATTCAGATCTTTCAGCTCTGCTTTGATTTTATGACATTTTATTTGAGTTGGATTAACAAAAGTTTCACAGGATCTGTTCCAACTGAAGACTTTCTGTAGGCAGTTCAGTTTTGATATGATTCGCAATGACACTGAATGACGAATGTTTTCTGTAAAAACAGACTTGTAAGGCAGCAGCTTGTTCTAACACAAGTACATGTTCAGAGAAAGGTCAAGGATATCTGGCTGAAATAATTAACTGGAATGTGGATGGAGTTGTGGCAATTCAGTGCTATGACAGCTTTGAAAGGAAGAACAATGGAAAACTGAAATAAAAGGTGTGCTAAAAATGACGAGAGCCAGCAGAACATGAATAAAACATTACTTCACTTACATTTTTATTACAACCTTCTTACAAAACAAACCAGGGTTAAAAGTTTGTTTTAAGATTACAGGATATTAGGAGATTCCCCTTACAAACTCCTAAGAACTTGCACAAAGATTAAGCAGGAACCCATGTTCCGAAACATTTTAAACCATTTAAATCCCCCACTTCTGTGTGAAAGAGGCACAGTATAGTGCAGCAAATGTTGAGCAAATACTACAGATCTTATGGCAGCACCATTGCAACATGTCAAGTGATATGGCACTAGCATTCAGTTGTTTTCCAACATGTGGACAGTTATATACTTTCTTTTTATATACTCTTGCTGTAAAACCAATTATGCTCATTTGCAACAATACAAGTAGCATCTGCAACCGAAACTGGCAAAAAGGATTTTATTATACAACAATGCAAATTTTCACTGGTTCTTCATTAGTTTTATTACTGTGCAGGTCTACCAGTATTGTTTCATTGACCTATAATTCAGTTTCAGTTGTATACGCATCAGTATTGGTACCAGCATTCACTTTGTCACTTCATTCTCTTCATAGATACTCTAAGCAAGCCTGATTTTATGCTGATATGAAGGACCATTTAAAGCCAGGGAATTTGACACTGTTACTATATAAACTTCAAACTTACAGTTGTGCGTTATGCCAAAATATGGTACCATTATATTGGCTGCCAATGTGCTGTATCCTATGTTAGAACAAACGTTTATGGTACATACATCTTACATGTTAGTGCAAGCAAATTTCTGGTAATGTATCTTCTCTCAGTCAGATGTGCAGCTTATTCATGCACAAAATAATTTTTTTTCTTTCTTTCTCAAAATTTAGGGTGTGGCTTATATGTACTTTATTATCAGGCCAATACAGTAAATGAAAATTAAAGGTTCAAAGTTGTCATTCATTATTTTTGTGAAAATATCCTATGTCAAAGGCAAAAGTACAGAAATTTATTCATTTCTCATATTGCAAATATTTTCTATGTAAGCTTAACAAGCTGTCTTCTGCTTATATGTTGGTTATTGTTCTGATCCACAAAACCACTGGGGTTAATGTGATGACCACAAACTTTGTTTTGACATACGATACATGCACATGTGCATTTGCATCCTGGTTTCTGTTGAATCCCTTGTGTATTGAACTTGGATATGATCTCACAAGAAGAAGTTTACTCCATCATGGAATCTATACACATGTGCCACTTTGACCTATGCATATTATTCCATATCTTTGATTAAGATCTCAAATGACAAGTGTAGTGCACCATCTTACTTAAACCATGCTTTTTATGAATGTTCAATAACATTTTCAAAGCACCTGCCTAACAGAAGAAGCAAATTTAAACACTTAATATGAATTTGTTTTAACTTTAGCAATTATATGAATATCTAGAAGACTACCATTTCTGTGCTACTCAGTTCCCTTGCAAGTCGTGGGAATTTGTAATGGAAATTTCTGAACACTCTGTATAGAATAATTTACCAAGGTATACTGCTCAAAAAATATGTATGCTTAATACTGATAGCATTTTAATATCAGCAAAATTACCATATTATAATATGCATTAAAGTGCTCTAATGAATTACTTTATCAATGGTTTACTGTAGCACCCATCATCAGCTACCAGGGTTTATAATCCAGTGAGCAATATATATATATAAATGGGGACCTAGAACCATTCTTGAGAATGGTTAGTAATAATTTACCTGTCAATTATAGCATCTAGTTTCGGCCAATAACAGGTATATACTTATTATTTATTTCTGCCAACAAACTTAATGCTGGTGTTTTTAAACACACAAGCCGTGTGTAGGCAATGTTTGAGAGGTAGAATTGGAACTGCGGCATTGAGTTTTCCCAGTTCCAATTCTACCTAACAGGTATATATGTTTGTATAACTTTTCACTGATGTTGTCAAAAGTAAATCTGCCCTTCAGATAATTTTTACTTCATTTACTCTGTTCTGTTTGTACAAAAGCAGATTGTCTACATTTATATATACAATCATATGCAAAAAATTGTCAATTTGTTTAATATTTGAGCTTCTCAGTTTTTATGCTTGTTCTATAATCTAAGTTAATAATTAACCAATAAATAAACATCATGGAACATCATCCTGATGATGGGAGAGATGCACACTTCTGAAACGTCGATGGCTCTTTATCACTACACCTGGCTCGAAGCCCAAGAATGTCTTGAATACGCAATTGTGTCGCACATAAACACTTTGTTGTACTGTATGCTGCAATTGATTCATTTTGAAAACACTTCAAGCAAAACTAAACATTCTGAATACTCCTAATGTTATTCACGTGTGAATTGGACTAGAACAGCACAAAACACCTACCTAACAGAGGTAAGACTGACACACGTGTGACGGTTAGCATGTGCGTGTAGGGAAATGTAGTGAAATTCACAAGGGTCATGCACCTGTGCCAAGTTTTGTAGTAAACGTACTACATATCAGCTTATAAAAAGTGAGAGATCTCATTCAGACGTGTAACATTTGAAGCCTTTCAATTTTAAATGGTCAAAGTAAGATTCTGATGATACTGAATGTGTTAAACTTTAAATTGTAGCTTGTTTGCACTGCTATTATTTTAATCATTGTATTGCCGTAGATACCTACACAATTAGAAATATATGATAAATAATTTTCCTTTATTCACTTATTTTTATGTCCATTAAGAATGCTTTTGAAGTTGCATGTGTTTTAAAGTAAGCCAAAGTGTCACAGAGTTTTCTCAGCTTCAGATTTCACTGCAGGCTAAATGGTTGATTTGAGACAGATTAACATCACAGGCTCAGTATGCTTAAACGAATAAGATAAGCCAGGTTTCGTCTGTTTTTTAAGTGTTGTGAATCAGAGGCGTCCCCTGAAAGAAGGAAAACAGCATGTTCGCAGTAGTTGGATGTTCATATGCAGAATAAATACTGAGTCATTTTCAGATGACATAGTGGCAGGGTCTTGTGGGAGTGAAACTGAAACATATATGGTTAAAGTGCACTAAATGTACTTTAACGATATTGCTTAATACCACAGTCAAACCCATGTGGTATACCAAGCCAAGCCATTGATGAAGGCGATCAGCACAGGAGATTCGAGAGAGCAAACCTGTATGATACAGTTGGTCAAGTATTGGAAGAGGCTTTGATGGCAACTCTGAAAAAGTTAGCCATCTGCATGCTATTAAACTTGGAACATTGCATTAATTTGTCTTCATAGCAACAAGCAACTATAAAAAGATGGCAGAAAGTAAATTTGAGATTTTTAAAGGTATTTCGTAAATCAAAGCTGCAAAGCAAAGGTAACATGTTTTGCCTAACAAATAAGGTTCGTTATGAGTTAAGAGGTGTGTTTATCATACTACTTAGTGATTATTTAACTCTGGACAGAACACTATTGTTTAAGTTACAGAAATTTAAATTTTACTAATAAAATATTTCTTACCAGAGAGAAGGCTTTAAAGACCGATTTGCTACTGAGGTACTGTTTTTATTATGATACATATATTAATGATAATTATAATTATCAGGGGCAGCACATGGTCCAGAATCTGGATCAGAATCTCCTCAAGAAAACACTGTGGCCGGTGACAAACATAGCCCGAAACAGCAGGCCCAATCATAAATCGTCACCCGCTCATTGGCCAGGGCAACGCAACCCCCTCCCACCTAACATTGTATATATGGGGAGTGGAAAGCTAACGGTCATTTTTCATTCTGATGAAGGCCATAGTCTACAATGGCCGAAAGCTCAATGTTTTTAAACCTCACACGGCTGATCACCCGTGAAGCTGTAATAAATAATGCATGCCGTGAAAGCTTTAAATCTTACAGATAACGATTTTTTTTCATCTATGTGCATTTTGCGTTTAGCAAGTGTCTATTGTTTATTTAGGAAAAATAACCAATCGTTATTTATTTATGCCAACGAACTGGCTTGAGAATTTAATGCCATTCTGGCAGTTTGTCACAATAGCTCAGTGGTTAGAGCGTCCGCCCGGCAAGCGGAAGGTCTGTGGTTCAAATCCCAGTTGTGGCATTGAATTTTTAAGTTCCAGTTCTACCTCTTATAACCAATCGTGTTGGTAATCAGGGACTGTTATTTTGACAATTTCCTACTTGTTTGTTCCAAAAAGAGGCGAGTTTATTTCACTTTCATGCTATTCTATGTGAGTAAATATCTAATATTTTAATCTCTCCATTTTTAAGCTTTATTAGTGAGTAAGGCCCCCAACATTTATTTGCAGGGGTCCCCCCCCAAAAAACCTTAGCTATGCCACTGGTACAGCATGACAATGTCATTAAGATCTTCAAGAAACTTCTGGGGAATTTCACTGTCTTCCAGAACAATGAAGAATGCCAAAATGTGGTCAGTTCTTCTAGTGTCACTGAAGATGTGCATACTCTTACAGCATTACTGGACACTGTTCAACACCATATTATTATGAGCTGGCCTGAGGTACCAGGTTAGTGCATAGGACTGTGCTTCACATTCTGGCGGCGCCGTGGCCGAGCGGTTAGCGTGCTCGCCTACCACCTAGGCGGCCTGGGTTCGATCCCAGGGACCCGCATGTGGTATTCGTGGTGGACGAAGCGGCGTCAGGGCAGGTTTTCTCCAGGTGCTCCGGTTTCCCCCCGCCATCTCATTCCACCGGTGCTCCATCTTCATTCCATGGATCATCAGTGTCACCGCCTGTGGTGCCGTAGTAGTAAAAGCGGGCGTTAAACACTACAACAACAACAAGCTTCACATTCTAAAGCAAAGCCTAGCCATGAGGAAAATTGCATCACAATGGATTCGGCATGATTTGACGGAAATGCAGGAATGGTTATGATAAGACGTTGCTTGGCCACATACAGTGCAAGCTGTGGCTGATTTGTTCAGTCAGGGGCTGGGAAGCGCTTGTGACTTTGACTTGATTCCAAAGATGAAGGAACCACTTCGTGGCATTTGCTTCAGAACTGTTCCAGAGATTCGTCTGGCAGTATATACTGCTCCATTCAAACTATCAACAGAACTGGCACAGCTGAGGGTATCCTACAACTTCCACTTCATTAGCAACAGGTTATACATAGCACTAGTGACTACTTTGAAGGACAGTAAAGCTTGGTAACATGAATCTCTTTTGTATCATGTTGTAAATAAATAGTTGCCACTAATTAGTTCCAACCCTTGTAATTATTTATGTTGAAGTTAATATGAAATATATTTATTAACTTATTTATTTATTAGAATGTTCATGTCAGAAACAGAATTCAAATACTAAAGTAGAATAATAAAACTAAAATTTACATGAGCTATAAAGCTACGTAGGCTTTCACGGCCGGCGTCTAAATTGTAGAAAGAAGTATCTTCCAGGCTGTTATGCCGTGGTCTGCTGGAGATCTGTCTTCCAGACGTTTCGTTTACAACTGCGGTAAACATCTTCAGTGGCGTTGTCGAAGTCTCCTCGTGGAAGGTATCACTGTGACTGATAGTGTGATACCTTCCACGAGGAGACTTCGACAACGCCACTGAAGGTTTTTTTCCGAGGTTTTCCCTGCCCTGAGAAGACGAATGTCGGGTAACTTAAAGCTCCATGGACCTCGGGCTCATTTGAGCACCATTTCACCCATTTCATTTCATTCATTCGTCCGATATGACATAATGTTGGAGGATGTTAATTATTAAAAAAAAAATAAATAAATAAATAAAATAAAAAAAAAATAAAAAAAAAAGTCAGAGGATAAGGAGTCGGCAGACCATTGTCATGAAACCAAAACCTTGCTGCTAATAATGTGGATATATAGTACGAACACTTGTTAGGAAGGTTTGAAGCTTTATTGCTTTACCCAGTATAGAGGTATTGTTTAGACCTGATGAATTCCCCAGTGTTTTATGATCGAGTTCACCTTTGCACTTATAAGACCATAGGTATGTCAGGATATCTTTTCGACTACCATGTAGTACATAAACATTATGGACTGTACATGATTTAGTACAGTGACATCTTGTATTTTCAGCGCTGTCTTGTTCATTTCAAGGAAGGAAACAGACACGTTACCCCATCATCAATTTGCATGATGTCACTCGCACAGATCCTAACATGGTGATTCGTCACATCTAAAAATACCCTTGTTTGTGGTAAGCTAAATTTTCAGTTGCATATTTCTGGTTACAGTGCAACAACTTCCAAGATTTCAGGCTTACTGTTAGTGTGGCGTTGAGTTGTTTGTGCCAAAGAAAATGTCGAAGAAGAAGAAAAGACAAGTTAATATGACAATGGAAATTAAATTGGATGTATTAAAATGACTGGACAAAGGAGAACATATTAATATGTAATAAAGTTTAGAATATGTTATACTTTTGTTTCCTATATTATTCTAGGATATGCATTTATGTAATTTGTACTATTATATTATTAGCTGTGAATAACAGACCCCTTATTCTGTAAAACTCGACATTTCGGTAACTTGACAGCCTCTCAGTGCACATTAGTTTAAGTTATCAGGATTCCACTGTAACAAGTTCTTAGATCAGTTGCTGGCAAAACAGTAATTGCTTTGCAAAAGTTGACATTTACGTGTATATAAGACTATGGTGTGTGATAAAGTTCCAAAGTGTGGAAGAAGAAATGCCATTTCAAATTTACAAATGGTGTAAAAATGTTTATGGGGATGTACGAATAGATGTCAACATTGTTGGACATTGAGTTTGTCATGCAGGGAGCTGAAGTACATTCTCCGTGGATTGATGATAATCTACATGTGAACTGCATATGCTCCATGAAATTACAGCACATGGATGAGATTATTTGTGATGAATGATGGACTGCCAGGTAACAGCTGATGAATTTTTGTGCCAATTTTTTCATTGCTTAAAGTCTCTTACTCATCAATTAGGCTGCTCAGATATAAAGAATATTGAATATTTGAGACTTAAGAGGCAAGGAAAATAATGACTATTAAGGTTTATTATGAAAGGAGACTAGTTCTTGGTAAAAATGGTGTTGAGGAATGAGACTTGGGCTCATCTTTGAACTTGAATTCAAGAGACAATTTATGAAGTGATGCCACAGGGAATCACTAAGGAAGAAAAAATTCAATATTATGAGGTCTTCATGACAAGCTATAGTAAGTGTATTTTGAGATGAAGAGAGGGCAGTTTTACCGGAGTTTTATTTAGCAGAGGATAACAATGAGTTCTAGTCCATGTATCAAAAACCTCTAGATGTTTAAAATGTATTTTAGGTGAGTTTTTACATAAAAAACTTCACTAAAGTCCTCCTGCATAAGAATCGCCTCCCCCCCACCAAAAGGTGATAAATCTTGCATTATCCATTCAGGAAACAAGACTACCATCTCTTCAGATTGCTGAAAACAGCTCATTTTGGACACCTCTTTAAAATTGAGATTAGTGCCTATGCAGTGCTTACCACAATGTCCGTGGCTGAGGAAGAAGGACACCAATTTCTACTGATCATAAATAAATGGTGTTGTGAAAAGATGGACAAAAATGAAGAAAAAATGGAAAGTATTGGCTACATTCAATGCAAGTTTCGTTAGCTTTTTGTGAAAATTAAAAGAGAGAAAAGAATGGAGCCATTAATTTCTGATGAAGTAATATTTAAACAAAGAGCAATAATTTAAACTTGATCATTTTAATACTTTTCAATTAATACAAAATTAACAAAAGAAATCATGATATTCCTATCTCCGTTGAAAAACAACTAGTGAAGCAACATGCGGGAGTTGCTGAAAGCGGGCAGAAGAATGAAGCATACTTGCACTGTTAACTGAGGAGACATGTTTGGCATTTTCATAGCAACTGAAACGATCATGCTCCATGTTGGCAATCTTTTGCATATGTGTACCTCAGAAGCATCACTTATAAGCTGGAAAATTTTAAATATGACTCATATTCTGAAGGCATCTAGCATGTATCTGACAACTTGCATTAACTTCTCAAGTCACATTGTATCACACTTATACTCTTGTTCTAAGCGATTAATAGAATGTTCAGAAGGATGAAGCTATATAAGGTACCCACTACTGATACACACTTGCCAACAATGGCCTGCGTCTAGCTTCTACAGGTTTATATGCATGCTGATACACAGAAGCCAGTCGCCAATGCTCAGGGTAGTCTTGTCCAGAATGTCCAGGCCACAAGCTGAAAGGTGGTGTGAGTGTATCTATAGAGTAACTCCGCCTGGCAAATGGATTACGAGGTTTTGGTATTTTCACAGCTTTCTGACGTAATGTAGCAGTTGGAGGCCGCAGTCCGCTGGGTCTGTCAAAACTGCTGGCACTGTTGGTAGGCTTGCCAGCCTTGAAAGCCATCTTATAGTTACTGCTATGTGGTTGGTCTGGTTGGATCAAGAGCTGTTTACGATCGCAAGCCAGGCATGGTCGAGATCCCAGCAGCTTTTTCTTAGTTGCCGTTTGGCTGGAGTTGCTGAGATTTGGGGAACTCTGATGTAGTTTACTGAGGGCCGTCATGTTGCCACTGCGATTGCCCTGTTGCAAGCCGTCAACACTTCCGCTACGCCTACGAAAGATATCTTCTTCCGTCATCTCAGGGTGTCTGCTGTTGTTATTGTTGTGATCGTCAGCTTCCCAAGCTGTCTTGAGCTGTATATCGGACCCACAGCCTTCTGATGTACCACAATTACCATTTTGCTGAGTCAGCGGAGGCGTGCCACAACCCTCTTTTGTTCCGCAAGGTCCCACTGTGGTGTCCTCCTCAGCCTTTGGAGGTGTTGATGGAGGCGGATGCACAAGAGTGAACACCGCAGGCGCTGCACTGCCATTGCTACCATCTATATGCGTTGGGGGTCGCGGTTCATCACGTTCAGACGGAGGCTTCAGGTCCCAACAAATGGCGAGGTGCATGTTGGTAAGAGACGGAGGTTTAGGTGATGGGCTGCGGAGTGAATGTTGGGTAGGTGACTGCTTGCCACCACTCGTGCTAGGACGCTTCTCTAGAGTCCGGGGTCCACCAGCGTCATCCAACTGTGGGATGACACCAGCAGTTCGTGGACGGTGAACCCTCTTCTTAGTAATATGACTGGGACCAGAAGCACCTCGGGCACGATAAGCCACAGCCCCTGGCGATACGTCTGCTTGTTGCGACGCCAGAGTGCGTAGCAGAGATTCGTCAAACTTGTCTGGCAAGGGTTTGTGCTCCAGATTTTCTCTGTGCAACTTTCTCGCAATCTGGAAGTTGGAGTAGGCGCCAGCGAGAGGTGGCGCACTTCCAGGTTTTCGTGCTCTGGCATTGCCGTTGCCGTTTACGACTCCATTTGTCTGTATTTGAGTGTTCATCTTATTGACCTGGTAACCATTAGCTCTACCATTGGGGGTGGCTGAAGCACGCTCGGGAGGAGTGCTGGTAATTTGAGGAGCTGGGTAGGCACGTCCAGCTGCATGACCATTGATTCTCAGAGAGGATATTGCAGAACCAGGCGGTGTCGACTTGCGGGAGGTTGTCCCGCTTCCATTTCTACTCTTCTTCATGGTATCCTCATGCTGTAACTAATGCAAAACTTACGTTATCTTCATACTATTACACATATCTTCATGCAGCTATCAAAATGTCGGAATTAAGTCTATGGTGTTTTAAAGGGCATGTAGTGAGAAGTCGGACAGAAACAAGCATTTTACATTGCAGGAGGCTTGGGCAGAAACAGATGCTGTTTCTGGTTTTTTCTCATGCAACAATAATCATGCGGAAGAACAAAGTACCATGTGACACAAATATGACAATCACTGAAAGAAATGAGTGCTGTGGATGTCGAATATCAGCATTATGGTTTGTCACCCGAGTTCCGTTTCTGGTTGACAAGGAACACTTTTTTATAATTAACTTATTTCCTACCCAGTAAGTGGAGTAGTACTTATTCCTCCAAAATCTCTGTATAAAGATTTCACCGGAAATACAAGATTTAAGGTCCTCTGAAGTAAAAAACGTTTTAGAAAAAGGACAGCGCACGCACGTCTCTGAACGGCATAGCTCGAAAAATTAAAATGTCGGATATATACCTACCAAAATTGGTATGTCTTTAATTTCAGCGTCTTTCCAGGATACGACATGAAGGTTTGCCCGCCCTAAATTGCCATTTAAAAGGAAAAGTTGTCTTTAATGTTGGTTTTCTCAAAAACGGATAATATGATTTTTATGAAATTGCAAACATTTAAGACATTTGCATGAGAGTTAAGACGTATATCTTGAATTTTCTGGAAGTAACTTTGAAGTCTCCTTCATTTGAATTAATTTTGTGCAATTTATTTGACTGGTGAAGCATAGACGGACAAAAGCTTACTGTACGAAACATGTAGATCTCGTTAAAATACACACATGCAATAAATATTTCTGCGGGATTAAATACTTGCAGATATTCGTTTTTGAGGGTCTGAATTTTCAAATACTTCATTTTTTCTGAGCGTTGGGAATCTATTCAAGTGTTTTCGTGGTAACGCAAAGGTTTTAATTTCAAATCCAGCATATAGTGACTCTACCTTTTTAAATATTTGATTGGCTTAGTTCCCTATATACCTCTCACACCTTCAAAATGTGTGATGAAAAACTTTATGCAAACGTTTATTGGATTATATTAAGAAGGCACAGAAAAGTATCACGATTTTTAAGGAATAGTCTGTAGAAGGTATATGCAAGTTTGTGGATAGAGGAAGTAATGTGAATATAATATACAATTTTTTTGTAAAGTGTTTAATTAATAGTCTTCTTAACTTGTGCGGTTGCCTTAAGACGAAAGAATAAACATATAGCTTAATGAAATGGTTATAAATTAGGATAAAATCACTTTTCTGGCATCACACATTACCATTTGACAGAGGAAAAATGTAAACCAATGTTAGTCTGGCTTAGTAGTTATGGGCAATTCAAATATAAAACATCGCTAGAACATTTATTTGGTTTATTACTAAGCACAGGAGCTGGATTGATAAACTTTTAAAGTTATGAATAATAAATCCGTAATAGGTAGGTTGTACTAACTGCGAAAACCTAAGATTTTAGTACATAGAAGATTTTGACATTTAAGCGTCTGTAATTCTTTTAACAGTTACTAGTGGGGAAATGTCAATTTCAATACTGCTTAGTAAATGTACCATTCAAAATTATAAATTTAGTAGGTATATTATAAACGGTTTACATTATATTAAGCACAAGAGTTAATTTGATAGCCATCCAGTTTGGAAGAACTACTTGTATAGAATGATACATTATAGCTATATAAAAGAAAGCATTTTAGAGAAAGATGTTTGCAGGGGACCATTTTATCTACTGTGGTATCGCTGAAGTGTGTTGACTGGCATTAAATAAAAGCAAATCTGTTCTAACCGAAGTTCCTGGTCCATTGTTATTTCTTCCCAGAGGTAACTTTTAAACGAAATTAGTTCAAGGTACTGAATCGCTTGCATGCAAATTATGAAACATACGAGTAATGTCATGCAAAACTCTTGTAAACTTCTGAGACATAGTAAGAGCGGTCCTCTATCATTTTGAAGAAAATAAATATGTACTCATTCTTTATGTGATATGATAACAGTGTTCATGCCTAGATATTCTTCCAGCGGCGACCGCTGGAAGCCTCCAAATTACTCTCAACCCAACTGTGAAGCATTTTGGTGTGCAAACACGCAAACCACGTGAGTGAGGACAGTCATGCAAAACAGCAAGCAAATGCCTTCAAAGTAAAATTTGGATGCATATTTGCAATTTCTGCAGCAAATTCATTCGCTCTATAATTTTTGGAGATTCGAGGTTCCAAATACCGTAAGTTACTTTTCAACCAGCGTGCAGCATATTTCACATGCAAAAACGTGTGGCATGCAAAAACTATGTTATGAAATGCAGTAAACTTCAAGCCAGTAAACAGAAAGTATATGGGTTAGGACAACGCTTGCGAAGGAAATATACAATTCATAGGGTGGGTTCATAAAGTTCACGCTAAAACCACTCTACAAATCATCTAGGATTCATTATGGGCATCCTTAGGTACGAAACGAACTATGAACAATAAATATGAACATGGCGCAAAGGCAGGGTCACAGTAACGGAGGGCTGTAACCAGAACGAGAACGACAAAGTTAAAATACATACATGTTTCATGCAAGATTCATAAAAGGCACAAAATATGAGAGGCTATACACGTAAATTTCAAGCCAGGTGTTGTGCCGCCTCTTTGTCAGAAGTTATTAGTGCGAACTTGTCTTTGTTGCATGTGATGGGATCCAGTCAAAATAACTCTCATGAATCTATGTTTAAAACTATCGATGGGTCCGCCGGCTGCAAAATGCGGTCTGTGACTCGGTTTTGACAGCAAGGAACGTTTCAGCGGCTGACATTCAAATCAATGAAGTGTGTGACCCCATGCTCTGAGTGACAGGAAAGTGCCAAAGTGGGTGAGAGCTTTCAAGGCCGAACGGGACAATGTCCATAATGAACCACGATCAGGCCGGCCATCAGTGATCACAGAAAATTTGGTCAATAGCGTAGATGGAAAGATCCGCGATTGACGATTTTCATTGTTTATCCAGTGGTTATCCAACGACTGGTTATCCTTACAGGTGGCAGACTTCTCTGTTGTCGGCATACAACGTTATGACAAATGTTTAAACAAATATGATAACTATGTGGAAAAATAGGGAAAGATGCAAGTAATTACATGACAGAACCGTTTTGTAACTACTATTTACGAGTGTGATGGTTTGATGTGTATAATTCATCGGACCTTACTTTATAATTGCCTTCGTAACAAGCTGCTTTAAATTGATTGTAATATGAGACTTACCACGACGCGAAAATGTTTTTCTGCCTATTTTACATACTGATAATCTTCACTTCAAAATAATTCCACACTTCATCCATGTTTTTTTCAATATCACTGTTGTACATTGGTAAAATAAGATACTTCTGGAAACTACGGCATACCTATAGGGTTTGCTCGTGACCCAAGTTTGAACATGAACTAACAAATGGAAGGATACAGATATTTCCATGCGCTGTATAACGTCAGGGCTTAAGTTCTGATTTGTTTCTGCTGGATTCACAAATTTTGGTACCGGAGTAGGTAGATGTAATGGTTGAGAGTGAGTTAGCAAGCCAGGCTATTGTATAAACGTGCTTTAGTGCGCCAGGTAAATCAGTTTCATTCACAACTCAGTTAACTTTGCATGTTACATGAGTACTTTTACTCCTTCCTCCATTGTTTCACATGTTTTCATTTACACACAAGAGTCTATGGAATGTTGCGCAAATTTACTCTCAGGAAATGTCAAGATCTATCAAGATCTACAGTCCGACAACTCTTTGGGGACTCGTGAGGCCATAACGTGAAGTCTCGACTCCTTTCATTCCTTATCGAGTTAAATTGACTAACTTTCAATAATGCAAAAGTCAAACATTTAAAAGTATCGAAAAAGTATCTAAGGTTTATCTTAAAGTATTAGACATACTTCGATACCACCGATTATCGAAAGTATAGAGATATCGAGGCCCCTTTCTACAGCAAGCTAAACCTTCTCAAATGTCTTAAGCTTATGTTGATCTCAGTTTATGTCCAATAGTTTGTGGCATTAAGAGGTTTATATTTCCCCAATACTTCTACTTTTTTTTCACTACCAAGTCACCAGTCCTTTGTTTCTCGTGATATCTTGGAACAGCGACCAGCATTTAAAGATTTACCCAACACTTTAGGCTCCTGTATTGTATATATTGTGCAAACAAAAAATGCTTAATCAATCTGTTTCTGCAAACCTTTATGTTTATTAAAGTGAACTGAATGGAAAAATAAGCTGTTATAATAATAGCTTATAGAAGATGTTCAGTAATTGTATGGCATTCAAACATGTGCAAAAAGCTACTCGGCTTAGGGTTTAAATGAAACTTTAAAATTGATATCATGATGTTATTCCTTTACAGTGGCATTTGGTGACAATATATGGATGGAAGCAATAACACCACTTTTACAACCTGTAAGCCATTCTACGTCATTGATGTCTATTTTTGCATTAGCAAATGAAAAGAAAACCCAATTCAAAATTTCATACACAACACACCACTCTTCCTTCACTCACACATGTCACTACTCCCCGCTGCATTCATGCTCTAGCACAAGCGGTTTGCAGTTTCAAAATTGCTTCCAGTAAGCGCCATTCCTAAACAGCAGAACATGTGCAATTCTATGGTTAGAAATGAAACTTGTCAACCATTCCATTAGAAACAGTTGTTACATCATGCAATACTAAACTGTCATAAGTTATAAAGAATGCACAAATTGACTTGATTCTCTTTTACTAATCAAGGAGCAACCTGGATCACCCACAGGGAGGCAATACTTAAGAAATACCTTGCTTCCGCAAAACGATATATCGACAGCTGATCTAACTATCGACCATCAGTCAACACACCATGCCATCTGTTGAGGCTTCAGAAAGCTAGTTGCAAAAGCATTATCTGTGAATCAATTCCCGTGCGCTGGTTGAAAATAATTGTATCCTTAAATTTTCCACAAGAGTGACTTTAATGAAACTATAGAAATTAATGTATTACTAATAATTAAAGTGGAAGCAATGTTTCCCTTGCTTCCATGGAATACACGCCCCATTCTTTAAATAAATACAATACGATATTTTTTTATTTCGATTTATTTTTTAGCAGGATTATGGTATTTATGCGACACAGGCTTATAAATTTTCCTTTGCCGTGGCAATTTCTTTGGGTTCATGCACTTGAAATTTCGATTCATCCACCATTAGTTTGGGAGACCTAAGCAACACCAAGTTCAGGAACACAATCACACGCTACAGTTGGCCCACATCTGCAACAGAAATTGTTGACATTCTTATGATAGCTTTTTACTTAATGCGAAAAAGCAGCAGTATCTTCGCTGAAATTACAGCAGCAAGCTTGCGACTTTACCTGGCGCGCAATGGCTACGTCCCTAACATAAAGTTCCTCTTTGTAAATATGGCATTTTCGTGGAATTCGGTGGAGCAAGCTCACAGAATGTACTTATCACAAACCGTTTACATCCAAACTACCAAGTAATTTCTTTTCAAAGCGTGTTCCCTCACCGCTCGTCGGACATACTCCAATATTATAAGGCAAGAGGCGACTAAAGGAGAACGGTGCTATTTATTTCCGTACTATTGGCAACAGCCGCGCCGTGGCCGAGCAGTTAGACCCTCTCACCAAAGCGAACCGGGTTCGATCCCAGGCGTCCACATGTGGGATGTGTGGTGGACACGCCAGAGCAGGGGGGAGTTTTCTCCGGGTTCCCCAGTTTCCCCCACCATCATTCCACCAATTACTCCATTATCATCCTTTCTATTATCCTTCGCCATCATTTCATACCATCCACTTTCTCGCTCTCACAGCAGGCTTCGGGCTGTTCACCTATCCTGGTTCCCCTGTATGGTCAAATCCGGTTACGAAGACCGCATATACTGGCCGGGAGGGCACGGGGCGCTGACCACGTCCCGCTCTCCACCACTGGACCCCACTCATGACGCCTGTAGTGGGCAGAGGTGGGGACGCAGCAGACGGGTGGTAGGTCAAGGGCTGTAGTGTCAGAGGACAGGACTATTGGCAACCAAAAGAAATCCGTGGAGAAAAAGGGCGCAATAATTCGAAACTAACGTACAAGTATTGAATTTTAATTTACGTACATCAGAAAGGCGAGGGAACGAGGTAAAACGAAGGCAAATGCAGGTAATTAATATATATATTTCCTATATTTTGTGGTCCTGAGAACTTCTTCGCTATGTAATGTTTTATTCTCATATTTTATATACAACTCGGAGAAAAATAGTCCGTACATAATTTTCATTCAAGGGTGGAAGGGAAGTCATTACATTAATTTAAACCAGTGGTAGATCTCGGTATTTGGAACACATTTTGTATCCTACGTTTTCGTCTCTGACCATTTCCTACGGAGATATTTTAGTTTTATCGAAAACAAGCTAGCAACACTGCGGATTGTGTGGGTGCCACTGTCCCTAGCACAGTACATAAACAAGCAACGTAATGCTCCATTTTGAAAACATAAATACACACCCTGCCTTGTCCTTCCATGTTTACTGTGCGAGTGTAGGCCAATCAGAAGCGTTATCTCCCAAAATACTACACGAAAGCGCCCGACCTGTTTACATCCAGAAACCAGGTCAATTCCCTGACCAATCTCATCGCAACGTTGTCGACTTGCTTCGCGTCTGAAAGAGCTGCTTGGAGTATTCCTTCACGTCTTTTAAGTGATTAATTATTTCGTGACCCTGTGTGATGCCCCATAATTACTACCGAAGCTATGAAAGAAGTAAGTTACTCTACGCATCTTACAAGTAACAAACTGTTATCTTTGTACTTTCTTGTAGAATTACGCATCCAATTTGGATCGAAAACCATTTATTTTTTTGAAATCGGCTGATCGAAGAACAAAATGCCATTCGACTTTTTGGTTTGTAATGCTTCTATGAAATACATATTAGAAGGAATGTAATGACTTCCCTTCCACGCTGTATAAAGGAGTGTATTTAGAAGCTGATAATACTCAACTCTTAATTTCTGTAATTTTTGCAGGGGAACTTAACACGAGGGAACCTACATTTAGTTTACCTTTTTTTTACCAAGTACACCTAATTGTTTTCAATCTGGCCAGTCCAATCAAGAGCACGCACCAAAATCCCCACTCTTGCTCTATATACCTGTCTCTTTCTACAGTTTCTTCGTCAGTCCCTCTCTTCTTCGTGGCTTGAGACCAGTTACTGACAGTGCTACTGAGTAGTGCAAGAGAGGAACCGAGTAGAGTGGGAGACGGCTGCAAAGTGGGAAAAACTTGCTTTGAGTGCACTGGCGGAAATAAAAACACTGTAGTAGACAGAGGAACGATTGAATCTCATACAAAAGGACATCTGAATTTCATCGGAAATACATACTTTGGTAAACTGACAAAAAGAAAAAGAAAGAAAGAAAAAAAAAGGTCCGCGTGTGTGTGAACGGTATAACTCAAAAATGAAAAATACTAAACTCGACATTTACGTTGAGTATTTGCAACATAGAGTTTTAAAGAAAATCCCCGCCCTGAATGACCCTTTGTGTGGAGAAAGTTTCTTTGTTCTAAATTTCTAAAAAAATTGCTATAACGACTTTTATTAAAATCCACATGTTTAAGACATTTAGGTGACAGTGTATCTTGAAATTTACGGAAATGCCCGTGAAGTCCTCATTTGGAATGAGGGTAATTTAGTGTAACTGGTAAACCACAAGAAACAAAGCTTAGTAAACAAAAAACACACTTTTTATTTCAGGTATTGTTTTTGTGCCATCAGCCATTTTTGGAATATCCATTGTTATTACGTGCAGTTGCAATTTTAAATATTTTGCAATTTTTTTAAGTACTTCCAATACCCAGTTATTTAAAAAAGTATGGAATTTAAAGGCCAGAATATAGCAACCCGTTTTTAGCCACATGAATATCGTTTGACTTCCTTTATCCCCCTTGTACCTACAACGATACATGCAATGAAACTATTTCTGCAAGCGTGAGCTAGATTAATATGAAATAGAAAGAAATACAATCTTTTCTAAGAATAGGTTGGGTAGAGAAAGTCATAGAATGTAATTCATAAGATCTGTATTTTACTTTCTTCCTTACGATCGCTCGCTTCACACCAAGGGGACCGCAAGTAGGATTTGTGGTGGACGAATGGGAACTTGGGCGGGTTTTCCCCGGGTTCTTCTGTTTCCGCCGCAATTCATTCCACCAACCTTTACTTTCATAAATTTACATTCATTTATATCATCTTCCTCACTCTCACCCCCGGTTCCTGGTTCTCTGCTCACACCTCCGTTTCTCAGTTGCGAAGGCCGCATTCACCTGCCCGAAGGGATTCGGGGTTAACCACGTCCCACCCTCCAGTACTGTATCCCACTCATGATGCCTGCTGTGGATAGAGGTGGAGGACGCGGCGGTTGCGTCGCGCAGTTTATACTTTAGTTTTCAGCAGTTCTTCACAGAGAATGGCGTGACTGAACACAAAACAGGGTTATTATTTGGTTGAGGGAGATTATTTCGAGTATTTGGAGTCAAAAGCATCCTATGTCAATATCAGAATTTAATATAATTTCACCGGTCTGCTACAACTTTTTTGAGCCTTAAATGTATTAAAATGATAAAAGGGTTGTTTAAATCGGTAATGAAGATGCTATCTGAAAGGTTGTTGCAGAACAATAGCAGTGGTACCTAAGAGTGCTCAGTAAGACAAAGAAGCAACTAATGCAAGCCAATGCAAAAATGCAGTACTTACGTCGGTGGGTGCGGGTAGTCTCTCGACTTTGTCCGGTGGTGGGCGTTCTTCTTCAGGCTTCTCTGGCTCCTCACCACGGGAAGGTGGTGGCTTTGGCAATGGCACTGCTAGTGGAACATGAGTGGACCGCCTCTCCCAGGCTTCTATCTTGGAAGCTGGAAGGGCGGTGAGCTCAGCAGCTGTGAAATACAATATTCTGCTGTTAGCATCATGAAGAACATATGCGGTAAAACAGAAGGGCTTTTCTGGGTGAAATTCATGGTTTTGATAGGATGGTATTAAGGTTGGTACAGAACTACCCGGCAACAATACCCACAACGACAACGGCAACGGGAAGCAAGACAGCACTCAATATTTTGGTTCACAACAGCTGGTGACGAGAACGGCAAGATACATTATCGATGAGCTTATCGATAGAAAGTGGAGGTCGATATTGCTCATTGGGAATTCATTTGTTTCTACAGTCTGTGAGATTTAACTTGTCGTGTCCCTCTTAGACAGAGAAAGGAATACTCGTCATCTCGCTCTATGACAACGCAGGCAAGGCAGATACACCACACATCAGTGGCGGAGTGTCCATCCGATTATTCATTCCCCGATTCACCGACAGAAAATCAGATCATCTTTTTCCCAGTAAAACGTTCACTGTCTTATTGTGTTACATGCTGACACAGCTCATACGCCACTGACAACCTTCACATAACATACAATGGAACTAATGGAAAGAAGGGTTGTGATCTTCTAAGGGTCCGGAATTTTCACAAATCACAACAAATAAGTGGTTGCTGTCCCACCTATTTTCACCACCCTGTGCTAGACAAGGATAGCACAATAGTAGAAAATATGACAACTTAAACCTCAGAGACTGTAACTGACCAATGATATGTTTCTAGCTTGCTACTAGAGAGCTCTCTAGCGGCTGCTTCATAGCACGGTCGTCTTGAATAATTCCTACAGCGAAAAGTAATACGCACAATATGAATCTAGCATACCGTTCCCGGTAACTGGAACAGAAGTTTAAAACTTAGCCAAATATTTTTTCCCGTTCCCGGGGCCTGGGAAAGCTTCCCGTCAATTGCGAATACTCCCATTTGAATACGTATTTCAACTTTGTCTTTACCGTTGCTGGTGCCTGTGAACCACCTTTATACAGTGCAGTAGAATAAGAGTGCAATTATTTAAAATAAGTAAAAGATTTTAGTAAATAAAAAATATTAATAATTCTATTTGCATAGCCTTTTATTTACCAGAAGCCAGAGCCTAACAGAAAATAAAAAGTTTATGAGACAAATGGAGCGGAAAAGTGGCCGATCTTTACATCCAAACCTAAATACTTATGCAACATTAAAATTTGTCAACAGCTGATTTTTATTATTTTCTAACGACCGCTCGGTGTAACTGAATGTGTGAGAGAATAGCCAGTGTAACCCAAATATCCTTCCTCGTTAATGTTTCTTATTCTTCTTTTTTTTTTTTTTTTTTCCTTTTTTGTGTTTATGTTGGCTTTATCACATCGCTCTAATTGTGAATCATAGCCATGAAATATTTTCAGCTTCAGACTGTTACTACAAGGCCTTCAACCTCGGAAATGTTGGTAACTGTGCTAATTTGTGATGCTTTTCGTGTTACTAATACATTGGAAAATAAAGGCTTCAGTTATTATAACTAAGTAGCCATATATGTCCACATGTTCGTTTAAACACGATCGTAAATATATGCATATCGTTGAATTTCAGATACGTTTATAATGTAGCCGTAATAATTGGGAAGTTCTGTAAAGTAGCTACAAAACAAGAATGAACATGGGCCTAGCCAATAAAGTGATGTTGCTTTCTCGGCGTTGCCAGTTACCCAGCGAGAGGGCAACAGGGATAGAAGATTTGACTATCTTTGTCACACCGAAACTCCCTTTGCGCGTAAAACTGGCAACGCTGACGGAGCAACATCAATGTATTGGCTATGCCCGTGTTCATTCTTGTTTTGTAGCTACTATAACTGAGTCAATCCATGCAAATAAGTATGTCCTAAACAGCCTAAAACCGTGATAAGAGTATGAAAATATCATTGACGATAATATGGCAATTACGGCCATGTGAAAATTGTGATTGAAAAGATGTACAAGGGTGAAATGAACAGTTTTAAACAATCAAACAAAGATTAGTTTTAAAAATGTTAAATAATTTTATTGCTTTTTAAAACATTCTCCTTTAATATCATTACATTTTTGCATTCGATGAAACAGGCACTTAAAGCAATGATGTCACACTTCCTGACGTGCTTCGGTAACCATTTTATAATGTTCCAGTGCAAAAGTGATTCCACGCATTTTATTTTTAGTTTTTGGAAACATAAAGAAATCACAAGGTGCTATGTCAGGACTATGTGGTGGTGGGTTCATCATGTTGACCTTCAGTTATTCAAATACTCGGCTGTTAGTTTTGCTGTATGCGATGATGCGTTGTCAAGATGTAAAATTACTTTTTGGGGCAGTTTTCACGAACTTTTTTAAAAGATGCTGTAAACAGACATTTATATACCAATCTATCTTCTAATGCTACAGTAGCAATGTGCCCATTTTAGGGGGGGGGGGGCAACTCTTCTTACCAGCACTGCGAATTCGTTGGATTTAGTAAACTTGGGTTCTGTTTGAAAAACTCATTGAGCCTATTCACTTTTCTGTTCAGCATCATAACAATAAAACAAAAATTCATCACTACTGTAAATCAAATTTGAAGGGCCAATTTTTCCAGAGTTTTTCTGCACCAATCAACTATTTTTATAATTTAATAACTACCACAATTCTGCTAGTTCCATCATGAAACTTAAATGGTGGCATGTCCATCTTATAGAAAATAAAATATCAAACGTCATAAAGGCTTAGACTGCTTCAATGTAAGTTTTCACCTTGTCATAAAATATTTTTAAAGATCTATAACACATTTTAAATTTATGCATTGCTCTTTAGAATTATATGACCATTTTATTCTTTGGAAGATCTAAATATCACTATACATTTTTGTTTTGGAATATGCATGGTAACTCAAGGACTGTCCCCTTGGCTGCAGCTAAATAACTTATTGCATTATTATATATTATACATATTATAACTTTTCTCTATGATAACATACCTACTAAAATTCAAAAGAAATCAGGTACTTCACTGACAAACTTTACAATTTTGTATGGAGTAAGCCAATAGGCATTTATTTTCATTACAAGTCTCTTGGAAAGTAATCGTAAATGATGCCACATTTTAGAAGTTTCTTCATATAAACTACTCTTAATTTTATGCAGATTTAACCCAAATATGAACTGAGTCAAGAGAAGTTCAAATATCAACACCGTATCTGCAATAGATCGCCTAAAGATATTTTTTGAAGGCTGTTAATAAACTACAATTAATTTGTTCTGGTTTCAACCAAACTTAAAATTCTTCTCAAGTTCTATTTTTGATAACTTTCACCATAACTGTCTTTAAAGATAGAGGCAGAATATTTACGGAGGGTATTCCACACTGAGCCAACTGTTGAGGTTATTGTATATCAGACCCCGTGAGGAAGGAATGAAGTGAGCGCGCTCTACGGGAGTGTTGGAATCCAAGCGAGCAGCTCGAGCCAATGTGTGAGTTCCTAATGTGTGCTGGAGATTCATCTCGACCCCAGGGTTCACCAAGCAGCTTCCGGTCACGCGAGTACAACGCCACCCATCCGCCGAGGATAGCAGTTGCAGTTCGCAAAGTCCTCACACGGGAGCGCCAAACTTGCCCATCGCCAATATTTCACACCCTCAAAGACCGTATTGAAATGATGGTGAAAGGAAATGGAGGGGTGGGAAATTCGGAGGATGTAATTATCCTTCGGACAAATTTGCCGGGAAAACTCCCGTAAAGAACCCACGGATCAAGAAGACCGTCTGGGGGAATCGAACCCACGATCTCCCGAATGCGGGCCTCAGGCGTAACCGAGGAGTCATTTCAATCGCTAAACTTCTCTAGATAATTGTTCAATAATTTCATAAAGAACACAGTGGAGTAAATGAAAACAACCGAATCGTCATTCAAGGTTTAAAAATTCACCCGTGCACGTCGAGTAAGTTAATAGGTTAATTTCTTTTACAGAAATCAAAGAAATAATGTGGATTCACATAGAAATCAAAGTTTCATGTAAATTTAAGCTGGTGATCTTTTACCCTAGATGTTACATTACAGGACAAGATATATTAAGTTTGGCCAGATAATAGGGTAGTGGAGCAGAAGTAGGAAGTCTCGTGAGTGATAACATGCATAGCTAATGTACCATTCCCGGTACCAGTGTAGTTACATGCCTGTGTAATCTAGTCATGCAAGCAGGTTATCCTTGTTCATAACCTGCTGCAGAGCAGAGTCATGTCTAACATTTAGGTCCACTGGAAAATAAAATAAAAATATTGGTACTTCACATTTTATATGCAACCTCTATGGCAGTAATATGAACTGGTTTAAACTGCCATGGTCTTTTCCTATCACTTCCTCTACTACGTATGATAAATAGGGGAAATATTTATTAAACCCAAAAATTTGACATCAAGATTTCACTGGAGTTCTTAGACTCCCTGAATATCAATAAAAATAATTTTTTTAAAGAAAAAACGCCTGTCTGTGAGTTAATGTGAGTGAGTGAGAGTGAGATGGTATTAAGTTTAGCATCTTCCAAGGATACGACACGAAGATTTTCAAGAAAATCCCCTGGTCCACCTAGACCACATGGAACACTTTCGAAAATTTGAATTTTCTCAAAAATGGTTCTAACAATTTCGAATAAAATACCACATGTTTAGGATATTGTCATGCCAAATGACAATATCCTAGGTTACAGAAATGAGTTAGTCATTGTGTCGGTCAGTGTGAGACAGCTTTCTTTCTCTCTCTGTCTCTCTCTGCATGTGTAGTACTGTCATAAATCATACGTTGAAATGAAGAAGTTTTAATGAGTGTTGAGTGATTGTATTGTCAGCATTAATGTATGAGAGACAGAGAAAGTGAAGAAAGACAGTGATAGGACCGAGTCAAGGTTGCGAGAAGAAAACGGTTGGGAGTTAAAATATCACGAAATACTAAAGACTGTTAACGTCAGTAAAAGAACTGCTATTTATGCAAACGTTTTAGAAGAAAATTAAGTGACAAAAAAGGTAACTGGACTAGATTTCCTCATTTTGTCTCACTGCCCGCCTTCATGCGCTCCGCAAGCTTTTATACCGGCGATGACTTCTTTCTCGAACATCTACAAACAAGTCGGCTGCCGGACACTTCTCGAATGCTCTGGAAAACCCTTCATGTTGCCGCTACCGTGGGCCGGCATCACACTATCATTTGTACTTTCTGGGAATGGATGTGAAATAATTTGAAGGGGTTTCAGCACAAACAGAAAATTTGTCACAGTAGAGGTGACCATGTCAACAGAAGTGAATACCAGCATAGTGTGATTACTGATTTGATTCATGTAAATGTGTATTCTATTTTTCTTTCTCGGTCTGAGTGGCTCAGTCGGTTAGGCGCTGGTCTACTGATCACAGGGTCGCAGATTCAAACACAGCCCAAACCTATGATTTTTAAGCGTGCTTAAAAGCGACCTATGCCAGTAAAAATTCCGACACACCAGCGGCGCTGATATGATCCTGGCAACTGACAGCACCGTTAACAAAATGTTTAATAGTTTGTCTATTTTTCTCTGCGCCACTTCAACTTATATTAACTTAAAAATGCGCTATTTACTTTATACTGTTTAATTTCACTAATTAATCCTTTACAAACGTGATTTTAATTTTGTTTAACGTTAGGTGAAATATATCACCCATTTATTAGCGAAGTTGAACTGCACCTCTCTCCTTTTATTCCTTTTTCATGCTAATAGAGAGACTTCATTGCTGGGCTGTCATATTTTCTTTCGGAAAGTTTATTTATTATGTTCAGTTAGCAATTCAATAAGGTCATAAAACCAGAATATTTTTATTTAACTTTAAATTACATCTCATAAAACAATTGCAACTAAAAGAATACCGGTAAAGTTATAACCTAGCCACATCTTGATTCGTACAGCCAAGCACGAACGTGGTTTTAGTTGACGGAGCCATTATTTTTATGGGCCAACTTTTGCGAGATAAACTGATTTAAAGTAATGATTTGATGACTTCAAACATAAAGCCACGAAATGCGGCAACTCAACTACAGGATGAGAGGACCCTCGATGGATTTATGTTTGTCATGGATAAGTGTAGATCACAGGTCTCTTGAAGTTTCTGAGTAGTTTTGTCTTTGTGAAAGAAAGAGAGAGTTCAATCACACGGTTTTCCCTACCCATTAACATATAGTACCTGATGTTTAAAGAGTGTCTCATATAGCAACAGGAGTTGGAATTGGGCAAGCCTAGAAATAAATATGTAAATAAATAAATAATCCCCCTAGGGCATCTCCTCAATGCAGAGGTTACCCTCATCGCCCAGCTGCTGCGTCCTCCAGCCGCCGCCAACGCCACGGAGGAGTGCAGGTTGGGGGTGGCGGGGGTCACCACGCCGACTCCTTCGACCGTAAGGCTACTACTTGACCTTTTAGGGGCGCTAACAATTGGTCCCTCAGGGACATACTCAGGTGCCATGAATGCTCATAAACATACATACACTGCTATAGGCCTTAAAAGTTATCCCTAGAGACTGCTTCAAACACCTACAACTTCCTGCTTCCCCCTACCAGCTTGCCTGGTAACCCTTAGATGACGCATGGCGGCCATCTTGCCCATAGAAAACTGTGCCAGCTTCCCCTCAAATACCCTACTTGATTAGGTGCGCACTCGAAGAACACCCTGTAGTTTCACGATTCACCAAAGGCTTAATAGTAGCAAAATATTCTGTACAGGAAGGCGATTATGTAACTAACAGTAATGTTAGTAAGTTCAAACAGATGGCACAAGAAGGCGACTCACAATTAAAGCATAATCACATGAACCAACAGACTTACAGTAACCGTTGCAATATGACTAAAACTTTGAAGAGACGTTAAACAATAAAATATACATCTTGTAGGCGTTCGTACACAAGAGAATACAGAGACTGATACGACAATCAACTGTTTCGTATGCGATTTCTTGTCCTTTGCTACAAGCAAAGCTTCCAATTGAATCGTTTCTCTCATAAGCGAATTTTTCTTTCCGTCAACAAACTCGCGTAATTTGTCTCTCCAAGTCAAGTCAAAGGCGTTCTAAACGTCCTGGTCTCATTGCATCATTACCCAAATCATTGTGACAAATAACACAGTGAGGCAAATTACAGTCCTTTCTCATGCATGTTACGCCAAACCTTATATACTCCTCACTGTACCGCCTTGTCTTTGTAATCGTTTAGCCAAGTTTAGCATCACTACGCACAACCACTTGCTCAAACGACTGGAACACAATAGCAGACATCAATCGTCTGTCCTGTACATGTAAGGAGTCGTCACCAACCGATAGAAGTAATGCAAGAAACCTTGCCAACGAGAGTTGCACGAAACATCGGTACTACTCGGGTAAAGTCGGTTTACCTCGCTCGATTAAAGGCCACTTGCCATTTCCACTCCCCACATTGTACCTGCAGCACCCACAGTCGATTCCCTCTCTACTCAAATTCACTGCATTACGTACACCTAGAGACGTTGGTATTGGAGCCCGCAATAGACATACTGTCACTATTATTTATTTATGCCAACAAACTTACTGTCACCCTGCAACAGGTGTAACGGTACGTTTACGAAAATAATCTTCCACGCATCTTGCAGACGGCCAAGTTTCGTTGTGTCAGTTCTAGTAGAATTAGGTACCCTAGCTATGGTAAAGCTAGGAACACTTCTCGTCCGCTTCCATCACAGATGTAGGTTCCAGGGGTATCGAGACAAACTACTTAGGTATAGGGCAGCTTAAATGCGGTGACGAAGATAACCATTTGCAGTTCCATTCTTTTATTAAATCTACACGAGGGGATATGTACGTCACAACTTTTTACTCTTCGGCAGATTCGTGTTTATTTTTCTTGTTCACAATGCCTCCTTCGAAATTCTCCAACGCCTCTTCAGGGAGTGGACCTTTCAGATTGAGAACGTTGGTCTAAACTATTTTCCCCAGATAACTGAACAGTTGTAAATCCGCGAAATAAACTTCTTGCCATTAGTTAAAATGTCAAAACAAAGAATTACGGAAATGGATGGTTTAACATGGGTTGCTGTAGGAAACTTAATATTTCAGAACTACCTTATTATGATTGGGTATACTTTAAATAGATACATGCCTGTTTTGCGCGTAATCTTGCGAGGCAGATCCCAAGTTCCCACGTAGCTTCCCCAGGGACAGTCCCACGGAGCCTTGGATACTCCGGGAAGGAGGTGTCCTCTGTCGTTTACGATGATGCGAGTAGGCTGCTTGCGAGGGGGACGAGGTCTGTCCGGGAACCACTTAGGAACCTCCCAATTGCCAAGGCGCTGAGCTTTGAACTCACGGTCAAACTGTAAAGTGAACAGACGGTCTTGATAACTCTAGATCCAAATCTGAAACAGTCGGATATTTAACACTCACAAATTCACACATATGATATTATTCGTATAAAGTTATTATTTTATTCTAGTTACGTTATTCGTTACAAACATTTGCTACAAAAGTTTTTTAACTACGTATAGAGGCTTAAATGCATGAAACATACGGAAACGATATTTTTATTGCTTAATATCATAAGTTGCAGTAATGCGCTCATATGGGGGAAAAAAAAGTCGAAAATTTATTAACAATGTTCAATCGTATACACACCTGGGACACCGTAAACGTACACAGGGAATATTACGTAAAAGGGCTGATACTGTAAAACAAATATTTGACACAAATTGTGTATGTTAAATAACTCTATCTTTATTTTGTCTACCTGCCTATAAGTAAAAGAAATATTACATTCCACCCAAAAATTCGATATTAAGATTCCCCAGAATGTCAGCTTTGAGATTTCCTAATCCCCCCCCCAAAAAAAAGTATTTTCAATCACTGTGTGATTGTGTGTGTGTATGTGTGTGTGTGTGTGTGTGTGTGTGTGTGTGTGTGTGTGTGTGTGTGTGTGTGTGTGTGTGTGTGTGTGTGCGACCTTTTCACCAAGACTTATGAAACTTGTATATAGCATACTTTAGGTCCCACTTAGCAAATAGGTGTAGGTACTGCACTATCCTAAAAAATGTGTTTGAAAATTATAAAACAATTTCTTGCCTCTTTAAAAAAAATGGAGAAGGGGGTTTCAATGAGGCGGAGAATCTAGGTATAAAAAACTATTGTGTGGCTTCGTAGGAATTTCTCTACTCACTCTTCTACACACTATTCTTACGAAAGTTTGTTCTTATCTCCTTTTTCAAAAATTAAATAAATTTTCCCTATGCATTTACACACTTTTGTAGGTATAAATAGGATACAAAAGACTAAAAGCACCTGCCTGCTGTGCTAGGGGTCCCGGGTTCGATTCCCGGCAGGGGGTAGGAATTTTTCTCCAACCAGGATTATTCCCCATCCTTCCCTGAGTCTGGAAGTATGAATGAATGAAAGTGTGAATCTGTGTGTGAATTCAAAGCATAAAACCCCCAAAGATCGAAAAACCCAACGTAAACGTATAACATCATTGTCCATTGGTCAAGGCCGCCGATATGACCTCTGCAGTTAAAGGCGGGATATAAATATGAAGAAAAAAAAAAAAAAGACTAAATGACAGATTTTTAAAAAGCGGTTTGTTATGTAATTGCCAATTTCCTAAAGAGGTGCCAAAATGTATGGACGGCAGTTGTCCAGTTTCAGCATCTCCTTTAATAAGCATTGCTAAGCAAAATTAGTTTTAAAAATCTGATGTGTTGCACTCACATGACTTTCTCTACTCTTGTACTAACCATTCTAACAAACTCTTATTCCTATATTTCCATGTTAGTTAAGATAAAAATTCGTACAAATTATCTTATTGCTTATGTCCTTGTAGGTGCAAGGGAGATATTAGAATACAGAAGGCTTTGTGTGACAGTCAAATCTTTTTGACCTTTGAGATTCCGTTCTCTTTGCAAGATTAACATAAAAATGAACAACGTTGTTGCATTTCGCTAAAGTTTTAAGTTTTCCGAAACTCACACACATAACAAGGAATATCTCCGAAATGGTTCACCCTACAAGAAAATTTATTGAGGCATAAATTGTGTATTTTACCAAGATCTACATTTTTTGTATAGTATGATTTGGTCTATCTCTAACGGTTTACGAGTTATGCAAAAGTCGTCCAGAGTAAATACTACAGGGGCTATAGCCAGAAAATTCAAGATATACATTTCATTTGTCATAAAAATATCTCAAACATATGGCATTTTAATCAAAATCGTTAAGTCATTTTCAAGAAAATCAAAATTTTCCATGTAAAGGGTAGTTTAGGGTGGGGCTATTTTCTTCAAAATCTTCGTGTCACATCCTTGAACGACATTAAAGTTAAATACCAACTTTGGTTTTTAACCTAATTTTCGTTATTGAGTTATGCTGTCCACAGACTGACAGACTGACACACAGACGGATCTTTTTCTAAAAATGCCTTTTTTGGATTCAGGGGGCCTCAAAACATATATTTCCGGTGAAATCTCGACATCGAATGTTTGGGTGGAATACAATACTTCCCCTACTTACCAGTAGAGAAAGTAAAAATGTGTGGTTTCACCACGCTATTCTATGCAGCGGCAGTCGGTGACGAGCGCCGAGAACGTGCACAGGCAGAACACAGCGCAGCCGGTTCGGAGTCTTTTGAATTACCCGTTGTCTGGCAAAGCAATGAGGCGAATCGGAAAGAATGTGAAACTGCGGAGTTGTTTACATGAATTAAGTAAAAATTGAAGCTATTAACAGTGAAGCAACAAGATTCTAAAATAAGAACAAATTAGAAACTAAAAACTTCACTTATCTCAGTAATGTTGATATTCTTTTTCTCTTTTGCTGACCCAGGGGTTTCAAGCTATGTCCAGCTCATTCTCAAAGCCATATAAACAAAATCGTTGCCAAGCTACAATCTTTTATTTTTGTGAAAAACAATTATTCTTATTCAATTTTTTATTTACCAATCTCTGAAAACAAAAATTTATAAATACAATCTATAGATGGTAATTCGAAGTTCATGACATGGTTCCTGTTTTTTAAAATAAAAATTTTTTCCCAAACCATTAAATCTATCGGATTACTTAACTGTTTTAGTAATTTAACCTCTGAATTAATTTCATGATTAAATGACCAAAAATGATCTGCCACAGCTGATTTATCACTTTGTTTATATTTAATATTTCTAAAATGTTCTTTTATTCTGGTTTCTAGATGACGTTTAGTTTTACCAATATAAACTTTATCACAATCTGAACAGCTAAATTGATAAATGCCAGATTTTTTATAATTTGGTATTTTATCTTTTTTTGAAAAATTAAGTAAATTTTGTATATTAAATTTATTTTGAGGGACCAAATTTATTCCATATTCTTTAAAAATCCTTGTAAATTTTTTATTAGCCCATGGATGGTAAGTAAACTTTTTAAAAATACAATTATCTTTTATTTTTTTTTAAGGGTTGAAACTTCTTTGACAGCTTTTTGATATTTAAATTCCCCTATCCTTTTATGTATAAAATCTGTATTAAAACCATTAATTACTGCAGTGTTAATAATATGTTTATATTCTATGTCAAATTCATCTTTATTAAGGGGTATATTTATTAATCTATAAATTAAACTATTAAAAACAGCAAACTTATGTGCAAAAGGATTAAAACTTTTATATTTTATGTAATTATCAGTGTGAGTAGATTTTCTGTAAATATCGCCGTGTATGAGCTTATCGCACATACACGGCGAGACAGTGTATGTCATATCTTCAGCCCCTCCGAAGGAGTGTCGCCTTGTCGTGGCGGAGGGGCTCAGTACCTGAGCCAGACGGCCTACTAAGTGTCATTTTGATTACTGGTAGGCAAGAGGTGAGGGGAAGCAAAGAACATTCCAAACGGGTAGATGGGGCTCGTTAGTCTTGGTTGACGACTCATCTAGGAGAAGAGGACTCCGAAATCAAACTCCCCCAGGGGCTCCTACCACGGTAGGTACGGGTTTGGCGTACCCGGGGCCCCAAGCCATACTCTCGATTGGGTTCCTCCAAGAGGTGAGAGGGCACATGCCAAACGCCCAATAAACTTTGGTCCACTTTTGTGTTTGACCTCCCACCTGTTACCTCCCTGTACACAGTCTGATGGATAACCTACGCGCGGGTCGTCGGAGGATGGGGTGACGCAAGGGGTGACTGGGTAATCGCGTAAGTCCCAGCCCCTGGTTATCATGTAGGATCTGTGTGCGTATCCGCTGATAAAGGTCAGTCCCGGGGAGGGGCCATTGCATGAGCTGATGCACTCCTGAAGGCGATTGGGTCCCTCTGTCTATACATTGGGAGGTGAGACCCTAGGGTGAGCAAGGTCCAGGCCAGGACTCTCACCTAAGCCGGGGTGGCGCCCAGGATGTGAGCATGCCATCGGAGACATTTGCAATGGTGGAGGATGACATCGCCATGAGTTCTCCAAAAACTCAAAATAAAAAAAATAAAGTGTGTGTAAAGGAAGTAGCAGAGTCGAGTGGTCCTCGCTACTTAGTTATATCTCGAACTGAGGGAGATAAGAAGTTTTTGTCGGTGAGCCCATTTACTATACAAAAGGGTTTAGATAACATTGCTGGTCCAGTCAAGTCATGCACTAGATCTCGAAATGGCACGCTCCTGGTTGAAGCACATTCAGCTACCCAGGCAGCTAAGATATTGAAAGCGAATATGCTAGCAAGTTATCCAGTACGCGTCGAGATGCACAGAAGCTTGAACTCCTCGCGCGGTGTGATAAACACCCGTGCATTGGAAGGATTATCCAATGAGGAGATTCAAGAGAATCTGACGGAGCAAGGCGTCATACACGTTTACCGGGTTCAACGTAAAGAAGGTGGTGAGTTAAAGCCAACTAATACCCTGTTCCTGACCTTTGATCGGGTAGATCTCCCGCAAAGGATTAAGGCAGGGTATGAATCCATCGAAGTTAGGCCGTTCATCCCGAACCCACTCAGGAGTTTTAAGTGCCAGCGCTTTGGTCATACAAGTGAGCTTTGTAAGGGACTAGCTACATGCCCTCAATGTGGAGATGAATCCCACGATGGTGCATGTACTACAGCTCCTACATGTGTGAACTGCAGAGGTGAACATCCATCTAGTTCCCGAGACTGCCCCCGCTTTGTAGAGGAAAGAGCGATCCAAGAGATACGGGTTAAAGAGAAGGTGCCCTTCTCAGAGGCCCGGAAGCTCTTGCGTCTACGCCAACCCTCTGTTCCCAGATCCGGAACCTATAGCTCAGTTGCAGCTAAAGCGGTAGCGAGCAGAGAGATCGCAACTCAGACCAGCGATTTCAATGGGGCAACAATTTCTGAAAAAACACTTGTTGCCCGTAGCTCTATACCAAAGCCTTCAACATCAGCACGCACATCTGTATCAACGTGTACAAAATCTGTTGATGAAAAAAATTCAACTGTTCGATCACCAACGAAAATGCCAAACTCGACACAGAAGACTAGCAAACCCGTTATTTACAATGGCTCGCCGATCAAATTTAAAAAGAACTACACAAAGAACGATTTCCTCAAGGAAGATAAGGCTCACCCCAGTACATCTAAGGGGTACAGGAGTCCAAGGAGATCTCCTCGAAGATCCTCTTCTGGGGAATCTTCAGGGGTGGACTCAGACCGGCGTCTTTCATCTTCGCCGGTCCCCATTAGCAACCGGTTCGAGACACTCGAACCCACGTTTGCCATGGGAAGACGCACGTCCTCGGCAGAGGACATGGATCTGGACCAATCTGCCCACACTGGGAGACCCCCAGTGGAAAAGAGGCGCGAAAAAGCGTCCGAAAAGAACGTCAGCCCAAGAGAGAAAAGGGCTAAATTAGTTCGACAACCGCCTGCTCCAAAGTAATGAAGAGTTACCTTGGAATTACCTATCCCATACACAATGCAATATGACTATCCTACAATGGAACGTACGTGGCATTCGAACTCAAAGGCCAGAAATTGAGCTCTTGCTCAAAGAAAACGAACCTCTGGTCGCATGTTTGCAAGAGACTAAGCTGCGTCCTCAAGACGCTTTCCATCTAAGGCGATACACCCCAGTACGGTGTGATGTTACACCAGAAGAGGGTGTTCCGGCACATGGCGGCGCTATGATACTTGTGAGAGATGACATATATATGCAAATTGTACCAATACAGTCTGATATTCAATCAGTTGTAATAAGGATTGTACTGCCAGACATCCATTTCACCATCTGTAATATTTATTTGCCTCCGTCACATGACCTCTCGCACATTGATTTAGAAGATCTAGTTTCCCAGTTGCCAACACCGTTTCTGTTGGTGGGAGACTTCAATGCGCACCACCCACTTTGGGGTTCAAGTCGCGCTTGTGCGAGAGGTAAACTCATTTCCGATTTCTTAGACAGTCACAACCTAGCCCTCCTCAACACTGGAGAGCCTACATTCATTTCGGACTCCCACAGCACCTTCTCACACCTTTTTCTTGCAGTTTGTTCACCTCAGTTGGCAGTCTCCTTACAATGGAATGTCATCTCTGATTTACACTCTAGTGACCACTTCCCATGTCTTATTAGTCTCTTGACGCAACATACATATTACACACGTATGCCCAGATGGCGTTTGGACCATGCCAACTGGAACCTTTACACCCAGTTGGCTGTCTTTACGTACAACGAGCACGACTCAGTGAATAATTTGGCGCAGCATCTCACGGAGACGATTCTCTCTGCTGCTGAACAATCGATTCCGCGGTCGACTACACACCCCCGTCGATTTCCCGTTCCCTGGTGGACGGAAGAATGTCGGAATGCCACTCGTGCTCGAAGGCGTGCACTTAGGGTTTTCCAACGTCACCCTACTTTGGAAAACCTAATCGAATACAAGAAAATGCGCGCCAGGTCCAGACAAGTCATTAAGGATAGCAAAAAGTCATCATGGAGCAAATTTGTAGCTTCATTTAACCGACACACACCTTCCTCGGTTGTGTGGGATAGATTAAGGCGTGTTGCAGCTAAAACGACCCAAATACCAATAGCGGGACTAAAAACAGCCACAGGAGCTGTTGTTGATTCATTTGAAGTGGCCAATACCTTTGGCAGTGCTTTCGCACAAGTGTCTAGCTCGGAAAACTACTCCCCTGAGTTCCTTCCATTCAAAACTCAGGTGGAATCTCAAGGCTTCACGTTTCGTTCTAGAAACGTAGAAGATTACAATCGCCTTTTCACCATGGCGGAGCTGGAGCATTCCCTGAAAGCTTCGCGATGTTCAGCACCAGGACCGGACGGTATTCATGTACAAATGTTACAACAGCTCTCTCCTGAAGGTAAGGCATTCCTGCTTGAGGTCTATAACCGTGTTTGGGTTGACAGTATACTCCCAGAAAGTTGGCGGGAGGCCACCGTTATTCCCATCTTGAAGGCTGGGAAGGACCGTCATCTTCCCTCCAGCTATCGTCCTATTTCCCTCACCAGTTGCGTTTGCAAGGTGATGGAACGCATGATCAATGGACGATTGGTATGGTGGTTAGAAAGTCGTAACCTACTAACATCCAGTGTGGTTTTCGACGACGCCGTTCAACTGTTGACCATCTTGTGTCAATATCGACACAGATAATGGACGGTTTATGAAGAACTGTCAAACCGTTGGCATATTTTTCGATCTTGAGAAGGCTTATGATACGTGCTGGCGAGCAGGGATTCTACGTTCCCTGTATGCCTGGAACATACGTGGACGCCTACCACTTTTCATTCAGGAGTTTATGAAGGACCGCTTTTTCCGAGTAAGGGTCGGCTCGGTTTTTTCTAATTCTTTTGTTCAGGAGGAGGGAGTACCTCAGGGTTCGGTGCTAAGTGTCACGCTCTTTGCTATAGCAATTAACTCCATCTGGAAATGTGTTCCACTTGGAGTTTCGTCATGCCTATTCGTAGACGACTTCGCTGTCTATTGCACCTCTCAGCGCACGGCGTTTTTACAACGGCGCCTGCAGCAATGTTTGGACAACCTTAGAGAATGGAGCGTGAAAAACAGCTTCCGTTTCTCAACTGAGAAGACAATCTGCGTTAATTTCTGGCGCCGTAGGAGACGATTACCACCTTCGCTCCGCTTTGGTCCAGATATACTTCCCTTCGCAGAAGAGACGCGCTTCCTGGGTTTGATCTTGGACAGGAAGCTTAGTTGGTCGTCGCATATTGCACAGCTAAGAGCGAGATGCGACCGTTCCCTAAATATTATGCGAGTACTGAATGGCAAAGCGTGGGGAGCGGATCGGACAATTTTGTTGCGAATATATCGCGCATTGGTCCGATCCAAGCTAGACTATGGGTGTATTGTTTATTCGTCAGCACGACCATCTGTGCTGAGAAGATTAGACGTGGTCCATAATAGGGGCATCCGCATTGCAACAGGAGCTTTTCCAACAAGCCCAGTGGTGAGCCTTTACGCCGAGTCCGCAGAACCTCCTCTGCAATATCGGCGTGAGATTCTCTTGGCAAATTATGGTTGTGCGCTTAGATGTATGCCTAAGCACCCAACGTTCGCTTCTTTTTTCACCACCACGCTAAGAGAACGATATAGAAATAGCTCCCTTAATCCAAAGCCTGCGGGGTTCCGTTTCCAAGAGCTCCTAGTGAAGCTAGGGCGAGAGACTTTACCCCCCTTGGCTATCTGGTACGCCCCATGTAGATCTTGGGATGACCATACACCAGAAGTCCACGATGCCTATTTCAAGTATCCGCACGTGTTTCTTAGAATTTTTGTCAGGCTACTCTGACTGTCGATATATTTACACCGATGGATCAAAGAACACCAACGGTGTTGGATGTGCTTATGTTTATGGAACCGAACCATATACATTCGGTTTTCCAAATAGCACTTCCATTTTTACTGCAGAGCTTTATGCAATTTATCGAGCCGTTTTGTATGTTCGCCGTCGTAAATTAGGTGACTGCCTGATTTTGAGCGATTCCCTTAGTGCACTGCAGAGCCTTTGTCAGTTGTACAACCCCCACCCTATTGTACAACGTACCCAGGATGCCCTCCATGTTTTACACGCTTCTGGTGTTGACGTGGTGTGTGCATGGATTCCTGGTCACGTAGGTTTGCCTGGGAATGAAATGGCAGATTTAGCAGCAAAGACGGCAACTACAGAACCCAGTATTACCATCTCACGTGTTACTTCGGAAGACTTTAGGCTTGAAGTGCGGAGAGCGGTGCTGTCGTCCTGGCACGACGAGTGGTCAGCTCTCCACGGTAATAAGCTTAGAGAAGTGAAAGAACTTCCGATAAACTGGGTAACTTCCTGTCGCACATCTCGTCGCGAGGAGGTTAGTTTGGCTCGATTAAGAATAGGGCACTGCAATTTTTCGCATGGTTACCTATTTAAAAGGGACCCTGCGCCTCTATGTCCGCTGTGTGACAACGGTTTGTCGGTTCGCCACGTGCTGCTAGAGTGTTGCTCTCTAGCGCACCTTCGGGATTCTCTACAGCTACCTGCTAGACTTGCAGAGGTCCTAGCGGACGACAAAACAGCGGTTGATAGAGTTTTTAATTTTTTAGCGAAGTGTAATATAAATTTGAGGATTTAAATTTAAATTTTTTAATTATCTGTTTCTGCTTTTGTACATATTTATCACCTTGTTTAATATCTGGCTATTGCCACTGATTTTTGCCTTTGTAAACTTTTCTTGTCTCTAGTATTTTTATTTTTTGAGTGAAATTTATATCTGGCTATTGCCATGAGTCTGTTAAGGGCGCTGATGACCTAGAAGTTGAGCGCCCTTAAACCAAATCCAACCAACCAATCATATCTTCAGGACATCTCATATATCGGTATATAGTTACAGCTTCATTCATTTTAAACTCGAACTTGTCTCTGTTTCTATTTGTAAATGTAGGGTTTTAACGGATTATATCACTCATTGGCACATCTTTATTATCTGTGTTTCTGCCACACTAAAAGATTCTGACGTCAACAATTGCACAAATACACAATCGTTTCTTATTTACCTCTTATTTTAGTGGATAATCACTACAGTACATAACAAAAGCCACTATGTAATGAGTAAAATTAAAAGTATAACGATAAAGAGAAATAACAGTAAAATTCGACGTTTTACACTTGTATCGTTTCAAATTGCCACTCTCCTCTCCAACTTTTGAATTATAGCTTGTTATCCGCTGTCATCTTACTAAGCAGATAGGAACTACTTAAATTTGTTAAATTGCAGATAGCAGCACAAGGATTCCAACCCATGTAATTAAAAAAAAGGAAGTAAATGTGTAATAAGAGAAAGGAAATGATACGCTTATATTAAAATGGTAAAATACCATAATTATATGGTCGAAAATTTGATGCTAACAATAAATACGCAAATTTCAAGGCTATAGTTTTAGATATACGTTTTCCATTGTAATTATCATGTAATAATGCACGTGCTATTCGACATGTGGTTGAAACACTACACAATCTTCGTTATAAAAGAAAAAAAATGTGCACCCGCTTGATTGTATCTTAACCCGTTGAACGTTGCAAGAAATCATTTCAATGCAAATTTCTTTAGAGTGACAACTGATGGGAAGCTTTTCCGGATCCCGGGAACGAGAAAGAAGGCTTTGCCAAGTTTGAATTTCCTCGTTCTCGTTATCCGGCACAGCATATTAGATTCATATTATGCGTATTAGGCTTCTTGCTGTAGAAATTATTCAAGGTGGCCCTGCCATAAAAAACCGTTAGACCTCTGTAGTCGCCAAGTAGAAAAATATCATTGGTCCGTTAGAAACAAATTAATTCTCAATGCAGAATATCGACCTCTACTTTGCTATCGATATGCTGATCGATAATGTGCATTCCCGTTCTCGTTATAAGGCGTTGTAGAACAAAAAGTTGAGTGCCGCCTGATTCCGTTTCCGTTCTAGTTACTGTTACCAGGTAGTTGTGAACTGGCCTAAATTCACTCATATCAGAATTTGTACTTTAAACATTTCTGGGAGGTCTGGCACGGGGTGCACTCAGCCTCGTTAGGTCCCGGGGGACCAATTGAGGAGCTACTTGATGGAGAAGTAGCGGCCCCAGGTCGAGAAGGCCGTATAGCTGGCCGAGAGGACTCGGGGCACTGACTACGTCCCACCCTCCAGTACTGCACCCCACCAATGTCGCCTGTAGTGGGCAGAGGTGGGGGACGCAGCGGCTGGGCGGCAAGCCTTGGTCCTTCATGGGCTGTTGCGCTAGGGGTTTAGGTTTTAGTTCGGTCAACTATCACCAATACACGTAATTTAAAGTAAAATTGTGGTTTACCACGAGAAATACGAACTGGTTTGAGAATTTAATGCCATTCTGGCAGTTTGTCACAATAGCTCAGCGGTAGAGCAGCCGCCCGGTAAGCGGAAGGTCTGTGGTTCAAATCCCAGTTGTGGCATTGAATTTTTAAGTTCCAGTTCTACCTCTCAAACTTTTCCCACACACGGCTTGTGTGTTTAAAAACACCAACAGTAAGTTTGTTGGCATAAATAAATAATTATCATAACCTATTTATTCCAGCAAAAACAGAACAGGAATATGAAACAACTGTTTCACAAGTCATTGATGTCTTCAAGAGTTCAGTGTTCTGTATTTGCAACAAATTTACATGCATATTAACACGATATTGAACAACTCTGAGATAAGATATTAGTTGCAATTTATACAATTAACAATTTTAGTTACGAGTATTCTTAGGTAAGGGAATAAAGAGTAGTATCGCTGTTGTAAAGTCAACGAATGATTTTTTTATCCCCCGAGAATTCTGTGCATGAAAAGCTCGGTATAATGACAAGTACCTCCTCTTTTTAGTTTACACACACACGGGCTCCATGTGCCGCTTGGTGTTACTGAGGATCAACTGCCTGTACAAACACGAATCTTCAGGATTAAGGGCTTAAAACACTATCGGCCCAACTGCTTCCCCTTCTAACTCTGCCAAATGTTCTCTTTCTTTGAGACTGGGGGTCATTCGTTGAAGCTAAATCAAAACAACTAGCGTTTTGCACGCGGTATCACAACTCTGTTCTTTTATATATATACCTACTCTTTGGTCTACCCCAAGAGCGAGTGACGGAACTATGATACACTAGACATAACATTTCTATTTGTTTTAATTATGTAGATGCGTGTACAGTGAAGTTTATAGTTAATACCAAAACCTATTTACGCTTTTGAACAGTTCAGTACTAACTGCAGAAGCTAAATTAAGGGGACTCAGTATGCCCTATACTGACAATGTTACAACCATGAAATTCAGGTATATTTTTAACTGTATAAGATTTCACAATGAAACTTTGAGTACTTAAAATAAAACTTTTTACATATTTATACATGGCAGTTATTTTAAATATTTTATAGTTAAAATTATAATTCTTTTATTATCGGCTCCTTCTACTCTAATTAACTACACTTAACTTTTTATTCAAATTAAATATTTTAAAACGACCATTTTAAAATGTGTATCTAATATTAACAATTTATTGGTGTACATTTGAGTTTTCTAAGTTTGATAGTTTTAGAGAAAAACACACTTTTCTGTAAAACATGTAGACATTTTCATTATTACTTTTTATTAGTTATAAATTACCTAAAACACGATCTCAGCATGAAACTATTCAGAAAAGCATGGAGAAGTTTTAAACATAAACAAAGATACCGGGTGTACCTGAGGTTAGAAACTTGATTCTAGTTTGTTTGCGCAAAATGTTTAAGTAGTATGCCGTGGGTTCGCTTTCTAATTTTAACACCACTTATTCTACCTCACCCCTTAAATAAAAAACATTCGGGCCAGAGAGAAAGATAAATTTGTATAAAACTTATATCTGTTATATTCATTTGAAGACCATTGGATGTTTTGGGATAATCCGTTCACCTCTATAAGAGGCTTATGGGGCTGTATCATTTGTAAAATTGTAACAAGGCTTAGTGAAATAAATACATGCCGCCAATTTTTCTCCCGTATTAGTAATATATATGTTAGGGGATTTTTAACTTCTCCAAATGTTAGGGACATCACGAGGGCTTTGAAACTGCAAAAGCGGATTGTTTAAATGAAATATTTTGTATAATCTGAACATATGACAATTATAACCTAGTATAGGTATACCGCTATCATAGAAAGGCGCGGATGAAACCATGCAACATTTTTAAAACAACTTTTAAGGCTTCACTTATCAACTTTATGAAAGTAGATCGTTATTGGAGCTCTGAGAAACCTAATATTCTTAATGAAGTACCCCTTCATGACGAAAAATTGGTGTATGGTGCGCCATTAGCGGAGAAAGAGTTATAGGACCAATTTTTTCTAGTCAACAGTTGACACCCGTAAATATGTGAATACAATTTTGTCCCTCCCCCTTTTTTTTTAGAAAATTAACAGACACGGAGCGCGATTTTGTCCCTTTTCGACAAAAAAATTATGTTATTTAACGACGCCGTTAATTGCCAGGATCACATCAGCGTCACCGGTGTGCCGGAATTTTGTCCCGCAAGAGTTATTTTACATGTCATGTCATGCGACTTCTATCTCTGGGGTAACTTAAAACAAAGTGTACAAGACAAAACCACACACCCGGGAAGAATTAAAAGAAAATATGTCAGAAAATTGCCAACATTTCTCAATGTTTAGTGCGGCGAGTGATGTATAATTCCTAAAGAAGTACCAAAAATGTATACACAACGACGGTGGCCAGATTCAGCATCATTTTTATAAAGTTGGTTACTAAAGTGGTTTTAAAAATGTTGTGTGGTTTCATCCACGCCTTTCTATGATAGCGGAAGATGGCAACGAGCGTCGAAAACGCGGACAGGCAAAACACCGCGCAGTCAGTTCAGAAAGTTTTTTAGTCTCTCGGTATGTAATGAAACTATATTTACAACGGTTATCACGAACATGAGGAGATAGACGAATAACCTTTGTAGGCGTAGTTTGTTAAAAAATTTGATGTGTTGCACTCACATGACTTTCTCTACTCTTCTACTAACCTTGCTACAAACTCTTATTCCTATATCTTCTTCGTGATAGTTGAGATAAATAGTTGTTCAAATTATCTTATTGTTTATTTCCTTGTATGTGCAAGGGGAATATGGGAATACAGTAGGCTTTGAGCGATAGTCAACTCTTCTAAAGCTTTGAGATCCCGTTCTCTTTGCACGCTTAACATATAAAAAATGAACAACAATGTTTCATTTCACGAAAGTTTTAAGTTTTCCGAAACTGACACAAATAACAAGCAATATCTCCGAAATGCTTCGCTCTACCAAAAAAAAAAAAAAAAAAAAAAAAAAAAAAAAAACTATTTGGATAAATTGTGTGTTTTAGCAAGATCTACATTTTTTGTACAGTAAGATGTTGTCTTTCTCTTACGGTTTACGAGTTATTCAAAAGTCATCCAGAGTAAACAGGACTACATAGGCGATGGCCAGAAAATTCAAAGCGTACATTTCATTTACCATACAAATATCTTGAACATATGACATTTTAATAAAATCGTTAGAGCCATTTTCAAGAAAATCAAAATTTTCGAAAAATTTTCCATGTAAAGGGTAGTTTAGGGTGGGTCTATTTTCTTCAAAATCTTCGTGTCGCATCCTTGAAAGACATTAAACTTAAATACCAACTGTGGTTTTTAACCGAATTTTCGTTTTTGAGTTATGCTGTCCATAGACTGACACACACACACACACACACACACACACACACACACACACACACACACACACACACGGGTCTCAAAACATATATTTCCGGTGAAACCTCGACATCGAATTTTTGGGTGGAATACAATACTTCCTTCTACTTGCCAGTAGAGAATGTCATGTGACTGTAACACATCAGGTTTTTACATTTGAAGCATCCCAAATAGGTGTGAAGGAAAAGCAGTGCAGCATGAAAGTGGGGATGTTATCGTATTAGGCTCCCTCCAAGCCGTGGTATGCAGATGTCGTTCTTGCTCGTTAAATAGAAACCTCCCTTTGTGGAGACCACCCCTCGTTGTGCACGTGCTCCATTGTGGCAGGTGTCCGCACTAAGCCCCCAATTACACACCCCCAAGTTGCACATTGACTAATTGTCCCTAGCCCCACGGATTGATTCAATCCCCTTCACGCCTCTCGACAAACAGACCCTTGACTGCGTGTCATCAAAACATCATCCGATACATTGATAAAATTCTTTTAAAGCAGTATTTTCATGTTACAATTGTCAGAACCCGAAATTGCGCTCACGTTAATAAAATGCATGGTATCTTTGTCTCCTTTTTCTCCCCTGTACTATACCCATCATGTCTCCAAAACTGATAAAATATCTTTTCTGAAGTAAGGATAAAACTTACGAGTAAGACTAATAACTAGACAAAGGAATTCTTAAGCATCTGACTTCCAGTTATTTACACTGAAACCACTAAGTTAATGCAAAAAGTGTAAACAGGGTCACGAGTGAGTGATGGGCAGGTAAACACTGTCTCCAATATCACTGCTTGAAGTCCAGTAACAGTTCAACTTCATTAGCATTCGTCTGGCTTTATTGCTTAGAAATTTCTATGCCTACTAATAAAGAGCTTGATTTAATAGTGTACTTATTGGCAATAAACATATAAATTGAGAAAAAGAGATAACTTCTGCCGTCTACTGTTTATCATGCAAGCTTATAACTCAAGTGGTCCAGTCTTTGATTCCCAGATGAAAAACTAAATCGAGTTTTATTTATAAATGCTCTTTAACTGCTATGGTTCTCTGTGCTACATTTTATATTGAGCTGAAGTTTGTTCAGAGGCCTCTTTAGGCCTAAGATTCTTTTAGGTGGCGTAAATCTACAAGACAGAACAATCGCTTTATTTTCCTTCCATGCTGAAGATTTTTAGGCTTGACAAAATCCATCACCCTCCGCCGGGTTTGAACCCGCGACCCCACGGAGGACTACCTCCCAGATGGGTAAATTTCATTTGGGGTTGAACACACACACACACACATACGTCTTCCTCTCCGTTTTGCCTCATTTCGTTTACTTTCATCTAATAGGGCAGTGAGGCTAGGCGCGATGATGGTAGTGTGCGCCATTTATAGTGGATGTGCTTTGAAGAAGGAGCTCTTTTTTCCTTAACGTGTAACCCTCAACCCGAATCTATCCGTTAGGGGGCTCATGAAAGGAAAGGATGACCAATCTGGAAACGTTAGGGACCTCACTGCGCTGTGATAATATTTAGCAACCCTTCGTATTCTTTCACGTCGTCCGTTCCTCTCGGAGGTGTAGCAGCCGCTATAAGCCTAGACTTGGCCGCAGTACTGAGATCAACCATCGTTTGTAACCCTATGTTTCTTAAGTTTCGAAATACGAATGAGATGTACACGAGTATGTGATTCAACATGTAGGCTAAAAGTAATAACATCCAACGATTAGGAAGAAATGTAGTACACTCCATCAATGCCGATGGGCAAGTGTTTCCTAAGTAAAAACCACTGCAATGAGCTTAAAAGTACCGGCATATTGATTATACTGAGGAGAAAAAGACATGAGTACCTAGAAACATGGAGAATACTACTCTGTCTGCCGCTTTCCGTTCACCTATTTTGATATTTCACTCGGAACATATACTGTTTAAGATGCGCATAAGTCCATGTGTGTTGTATGCCTTTCAACAGCACCGTTCAAAATTGTTAAGTCGCTAAAATATCGTTTCATATGGGACCTGTTCAACAGGAATCCGAAGATTTTCAAGAAATTTCCTCATTTGCTTGAAATTTAGTTTCGATTTTGATTAAATGTTCTAAGCTGGTACTCATAAAATGAATACTTTAGATTTTCTGTAAACTGTCGGAGAAGCTCTCTATTTTTTACCGAACAGCGAAAACTCAAAAGATAGAAAAAAATTATTGAAAAAATGCAAAGCACATTAAAGTTAGCAATTATGTCGAATAAAATTGTTTTTCCCGAAATATTCACCGTTTATATGCTTAAATATTTCCAGTAGTCTACACTGGTTGGCCACTATGGATATTTGGAAATAGGCTCTTCACTTTTCCTTCTTCTGTCTTTCTCTGTTTACCTTCCTCACATGGAGGACCTCCCCGCGCCAGGAATTACAAGTGGACGGCTGGGGTCAGACTACTTCGAGCAGCAGACCGGCTCTCGATCAGAGAGAGAGAAAGAGAGTAGCTACAATAGGGTGGGTGATGGGCACAAAGTCTGGCATGAGAGTAAGGAAGGAGATGATATTAAAAGAGGACCAAATGGTTGAAAGGAAAGGTGATATTAAAACAACTGGTGAAATGAATGACGGGGGAAACCGGACAACCCGGAGAAAACTCACTCAAACATCGCTTTGTCCACAGTAGTTCCTATATGCGGTCCTAAGGTATCAAACCACGGACCCTTGATGAGAGGCGAGCGGTTTAACCACTCGGCCTCGGCGCCGCTTATTCACTTTTCAATGCATTATAAACTCTTTTCTCACAATGATAATTAATTGTTCTTTCACACAAGGCTATGTACAGGAAAAGGTTGAAGGGTATAACCAGATTTAAAAATTCAATGTCATAGCCCGTATTTGAACCACAGATCTTCCAGTTTCCATTCGGTTGTGGTCAAGCCAATTGAGCTACCATAGCAACATGCCGGTATGACATTAAATTCCCCAAATCACTCGTAATTTTTCTGGTAAACCACAAGAAGGTGTCGAATCATATTAGCGATAAAATAACTCCAATGGCTACTTAAAACCTCATCTTTAAGTGTCGGGCTTTATAGGCAACCTTTATTAGGTCAAGCAGTATTATACTTCCTTTTAATTTATTTTACTATTGTAATTTGAGTTAGGAAAATACGTTAAAGCACATACTATCCTGGCAGATGTGACAATATAGAATTTATTGCATGTACTATCTTAGAGGGTAACTCATTAGTTTGTACCACTGGATATATACATACTATAAAACTGTATTTGACATGTAAATATTACATTCATAAATAAGGAATATTTAAATGGTTTCATTTCCCTTTAACTTCTTTGGCCATATCGGGGGCTTTAATCTGAGAAGTAATTCATTGTGTTAACTGCTCACTGAATTGTAGTTTCATAAGGGCACATCGTAGTTTCCGACGTTAAAAAAATTATTTCCATTAACATATAATATATAGGTCATTGTACATTATATAGTTGTCAAAATCGCATTTAAATAATATGCCACTACTCCACACCCTTTTCTGGGTTTTTAGTTTTTTCTATTTCCCATAATTTTCTACACGTAGGTACCACTTTATCCAAAACTACTGAATCCAGAAAGCTCAAATTTTCTGAGTTGCTAAAACATCATATGAAAATTAAAATCAGTGGAGCAATTTTCCCATATTTTACATACAATTTAGAAACTATAATATCATTACAAAAATTTGAGCTAATTAAAAAAAAAAAAAAATTATAGATATAAAAGCAGGAATTTTCACTAAAAATTTAGAACTTTGAAAAACTAATTCGCTCATTTTGTCAGAAATACTGTTTTCTGGCTTCACTTAAGCTTAAACTCATTGGAGCAGTGCACCTAAGTGAAGATCAGTAAACCAAACTTGCTTATTCTGTGTATTAATTCACATGGATGTTACATGACTTGTTTTGGACCTAAAACTTGATTTTCACATATACTACATAATGTGTAGTCCAAAAATTATGATTATAGCTGTAATGGTTGAGGTGATGTTCACATTACAATACTGACATATTTTTCATATGTAGATAAATGTGTACAACTACAATGTGCCCTTACTGTTGGTTTTTTCAGATGTTTACATTTCACATACTTACATTAACTCTCAGACTCTGTAGGGGATAAGGAATTCTTCTGGTTTAAAACTATTTCCGCTCCAGCCGAGAATCGAACCAGGAACTCTGCGTTGAGAACCCAGAACGCTGACTAGTCGACAGCACAGGCGGTCGCACCTTACTATTGGTTTATATTTGAAGAAATCTATAGCAGCTTCTCTGCTCATGATATTTCCAACCTTTCTTTCAACCGAAAATCAATCCCCTTCATAAACAAGCATTGACAGTGGAAAGAAAAGAAGGCAAAAGAAGCATGTTTTACCTAGATATGTCTTGATAATCTAAGATATTTAATACAGACACGAACTATTTGTACCAGTTCCTCTCTACCATGGGACACGGCCAAAAGTCTTAATGTTGCCCTACTAAGCAGGAAACTTGCTATTGATTCCTCTTTCTTGTCCTTGGCTTGACAATGATAAACTTCTGCCTTATTTAAAGGGCTCTTTCTTTGCACGAACACAATACGTTGGTAAAGTAGAATTTCCTGCACCAAACGACTGATTACGTCGTCAAAGAAAACTTTGAAACTCTTGTATAGCCAATTTTGATGGATCGTTCTATATCTTTAAATATATGAAATGAAAAAGTAGGGTACTAGGAACAGCCTATCTCAATGTTATTAATCTTGCTCACGTTAGGTCCATCCCATTTCGAAATCGGCCAACTTGGAAAACTGTTATTATACATACAAGCTGCAAGCAAGGTATTTAAAACTCTGACTTTATCTAACTGCTATCGTTTACTTCTTATATGCCTTCTATAAACCTTCTTGTCCAAGAATATCTAATCCATGCTGATCGAGATAAACGTTCATATTTTACATACTTCGTTGTAGGTACAAGAGAGATTTAGGAGGCCGAATCAATGGTCCAATATTTACAAAGCGGGTCGTTATGTACCGATTTAAAAACTCCATATTTTTACTGCATCACTAGAACGAAAGAATAGCAACCAAGCACTTCCAAAAATATAAATATTCGAAAATTAAAATCAAGAAGAATTAATGTTTCAGACATGGTTAGTACCACAACAACTTGTATTTCGCATAAATTGCCTGGTTTAACGAAATCTGCACTCTTTTGTACGGTAAGTTTTTATCTATATCATATGCTTTGGCAGTAATTCAACATTATACCGAATTTATTCGAATAAAGAGGATTTCACTGGTCAATCACAGAAAATTTCACGTGTGTGTGTGTGTGCGCGCGCGTGTGTGCTGTGTGCGTGAGTGCGTGTATGAGTGTGTGTGTATGAGTGTTTGTTTGTGTGTGTGTGTGTGTGTGTGTGTGTGTGTGTGTGTGTGTGTGTGTGTGTGTGTGTGTGTGTGTGTGTGTGTGTGTGTGTGTGTGACATCAGCTTCTCTAGATGCAACCTACCACTGAATTTAAAAGGTGGAATCAGGACTTACCAGTTGTAAGTTTCTTGGCATAAATAAATAATAATTACCACTGAATTGTTAACACTTCATTTAAAATTAGTTTAATGATTCAGTGTAACACATGGGTAATCTTATGTAATCAACTAAATGAAACGAATAAAAAATATATGAATGAATAAATGAAAAGACACTGTGACTTAACTGTATATCAACTCAAAAACACTACTGTTGTTGGCCTGAGTTTAGTAGTTTGCAGTGACGGCTCCGTCATGCCCTACCCCATTCTTAACATTTGGTGTGCCTCCATGCATGCCAGTTTGCAGTGTAGCCAAGTTCAAAACAGGTTTCAGATAACATTTCAGTCTTAATTTCTGGCCAAATTCGTAGACTTTCAAGTAAAATATATCAGGCAAACTTTGTTTGAAAATGATTCTCATCCATTGGCACGCTATGCCGTTCTGAAACTGTAGCAGAAGGATTTTTTTTCCCTTCTAGTCCATGTCTTGGCGAGTAAAATTATAATAGAATTATTTGTTATATTTATAATGTAGAATATTCTCTTTAAGTATTATCCATTAAATACCCTGTATATGGTATTTTAAACAAAATCGTTAGGTCCGTTTTTGAGAAAAACATTTCTGGTGTGTTGCATTCACATGATTTCCTCTATCCATTCTTCAGTAAATTATACTTACAAAAGCAATTTCTTCTATTTCATTTTAATTGAGATAAATATTTATAGAAATGGTTTTATTATATATTCCCTTGTAAATACTCCAGGAATACGGGATAGTAGAATAAAGGATAGTCTTGGGTGGGGAGATTTTCTTTAAAACTTTAGTGTCACATTCTTGGAACATGTTGAACTAAAATACCAAGCTTGGTATTTAACCGATATTTTTGGTTTTGAATTGTGCTGGTCACACAGATACGGATAGACAGAGACAGACGTTAACACTTCTTACAATTTGTTTTAATTCAGAGTCCCAAAACATGTATTTCCGGTGAAATCTTGATACGAAATTCTTCGGAGACCACAGTAAAGAAGATACATTTTCTTTTTATTCAGGGACAGCCAAAACACATTTCCTTTGAAGTCTCGATATTAGAATTTTGGCTGAAATACAATATTTTCCCTAGTTACTATATGTAGCAAGAAAAGTGAAAAGCGTCTATATGGCTGACACAAAATTTAATGGTGGCTGGCAAAAAGAGCTGGTCAACACAAAATCCAATCGGAGGCTTGCGAGGCCCTGCTAAGTTGTATAGTTATACACGCTGTGAAATCACTCTGTAAAGCCTGTGATATAAATATCATTTGTGCCCACAAAATTTATTTGCTCAACAAGAAAGTGAATAATGGTCAGGTATCAGCCGCCATTAAAGTTTATCTACCCTAGACCTCTCCATCAACCTTGAAAGTTCGTAGGTTGAACATCTGAAAGAAAGTGAACAAGAATTACGAAATAGGGAGCATTTTAAAGTTCTACAGCATTTGAGAATTTTCTATGAAAGCTAAAAAAAGAAAAAAGAAAAATAAGATATTTTTTCCTCGAGTTACTATCGAAAATTTAGTATCGGGTACCTACGCTTAAAGAATCACCACAGTCTGATAAGAATACTAATATAATAATCACCCCTTCTTGGGTTCCTGCATATCTAACAGTTACATTTTAGTTTACAGGCACGTGTCATCAACCAATCTTAATATTCTGTGGGAACCGTCCCCCACACTTTCTCGCGTCGCCAGTTGTACAGTCCCAAACCACAAATTATTTGCACGCTATACATTCACATCCTTCATCTTTAAAACCAACATTGATTGTAATACAAAAATAATGGCTGACTGCACGTGGCTTCCATGTATGATGTGCGACTGTTTTGCAAGACCACTTTGCTAACTAAACACGGATTGCCTTTGGTTAAATGAATCTATGAGAGAGAACAATATTATTAAAACTTGCGGGGAATACGAGAACTTCTTCAGTTCTTTTAAAAGCAGGTTAATGAATTAATAACTAAATAAATAAATAAATTATATATCGGGTGAAAGGGAAGTGATTACATTAATTTAAACTAATGGTAGATCTCGGTATTTGGAACACATTTTGTATCTTACGTTTTTGTCACTGACCATTTTCTACAGCGATATTTTACTTTTGTCGAAAACAAGCTGGCAACATTGTAGATTGTGTGTCTGTGTGTGTGTTTGTGTATGTGTGTGTCACTTTATCCATCTCAGTACATAAATACCGTAACGATGCGTCTTGAGAACATAAACACATACCCTTCTTTGTCCTGCCATGTTTACTGTGCGAGTGTAGGCCAATCACAAGCGTTAACTCCCAAAGCATTGCGCGAAAGCTCCCGACCTGTTTACATCCACAAATCAGGTCAATTCCCTGACCAATCTCAACGCAACGTTGTCGACTTACTTCACGTCTGAAAGAGCTGCTCGTAGTATTCCGTCACGTCTTTTAAGTGATTAATTATTTCGAAACCCTGTGTGATGTCCCATAATTACTACCGAAGCTTTGTCAGAAATAAGTTACTCCATATATCTTACAAGTAAAAAAAAAAAAAAAAAATATATATATATATATATATATATATATATATATATATATATATAAAATTAAAAACAAAAACCCTTATCTTCGTACATTCTTGTGGAATTACGCATCCACTGTAGATCATTTATATTTTTTCGAAATCGGCTGATCAAAGAACAAATTCTATTCGACTTTATTTGTAATGCTTCTGTGAAGCACATATTAAGAAGGAATGCAATGACTTCCCTTCCATCCTGTGAACCCGGAGAAATCCCGCCCCAGCGCCGCTTCGTCCACCACAAATCCCACATGCGGTTGCCTGGGATCATACCCAGGCCGCTTTGGTGATCGGATCGACATTATAGCGTACCAAGAAGAAAGCAAAAAGAGATTTATAACTGATCCATCCATAAGGTTTAAGTACTATCTTAGTCAACCTATGAAAGTCCATCTAGAAAACAACCTACGCAACTACCATACCCTTTCATAAAAATAAATACCATTTAGATTACGCCAAAATTATTGATAGGTGGCCCTTTCTCGAACTTCTGGAAAGAATTTAATCTCCCCACTACTAGCATGAAGGAAATTGTTAATGCCTCTATACGTAAATATTCTTAGATATGGACCTTAAAAGTGCAAACAAGATACTTTTGTTATTTATTTATGCCAACAAACTTACTGTTGGTGTTTTTAAACACACAAGCCGTGTGTGGGCAAAGTTTGAGAGGTAGAACTGGAACTTAAAAATTCAATGCCACAACTGGGATTTGAACCACAGACCTTCCGCTTACCAGGCGGCTGCTCTAACCATTGAGCCTGGTAAGCGGAAGGTCTGTGGTTCAAATCCCAGTTGTGGCATTGAATTTTTAAGTTCCAGTTCCACCTCTCAAAGATACTTTTGTTTTATGATCTGTATTTCAAAATTTGAATTCCATAAAACTATAGTATTATTAATACTATTACCGTATTCTGCCTGCAAATTGTTAAACCGAAGCAACTCTAACTTTTGTCTATTGTTATTTATGTTGTTTGTCAAATTTGACAACCCACCAATTGTTTCAATAAACTAGTATCTGAAGAATACCGTACGATGCTTTGATCAACATATATGAAGTTATCCAAGGAATTCTGTGAAGAATGTAGTGCGTCACACTAAAAAGGGCCAATCTGTTAGAGGAATTCACCCTTGTGAACAATAATTAATCAGCAGGTCGAATTCTCAGTAAAATACAGAACGACATCTTTATGAACAAAAGCCTGCAAGACGAACTATTTCTAGAATACAATGTGGCACAGGGTTCAGTGGCGAACACAGTATTATATCTTCACCATATGTCAGCAATCAAAAGAGTTTTCTGGAGAACACAGCGCGACATTGTATCAGCATAAGTGAGCCAGATAGTCTCTGAACAATGCCTTCATGAATAGAAATTAGCCAGATGAATTCTCTAAAGAATGTACGATGACATGCTTCTCAGAATTTAGCACACGAACTATCTCGGAAATACCAAGTGGTTTTCACCAATACCGTCTATGGATGCAGCGTTCCAGATTTGAAGCTAATTAAATATTAGCCATTAGTGTTAACGTAAAGCTGCGAAATTTGACACGAATTGCGCAGTTTTGAGATAAAATTATGTCAAGGGAAGTAGGCTGTGTAATTTGCGGAAAATCTCCACCCAGCAGACTTCCGACATGTGCATTCTCAGTAATGAAGCGCAAGGCTTGATGTATGATGACACGGTGGTCGCGTGTCGGTAATCAAGCATTGTGCAATGCTGCGACATGCCCATCGCAACAGGTTCATCGATCAGAACCGTAAACCGTCATGCTTACATAATGTAATATGTTATTGTATAGTAGAACACAATACAATTCTGCTAGCACTCAAAGTTATACCTACATATAGTTGGTTGATTACAGTGTCGTAATATTATATCCAGTACCAAAATATGTGCTATGTGGTTTAAACCAGATTTTGATTATAAAACATTTAAACACTAAAATAACATAACTTAAAAAATTAATTTTTATACGTGTTTATAGTCTTTTAACCCAAGGGTAGAGTCACGACTTATATATAGTAATTCATATAAAAATAGTTTGTTAAAAGAACATTCATTTGCCCACCTACCTTAACCTATATACATAAAAGTTTAAGGAATATGTATGGATATAACCAATCATATTCTAATCCATTAATGGTCCTCGAATATGCTCAAATATGAAATTCACAAATAATAATAATAATAATAATAATAATAATAATAATAATAATAATAATAATAATAATAATAATAATAATAATAATAATAATAATAATAATAATAATAATAATAATAATAATAATAATAATAATAATAATAATAATAATAATAATAATAATAATAATAATAATAATAATAATAATAATAATAATAATAATAATAATAATAATAATAATAATAATAATAATAATAATAATAATAATAATAATAATAATAATAATAATAATAATAATAATAGTCTATTACCTTACGTCAGTGCTGCTAGTGGAGGGAAACGAGGTTTAACCCATCCCCCTGTTTTGTTCTCCGGTTTGCCTACCGTCCAAGGAGCTTCTATTCTCTTAGTACTATGTCACCGTAAAGTCTGACCACCCACAACCTGGCTAGAAAGAGAAGTAGGAGAATGACACTGCGGGTCACAAGTTTGTATTCCTGCCTTATATTATACCGTCACGTAATCGTGCCCGCCTCGGTAGCGAGATGGTTAGCGTGTCTGCCTCACGTTCAGGAGGTCGCGAGTTCGAAACTCTGTAAGTTATCCGAGTAAGTTTTTTTCCGAGGTTTTCCCTACCCTGAGAAGACGAATGTCGGGTAACTTAAAGCTCCATGGACCTCGGGCTCATTTGAGCATCATTTCACCCATTTCATTTAATTCATTCGTCCGATATGACACAATGTTGGAGGGAAAAAAAAAAAAAAAAAAAAAAAAAAAAAAGAAGTCACGTAATCGTAACTCGATGACTAGACAAATTCCAGAAACACCAAGTGTAGTACCCAAAATAATACGTAAAGGATAAGTTCCGCTTTTACATAAACTGCTTTATGCCAAAGAAAGGTCTTAGCTCCCGTTGTAACAGCGAAGTCGTGATTGCACACTTAGATAAGCTGCATAATGCAAACAATCCTTTTTAAGAGCAATTTAAAATATAATAATAATATAAAAAAAAAGGAAAACATTAGCCAATCTAGGTAAAATTAAACAAAGGCCTTCCCTCCATCATAAAATCAAATCCAGCCCAAATTCAATTCAAACTTCTTTTAGCACTTTTATTGATGACTCGTATTTTTGCTGGAAAACTTTTTTTTGCTGTACCAAGATGGATTTTCTGAACCGTTGTTTATATTAAAATAATAAAATGAGTTTTATTCTTGATTTAAACTGTTCGTTTTGACATTGGTGCATATGTAAATGTATGTGTATTAAGTTCTTAGAAGAACTTTTAACGGAAATGGTACAACAGTAAATAATCGTATTGATATTAAGTTATTGGCCACTGTTATTGGATTTGGTAAAAGCTGTACCAGCATCCCCAGTTCTACACAAAAACAAATGAACCTTATTGGCTTTAAAATAATTAATATTTTGAAAACGTAAATAAGAATTAAGGTCATTTTAAGGTGAAATATTTATAATATATTGAGATACTTTTTTATGGTATGATTGTAATGAAATTAGAAGTATAAACTAAGATTAGATACCCCATTGTTTTTGTCGTAAAATTATAAGCTAGAGTACTAGTAGTTATGACCTTGAAACTTACTGCAAAATGGAAACTATTTCTGCTGTAAAGCAACATCCAGTACTCTCAAGTAATGTTTACTTTGTCTACTAGGTATAGTGAGTAGGGGAAGTAGTGAGTTCGTCCCAAAATTTCGATATCAAGATTTCACCAGAAATATATGTTTTGAGGCCCAAGAGTTTTTTTTTTTAAAAAAAAAAAAAGCATTTTAGAAAAAGGTCCGTCTGTGTGTGTTCAGCTTAACTCAAAAACAAAAAGTCGGTTATAAATCATAGTTGGTATTTATTTAAGTTTAATATATTTCAAGGATGCGACACGAAGTTTTGAAGAAAATTCCTCCACATGGAAATGTTTTTCGAAAATTTTGGTTTTCTCAAAAATGGCTCTACGATTTTGATTTAAATGTCATATGTTTAAGATATTTTATGGTAAATGAACAGTATATTTTGACTTTTCTGGCAGTATCCTATGTAGTCCTGTTTATTCTTGATGACTTTTGCATAACAGGTAAACCGTAAGAGATAAACAAAATCTTACTACATAAAAATTTAGATCTCGTTAAAGCACACAGTTTATGCCAAACACATTTTCTTCTGTAGAGTGAACCATTTCGGAGGCATTCCTTGTTACATGTGCGAGTTTTCCAAAACTTATAATTTTTTTCAAATGGGAAGTCATTATTACATGTTTTAATCTCTTGGTCATGCAAAGATAACGGAATTTAGAAAGTAATCACACAGCGACCAGCTCTTAAAAGACTTGACTATTACTTAAGTCCCATATTCCCTTGCACCTACAAGAAAATTAGCAATGAGATAAGTTCTACAAATGTTTATCTCGATTAACGTGAAGTAGAGGAATAAGCATTTGCAAGAATAGTTGGTACAAGAGTAGAGGAAGTTATGTGAGTGGAGCGCATTAGCTCTTTTTAAAATATTGTTGGCATGGTGACATCTTTTAATATGTCAGAATTTTCACGAAAAGAGAATATGAAGTATTTAAGAATACTGCAGCATCATTGGAGGGGACTTGAGCAGCAGTTTAAAACCAAATTGAACCAGTTCTTATTCCCAAAGCCGAAGACACATCAAGAATAAAAAATTGTGCGGTAGAAAACACCTGCTCTTTTCGACCAAAACATCTGACGTGTTGCACTCACATTGTTTCGCTAATCTTGTAATAACTATTCTTACAAACTCTTATTCCGCTATCTTCTTCGTGTTAGTCGACAAACATTTGTAGAAATTACCTTATTGCTGATTTTCTTATAGTTGCAAGAAATATGGGACTACGGTAGGCTTTGAGTGGTAATCAAATCTTTTAAAGCTTTGAAATTCCGTTCACTTTACACGGCTAAGAGATAAAAAATGAATAACGACCTTCACTTTGAGAAGAGTTAAGTAGTGCAAAACTCACACAAATAAAAAGGAATATCTCCGAAATGGTTCACTCCACAAAAAATAATTTGTGTGTTTTAACGAGATCTACATTTTAGCATAGTAAGATTTGGTCTATCTCTTAGGGTTTACCAGTATGCAAAAGTCATCAAAAGTAAACAGAACTACATAGATTATAGCCAGGAAATTCAAGATATACATTTCGTTTGCCATAAAAATATCTTAAACTGCGACATTTTTGGGGGAAAAAATCCATGTGAAAGGTAGTTTAGGATGGAGGAATTTTTCACAATATCTCCGTGTCGCATTCTTCAAAGATATTAAACTTAAATGTCAATCTTGGTTTTTAACTGAATTTTCATTTTTGAGTAACGCTATACACACACACACACACACACATACAGACACACACACCATGCGCGCACCTTTTTCTAAAACTGCTTTTTTTTAATTCATGGGGTCTCAAAACATATTTCCGGTGAAATCTCGAAATCGAAATTATGGGTCGAATACAATACTAGTTACTAGTATTGTAGTTACTAGTTACTTAGTAGCGAAAGTAAAAAGAAAACTTCCCATCCCATTTATTCATCTTGCAAAACCAAATATGAAAGCTCAGAGCATAAAGTCTCTTTGTTGAGAGAGGGGCAGGAGAGAGAGAGAGAGAGAGAGAGAGAGAGAGAGAGAGGGGGGGGGGAAGAAAGAAAATAAGCAAACAGGAAGCTAACGAGTGCGATTATTTATTTGTGTTGAAATGGCCAAAGTTTAATCGTAAATAGTTGCATGAGGAAGCAGAGCGTGAGTTATGGATTGTAAATAACAGTGCCACCGATCGCTGACTGGAGCCTCAGGACAGACTGCGGTAATACGAAGTGCGTGCAGTAGGCAAGAGGACAGATATACGGCGCGCATTGATGAAGCTCTACCTTCCACTATATTCTGTGTGGAATAAGTTGGCAGCCAGCATGTAGAAAGAGAAGGCAGTACCCACCCTCTCACTCGCACACAGTGTTGTGACGATCCTCTCCTGCTGACTAGGCAATACTGAGTGGGAGGTGTCACAGTGAAAGAGATTTGACAACAAGAACGAACTTGACCGGAAAAGCTACTCCCTTAAATAGGGTTCTTCACTGTACTCAAGGGAGCGGACTCAGGTCATCTCCAAACAATATCGCTACCTTTTTCTGCCAACTTATTCCGCAGAGACTCTAGCTGGAACGATTATGATTAACCGACATCACAATCCATATCATAAGACGCTTCAGATTTCATTATCATACATTCAAGTTCAAGCGACACGCCAAGTGCACGCGATAGTTACAATGCAAAACTTATATTTAAAACTATAGCCTTAAAATCTGGATAGTGACGATACTTTTACGTATAATTTATGGTTACCATTAAATATTCCGATATATAAGTATGGTGTTTGTAATAAATATAAAGTAAACCCCGGCGCAACAGTCCATGAAGGGAGAGGCTTGCTGCCCAGCCGCTGCGTTCCCCATCTCTGCCCACTACAAGCGTCATTGGTGGGGTGCAGTACTGGAGCGTGGTACGTGGTCAGCGTCCCGAGCCCTCCCAGCCAGTTATACGGCTTTCTCGACCTGGAGCCGCCACTTTTCCATCAAGTAGTTCCTCAATTGGCCCCTCCTGGACCTAACAAGGTCAAGAGAACCCCGTGTCAGACCTCCCAGCGGGCCAAAATCCCCATGCTGCTACCGGGGATCGAACCCGTGTCCTCCGCGCCAGAAGCAAGCGCGCTACTAACTGCACTACGGCGGTGGTCAAAAATCAAATGGAATTGGTGAAATCAGTTGCAAGTAATTTAAGTCGTGTGGAAGGTGAAGTGGGTAAACTCGTTGCAAAAACGTAAAATGTGTTGAAAGGACACGGGATGATACAATTGTAATATTGCTGATGTACTTTCAGAAAAGAAGTATTTCCTCAAAGAAGAAGACCTGGGGACCCGCAATATTTGCTTTAAACATGCCCCAATATCTTCTGTTGAAAGAAGTTTCTGTATGTGTCAGTCGTACTAGTTGACAATCATTCAAATTTGAAAATTTACAAGACGTGTTTGTAATGTATTATAATTCAGTGATAAATTATAAGTGAAATGCTCAAGGAGATCAACAGATGAAGATAATTTTAGGTCCTTTTTAATATCCTTTTTAACCCTTAACATTAACGCCTAGCGCAACAGCCCTTCGTGGGCCAAGGTTTACCCATCCCCCGGCCGCTGCGTCCCCCACCTCTGCCCATTACATGCGTCACTGGTGGGTGGGACGTGGTCAGCGCCCCGAACCCTCCTGGTTGGTTATGCGGCCTTCGCGACCTGGGGCACTACTTCTTTACCAAGTAGCTCCTGAAATGGACCTCAGGGACTTAACAAGGCTGAGTGCACCCCGCGCCAAATCTCCCAGAGGAGGAAAATCCATACGTCGGTACCGGGGATCGAACCCGTGTCCTCCGCGCCAGAGGTAAGCACGCTATCACTGCGATACGGAGGTGGTTTTTAATATCGTTTAGATCATCAAAGTCCACGTCGTAGTTATTACATTTCTATTTCCCACTGCTGCTGGAAGCATGTGGGCTTCCTTCGATCCTGGTTATCAGCCACTTCATTCGACGGTGCTACTACCTTAGACCGACAAACTTTTAAACCAGAGAAATGGCTGGTGTCTTTGCGAGAGTACGGCAGAATAGGGCGCGCCGATGCACTCTTTGTGTTAATCGCAATGGGCATGCGTTCCAACATTTACTTTGAATAGTAAAACTGTGATTAATTGCAAACAATGAAAAGTTTGTGCTTTGTTTATGTGTTCTGTGTTTGTTTCTTGGATTAAGATTGTGTGCCTTACTAAGATAAATACAATACTAATTTGCATTGTTGATTTTGCCACAAATACTTAAACTGGCTGGGAGGTCTATGACTAACTCGTCTAGCGCTTGAACGAAGCACCACAGCAAAAAAACTTTCCTTCACAAAGAGTGTTTAAAATAATGTTATCTATCAGCTCCCAAAGTTTGTCGGTCTAATTTTGGGCTACCTGTATGTATATCTTTCATGCATAAAAATGATCTCCATGCTACGCATGCTTTGGAAGCTTTACTACTTTGGAGGTGTATTTAAATTGAAAAATTCAAACCTGCTTTCTCTCCCGCGCTATTTTGGAGAGCATATTTTTCTCGTACACTCTGTATTTTGGCATGGTTTCCCTTGCAGTGCACACGTGAGGACTAGGTCACCACAACACCTCTGCTCTTGACTATATAAAGGAATGACCCACTTAATCGCGAATCACTGTGCTAAGTTCCAAGCTCTTCAAGAAACAGCTCTTCACTCTAAGTGTTATGAGATGGGAGGTGCTCAGGTTAGGAAGCCAGTAAATTCTCACTTCAGAAAGATTGGATGATATTGATTATTGGAAATCTTTCCTCAAAGATTGCTTTCTTATAGTTCCGTGCTAAAACTGTTAACAATAATCGAGCTCTTGGATTTCTCGATGATGGGTACAATGAAGATAGGCAGTTTTTAAGAATGTATTCAAGTACGAATATGTACCAGGTGATTGGCAAAGGCCGTGTCTTGCTAGTTACTTCGAGTAACGTGGATGCATAAGCAGGACTATAAAGCAGTCTATATACTGACATAAGCGCAGCTTCCTTAGAAACTGATCGGTACTTGAAGAGACAAACATTTAACTGTTATCTCGGTCTGGCTGGTTGAGTTGGTTAGATACTGGTCTACTGATCCCAAAGTCGCGGGTTCAAACCCGGCACAGACCGATGGGTTTTAAGTGTGCTTAAGAGGCGACAGTCCCATGTCAGTAGATTTACTGGCATGTAAACCAACTCTCGCGGGACGAAATTCAGGCACATCGGCCGCACTGATATGACCCTGGCAATTGAGAGCGTCGTTAGCGAACAAAATATTCTGACGCCGGCGCACGGCATAGGTGGCAACAGCAACACAACAAAGGACGGTCGGAAAAAAATTTTAACAACGCTGTCAATTGCCACGATCGCATCAGCGTCGCCTGTGTATCGGAATTTTGTCCCGCAGGAGTTCTTTTACATGCCAGTAAATGTAGTGACATGGAGCTGTCATCTTTAAGCACACTTAAAAACCATCGGTCTGGGTCGGATTTGAATCCGCGACCTTGGAAATAGTAGGCCAGTCTAACCAACTGAACCACCCAGACCGACAAGGACGGTCGGGGCCGAGCTGCCCCACCCCACTGGGGTGCTGCAAAGGTGCTGAAGGTCAAGTTTCCCCACATCACTCACGCGAGCAAACACATGACTAATAATCGAGCGGCTACCCAGAGGGTTTTCGAGAGTATTCGAGAAGTGTCTGGCGGTCAGTGTGTTTGTAGAACTTCGAGAAAGGTCCTATTAGGTCATCCTCGCTACATAAGGAGACGAGGCAACGAGTTAGAGGAGTTACGGTTATAGACATGAGTCGGTCAGTGCGAGTGCAAAACAGCTGTGTGTGTGTGTGTGTGTGTGTGTGTGTATGTGTTACTGTCGTGAAAGATATGTCGCGTCGAAGTGAAGAAGCTTTAATGAGTGTTGAGTGATTGTATGCTCAGAATTAGTGTATGAGAGACAGAGAAAGTGAAGCAAGACAGTGAAAGGACTGAGTCAAGGTTACGAGAAGAAAACCGTTGTGAGTTGTAATATCACAAAAGACTGTTGACTGTGTTAACGTCAGTAAAAGAGAACTTGAAGAATTTTGGAGGCAATACAAAGTGACACAAAAAGTAACTGCACTGTATTTTGTCGTTTTTTGCGCAAAATTTAAACTATTTAACTATTATTTTTTTGTTTGTCCCTGCATTTATGTTGCTTTAAATTTACATAAAAATTGCATTATAATTTATAGATGCTTTTAGTACTCATTTACCTCCCTACTTAATGAAACTATTACGGAAAATATTACCATAACTGTCTATTTTGGAAATATAACACCAGTCTGCATTTTACAACTTTTAGTCAGATGATTTCTTAAAAATAGGTGTTCCTGAAACAATTTTAAGCGGATTCTAGAAATGAGCTTCATTTGATCTATCATATCTTATTTGGCACAAAATAAGACTATGTTTTCACTATTATAAGTACTGTAATGACAAAAGATTATATTTCACTTATACCATTTCACATGAAGTAACTTTATTTTTATTACAACCGTATTTCAAAACTACTGTAGAAAACTTCCCTAATTTATTTCGTGACGATCCTATAGCAAAGCAAAAACCCATTAGTTATTAAACTTTTTCTTCTTTAACTTCATTGCAGAGACCCTACTAAACATCCAACAGTAGTTGGCCATCACAGTTTCATTCCAATTTCCCTAGCACCCCCTATGCATCTCTTTAATATCTTAGCGAAAATTTTCTTCTTGCTCTTCACTATATCATATAGGAATGTAGATGATGGATTTTGATTGTTACAACCCAACTTCTTGAATTTTTCCAATATTGTTTTCCAATAACCTTGTAATTAGAAAGTTTGTTTTTTTCCTAGAAGCTTTTAGTGACAAATCGGAAAGTGGTCAATGCGCCCTTTTCTCTTTCATTTATGTTTTTCAAAATCTTAATCCTACATCAACAAAAATTGCAGCTTTCAATCTGTCTTGTTTGATGAAGGGAGCTTTCATGGAAAGGTACTTGAAGGAGGACCCTTCCTGTAGTAGAGCCCCTAGGAACTACTTAATCAAGCCGAAGTTGATATGTAGTGGTGGAGGCAAGACGCTTTATGGAGCTATAAGTGGCTCATATAATGTTTTCAGTTTCAGGCACAACAGGTCTCTATGTCCGAACTCCCACACTCCTATGTCTGGTTTGCCCGATTGTCCCATTCTCAAGGCATTTTTTGAACCCAGTTTGTTGATTTAATAGTATTCCTATAACTTTGAAGTACCCGCAAATAAGTCATTTGTGTTCCTCATACTGGATAGTTGTTAAAAGTAACTTCATGTTCTCGAACGTCTGTTTCATTTGAACTGAATGGCCCACAGGAATGGACCCATACACGGTCCCATTACGCAGTAACGCGCCTTTGAGGCCTCTCTTTGATGAATCTACAAAAAAATCTCTAGTAAGGAAGATCATGTTCAGTGCTCTAGGAGTACATTATGTCACTTATGCTGTTGCTGTAAAGTAAGGAATTGTTTCGTGAGAATAAAGAAAGTGGTTCTTTTTCTGTGTGCCTATACCACGAGTAATACCTTTCTGGTTCCATAAGCTTCTTACTGTTATGCCGGGACCCAAGAAGTTCTGCAGATTCTCTAGACAAATTTGAATACCCCAAAGAGGTCTTTGGGCTATTCCTCCGTGCCAGACATGCCGAATACTCCTGATATTCCCCACGAGGGCAGCGGTTACCTTGGCCGCCTGCATCCTCAGCACGGCCATCAGTCGCCGAGTATCAGACGTTGACATCTCAGCATCGCACAAGCCGTCGACGAAGGAGTAGGCAGTTTCGTGGGATGCGTATCCGGCCGTGAGGTTCACTGAGAGCTTTGTTCACCAGTTTTTCAATATCCAGGGCGAACTCTTAGAATGTCTCCCCTGGCTCTAGCAGCCTTGACTTCAGCTGGGTGCGACAAGCTGTAGCCAGACCTGAACCGGTTTTCGAGAGCGTCTCAGGTGTCTCGGTATGCCGCTGACTTCGAAATCGCGTTCAAAACTTCTGGCGTCCGTTCATGGAGGTTAGCTATCAGCTGTGCAGTTTCCTCTTCTGTTGACCATCGGTTGTGGACGACGAAGGCGGAGAATTGCTGGAGGAAAACTCCAGAGGTCGAAGTGTCGTCGTACTTGGGTGTGCTGACGCGCGTGGATGAGGTGTCGCGTTCCTGGCATCTCGTTCTTTAAGTTCTTAGTTTTCGCCGAGCATTTGTTCCACCCTGGCATTCACTTCCTTGGTGCTGCCGTCGAATGTGTCTTTCAGAGCATTAACGCGTTGGCCAAGATCCTTCATCTTTCCTCCAAGTTCTTCCATTTCTTCCTTCACTCGGTCAGTTCTTCGTCAATTTTCACCTCCATCTTCTCATTCTGTAGTTAATGTCGGTCTTTATGCACTTCATTTTGGTCATTTCCTTCCCGGCTTTGGCTCCATCGTGATTCTTACGTCACACTCCTGACACCAGTGCAAAAAAATTACTATTACAAAAATGCTATTACAAAACACTGATAAAACTGACAGCTTTCTGTTTGACTGTCCTAACCTTGACACAAACTGTTCTATCGTAGTTCTATCGTAGTACCATTTACACAAAACTAACAAAACTGTTCAACTCTATATAACACACGACAGTTTATCACGCACTAATAATTGCGTCTTAACGTGTGCCGGTTCGCTTGTCCTCGAGAATTAGCGGGAACTTTTCCGAAGTCTTGAGAGACTGTTTTACACGGCATTTTTCTAAACCGCCTATATCGCGTGTTGCATAGCGGCTTTGTCCGTATGAGGTAGTTCACTTTTATTCTTTCCGGCGGCCTCCCGACATATAAATCATATAGCTCAGCAGCCCTTGCAGCGCTCTGGCTTTTTTCATTAAGTGGAATATCTTGTATTTTGCTCGTGTTCATTTCATACAACTAATATGTTAGTCTTTATAAATTAGCAACCATTCAAATTGAACTTTTCATTGCTCCTCCCCTCTCGATTAGAATTGGCTGTGCTCGTAGTTTAATGTCCATGCGCTACAATTTACTTAAAGCCAATGAAAGATGAGAGATTTTTTTAAACAAAACAGTAATGATATTCTATCAAGGAAACCACTATGGGAAAATAAATGCATCAGCAAGTTTCCATGCATTCAATGACACATTTTGCTAACCAAGCGAGGTGGCGCCGCGGTAACGCGTGGCTCGCATTCGGGACGTCGTTGGTTCGATCCCCGCGGTCAACTGCTTTTGCGTTTTTTCCTTTCGATAGGCGAATGATGGCTTGGCTTCTAATCCATGGTCTCCTTTCCTTCCCCTCTTCATTTCATTTTCGTTATCATCTGTTAGGTCTGGTTGTCAGTGCGATGTTTCGGGCGGATGCGGGCAATGGTGGTGGTGGTGGTGGTCGTGATGGTGGTGAGGAGGATGAGTTTCTTTGGTGCGCCAGGTGACTATCTCTCCAGGTGTTAGGGACTTCGCAGCACGTTTCTGTGGCTCTACTCTAGTCTCTGCTGATCTGTGGTTTCCCTTCACCTCGTCTCTTACCCGGGGGTGGTAGCACACAATGGATCCATCAGAATAATCACGGAAGAAGAAAGATGTTGAAGATTCACACCACAAGATAAGTGATCCTCTACACACGCCTTCAACATATACCTCGTTCTCCAAAGTTCCTTTGATGAAGATACTTGCTACCTCAACAAAGTTCTCATATAATTTTTTGCCGAGGAGGAGAGAAGAACTTTTTCCTTTAAAGTTTCTCAAGAACGTCAAATTTAACTCTTGTGATTGGCACACGATTCCTGGATAGCTTCCTGCAGTTAATTGGACTGTCTTTCCATTCGAGCAGATTATTACCTAACACTTTTACTTTCGACGTAGAATTACGATGTCTATCAAAAAAGTAACAGGAGTAATAAATAGAACACGTCATCTCTTATGTAGTGCAGAAAAACGCTTTCGTTCAACTTTATTTTTGCGCTAACTTCTTTCGTTCACTTTTCTTTCACCATAGCCACTGAACTTCTAAAAATATTTTTAATAGAGGCATTTCCTTTTCCTATCTCCGTGAGACCATTCATTGGAGAACCAGATTACAACTGTTACTTCTATGTTTTCATTCAGAGCTGATGCAGCTAATGATCACAGTTACTACAATAACCTATTGTCAGTTATGTAATAACTAGGAATAGTAACAAGTTACAGATCACTCCCATTCCTCATACAGTTCGTTGGTGTTTGGAGACAGCACTCATTAATCGTGATTACGTATCCGTCAGACTCTTGAACGGTGTTGTTTATACTCATTGTATTCACATATGGCTTGAATGTAGATTACTTAAAGACAAATGCTTGCTCGGTAATAACATAAATTATTGAATAGAAAAATCTGATATGTTGAATACACATGACTTTCCATAATCACTTTTCTACAAAATATTCTTGCCAAATTCATTATGGTTTCAACTATGTCAGAATTATAATTGTCGAGCTTTTGGCCATATTAAACTCCATGGTCATCACTGATTTATAAATTTGACACGGCTGGTGACCCGTGAAGCCATGATCAATAATGTCCGTCGCGAAAGGTTCAAGTCTTATTCTTGCCATTAATATTAAATGCTATTTAATATAGACCGCCTCCGTAGCACAGTAATAGCGCCCCAGCCTCTGTCGTGGAGGACCCGGGTTCGATCCCCAATACCGGCATGGGGATTTTTTCTCTATTTTCCCCAGTTATATACAATTAAACTTGAAGATATGCACTTTATTTCTAACAATACCTCAAGTACATGCATGTTACTTGCTTCTCTGGCATGGGATGCACTCAGCCTCGTTAGACCCCGGAGGGGCCAATTGAGGAGCTACTTGAGGGCTCGGGGGCTGACTACGTTCCATCCTTCAGTTCTGCACCCCACTCATGACGCTTTAGTGGGCAGAGGTGGGGGACACAGCGGTCGAGCGGTAAGCCTTGGCCCTCGAAGGGCTGTTGCGCTAGGGATTATTATTAAATAAGTAAATTATTATTTCGCGGAATACTCTAAAGAAATACTACTGGAGGTTTTCATATTTGGGATAAATTTTGTGCTTGCAAAATTATCGTACTATGAAACCCTCTCGTGGTATTACTACAGAAAATAATGCATACTCTTGCTGCTACTACTATTGATATAACTTGAGACGTATACAAACTTTAAATGGCTAAAGTAGGCAAAATCGTGACAACATAGCTCTGTCACTGCCAGTAAAGTAACTTCCGCGTGCTGTGCAGGCAGAGATTTGTGTACATTTAAACGAAAAAAAGGAGAATCGGAAAGTTATGCTCTCTTTGAACATGAAATACAAGCAGCAGCGCTAGAACAAAGGAAAAGTTTTATGTAGTGAAAATGTTACTGCTGACGGGCAAAGGCAGAGGAGCCAAACGGCCAAACGTCACGCAGGGGACACATTCCCCCTCTTGTATGGCGGAACCCGCAACTTTCTTCTCATTATACTCGGGCTACAGTTTCCTCTACAGTTTTTAATGTAATTTGCTTCTAATTTACAGAAGGAAACGCGATGTCTCATCACGACTTTACTTTCATGCTTGAAACCAAACCTCGTATAATTTACTTTAATATTAGGTATTCACTTCATTGCGTGGATCTGCTATTCAATAGTGCTTGCCATTTTGCACAAATAAATGTTGTTAGCTAATGCTGGATTTCTGACAATGAAGTCATTAATCCTCTTGCTCTCCAATATTTTTCACTGATGGATGGGGCACTAGAAGTGGCCGGGCATATTTGAAGGCGGTCTCGATCCATTTCCTCTTGCAGATCACATAGAGGACAGAGTGGTGAAGAATATATCCCAATTCTGTTTAAATGTTTTGCCAGACAATCATGTCCTGTAATCAACCTGAAGGTTGCAACTGCTGTTTTTCGAGGATACTCAGGAATCACTGTTTGAATGATTGGTAGTTCCCATCTTTTATTCTTTGATTTTTCATAGTAATATTTTGCAATAATTTTTTTGAATTCAGAGTTGACTAATCTTTTAGCTGCATAAAATGGTAAATTAACTATAGATTTTTGTACACCGCTGGTACCCTTTTTTTTGCAAGAAAATCAGCTTTCTCATTACCACTCAGTCCACAGTGAGCTGGTATCCATTGGAAGACTAGGTGTTTTTGAAGTGCTGTTAGATGGCTAAGCATCTTCCAACATTCTATAATAGTTTGGTTTTTTGGTGACAACTTGGAAGTAATTGCTATAATTGCTGCCCTGGAATCTGAGAGAATATCTGCTTGCTGAAAATGTGAAATTCTGTACAGAAGATTTTGTAGGGCCATTCGAATTGCTTCAATTTCTCCATCAAAGTTAGTAGTTCCATAACTTAAAGATTTGTAATAGGAAAAGAGGTGACATGTGACTCCAGCACCTGCTCCATCTTGGTTTGATATCAATGATCCATCAGTATATATATGGAGCCACTCATGTTCTGGAAATCTAGTATGGATTGTCTCTAATGCCAATAATTTTAGAACACTAGTTGGAGTATCACTTTTTTTAATTTCTTCTATCAGGTGTAAATAATATGTGATGTCTACTGTATGTGTTGGATTGTGTAGCAGTTTTTTGTATAGCGCTTATGATATACGAAATATATCAAAATTACAAAATCCATTAATAGCAAAGGGTTAAGAATATGTACCACAGGTGAAGGGATGCCAAAAAGGCACTACCGAGGATCATTAGCGAACGTCCCAAACATTAAGGTAAACGATTAGTTTGGCAAGGTCTTCAACATAAAGAAAAGGAGCCTGCTATTGTATTTTACAAAGTATCGGAAACCCGAGGGGTTTCGCCAGAGGGCAAAGTCTTGACTTAATGAAGTGAGGGCCATTATGGATGTTTGGGAAGCTAAAAGGATATAATGACTGAGGACAGTAGGACAGGCATCGTTACGAGGGAGAGATACATGTAAGCAACACGGTGAAAGTTCGTTCCAACGATTACTTGAAACTGCATATTTTATTCTATTTAAAATTGTTCAGCAAAGCTTAAACGGGTAAAAATAAAACAAATAAAGGGTTCTAACAAAATTACAATGTCGCTCTCTGTAACCACCACGGATACCCGAGATTAAGACTCATGTGTGAGCAGCCGTAGGCACCCATAATAAGAAGCAGTCGATCGAGTGACATAAAATGCTTCAAATTGGCGCTCCAACGTGTGGCGTGAACTTCAGAGAATTTCAGGAATGCTGAGCGTGAACTTCAGAGAATTTCAGGAATGCTGAGCGTGAACTTCAGAGAATTTCAGGAATGCTGAGCGTGAACTTCAGAGAATTTCAGGAATGCTGAGCGTGAACTTCAGAGAATTTCAAGAATGCTGAGCGTGAACTTCAGAGAATTTCAGGAATGCTGAGCGTGAACTTCAGAGAATTTCAGGAATGCTGAGCGTGAACTTCAGAGAATAACAGGAATGCTGAGCGTGAACTTCAGAGAACTTCAGGAATGCTGAGCGTGAACTTCAGAGAACTTCAGGAAAACTGAGCGTGAACTTCAGAGAATAACAGGAATGCTGAGCGTGAACTTCAGAGAACTTCAGGAATGCTGAGCGTGAACTTCAGAGAACTTCAGGAATGCTGAGCGTGAACTTCAGAGAATTTCAGGAATGCTGAGCGTGAACTTCAGAGAAATTCAGGAATGCTGAGCGAGAACTTCAGAGTACTTCAGGGAAGCAGAATAAGGTATGCGGAGAACTTCAGGGAGCTGAACAACAAAGGCCGTGAACTCCAGGGAAGGTGACCCAGGACACAGCAGGAACGAGAGGATCCACATCGAATAGCAGTGCAGCAAGCTGATTAAGGTACTGAGTGAGAATTTTATCTACGTGTTGTAGTATATAGTCAATGTATTTAAGGAACGGGAAAATGATCGAGCAATTAGATATAAATATGGAAGTGCAGGAGGGTGATGAGAGAGTGGGAGAAGGTGTATATAGTAATGTAGATAATGCAAGGGACAGAGTAGCTGATACGAATATACAAAATCAGGGAGAAGAAACAGGGGGAAGCATGGAGACTAATGAAATATTAAAATCACTTATGTCAATGATGACGGGGTTAACAGAAAAGGTAGATCAGAGTCAGAAAGATTTAACGGGGTTAACGGAAAAGGTAGAAAAAAGTCAGAAAGATTTAACGGGGTTAACAGAAAAGGTAGATCAGAGTCAGAAAGAATTAACGGGTTTAACAGAAAGTCAGAAAGAGATTAAGGAAAAGGTAGAAAAAAGTCAGAAAGATTTAACGGGGTTAACAGAAAAGGTAGAAAATACGAGGGAGAACTTAACAGCTGACTTAGTCAAAATAGGAAATAAGATTGAGAAACAACAGAAGGTTTTAGAAAATTTCAAGGAGGAAGTTAGAAATGAAATAGAAAATGTAAGAAGTGAGGTTAGAAATAATCAGGAAGAGGTTAAAATTGAAATTGAAAATGTGCGAATTGAAATGAGGGAAAGTCAGGAACAGGTTAGGGAAGAGATTAAAACAGTTAATAAAAATGTAGAGAAAGAAAATAGAAAATTAAGGCAGGAAATAACTACTGAATTAGCTAAGGAAAGGGAAATTAATAGCAAGGAATTAGAAATCTGTAGGAAAAGATTAGAGCAATCCGAGAGGGAAACTAGGAGATTAGCTGTGAGTGTAGATGAGGTAAATGACAAACTGAAAGAAAGATTAAATAACATATGTATGTCTGACAATGTTAGTGATTCTGTGAGTAGTAATACTATTACGGTAGCAGCACGGGACGAAGCGATGCATAATGCGTCAGCGGACATTCCGATGTTAAATTTAAATGCTGGTACATCAGGTAATAGTAATACCAATGTCAATGTTAATGCACGCAATAGTCCACATTTGCAATGGCCCAACCATGTTTTGAATGAAATTTCACCACCAACCTTTGAAAACGAAGAATTTGATGACCCCAAGGCTTTTATAAATAGCATGCAAGAGTATTTTCTTGTAAAAGGTATTCCCGAGGAATATAAGATGACGGTTGTTAGAAAATGTTTTAAAGGCAACGCTTCAAACTGGTTAGAGTTATCAGTAGGATTAAGTAATGATTATCGGACATTTAAGGAAATTTTCTTAAATAGATATTGGGGAGCTAGCAGGCAGGCAAATATAAGACTGGAACTGAGTAATGGGAAATATAACCCGCATAAAGATCAATGCATGGTTAATTATTTTATGGCTATAGCTAGAAAATGTAAGATGCTTGACCCTCCGATGGGAGAAATAGAATTAATTAATTTAATAACCACACATTTTCCAGAAACAATCCAACACTATCTGATTATTGCGAAACCGTTAACAATAGCAGCAATGATTGACTTGTTAATCGCACTAGAAAGAAATAAGAGCCAAAATGAGGCGAGTAATGAGAGACATTTTGGAAATAACCGATCTCCAACAAAAATTTTCGGGCAGGGGGCAGGTTCAGGTGATGTCAGAAATTTTGATGCTCGGCAACGGTATCATGGCCCAGTCCCTAAAAACAATAATTACCACCGAAAAAATAATTTTGAGCCTCAGGATAGGAGACATAATTTTGAGCCTCAGGATAGGAGACATAATTTTGAGCCTCAGGATAATAGAAGAAGGGTTGAGAATAATCCACGGGAAAGAAACCCTCAAATTAATTACGTACAGGCAAATAGATATTACGGAGATAGAAGTGGGAGGTACACTAGGAATCGATTTCCTTCGGGAAATAATTATCACCATGATAATAATTGGTACAGACCGAATTCCCCTAGGCAAGAAGAAAGAAATGGGAATAGCAGAATTTCTCCAAATCCGGAAGAAAGGGTAGACGCTATAAACGCGGTAAAAAGATTGGAAGAAACAAATTTTCACCAGGATTCAAACCCGGGACCTTCATATAATGGGAATGGGACAGGAGCCATTAGTAAGCTTTCGGAAAACTCCAAACCCAGTCAACTTCGCCTTCAGTGAAGATTAAGAATGATGAATGTTCTTATTATGGGAAGTACTTCGAAAATAAGGGACAGAGAAGGCAATGTTTGATCGAAAAACATAAAGAAAATACAGAGAATGAAATTTTAATTGATCTGCCAAGAATAAATATTGGTATTAACGGGAAATTATTTCAGGCTATTATTGATACAGGCGCTAATACTACTGTGTGTTCCCAAAATTTTTTTGAAAATTTAGTGAGTAGTGGTGTAAAATTATTATCTTTGCCAGTTTATGGGATATATTGCTCTGTAGCAGTAGGTAAAAGGAAGGAAAGGGTAAAATTTCAAGTGATGGTAAGGGTCGAGATCGCACAGAAATGCATTGAAATATTATTTTTGGTTGTACCCAGGCTTGTTTTTGACGTAATAATCGGTTGCGATAGTCTTTATGCTTGGAATTCCATCGTAGATTTTGAAAATAAAAGTTTTAAGTTTGAAACAGGATCTGACACCATAATTGTACCATTTTTAGACCATACTTCGAGGATAATTGTACGGGATCAGGTAGAGGAAGAAATGGAGGGGGAAACATTCTTTGTCGAGGTAATAAATGTTGGAGCGATGGAATTAGCAGAATTAAAAGTTGGGAACTACGATGAAATAGAGGAACAAAATATTGTAAGTAGAGGTAATTATTTCTGTGATTTTGACGAAGAAAAGAAACCCCGAGAAAACCCAAAATTTAACTTGAAGAATAGTAATATAAATGAGTACGACGAAAGAAATGACTGTGTCAAGATAGAAAATTCAATAGGATCTAAGGTGAACCAAGCTGAGAGACTAAATGAGGAACAAAAAGGAAAATTACGGGAACTTTTAATAGAAAACAGGGAGGTATTCTCGGAAAAGCCTGGAAGATGTAACTGTTACACACATTCGTTTGAAGTAGCGAATAAAATTTTCAAAGAAACTCTAAGTAGCCACCAGATAAATCTATATCATTGTTCTTATTATTTACCTTCAGGGAATCCGACAGAGCGGATATTAAGAGAAATAGGGACTTATTTTCGAGTGCTTACTCATAATAATCATCGAAACGGGGTAAAGTATTGTCCCATCATAGAGAAAATTATTAATAATACTGTAAATACTACAACTGGTTTTGCACCGATACAGATAATGCAGGGAATTGACCCTGAACCCGTTTTTAAAAATACTCCAAGAACGATTGAGAGAAGTCAGCCATTATCAGAGGAACAAAGGGCTAAGATCGTTTTTGACAGATTGCAAGAAAAAGCGGAAAAGAGGAAATCAAAAATCAAGAAACGTAAAAATAAATGGAATCCTCAGGTAGGAGATCTAGTCCTCGCCAGGGATTATAAGTTATCCAATGCGTTAAGGGGGAGAAGTCATAGATTAGAACTATTATATAAAGGTCCGGTAATGATTACTGAGAAATTCGGAGAGCATACTTATGAATTAGTGGACTTAAAAACAAACAAATCGATTGGGAGATGGCATAAGCAGCTAATAAGACCGTATAGAAATTCCTCAAATAGTATCGAAAAGTAAGAAAAGAAATGTTGAGAAGTTAGCTGAAAGAATGGTTGGATCATGAAAATGAGGGCCTAATTGTTTCTATGTAAACTTGTAAATAACTGTAAGAATAACGTAATTAATATTAAGGAAAGTGAATATATCGAAAAAAAAAAAACAGTGAAGTGGATAATGTGCCTGTGAAAAAAAAAAAAAAAAAAAAAAAGAAAATTAAAAGTGAAACCAGCTGAACAATCCATAACCATAAAAGACTTTTGATAAAAATAATTATATAGAATCAGAAGATCAATGAAAGAAGAAACATGTAAAATAATATTAAATCACTATGTAGTATTAAAAATATAACCCTATGTGTGTTGAGTGCTGATTTGTGTAATGTAAATATGTGAAGGGTATTCTATGTACAAGCTATGTCTTTAAGAATTTGAGTGTAAACCCTTTTAAGCATTTGTATGTAATTGACGAAAGATTTGCTGAACAATCGCGAAATTTTAACAAGAAAATGATTTTCGGGGAAGACATATACCTTATCATATTCTTACATAATATGATAATGTATATGGGGGGCATTTGTAGCAGTTTTTTGTATAGCGCTTATGATATACGAAATATATCAAAATTACAAAATCCATTAATAGCAAAGGGTTAAGAATATGTACCACAGGTGAAGGGATGCCAAAAAGGCACTACCGAGGATCATTAGCGAACGTCCCAAACATTAAGGTAAACGATTAGTTTGGCAAGGTCTTCAACATAAAGAAAAGGAGCCTGCTATTGTATTTTACAAAGTATCGGAAACCCGAGGGGTTTCGCCAGAGGGCAAAGTCTTGACTTAATGAAGTGAGGGCCATTATGGATGTTTGGGAAGCTAAAAGGATATAATGACTGAGGACAGTAGGACAGGCATCGTTACGAGGGAGAGATACATGTAAGCAACACGGTGAAAGTTCGTTCCAACGATTACTTGAAACTGCATATTTTATTCTATTTAAAATTGTTCAGCAAAGCTTAAACGGGTAAAAATAAAACAAATAAAGGGTTCTAACAAAATTACAATGTCGCTCTCTGTAACCACCACGGATACCCGAGATTAAGACTCATGTGTGAGCAGCCGTAGGCACCCATAATAAGAAGCAGTCGATCGAGTGACATAAAATGCTTCAATTGACTTTAGATATGAAGTTTTCCTTTGAATTAGGAAGGTGTACATCCTTCTTGATGTCTTGAATTTTGGAAAGAAAGCTCTCCTGAGTCTTTAGTGTATGTGTAAAATTTCTCTTGTGCCATGTATTGAATGGGAGTCTGATCAACTTTTTGTGTTGAATAAGAGTCGCTTTTTCTATTTGATATACAATGGGGCATTGGTTGGTTAGTATTTCCATAGCTGCTATTGGTGTGGTTTTGATAGCACCTGTAATTAATCTCAGACTTTGGTTTTGAAAGATTTGGATTTTTCTTTTTTTTTTTTTTTTTTTTTTTTTTTTTTTGTGTTTGCTGTTACAAGAACTTCGCTGCAGTAAGTATATAATGGTTTTACAAATAAATGTTATAACACATTTAAAAGAGTATTTTAAAACCTCATGCCTAACTGGACAAGTAAATTAGTTATTTATATAACAAGTATAGTTGATATTGCAAAGAACCTCCAAGCTTTGGTCAAAACTCGAAAACAAAATTCGAAACCTTGTTTTATGGGCATTTGGTATTCTTGTGTATTTTGTTTTACAAGGATTTTATATTTTTCGGTCATTAAAATTCCACAAAATACTATTTAAAGCCTCCCTTATGAGGTAGAAGTTGCAGTATCACTTACCATCCACTTGCACTAGGTAAAGGAAATATTGTATTCCACCTAAATATTTGACATGAAGATTTGACTTTCTCTACTCTTGTACTAACCATTCTTACAAACTCCTATTCCTTTATCTTCTTCGTGTTAGTTGAGATAAACATTTGTCCAAATTATCTTATTTGTTTTCTTATAGGTGCAAGAGGAATATGGGAACACAGTACGCTTTGAGCGTTAGTAAAATATTTTAAAGCTTTGAGATTTCGTTGTCTTTGCACGACTAAGGTATAAAAAAAGTGAACAACGATTTTGCATTTGACGCTTTCCGAAACTGACACAAATAACAAGGAATATCTCCGAAATGGTTCACTTTACAAACTATTTATTTCGACATAGTGGTTTTAGCAAGATCTACATTTTTATATAGTAAGATTTGCTCTCTCTCTTACGGTTTAGGAGTTATTCAAAAGTCATTCAGAGTTAACAGGACTACGTGGGCTATAGGCAGAAAATTCAAAATATACATTTCATTTGCCATAAAAATATCTTAAACCTGTCATGTTAATCAAAATAATTAGAGCCATTTTCAAGAAAATCAAAATTTTAAAAAATTTTCCATGTAAAGGGTAGTTTAGGGTGGGGTATTTTCTTCAAAATCTTCGTGTCGAATCCTTGAAAGACATTAAACTTAGATAACATCTTTGGTTTTTAACCGAATTTTCGTTTTTAAGCTATGCTGTTCACAGACTGACACATAAACAGACAGACACACACATACAATACAATATTTCCTCTGCTTACGTAGTAGAGAAAGTAAAAATGAATCGCGATCCTCCATTTAACAAACATTTGTTTTCCAAAAACTCGCACAAATAATAAGGAATATCTTCGAAATGGTTCTATATAAAAAAAAATTATTTGAACATGAACTGTGTGTTTTAGCAAGGTCTACATATTTTGTACAGAAAGATTTGGTCCATTTTTTATGGTTTACCAGTTATGCAACGTCATCCAGAGTAAACAGGACTACATAGGCTATAGCCAGAAAGTTCAAAATATACAATTCGTTTGCCATAAAGATATCTCAAACATATGGCATTTTAATCAAAATCGTTAGAGCTATTTTCGAGAAAATAAACTTTCTCGAAAAAACCTTCCATGTAAGGGGTAAAAGTATTTTCTTCAAAATCTTCGTTTCGTACCCTTAAAAGACATTAAACTTAGATATCAACTTTGGTTTTTAATGAGTTTTCGTTTTTGAGTTATGCTGCCCACAGAGTGACAGACATGCACACGGACCTTTTCCTAAAAATGCTTCTTTTTTGTTTTGTTTTCAGGGGCCTCAAACATATTTCCGGCGAAATCTCGACATCACATTTTTGGGTGGGGTACAATACTTCTACTTACTATATGTAGTAGAGAAAGTAATAGTTATTTTTTGAGAGCTAATACATACAAAAATAACCTGAAGTTGTCTGTATTGGAACTAAATGTAAACAAGCAGTAGGGGCACTTTAGCTGATAAGCAAGACTATACTGCTCGCAAAAGTTAAAGGCATGTGAGCGCTGGCCAATGCTCAAGCAGAGCGCTGTTGCCAAGCGTAGTGCGTGTACTGGCAGACGGTCTGTACATAAGGTTGTGTGAGATGCATGCACCACATTCGGCAGCGCTGGTAGGAGGGGCAAGCGTAGGATTCGCTGGAGTCCGCAGTACGCCCCGCCTCCATATGCCTTTAAGTTTTGCGAAGATTATAGCTCAGTTTAGAATACATTTTGTAAATTCCTCCATACGTCTGCCTGTCCTACAATTATAGAAATTGTCAAGTTTCAACTGGGCACTGTCTTAAAACGCTATAAATGTTATGGTGCATTTTCTGCTAATTCGCCAGTCGGGTTTCCAATAACTAACAAACCAAAAGTACTTTCTCATTCGTCTACCTACGGAACTGTATCCACTCAGAAATTGGAAATCAATATTTCGTATAGGTATATATTTTAAATCTTCCTGGATGCAAACATTTAAAAAAAATCAGCGTGTATACGTGAACATAACTCAAAATAAAAGATGAAATTCATTTCGTATTTAAGTACACCACCTTCCCAGTATGCCACGCTAAGTTTTTCATGAAATTCCTTGACGTCAAGCTACTCTTTATGGAAAACGTTTTTGTTATTTATCTTCTCAAAGGTGCCTAGCAAGCTTTCTTTAAAAAAAATGCATGTACTAGGGGTATTATAAGAAATAAAGTGCATATCTTCAAGTTTCAATTATGCTAGATTGTTGAAGTCCTTTTCATTCTCATTGATTTTAGAGAATTTTATATAACTGAGAAAATACAAAAGTCAGAAATCGTAGTAGAAATTGTCAAAATATGGAAATAAGTTAACTGCATTAGCCCTTCTTGGTTTTTTAAATTCTCCGAGTATCTATCCATTCTTTTGTTTGTCATTAAGATTCGAACTTTCATACAGCTATCGCGAAATGAGGTGATCGCAAGTTACCTCTACATGGGTATAGCATGACGTCATTGAGCGGGTAAAAGACAGCACAAAACACACTGCCTACAGTACACAGTCTCTCAAGTGTGTTCATTAGTTCCACACAGTAAAATGCCTGCAGCACAAAAATAGAAATATTCACGTATTGCTAAACTTGTACAATAATAATTTGGCAGTGGATATTTTACTGCAAATGGTGACAACGTTGAATGCAAGTTATGCAAAAACTTTATCTACAACGTTACCATGTCGACCGTACCTTGCCTCCTATGTTCTAATCATGCGACAGACACCCCTCCCACTTCCTATAGTCCAAATCCCGCAACCTTCTGTTTCCTATATGACGGTTCGATCCCTAGTCATTAGCATAAAGAGAAGGGTTTGCAATACCAAGGGCAACAAAGTCACCTGCTTTTTGAACATTCGTCTATCGTGATGGCTCATGCATATTTCTATGTAATGGAACCAAGATTTGTGAACTACTAATTGAAACCACTTATAATGCTCAACGGGAACGAGAGAAAATACGTTTTATTTCTAGAATAACTTGCAGAAAATACATTTAATGAATTATACTGGGCTGAGAAAGCAGTGTGATTCTCCAAAACCGGTTGACCGATTGTCCCGAAATTTGGCACGCATATGTATTTTTTCATGGAGAAGGTTTTTATGCTATCCATTTTACTATGAAACGTGTTACATTCACGTGATTTTCTCTATTCGCTTTTCTTTTACGCAACACGTTCACATATCCTTTACTAGTCACCTTTCAACATACATACAGTCATATAATTTTTTATGATTGAAATAGAAATGCAACGTATTACATGTATTTAGGCTTTCACGGCCGGTGTCTTGAATATTCGAAATGGTTAGTTCTTCCGGGCTTGTAGGCCGTCTCGTGGTGGACGAAGCGGCGTCAGGGCGGGTTTTCTCCGGGTACTCCGGTTTCCCCCGCCATCTCATTCCACCGGTGCTACATCTTCATTCCATGTATCATCAGTGTCACCGCCTGCGGTGCCGTAGTAGTAAAAGCGGGCGTTAAACACTACAACAACACAACAACAATTGTAGGCCGTGGTCTAGAAGGCATGGTAGATACCAATGTTTCGCCAAGTACTGCGCTTGGCATCATCAGGGTAACACGATCCTCCGTCTGCACTGGTCAGAGTTTGAATGTGGAAGCACTACTACTTTCCACTACTTTTCTGCCCGGAAGAACTAAACATTTCGAATATGCAACGTATTACATTCGCATGATTTTCTCGACTTACTTTTCTTCTTCGAAACACAATCACACTTCTTTCTCTACTCACCCTTCAACATCCAATTCATACAATGTTCTACATGATAGCAATACAAATGCAACGTATTACATTCACGCGATTTTCTCAACCCATTTTTTACGTAACAAATTCACACGTCGTTCTCTACTCAACACTCAACATACAATTCATATAATTTTCTGTGACTGAAATAGAAATGTAGCTAATTAAATTCACACGGTTTTCTCTTCTCACTTTTCTTTTATGAAACAATCATACTTCTTTCTCTACTCCCTCTTCTACAAACAAATTATACAATTTTCTATATGTTTGAAATTAAAATGCAACGCATTACAATCCAATGGTTATCTTTTACGAAACACGATCACATTTCTTCCTCTACTCGATCTTATACAAAGAATTCATACAATTTCCTATATTACTGAAATAGAAATGCAACATCTTACATTCATATAGCTTTCTCTATTTGCTTTACTTCCTGTAGTATTTGGGTTCCATAGTGCTTTTCCATAGTTCTTCCCGGTCTTTTCATTTATTTATGCTGTTTATTTTGTGTTCTTTATAGCATCGCAAACATTTTAATTAACCATTTGTTTAAGCGTATTTTAGTAATCTTTTTTAAACGTCTCCAAAGAAACACAAAACTATTGGGCAAGTCTAAAAGTTGTAGGGATGAAATCGTCAAAGCACGGGTCACGCCGGGTATTTCAGCTAGTAGTATGATATAAAAGCTTAAAATGATATAATCCAAATATCAGAATTTGACAGAATAAAATATATAGGGTTAGTTAAAAGTCCTGTACCACCTAACTAATGCTTGCAGCGTGAGATTCAGAAACGTGAAACTCGGCTTGTGGGGATAGCCGTGTACTGAGATCTCGATAATTGAATTACGGACCTTTTGGACTTCCGGTTAAACTACAAGTAAATCTAACTCTTATTTAAATGGAATATTCTACGCATTTTTAACTTTAGAACTATACTCATTTACAGCTATTAAAGGAAATCTGACGTGTTGCATCAGACATCAGACAACAAAAATCACATTCTTCTGTTTGTTTATTTATTGCTTTTGTTCCATTTATACCCAGCTTTTAACTACAAGGATCATAACGGAGGCCTTTTACCTTTAGAATATATTGTCTATAGACAATGCTGTTAACTCATGTACTTTGGGTTTTTGGGTCCTTGGGTTTCATACTTCGGATCACACTCTCATTCAGACTTCCAGACTGGGAAGCGTAGGAGAATAATCTTGGCTAGAGAAAAAATAACTTTCAGCCAGAAATCGAATTCGGGACCCCTCGGACAACAGGCAGGTGCTCTAATAGATTATCTGTTTCTTGTTATTGGGAGACAAACGTTTCTGACATATTTACATATATATTGTTGTAAATATAAGAATATAACAAGCTGAAGTGATCGCATGATAAAAACAGTGATTTCCTGACATGTAAAGATCATTATGCTGGGTGATTACCCTACACCTGGAAGTTTCCTTTCCAAATCTCCCTAAAAGTCATCACTATCTTCAAAAAGCTCTAGCAGCTCATTTTTAACAGAAAGGTCAGTGCTTTTCAATACTAAAAACATTGTCACATTTGGGATCACGCTGAGGACGCGTGCACGCGCACGGACACACACACACACACACACACACACACACACACACACACACACACACACACACACACACACGCCTACACACATACATAAAAACAATTCTCTTTGTAATATTAATATTAGCATACATTATTTTGTGCAGACCTGCTCATAGATCTTTGAAATAACAATTTTCACCAAAAATCCCTAATATGCAACTATTGTTGCCACATACTTCTCTTGCAAATCAACATGTATGTTTATGAGACAGAACCGCAGCTTAGTCCAATGAAAATAGTTAGGAAATTTTGATACAACTCTACGAGTTCGTCAGTGGTTACGATATATAATTGATTTCACGCAAAGAAACTTCTTTAATGCTTTCATTACAACACAGGGTATGATGTAATAACTTCTATGACGAGCACGATAGTTCTCTACAAGCTGGAAGTCTTGACCAATCTCACATACCATTAACCAGTTCAGTTCGTAGGGTTTTATGTGCACAAAAATGGACATTTGAAGTGTTCGGACACGTCAAGTCTTAGCACATAAGTGGGGACACTATTTACTTGAAAGTTTTGTTCGCTGTTTCCATTGTTTGAGCATTTCTCTACAAGGAATGTACTTACAACACATTTTTCTGCGACTGATGATCCTCCAGAAAAATTGAAAATAAATCACTGAGGAAAAAACAAAACCCAACCTCTATCCCGCTTCCCTAAAAGCAGACTCATACTAAAACTATGCGAAATAGGTAGCTTTTATTCGGCACTAATGAAATAAATTACTATCAAAAAACAAATACTCCATCAAATGAGTTTGAGGAAACCACCTAGAGATACATGCTTACGCCCAGTCAGTATATATAAACTGCAACCTGGTATTTACCTAAGACCAAGTATTATCGGAAAGAGTTCTCACGAAGGAAGGTTCTGCGTGGTGACCCGCCCCACGGTGCGCTCGTTACTGGCCCGAATTTCTAGACGCTCCTGTTCCTCTACAATAGAATTCGAGCAATCGATATACCTCGCATGCAATTAGTTTGCTTCCCACGGCAATCTCGAGGAATTCGCTTTCTTTTTTCTTCCAGAGCATTGACCTTGGAGCTGCACGCCACATGGAATTTGTTTACCCCCTTTGAAAGGTATCGATTTATCGACAAATTATATTTGAATGCGACACAGTATAATGATTCTTTTACGTTGAAAAATATGTAGCATGACCGTTGCGGTAGAATTGTTAATCATGTGTAAGCAAATAGTGTATGGAATTTATGGCAGACGCAAAATTTAATGGCGGCTGATATTACTATTCTCTTTCCTGTTGTACAAATACATTTTGTGGGTGCAAATAATATCTATATAACCAGCTTTATAGCGAGATATCACAGCGTGTTTAACTATACAACACCGCACGGCGTGGCAAGACTATGATTGGATAATTTTTGCCACTTTAAAATTCTCCCTATGATGCAATTCTTGTTCAGTTGCTTTCAAATTATCGGAATACGCTTTTTCAAGACGGTTAGAGAAATCTAAACACTATGCCAGCATGTATAGTTTTGCAGTTAAGGTTTTAACATTTAACATAAAAGTTACTTTTTAGAAAGTTAAAAGTATACTTAATTTTTTCTGGGAAACGTTTTAATGATGCACAACATATAATCTTTGACAGAAAAAAACCACATCTGAGAAATAAAATAACCCCTAGCGCAACAGCCCACGAAGGGCCAAGGCCTGCCGCCCAGCCACTGCGTCCTCCACCTCTACTCACTACAGGTGCCATTGGTGGGGTGCAGTACTGGAGGGTGGGACGCGGTCAGCGCACCGAGCCCTCAAGGCCAGTTATACGGCCTTCTCAACCTGGGCCCGCTACTTCTCCATCACATAGCTCCTCAATTTGTCCCCTCGGGACCTAACGAGGCTGAGTGCACCCCGTGCCAGACCTCCCAGAGGGGATAAATTCCCCATCGGGGATCGAACCCGGGTCCTCCGCGCCGAGTCAAGCGCGCTACGGAGGCGGTCGAGAAATAATATTCAGAGCTTAACACCGTCAAATTTTCATCATATGCACATTATTTTCATTTCTGAAAACAATTTGTTATTGGAAACTTTGGCACACAGGTCCACGAAAATTATTTTTTCCCTATTATTCTGTGGACTACATCTGTTAAAATATCAGTTAAATTAGTTGAAATTCTATAAATTGGCAATTTACCCTCAGTTTGGGTTGGAAGTTTATTAATTATCTGAATCTTCATTACTTTTCATATACAAATACTTTTGTGGAAGTGGCTGTCTTCTCTGAAACATTGTGATTCGTCATTCCTCAAGGTTACACACTGAACTAAGTGCAGAAGAAAATATTCCATATGCATTCAAGGACTCTAACTAAACTCTCCCTGAATATTTGGTATTGAAGGTATGTTAACTACTGCAAGGGTAATTTTGTTAGGATTTTATATAACGCCTCAACGTAACATAAAATAATTCATTATGCAATAATATTTTCATCCACTTATTGTTTTCTATACAGTGATCTGCAAGTTTCACCTTTTCACTACCTCCATCCAATTTTCATCAGTGTTCCTATTTTTCCCTTCCGGACACAATCGCATCACCTCCCTTGGAAACCTTCCATCACTCACTCTTACATGCACGTATCATTGTACCAACGTTTCGTTGGCAATTTCTACTACATATATTTGATTATATATTCATTATTTCTCTTATTTCCACATGCTTTAACTTCTACCCTCTCGACTTCCTAATTCTTTGTTTTTAGACGACCATTTAAAAGGCTCTTTAGTTTTCCTTCTTGTCCACGTTTCCTTAAACAGCTGCTCTTTTAGCTATGTTATTTCTTTTCGCCGAAATATTACTGCGATGCACTGACATATCTTAACATTTATATAACTTGCTCCCTTAGCACATCGCTTTATGTATAAACTTATTTTTACTTTCTCTACTACGTATATTAAGTAGAGGAAGTACCTATTGTATTCCACCCAAAAATTCGATTTCGAGATTTCACCGGAAATACACGTTTTGAGGCCTCTTGAATCCAAACACAAGCATGTTTAGAAAAAGGTCCGCGTGTGTGTCTGTCAGTCTGTGGACGCATAACTCAAAAACGAATAGTCGGTTAAAAACCAAAATTGGTATTTAAGTTTAGTGTCTTTTAAGGATGCGACACTAAGATTTGAAAGGAAGTTCCTCCATCCTAAACTACCCTTTGCATGGAAAATTTTGATTTTCTCGAAAATGGCTAACGATTTTGATTAAAAAACCATATTTGAGGCATTTTTATGGTTATAGCCTACGTAGTCCTGTTTACTCGGGATGACTTTTGCACAATTGGTGAACCGTAAGAGATAGACCAAACCTTACTCTACAAAAAACGTAGACCTTGCTAAAACACACAATTTATGTCCAAATACATTTTTTCGTAGAGTGAACCATTTCGGAGATATTCCTTGTTATTTGTGTGAGTTTTGGAAAGCAAAATTTCGTCAAATGGAAGATCGTGATTCGTTTTCTTATATCTTAGCCATGCAAAGGGAACGGAATCTCAAAGCTTTAACAGAGTTGACTCGCTCAAAGCCTACTGTATTCTCATATTCCCCTTGTACCTCCAAGGAAACAATAATATAATTTCTGAAAATGTTTATCTCAACTAAAACGAAGAAGATACAGGAATAGGAGTTTGTAACAATGGTTAGTACAAGAGAAGAGGAAGTCAAGTGAGTACAAAACATCAGAGTTTTAATTCTGGTGATCCATCGTGCAGTAATATTGAGCCTAACATTTAAACTTTGTGTTAAATTTATATCCTCCAAATTTCAATTCATTACTTCTCTCAGCCAATTACTCAGTTTTATTCAAGTTCAGTCTATGTCGGTCTGCATGGCCGCTCTCGCCAAGTGCCTAGCTTTGGTATTTCGAGGCATAAAGGATTGCGTATTTGAATACGACTTCGGACATGAGTGTTTGCATTCTCATATGTGTGTGCGTGTGCGTGTGTGTGTGTGTGTGTGTGTGTGTGTGTGTGTAATGGAAAACAACCAGGAAAAAAACAATAATGCAGAGATAGAAAAACGAAAAAAAAAAAAAAAATCGCTTACTCAATAGCCTTGTTCCAGTAAGCTGGGAAGCAAATATAGCCAAGCATATAGATTCTAGGCATTTAAATCAGCAATTGTTTATCCTGGTCGGTACTTTGAAAATGTAGTTTCACAGCTGAAGGAGGAGACCTAAAATATCCCTCTAGAGCGTCTCCTCTATGCAGAGGTTAGCCTCATCATCCGACCGCTGTGTCCTCCAGCCGCAACCAAGGCCACGGAGGAGTGCAGGTTGGGTGTTGTGGAGGTCAGCACGCCACTCCCTCGATCGTAAGGCGACTACATGACCTTTTACAGACGCTGCCTTTCTATCAGGAAAGCTCCTCAATTGGCCCCTCAGGAATCTAAGAGGCTGAGTGCACCCCGTTCCAGAACTTCCAGCGGGGGAAAAATCCCATCCCGGTACCGCGGACCGAACCCGGAGGTGGGCTACCAACTGCGCTACGGAGGGGGTCAGACTTTATATATCTAACATAAATATACCAGGTGAGTCAGCCGCCCCTTATTTTTATTTATTTATTTTTAAGTTAGGCCACCCACCAAACACCATGTGCGCATTAGTCAAGATTTGCGCTTACTAAAACGTATTGCTTGATGTTAGGGGAACAGCGGTTTAAGGGACAGAACGTCTCCTCGCTAAAGCATACCTCAAAAACGATTCGCTTACTGAGAGCGAATTCCGAGTTTCCAGACGATTTTACAAACTTTTTATTAGAGCACACATAGCAACGCAATTCAGTAAACAAATACATCCAGGTTGAATACTTGGGTAGAACCTAGCACAGGGGCCGATGTTTTCATGTTAGACAATAAAATGCGGATTGCATAAAACTGGAAAATAAGGGGCAGCTGACTATCTGGTATAACTATGAAACCAGAGAGGATAGAGAAAAGCTTACTTTAACACAATTTACAGCGTTTTAAAACATGAAAATTATGTTTAATGAGTTTTGTAACTTTAGTCATAATTTCTGTCTGTGGTCCAACTTTCTTGTTTCGAGTAACACACTCCTGAATTATTACACCGTTCTTTTATTTCTAATCACAATACAGCAGAATATACACAATTTCAAGTACACGAACCATAGGTATAACGAGTTTCTTTGTAAATATATGACTCATAATACATTTTTTGTTTTTTGTTTTTGTTAAAGTCCTCCGACGTAATGTCATATCGGGCGGTGAGTGAATGAAATGGATGAAATGATGCTCAAATGAGCCCGAGGTCCATGTTCAATATGCCTGTGTACACCGGGTGTGCCCCCCCCCCCAAAAAAAAAAAACACCGCCAACGTTTAGCATGTTGTGCGGGATGGCAAACTGATTGATTTTCAGACAGGAACCCCTATCCGGAAATGTACGGTTTGGACGCTGGAGACCGTCGAAGTTTGAGAGCGAATGGTTGTGGCAACTTAACATTCGTTTTTGTATCTTAATATGGAAGGTATGCTACCCTTTAGCCATCTGTGTAATGGGATGACCGACCTGAGCATAATAACTTACTGCGCATGCGCTAAATTTCTCTATAGAGTTCTTGGTGCGTATCCTACTGCGTTACTTGCGTAGTTTCCAGTACACTAACGCTTTTAACAGCAGTGCGACACGTACCAGTACACAGCTGCTGAAATGACTGATATAAGCTCCAGCTCACTTTGATGTAAATGTGCAGAATCACCTCAACGTCGCATATCCAAATCGATAGACTGGTAGAGATGGACCAGTTCCATGGCCAGCACGGTTAGCACAACCGACGTCTCTCGACTATTTTCTGTGGAGTTATATGAAGAGTATGGTGTATGGCACTCCTGTAACGTCAGCGGAGGACCTTATGGCTCATGTTCACGGAGCGATTGAAAATCTTCTAAGACAATCGCACGTATTGGGTCATGTGCATGGGGCTTACCACCGCAGATATAGGCTCTGCAATGGCGTAGGAGGTACATAGTTCGAAGTCCGTTTGTAATGTAGACAACTCGATGTTGGGTTTGTTGACGAAATTTGAATGCAAACCCATCTCACACTTCGATGCGCTACAGCGTCCAAACCGTGCATTTCCGGACAGCTATTTGCATACCAGTCAGTTTGCCATCTCACACAACATACTAAGCGTTGTGGGTGTTTTTTGGGACACCTGTATACAGCAATATGCGTATTGAAACCATTTTAGTAAACAATGATTGTATCATAAAGTATAAAAACAAAATATTATGAATAATTGCAAAATAAATATTGAAGGAAGTTATGAGTAGAGAAAGTCATGCGATTGTAACATATCGGATTTTTCCCGTTTGTAGAATTATGAAGTTGCGATGTGTTAGTTCGTACAGTTAGGTTTTAAACCAGAGCTGGGCAACTGGTGCTCAGAGAGCGCAGGTTACTCACGACCTTGACTGAGAACTGTATGTTTAGCAGGTGAAGAAATGAAGGTCACTCAAGGTATCACCCGAGTCGCCCAGGCCTGTTTAAACTAAGAGGTTGTTTTTTTTTTCATAGCGCTTTCCCGTATAATAATTTGGTATCCAGTCCTGCTCCTTGAACTAGTATTTTATTGGTTTGTTTTATTCGATGGACCTCAAAACATATAATTCCGGTGAAATTTCAATATCGAATTTTTGATGGAATACAATATTTCCTCTTTCTGCTATAAGTGGGTGCTAGATCAAATTAAAAGCACTTTTGTGTGTGTGTGTGTGTGTGTGTGTGTGTGTGTGTGTGTGTGTGTGTGTGTGACAGAGTGAGAGTGAGAGAGAGAGAGAGAGAGAGAGAGAGAGAGAGAGAGAGAGAGAGAGAGAGAGAAGTTGGTGTGTTTATGTATGAACAGGGAAGAAAAACCGAAATTTCTTTCACTTAAAGCGTAGTAGGGAAGGGTCTTTCTTTAATTTTCCAATATTGTTCGATGCGCTTGGTTACCTTCATTTATTTCTAGTTGGTGTAATAGAAATAATACGGATTTTCAAAGCCACCATATAACCTTAAAAATATTTCACTTTTACATAATCTTCTATATAACTCAGGTACCTATAATACTAACGTTTTATCCCAGTTTCTGAAGAGGGGAAAGTAACTCAGACTTTTAATAATACTGATCAGAAATTGCAGTACTGATTAGGTATAAAATGCATTCATCCTTATTCCATAAACAGGAAAATAAGCACCGCATTTTAAAATTACGTCAGTTTAGGAAGTGGGTTTTTTATCATGTGAAGGGTATTAAGGAATAGTTAGTACTTTTTTCATTTAGTAAACCTTTGAATCTGTTCACTTTTCGGCAATGTTTCATAAATGGCCCAGAAAGAAAAATTATATCACACGTCTAATTGCTTTATGACCTACAACCACGCCATGGAAAACAATAAAACAGTTGTAATTAATAGCAATTGATTATTGCTCTTGATACAAGCCGCATGGAACAATAAAACAGTTGCCTTCCAATTACACTTAGTGCAATGAATTGTGGGTAATAACATTGCTACCCAAATCCACTATTCTCGCTTCAAGGATAAAACCCAATGCTTCCTCCTGTTGGTTTCTACTCTATGCCTAGCAAAAATTAAGGACAAAAGAAGACAATTTCGATCGTCATAAGCTCTCCCTTGTTTTTAATCTATGCACCTTGTATTAATATTGCATAACCTTTCCAGCCACAGTTACAAATCGTGTAATAAGCTTTTACTGCACTTTTCAAGAGGGTTTCTTAATGATTAGTGGGTACTTAACTTAAGTTCCACTTAATGAGAAACATACTATCTAATTTATGTAGCAATAAATTACTCAAAAGTAATTTTGGGAGCAGAAGTGAGCACTTTCTAGACCTTACCACACAATATGTAATTATCATTGCATTAATTTATAGAGCAGGAAAGCTCGAGCCAATGGACAAAGAATAAAACACTTCTGAGTAATTATTATTTATTTATGCCAACAAGCTTATTGCTGGTGTTTTTAAACACACAAGCCGTGCGTGGGCAATGAATCAGTTTCTGATTCAAGCTCTTAAACTTCTGAGTAAGTTTAAATTGAATAATCCGTATTTACGACGTCAAATTTTTTTACACTTTGAGACCTTATAATGATATAATATTTAAACACGATGGATATGCGAGGATAAAAGCTGTATGCCGGGAATAAACGTCAGTTCTTAAAAGAAGCCTGTACTAGTGATAACATTGTGGAAAACGAAAAGCACGAGATGTTTCAAGCGATGTAAACATATATTTTCTTATAACAACTGTTGCGGATCACGTGCTCACCATTTTCGTTATAGAAAAAGCGTGTTTTCATGCGCACAGGATTCCAATTCTGATACATGTGTAAGAAAGATGTTATCGAAATTGTTTCTGTGAAGTCCACTAACCTCACTCAGCGACCTAGGTACGCTGATACAAGAAACAAAATATCGAAAAGAAAGAACCAGAAATCCCTTCTATTACAGACGAGTTGGCATGCGACGAGTATAGATTTATATTCCCCAAGCACGTGGCTTCTAAAGCTAGGAAAGTACATACCTGATTGGCACTGAAGTTGTAACACATAGTTGATACAAAACAAGGCTGTAAACTACTTATCAAAAAGAGACACGTGTCGTCAGCAGTCCTCCATCACAGCAACATCAGATGCTCTAAGGCACTCCAACGTCGCTATTTTCGCCGCTGGGGATCCAATGGCATGGAAGACGAAATAGTTTGGTCAACAAGCTTGACGTTCCCCTGGAAACACGCCTCCCCTCACAACACCTAACGGCAGGGCCGAGAACTACAGGCGCCAGTTGCATGCCCAGATTTCTCTGGTAGACATTAGGGGTGAACAAAAACCCTTCCTCCACTCTTAGGATTTAATGCAAAGCGACTGTTTGATATCTTACTACTACACATCAACTAAAGTAATGCATACGTCCACATTCTGAAAGCTTAAGTGTTATCCCTATTTCTTTTAACAGTTTTAAACCTTTCGATTAAACACCAGTATTTAAATCTGAATCAAGGATTAAGCATCAAACCCTTCAAGACCCTCGTTTATTCCTATCTTGTTTTTGATCTTGGACTTTTTAAAGGATCCTTTCTTACCGATGTTGCTATTAGCTAAACAGAAACAAATTAATTAACAAACAATATGACTTTTCTAACCTTGTTCTTGATTTTTATCTCTTCTACAATTATTCTTAAAGCATTTACATTTCTATCTTCTTTGGACTAATCGAGATAAAGGAGGCAGAAGCGAGTCAAAAAGCAGTTCGCTGTATGCTAGCTTTTAAGTTCAATACTTTTACATAACTTAGCTAAGTACGTCTAAGAATGTATCAGGTGGGGACTTTTAAATCAATAACAACAAACATCTGGGAAGTTGTTGCCGAAAGAACTGCTTGATTTAAACATATGTACATTTGTGGAGTAAGCTGTTGAACAGCTATTATGATTTATCAGTTATACAAAATGATGCATAACCTGAATAATACAAGATGAGAAGCAAAATTAAAATTTTATAAACTAATGGCTGTCCCAAGACTTCTATACGGATCCGAATGTTGGACAATGATGAAACATTGAGGCGGCAGAGATGCGATTTTAAGATATGTAGCTGGTTGTACTTTAAATGATCGAAGAACAAGTGAAGAAATACGTAAGGAGTTGAGGATCTTAAATTTTACAGAAAAAAATCACTAATATCGGAATACTTGAAAGGACCATGTAGAAACGTTGGATAATTATCGCATTCCCTATTGACTATGGCCTATAACCTACAGGAAAAATAAATATAGGCAGGCTGAGAAGAAGATGGACAGAAGAGTTCTGATGTGTGAGAACGGAACAAGCCTAAATATCCTAAACGCTGTTGTTGATGACAAAATTATGCATAATGCCTTCCAAATTAAAAGGACTGCGCAAGCTATTCCCAGAATATTAAACATATGCACTTTATCATGAAAATAGCCTTAACATATGATACTTTAATTAAAATCATTGGAGATGTTTCTGATAAAACAAAAATAGACACTTTTTCTATGTAAAGACATTTTGCGTTTGCTTTTATTTCTGAGTTTTACTCTGGAACACATCCCCCCCACCCCCACACATACACACGCACACACACAGTGCTGGAGAAAGTATAAATGAAACTTTATACACTAACCAAATGTAGTGTCATGCTCTTCTCCTCACTAGAGACTATTTTGTAGGATTTCGTGTTTTCTAAGCCTAGTACGGCCCACTCAATGGAAGTCTACGAGTACTCGTATTTTACAGTTCTGTGGTACGGGAAGTTTATCAGCTTATATAACAACGCTTTCCGTTTTAGCTACCTTTAGTATTCCAGACATTACTTGTAACCCATTTACTGAATCTTCTGATAAGAACAAATTGTATATTTGCATTAATGAAATAACAAAACATCACAAGGCTTAAATTCTCATTCTTTGACTAATTCCAACTCTATTTATGTCACGGTACTCTGAACGACTCTCCTCACTTCAGAATATTTATTCACACTAATGAATCAGTTTTTCTCGCCACTTTTTCCCCCAGTAAGAATGGAACTTCGATTTTAGATATTGTTTAGTGTCATATGACAGAACAAAATCTATTTTTCATTGTGTATTTTGAAGTGTTCTACGGAACCGATACCAAGCTACTCTTTATATACTGCACTTAATTTTTTTTTATTTTCTCAGCAATGACGTTACGACTCTGTTTAAAATACCATAATATATTTAACAGACATTTTCATGCCAAATGAAATGTATTTCTTGAATATTCTGAAATCCTCCTCACCGGAAGTCAATGTTTTGACCCTCCCTGAATTAAAAAAAAAAAAAAAAAAAAAAAAAAAAAAAAAAAAATCAGAAAAGGACGTGTGTGTATGCGTGTGTGATTGAGAGAGAGAAAGAGAGAGAAAGCGAGAAAGAGCGAGAAAGAGAGAGAAAGAGACAGAGAGAGAAAGAGAAAGAGACAGAGACAGACAGACAGAAAGACAGACAGACAGACAGACAGAAAGAAAGAAAGAAAGAAAGAAAGAAAGAAAGAAAGAAAGAAAGAAAGAAAGGAAGAAAGGAAGAAAGGAAGAAAGAAAGAAAGGAAGGAAGACAGAAAGAAAGAAAGAAAGAAAGAAAGAAAGAAAGAAAGAAAGAAAGAAAGAAAGAAAGAAAAAAGAAAGAGCGCAGCATAAATCAAAAATAAAAGTAGTTCAACACCTTCCAGACTTTTGTATAACTGGTAAACCGTAAGAGATGGAGAAAATCTTATTTTAAAAAAAAAGTAGGTAACGTTGAAACATGTCAAGTACAATTTTAGTGCTTTTAACGTTTCCAAGATATTCCTTGTTATTGGTTTGAATTTTCTAATACTTACAGGTTTCTAAAACAGGAAGTTATTATTCATATTTTTCCTCATACGGTTATGCAAAGAGAACGGAGTTTCAAAGCCTTCACATAGCGACTAGCTCTTTAGAAGTATCGCTTAAGTTTATTCCCCTATAACTTATTCTCCTATTTCCATTGTACTTACGAGGAAATAAGTAATAAAATCATATTTCAACTGTTTACCTCGATTAACGTGAAACAGGTAGCAGAATAAGCTTTATAAAGAATAATTTGTTGAAGAATGGGCAGAGTCATATGTTTCCTCCAAATTCCTCCATAGCGTCCTTGGTGCGCATTCTACTGCATTACTTGTGTAGTTCTAGTACAGTAACGTTTTCAACAGCAGTGCGACACGTACCGGTACACAGCTGCGGAAATGACCGACATGAGCACCAGCACACTTTGATGTAAATCTGCGGAATTGCCTCAACGTCACATATCAAAATCGATTGGCAGAAGGTGGACCAGTTTCATGGTCAGCACGGTCACCAGATCTGATAATTCTCGACCATTATCTGTGGAGTTGTATGAAGAGTATGGTGTATGGCACTGCTGTAACGTCAGCGGAGGACCTTATGGCTCGAGTGCACGGAGCGATTGAAAATCTTCAAAGACAACCGCACGTATTGGGTCATGTGCATTACGCTTACCACCACCGACATATTCGACGTATTCATTGTGACGTAGGAGGTACACAGTTCGATGCCTGCTTGTAATGTAGACTGTTCCATGTTGGGTTTATTGACGAAATGTGAACGTACACCCATCTCTCACTTCGAAACTCTCCAGCGCCCAAACGGTGCATTTCCGGACAGCGTTTCCTCTTTGTGTTATCGTTGTGTGTTGTCGGCGTTTTTTTTTTTTGGGACACCCTGCAATACACCGCTGGCTCAGGCGGTAACGTCTGTGGCCTGCATTCGGGAGGTCCCGGGTCTAAATCCCTTGGGCCGATCAATATTTTTTCGTGGTTTCCCTCAGTCACCAAGTTAAATGCCGGATTTGATATTTAATGCCATAACCAAAAGATCCACCTTAAGTAGATAACAATAGTAAAAATAAAACATGGACGGTAATAGCGAGTTCTGCGGCATCTATCCACAGACAATGAAAGCTGATAGACCGGATGGCACACTACAGCCATCTGTTGGACACAAAAGTGGAGGTACAGTTGCCCTGCACTGGTTTTTCTGTAGATTAGTGTCGAAACAAGATGGTATGGTACAGGGATGAAACCTTGAAGCTCCACCACACATCGATCTACCACATATCTCCAAACAGATCGTAATACATCCGACGCAATAGGATTATGTACTTAGTTAAAGCGACAAAATAGAGAAAAAAATGTCTGTAATAATAAATATATTAAAACTTAGCGGGCTTAATATATTCTATGCATCTACGTGCAGAATGCACAAAATACGCAGGTAGGTTAGGAAATCAGTACTGAATGCAGGAAATTGAACTTTCCACCATAATAACATGAAAGCGAAGTGGATTAAAACAATCATAAACTTATTTGCCAAGCTTGTAGTGTAATGTTTAAGTATTCTGGATCCATGTGATCAATTTCACTGGAGGAACAGATAATTTGTTAATAAGTCAATAATAACAACGTGAGGAGAATGCACAAAGAGAATCCCAATTGTGGGCTGCATTCTTGTTTGTATTATGCACTAAACAACTAATGCATGGGTCTGTTAGACTGTACAAGAAGAATTAATTATGAGAAAACTTTTGCAAAGTGAAACTATATTCTACCCTACAATTACGACATTGTGGTATGCTTTATCTCTGCTATAAATTTTTGAGCGTAACAAGTCCGACGTTTTATCCCTTATTTAAGTATAGAGTGGTACTATTTTCAAGCACTGACGGAAAGTACGTTAATATATAAAACATTTCAAGATTCCACAGTCAGTAAAGGTTAGTATTTCAGGGAATACTGCTGCTGGCATCAAACTGGGGAGAAAGGTTTTTCTGTCTTTCCAGAGGACGAAAAGGAATGAGTAACTTTCCCCAGGACACTTACAGCGCGTGTGCAGTGAACAACGGCGCCTGATAAGTGGTAACGCTGAACAATAATGTTAAGAGTGTTGCCTCTCTGCAGGCGTAATGCCACCAAGGCTAGCCCATACAGCACCAAATTATCGAGGTATGTCATTCACACATACATTTTTTCTTCTCCAAATAATAAATAAATCTTCATTTTCTTGGAAATATTTGTTTGAAATCCATACTTTATGATTCCAAACATAAATATAACTTTTATAATTAAGATATTTAGGAGGTAGACAATCCACTGTCTTACATTTAACAAAATTCCCGTACTTACCACATACATATGAGAATTTTAGCGTGAATTTAGTTTAATAAATAAACACATAAATATTTAACTGAAAGAAATATAAACACATTAACAACTTAAAATATAATCACTAAGATATTCCTTTGTTATTTTAAGTTATTAGCTTTCATATTAGTTTATCCATTTGTCGTATAGTCGTGCAATCACATGCGATGCGGGTTAGTCGGAGAATGGCGTAACTGGTACCGCGCAGCCGTCGTATATGCACGCGCATCAGCAGACGTCAGTAGCTGTGTACATGCGAGAGTAGCAACAGTAGAATCCATGTTCATTAAACTTGTTTAATCTCTCGGCCATGGAAAGAAAACAGAATTTCAAAGCCATCACATAGCGACTAGCTCTTTAAAGATTGGAATATCGCTTAAAGCCTACCATATTCTCATATTGTCCTTTCACCTACAAGACAATTAGCAATAAGATCACGTAGGAAGTGTTTACCTCGATTAACTTCAGGTACATAGAGGAATAGGCGTTTATTAGAATATTAATCAAGGCTTCACGGGTGATCAGCCGTGTCAGATTTATGAATAGCGAGCTTTCGGCCTTTCCAGACCCCATGGCCTTCTTCAGGATGAAAGCTTCAAATCTTACATTTGTTAGAATAGTTTGTACATACAAGAATAGATAAAGTAGCATGAGTGCAACACATAAGATTTTTAGATAATAGTAGTAGGTGCAGTTCTAAACATCTGTATCTTCGATTTAGTCGACGGTTATTTAATACCATAAAAGATATATAGTTTACACATAATGCAGAACCCTCAACACATACAAAATGTGGAAGTGAAGCTGGTAAACATGAAGATTTAGAACTCCCTGGGCACCAAGTTAGCATGTTATGAAAAGACATAGTCTACGACCATTGAGGTAAAATTATCTTCAGTTGCTAATTATAAAACATCGGTTCACTGATTTATAATGGTAGCAGTTATTTCTCAATTTAAATAATTATGTAGCATGCCCTAACGAACTTGATTAAACCATTAAGTAAAAATCTGATATGCTGCACTCACATGACTTTCTCTACTCTTGTACAAACTATTTGTACAAATTATTATTTATTTATGCCAACAAACTTACCAGGAGAAATACGAACTGGTTTGAGAATTTAATGCCATTCTGGCAGTTTGTCACAATAGCTCAGTGGTAGAGCATCCGCCCGGTAAGCGGAAGGTCTGTGGTTCAAATCCCAGTTGTGGCATTGAAGTTTTAAGTTCCAGTTCTACCTCTCAAATATTTGTACAAATTCTTATTCCTATATCTTCTTCGTCTTAAGTTGAGATAAACATTTGTACAAATTATGTTATTGCTTATTTCCTTGTAGGTGCAAGGGGAAAGTTAGAATGCAGAAGACTGAGCGATACTCACATCTTTTGAAGCTTTGAGATTCTCTTCTCTTTGCACACTTACCATATAAAAATGAACAACGATGACCCATTTCACGAAAGTTCTAAGTTTTCCGAAACACACACACGTAACAAGGAATATCTCCGAAATGGTTAACCCTACAAGAAAATTCATTGAGATATAAGTTGTGTATTTTAGCAAGATCTACATTTTTGTATAGTATGATTTGGTCTATCTCTAACGGTTTACCAGTTATGCAAAAGTCGTCCAGAGTAAATACGACTACAGGGGCTATAGCCAGACAATTCAAGATACACATTTTATTTATAATAAACATATCTCAAACATATGGCATTTTAATCAAAATCGGTAGAGCCATTTTCAAGAAAATCCAAATTTTCGAAAAATTTTCCATGTAAAGGGTAGTTTAGGGTGGGGCTATTTTCTTCAAAATCTTCGTGTCGCATCCTTGGAAGACATTAAACTTAAATACCAACTTTGGTTTTTAACCGACTTTTCGTTTTTGAGTTATGCTGTCCACAGACTGACACACACGGACCTTTTTCTAAAAATGCTTTTTTTTTTTTTTTTAAATTATTCAGAGGTCTCAAAACATATTTTTGGTGAAATCTCGACATCAAATTTTTGGGTGGAATACAATACCTCTCCTACTTACCAGTAGAGAAAGTAAAAAGGAAATAAGGCAAAATCTTGCACGAGGGTTTTTAAAGTGCGTTGCCATTGATAAAACTTTTAAATTCCATGCTCTTTGCATGACCATGAGAGAGAGAGATAGGGAGGGAGGGAGGGAGAGAGAGAGAGTGAGTGAGTGAGAGAGAGAGGGGGGGGGGGAAAGAGAGCGATAGAGAAGAACCAATAACTTCCCATTTTCCATTTGAGTATAAAATGACGCTAATTACTTGACACTTCAAACAAATAACAAAGAATATCTCCAAAATGGTTAACTCAACACAAAAAATCTGACAAATTGTGTGTTCTACCAAGCCTAAATGTGTTGGGTAGTAATACAATATTGTCTGTCTTTTACGGTTTAACCATCATGCAAAAGCCATTCAGAGGGAAGAGGACTTCGGAAGTGATTCCCAGATTCAAGACCTACATTTCGTTTATCATTCAAATATATTAAATATGCACTATTTTGACCAAAATCTTTAGAGCTGCTTTTGAAAAAATAAAAATATTCAAAGCATATTCTAAAGGGTAGTTTAGGGTAATTTAGGCAGGATGATTTCTCGAAAATGTTCATGCTGCATCCATGGAAAATGTGCATTTTCGGTGGAATTTCGGTAAGAAATGTTTGGATGTAATACAATATCTCCTCCACCTACTTTATAAAGTAAAAAAGGGAAAGTAAAAACTAAAATCATATTTTAATTAAAATCGTTACCATTTTTGAAAAAAATAAGAAAATATATTCATGTAAAGGGAGTTTGCGACGGTGGATTTATTGAAAATCTTAATGCCCTTTTCCTTTTTTGATTTGCGGACAGAAAAAGAGCCAGACGGACAGACATATACAGTGGCCTATTCGTAAATTTGCTTTTATTGAGTGAGCTTCAAAATATGTATTTTCGGTGAAATCTCAAAATCGATTTTTCGGGTGGAATGAAATACTTCCTCTATTTACTGTAGGCACGTAGTAGTAAAGTAAAAATAATTTGTTTTACGCTGAAAAGGTTTTAAGCCTCTCTCTTAATTATTTCCAAGTGTATCCAAATATATATGATGGCCCATCTGCACCGACAGCTTTGAATTATTACATTTTTCGCCTACATATGCTGGGAATTTAAAGGCTACCTTTAATGGTTTATTTTATGGAAGAGCAGTGGTGTCGTTGATATTGCCACTGAAGTATAGAAACATTGTGCTCTCTCTAAATAAAATGGTTGCCTATACCTATTTACATTCCAGTGGCGCTAACGAGTCACATGGTATAATGTTAGAAATCCATGAAGCTATATGTAATACGTGGACTTTTGTTCTTGAATTGAATAGGCGCTGGTGCCAAGCTATTAAATAACTATTGTGCTACCCAATCTTTGTAAGCTATGAACGTGGTTTAATTTCTTATCGCAAAAAACAATTTTGCAGAATAACAAAACATCATTACGAAGTTGATGCTCCTCGGTCCTAAACTACTTTTCCCCTTTATGTGAAAAGAGGTGAATATTTCTGTTAGAAATTGAGGAGAAAAATAATTATGGTTATAAGGACTGGAATCTACAGATGTGCAGAATAATACTAACATCATGGAGAATTATTTTTGTCCCACTTTACTTCAGAATTTAATATGCCTTTCAAACATACCCCTTTTTGCGTAATCGACAATATTGCTTATTCTTCTGTCACATAAAGGGAGCAGAATATCAATTACCGAAAAACATAACTGAGCATTTTGTAAATTATTTAGAAACTGTGAACATAATTCCGCTATGATAGCAACTTGATGTTTGAAGGCGAACTATTCTGTTCTCATTTCTTCTAGCTAGTGATAAAGCATATAATATAGTCTTCATTACTTTTTTCACACCCAGAACTGATTCAAAACCAAATAAATAAAAGTAGATTGTGTTAAGGGGACAAGGCAGTCTGAACATATAGAAATTACTCATTAATGAGTTAAATTACCGCTGCTCTTAACAGTTTTTATGACATTTTATGAGTTATTCTATAAATCATGGCAATTATATAAAGCTGTTTCATTGTTCGCTTATGTGGTTGAGTTTATAAAATCATTTCATCCAGCAGAAAAATAATAAAATTTACTCTGAAAACATGTGAATTCATATACCTTTTTTTTCTGAAGCTGCTTGCAATACAGAATCACACTTTTGCATGCTTTTTGTTACAGTTAGTATAATCAGCTATCTTCTGAGCCTCAATTATTTAGTTAGGTATATGAGTTTATCAGAAATTAAAAAAAAATATTTGCAAAGTTCAAAAGTAAAAATGAGAAAAATTTGCAATGTTATTGCCTTCTTAATATTATTAATATACAATATCGTATATTAAAATTATTATTGTGGCTCAGAAACTTTATCTTTATGTTGTATGCATGTACTGTAAATTTCAGCTCTCTATCTCTCATACTTTCTGAGGAAAAGGTACACGAATTCACGTTTTAAAAGTAAACTTCATTATTTTTCCTCTGAATGAAATAATTTTATAGACTCAACCACATAAGCTATCAATGCAAATAACAGCTTGATATAATTGTCATGATTTATAGGATAACTCATAAAAATGTCATAAAACTGTTGAGATCTTTAAGAGTAGTGGTAATTTAACTTAATTAAGATATAATTTCTGTATGTCCCCTTGAGAACCTCCCTTATATTAAGGCATTTATTGACGTTTATAGTTTGCACCTTCAAATTTAAATGTAAAATGAGCATAAGATTTGCTAGTTTGGTTTTGCAATCTCAACACACCCAAAGAGGGAAAAGTAACATATTTTAAAGCCTTACTGTGATTGGTTGCAGACATCTAGCGACGTCCAAGTTAACCTCAGGCTGCACACAGTTGTTTTCTGAAAGAACTACTGGGACATTATTTGAGTTTGGGCAATGTATTCCAGCACAGGTTGCCATAGCACCGCAAAGGGGAAGGAAGGGATGGTCTCATCAACTGCATGCTAAACGTTATTGCTGGGGCCCCGATGTTATGAGACACGCATCTCCACAGATCTGTCCCACTGCACGAACTGGCATGGCGGTACCAAGGAAATTTTAAGGCATTCAAACATATTTTTAGTTTAAATGTTGGTTTTTTTATGTGAACTGAAACCGTTTCTTGTATAAGCCCTCTAAAACATCAATACAACAGAGGCAACAAGAGATCGCGTTTCACTTGTTTCCCACGGCTACAAAATAAATAATTTGTTTTCCGAGTAGACCAACATTTGGAATTTGTGAAGTAAGAGGACATAACTGGCTAAAGTTTGTGGAAAAGCGAAAGTATCGAGCAGTGATACAGAAATCAGTGTTATTCTCAAACTTAAAGTATTACAAAATAATTTAAATTGTTTATGCAATTTAAAGTGTTATTTAAAAGCGAACAGTTGCATTTCTGAGACCATCGTCCTGAGAATAGCAAAGAATCTTTAGATAATTAGTAGTTTAATATGGTGTATTAATGGAATGTTAAATACCAACCGTTATAGGTAAGCAACTTTTCTTAAATTTATTTCTGCATATATTGCATCTTTCGTATCTCTCTTTAGATTTTCAGGTATGACTATTTTCCAATTTTCTTCATTTCAGAATCAACACACTCGTTCGATTTAGCAGCCATGATTACTGTGGATAATTATTGATTTGAGCACGGCCTACTCTGTATATCTCAAGGAAAGTGTATTAAGATTCAGTGACTCTGCATAATATCTTCGATCGTCATTACAACGAAAGTTGCAGTGATTCTAGTGCATTTTTGTTTTAAATTATAACGTATGCATTATAAATAATATGACAATTATTGAGGTGGTACAAATCAACAAGTAAATTTGATTATATTTTATATCTGTGTTACTCAAACTGTTAAGTTTAAGGGTGTGAAAGTGCTAGCGGCCTAGGCATTAAAATCACGTAGATTATGTTGGTAAATGTAAATACGGGATAATTAATTTACCTGCAATGTCAACATAACCGGAAAGGCCATGAAGTCGTGCTATCTCCCAAAAATGTTTATAACGCGACTGCGTAGTAAAAGGAAATGAGAATAATGGAAATAATTCTTTTATGCTTACAATAAAATAGTGCATTACTGCAATTCTTTAACATCTACGTACATAAAATCCAAAGAAAATGTGTCAGTTGTACAAGTCAGAATAGAACGTAATTCTTTCCACATTGATGATTTAAAGCAAACCAAAGGCACACTGAATTTATGTCTGTTTTCTCTTGAATAACGCAACTGATAGTCCGCTCTCCCCGTGATACTTCTATGCGAATCCCTTCGTGCAGTAGCAGCGGGCTAGTAGTCGTTTCTCCCCAAGATAATATTAAACTCTGAAAAAATTAGAATGTGTTACGCTTATGTATTCTTATAAATCAATACGATCGATACAAGCCCTTATCTATTGACCACATTAATAGTCAATGGACGAATTTCTACAGGCGAGCGTATGGAGATTTGTTTCATAAAGTTTATATTTAAACATTCCCTAGAGCTATTAGTAATCGCATGGATTTAAGTCAGGATAGCGAGAGCCTCATCAATTAATCCATAATTTGAAGAAAGAAAAAAAAAAAAAAAATAGTAACAAATACAGACGTAATGCATGGGGTGATTTTCTTGGACTTCTTTCCATGGCAGTATATACATAGTTCCACTTTTCCTCGGTTAGAACTGATAGCCACCTTGTTTAGTTTTGTCTTGCTCGAATCTGGTTAGTTTAAACTTTTCTAACAGTAAAATTTTGAATTTCTTAGGAATGGCAACATCAGGGGACCTTCTATAATTTTAAACTGACGGTCATTCGAGCAAAACTTAACGCAATGCTTACACCGTAGTTACACAAGCTTCACAAAACCTTATTCCCAATATACGCCGTGCCATTTAATGTTAGACTGAACACACATGTTATCCTGCACAAACGCATGAGCTAGTCTACCACAGAGCGAGATCATTCAATCCGATTACCTGCTAAGAGTCAGACCCAGCGATCGCCAGTCTCGAAAACTATTCAATACTACTGCACGAGCGTCAACCAATTCAATTAAATATGACGTAAGAGTGGTTCAGTACAGCCGTTGGTACAGAAAGAAAGGTAGAGGAGGATTCATTTTATGGTAGACACAAAATTTAAGGGCGGTTGATAACAGACCACTACTATTCTCTTTCCTGTTGCGTAAATAAATGTTGTGGTTGCAAATTATATTTATATCATCTGCTTTACAGCGTTATTTCACACCGTGTTTAACTATACAACATCGCAAGGCGTGGCAAGCCTCTGGTTGGATCTTATAACCATCTTCTCCTGACATCCCCATAAAATTTTGTGTCACCCATAATCATAGTCTACGTTGCACAAAATTAATCTCATTTGTCATGCTCTGCCTTTTCTCTTGTTTACTCTCCCGATACTTATCAGCGAGTTGATAAGTGAACGGAGAGAGGGTTGCTCTCTGACGTCATAAAGCATTCACTTGACTGACACTACTCTAAATAAATTCGCATAAACAGAATAATACAGAGCAAGCATTGATAATATGAAATTGCTTTCGAGAAATACCCTTTATGAACACTATCCTTTGTGTTATTGACAATTTAAAACATCAATATTTCAGATTCGAGGTATTCTCATGGAACTCTCCAGAGTAAGTTTTAAGAAAATAACAATAAAGGACTCGATGTTGAAAAGTAAATTCCCTGAAAAGCTTCCTCTGGCACTCTCAAAAATTAACGTCTGACTTTAGTAGCAAATTTATAATTTGTTTCCGCTTTTCAGTCATTCTACCCTCTCTCTCTCTCTCTCTGTCTCTCTCTCTCTCTCTCTCTCTCTCTCTCTCTCTCTCTCCACAAACACATACACAAAGCCACACACATCGATAGATAGTAAGTTAGCGAGAGAGAGGGCGAAAGAGAAAGAGACTGATAAAGTACTTTAAGTATTAGGAGAGCGGCGTCGTGGCCGAGTGATTAGACCGTTTGCCTATCACCAAAGCGGCCCGGGTTCGATCCCAGGGATGCGCATGTGGTATTCGTGGTGGACGAAGCGACGTCTGGGCTAATTTTCTCCGGGTTCTTCGGTTTCCCCGCCACTCATTCCACCAACTGTTCCATCATCACCTTTCCATTCAGCCTTGTCCTGCATTTCATATCATCCTGTTCCTCACTCTCATGCCAGGCTGACCAACCGCTTCCAGGTCTTCACTTTGTCCGGTCCATAGGTTCCTCTACTCCCCGACAGGTGTCTGACCCTAGGCACTGGCTTGTAAGTCCTAGGGTGTTTAAGTCCTATATAAGGGGAGGGTAATTAGGTAAAGAAGAAGTATTAGGTATGCAAATGAGCATACAACGACAAACTTCTAATCCGTAATAATGGCGATACTTGCTGCTGTAATGGAGGACATGTTGACCTAGTTCTGCAGATTCGTTTTCTTTATTAAGTCTGCTTTTTTCTGGCAAGTTGCATTTCCGGAGGAACTGCGGACATTTTCATTCTTTTGCCAAAGGTGAAGGTAATTATATAAAAAAACAAACTATACATCGATAATTTCTGCAACTGTAAGCCTCAGAGATTTGTGCAGTGATTTTTCTGATCAACAGTTCTTGGCATTTTGGTGATATGTGGCCTGCATTTGGGAGATCCTGGGGTCAAATCCCGTGCGCCGAACAACATGCTTGAGGGTTTCTCGAGGTTTGTCCCAGTTGCCAAGATAAATACCGGATTGGATATTTCATACCAGACCTACAATTTCACCTTAAATCTAAAATAATAGTAAACAATGTGTTGCACTCACATGGCTTTCTCTGATGTTTTACTAACTGTTTTTGTTTAGGTTCCTATAGTGAACAGATGACAATAGATGATTCCCTTCGGCTAGCGTCGGTATATGTGGATTATATGGGCAATTAAGCAGGAAACTCTACTCTCAAGATGTGAGAATTAAAGAGAAAATGAAAAGAATTTCATTTTACCTTCACTGACCTCTCTATTATGAGGATCCACACAAAATATTCTACAATTTGCGTTCCTCACTCCCGTCTCAAAATTTCCTTTCTCGCACAATAAATATCAGACTTTAAAGTCAAGTTTATTGAACACTATGTTGCCTTGCTGTTGAACACAAATCTCGGCTTTACATACGGTTTCGTATTTGCACTTCTCGCCAGTTTTAAGAGTGGCTTATTATTCTTTTACTTCTCCTTTTTCTGCTTCTTTATTATTCTTGTCACGCACGTTTTTGTTTTTATCTCGCAATCAAACTCTATTCGCTTTTAATGCAAATACTACAGTCGGCGAGAAATAATCTGGCACCGAGATTGCCTCGTTCGCAGGTGAGTGAATCAGATAGCTGACAAGTGCCAGGTTAGCTCTCGCCGACTGCAATAGCTAACTTGCTATGTATGAACTGAATCGCAAAATTTTCTTAGCAGTCCTTTATCCTTGACAACGTAACTGCGACTTCTCTTGTGCCTCGAAACGACACGAAACGATGTTCAGCTTGTCATAAGGCAAGCTTCCAGCCTAGATTTTGTTGCACTATTCTTTATAACCTAATTTTGCTTGGCTGGGTATTTCAACGTCATTACAAACTCTTATTCCTCTATCTTGTTCATGTTATTCCTGGTAAACATTTTCAGAAATTGTCTTATTGCTAATTTTCTTGTAGGTGCAAGGGAAATATGGGAGTACAGTAGGCTTTGAGTGATAGTCAAATCTTTTAAAGCTGATCGCTATATGAAGGCTTTGAAATTCCGTTCTCTTTGCACGGTCAAAAGATAAAAAAGTGAAGAGCCACCTTCCATTTGAGAAAAGTTCAATAACAGGAAATATCTCCGAAATGGTTCACTCCACAAAAAAATGTATTTGTACATATCTTGTGTGTTTCAACGAAATCTACATTTTTGTATATTAAGATTTGGTCTCTCTCTACGGTTTACAAGTTATGCAAAAGTCATCAAGAGTGAACAGGACTACATGGAGTATAACCAGAAAATTCAAAATATACATTTCATTTGCCATAAAACTATATTAAAGATAAGACATTTTAATCAAAATCATTAGAGCCATTAGAATGAATTTTCTTCAAAATCTTCGTGCCATATCCTTTAAAGATATTAAACTTAAATACCATCTTTGGTTTTTAACCGAGTTTTCGTTTTTGAGTTGTGCTGTTCTCACACACACACACACACACACACACACACACACACACACACACACACACACACACACACACACACACACACACACACACACACACACACACACACACACACACGGACACACACCTGTTTCTAAAATGCTTTTTTTTAATTCAGGGGGCTTTAAAACACATATTTCTGGTAAGACATCGACATCGATTTTTTGGAACGAGTGCAAAACTTCTTCTACTTGCTATATGTAGTAGAGAAAGTAAAAATGAAAATAATAGCTAGCATCTATCCATAGATAATGAAAGTAGATAGGCTGGATGGCAGCTTAATGTCATCAGCGATGCAGTTGTCTAACACTACACTCTCTGTGGACATGTTTCGAAGCTGCTAGCTGTCTCAGAAGCAGCGGTACAACTGCCTAACACTAAGGCCTTTGTGAACAAGTAACAAAACAAAATTGTATGGCAGTGGTGAGACCTAGAAGACTAACTGTCCGTCACACACCGAGCCACGAGGCATCTTCTGACAGATCCGTCGAGATATAACCACGTAAATAAAGCGACTTAAAATAAATAGAAAAGAAACAGTACGATTATCATCTCATTCACTACAGAGAATACTATTCCTTCTTTAGTTTTAGACCCACTTGATCTCCCCTCCCTCCGTCACCCAATGTAACGATTTCACTTGATTGAATATCTGAGTTGGGGTAGCAGAAGAGGGTGAATTATACGCATATCAAAATGCTAATTCGGGGAGCCACAGGGTGGAAAATAAGATATTAACGGCAATCAATTGATAGAGATGCTTCTCTTGTCATAAACCAGTTTGCGTCTAATAAAGATAGGATCAATGGGAACTAAACATGGCAAAACAGGCGGCCTAAAAACTACAAAATACTTCATAAAATAGGCAATCGAAACAACACCAGCAGTTAATTGAGCATTATGGAATTATCTCAGCGAAGTAGTCTTAGCAAGTGCAGTTGTTAGTATTACTATACACAATTTGAAGTGCCAGATTTTCAGATCCATCCTATTTTAATGTAAACTTCATTGGTAACTTTTAGGAAACTAAAAATGAAGAATTGAATATAGAGAAGGAATTCTTTGAAAACCTTCCTATTCCATTTATATCTGTGTGAGTGTGTATATATATATATATATATATATATATATATATATATATATATATATATATATATATACAAAATACATACACCCTAAGACAAAAATTCTGATGTGTTGAACTCACATGACTTTCTCTACTCTTGTACTAACCATTCTTACTAACTCTTATTCCTATATCTTCTTCGTGTTAGTTGAGATAAACATTTGTACAAGTTATCTTATTGCTTATTTCCTTGTAGGTGCAAGGGGAATATTAGAATACAGTAGGCTTTGTGCGATAGTCAAATCTTTTAAAGCTTAGAGATTCCGTTCTCTTTACACGGTTAACAGATAAAATGAGCAACGATGTTCCATTTCACGAAAGTTTTAAGTTTTCCGAAACTGACAAAAATAACAAGGAATATCTCCGAAATGGTTCACTCTACAAAAAATTTATCCATTCATAAATTGTGTGTTTTAGCGAGATCTACATTTTTGTATAGTAAGATTTTGTGTATCTCTTATGGTTTACGAGTTATTCAAAAGTCTTCCAGAGTAAATACGACTACAAGGGCTATAGCTAAAAAATCCAAGATATACATTTCATTTGTCATAAAAGTGTCTCTAACATATGACATTTTAATCAAAATCGTTATAGCCATTTTCAAAAAAATAAAAATTTTCGAAAAATGTTGTTTTGGGGTGGGGCTATTTGCTTCAAAATCTTCGTGTCGCATTCTCATTAAACTTAATTCGTTTTGGAGTTATGTTGCCCATAGACTGACAGACACACAGACACAGACACACACACACACACACACACACACACAGAGAGAGAGAGAGAGAGACCTTTTTCCAATTTTTTTTTTTTTTTTTTTTTTTTTTTTTTTAATTCAGGTGGTCTCAAAACATATATTTCTGGTGAAATCTCGACATTGAATTTTTGGGTGGTATACAATCAGTATTATCAGTAGAGAAAGTAAAAATAAGCAGACTGGAAGCGTATACCTATTTGTCCAAGCCCAACCACTCGGCCATCCGCTCACATTGAATAGTTGAGACTCGCTAAAGACACGCATTCCGTGACACCATTGTAAACCAGACAAATATACACTTCCAGAGTCTGCTCTTTTTTTTATAGTCTTGGGATGTGTGTATATATTATTTGTATAGGTTTGTGGTCCCCTTGGTCCTCGTAACTGCACCCTGGCTATTTATCTCTGGAGTAAATTAAACCATGAAGTGTACAAGTCAAATCTAAAATCCACACACCTTAGAATAAATAAAACAAAATATCCGCCAGGTAATTGCCAGTATGTTTCAATATGAACCGCGGTGAATGATTGTTAGTTTCCTAAAGTGGTACCGAAATGTATGGATAATAACGGTGGTAGTTCCAGCATCTCCTTCGTAAAGTTGGTAAGCAAAGCCTTAAAAACGTGGGGCTACATCCACGCGACTCTATGATAGCTGCAGACGGCAACGGGTGCCGATAAAGCGAACTGGAAAAACACCACGCAGACGGTTCCTGGGTTATTGGCTCTCCCGGTATAACGACCATTAACATTTTTGGCGCCCAGAAACTTTGTTATATACTTCTATAAAATTAGGCTAAAGACCACTAAAATGTTTTGAAAGGGTCACTGGAAACTTCTACACTGCTAGATAAAATGTCAAATAAATGAATATAAGAAAGGAATCGTATCATTGTAGGCAGGATCCATCGTCTGTTTCTTTATCCTATCTTCTGTTAGCTTAGGATTCCTCCAAGACCTAGTTGTAACTTTGTGGTCATTTACGTATACGGCTTTGAACAAACTACAATCGACTCTCGTTTTTTTACAGGCATCCTGTGAAGTAACAACTACTATGATAAATTAAAGTCCTCCTAGTAAGCATATTTTACCCTAGTTTCAAAGTGTCCATATTGTAATATCTAAGCTTTGTGGAGCATTTTAGATTTCTTATTGGGTTTGAAAACAGCTCTTATATAGGCTAACATTTTCATGGAACATACTGTGACACTGGGCGACCGTGCGCCTCAAAGAAATTCGGTGTAAGCTACCTTATACACAAATACGTGGCCGACGACAATGGAGCGGTCAGAACACGGACGGCTATGAGTGCGGCACAACAAAGCGATTCCAGGCTGTTCTAGAGGCCTCCGATTGCCGGCTTACTTGATAGAGGTTCGAGAAAAGGTGAAATTCGAGAAAAATCTGTGCTGTCATTCTCGCGTGCAGCGGCGAAAGAAGCGAGTTTTTTTATATGTATCGTTAAATAGTGAACGAGAGACAGTTATTAGCAGTCAATTTTATGTGTGTACAGTCAGTTGAGAATGTGTGTGTCGTAAGAGAGTTGTAGACATCGAGTTGCTGCGTCGGAGTTGTTTGTTGTATGAAGCAGTGTGATCGTCGGAGCCAGTAGTTTGTGAGACAGAGAGAGTAGAAGAAAAAGACTGTGAAGTATGCGTCAAGGTTACGATAAGACAGAAAAGCTGTGAGTTGCAAGCTCACGACAAATTGGAAACTGTGCTCACGATAAAACAACTGTATCATTTGTGCTTCAGTTTTAGAAGAAAAATAAAGTGAAAGAAAAAGTAACGGACTCTGTCATTCATCATCATGGTGTCAGAGGTGGGATTTGTCGTTTGTTACAACACGAATGGACAACATGGATTTTCATGGTGTAACAGTTGTCAAAATTGATTGAATTGTTTTGAAGATTACACGTGGGCACAGTTTAAATAAATGTGAACTGTAATAGCGTTCGCGGGCTAGATGGGATCAATGAACACGCACCAGAACACAATAAAACCCACATGCCACACGTAAAGCTCGTTTTCCACCAAGCATCTCTTTTGCACTCTTAACATGCAACGAGCAAGTTGGCTGGCACAACATCTTCATTACCGAGGTATAATGATATCTTTGCGGTTGGCCCTGACATTCTTTGCAACAAAGTTAGTTGGGAGCGAGTTTAATTCGCCGTATGCAACATATAAGTGAATGTGATTATTGATTGGTCGCTACCAGCAGCACCAGGTACCGTCCTCATTGTGGGAGGCGCTCTACGCACAGAGAACACGCGGTTACATCATGGCGACTACTGCACTCTGTGATTCTATCATACCAATCACATATCAAGATCATCAAATGGCATTCAGCTTTGTTCGAGGCTCCAGGAAACAGATGTGGCGCATTTCACTAGATGCCATTCTTAACACTGATTTATATACTGTACAATTAGCGAAATAAATAATCGGAACAGGACTGGAATAGAAATATTTATGGAAATTTCAATCTTTACATTTATGAATAATCTTGAAAGGCACTTTCTTATATCTATTTAATGGGAGGTTGTAAGCTTTATGCTTACAATGTTAATTTTAAGAAGTTTAACTCCACTTTTCAGAGAAACCATTTGCTCTAGAAGTGTGAAATTTGGTACACATATAAACCAACGCTTTATAATTATACGGACGTTTTTATATTACATAGGTATATTGATTCATATTTTTAAAATAATTATAACGAATACATTATTTTTTCACCCATTTTTAATAAGAAAAATTTCTAGCATCCACGATTTTAATGATAGTGTTATAAGAAAAAGTCAGTACCACCACAAATAACCCAGAAATGAGTGGTAAAAGTTTCATTACTCTAGAATAAGTTGTTCCTGAGAAAATGGGACAAATGTGCGCAGAAAAATAAGTTTGAGAAAAACCTGAATCAAAATTAGGGGAGATTGTAAGCTCTATGCTTGCAATGTTAATTTTAAGAACTTTAACTCCACTTTTCAGAGAAACTATTCACTCTAGAAGTATTAAATTTTGTACACATATTATTCAATACCTTTTTTTAAACGTACTGACTTTTTGTATCACATAGATATTATTTCTAATTTTTTTAACGAATATATAATTGTTTTATTCTTATCTGTCCTTGGACAGTTAAATTTAATTTAAAGACACTTCTGGCAAGTTTTTAGGGGTTAAAAGACTATATTACGATAAAATAGGGGTTAAACTTGCAAAGTGAGCAAAAAACACAAAATTGATATTTTTGATCCAAACCAACTTGCAATTTCCCCTTAAGGCGAGGGATCAGTGAAAATCAAGGGGAAAAATGACAAAAAAAAAAAAAAAAAGACTAAAAAAATGCATTTTCGTATTTTTATGTCTAAAATTATTTACATGTTTCAGCTTCCAAAACTGCTTTCATTTCTGTCCTACTACCATTTAAGGGACACTGGGAGTGAAATTTTGGTCAAAATTATCAAAAAGTCGAAAATTGTTTTTTTACCTTAAAATGTTCCTGGAACACCAGTACATTTGGATCAGCTAACATTTTTCATATCCCCCACTCCATGTGGCCATTACGGCCCTTTCAAATAGCGCTCTTCCCTTAAAGTACACAGAGTGCTCCTATATAAAAGCCTGTTTTTCTCAAAACTACATTTCTGCACATTCCAAAAGAAGGTCGCGCCTGAGTTTTGCTTCAAATTCAATGAAAATTTCCAAAAGTATTCATAAATAGCAGCTAAACAAAACTAAGATTCAATATTGATGTTATCATTAACATGAATTCCAAAAACATTTTTTTTGTATGAAAAAAATCAATAATTTTTAAGATTAAATTTTCTTTGTTATTAAAAAAATATGTACAGCATAATCAGCAAACGTATTTGAAATATCTCTTCATACAATTGTTACCCATGTTTTAGAGTATCAGTTCTGCCAATATAAATGAATTTTGAAAAGTCAATAGACGCGAGCTCTATTTTAGAAATGTGCCTATTAAATTCATAAAATAATTTATATATCCTAAACGAATTACCCAATTTTAATGAAATTTCGTGTACCTCCTATTCTTATATAAATACAAACACAGTAAAATTTTCAGAAAAATCTATCAAAAATGTGGAACTTTCAAATTTCACTCCCGGAAGAACTAAACATTTCGAATAATCAATATTAGGTTCTGGTTATAGGGCCATTTTTTCGAGCCAACAGTTGACGCCAGTACATACGTGAATACACTTTTGCCCGCCTCCTCCTCTTTTTTTTTTAAGAGAATTAGCAGACAGGAAGCGTTATTTTGTATTTTTTCAACAAGACTGCTACAGCTCATACGGCCAATCTTTCAATGAGAAAAATTGAAAGTGTGTATCGGGACAGAATTATTAGTAAATTTGTGGTCCCTTGACCTGAACCCCTGCGGAGGTTTTTTGCTCTCCCGGGACTATGTAATATGGGTATAAGTTATTGTATTTCGTGTTTCAAAGTCTGAGCATAATATTAAGCTTCAAACCAAATGATTTATTATGTTGATCAAACAGTTTTAAAGCATATTTAAGGCTAAACAGCAAAGGAACTTTACTGCTTTGTTTATTGTGAAAGAGAAACAATTTAGTAAGTTAATAATAAGGTAGCCTAAGAATATTAAGTCCATAAGATAAAGGAATGTTATAAGTTTGAACACTGTGAAATTTGCCTAACCACAGTAAGTGGATGTAATGATTATTGTATGCAAAACATGCTTAATATAAGCAAAATAGTTAATACCAGTGTAGAATTATTACTACCACGCAGGTGGAGCGATGCCACCACTGCGCTTGTTGCATCAAAACAATCTTCGTCACTAGGTAAGAGAATGAGGGGTGAGCAAGGCATGTTCCATCGCTACCTCTCCTCTCGCGCCCATGCATGGCTGTGAGTGCCGGTCGGCTTCGGACATGAACAAAGCTCATCTTCTTGGCCTTACCAAATGGCAGCCTTCAATGAGCCTTCTCCGGTGGATCGAGGTCTCCCCATTTTCGCCAGAGGGGCCTTCTCTAAGTAGCTCACTAGTGTCATGGTCATCCAGCTGGAATCGTTAGGGACTTCTGCCTATAAGCCGGCCTGACTGTGGCCTATAGGCTCGTGTGGTTACTTCACCTCGTCCGTTCCTACTGGAGTAGCAAGCACATCCTCGTTGGTTTGAGACACGAGGTATCGTCTCCGTTCCCTGGACAAAGGTCAATGTAAGAATGGAAATACAACTTTAGAAAAGAAACTTACGATCTAGGAAGCAAGCTTGGTAATGTTAGTTTATACACCAGCGATGTTCAACGTTTCCGAAAGAGGGAGGTTGAACTCCTTCCACTATGCGCGGAATTTCTCATTTTTTAACACTCGGACGTGTATTGTTTTGCAGTGGCGGGTTAGTTACATGCACGTTGCGTTTGATATGGCCTTAGAAAATACCCCAAGTGATCGTGCGTAACCTGTTGCGATACATACTTTTAATGTAGTTCAATTTGGAGAAACTCTGTTCCCAAATATATGTAGAGCTATACTCACTCTTATACACACTATTCTTGCAAATTCTTATTTCTCTATCTACTATTTACATTTTAATCGACACAAGCATATTCAAAAAGTATCTTATTGTTCATTTTCTTTTAGGTGCAAGGGGAATATGGGAATACTATAGCCTTTAAGCAATAGCCAAATGTTTTAAGAGCTGGTTGCTTTGCGATGCCTTTGAAATTCCGTTCTCTTTGTAAGGCCAGAGACTAAAAAGCGAATAACATGTTCCTATTTAAAAAATATAAGTATTGGACAATTCAAAGAAACAATAAAGACTGTCTAGGAAATCGTCCACTCAAAAGAAAAACGAAATATTTGACATAAGTTGTGTGTTTTAACGAGATCCATATTTTTTTATTTAGTAAGCTTTTATCTGTCTCTTACTGTTAACCATTTATGCAAAGATCCTCCAGAATAAAGAGGACATTTCCAGAAAATTCAAGGTATGACTTAGAAACTGCCATGGAAGCTCCTGTTTGTTTCCGTCAGTGGATACTGACTGCTTGTGAGTCTAAACGCCACAGGCGTGATTCACTCTCCGACAGAAAGATGAGGTGGGGGATGGCAGCTAATTACGTAAGCGTTTCCAAAGAGACAAGGTTGGACATCACTAGTATACACACTTAAACAGTTCTGCTATAGCTATATCTGGCAAAAACATTGCAGTTTGAAGTACTTGTACATTGAGCCGGCTATCAAGGAGTGGTCATAAGTCAGCCGGCAGTTTAACAACGAATGACCATGAACTTGATCGTTGCGTGTACTGGTAAGTACGCGATACTGTATATCAACCACAACAAAGCATATCTGACATGACATTGTATAATATAATATAAAATAGAGCGCTGTTATACTTCGTAATATGGCTGGAACATGGAAGTTAAAGAGACGGACATCTGATAGGGGAAATAACGTACGTCTTATAGTAAACTGTACTGGTTATGCACACAGCATTTTTCCATACCTTGTATGTCGCCTGGCATCACACATATGAAAACACTAATTTATATAATTTGCATGCAATCTGAAACTTTTGGCACATAGCAGAATATTACCCTGATTATCCACATAGAACGAATATTTGTTGATAAATTAACGTTTCAATGTTTTATTTTTGAAATATTTTATACATTTAAAAATTGCGCTACAAGATGAACTTTCAGATATTCACATAGGTATTTGGTCCATAACAACATTTAGAATAGCTGTACATGTTTAGTTTTTGAAATATGCTTAGCTTGTTTGTGATGTTTTTGTTTTCTTTCAATATCACACCTACTTTTTCATGTTTAAGTAATTATTTAAGCTTTGGGTAGCTTTGCTAGAAAGCTAAATGGCACATAAAATTTGAGTTGTACATATTTTGTCTTTTCCTGAAGGCACATTGAAAATTAAATTAAACTGGATTAAAATTGCATCAAGTAGAACGTTTTACATGTAAACCGAGCAAAAATAAAAATTACCACTGCTCGTCTTAGTCTTAGAATTCTCATTTAAATTGCCACCTACAGACACTTATAAGATGTTCTGGCCAAACATTCCATTCACATATGAAAGTGAAGTTATGAAACTGCAATGCAATGAAAAAAAGAAAGAAACACAACTTTTTAGACCTTAGACTCGAATTTCACAAGTGGGTTGCCCTAAAATCTCAGATCATAAGGGTTCCTTTACCTTTGGACTAATTGCTGAGTAATTACATCAAATTAACACACACATACACATCCACTCATTCATATGTAGACAACAGAGGATGGGAAATAATCCTGGCTAAAGAAAAATGCCCACTTAAGTAGGGAATCGAATCCGGGATTTCTAGATTTGAAGACAAGCACGCATACTAAACCACCAAAGACAGTGGCTGAAATATTGTAAGCCAAGATTTATTACCTTCTCTGCTCTAATGCATTCCATCAAAAAGTTCGACATCATGATTTCATAGAAAATACACGCTTTGAGGTCCCTTGAACCCCCACAAAAGCGTTTTAGGAAAGTGAGTGAGATTTAAGGACCTGTCGACAACTAGGTCATTTGGGCCACGTGTTTTAGAAAAGTGTGTGTGTGTGTGTATGTGTATGTATGTGTGTGTGTGTGCGTGTGTGCGCGCGCGCGTCTATCCAAAATAGCACAACTTAAACACGAAAAGTCGGTTCTTTCAAAGATGCCACATGAACAGTTTCACGAAAATTTCCTAATCCAAGGAACCCTTTACTTGGAAAATATTCCGTTATTACTTTCTCTACTTCGTAAAGCAGGGAAAGTATCGTATTCGACCAAAAACATTCGATGACGAGATTTCACCGGAAATACATGTTTAGAGGCCCCCTGAATCCAAAAAAAGCATTGTTAGAAAAAGGTTCGCACGTGCGTGTGTGAGAGAGAGAGACAGACAGGCAGACAGACAGACACACAGAGAGACTCTGTGAATGTCTGTGAACAGTCGGTTAAAAACCAAAGTTGGTATTTCAGTTTAATGTCTTTCAAGGATGCCACACAAAGATATTAAAGAAAATTCCTCCAACCTAAATTACTCCTCATATTAAAAATGTTTCGAAAATGTTTTTCTCAAAAATGGCTCTAACAATTTTCATTTCCATATCTTTAAGAGATTTTTATGGCAAATGAAATGTTTATTTTGAATTTTCTGACTATAACCTATGTGGTCCTGTTTACTTCTGATGACCTTTGTACAATAGATCAAATAGACCAAAACTTAATATACACAAAATGTAGATTTTGTCAAAACATACAAGTGATGTCTAAATGCATTCTTTTGTGGAGTGAACTATTTCGGAGATATTCCTTGTTATTTGTGTGAGTTTTGCAATGCTTATACTTTTCTCAAATGGAAGGTTATTATTCACCTTTTTATCTCTTGGACGTGCAAAGAGAACGTAATTTCAAAGCCTTCACAGAGCGACCAGCTTTAAAATATTTGACTATCCTTCAAAGTCTACTGTAATCGCATATTAGCCCTTGTACCTAGAAGAAAATTAGCAATAAGGTAATTTCTATAAATGTTTATCTCGACTAGCATGAAGAAGATAAGAGGAATAAGAGTCTGTAAGAATAATTAGTACAAGAGTAAAGAAAGTCATGCGAATGCAACACAACATATTTTTTTTTATTTTCTTAAAAATCTCTATGATTATTTTATTAAAATCCTATTATATTTAAGGTATTTAAGTGTATGACAAAGGAAATTTATATATTGAATTATTTGGCAATAGCCTCTGAAGTGCCTCTTCACTCTGGATGACTTCACTGTAGAAAAAAAATGTAATTTTGAGAAAACTTAAACATTTATGCTAAACTTAGTACATTCCTGGACCATATTCAGGGTTCTCATCAGTCTGTATATTTTCTCTACCTCTTTTAGCATTCCTCTTGGTCAGGTTTGCCCTTTTGAAAGGTCTCTCCACTTCTAAACCTGCTTTTTGAGACGAATCTTGTCCATTGCAGCAAAACTTTTCTGCATATTATGTTCTGGTATTCAACTTTTCAAGTGCCTTATTTTTGCCTATATCACGATTATTAAATGATATAACTGAGCCATAAACATTTTAACACCTCTGATAAAAAAAACACAGTTTTGGCTGTTTTAGTCCATATGACACTACTGAAACTTTCATTTGTATTTTGAGTTCGTCCAATGAGACATTTTGTCTGGAGGTGCACCTCTGTTAGACTTCTGAATATTGGTCTAATTGCTTCACATAATGCATGGTTACTAACGAATGGTTATATTTTCACCATTAATGTTTACCTTTTGGGCATAAACCATGGTTTGGACTTGTGTCTATGCCAATATTGCCTGCTTCATTCGTTTATGTAATTATTGTTGTTTCTTATAGTCATGGCATAATGCGTTTGCAAATTATCAATTTCCTTTCCCAGAAATTAGTCTGCCACCTTCCAGATATTTCTTTGCGAAGGCTCTTTAGTCTGGTTCCCATTCGTTTCTGTACGTGTTCTGTGCATTCTGTTTTCATCTCACACTCACCATATTATTTAGAGCCAATTACTTTTATAAAATCCATGCTATCTCCATTGGCTAAACATTTTAAGTATCTTACCTTCCTTCATATAAATTTCTATACAAACTTTCATGCAGTTGGTAAGGAAATAAAGGCTGGAAAAAGGGGGCGTAATCCAAGTGCAGCATGCCATTTAAAACTTATACGAACAAAATAAACATATGTTATGAAACTACCATGTTCAAAATGTAATAAACAATAACAATCTCAAAATTGATATTTTTAGCCAAAAAAACGACTGCGATTTCCTTGAGCGTGGATGGGGGCAAATAGCAAACCTAAATAGTGAATTCAGATTTTAAGAAATTACTGCATAATAATGGTACGCTAGCTATTGCATGGTAGAAGATGAAAAGAGTCAAATTTAAGAAAATCCAAATACATGTTCGTTTTTGAAAGCAGTGAACACAGAAACCCTTGCAACTTGAGAGGGGAGAGGGTTGCAAGCTACAGATCGTTAACCCTGGAAGCTGAGCTGAGCATTGATTTGAGTGCAAGGGTGGTAGGCGTGGTCTAGGAGTCTTACCATTGGTCGAGGCGTGGTCCAGCGGAGTTTTGGGATGCTGCGCGTCTGTATCCTTGGTGTCAGATGCCATCTCCAGCGTGTGCCGCGCGGCCGCTGATCACTCGCGACTTCCTCAGCAACACGCCCGGCTGCACCACAACCGCGACATCCTGGAAGGTATGTAACACTTACTATACGCTATCTTGTGTCATTTATTACGTTAGTGTTAGTGCTAAAATTGATTCTGGATATGACTTCTGGGATCCACTCTTCTGAAAACTATTCTTGCATAAGCTTATTATATTCTCTAGCACCCAGCTATAGTATACTTAATTCAGTCTTTTGAGACAGTGGAAGGTTGTATCTCCCCCTTCAGCTGTCACGTAACAGGTCGTATTGTAATCCACCCAAAAGTTTGATATCGAAATTTTTTCGTCGGATGCCTTAAAACTTAAAAAATGAGGCACTAGTTGGTAGAACAGTTTTTGCCTTCCATCAAAATAATTCGGCATCGAGATTCTACAAAATACACGTTTTGTAACAATAACAATAATAATAATAATAATAATAATAATAATGATGATGATGATGATGATGATGATGATGATGATGATGATGATGATGATGATGATGATGATGATGATAATAATAATAATAATAATAATAATAATAATAATAATAATAATAATAATAATAATAATAATAATAAACCACTTAGTAAAATGCCCGAGTGTGTCTGAGGTGAGTGAGTTAATGACTGAGTGAGTAGGTGTGCGTATAAATAAAAATTTGATGTATTACACTCACATGACGTTCTCTACTCTTGTACTAACCATTCTTACAAACTCTTATTCCTATATCTTCTTCGTGTTAGTTGAGAAACATTTGTACAGCTTATCTTATTGCTTATTTCCTTGTAGGTGCAAGGGGAATGTTAGAATACAGTAGGCTTTGTGCGATAGTCAAATGTTTTAAAGGTTTAAGATTCGGTTGTCTTTGTACACTTAACATATAAAAAAATGAACAACGATGATCCATTTCACGAAAGTTCTAAGTTTTCCGAAACTCACACACATAAAAAAGAATATCTCCGAAATGGTTCACCCTAGAAGAAAATTTATTCCCACATAAATTGTGTATTTTAACAAGATCTACATTTTTGTATAGTATGATTTGGTCCATCTCTAACGGTTTATCAGTTATGCAAAAGTCGTCCAGAGTAAATACCACTACAGGGGCTATAGCCAGAAAATTCAATATATACATTTCATTCGTTGTAAAACTATCTCAAACACAAAATTTTAATCAAAACCGTTAGAGCCATTTTCAAGAAAATAAAAAATTTCGAACAATGTTTCATGTAAAGGGTAGTTTAGGGTGGGGCTATTTTCTTCAAAATCTTCGCGTCGCATCCTTGAAAGACATTAAACTTAAATGCCATCTTTGGTTTTTAACCGACTTTTCGTTTTCGAGTTATGCAGTCCACAGACACACACACGGACATTTTTCTAAAAATGCTTTTTTTTTTATTTTTTTTTATTTAGGGGATCTCAAGACATATTTCCGGTGAAATCTCGACATCGAATACTTCCCCTACTTACCAGTAGAGAAAGTAAAAAACGAAAATTCGTATAAATATTAAACATGTTTAAGCTTAGTGTAAGAAGCAACACGAAGGTTTTAAAGCAAATCTCCCCACCCCAAACTACCGTTTACATTGAATTTATTTATGTTTCTGTTTTATAAAAATGGTCCTAACAATTTTGCTAAAAATATCTAGCATGTATTTAAGATATTTACATTATTATTTCATACATAGATGTGTCAAATTATCATATGCGAATTATTACCTAAACATTCTTTTGTTTTGCGCAAATTACCACTAGGTCATTCTTTTGAATCGTCAGTGTCGCCAACTGGATCTCACAAATAGCCGAAAAATAATTTATTACAAATTACAACAAAATAACAGTCAAAATAGCGCTGCATTTAAATTTCATTACTGTGTTTTTAAGTATTGTTCTTTTAATAATTATTGTATTTTTTCAGAAGAAAGGTTATTTCTTAAAGTTAAAAATAAACTCAGATTTATTTGAGATTATAAACTAATTTTCTGTTATAACAATAGAAGATCGAAATACATGTAATTCTTGGGTTTCCAGTTGGCAGTGCTGAGTAAGTCGAACTACTATTCATTTCATGAATACATTTTAGATTATTTGTTTATAGAATTTAACATTCTCTGGTAAAATATTTGATAAATAGTATTTAAATTCATAATTTATGAAAAGTCCAGATAAATGTCATTCGACGCTCTGATCTTCCCAGATAAATTTATCGGTTAGGTCAAACGTCTTATATTACTTGTGATAAATCAAGTGTAGTTATATGAATTTTCTGGAATTAAATTTGTATATATTATAAACCATACAATACAGGCGAAAATTTACCACAAAAAATGCAGATCTATTTGAAACACGCTATTTTTTCACCCAAAAAATTGCATCTGTCAGTTGGTTTGACTGTCATTTTCTGTCATTTGTAGAGGAGTGAGTACAGAAATTAATTTGAGCGGCACACATTGGGTATTGCTTTCTTTCCTACTTTCTTTTTCTACTTTATCAACTAGTAAGTGGAGGTAGTTTGTATTTCACCCAAAAATTCGATGTCGAGATTTCACCGGAAATGTATGTTTTGAGCCCCCAGAATAAAAAAAAGACAATTTTTTTTAAAAGTTCTCGCGCGCGCGCTTGTGTGTGTGTGTGTGTGTGTGCGCGCGCGCGCGTGCGTGTGTGTATCTGTCTGTCAGTCTGTCAGTCTGAGGACAGCATAACTCAAAAATGAAAAGTCGGTTAAAAACCAAAGTTGGTATTTAAGTTTAATATTTTTCAAGGATGCGACTGGAAGATTTTGAAGAAAATTGCTCCATCCTAAGCTACCCTTTACATGGAAAATGTTGATTTAGTTGAAAATGACTAACGATTTTGATTAGTATGTCATGCTTAAAATATTTTTATCACAAACGAAATGAATATTTTGACTTTTCTGGCTATAGCCCATGTAGTCCTGTTTACTATGGATGACTTTAGAATAAATTGTAAACGTTAGAGATAGACAAAATCTTACTATAGAAAAAGTGTAGGTCTCGTTAAACCACACAAATAATTTTTTTTTTTTTTTGTAGAGTGAACCATTTCGGAGATACCTTATTTGTGTCAGTTTCGGAAAACTTAAACTTTCGTCAAATGCAACATCTTTGCTCATATTTTTATGTTACTTGTGTAAAGGGAACGGAATCTCAAAGCTTTAAAACATTTGACTATCGCACAAAGCCTGTATTCTAATATTCCCTTGCATCTACAAGGAAATAAGCAATCAGATAATTTCTGCAAATGTTTATCTCAACTAACACGAAGAAGATATAGGAATAAGAGTTTGTAAGAATGCTTAGTACAAGAGTAGAGTGAGTGCAACACATCAGATTTTTTTTGAGGACGCAGAGGGACCTTTTTCTACAGTCATTTCCGGGGAACATTAAAACATGTATTTGCAATGAAATTTTAATATCCTATTTTTGGATGGAATACAACAATTTCTCTTCCTAGCATATGTAGGTGGTAGAGAAAGTAAATCTTGCAAACTTTGGAAAACGAGATATGAAATTATAAAACTTTGGGACCTTCAACAATTTTCCCGAACCTCATACAGAATCCCATAAGGACATTCGGTGGAAGCAGGCATTTTGAGTCTCTCTGAACCGTAATCGCGCCAAAGACTAGCTGCAGCACATTATTTTCAATTAACATAGTTCTGACTACAGCCCATTGAATGCAAGAAAGCAGTTCACGAAGCACAGCCCTTAGGAGCTGAAATTTCACATATGCGAGTTAAGACATTTGGTTGAAAAAGTCGGAAGATTATACGGGAAGCTCCTAAGAATTTACGATTTTGAGATGAGTTATATTAAGTACTGAAATGAAAATCCATGTACAAAAGTTTCAAGAAAATTTATCAATACACTTAAATTGTGGCTAAAACTAAGTGTAACTTACATAATTAAACCCACATTTTTGTCGTTATACGACATCATCATCATCATAATCACTACAAGGACTAGGCCAGTGTTTCTCAGTCAGTGAGTCGCAACCCACATGGGTTCGCGGGCAGTGTATTGGAGGGTCGTCTGGGTTCTTTAAATGTTATGTTTATATTTGGAAAGTGAAGAAATGTATTAATTTAATATGCTATACATTAAAGTACGCATAAATATATAAGGAACATTTTATTGTTTTGTAAAAACATTAAAACTAGAGCGGAATTTGACAGTTCTGTTTGAGCTATAAGTTTTATAATTTCTGGTTCAAATCTGTTAGAACACATACAATAAATGTACATGAAACGTGTAAGAAGCTTTCCAGTTTGTTTTGTAGCAATCACTTAGTGTGACACATGACACTGCTTTGTTTGAACTAGTTTAATAATGTCCGGTTCAAATCTTGCAACACATAAAATCAGATCGTTTTCAAGAGAATCTATTTCTTCCTTTTAGTCTTTATGTTATCATTGAAGATACCCTCAGCTCGTAGAGATAGGAAGTAGCGAACTCTTGGAACTGTTGATACTAATACAGGATATTCATTCCTTTTCTTGAGCCAGAACTTGTCCAATTCCTCGCCGGTGAATTGTAGTTGTAAACATTGGTCAGAAGATAACTCAGCCTGGCTTCTCCACAACTCCATCATAGAAAGGATTTAGAACCCATCTTAACCTACACTTTCTTCTGTTATAAGTTGACCTCAAGTAAGAAGATACAGGCTTTTGACAATATTCTTATGGCAAGAGATTTCGTTTTGAATACTAGAAACAAAGTCACAAGACCCATAAGTCAGTGGAAAGTTTTCAAAGTGTAGGTTTGAATAGGGTCTCTTCCTTAAGTTCAAGAAAGGGCGGGGGGTAGGTGTTGTGTTCAAAAGGTTGAGAAACGATGGATTAGGCAATTGCCTGTTCCGGCTTCACAAAACATCAGCCCAGCGCTTCCTAGGACATCTAACATCTCGTTGTGCTCTTGATTGGTAATTCTTTGCCAATTCTTCTTAGTGGGCATCTCTCTCCCTTACTCATTCGATTCATATACTCAATCTATTTTTGTCTATATGTTATTACTTTATTCGGTTCTACTCTTAGTTCCTCATTTTTAATACTGTTAAGTTTGGTGCATCCCTTTATTTTCCTAAGGAACCTCATCTTCACCGTCCAAATTCTATCTTTCCGTTTTTTCATTTGTACCGAACTTTCACAGCCGTACAACATTGTGGGGATTGCCATAACTTCTTAAAATTTTATTTTTGTTCCTTTTCTTACTTGTTTTTAAAAGCTCTGCGTATAGTTCCACAGAGTACCTGAACTTCATTTATTTTACAATCAATGTCCCTTTCTAGATTAAAGTGATATTACACCCCAAATATTTAAAATTTGATACTTGTTCTACACTTTGGCCCCCTAGAACAATTTTGGAACATACTGAATTTTTGCCCTTAAATGCCATAATGTTACTGATATCTTAAAACCATATAATGAACACAATTTATTTAACTTGTGCAAGGATTCCTGAAAATCATAATCATTTTTTTTAAATTGTGATCAGATCGTCTGTAAATAAAAGATTATTTACATATGTTTTCTTATCAACTCATTCCTGGCTCTACTAAAATTGTCCATTTATTTAAAATGTTGTCCTATATCTATATAACAAAGTAGATGATAAATTACACCCTCGTCTTAACCCAATGTTAGCATTAAATGTACCTGTGTTCTTAAATCAATTGTCTATAATTATACTTGTATATTTGTACAATTTCTTTACTGCTTCGATAAATAATTTACCGTGGATAGCCTTTAATTAATATTTCACATAATTTGTCTATTAACTCGGTCAGTGGCATAGATAAATAGGAAGCTAAAATGATAAAAGTTTGAATTTGGTTCAAGTAACATATAATTAAGGGTAGCTTAGGGGAAAATCTCACAAAACATTACTAACTATAGGAGTACCTTTAAAATATTCACAATCATGAATTTTACCAGTTTTCATGCATTACAACCGCGGCGTAAAGGATACGGTGGGTTTGTGCTTGCGATTGTGATAATTTATTATAAATATCATTAAATGAGGCATCAAATCTGGCTTTCCAATGCTTATGGCCAAATAGACCGATATAAATTTAATTGTTGTCATATAACCATTGAAATGATGCACACCAATCAGCAGCGTGTTCTAATAATTGTAAAAATTATTGGATTTCAATTTCCCTCATCAGCACACAGGGAGTTACCGACTTGAGTGCTGCGTTTGCGAAAGTCCTGGTCGAAAAACAGTTTTAAGGTTAGTGGAGAAACTTGAATAAATTTATTAGTATTGAAAAAGGGAAGCATAGTTCGCAGTCATTAGTGCCACAACGCTCTGTAGACGTTCTTGGGCGATTGCATCGCTCCCTGCTTAAGTCATTATATTGTCACAAGAGACCGGTTAATTGGTGACTGTGCCAGGATCATCAGATCTGACGCCACCGGATTCTTTGCTACGGGGGCACCTTAAGGCAAGAGATTACAGAAACACCCCACGAACCGCACAAGCTTTTCGAGAAAAAAAAAATAATAATAATAAAAAAAAATAACTGTCAAAATAAATAACAGGAAGAGAGAGGGCACTTCCGCACATCCTGTAATTTATTTCTCCCAGAGATAACCTGTCACTCACATTTGGGTACTTTCATGTATCATTATTTAATCACTCAATACACTTCTTTAAAATATGGGACGCCTCAGTGAAGCACTCTGTATATTATCAGGGATAACCCGTCTCTCTTTCTCGAGATGCACTTGTGAAGTGAAAGAGCTTCATTCAGAATCCTCCCAAGTCACAGAGCCGTATTGGGATATGTAACATTCATAAGATGGCCAGCCTGTTCAAATATTAATAGGTGTTGAGGTTTGTGGGTAGCTGTAAATCTTAACGCCTCTTGGGACGAACCTCCCAAGCACCGCTTTAACCAAACTGCGTCCCAATTGGCATCCCGTTTCCTTCTGTTTGTAAATAATATATGGACGGGACGTGTCCGTAATACTGACACACTCCTTCAAATGCTTTCGATCTGTACTTCCTTCATGTAAATATCCAACTTGCCTCAGTTCCTGGCAATGAAATGAAATATAATTGAGGCGTTGAGTGCAACAGTGGCCCAACCCACAAAAATTCAGAAACTGAGTTATTGGTATGTTCCCCATATCAAAATCTAGGAGAGCAGTAGTGGCTTATACCACATTTCTACAACCACCGACAGATGGCATGAAAAGTGTGTTATTGCATGGAACTGAATCTGATTTCCTGGATAGAAACAGTGGCCCAACCTTCCTGCGTGTATGTAATTATGTATCACAATGTTGGTGTTATATTGATTAAAATTTCCAAATATCATGACTCTTCCTTAGTTATTAAAGTCAATATAAAACTTTCAAATCACAGATATTTTTTACACTCCATTATCTCCATTATGTACATTTAGTGGTTGGGCCACTGTTGCGCTCAATGCCTCAATTATAGGATCATTCAAAGCATATACTTTTATCTCTGAGGTAGATAGATAAAACGGGGGCGTGGCCTGGTAGCTAACCGGTGTGTAGGGCAATGGAGGGAGTTAAAACAATCATTAGGGGAAATGACACAATGTGTCGGGTCTCCCCTTCTATGACTTATATCAATGTGCAGTTTCCATTTTGCAAATTTAACGCAAACTGTAATAACTCGTGTGAGGTTTTGCGTTATTGAGATTCACCAAAGTTTGATTTAGTTTCAATGTACTGTTTTAATTTGTGAACGTATTTTAAGGGCTGCTTAAACAAAGCGGGCATTTCCGGGCGCATGCCAATAGACTTGAAGCAGTTTAAGAAGTCTGAATTCCTGGGAACAAATTTGAAACTAAAGGTGTAGTTATTTTCTTTAGTCGAGCTACAGATAATTATAAACACGTTCATTCAATTTAAGACTTAATGAGGTACACTAAACTCTTAATACATTTTCAGATATCGAAATACTTTCTGCCGTATGAGAACGGAACATAAACCATTTTACCATACGGCAACCGTTTCGAATCGGACTCTAATAAATATTAACACATTTTGGAAACTGCTACGGATTACATTTATGATTGTATTCCACTTCTAATGGCTGTACAAATTAAAAATAGCAAATTCGGTCACACTAGTTTGAAGTCAATTACGCATACATTTCATAACAGGATGCATAGCAGTAAAGTTTGAAAACTTTTAGCCTCGGTTCGTAACTATTCCTTACTAGGCTTCAATTTGTAGCGATTTCAATCTAACTTGAAATGCGTCGAGAATAGATATTTAGAGTACTAATTACAAAGGTAGAGATTTAGTAACGACAGGCGTAAGTTAGAACACAAACGAAGGGAGTGAGTGTTCTAAGAGTCGCGAATTACTGATCCTAATTTTGTAACGTGTTGTCTACAATACTTTATCTACGTTCAGAGTATATGTTGCATATGTAATTAAATTTATTTACCGCGGTAACGAGAGAGAAAGAGTAATGTGGGGTTAAAAAAGACCCGACATATTAACATTGTTGTTATATTCTGTAATTTTGGATGCTAGTTTCATATGTGATTTTAAAGTAAAAATCTGATGTGTTGCACTCACATGACTTTCTCTACTCTTGTACTAACCATTCTTACAAACTCTTATTCCTCTATCTTCTTTGTGTTAGTTAAGATAAAAATTTGCACAAATTATTTTATTGCTTATTTTCTTGTAGGTACAAGGGGAATATTAGAATACAGTAGGCTTTATCCAATAGTCAAACGTTTTAATGCTTTAAGTTTCCGTTCTCTTTGCACACTTAACATATAAAAAAATGAACACCATGTTCATTTTACGAAATTTTTATGTTTTCCAAAACTCATACACATAGCAAGGAATATCTCTGAAATGGTTCACCTTACAGGAAAATTTATTTGGACATAAATTGTGTATTTTAGCAAGATCTACATTTTTGTACAGTAGGTATATTTTGGTCGATCTCTAATGGTTTATCAGTTATGCAAAAGTCGTCCAGAGTAAATACGACTACAGGGGCTATAGCCAGAAAATTCAAGATATACATTTAATTTGTCATAAAATATCTCAAACATATGACATTTTAATGAAAATCGTTAGAGCCATTTTCAAGAAAATAAAATTTTTCCATGTAAATGGTAGTTTAGGGTGTGGCTATTTTCTTCAAAATCTTCGTGTCGCATCCTTGAAAGACATTAAACTTAAATACCAACTTTGGTTTCTAACCTACTTTTCGTTTTTTAGTTATGCTGTCCACAGACTGACACACAGACACACATGGACCTTTTTCTAAAAATGCTTTTTTTTATTCAGGGGGTCCCAAAACATATATTTCCGGTGAAATCTCGACATCGAATTTTTGGGTGGAATACAATACTTCCCCTACTTACCAGTAGAGAAAGTAAAAATGAGTGAAGAACGTCATTTTCACGGTTCATTACGAAACATTTTAAAAGTAATCTGAGATGCAACGATTAATATGCTTCCGGAAAAGTCAAGGAAAGTTTACTTATCAATAAGTATCAAAATTACAATGGTTATAATATTAGAACTATCAATGAGCGGACGAAGTTTTGGTTTTAATGCATATGCTCATCGAGAAAATAAGATATAGACGATCATTAAAGTGTATTTTTACATAACAGTTACCATTTTATCAAAAAGTATGACCTGTCTCTCTTACAAGTAGATAGGTTTATCATCTTTGGTAGTTCCTTCTTTCTTTACCTGATTACCCTCCCCTTACGTAGGATTTACACTCCCTAGGACTTACAAGCCAGTATCTAGGGTCAGATGTCTGTTGGAGAGCACATGGACCTATGGACCAGATAGAGTGAAGACCTGGAACCGGGTGAACAGCCCAGCACCAGGTATGGTAGTGAGGATGAGGATGGTATGAAATGCAGGCGAAATCGATGATTGGAAAGCTGATAATGCAGCAATTGGTGGAGTGATTGGCGGGAGAAAGCGGAGAAAACCCGCCCTGACACCGCTTCGTCCATCACAAATACCACATTGGATCCCTGGGATCGAACCCAGGCCGCCTAGGTGGTAGACGAACGCTCTAACCGCTCGGTCACGGCGCCGCCTAATCTTTGGTAGTACTTAGAAGATAGCCAATTCTGCGAAGTCTCAGGAGTAGCATTATCACTAGCTAAATTACATCAGAGTGCGGAACCCTTATTGGTGCGGGAGGCAACATGTAATTTCTGTTAAGTGCTGATAGATCCCCTCTCCAGTGGAGACGTGTGGAAGATCGCCAGATGCCTTCGAAACCGTCGTGGCCAATACAACTCGCCAATTCAGGGCACCCGAGGCCTGGCATACGAGCCTGAAGCCAAAGCCAACGTGTTCGCTGACTATCTAGAGCGGACCATGTGTCCCAGAGACGACCCCCAGGATTATAGATTTTCAGAACGTACCCGCCAAGAAGTACGTCGATTCTTACGACGTCCGCCGGAGGATGCGGAACGACTACCGGTGATACGTCCCAGCGAAACCCATGGCGCACTAAAACGCCTCAAAATCAAAAAGGCGGCGGGACCTGACGGACTAACTCCCCTCATGCTTCGTCACCTTCCCTTCAACGCCGTGCTCTTCCTAACTAGAGTTTTCAATATGTGCCTTACCCTGGGTCACTTTCCACGCGAGTGGAGAGAGGCTCGGGTGATATGCATCTTGAAACCTGGGAAAGACCCGGTACACCCCTCCAACTACAGATCCATAAGCCTTCTGTCCATCCTCTCGAAAGTTCTAGAGAGGATGATCCTAACCCGATTATCCCCCCTACTGACAAACATACAAGCCATCCCAGAACATCAGTTCGGCTTTCGACCTGGGCACTCTACACCTCAGCAACTGCTGCGTGTGGTGGAGGCTGCTGCCCTGGGTTTTCAGGAACGCGCATTCACCGCTGCGGTATCTCTGGATGTGGAAAAGGCCTTCTCAACCACCTGGCACACAGGGCTACTTCATAAGCTGATTCACCTGGGGCTACCCACACAACTCATTCACATCCTACACAGTTTCCTCCGACACCGGACCCTCATAGTCACAGTTGCTGGACGAACCTCCAGAATTAGGCCAATAAGAGGCGGAGTCCCCGAGGGCTCTGTTTTGTCCCCTACTCTCTTCAGTGTCTACATGGCAGACTTCCCAACTGAACCACAGGTCAATCTAGCGCAATATGCAGATGACGTACTACTATACTGCTCCAACAAAAACATCCACAGAGCCTTCAACCCTATTCAAAGACACCTCCGCCTAGTCCAAGACTGGTGCCGACGATGGAGAATGTCTGTTAATCCAGACAAGAGCCATGCCATCCTGTTTACGAGACGTCCCACACCTGCAGACTGCCCCACCTTCCAACTTCGGGGTCAAAGGATCCAGTGGAGAGACACCATCACCTATTTGGGAGTCAAATTAGACAAAAGTCTAACATTTCGAAGTCATATCAGAGACCTATCAGTGCGGTCGCAGGGGGCCATTGCCTCACTGTACCCTATGCTGAAATCCGAGATGCCAGTCCGCCTGAAACTACACCTATTCAGAGCCCTGATTATCCCCCTCATGCTTTACGCCTGTGAAGTGTGGGGCATGGCAGCGGGTAGTTGGCTTCTGTGGCTCCAGAGGGCGCAGAACAGAGGACTTCGGTCCATCTACTCTGTCCCTTTAACCTTCCCCGTGAGACTACTTCACGAAGCCTCATCTCTTCCATACGTGGAGGATGAAATTAGGCGCCGGGCAGCAAAATTGTACGCCAAATTACCCAACCACCAAAGCGTCCTGGTTAGATCTCTAGGTGATTATGACCCCACAACACGCCGCTTCAGGTCGTACAGGGTTCCCCGTATGGCTTGCGGGTATATCCCATAACAAAGTAGTTTACCCATCAGCAGCAAAAGCTAAACTACAAATAATCCCAACAAAGAGCTATTCGGTTCAAAATTCAACCCACCAACTAAATTCAAAATTTAAAAAGATCGAAAGATCTATAACTTGTTTAAAACTCTTTACCTCCACAGAATGCGAACATTGCTGAGTTCTGTGAGTCATCAGCTAAGGGGCAAAATAGCCTCCTTATTATATAAGCCATAATCTAAATTTAAAAACAACACCCTTAACCACCCTTTACCAAAAATTCTACCTGCGGTTAAACCCTGTTGAGGGTAGGTACGCAGAAAAATATCGTCGGGCTGAACCACAGCCTGCCAGTATGTCGTCGTCGTCGTCGTCCCCTCTCCACGTGATGATGGGACATGCTTCTATCAATCAAATCATCCTTTACAAATCAACATTTGCTAATTTTTTACTATTTACCCACCAGGATCACTCAGAGATAATGTAAGCATTACTGTTTCTCATTTAAATTGTATGCGTTTTTCTTATTCTTAACCCTGTCTCATCTTTTGTAGATTAAGTAAACCATAAATGAACTACTACATCTTAAATTTGTATAACCAGTAAACCATTAGAGATGATAAAAATTTTACTACACAGAGAACACAAAATAGACAATTTACGTCAAATAAACTTTTTGTAGCATTAACCATTCCTGAGAAATTCGTTGCACTTAATTTGAATGTTCGAATATCTTGTATTTTTTTGGTTCGAAGACAGCTTTATTTTGCTTCTTACGATATCATGCAATGATACGTTGCACTTCGTAGCTCAATGGTTGTAGGACACAAAGCCAGTCTACTCTAAGCACGCGTTGCCTATGGATTCTACTGTGCTACGTCATGCGACTGTGATGTAATTCTGTTGGCCTACTGTGGTAAGTAAAATACAAAACAAAGCAATAATAGTCAATTAGTTTACCAGCTTACGGTGTTGTTACTTTTGCATATTTGCTACCATCGGATGATATATAAGATATAGAAAAGTTTTACTTTCTCTACAGCTATGTTAGGTATATGAAATATTGTATTCCAGTCCAAATTCGGTATTATTTTGAGGTCTTCTGAAACCCAAGTATTTTAGCGTATTTGTGAAGAGATCAACTCAAACATGAAGAGATGGATGCATCAAACTTTGCATTTAAACCTTTCAAGAAGGCAACACAGAGATTTTCACGACATTCCCCCACCTAAAGGCACCTATTCTCTATATGGAAAAACGTATATTGAGTGCAAAAGAACTGGCCTATTCTCCCACATCTCAACATGGATAATGAGCCAATGCTGGCCCATTTACATTATTTTTTAAATAACCATTTTGAAAACATCTGTTTGAGATATTTACATAAAGAATGAATGCATATATTGTCTGAAACGTTCTATGAACAGTTTGTACAATCCCCATAATTTTCACTAAATTTTAGAAAATTATGTATATGTATATAGAAAATATAAAAGATAGACCAAATTTACAGCAAAAGACGTAGAATTTTTAAAATATAACATTTGTATAAATTACTTTTTTGCAGTTTTAGTCATCTATAAGATATTTCCTCAAATTCGTTTGAACGTTTCTATACATACCTCTTAAAAACTATACGTTTCTGATGTACATACACGTTTTATCGTTTATGGAATGGTCATGTAGCATTTGTAGACCAGCAAATAGCGATCTAGTTTCTAAATCTTTGATTGTCGTATTAGATGAATGCCTCGTATAGCTACCAACATTTACCAAGTTTAAGAAGCAGCACATATGGCAAAAAAGGTTTTTAATAGTAATTTATAGAATAGCTATGAAAATAAACAACGAACTAACCCCGCAGTGCAACAGTCCTTTACCGGTCGCTGCCAACTCTGCCTACCACAGGCGTCATAAGTGGAGTGCAGTGCCAGAGGTGGAACATGGTCAGCGCTCCGGTCCCTCCCGATCTGTTACGCGGTCTTTGTAACCACGGGCCGCTACTTTTCAATCAAGTGGCTCCTCAACTGACCCCTCAGGGCCTAACGAGGCTGAGTGCATCCCGGACCAGATCTCCAAGTGGGAGAAAATTCCCACACCGGTACCGGGAGTCAAACCAGGGTCTCCCGCTGGGTAAGCAGCAGCGCTACCTCCGCGCTAAGGGAAAATAAACGATAGTGAATATAAAAGGTCATTTTATTTTCACATCCTATTTTTATTTACAGAATTTGTCATCTTATTGTGTCATATGTATTTGTCTCTCGCCAATGGTTTACAGTTATATAAAATTATACAAAATTCATCGAAAATAAAGAGGACTTAAGAGGCTATTAGCAGAAAATTCAAGATACACGTTTTATTTATCATGTAAATATCTTAAATATGAGGCATATTGATCTACATCGTTAAAACCATTTCTGACAAAATAAAATATAACCAAAACTTTCCGCGTAAAGGGTAGTTTAAGTTGGGGGGATTTTCCAGAAAAAGTTCTTATTGCATTTTTGGTAGATGCAGCACTTAAATTCGTTTCTGGGATATGATGTATACACACACGCATATACATACGCATATATACGACCTTTGGATCTTTTTCTAAGAACGCTTTTGGGGGGCTTTCAATGGACTCCAAAATAAGGATGAAATCTCGACGTCAAATATTTTAATGAAGTGTAATATTTCCCGTGCTTCCTAGGGTTTGTGGTAGAGAAGCAAATGCTTATGCCATTACTGTGACGGAAATAAAATAGTGTTGAGTGGTACTATACATACAAATGTTACATGTGAAAGATTCGATATCCACTGTACGCATACGGTTACCAACTCATATCTTATCAAAATTTGTGCAGTTCTGCTATTGAAATATATAGATAGTGTACAAAATTGACAGATTTAACGAGAGACAGAAAAAAAAAAATTATAATCTGTGTATATAATCCCGGCATCTAATTTCTTAATCAGGGTCAATATATGTTCCAGATTTATAAATTCCAAACAATTACATCACAACATTTATAATTTACAGATTATACAGTAAAAGCAAAATAAAAATTAAAGTAAAATAAAATATGTGAATACTTTAAACAAAAGCAAATTTCGATACATTTTTTCACATGCAATATCAACACTTAAAACAAAACAATTTTTATTACTATTATTTACTTATTTATTATTACTAATAGGTATGCAATAATTAATAACTAATTTCCAAATACCCACTAATTCTAAGTTTCTAAAATGCCACCGGTAACCAATATATACTGATATCTAGTACAAATTATCGCCCTCTCCTAATCAAAATATAAAGTAACACTAATTTTACTATTAAATTCGTATTAATTCATTTAAAAACTTCAAACTTAAATATGAATTATATAAACAAATTCAATCAAACATGTTCTTAATATTACTCTTATTTCATAAAAAAAATTCAATTATACTACTTTTAGGTCTCTAAATTGCCGCCGGAACCCTATAAGACTTAGTTGACATGGAATATTAAGGTTAGCACCTATTTTCATTTGATAAATAAGACTTAAAGCTCCTTACTATCACTCTGCACAGACACACAGAACACGCCTAAGAATTGTTTTGTTAACAACGCAATGTGCCATTTCACATAGATATAGACCATAACTCTGTTATAACAATTAAATACAGAGATGTAAGTGTAATAGTGCGAAGCAGGAGTTCTGGTGCATATTTACACAAGGCTCCCAAATCCCGTTATGGTTTGATGGATGGTGGGATTAAGGCTACCCTGAGGGAAGCCGGGGCAGAACGACTCCCTAGGGAACACAGCTGCGCGGCTCTACTTCGGATTAGCTTCCTGCTGCCCTCTTCCATTCACCATCATTGTCGGCGCCGTTCGGCATTCAAGTGCCACCGTGACTGGCCATGGACGATGAGCAACATTTCGGTAATGCAACTCCGAACGACTATAAGTGGACTATTCTGGATTCCTAAGCGTCCTAACAAAGGTGGCAGATCATGTGCAACTGGACAAGTTAGGGTAAAATGGAATAAATCAACGTCTAAATAAATGAGAAGCTGGTTGTCTACTCTATCAGTTTTATCGTTTTCACCGAATGCGCAATTATATCTTTTACCAGGCGCATTATCCTATACATTGTTTTATTTCAACCTAAAGAAAATTATAGTCCTAGGTTAGATATTCATAATTTGAGCTCTAATTTCATTGCGATAGTATCACTTTATTCGCGAAATAGTCGAAGTAAATACAACGAGCTCCATATTCTCTTAAAAATACATTCTAGCGCTTATGTTTTGTTACTTCTGATTAAGTGCCGGTTTATGTAACATAAAATATTCTCTGTACTACATTAATGTGATTTTCTCAACACACTACCGTTTCACATAAAAAGGGATTCTTTCCTCAACTGACTAGGTATCTAGAATTATCCCTAATGACTTAGCTGTCGAAGGGCCCTTAAACCCTATTCACTCTAGAATTATACTTTGTTCAGAGTCTTTTGAGAGTGGAAGGCGGAGATAAAACCTTTCACTGTCTCAAAAGACTGAACAAGTATAGGTAATAATTTCAACCTGCAAGCAACAGTTTTCTATGAACGCAAATCATAAGGGTGACATTCCTGCTTTTTACTTTCTCTACTGGCAAGCAGGGGAAGTATTGTATTCCACCCAAAAATTCGATGTCGAGATTTCACCGGTAATATGTTTTGAGACCCCCTGAATCCAAAAAAAGCATTTTTAGAAAAAGGTCCGTGTGTGTCTGTGTCAGTGTGCCAGCGTGTATGTGGACAGCATAACTCAAAAACGAAAAGTAGGTTAAAAACCAAAGTTGGTATTTAAGTTTAATGTCTTTCAAGGATGCGACACGAAGATTTTGGAGAAAATAGCCCCACCCTAAATTACCCTTTATATGGAAAATTTTGATTTTCTTGAAAATGGCTCTAACGATTTTGATTAAAATGTCATATGTTTGAGATATTTTTATGACAAATGAAATGTATGTCTTGAATTTTCTGGCTATAGCCCCTGTAGTCGTATTTACTCTGGACTGCTTTTGCATAATTGGTAAACCGTTAGAGATAGACAAAATCTTACTGTACAAAAAATGTAGATCTTGCTAAAATACACAATTTATGTCCAAATAAATGTATGAGTGAACCATTTCGGAGATATTCCTTGTTATGTGTGTGAGTTTCGGAAAACTTAAAACTTTCGGGAAATGGAACATCGTTGTTCATTTTTTTTATATGTTAAGTGAGCAAAGAGAACGGAATCTCAAAGCTTTAAAATATTTTACTATCGCACAAAGCCTGCTGTATTCTAATATTCCCCTTGCACCTACAAGGAAATAAGCAATAAGATAATTTGTACAAATGGTTATCTTAACTAACACGAAGAAGATACAGGAATAAGAGTTTGTAAGAATGGTTAGTACAAGAGTAGAGAAAGTCATGTGAGTGCAACACATCAGATTTTTTAGCTGTAGATCTGCGTCTGCACCTGTGAAGTTGTGGGTTCCTGTCATGTAATTATTGACTCTCACAAACCTCTTCATATCTACCAGTTATTTGTAAAGTGAATAGAGCATGCATTTCTACATTTTTTTCCTTCATGCGTGCCAGGCTCCCTTAAAGGTCACGCCATAATATTATCGGGCATCTTATTCGGTGGTTCTAACAGTTTATCTCAGTATTTCGGCTAGAGCAGCGTCAATTGCTATTCAGGGTACACCGTAGTGAGAAATTCTGACGTTAGGTTCACATGACCTCAGACCTCATCTGGCCGCAATCACTTATTTTTTGTAGCTTGTACACTCTATTTTTGTTTAACGATTTTTTCTGTCTAGTCTGTGCTAATTGAAATAAATATTTCCGTAATAATTAGTTACACATTTCATTGTAGATACAACGGGCATACAGGTGGCTGAAGCGATAATCAAATGTTTGAAATGTTCACTATATCCTGTCCTTGCAATTCTCCTGTCTTTCCATGACGTTGCGAGAAACAATGAATGTTCGCAGGACTTCAAAATGATAAAACTATTGCACAATTCAAATCAATATCAACGGATATGCCGAAAATGGCTGATGCAACAGAAAAGTTGTTTGAAATCAAGTCTACGCTTGAAAGAAAAAAATAAACGTTTGTTTATTTTTTATATTTCATAATTTACGCAACATTATGCATTCAATATTCTTTCCGAAGAGAACTTCACGAGCTATTCACAGCAAATTTCAGATGTGCATTTTATTAGTCATGTAAATGTCTTAAACACATGTTCTTTTAAACATTTGGTAAACTGAACTGCACCTGATTGATCCAATTGTAAAGGGTGCAATAAATGAGTACGCACTGAAATCCCTGGATCTAAAGGCCATTCAAGAAGAAGAAGAAGAAGAAGAAGAAGCCCTGAAGAAGAATAGTTACATCTTTACACCGACGGTTCCAAGATAGATAGAAATGGCAATACTGGGGCAGGAATACACTGCAACTTATTCAACTTCTATCTCAACCTAGATCTTTCCAAACAAATTTTGATGGTGAATTGCAAGCCATAAATGTAGCCCTGAAATAATTACTAATACATGCGAACAGCTTCCAAAATATTGTGGTGTTTAGTGATTCTACCTCGGCATTACAAGCACTGTCATCTAACTCACGTGAATCAGCTGAAATCCAAACTTCAATAAAAGACCTACATACAGCGGGGAAGAATGCAAGGTTTCGATGATCCCATCCCGTTGTGGAATTTAGGGCAATGAGAGAGCCGACATTTTAGCAAAAAAAAGGGAACCAAAATAATTCCATCAACAATACCTACACTTTCATTCAATTCAGCCAAACTACACATAAACAAACCATTCAAAGAGACATGTTCGAAGAGTTCAGATAAAGTTTCAACAAAAAGTGGTCCAGCCTCTGATAGAGAAACACCAGATACCAGATTATCCAAGAAGAGATACGGTTGCTGCTGTATGGACCACCATAGGGCACAATTGTCTCGCATCGCACCTCCATAGGCCCAGCAATATTCCGTCTTCTGCATGTGTGGGGAAGACCATTCAGTTATGGACTGTGAACATGTGAACAAGTTCAGGGCTTTAAAAAATGCTAAAGACAAAATGAACACTCCTGCAGATTTGTTGTACTGGGAAATAAAAAGACGAATGGCTCTGTACCAAGTATCTTGAGTATTAAATATATATTTTGATAAAATAAAAAATGAGGAACTAATACATGTAAAGAGTATTTTAGAGAGGGGAGATCTTTAAGCTCTTCAATTTGCATTCTTGGAAGATGCTAAACTTAAATAGAAGTTAAATACTTAAATAGAAGTTGAATTTAACCAACTTTTGTTTTGGAGTCATGCTGTTCACAGACACAGACACACACACACACACACTACATTACATACACACACACACACACACACACACACACACACACACACACACACACACCGGTCATTTTCTAAAAGTGCTTTTCTTTGGATTCAGGATCTTCATTTCCGGTGAAATCTAGGTAGTAAAATTTTGGGTGGAATAAAATGCTTCCTCTACCTATTATAAGTGCTAGAGAAAGTAAAAATTACAATTCTTTTCTCTTAACGAATTAAGTTTTAGTTTCACTCTGAAAATATCCTTGAATCGTACAGAATCAGCTTGAGCAGCAACAAAAGTTTATACCCTTTAAAATAGCTGATTAATAAGCATTTTCAAACGTCTGCAACGGAAAGTTCCAATCTGGCTACTTTTAGTTTTCCTGCTTAAACTTTTCAATTTTCCACATTCAGAACCTAACTCAAAAATCTTCCTAAAGACACGAAACTCAGACATTCTGAAGCTGGTATGCGACTTTGAGTGAACATTTTGTGCAATGAATAATCAATTTCTTATTTTTGTATTTTGCATCAAAAGTATATGTTATTATTTTAAAAACATGAGCCTACATCCGTAATAAAAATCCGCACCAACCGTTGCGTAATATAATTATTAGTGCATGTTTGCAATGTTAATTGTGCGAGGAAATGTGTTAAGTAATACCTCGTAGTTTTAAACTGTCAAAAAATAAATATTAAAAGTAATTGTGACAAATCTACGAGCTTGAAAGTTTTCACAATGAATATCAAAGTGCAAATCTAGCGTTTTCCATTCAAAATTTGCAGGTTTCACTTATCACATAGTTTTATTTTTCTCTCATAGCGATGATAGCAACAATAATAGCTAACTAGTGAAATGTAAATGTAATTATCTGTTTTGACAGTCTGGTGGAGTGATGAACAGCGCCTGCGAGCTGCTGACAACCGCTAGCCCTGACAGTAGCTATCACCACAATCACCACAATACAGCGACAGCCATTGTGATTCACCAAAGAAGAAGGTAATATTACAAGAAAATTGTTTCTCTAACATACTAATAAAACATTATGCACATAAGCACATAGAAATAGGAGAGATAGGCTTATTGTACTATGCCCTCTAGGGGGTACTCCTGCGAGAAAGGATGAGGTGAGAGGAGACACCGGGCGGCCAGATCCAGATTTGCGACGCAGACATTGAGAGAGGTCCCTAAGGTTTCCCAAGTTTGGCGACACCTCTAAGCCTTTAGGTCTTCCAGGGCCATCTTAGAGGGACGTCGGCGCGGGATTCAACGCTCTCAGATGCCACCCCCCCCCCCCCCCTACCTGGATTCAACGGACAACGAGGGACGGAAAGAGTTCTTATGCACATATCATGCCTGCCAAGCTGCAGAATCAATGATGAACGATGAATGAAATAATTATTGAAGCTAAATGGAAGTACAGGAAATTCGTGGGGATGTAATTATCCTTCCCAGGATTCGCCTAGCGACCTAGGGAAACCCCGGAGAAACTCTATGGGTTAGGAAGGTCGGTCACGGGAATCGAACCCACGACCGCCTGAATACGAGCCTCACACGTTTCCGGTGAGCCATTTCGTTCGGTACATAAGTACATAGTACGTTCACGGTTAGCCAAAAGTAGTTAGGCATAAACTCGTGAGCGGAAAACCTGCGGTTCAATCCAGGTAGGACCATCCTCCCTGACATTTTGTTTTCCCCGGTTAAAATTGGCAAATGCATGGGAGGTATTCTTAATTAGGCCTGGAACGATTTTTCCCCAAATTGCCTTTGCCAGTAATCACCAGTACATTTAGTGTCTGCCGCCTGTGGTGTATAATAAGAGCAAGGTTAACATTACTAAAATAAATCTAATGCATTACACGTACGTTTCTTTGTTTATTCACCCTTGAAGGCGAATGTTACAAACACTTATTCTTCTATTTCAAATCGAGATAAACGTTTGCGGAAGCTGTCTTACTGCATACTTCGTTGTAGGCACAGCAGGATTAGGGAAATACAGTAGGCTTTAGGCGACAGTCAAATATTTTAAGAGCGAGTCGCTATGTAATGACATTGAAATTCCGTTCTCTTTGCATAAACAAGAGAGAGAGAGAACCACTGTTTATCATTATTCAAAAGAAATTTGACGCTTTCAAAGTCCGTCCGACATCCATTTAAGTATACGCAATCCATTGACAATGAAGAGAAGTTCATGGGCGATTCATAAAAATTTCAAGATATACGAGTACCATTTGTTGATCATGCAAATATCTTACATATGCCGGGTGGAAGGGAAGTTAGTACATTAATTTAAACCAATGGTAGATCTCGGTATTTGGAACACATTTTGTATCTAACCTTTTTGTCTCCGACCATTCCGTATGGAGATAGTTTTATTGAAAACAACCTGGCAACATTGCAGATGGTGTTGGTGGCCACTTTCTCAAGCTCCGTATATAAACAAACAGCGTAACGGTGCTTTTTGAAAACAAACTCATACCCTACTTTGTCCTTCCGTGTTTGCTGTGACAGTGTAGGCCAATCACAAGCGTTAGCTCCCTAAACATTGCCGAAAGCGAAAGCTGTTTACATTCACAAACCAGGTCAATTCCCTGACCAACCTCAAAGCAAGTTGTCGAGTTACGTCATCTCTGAAATAGCAGCTCAAAGTATTCCTTCACGTCTTTTAAGTGATTAATTATTTCGAAACCCTGTGTGATGTCCCAGAATTACTGCCGAAGCTATGTCAGAAATTAGTTACTCTACGCATGTTACAAGTAACAAACTGTTATCTTTGCACATTCTTGTGGAATTACGCATCTAACTTGGATAAAAACTATTCATTTTTTCGAAATCGGCTGATCAAAGAACAAAATGCCATTCGACTTTTTTGTTTGTAATGCTTCTGTGAGGCACATTTTAGAAGGAATGTAAGGACTTCCCTTCCGCCCTGTATAATGATATTTTAATCAAACTCATTAGAGCAATGTTTTAGAAAATAAAATATAATGGAGTAATTACCACATAAAGGGTAGCTTTAGGTGAAGGACTTTCCCGAAAATCATGTATCACAACTTTGAAAGACTTTTTCTACCTATATTTAAATTGCAGTATGTGCAGACATTTATAAATAGTTTTAAAATCTTATTATAACATTCACCTGTCTTCTGTACCCATTTTTTATAAATCATTCTTATTATTCTATCTGCTTCACGTTAATCGTAATAAATTTGCAGAAATTGTTCTGCTTTGCTTGTTAAAGGCACAGAGACTTAAACGCTATGTGATGACTTTGGAGTTGCATTCTCTTTGCATAACCATCAGAAGAAAACGAATAGTGACTCATCGCTTTAAAACAGTTTTAAGTACTTGAAAATTCAAACCAATAACAAAGAGCATCTCAGGAACTGTTAAGGTTACAAAAAGTTTGGCACAATGTGTGGTTAAACGACATCTGCGTTATCATTATTATCATTATCATATTTATTTGCAAAATAATATTTGATCTATCTCTTATGGTTTACCAATTATGCAAAAGTTATTCAGAATAAAGAGGAATTTCCAAGCTATTCCCAGAAAATTCGAGACATACATTATCTCATAAAATATATGGTATTTTGAATGTGGGCTTTGAAGTCCTTAAACTGGCACTCTCAATAAAGAATACCCAGGCTAGAAGTTGGTATGTGGGCCATAGGGTATGACAACTCCGTTAGATTGGCTGCAGCCCTTGCATTGGGGTGCAGAATTTACGACTGACAGCTCGTAGTATCGTAAATGTCACCTTTACCCTACAATATATGCAGATCTACCGGTTCTCTTCCGTTATTTTATTGAAGGCTATCGATTCCAGGTAGGAAACTGGAGAGTAATCCTTAACATTCCCACAAAAATGTTTTCAAAGCCAGGGTAACTTAAATCCACGGTAATTTCCTCCGATGTTTTTAATTTTTTTTTTCACTAACGTCCTCCAGCGTAGTGTCATATCGGACGGTGAATGAATGAAATGGGTGAAATTATGCTCAAATGAGCCCGAGGTCCATATAGCTTAAGTTACCCGACATTCGTCTTCTCAGGATAAGATAAAACCTCGGCAAAACCCTTGTCTGGATAACTCACCATAAGCGAGATTCGAACTCGCGACCTCTTGGAAGTGAGGTAGATAGGCTACCCAACGCTACAGAGGCGGGATTTCCGATAAAATGCAACGTTTTGTAATTATCCAGTATTAACATTTGCTATCTACTGATATGTTGAACTCATAGCTCCACGGCAATCCCATTTGTTAGAAATTTTCTTTAATTTTTCTAATACAAATATCCATTCGTGCATTCTCAAATTCTCACATAAAGTGAAGCACAATTAATTAAATAGTTGGCCGCGTAGCTCAATCAGGTAGAGCACCTGTCTGCTGTGCAAGGGATCCCGGATTCGATTCCCGGCTGCGAGGGTGGGAATTTTACTTCCACTAGGATTATTTCCCATCGTAGAGTCTCAAAGTATGAACGGGAGTGTGAACGTGTGTGTGATGTAATGTAAAAAAATAGAGACCCAAAGTTAAGCGAATGAACACCACTGCCCTTGAGCATTGTTTCAAGAAATTAAAAGTCATCGATATGACCTTCGATGTTAAATGGAACATTAAAATATTCAAAACAAACCAAATTTTCTGTATCACAAATTTAAGAAGTACACGTCTTGAATCCCCAAAAGGTACAGAGAAAAAGAAAAAGGGGCGAACTATTTTAATCATAAAATGTATTATGTATAATTCTTTTTATCTTTCTTCTACCTAACACCAAGTACCTGTTTTTGTTTTGGTTTGTTTGTTTTAAATTAACGTCCTCCAACATTGTGTCATATCGGACGAGTGAATGAAATGAAATGGGTGAAATGATGCTCAAATGAGCCCGAGGTCCATGGAGCTTTAAGTTACCCGACATTCGTCTTCTCAGGGTAGGGAAAACCTGGGAAAAAAACCTTACCCGGATAACTTACCCTAAGCGAAGTTCGAACACGCGACCTCTTGAACGTGAGGCAGACACGCTAACCATCACGCTACCGAGGCGGGCAGAAGTACATACCTACTATAGTATTCCATATAAAACATCTACATAACAATACACCGAAAATACACGTTTTAAGGTTCCCAAAATAAAAAATTAGTAAAATTCGTTAGCACACGTGTACGAACAGCACACATATTCGAATAAATACAACAATTTGTATTTAAGCCCAACATCTTCCAAAGATACAACACAAAGTTGTCAACAAAATTTGTACCATACCAAGTCACCGTTCATATGGAATTCTTCCATTTTTTTTAAGCGGCTTAGACGATTTTGAATTAAGTTCGTATCATGTGTTCAAAATGTGTGTATGAAAAACAGAATGTACATTTTGACTTTTCTATAAAGAGCCTGTGCTGTCCTCATTTCGATCCTTGCCCTGGATTTCATTATGGTCTTATTCCGCTCCGAACGACAGTAAGAATCAAATTAAAAATGGCATTTATTTCCTGCTGTCAGTTTGTAGTCAATTACGCGTATAATATTCCTTAAAATCCTTAGCCTCAGTTGGGAAATATTGAGCTGCAATCTTGATTCTAAAGCTCTATAAACTCAGTAGTTGTATTCCAATTTCAAACACATTTAAAATGTGTAGATACATTTTGTTCAAATTCTTGGATATAAAATTTAAACTGCATACATACAGTGGTTCATCTAAACATTAACAATATTTAAGAGGCTATCGATCTTGACTGCCAATAAACTTTTTACCGATTTCAAACAAATTTGGAATGGGCGGAAAATTTTTACAAGCTCCTGCATAACTGCAGCTATTGTAACTTATTCCATAAGCACGGACGGACAGAATCGCAGGCCACACGCTAAGGTTAAACTATAGACTAAACGTTTTGGATTTTGTTTAATGTCTTCTAACAAACGAGTCTTTTAACAAGTTGTCAAACGAAAGCATTTCGTAATTAGAATTTACAAATCAAGGATACTAAACACTAATTAGAAAGAAGATTGGCGTGCTTGCTGCATTTGCTAATCACAGGCCTGTTTATGCAGGTTATGATGATGGGTCATGACTCATGAGAAACTAGCTAGCAATTAAAACTGCGAACAGTGAGCAGTTAATTAGCAAAGCTGTTGAGGTAATTTACGTTGCCATTTACAGGCAGTGTTAGATGCCAAACGAACTGAAAGACCACCTAAATTAAACCAAGAGAAGTTGTTGGATAGTTCTTTCTATGCAGCGAAGCCCATCAAAATCAATGCGCAAGTTGGCACAAGCAAAACATATCGGACTTACAAGCGTGCATAAAAGAGTTTGGAAAACCTTGAAGTTATTTCCGTAACAAGTGAGAAGAATTGAAAGATGCGAATCATGAAAAGTGAATCCAATACTGTGAATGGTTTACACATTGTGACAAAATGACAATATAACAAATCCCACCCCTGACACCATATGACAAATGACATTTTCAGTTATTTTTGTCACTTTATTTTCTTCTAAAACTGAACCACAAAAACACAGTTCTGTTTCATCGTTAACACTATCTACTATCCGTCGTGATCTTGCATCTCACAGCTGCACTGTCTGTGGTAACCTTGACACAAAACGCTAATACCGCTCGATGTTCACACAAACAACTCCGACGATTCACTCACTAAAAGCTGCTCCTACATTCCTTCTCAACACTTCCGGCTCGCTTTTATAGTCAAGGCGAAGAGCCGGGGAATTTCTGGGCGTTTCTTGAAACTTCTCTGCAAACAAGCACGTGAATAGCTTCTAGAACTGCGTGCAATTGAGCTTGTGTTTTGAGCGTCCCATTGTCGTCGGGACGGGTGTTTACAAGCAGTGGCGTGAGATGATTCACACCGAGCGCTTTTGATGTGCGGCCGACGTCACGTTGTTTTATTGAAAGGAATACAATTGATGTTACGAGGCCTGGTTGCACCCCTCTTGTTATGTTAACATACAAACACACGATTATGGTCAACGGAAAATCCCCGTGCTATATACGGAACGCCATTGCACGGTCAGACAATTGGAGTGTGAATAGCAATAACCAGATGGCACATTATTGAACTTATATTTTTTGAAGCAATTTGAGAGCAGTGAACGTTTTTGTTTCATGTTCCAAGATTTCATTGGCCAACTAGAGGAAGACGAAATAAACTATACCCAATTTCAACAAGATGGCGCTGGGCGCAAACATCTGACAACACTATACGACTTCTGGAATAAGATTTTGGGCATCTATAAATACCCATGGGCCCCTCGCTCGTCAACCTTACTCCGCCAGACGTTTTTCTTTGGAGACCAGTAAAGTCTGTAGTGTTTCGCACCCACGCACATATGTGACTTAAAACTGAAATAACTGCGTACTGAGAAGCATGTCACAATCAGATCTGTAGAATTGTTTTTCAATACAATTTAGCGGGTTGAGGTTTATATATCTTCCGTGGACAAAATTTCCAATATATGTTGTAAATACAGTGACTTTCTGAACACACTGTAGTATTTCTGACTTTCAAATAGGATCTTAAATTTAATTTAAAATTACATGCCAGCATAAAATGGTATTACCCAAAAGGTTTGCACTAATTTCTCAACCTGTAATCTAGGGATACCATGCTAGTCTCTAGTTTCCGAGGTCGCAGTTTCAAACCCTGCGGAAGGCAATGGACTTTTTCGGGTGTAAACATCCTTGGCATGGCTTCCTTCGGAAGGGAAGTAAACCCGGTGGCTCCGTAGATATAGAATAGGGTGCTGACAACTGCCTGTTAAAGAGTGTTCTTAAATAAAATTCAATTTCAATGTTGGCCTCACTATTGTAAGCCAATGCACTTAGGCGCTACCTGCAAAGAACGCAGTGTAACTGCTGTTCTTTAACGTTCACCATTAAGTGTCTTAAATTGCCGTGACTGTAAATAATAGATGGGATAATTGATAAGAAATGCCTTTTAAACTCTAGGAACAAGTTCATTAAATTAAAACGAAGGTAATTTTAAGAGCTCCATAAATGACAAACTTAATTCTAGGAACTACTTTCCTTTTCTAAATGGAGTCTTGATATAACCACGCCTGCTTATTATTTCTATACTTGTCATGATCTTATCTGCCCGGAGAGGATGTACATGGGAATATTTTACCGACGAAATGCTTATATTAATACATTTAGTTTTAAATTAGACAAGGAACAACAGCTCTACACACTCTCAATTGCTACAGGAATCTCTAATCCATTTGCTAATCAAATTCTACAGATCATTAAAGTTTCATGTTTACATACCAGCAACTAATTCAGGTGTGATGTAAAATGGCACCGTCTGGCAATTTAATCTAATTATTTTTGTTATGGTGGGATTAGGATTTTTTTCTTATTGGAGCGAGGAAGTTTTATCAGTTTCCGATGTGTATCTAATGGCATAAAGGGGACATGGTCTGCAAAGTAATCGATGGAACTTTCTATTTTTCCTTCCCCCCCCCCCCCCATTTTTTTTTTTTTTTTTTTTTTTTTTTTTTTTTTTTTTTTTTTTTTGCATATGAACCATATATGTTACGTATCATATAATAAATCCTTATTCCTTAACACGTTTTTCCATCCATTATTCCATTTAATGCATCTTTTAGTAAGTAGTTCATAATCATCTAATGTTCCAGCTGATTTCCTTTCGTATTTCTGACCAGTTTCAGCATTATTATTCCTTTCAGAACACTTCGTTATTTCGTATGTTTCGAAAATATATTTATCTTAATATAAAACCATATAAATAAAAGATTAACAAATTAGATTGTTAAGCATTCGAATATTTAAGGCGGTACATTTTCCATGCAAATAAATTGTTACAGAATACACAAAAATGCAATCGCAAAGTAGTGATATTGTCAGAAACACCACATATGGAATTGTTTACATTACATCTGTGATGTTTCATTGCATTTACCGCGTAAATGAAATAGACACTATTTATTCGAGAGATATAGAAATAAGTAGGTGCATGCACTTTACAGGTCATAAATGTTTTAAAATAATTTTGAGTTGGGTAACTAATTTTTTAAATAATTACAGCGTTTATGAAACTTTCTCCCCATAAAAGCATGGCAAAAAGAATCAGAAACCTACTTACTCATACATGTATAAATATTTTGCCCATAGAGGATTTGCCCTTCTTTCGTTACAGGTTCATATCTGCCTCATGTCTTCTGGAAATGATCTATTTTCCCACAGCTAGCAGCGCTCACAACCTAAACTTCGTTGAACGTAACACATAAACACAGAGTGGCACAATCATTCAGCATACTTAACACACTTCAGTAAACTTCTATGGCAGGCACAAAATTAAATGGCGGCTAATAGCTGACCATTATTATTAGTCTTTCCTGTTGTGCAAATAAAGTTTATAAGCACAAATGATATTTATATCACGGTTTTACAGCGTGATTTGATATGTGAGCCACCCGCCACTAAATTTCGTGTCAGTCATAGTGTGGCAGTTAAAACAGTTGCCCCGACACTCCGCGAACCCCGGTTTGATAGACATGATTTGTGGTTCAGTACGCGTGCACTCATGCCTTACTCCTGTTATTTTGCTTATTGTCCAGTAGCTGGGTGACAGCAAACTTATTGAACATTACTCCAAAGGTGTGACGAGCGTAGTGCCCCCCGCTCCTTAACTGCGGTAGTACGCATTAGATGGGACCGGTTTTCCCCTTGATTTTCCCTTGTGTTCCGCTTTCGTGGTCACGAAAGGAGGGGAAGTAGGGGAATGTTTTCACACCTGGTGAGTACTCATCAGGCCTGTTCTATACTAGAACACCACCAAAACCCAATTTCCTACTGAATGGTGCGAGTGCATATAAGGTTGAGTTGTGGTTCTTGATTTATTTATAATCTAAAGCATAGATGGGGAGAAATGATTCAACGAGTCACTTCCACTACCCCACAGCGGTTAGCTAGAAGGCCACGCCTCCCGCTATTGTCTATCTACCTCGGAGAACCGGTCAGTCCTTCAAATGTTGTGAGGAAGTGGCGAGGGTAAATATTCGACTGCATCCCTGCCATCCCACTTACCCATTCCTGATCTAAAAGTATTTAAGTGTTTTGTCTCTAAATCGTAACTTGTGTGTTATTTCAGAGAGAAGGAAAGGAACGGAAGCGGCGGTGCTGGGGGAGGCGAGATGGGAGCATTGACACGGGAAGAGCGACGGAGACGACGCCGAGCGACCCAGAAATACCGAACAGCGCACGCGACTAGGGAGAGAATTCGCGTAGAAGCCTTCAACGTGGCGTTCAGCGAGCTGAGGAAACTTCTCCCAACTTTACCACCAGACAAGAAACTCTCCAAGATAGAGATACTCAAGCTTGCCATATGTTACATTGCCTACCTTAACCATGTGCTGGACGTTTAGCCAATAGGAGGCCATGATGAGCTTTGCTCCTTCACAAGTGTCCAGAGAGAAAAATCCTCAAACTGCATTTTAGTATTCATATTCAAGATGCATTTTAGTGTATCTTGTTTTACATTCCTTTTAACCTCTAGGTTGCTCCTTTGATAGCATCCGAAAAAAAACTTTTCCATACACCAAGTTACTTAGAGACGTAAATTAAAAGGGGTGGGTGCTTCTGGTTTGCTTTGTTATAACATTAATTTATACAATAGCCAATATGCAATTAAAGAAATTATTTAAAGAATCACTATTTCGAGATAGGAGAGCACAACGAACAGCCATGTTAAGAAATCATAAAATACGCGACTTTTACAACTTTTCAATAGATGTTTCTTTAAGTCGGTAGGGTATTAAAACATCGCATCACTAAACTTTCGGTAAATTGAAAAATTCTTTACGCGTATTCATAAAAATGAAAACAAGATTAAGTTCACGAAATTGTTTTATGAAAGAATGCAAAAGAACTGCATGGTAAAACGCTGAAAGGTTGCACTTAAAGTAAAACTTTTATAAGAGGAAATAGATTGTGTACAAAAGTAGTTCGGGAATTTCCCACATACATATCACATGGCAGAGAAATTCTTTTTATTTCACATTGTGAATTTCAATAGTGCTCCGTTTGACACTCTGCATACATCCAAACGACATTCGATCTCTTCCAAGCGCGCACCTATATGTCGACGTGATTGTGCTTATCAATTGACTTCGATGACAAAGCTCGGTAATCTTCTTATCACACCAAAGTTTAACATTTCGTCATGTTTTATTCCAGACTAGAAAGCTCTGCGAAATAAGAAATCCTCTCAGGACCTCTTCAATGTGATAAACAGATTAGGTCAGTTGAGACCATACGGTGTTTGCCAGTACGTAACATTCCATCTGAGTAATGCCATCTTCATTCTCCTCTGAGAATTAGTCTCCTTCGTCGATATGCATTTCTTCCCCCGAGATGGCGTTTCTGGATGGTTAATGCCATCCAAATCCTGTCACCGATCATATGTAAATCTCAGTTTTTTCCAGAGGATCTGCCCTCGATCGCCTTCTGTCATACCTTCTCATATATTCGGCGTGGGAAGGACTACCCTTTGAAAGGTTCTTTCAGCAGAATCTCGACCACAATACTAGGTACCAGTGCCTGTCACTGATTAACATAGGAGAATATTACGATGGAAGGAAGAAATAAAGCGTAAATCAACAAGTGGGCTCCTTGTATAACGCTGTAAATAGACAAACGAGCTGTGTAGCTACCAACAATCAAAATATCAATTTTTTCACTCAAGCCACGTCCCCAATGATGCAAACGTCAGTATTCCGCTAATTCAGGAAGAGACGGGAAACAAAAACAGCTCTGCACACGTTCATACACATGGGAATGTCACGCGAGCATTTCTTTGATGTGTCTAGGAAAACAGACCATTTATGAACAGGGCGAGCGTACCTCTGTGGAATATGTGGAAAAAGCGGTCAAAAGGAATGTTGCGAAATAAGTTGTCAGAGGATTATTTGGTACATGAGTATGACTGGTTTGGTTTTAAGGAAACCCAAAATGTGAAAAAGCCGGTCAGGTATCGCACAATGCATGTCATGTAACACATGTACGACATCACATATTACTGCTTTGACCACAGAAGTGTCTGCTCGTGTTTCCTTGAAAGTGATTGGGCAGTTGTGATGAAAGTGATTACTACTGATAAGGAGAAGCCATGTACGCTTCACAAGTAACTGTGCATGCCGTAAATACAGAGAAACTTATAAAACTGATCTGTTGGAAAGAAAGGCCAATAAATGTGGTGGAAGGTTAACAAGGGGGTGATAGTTTGAGAGTATCGGAGCATCAGTGTGAGGCACCCGATAAAGTCTTCTTAGAGGTCAAAAAGCCCACTTACAGCGAAGGAGAGAGCACAGGAAGAGAATTTTTAAGAACTAAGTCTTGAGAAATAATGATAAAGCTTATTAGGCTGATTTTATACAAGCAAATATGATCGGCAATATATAATTTTGCCAGACTAAAACCTGGGTCAGTGTAATGGGAATCGGTACTTAATGGTGGCACTATTCAAAATTATTACACTAGGCGAACTGCTTATTTCACATACTGGAATTTCTAAAATCTCACAGCCCTCTTCGTATACCTGCTCCGGAAGGTAGTGCACTTTTCTCACAGACCGCTTTTTTCGCGACACAGCATCCGTGCACTGTGAAGATTCAGATTTGGATTCCGCTACGAAATTCCACGAAAAGAAATGGATAGAGCGACGGAGTTCGGCTCAGAAATGTTTAATCAGATGAAAAACTCACGTCTTAACATTGGTTAACAAACTATCAATGTGGGATCTACTGTACAAAATCAAAGGAGACTCGTTTTAGCTATACACCAAACATCTCTGCGTTCTTCCTTGAGGGAAGCAAGCCACAGCTCCGTATTATTTCTGTTTCCAAGGAATAGGCTGCAGTGGCACATACAACGGAAATACAATTTTGCCACATTATATATTATTTAATTGTTACTCGATTCGAAACAAATAGTGGTAGTGACTGTTTTCAATTTTCTATCGTGTCCCTCTAGTGCTTATTTCGTATGCGCTTAAGGAAACGAATCTTCTGCATCTCCTTTTTAAGATGTGCTTTGCTTCTTCTCGTGTTCATAGCTCTTCCCTCACACTTGCATTAATTTGGAAACAGAACTCGTAATCTATGGTCAAACAAATATATGGGAAAGAATCTTAAGCTTATGTTGAACGTTTTGATATTAGCAAAGTGCAACCTAATCTTCCTAATAACATTTTTGTTAGTTAATGTGCAATTTTCTGCATAAAAATCTAACAAACATATATTTCAGATTTCTTTAAGTTTCAGATTTTTGAAAAGTATACAAAAAGAACTGTACGTTCATCATAATTGTATAGTTGTGTGAACTATGTACGTGCAATTATTATAGACATATCTGTCTAGTATGTAAATATAGGCTAATTAAAGCATGTGTAAATAGTGTGAATTGTGTATATTGTGGTTGTTTAATAACTTTGTGGCTATTACTTTTGTTACTACGATTTGTGTAACTTAAGTGATCACAAACGAGAAATAAAACTGTTTATGAAACCTCAATGTGTTCTGTCTTTCAATATATAACCCAACTGGATTGTGATCATCTGTTTTCCGGCTAAAATCTCAGGTGCAATGGAGATAATGCTCCTTGGGCCATAAGGCTGAGCGACATAAGTTACGGTTGAGGCTGAGGACAGCCTGAGATGTGTCTTTCGTGTACTTGCCCTTGTTAGGGCTTAACCATTGTGATGACGGGATGTGGGGTTTGCAGGATGGCGGATGCAATTGAGGTTGGGTTGGGTTGGGTTGGGTTGGTTTGGCGGTGGCCTAACCCTAGATCGAATCCATTTATAATGCACCCCCCCCCCCGCCTTTTTTCTGTTTTACCAGGAACATCATTACGAAATACGAGTATATAAATGGTTAATATCAATAGCAAAGTTACGAGTACATTTATTACCTGTTCATAATATACACCTTATATTCAAAAAGTTTTAAAATAACATTTGAAACATGTATTTTAATTAACATTTCTAACACTTAAATAAACATAGCCATGTAATTTGCTATTCTAAAGGAGAAACTTTATCAGAAGTATGTAGATTCCATTCAATTGTATAATTTTATATTTTGCACAGCTTATATAAATAATGATGTTCCCGGTAAGACAGAAGAAGGAGGGGGGGGGGGGAAGGGTGCATTATAATAGGATTCGATCTAGGGTTAGGCCACCGCCACTGATTTCCAGTAACATGCTTTAGCCAGTTCAGCTATCGCACACACGGAAACCAGGTGTTGCTACTTCAGCTAACGTTTGTAAGCCTAGCACCCAACACCGGAATGGTTTTCACATTTAGTGCACAATTTAATGGAAACAGAATAAGAATACGTTTCCCACAAGTGCACTGAAGTTATATTTACCCGCTAATGTAAAAGGATTGCTGAAATATTGCTTTTCAAAGCTGCGAGGTAAGCCCACGGTTGCCATGTCCTTTGAACAGCAAGGGAAGTATATGACAAACGTAATTCCCATACCATCCATACAAGAACGCCTGAGGATTAAGTGATCCTTCACGCAGGTCTCACTGAAATTGGGTATTTACTTTTGTGAAAGATAGTACATAGTTAGCAGGTTTGGTCACGTATTCTTTTAAATTATGCTATAATATACAAATAGGTATAAGATAAAATATATACTTATAAACAGTGCATCACACACAACACTCCTACATAAAGTAGTCAGCCTCGTAGGTTTTGGCACCGATGATTCTCTGAACTGAAAACCGAGCCTCATCATAAAAAAGACAGCATTTCACAAGGCATACACACACCTTTCTCTTTCCCCATATCAAAAGCTGAGACTGTTAAAAGTTTTATTATGGTGCGACTTTGATGGTCTGAGCTGTGAGTCCATCATATCATGCAACCATTTCATCAACCACTGGAAATGTGAATTGCATTCCATATGCTGCTTGAGATGGTGTTCAGAGGGCGAGAAAATGATTGGAACTAGCCAAAGTGGCTCAGTCACGCATCTGAGGATCAGTGGAAAAACCTCACCATGAGAGATAGGTATATAAACATACACCATAAACTTTTCTCTCGTAACATTCATATTACTTATAATAAAATTAAAGCAATGAAACCATCTGCAAGAAAACTATTAGTAATACATAACAGTGGATCTGGTATATATAGAGTGAACAAAAAGAATAGAATATTGGCCGTAACTTTTAAATGGATCACTAAAATTAAGTGCTGAGTTTTTTATTCTCATGGGAGATAGTGGCACTTCAGACAGCTTAAGGGGCAGCACCTCAGTGGGCTCCAAAAGGGATGGGGTGTGGGTGAACTTCAGAACTTAATATGAAACCATATTAGCTATAAATTTTATGCATTTCAATAGTCCTTTATAAATAAACATTTGCTTAAAACATTAATTTCATTATTCTAATGTTTTCCTTCCCTAGTTCATTTAGTGTGTCCAATAAAATTTCAATACTCCGCTCATTTTAGTTTTCATTCCAGAAAAAAAAGATGCTTGAAACAAAAGTTGCTTAGTTTAATAAGGGTTATCAGAATATCTAAAATTTTCGTAAACCATGGTTTCATTCAAAATCTAGAAGTTTACCCCCACCCCTCTTCACCCAACCTGGGGCTCACTGAAGTATTGCTTCTTACGCTGTCTGGAGGGCCCTTATCTCCCATAAGAATTAAAGTAGTCAACACTTGACTTCATTGGTCCATTTAAAGATTATGGCCAATACACCATACTTTTTGTTCACACTGTATAATTTATACATATTGCTTTTTTTACCACTTACGTACGAAAGACGGAAGAAGTACAGTCCAACCAAAAACATGACATTGGGATTTCACTGAAGATGTAAATTTGGAGGCTCCCGAAACCTCTATTAAATCTTAATGAAATAGCCCTACCATCCGCATGTATGGATGGCATAAACCAAAGCTAAAATACCTGCAAAGAGACATTACTACTTGTATAATTGGTCCTCGAAGTCACAAAATTAGTCAAATTACGTATTTATGCTAAATAAAACTGAGATGAAACGAATTAATGATAAAAGGAAAACTCGCCGAAGTCAGTCAACCAGCCCATTTGAAAACAACGGGGAAAAAAGTCGATTAAATTAGATTACACTAAGGGATTTAAACCCAGGAGCTCCCGAATCAAGCCCGCAAGCTTTACCTCCTTGGTCAGCATCTCAATAAATGCTACGGCATGCTTAAACTTACCCATAGTGAAGTAGCACACTTTGAAATGACAATTCTTTGATTTCTCACGACTGTTCTTTTACTATCCATTTGTACTCGTACTCCTCCCTTAACTTCAATGGTCATATCGGCGTCCTTCCTTTCGAACATATTGCTGTAGGCGATGGTGTTAAGTCATATATAGTGCATTTTGGGGCTATGGGTCTTTTCAACTCATTCATACTTCCAGAATCTGACCGAGCAATGCTCCACAGTAAAGGGTGAGACTCGCATCCCGGAGGTCGTGGGTTCGATTCCCGCGTCCTGACACATACACTTTGGTTTTCCCCGGTCACCAGGCGAATGCTGGGAAGGATAATTACATCCCCGAATTTCTCGTCTCTCCATTTCATTCCACGTTGCTTACAATCTAGTCTTTCAAGGTCGGACGTGTTGGTGATGCACGATTAGTACTGGCGTGTGAGGGATTTGCGCACTGTAACTGATGTTCTCGAAGAACGGGTGGACCGCTGTTGAAACCCACGCGGCTGGTACCTGCGGACCCTGGTATCAAGATGAATCTCACATCGTCTCACTGCTAGCCCGGGTTCCCTCACACCCATAGAGCACTCTTGTTCTATTCCTTCCTCCCAGGGGTCTGGTGTACAATATCCAGCGTGGGCTCAGTGTGAAATCCCCTCCGAACATACTCTACCTCTCAAGATTCTGGGGAGAGAAAACTGCCCACTCCCCAGCCGGGAATCCAACCTGGGACCCTTCACACAGTAGGCAGGTGCTCTTTCAGCTAAGCTATGGGGCCAGACCACGAGATATTGCATTATATTTGCATCGATTTATTTTGTACACATACATTATCTGAAACCCATCTAACCAACATCAGGCATTTGAGCGAAAGAGATTGGTAAACTTTTAGGAATAGCCTTTAGGATTCCTATGAAACAATAAGAACAATAATAATAATAATAATAATAATAATAATAATAATAATAATAATAATAATAATAATAATAATAATAATAATAATAATAATAATAATCTTATACATTTAAACGAGCAATTCTTGTATATAGATACAATATATTATATAATATATATTCCGCGCAACTTGGAAACGACTAACGATTTCGACCAAATTTTGTATTCAGATAGGGTTTTGCTTTTTAAGTTCATCTATATAGGCGTAATTCCCGAAAAAACGCTATTTTACATTAAAAAAATAACATTTTTTATTCCCGCTTCTACAGAGCAATTCGGGGCCCAAATGGCCCAGCTGTCGACTGGCCCTTAAACTCCACACTCCACTCCACTCCAGAGCAATTCTTGTATATATTCCCGCTATTTCAGAAACGGCTCTAAACATTTGGTTAAAATTTTATACACATATCAGATTTTGCTTTTTAACTTTACCTACGTATATGTAGCTGTCTTTCCTAAAAAAAAACTCAAGTTTACACAAAAAATAGCATTTTTTATTCCCTCTTACACAGAGCAATTCTTGCATATAGTATGTGTCTCTCGGAAATGGTTCTATAGATTTTGATCAAATTTTGTGTTCAGATAAGGTTTTGCTTCTTAAGTTTATTTACATTGGTGTCTTGCCTGAAAAAAAAACGCGATTTTATATTAAAAAACATGCTCTTATTCCCTCTTCTGCAAATTATATAATTTTCTGTATATCTGAAATAGAAATGCTACGTATTACATTCACACTGTTTTCTCTACTCAAATTCAGGTAACACATTCACACCTCCTTCTCTATTCACTCTTCGATAGACAATTTTCCATAAACATTGTGATTTTCCACAAAAAAAAAAAAAAAAAAAAATCCCCTCTTTTAAAATGTCATACAATTTTCTGTATGTTTGAAATGGAAATGCTCCATATTACATTCACACTGTGTTCTCTACTCACTTTTGGTTCACACATTCACATCTCTTTCTCAACTCTTCTCTGAACGATTTTCCATAGAGAACGCCATCGCGGAATACGGCAGATGACAACAAATATGAAAGCCAAATTAAAAATGTGAACTACGGAATGGAGAATATGGAAAGAAACATGGAAAAAATGGAAACAAAAATGGAAGCCAAATTAAAAATGTAAACTCCGGAATGGAAAAGATGAAAATGGGAATATCTGACATGAAGATACAGCTATCGGAGAGTACTAATGAGCGACTCGCCGGGGTTAAGGAAGCCACGGAAGATAGAGTCGACCGCAGCACCAAAGAACTGAACTCCATAGTGGACCAAATGCTCAACGAAAACTATAAACTAGGTGGATATCTATGGGGGAGGCCTGCGTTCAGCAGTAGATGTTTAACGGCTGAATAATAATGCTTATGAAATATTTATATGTATCTCTATATCTCTTGTATCTCGGAAACGACTCTTAACAACTGCGACAAAAAATTTTATTTAGTTAGTTTTATTTAGTTTATCTAAACAAGTATTTTCTCCTAAAAAAACAAGATTTCACAAAAAGGGGATAAAACGCCGAGCGAAGTTCGGTCTCCCAGGTACTAATAATAAGACAAAACCATGAGTACTACAAGACATTTTCATGCAACTATATTGTAACTGTTCTCACTTGAAAAACCGTTGGGGCGATTGAAACTATCGATTTAGCTGGGTGCAGAAATACAATTACCTCTGAATTGGGAAACTTGGTGAGGCGAGACAAAGGAGCAAGTTAGGGAACCGTGAAATGGTGTCCTTCATGACATCCTCTATTTGAGTCAGCGCTGCCTCCTGGGAAAACTTCTCGTTGACCAAACGGCATCACGGGGAATGGAATTTAACCTTCCTGTCTTACCGGAAAATTGGAAATTCCTATTGATGTAATTCGTCTTCTGTCTAATGTCACAACATGCCCATCAACAACTATTTAAAACGAGTCAGAGGAAGGGCTGCAGGAAATGAATGAGTCGCACACAATTTATATAGATATAACTTGCCTTTATTATTTCAGATTTTAACTCACGGAAATCAAATTTTATGGAAACAGCGGCAATACTGCCTGCAACAGTTTGGTATAATCATGCAGGTGACATTGCTGTAAGTCATAATCTTTTTCACTTTTACAAGCAAAATACTTACCAATCTAGCTCATGTAATATAATGCTTGAAGTTCTGCTAACTGCTAACTAATAAACTGTGAGAAAATGACAACAGTCCAAGTTACTTTTCCGGTCACTTTATTTTCCTTTAAACTGAAGTACAAAATTCAGTTCTTTTTTACCCTTGTTAACACAATATACATTCTTCGTGATCTTACAACCCACAGCTGTTCTGTCTTCACGTAACCCTGACACACACTTTTCTGTCTTTCAGTTCTCTCTGTCTAACTGCTGAACCTTAATGATAAAATCACTCAATATTCACTAAAACTGCTTCACTTCAAGACTCCGAATAGACGTTTCCCACACTATCTCTATCGACATATGCCGTTCTCTCATGACGATGACTGTACACACACGCGCGCGCGCGCACTGCTGTCTCGTTCAACATTCACTATTTCCATCACCAAACAACAACTACTTTGTCTTACAAACTGTTCCACTTCAGAACAAACTGTCCATACCTTTCCTCTTATAGTTCACGCGAAACACCGGCAAATTCTCTCGAAAAATACAACTTTTCTCGAGCTTGCCGTAAACAAGTCGACAGTCAAGTTTTCGGGAACATTCTGGAAACTGCTTTGTTCTGTTGCTCTATCATTGCCAGCGAAGTATTCACACGCAGTGCTGTGAGGTAGCGCCTTGACGTCCTGCCTTGGCCGGGATCACATTACGTGATGCATGAACAGAGAGGAATTAAAACACGATAAACATTTTTATTTCCTGAAGTGTTCCAACAATTGCTGAAGGTGACTGGAAATATATAAACTAAATGCAGAAGCGTTCATAGCAGAATAACAACCTAAAATAAAGTTTTCATTTGTTAATTATGTTATGCGTATTTCGTTTTAGCTGAAGATGTCTTGCATACGATAAAGTGAATCGTGCCATGTGTATTATGAACAAACTGTCAGGAATAGGGGAATAAAATTCATTTTCTAAACACAAACGTAAGCACGCACGCATGCACATACACACAAAAAGGTAAACACTTAAATATTTAGTTTGTTAACGACGCTGTCAATCGCCAGAGTCATATCACCGCCGCCGGTGTGCCGTAATTTTGCCCCTCAGAAGTTCTTTTACATGCCAGAAAATCTACTTACCTGGGCTGTCACTTTTAAGCAGATTTAAGCCGTTGGTCTGTGCCAGATTGAACCTTGGAATCAGTAGACCAGCGTATAGCCAACTAAGCCACATAAATCGACAGAGAGAGAGAAAGAGAGAGAGAGAGAGAGAGAGAGAGAGAGAGAGTGTGTGTGTGTGTGTGTGTGTGTGTGTGTGTGTGTGTGTGTGTGTTTGTGTGTGTGCATAATTGTTGGACATATACCAAACTTCATAAATAAGTTCAGCTTATTTATGTTTGTGTTGCATTCTTGTGTTCTTGTGTTTGTCAAAAAGCAAATTTCAACGAGATATACATTTTTGTTTCGTAGGTTTTCGTAAATTCAGGATATATATCGCGACTTCTTATTAAATAAAGGTACCGAATGAACAGCTTCCATGTATAGGTTATTATTGGGGGAATTTCGCTGAAAATCTTCTCGTTATATTCCAGTTAAATGTCAATATCGAATTGTTGATTGAGATATACTTCCTCTTAAGTAGTACTTAAATTAAAACACTTAAGCAGTATAAAATTGAGAAAATAAATAGTAAAACCTTCCCCAATTTAAACCACACAAACCTGGTGGTTTACCTTTTTACTTTCTTTATAATTAATGCTAAGGATTCCAAATTATTTGGTAATAAAAGGCAACTGTATTTATGTTACGAAATCTAAGATTGCACAGTCCAGAATATCAAAAGAGTGACTATGTTACGCCGGATACGGTCAGTAAACACATTTTATAAGAACTGTTTGGAGTAGGTATCGTCTATGCTAGCCATAAGTCGAATCTGCAACACAATAAGAATACTGAACACATATTTGTTTGTTTACCTCCGAATAGTAAGCAAGTAATTCCCAGATGCACGGCAGCAATCGATAGAGGCGCCCTCGTGGGAGATGGGCCCCAGCTGTGTCCCAAGCGACACAATTTAATTTGGACGTTAACTCGCTCCTAGCCACCAGATGCAACCCGCCGTTCACAAGCCCCGCTCCTGTATCATGTCTTCACGTTATGGCACTACCTTTCCACCTGTCTATTAGTGACTTCGGTAATTATATGCGTAAGCTGTAAAACAATAGACCATTGCTCAAATGGAATGTAGAGCATACCATACGAAATTCAACAGCGACAAAAAAATATGTGTTGGACTCACATGACTTTCTCTACTCTTGTACTAACCATTCTTACAAACTCTTATTCCTGTATCTTATTCGTGCTAGCTGAGATAAACATTAACAGAAATTATCTTACTGCATATTTCCTTGTAGATGCAAGGGAAATGTGGGAATATAGTAAGCTTTGAGAGATAGTTAAACCTCTTAAAGCTTTCAAATTCCGACCTCTTTGCACGACTAACATATAGGTAACAAATGAATAACGATGTTCCATTTGACGAAACTTTAAGGTATTCCAAAACTCACAGAAACAAAGAATATCTCCGAAATGGTTCACTCCACAAAAAAAAATTATTTGGACATATTGTTTTAGTGAGATCTACATTTGTTGTATAGTAAGATCTGGTCTATCTCTTACGGTTTACCAATTATGCAAAAGTCATCCAGAGTAAAGAGCACTACATAGGCTATAGCCAGAAATGTCAAAATATCTGTACATTTCATTTGTCACAAAGATATCTCAAACATACGGCATTTTAATCAAAATCGTTAGAGCCATTTTGGAGAAAATCAAAATTTTCGAAACATTTTCCATGTAAAGGTTAGTTTAGGGTGGAGAAATTTTCTTCAAATTTTTAGTCGCATCCTTTAACAATGTTGAACTTAAATACCAACTTGGTTTTTAACCGACTTTACGTTTTTGAGTTATGCTGCCCACAGACTGACAGACACACGGACAGAGAGAGAGAGAGAGAGAGAGAGAGAGAGTGAGTGAGAGAGAGATTCACAGACACGCACACAGACACAGACACACGGACCTTTTTCTAAAAGGGCTTTTTTTTATTCAGGGGGCCTCAAAACATATTTCCGGTGAAATCTTGGCATCATATTTTTGGGTGGAATACAATACTTCCTCTGCTTACTATACGTAGTAGGGAAAGCAAAAAGGAATAAATATACAAAACTAGGAGTAATGATTATTCATTTGCATGTCATCATTAAACGAATGAATAAATACATAAATAAATAAATAAATAAATAAATAAATAAATAAATAAATAAATAAATAAATAAATAAATAAATAAATAAATAAATAAATAAATAAATAAATAAATAAATAAATAAATAAATAAATAAATAAATAAATAAATAAATAAATAAATAAATAAATGTTATGTTTATGTGATATAAATTAGAGGTTTTACGATTTATTTTCATATGTATTCTTCAAATTACGGCTGATTCACGTACCTGAGAACGCAAATCAGAACAGGAACGACAATTCACGGCGTAACTGACACTTCTACACACGATGGGGTAGAAAAAATTGTGGCTTTAATGATGACGTAGTAACAGAAAATGTAGTGGTGAAACATGTGAAAATCAAAGTTTTGAGTGCCAGTTAACACTTAATTTTAAGTGAAATAAAACAAACCAGTATGTTTTCATCTAAACTATTATAGTGTTGCTTTCAAGCTAAATACCATGTGTAAATAAGTAACATATAAAATCCTTAGTAAGAGTCTTCAATATGATTTGAATAGGCATTTAGTGAAATTGTCCTGCTTTTCCGCCCTTGAGATATGGTCACCGTATACTCGACCATTCGTACCGATTACTTTTCACCGCCAAAGGGTACTTGCAGCATTTCCAAAATTAAGGGGAGCTTAAGGAAGCCAGACGTTCTGCCAATGTTTTACATATTTTACCTGAATATCATAATTTTTCATCCATTATTAGAAATAGCCGGGGTTATATGAAATTACTAAAGCGAGGTGGGTAGTTTTTACTAGCTAGGGTTAAGGGGAAGATTAGATAACCTTAAAATGCTGCAAATCAATAATTTCACAAAGAAGGGTGGAAGTAAATGAAATTAATTAAATCGCCACTCGAATTGAAAAAGCTAATCGTGCTAATCGGGTGATCCACTTACGTAATCGATTAAATGGAGAATTTAGTTCAGATCGTTCCATAAGAACTCACTGAAATCTATTGTAAATGGACATGATTACCAATCATGTTAATAGAAGAGTAATTCAGCAATCAGTATTGGTAAATTCTCAATGGATTTTAAACAATTCAAACTATCAGGGCTTACAACTGTATCACTGGTTTTAAAGGCGGTTTTCCAGAGATATGCTTTTGACGACACGGTCACACGAAAACTCATGTGTCTTAGCATTCCACGAATTCACTTCCGTAAGCTTATATCCTGCTTTGCTGCAATATCTTTCGCAGCGGAATTAGACCACCGTTTTTGTTGAACGGAATCTGTCTAGATTCACTTGCACCATATTTACCGTAAACCTTCACACTAAATAAGTAAAAATGTAGTGTGAAACAACCGGTTGTTTTGTTACCTAAATTGATAAAAATAAATTACTTATTTGTTAACGACGCTGTCAATTACCAGGATCATATCACAGCCCTCGGTGTGCCAGAATTTCGTCCCGCAGGAGTTCTTTTACGTGCCAGTAAATCTACTGGCATGAAACTGTCGCTTTCAAGCGCACCTAAAAACCAACAGTCTGGCCCAGGTTTGAACCCGCCATCTTGGGATTAGTGGGTCAGCACCTAACAGAGGTACCCTGGCCGACAGGTAAGTTGATGCTCTAGTTACCTTGAGTTGATGCTTATGCAGAACATTGGTCACATGGTTTTAGCGCTACAACTAATGCTGGGATTACGACAAATTTCACGTAACTTACTTTACGCGAGGTATCGTGAAAGTTTAACACATTGTATTAAATGGCGTTGTTTAGGGTTGCATAACTTGACTTCACAGCTACTACTTATATACCAGTAGATTCACTTTACATGAGCGTTAGCAGACTTTTTTCAGGGAGGCGGCATGTTGTGAGTTTGCAATCAGACAATATTAACTCATTATTCTGTTATAAAAATTGTAGTATTTGCTGCGAATAACCGTATTAATTTGTGCTAAATAAAAATTGTTCTTTACATCAAAATTATAACGGTAGTCTAATAGTCTGGACATTAAATTTCTTGCCCTCCCTTAGCTTATTTGCGAACTTTAGTTTAGCAGTATTCTTAACTTCCCGTCACTGTAAGTGAAGTTTGTCGTAATCCCTGCATAAGTTCTAACAAAACCACAATTTTACTATATGTCCGATTAGGGACTCATCATCAAAACATTGAGTGGTTCACATCTCTCTCCCATCCTGTAATTTGAGAAAACCAAACAACCTTGTCGGTAATGTAGGTAAATGCAAAAAGTGTCTCAGTTTGCTAAATTCCGCTTTCGGGCTATGTATTTTCAAAACTTGGAACGGTAGGTACTTCTAATATGAACAATGTAAAGTTTTTACTATGCCAAAAATAGTGAAAATGTATTGCAGACGTGTATGTACACAATCATTCAGGGCCATAGGATTCGTCGTAGCCTCGGAACACCTTTATTCTTAGAAGACCCAACGAGAGGCGAGGCAATACAATGCGAGAGTAGCAAAGCCCCTCTTTTTAATGTGCTTGGGCAAATAAGCTCAAGATATTTCTGTGGACGCTTGGATTTAGGTTTTGTTTTCCATGTTGGCTAACCTTACAGTGGTAATTTTGAGACTGTGAGGTTGGCAACATTTCGATTTTCGATTGTTTTCACTAACCTCACTTTCTTGTGACCATAACCCATGTAGTGATATACTTTTCTAACAACGTTATTTTTGCATGTGACTGTTCCAATAGTAACGTCTTTTCAGCATGAATCAAGCAGACGTTACAAAACTTATGTCCAAGTTGAGGATAAACGTTCAATCTAGACATAGAAGACTGAAAAACATAGATGGACCTGAGGGCCGCTTAAGAAAGCTGCGAAAAACTGTTACAGCACTTATAAAACATGAACGTTTAGAATTATATTATCAACGAGCCGATGAAGCAAGAGGTTACGCTGAAAGGGTAAGCTTATACATGATTATCAGCAATGTGTGCCTTGAATATTTAGCAATGCTAACTTGCCAATAGGTGTAGCCCTTAGCTCTTGTCATATCCCACCCTAAAACCGATATTAATTTGAATCCTCCGTTAAGAAACATACAGTGAGTAATTACAACCTTACTGAGGCATATTCACAATGTAATTTCTGTTGAACGAACCAAACTTACTGTCAAGGGAAAACTTTTCATACAGCAATATCTCACACCTTGTTTCCTTGGCAATATTGAAAAACGTGGTTTGTAGCATAATAAAATGCATTTCACTGAGGTAGCTGCTACAAACATTCAGAATTGAGAGGTATCATAATTTCTGTGATATGCCAAGTGCTATGGAAGTACTAAACAAAAGACTTGATTCTGTTTACAGTGGAGTTTGTATAAACTTCCTTGGTGTTTTATTACATTCTTTGTGTTGTGAACAAAGTTTTACCTCCTGTTTTCACTTCTTATTTCAGCTGTGAAAGTGGTTGAGTATTGTTTATAAGCATCCATTCATGTAACTGTATCATTAAATTGGTATGCCAAAGTGCATTTTCCACCAATATTTGCGTAAATATTTGTACTTTGTTTATCTTTTAGGCCAGCAACAAAAATGTTTATTTCCGAGTCTGAAAGAGTAACTAACTAGGTAGGTGTTTGCAAAATGGCAATAAAACAAGTTTCTAAAACCTAACCCCCGCTGTGCAACAGCCATATCTAGGCCAAGGCTTATCACCCAGCCGCTGCGTCCGCGGTCGCTCTCGGCTGGTTATGTGGTCTTCATGACCTGGAAAACAAGTTCCTATCCAATATTAATTTTCTGCAATAGAAATATTCAACTACTTTATAAAATCCTAGTAGGCAGCTATCATAACTATCATAAGTGTAGGCAATTTGTTATGATGCTGTATAGCAACTCAACGTTCCTTTATTGATTCTAGATTTGAATTATACAAAAAGTAAGTTATAAATTACTACATTCTGTTTGAGTTCATTGTCTTTTCAAAATAAATGAAATGACAAGCCGCATTCTTTTCCTGTTTTGAATTGCAGTAAGTTTTGATATCCAAGTGTCCGTTATACCTTACTACCGTTGGAATTTCAAATAGGTTAATAATGCTAAAATGACTGATGATTTCTTCATAACTTTATGTTCTACATATACTTCATTGATTATTAATCCTGCAAAGTTTACAAGCTACCTTAACCTCCAAGTATGTTAATGTTTGGGCCATTAAACATCACAATGAAAACATAGGAAGATATTTTGCCTTAAGACAATTACTAATCCTAAACCAAATCAAGTATACTCATGATTTCATTCTAATTTTCATAATATAGCTGTGATTCGTCATTCAAAACTAACTTTGACAACTATACAATGGTAGTGGCCTTGATTTTATGGTATGATCGAATGACCCTAGTGGCCATATTGCAAACATACAGTGACCCAATCAGAAATGTGAATACATTAGCTGATATATTTAGCACACAATGACTTGAATATATCTGAAGTTAAAATGTAATGTGCATTTATTATGCAATTTTTCATAAAATGAACATAAAATTTGGATTCACTTTTCAAAGTACAAGGCTCCAAATTTCATGTTAAATACTTAAGTAACTACAGTAGGATATTGATTATCTGAAAGTCATCATCCGAAATGTTGGTAATCAGATAGCCCTCCGACTATGACTAAATTCAAATACACATGCCAAGCCAAAACTATGGCGCAATGCCATGTAGGCATTGTGTGCCAGCACTAGACCAGTCCACCAGTACCACCCACCTACTGATCTTGTGTCTAGATGCTACAGGACACTGTGTCTTATTTCTGCTGCAATCTTCAAAAGACCAAATCCTTTAATGTTTGGTTATCTGAACACAATTGTTTCAGATAATCAGTACTCTTCTTTTATTAATGAGAACAATAATTCATAAACTCTACAACAATTCTAATACATATCATGGCCAACTGCAGTAAGACTCACTCAACTCCCCTCCCTGAAAGGTCTGATACTCAAGAAAACATGGCTTATGCAACACCAACACATGTAACAAACCTCTGTTGATCATATTACATGAAATCAGTTGTATATTCCTACTTTTTCTTTTCAGGTCTTTTACACCTCACAGAATTCACATTTATACTATTGTAGCTAAAAAATGCTTTTGCAGACTCCTCAAATCATTCTGACAAGAGTCTCGTGTGCTGCCATTTATAATAAAACTGTTTCTGTATCTTCACATACATTTTAAGGTAAGTGTGGTTGGGAGACGACAAAAGCTATTCTTATTGCAGTTGGCCATAATTGCTATAAAAATTCCCGCTGTTCAACATTCTCATTAATTTAAGCACTAACACTGTCCACTCCGGGAGAACTGTTCTAAATATGTAACCCTTTTCAGTAAACATATTGATTAGAAATGGACTTTCTTTTGTTTTCAGCTCATTTCAGATGCTATTAGATATGGAGACTGTCACAGAGCCACAATGGAACTGGCTGACTATTGGCTACTAGAAAAGCAGTTGATTCACAAACTGTTCAAGGTGCTGGTTCCTCGTTTTGAGAATTCTCCATTATCTTACACTCGAATGTTCAAAGCACCAAAGCCGTATCCAGGTGATTCCCGCCAGATTGCTGTTTTGGAACTAAGAGGTAAATTGGGTTTGTTCTCCGAAGAAGTTGGCTGAGCTGCACTCATACGCTTTAATTTTTTGTGAAAGTTGGTAAAGTAAATTAATGGAATTTAGAAAATTTTATCTTTCTTGTGTAATTGCTGCTGTAAACAGTAAGAAAGAGGAAATTCTTCTCTGAAAATCAGAGCTCTAATATATTGCTGTTTTGGTGATCTAACCAGAAATCACATACTGTTATTAGTGGTAGCATTAATGTCTAGTTAAGTGCCAGTGAAATTTTGAGTAGATGAATTATTACCCCCGAATGACATGAAAGGCTGTTATAGAAATACAATCAACACATGTTCCTACAGTATGTAAATGAATGGTCAGAAGCATGAAGATATATAATTTCAATAAAGAATATCTACAGATTATTGGATGGTGGAACAATCACCTGTTTGTCAAATAATGAAATCAAACTATAAGCGCACTGATTTAGCTCTGTTGTATTTCTGCTGAGCTGACTTTTCCTTTTCATTCGAGGTTAAAGGTGTAAATACCTATGGTAACAACTTTAAAGGAGAAACCAAAATATATACTCACAACTTTGGCTTTATGAATTTCAAGGTTCAATATCTACAGAGTAAATAAGTTGAAACCATGTACTTAATTATGGATCTTGAATTACACTGCTAATACTTTTATTGTTGGCAATTAAGCTTTAAAGAAATGCAGACATAAATCCATCTAGGAAGAATATGCTTTTCTACTGCAAAACAAATTTTTTTCTCAATACTACATCTGACTGGAAAGACAGAATTAGAAAGACTATCGGAAAGAAATGAAGATGTACTACACAAACTTTGAGCACATTTTACTTAAACCAATTTTCAAATATTGCTCAGAAATATTAATAACTGCAAAGCTAAGACAACTTAATATTCTACAAAACCAAATTCTTTGTTTAGTAACTGGAGCTGTTAAAATAATCCAACACTTGGTCTACAAATTGTAATAGATAATTCAAGATTTAATCTTGATATACTGATGCTGATTAACTCCTACTTCAGTTAAAGAAATGACTCCACACTACCATCCGTGAAGATGAAATAGAAGACTTACAACTTGCCAATCTATGCATCACACAAACCAGTGTTAGCTTCAACCACTTCTGCCAACAACTGATAGATCAAACTATGGGTAATCCACTTTCACCATTCTTAGCAGATTTATTTACGAGTTACCGGGAAACACACCACAACATCCTTCCCATACATTTCCAACGTTTGGCACAGATGTTGAAAACATCTTCACAATAATTCGTAACAGTTGTATACAAGATTCCATTAGTTTACTCAGTTTACAAAACCATTCAATAAAATTCACAATGGAAGTAGAAAAACAAGGCATGCTACCTTTCTTAAACCTGAAAATAATCTGGGCACAAAAATATGACACTTGATATAAACAAGAAACCTTCACACTCAGATAATTACATAAAGAACAATAGTTACAAACCCATAACACACAAACACAGAGTAGTAAATAAGACACACTGGGATACACTCCCTTGAACAAACAAGAATATCAACTGATCAGAAATGTTGGAAGATTTTCGCAAAACTCAACATCAGCCTAGCCCCACAGAATAAGTTTGGCATAGAGAAATTATTTTGCATCTTTGGAATTATATCCTTGTTATATGCAGTTGTAGACATGGCTAAGCTCCAACCAATTGAGACGAAATATTAGAAGACTCCAATAGAAAATCGTTCATGTAAATGTTTGTTAAAAGTGTATAAATATTAGAATTGTTTGTGTTCCATAATAAAAATAGGAGATGATAATTGGGATCACTTCCCTAACAAGAAAGAACTATTTTCGCGGATGAAGACGAAAATGACGGTGTGTCGTGTCAAAGCGACGCCAAGAAACAATTTATTAGCGTCTATATGTTCAAGGTGATAAGATGTTACTAAATTAAAAAAGTGTAAAGGTTTTTAAGTATTTAGTATGGTGCTGAGAGTGTAAAGTATCGAAGTGTTAATAAATAAATACACTGTGATAAAGAAACATTGATATATGCATTCCATCTGTTACCACGACCTTGTAGATAGAAAACGAGTCTCACAGCACAGCCCATTCCATTAGTTTCATTAAAAACCGCACCACAATGAATCAAGCATTAATCAGTGATCACATATCATTGCAGTGATGAAAGTTTAAATATGAGAGGTTTCCCAGGAGAAATACGAACTGGTTTGAGAATTTAATGCCATTCTGGCAGTTTGTCACAATAGCTCAGTGGCAGAGCAGCCGCCTGGTAAGCGGAAGGTCTGTGGTTCAAATGTATTTGAAATGCCCTTTCATTAATGTATAGTTGCAGATGAATCAATATATCCGTGAACATATGTGCTTATTTCCCGTGCTATAACTTTCATGATTATCTTTAAATGCATGAAGTCAAGTTTTTGTTTTAAATACAGAATTTATTTATATTCAAATAAGTGATGATGCATCTGCAGCCAATAAGAGAAGACTAGAACAACATCCTAATATTGACATGCAGAGCAAAGTATGGGGAAACTGGGTACATAAATGAGAGATTTCTTAATCTGGTATGTTGACTTTCAGAAATAGATGGGACAATGGAAAAAATGTTTTCTAAGAGAATTGAAGATGCACCTACTTGAGAGCATATGGAAATATTTATATCATACAACAACCTCAAGTAATAGCATGCCCTGCATGAACTAGTCATAAATTTCTTCTTTTTAGGAGATTAAGGACAATGTAATTTGATAGCTTGGTAGGAATTTGAGTCAATTACTAACCTTGATGCGTCACTAGTGATTAATGTAAATAGTGAATAAAGGTCCCTAATCAATTCAAAGTGTACCCAAATAATCAGAAATTATTTTTCGGAACAAACCGATTAAGTTACCAGTGTTAAGGAAAAGGAAGCAGCAGTATGGCATACATTAAAACTTTAATGATCTTTATACGGCATGTTACAGGTAATCCTTATCCACCACTGAGGAAGGATGTGGTCCCAGACAACCGTAATCTAATACATAATGTGTTATTAGATGAAGCAAGGAAAGAGTATCGAATGCAGAAGTATGCCGAGATAGCACAAAAACTGGCAGCATCTGAAACAGAGCAGGAAGAAGCAGCAAAGTCAAAAACACCACAACCCACAACAGAGGTTCCGAAACCTGTAGCAACAGATAGTGTGCCAACAACTGGCTAGCAAGTAGTGCTTTCTGTGAACTAAAACAGAAGTGTTTTGATAGTGTATTCATTTTGTGTTGTTGAACACAATGATACTATTTATATGGACATTAATGATGCCAATTAAAGTTCTTAAGAAGAACAGCTTTTGCTTTGTTTCTTTGAGACAGTTTTGTAATTATTACTAATTTAAAGTTTAAAACATTCTAAAATATATTTTCAAGAATATGTTGAATATTCCAAGTTAATATAGTAAAATTTCTCTTTAGTGACAACAAAAGAACTTAATACACAGAACCAAGATTCTGGTGTTGTGGAGGATAATTGAATATCTGATTGAAAGAGAGAAATATGTCATCCTTTAAGTAAGGGAGACCCTGAAAACTTTACTTACAGCTTTTGTTTTTGCATATTTGTACTTCCTCTTGCAATTGGATGGGAAAACCTGCACCTGAGTAAGGTGATGTTTCCTCACACAAGAATGTATACTAGTTCTGGTACATTAGTGCAATACTATTATAATCAGTGCCAACCAAGAAAGGGCTTGACAGTTTACAGTGAATGAATGAATGAATTTTATTTGTACCAATTCTTTTACATAACTTTTACAATTATCCTACTCTAACCTAAACTACATACAAATTTTACATAACCTTATTGCTACCTTGGTTTGCCTGGCACCCAGGCCATTTGCCTCCCAGGTAGCTCTGATCAATCTATTCCATCTTATATTAATTAATTGTCCCTCTCCCCCACTCTGCCTTCTTCATTTACACTCTTTACTTTTCTTGCCCATTTTTCTCTTACTTTCTTCAAAAACTCACCTACACTTCTAACCTTCCTTTCCTCTTTCACTGTTAACATTTTTATGGCTACCATTTTCCCCTCTATTTTTTCCCATTTTTTCTCCCAAACCTTTTTCCTCCATAATGCTAATTCCTTACATTCTGTCAAATAATGTTCTATACTTTCTTTCTCACCGCACATTTCACATATTCCTATTTTACCGCTTCTTGTCCCTCTTAAAAATATTGCTCCTGTTCTCATCCACGCTAGTCCTTCTTTTTCCTGTCTGTTACAATAATCCACATATGGTTCTCACCCCCATCCTCTTTTTATTTGCTTGTAGAATTGTAATGATTTCTTGTTTTCTAAACTTCCCCATATCTCTAGTTTACAGTGAGAAAGAGGCCAAATTACTGCTTATCATAACCACATGGAGAGCAGGATATGATTATGCTATGTTATATATACCTGGAATGTTGAGCATGTATTATTTGTATGCGAAGATGGCAGTAAAATAGTGAATCTATATGCAAAGGATACAGCCTGCAAGTATATATCAGTCTAAAGATTTGCGTTAACAAAAGAAACATACCTGTGAAATATTGACGTTTATTCTAATAGGAAAATGCTGCTGCTCGCTTGATAGACAATGCTCTCTTCCCGCGTTTGGCATTTAATTGGGATATCTTTACCAAAAACAGTTTTATTTGGTTTGTGAACATGCTCAATTTTTAGTTTGGCAGCCAGTAGCATAGCATGGTGTGTGGACTTTGAACACATTGTAACGGGTCCGGTTGGTTGCCCAATTTGGTGACGACTCACTTAGGGTTTGATGCCTCGGTAGGTCATCCGATGCAGTAGCTGACTCTGTGCTGTACGTCGCTACGTTCATTTTGTATGGGATAAGGTACTGGAATTTAGGTAGGCATGAGTCGGATACTTAAGTCTTCTCAGGCGCAAGGTTAGATGACAAAATGACTTATTTTCTATCACATAAATGCCTCGAAGAATAGACCTGGACAAGTTTCTGTTACTGGGTTTTAACCATCTATGATCGGCACCAAACAAGGAAGGTATTGACAGTTCTTGGTGAAAGAGAGGCAACGTTGCCGTTTCGCGACCACGTGGAGAGCACGTAAGCATTATGCGTAAGAAGACGATTGGATTGCGTTTGGAATGTGGAGCAGGTGTAATTTATATTTGTATTTGAAGACAATAGTAAAATAATGAATCTCTATGCAAAGGATAGCACATGCAATATATATCACTGTAAAGATTTACGTTAACGAAAGAAACATACCTGTGAAATATTTCAATGGGAAAATGTCGCTGATATCTGAATCGCTTACATCATGCTGTTGTTGCTAGAATTACCTGCGGAAATGACACTGCTCTATCCTTTCTTCTAAAACTCATTTTCCTATGTTGCACTTATTACGCCCTTTGTGCCAGTAACCACTTGTTCACGGTTTTCAGCTTTTTATTGATGTAGCTTTATTACAGATGACACAGTGAAATCTTTGTTTTGCCCAAGGTAACCATTTACTTAGGCCCAAATTAATTAAATTGAATTACACTAGGAAAGGGAGAAACCAAGCAATTTTGCGACCATGTTCTTCAGCAATACTATCGACTGCATAATCCTTTAATTGCGATATGTACCAAACAGAATTTTATTCTATCTTCCTTTCATAGAAGTTTGAAAACAGTGTTGTTGTAATTAATTTAATTTAAAAGGTGAGTTAATTAATAACACTGAACAACACTTACAACATATTTTTCCGGGACGCATTTCGAAGGTAACTTTCCTCCATTATCAACCGGACAATAACTGGGTTTCCATGGTGCTTCATGGTGCAAATGGTGATGCTTCTTCTGGTGTTTCTTCTGGTGGCGGTTCGATGAACTTACTGAAAATGTCTCTCTGAGGAATGTCGAAATTAAATACTCGGTTTCTATTTTTTAAAATAAAGATTTGTTCCCATGTGGACAGTTCTTGTTTTCTGGTTATGTGTTTAAGAAGTTTCGGTTCTAGCTTTATGTCATGATTTTTTGTCCAAAAGTGAAATGCAACCGCTGATTTTTCTAATTGTTTACTCTTAATGTTTCTAACGTGTTCCTTGGATCTAATTTCTAAATTTCTTTTGGTTTTTCCTATGTTCGCTTCTCGAGTACGTAAAGTTTCGTTTGGCTACGCTGTCTGTCAGTATTTTTGGGCATAATTAAATATTCCTTAACTGAGACAAGTGTAAATGCTCACAGCATACGCACAGATACACAGATTCAGACACACGTAAATACAAGGCAAATAACCACATAAATAGAATGATGCAAACAAACTTGTCAGCACACAGCTAATCTATAAGCGATGCACGCTGCAGCTGGAGGGAGTCATTGTATATAAATATTACATGGAAAACAGAAGATAAGACGCACAGTTTATGTTACTGCTGGATTGCAGGTCAGGCACCTGCTAATCACATGTTAAACATCGACAACACTGGTTTAGCATTTAGAGTTGCTATGGAAACATCTTAGTTCTAATTGGTTCTTCTTTCTGTTGCTATGACGATCGCCATGACGCATCCATCCCCTCCGATTCATTTTGATCTTTCCACCATGTGGTGAGCAACTGTCAATCACCTTCTTGTTTGGCGCCAAGTATAGTATCACCTTACATCTATTTACATCATCCTTACGCTAATCTCGGTCACTTTTGACACTGCAACGTTTTTTTGGCACGAAACTAAACATATGAATGGAAGGTAGAACTGGAACTTAAAAATTCAATGCCACAGCTGGGATTTGAACCACAGACCCTCCGCTTACTGGGCAGGTGCTCTAACCATTAAGCTACTGTGACAACCTTCTGTTGGCAGAAGACTTTAAAAGTTGATATTCCATTGTATTTTAGTGGTTTGATGCGTGCAAATATTGTCTCACATCCTGACTCCCCAATCTCAAGTCCTTGAGCCTTTCTCTAAGCATTTCCTCCATTGTGGGTCAGCCTCTTAATGCTGCTGCCCACTCCTCCTTCCAAAATGGTAACACACTGACCCAGGTGTTTTACATTTCTGTTGAGATCTTCCATGTCTTTCTTCATACTGACCAGTTGTTCGTCAAGTTTGATCGATAGTCCCACCATTTCTTTTATTTCTATCTACATTTTCTCCACTACTGTTGTTATTTCACTTCCCATCCTGCCCATTTCAGAATTTTTTTTTCATTTCGGTCTTCATCTTCTGTATCCTGGATTCCATTTTCAACTATCTTCTCCATTGCAAGATTCACTTACTTCATTTTGGATTTCATGGCCATCATTTCATTTAACTGTTGTTGAACTTACTCCATCGTGGAGTCTGATCCACTCCTGACACCAGTGAAACAAATGAGAACACTAGTTCCTGCTAAATTCTCTTTATTTGACTCCTAACTGCTTAGCATGGTGCAAGTGCTATGCCTGAGACACTGTTGCTCACATTCCCAACAAAACACAGCTTAATTGTTGAGCTAAACTACAACTGAACTGTTATATCACAACTGAATTGCCCTCAGTGCTGACTAACTCCTCTCCCGTTCAACCCAACCAACTGACCCACCACTGAAAGACTGTCCGACAGGCACTAACCAGCTCCTTATATAGGGCTAGAACACAAGGGATTATCCTGGAAAAGGAATGTTCTCAAATGGCACAAAACGACTCTGGAGTAAGGAAATAGTATGCAATGGCTATTGTTCATCCAAGAGGACAGGCCATTAATGCAGGTAGCCAGCTGGGTTAGTATGCACTAATTAGTAATTGGTAATTAGCTGCAGTGACAATATAAACTGTTTGGAAATAATAATATTAAACAGCTTGGCTACCTACTGAATTGTTGCTAAGGCTGTGTGGACAGTGCTTGCCAGAATTATACACAGGTAGTAGGTGCAAGGGCAACTGCCAAAGTCAGCTAGTTATTTCAACTGTTAATCAAGTAAAACAAACAAGACATTGTGGTTGTTTTCAAATAATTAAATGAAATGCTCACAATTATTCTGACAGTGACAGAAAGGTTTTAAATCCTGTTAATATCATTGAATTAGTGTTGAATTATTAAAAGTTAAATGATTTGGGATAATAGTGACTGTGATTAAAGGTTTTTAAGTTACTTGAACATGTTTCAGAAATGGTTCATCTCCATCATCAGCAATTATACGCCTGAGTCTCTGAAACATGTCCAAGTAAGTTGAAAACTTTTAATGATGTTAGTGTCACTATTAGAGATTCAATTATCATTTAAGAATAAACAAATCACTGTTTCTGGTGTTCTGTAATACAATATTATTAAAGATTTTTCTTCTACTGGGAACATAAACGTAAATAAAAAGTAAGTGGGCCATTATGTATTATAGTTCGTTGAAAGCAATTTTGAAGTTATGTACACGACAACACAAAGAGATTCTAGTGATACTGATGATAAAAGCCATTCTCAAATGAGAGGATGTGAATTTGAGTTCTATACCACCATCTAAATCACAGGATCCCAGAGATGCAACTCAGTCACCCTGCCAATTCCCTAGTTGCAGTTATATAGCTAGGCTGGTAAAAATATATTAATGTAAATATCAGTAGTCACCGAAATCTGAAATCTTAATTTTTAAAAAAAATATCTAAAGTGAAGGAGAAATTACTTTGTGATTGACACATGCTCCTCTGAGTCAGCCAGTGTAGGTTGTGGTATCTCTCGAACCAATAGGAAGATAAACTCCCAGGTCAACAATGATTGGTTATGTAGATGACCAGCCCTGCAGTAGTTGTGCAGCTGGAGCTTCCGTGAGTCACAAAGTAATTTGTCCCTCACTGTATTGTCTGTAAAGCTTGTGGAATAAAAAAAAAAAAAACAATTGACATTAAACAGTTCTCTTGTTTCACAGAAGCCAGAGTAACTAACAGAAATATGAGGAACTATATGTTTCAGAAATTTTACAAGGATTAGGTACTGAAAATAAGAATTTCCATGCATCCCATGCTGAATTAACCACTTTCAGGGAAAAAAAAAAAAAAGAAAACCAAAATACAGCAGGAAAATAAAAGAATTCAAATTCCACTCATATTTTGAAGATAACACTTATATGGATAAGGTCAACAGAGGAATTTTCTTGGAACTGGTCAGGAGAAATTTATCTATTGCTTCCTCTTCTATTTGTAATGCAAACCAAAGCATGTTTGAGTGAGAAATGCAATAAAAACAGATGCGTGTCTTTTGCGGGGAAGAATATACTAGGACAGTAGCTCAATCAGTTATTGCATTGACACATTCCTACACTAAAAATGATATGGATGGTTCCTTATGCTGGGACTATAACGAACTTTACTTAACATGATGGGATGTAACCCAAAGTAAGAAACTAGAAAGTCTAATAGAATGCACTTAACTTAATGTAATGGGAATGATTCTGATTGGTTATTCTTATACTCAGCAGACATGACAGATATTTGAAGCAGCTCTTTTTCTAGTCAAAGGATATGTTTTCCAAAAATGTGCAGTAAGAAACATTTTTAAACAGTGAGTAAAGTATAGAGATGGCCATAAACTACTTTAGGAGCAAAACAAAAGAAACCGCGAAAGAGTTTTGAAGCAAATAGTTACATAGAGAAGCACAATTTATTCCTGAATTTAAAAATAGAAGCACTATTGACAGTGAAGTATTCTTTATGTTTGAGGTTATTTTGAGTCACTTATTTACACTCACCTTCACTACTAAATTGCTTTTTTAAAGCGGAAACGTTTTCAGGACCATTCGATCCCATCATCAGCCGTTGGTTGACTGACATTCTCTTGTTCCTTTTCTCTGTTGTCTCTATTCTGCTGTCATATGGTGTTAGGGGCGCAGAGCTTTAACACTTCATTCAATGCTGGTATTTCGAAATTAATAACTTTATTACTGTTCTTGATGATGTATATTTTTCCCCAAATATTCAATTCTATTGGTGAATTAATAGATTTTAACAGTTTTATATTAAGGCCGATGTGTGGTTTTCAGTCCAAAAATGATGTGCCACAGCAGACTTTTCAATTTGTTTTAATTTTATGTTTCTTTGGTGTTCCTTAAGTCTTATATCCAAATTTCTCTTTGTTTTCCCTATGTAGCTTTTATCACAACTATTACAGTTGATCTGGTAAATCCCCGATTTTTTATTGTATGGGATGGTATTGTTTAGTGGCTTATTAAGCAGGTTTTTTAAACTGTATTGGTTTTGCGGTGCTAGTTTTATGTTCAGTTTCTTGAAGATCTTTTCAAATTTCTTGAAGGCCCAGGGATGGTAGGTGAATTTCCTAAATTTCCAGTTGTTTGTGAGTGGTGTTAATGTAGTGGTTTGCAAAATTATCTTGAGCTTTTTTGCATTTTTTGACATGTTTCTAACAGTGGCTGGGTTGAATCCATTTAATATTGCAATTTCTTCTATGTGTTGTTGTTCTTTTAGAAATTCCTCTTTACTTAACGGGACATTATATAAACAATGTATCAAGCTTCGAAATGCTGCCAGTTGGTGTGAAATTGGGTTGCAATTGTTTTTCTTGATGTAATTGTCTACATGTGTGGGCTTTCTATGTATACCAAATTTTATACCATCTATATTTCTAGTAATTTTGAGGTCCAGGAAAGGTAATGTGTTGTTGTCTTCTATTTCAATTGTAAATTTTATATGGCTGTCCTGTAGATTCAGTAATTTTAGAGAGTCGTCTTTTAGTTTCTGGGGGATTATAGCGAAAATGTCATCCACGTATCTTCTCCAAAATTTGAATATATGTGGAAAGGCTTTAACTAAATGAGATTCAAAAAAGCTCATGTACATATTTGCTAAAAACGGTGATAGTGGGCTCCCCATTGCTAGTCCTTTTGTTTGTCTGTAGAATTTGTTGTTAAATGAGAAGTAATTATTTTTTTTGCAAATTTCTGTAAGGTTAATGATGTCATTTATTTCAATGGGATCAACTGTAGTCGGAGTGCATGGCACTTCGATGAATGGTTCAAATCAGTCGTGTGATCTCCAAACTTGACGTAGCATTGCCAAACTCTTAAGTTACACCACATTAACCCAACCCTGAGTAGCTCTATTTAATACAATGTGTTAAACTGAAATGCTACTTATCATTGTGTTAAGTCACGTTAAGTAGAGTTCATCGTACTCCCAAAATAGTTTCCAAAATTATTTGTTGTGCTTCAGAAAATGCAGTAAAATTTGGTCTGAGAGTTTCTAAAATATTATTAGAGCTGATAAGTATTATTGTTACTGCCACAAAATGGGAAAATGGAGAAAAAAGAGTAAACAGTGGTTACAGAGGGCTCCTTTCCATTCTGTGCGGATAAGTGTGTCCTACTCTTTGATTCCTGAATCTGAATCTTGTACAATGATACAATTTGTTTTGGAAATATTCATACAGACAAGAGCATAAAATTAGTGCATATGCCAACTGGTACTATGAGAAAAATCCAGTTACTCATCAAGTTAACTTTTTACCACACTTGGTAGATCACATCAGATGAGAGGATTTCTAAGGAGGTTATTCTTATCAACCAACCATCCTCCTGAGTTATCAGTCAGTGCCTGTGAAATATTGTAGGAAACAAAGGAAAAACAATGTGAAGAGCACTGTGGGAGAAACAGTTTATATGTTGAGCAAAAGCAACAATCACCATTCAATAAACAAGTCATTTTTGCTTTTCTTTCATCACTGAATAAAGGAGTGTTGTAACAACAGGACAGAGATCACAGTTGATTCAACTCCACAGACTACATTCAAGCATGCCTCTGGAGTAAGTAGTCCATGTGGATTGTATATCAAATTGCCAATGAGAACTTCCAGCTTCAATTTTAGCACTTTGCTGTTGAAACTAGCAGTCAATGTTTTAGATGTGACTTCCTACGTTGCTTCTGTCAGAGAAATTTCAGATATTTTGCAATGAGAAGCTTAATACTTGCTTTGTTAGTTCAAAAAATAACAGCATTATGAACAAACAAAATTATGTACAGCCACACAGGCATGAGAAAAGTATGAACTTCATAAACGCTTGTTTATTTTGTTTTCAGGTGTTTGCTGTATTTTCTCTTGTGGTCACAAAATATTTCCCAATAAGAGGCAATATAATTATTTTTAAGAAATAGATGACATTCTGATCTTCTTTATGTATTTTCATGAACATAAAATAAAACACTACAGTATTAAACAGAATTGGACATATAATTTCAAACCTAAGCTAGAAAATAAAACAATGCTACAAAACTGCACAAATCAAAATTAACATTTATGCAAAATTTTGCTAGTAGAAAATTTTATAATTATACTATTAATGGGGGTTTTAAAAGTGAAATGTACAGATTGAGCTGAAGCCAACAGTAACCTGCTAAAGGACATTTCATTATTTTTTTAAATTAAGTTTTACACATATAAATCCACACATTCGACATCATATCTACACTACAGTAGTTCCATTACTTCCTTAAAACAAATTATCCAACACTTCTTAAAAAGTACACACATGCACAGTGTACATTTGATGAGAATGAATGAACCAAGCAGACCAGATAAATTGATTCCACTAGCTGTGAGAGAAAGCGGCATATTGTTACTCTTGTTGAAAAGTTGTGTTTATAGCCTGTATGTGTTCCTGTGGCAGATTGTTGTCATATTTTTGCAGATGGTGACACAGTTTGTCACATTCATTAACTTTTATTTTACTTGGTTCACTGATGTAACTCCTCCCTCAAAGGTAAATTGCAAATATTGGCAGAGACTTTTCTGGATAGACTAGTTTTGCTAGCACATAAGCTTTTGAAATAGCATCTCATCACAAATTAAAGATCAACTAATGAGATTCAATAGTGTTATAAATTAAATGAGTCAACTAGCTGCACACAATTTACTTACATATTTATGTGAACATATTTTGGGGCTTGTCATCTTAAGCTCCTGATCACAAGGTGTTAACTTGGATGATTACGTTGTTCTCTCATCTTTATTGTTCTGCCTCTGTAGACCATATAAATAGTAAGAGAAATCTAGAAAAAAAAAAAAAAGGAATGAAAGAACTTATCAGGAACACAAAATATAAAAAATGAAACCAGAAAAGCCAATAGCACATCATTTTCCTTCTCTATTACATATTTACAGTAAGTAGAGGAATTATTGCATTCCACTTAAATTTTGATGTCGAGATTTCACTAGAAATAGACATTTTGAGACTCCCCGAATCCAAGAAAAAACATTTTTATAAAATGATCCATGTGTGTGAGCGAGCATATCTGACTGCCATAACTTTAAAACAGAGTTGGTTAATTAATGAATTAGGTATTGAAGTTCAGAATCTAAGCATACGACAAAGATTTTTAAGAAAATACCCCTACCCAAATTTCCATTTATTGGAAAATGTTTTAAATATGGCTCTGATGACTTTGAATAAAATACCATATTATTATTTATTTATGCCAACAAACTTACTGTTGATGTTTTGAAACACACAAGCCATGTGTGGGCAATGTTTGAGAGGTAGAACTGGAACTTAAAAATTTAATGCCACAGCTGGGATTTGAGCCACAGACCCTCCGCTTACTAGGTGGGTGCTCTAACCATTAAGCTACTGTGACAACCTGCCAGAATGACATTGAATACTGAAACCAGTTCATATTTTTCCTGGTAAACCACAAAGGTAGTCTCACTTCAAAGACAATTATCCCAATGGTGTCTTACTAATGCAAGTACTTTATATCCCGGGATTAAATAACCAGCTGTGGCATTGAATTTTTAAGTTCCAATTTCTACCTCTATAACATTGCCCACACAAAGTTTGTGTGTTTAAAAACACCAACAGTAAGTTTGTTGGCATAAATAGATAATAATTACCATCTGAAGGTATACCAATTATTTTCGAGCCAACAGCTGACACCCATACATATGTGAATGCAATTTTGCCCTCTTTTTTTTTTCCCAGAGGGAATTAACAGACAGGGAGTGCGATTTTGCCTTTTTTTCAACAAGACTCTACAACAGCTCATATGGCCAATCTTCCAATGAAAACAACCAAAAACATGTTTCAGGACACAATTATTAGTAGAGATTTGTGGCTCCTTCAGTCACCAGACCTAACCCTCTGCGATTTCTATATCTGGAGTAACTTAAACTGTACAAGAGAAACCCACACATGCTGGAAGAAGTAAAACAAAATATCAGCCAGGAAATTGCCACCATTTCTCAACGTGAACTATGGCGATGATGGATAGTTTCCTAAAGAAGTGTCAAAAATGTATGGTCAATGACAGTGGTCATTTCAGGATCTTCTTTCATGAAGTTGGTAGTTAACGCCTTCAAAAGTAGTTTTAAAAATGTGTGGTTTCATGTGTGCCTTTCTATGATAGTGGCAGATGGCAACGAGTGCAGAGGCTGCAGAATGGCAAAACACCATGCAGTCTGTGCAAAGGTTGTTTGCTCTCCCTGTATAAGTCAATAACACTTTCTGAGAAGAAACTGTCAGATGCAACTCTTATTCGAATAATAATTCAAGTAGTTCATTCAGTCAAAATTGCCCATGTTTCAAAGACAAGTTGATGCCATCAGCTAAGGGCCACTAATGCAGGCGTTTACAACTGAGGTACCACCAGGGCCCTGGTCACCACCAGCAGTAGCACCAGTGCTGAGCTGGGCACCGGAGAGATGGGAAAATGTGAAATGGCAGAGGCAGCATCAAGAAGGTATTGTGACAGTGATAGTCGAAGTACCTGCAGTGAGGCGAATGTTGCATTGACGGTTCAATGGGCCAGGTCATCATATCAGCATGCAGGTTATCAAAACAATTATTGTTATTATTAATGACAATTTTGTGAACACACAAACACACCATTTGTTCTCTACATATATATTGGTTACCCTTGTGCACATTTATCATTTAGGTAGATTTTTGACATTTTGCCGCAACTAATTTACCAATATGTGCTGTAGTGGCAGTACCTGTTTTTTGGTATTACATCACACTATAGTTTTATCAGCTCTGTTTGGAAATATGTGTGCCTTTTCAGGACACACTGAAAATAGAATCATATTCGTATTTCTTTGAATTGTGCAAATTCTGTAATGAAATCTAGATTTCACAAGATTTTCGTAAGTACCATACACAAATTTAATGAAGGAAAATTGTTGTAATTTCCATGTTTAAGTTGATGTTTAAATAACAAGATCTGCATTTTTAAAATCTTAATTTTATCACACATGTTATTAACCAACTTGTTTTTCCCTACAACAAAATATTTAAATCTATTCAAGATGCTCTCGGGCTTCGAGCCAGGTGTAGTGATGAAAAGACATCGACGTTTCGGGAGTGTACATCTCTCCCATCTTCAGGATGAATGACTAGCAATTTTTTTTTTTTTTACCGTGGAGGGGAAAAACCCATTACAGGCGGAGGCCGACATGCTGAGGCCAACAGTGTGAAGGTCCCTGCGCCCTGAGGGGCGAGGGTTGCTCACTAAAAAACCCCTCCACGTGTTAGTTCGTACAAGCAAGAGTGAAGGGACCAGTACTGTCAGCCAGTACGTACCAAGTAGAAAACACCCAGTCTAGTGTGGAGGTGGTTCACCGCTCCGTTGGAATCTGTGTTTTCTGAGTCGGTCGATTTCCAATTTTAAGACTGGTTTCCAAGATGGACTAAACTGCAATCCAGCGTCCCGGTTCAGTGTACTCTTCTCGGAGGAGATGGCCAGAGCCTCCTTAACCCTCCGTTCCCATAAACCGCTACATTTTGCCACAATGGTCGTTTCTTTGAAGTTAGCTCTGTGGTCTTTTTCAAAGCAGTGCTCCGCCAGCCTTGACTTTTCAGGCTGCATTAATCATATGGACCGTTCGTGCTCCTTGACTCTGGTGGAAATGGTCCTGCCGGTTTGCCCTATGTACGGCGTCCCGCATTCACAGGGGATACGGTATACCCCTGGTACATTAAGGACGCTGGATTGCAGTTTAGTCCATCTTGGAAACCAGCCTTAAAATTGGAAATCGACTGACGCAGAAAACACAGATTCCAACGGAGCGGTGAACCACCTCCACACTAGACTGGATGTTTTCTACTTGGTACGTACTGGCTGACAGTACTGGTCCCTTCACTCTTGCTAGTCATTCATCCTGAAGATGGGAGAGATGTACACTCCCGAAACGTCGATGTCTTTTCATCACTACACCTGGCGCGAAGCCCGAGAGCATCTTGAATATGTTCGTCGCCAGGAAAGCTTCAAATCATATTTTAAATATTTAAATCATTTAAATATGAATTTATATCTGCTAATAACATGAGGTTTTTTTTATAGCGCTTTCGAGCAAATTAACTAGCACACAATACAATAAAACAGAATGTCATTTGCATGGAGATCTGTTACACATTTTTTGAACTGCCGATGGTTCAAAACCTGCTTTCTGCAGAATTTTGCACATTTTGCCACAGTATGCATAACAAATTTAAAGTTATGAAACTTTTTTGCACATAATTGTACTTGATGTAAAATACAGAGTAGTGATGATAAAGCATTGGGCTTTCCCATTGGTATTGATAACTAAATATAAATCTTCCCAAGAAGAATTAAATGACACTCTGCAATGAAGGAGAAACTATGCTAACTGCTCTGCTATCTGCTGTATTGTATTTAACACCACCTCTCCATTGTGTACGACTGTCTGTGCAGCATCAGCATGCCCCAGCGCTAAGTGCTTAAGTTGAAAAGGTCTGCATTAGTGTAATTGCTGGTTTCAGCATAAATGTTGCTTATGTCTAGATGTGTTTCAAGCTGATTTCAAATGGAAAGCTGATGCTTAATAGATAATTTTTGCTTTTCTGTACCAGATGTTCTTCCTATACGGCCAATTCTATAAGTTTTTGCATTGCCCTTAATAACTTCAACTCTTTTTGAATGTCATGATTCACTGACCAAATCTAGCCATTGCACATACAAAGTTAAAATTCTTTACACTAGAATTTAAGCAAAAGTTTGATACTTCATGTGCAGTTGAAATTGGTACAAAATTAAAGGTAGTTAAGAACCAAGAGGCATCATTGAGTTGAGGTTTCCACAAAGGAATATTGGCTTTGAAAATTTATTAGCTAAAAGAAGTACTACAGAAATACTCCAAAAATACCGGAACTGCTGTGCAGTGCTTTTCCATTGTGCAGTCGGAAACAATAACAGCAGCTGATATACAGAAGGTTACAGGGATGACTTGCTTTCCTTTGCTTGAAGAGTGCAATATTGAGCTGATGCTGATATTGTGTGGTTGATTTATTACCAGTGTTTTATTATTTTGTTCTGTACTTAGTCACAAAGTATATCCTGGCTCAGCATTTGTTTTCTATTGCATAGTGTGTATTTAATTGGCATGTGTTTACTCAGTCAGCTTGCCAAGTGAAAGTGTGATTTGCAGAAAGATTTACAGGTGCAAAAGTTCCGAGCCATACAACAATCCATGAACTTAACAATAAATTTCAGGCCACAGGAAGTGTTCAGGCTCAGAAATCTAAAAGAAGACATACGGTTATTACTGAAAAAACATTAGATGACATTGGTTATTGTTTGGACAATTGCCCCCCAAAAATTGCTTAGGTGTCTTTCACAACAGACAGGCATTTCTTATGGTTCTTTGCAAAGAGGTACTAAATTACAGAAGTTAAAACTACATAACATAACTGTGGCACATGCTCTTCAACCAGTTGATCCTGTAATTAGGTGCAAATTTTGTGAGTGGACTCTCAATAGTGCATACAATGGCAAAATTGACCCACATTTAATATTTTTCACAGATGAGGCTTGCTTCCACCTTCATGGATGTGTGTGTACACAAAATAATCGTTATTGGAGCTCTGAGGAACCTAATATTCTTCATGAAATACCCCTTCATGACAAAAAAATTGGTGTATGGTGTGCCATTAGCAGAAAAAGAGTTATAGGCCCATTTTTTTTTTGAGTCAACAGTTGACGCCCGTACATGTGTGAATACAATTTTACCCCCTATTTTTAGAGAATTAACCAACAGGGAGTGTGATCTTACCTTACTTCAACAAGCTTCTGCAACAGCTCATACAGCCAAGCTTTTGATGAGAACATTTGCAAGTGTGTTTCAGGACAGAATTATTATTAGATTTGTGTTCCTCTGACCTAATGCCCTGCGATTTCTATCTCTGGAGTAACTTAAAGCATTAAGTGTACAAGACAAACCCACACACCCTGGAAGAATTAAATCAAAATATCCCCCAGGAAATTGCCAGCATTTCCCAATGTAAACTCCAGCGAGTGAGGGATAGTTTCCTAAAGAGGTGCCAAAAATGTATGGACAATGGTGGTGGCTAATTTCGGCATCCCCTTTTATAAAGTTGCTAAGTAAACCTTTAAAAGTAGTTTTCAAAATGTTGTATGGTTTCATCCATGTCTTTATATGATAGCGGCAGACGGCAACGAGTGCCAAAGATGCGTATCAGTAAAACATAATGTAGCTGGTTCGGAGTCTTTTGGATCACCCATTATAATAAAGTATGTATGCAATTGACTGCAAATCAAAAGAAATAAATATGGTTTTATTTATATTTATGTAACTCTTATTATATCATTTGGAAGTGGAATTCGACCACAATGGAATAAACAACAATGACCAAAATTATGTTAACAAGTTTATAGAATCTAATTCCAATCACCTACTCTGTAGTTTAATGATTTTGTGTTCTTGATTTTCACGTAAAGAGTAGAGTTTTATTTTACACAAAATATTTAATGTTGAACTTATTAAGCCTTAAATGAATTAATTATATTTCTCGTTTCTCTAACATGTACATATTTGGTAGAGAAGGCATTGTATTCCACTCAAAAACACAATGTTTGAGATTCACCAGAAATGTGTTTGGAGATCCCTGAATCGGAAGAAAAAAAGCTTTTTACAAAAAAAGGTGCATGTGTGTTCCTGTGGGCATTGAATTCTGGATTTTCTAAAAAATGGCTTATACAATTTTGATTAAAAATTTATGTGATTAAGGTATTTACCTGACAAATAAAATGTATGTTTCTAATTTTGTAGAAATAGCCAGTGAAATTCTCTTCATTGAGAAATCATTTTGAATAATTCTGTTCATCTGATAAACCATTAGAGACAGGCAAGAACTTCTTGCACAAAAAATGTAGTTCTCTTTGAAACACAATATATTAATGTTGCGGGGTTAGCCATTTCCGAATTATCTGTTATTGTTTTGACTTTTCAATACTTTTGTCACTATTATTGTTCAGTAGTTTATAATATCATAGAAAGAGTATGGAATTTCTAGGCCAACCTATAATGAGCCAGTTTATAAGCATCTGCATATCAGTTGTGTTTCCTCTATCAGAATGCCAATTTGCGACCCACAGTGTCATTTCCTTACTTACCCCTCCACCATGTCGGTGGTCGGATTTACTGTAACACTGTGCTAAGACAAAAGAAGCTGCTTGGAAGGTAGCCAAACCAAAGAACAAAATGGGAAAGGATGAGACCTCACATCCCCTTCATTAACAACTGTGCTTGATGACTTTGCAGCTGAAACAAAGTGCATAATGAAACCTTTGCTGTAAAGGTTTATCTTGATTTACGTGTAGCAGTTAGAAAAATTAGCTTTTGTAAGAATAGTTTGTACAAACTATATAAAAATAAATGATGACAGGCACAGAAAGACATTGAATGTATCAGCTATTTAGTTATCCACAACTGGACTGAAGAACAGAATTACTCACGTTATTTTAAATTTGCCACTTCTTTCCATGTAAATTAAAGCGAGATTTTCAGCATCTATGTTCTTAACTTCTGCCATGTAAGACTGAGTCACAATAGATTTTTTTCCCCATGACAGGAAGAACAACTTCAACAAAATCTCCAACACAGATGTTCAGCGCATCATCTACAAGTTGTGCTGATTCTGGCAAGGTTACGATTGTGTGTAGCTCTGATTTTGCTGTTGCTCCAAATTTGAGCATACCTTCTCTTACACAAACAAAATAATGGGAGGACTGCAATCTGGGAATCTGGCAGACTCCAGAAAACCTTTGTTCCAATATTTCAACATTTGCTGCAACTGCATGCTTAGGAACCTACAGCACTTCAGTTGAATTCATACACTGTCTAGCACAAACAGTGAAGTCCTCGGCAGTTTTTACAGTAAAGCGCTTGGCTTTCATCCTGTTCCAGACAGCTCGCTTTACTGACCCACCCACGCCATCTACAGCACCCTTGCCACGTAATGTCACATGGCAAAAAAGCTCCAATCTACCAGCGTGATCTATACTGCTTTGCAAGAAATGTCATATTTGTGAGTGTGAATTTATTTTTAAACTGCCCAGCACATCCATCAGAAAATATATGTAGCTGCTTAATCTGAGGATACTTCATTTTTAATCTTTTAATGATTTCTAATAAGAATATCCAAACTGCATGCTTTCCATGATTAAGCTCATCACTCACCACTACTACAGATTCAGGGCCAGTCTGATACCATGCCACTGCTGTAAAAATGGTAATTTGGTCATGCGACCAATGGGCGCTCTGAATTTCATCCTGTGACATTATGGAGTATAATGACAACAATTTGTACTGTCCCACCCGTAACACATAAATCTAATGTTTACCGTAACACAACCTTCCCATAAGTATAATAGCTGTGTAGTACATATAAAATAGCTTACTTTCACAGCATTTTCATTTACAATCAGGCAAACTACTTCTGATAAAGAAAACTTAATGATGTTTTAGTGTCACGGGTGGGACAGTTTACATTGAAATAGTAAGGATGTTATTTTAAAACAATAGACACCTAAAATGAACTTCTGTTGTGCAGATCTCCTTTTTCTGAATTCACTTCTTAAATCTCTAAAGTTTCTGCACTCAAATATGACTCCTTACAGAATAGACAAGCTTGCCAACAAAGCACTTTTCCAGTGTTCATTTCAAGACCCCACAGGGAAGTTTTAACAGTAAAATTTACCTCCTCTACAGTAAAAACTTGGTGAATTAAACCATTGCACAGTAAAATATAGGCTTTCAGCTTTATGTTGACATCATCAAACATACTCTGTGTCAATAATAGAATTTTCATCTTCATGTCTCTGATTTCCTGGAATTGCTCGACAGACAAGATGGATCAGTATCATTCAAAAATAGAAAAAATGGCACTTTTTTGTCACACTCTGTTTAAACATATCAGAAAAAGGGTTTGAAGAGTCTTAAGGAAAAAATGTATATAGAATATGTTGAATTTTGTTCAACCCTAGAAGGGAACTGGTTCTTTCCCCATTATGTGGTTACAGTATAAAATATATTATGATAAACTGGATTATTTACTGCCAATAGAAACAAATACTTAAATTTGTCTGCAAATAATATATGGGTTACGTGGAAATAGTAAAGTAGAGAAGCTATAGAATTGTAACATTTAAGAAACTGGAGGTGCTCTTGGGTGGGCATAGGAAAAAAAAGCATTATGATGTGGAAAACATATCAGAAATATTCCCGGTAATAAAATTGTCAAACCTGTGGACAAACTAAATTAGACAATGAGATGCCTGATCGATTAAATTATAAGATGACATTTTATTTAAATTTATGGACAACTTATGTAAAGCAGTTATGGGATCAAAACAAATGAATGGTAAAGTGTGTTCTGTTTGCACAATAAGCAAAACTTGTAATGAAAATTACAATCGATTACCTCCTGGGTTATACAGGCTGTTATTTTTGTTTGTTAGGATAAACGCACACGAATGTTTATGGAGAGCAAAATCTTCCCAATTCATCGATAAACATTTAACTTTCGCAAATAGTGTCCTACTGCAGATGTCCGTGTCCACTAGTCTTTACCAAATTTGCGCGCACATGACTGTCCGAATTTCAGCACCCTCTGCCGGCAGAATTAGCAAAGACCTACAAGGTTGCCAACATGTGGACAGCATAATACTCAAATCTCCCTAATTTATGTAACTTTTAGCGTGGGATCCATGCTGACGACGAGGAGTCAACATTTTTCTTCACAATCTCTCAGAATAAAATGCATTTTCTTTGTATCGACGATTGGCTGCCTTGGTCCCTCGTTTTTGCCTCTGTGGACTTGTGAATAAATTAGAACAAAAATTGTTCCGGTTATTAGTTAGGTATTTTATGAAACTGCCAAGCCCATAAAAAGAACATGGTTGAAAATCCAGAGGTCCCGGATTCCATTCCCGACTAAAGGATAGGAATGTTTCTTTAGCCAATATTATTCTCTAGAGTGAAAGTATGAATGAGAGTGTAAAGAAAACCCAACGTAAACAAACTTAAAGATTAACAGAACAGTAAACGAGTTAATATCATTGCTCATAAGCAAATTGTTCCAAAGACAAAGCCGCCGACATGACTTTGGATCTAAAGAAAACACTAAAATATAATCTTCTGTTAAAGCATGGCCCAACCGAGCGAGATGGCTCCGCGGTAATGTGTGACGCTCGCATTCGGGAGGTCTGGGTTCGATTCCCGGGACCGACCTATAGGCTCTTTCGGGCTTTTCCCGGGTCGCCGGGCGAATGTTGGGTGGATAACTTCCATCCCCCGAATTTCCTTTTCCTCCATGTCACTTCACTAATAATTTCATTCATCCCTTTGGTCATTTCAGGGTAGAAAGTGTCAGAGGGCGTTCGGGTGCAGCATGGTGAGACGAAATGACTTCGTCCCCTGTCAGGGCAGCCAGGCTCCGGATTGTGTCAACACCGAGGTCTTTGAGCCACGTAGGGGCCCCTGCAGGCGGCGCTCAGCGCGAACGGTGGAACCGGTTTACTGGCCTGTGTCAGGGAGTTTCTAACTGGGAAAATGTAGAGACCCTGCCCTCTGCTGTGCCTACTCTCCTGTGGTCTGGCCGTTCTCTGTCTCCTCTCGCCTCACCCCTTCCTCCCGGGGGCACCCCTTCGGGGCACAGGCACAAAAGATCTGAGGCTGAAGTGCCGAAGTCCCCCTCCACATCTGTCCTTCTCCCTTCTCCTTGCAAAGCGTGGCCCAGGTGAACATTAGTCATTTAAGAGCACATTTCTGATATTTTCTCTCTCCTGTTATGTAGCTCCTTGTCCTAAGAGACTGGTAATGCGCAAAATTTCATAATTGTTCTTTCGTTAGCAGTTTTGAAGATACTACCTACTTTTATATATGTTTCACCGTGCATTAAAAATGCTCCACGGATGTCAAACGCTAACATTTATTACTTATGAAATCTGCAAAATTAATAATTTTATAAAGAAATAATAGAAAGATAGATTAATAATTTCTATGTTAAAATCAATGCATGATGGAATAAGCCTGAGTTAGTAATTAGGTAGGCAATGTAAAGGTTTGTCAGATGATTGGGGTCATTAGCGAGTTCCATAGTAAGAAAAGCAATTTGATTCAGTATAGCTCAAGGAGTTTCTGGAAGTCAGTTATGTTCAGCCATCGCAGATACACAGTCCATTTTTGAAAGTTTAAAGAAAAGGAGTTCTGTCACAATGTAACAGGAGCGTTTCAGATGCAAATAAGATGGGACTTAGGATTGGTCCACGTATGTACGGACATTGGTGGGGAGTGATACTTAGTAGATGGGACTTAAATTAATAAGTCTAATCTAAAATCCGTGCCTTAGCCTTCGTGTTTTATGATCTTACGGAAGCTTTAACCGTGATCGATTATCGGCAGTTCTAGGCCTTAAAGACCGCCCTCGTATATACTGGGTATCCCAAAAAACACTGACAATGCTTAGTATGTTGTGCGGGATGGCAAATTGATTGATTTTCAAATAGGAACTCCCGTCCGGAAAAACACGGTTTGGACGCTGGAGAGCGTCGAAGTTTGAGAACGAGCGGTTGTGACAATTTGTTAACATTCGTTTTGGTACCTAATACGAAAGATATGCAACCCTTTAGTCATCTGTGTATTGGGATGAACGACCTGCGCATGATAACATTCCTGCGCATGCGCTAAATTGCTCCATGGAGCCCTTGGCGCCCATCCTGCTGCGTTGCTTGTGCAGCTTCCGGTACAGTAACCCTTTTTTTTAACGGCAGAGCGACATTTACCAGTTCACAGCTGTTGAAATGGCCGTGCTCCAGCAAATTTTGACGTACATGTGCGGAATCACCTCAACGTCGCATATTCAAATCGTTGGATTGGTAGAGGAGGAACAGTTCTATGGCTAATACAGTCGCCAGATCTGACACTTCTCGACTATTTTGCGTTGAGTGATGTGAAGAGTATGGTGTATGGCACTCCTGTAACGTCAGTGGAGGACCTTATGGCTCATGTCCACGGATCGATTAAAAATCTTCAAAAACGATCGCACGTATTGGATCTAGCGCATAAGGCTCACCACTGACGATATAGACTCTGCAATGACGTAAGAGGTACACAGTTCTAAGCCCATTTCTAATGTATACAGGTCGATGTTGGGTTTATTATTCAATACGCTACACCGTCCAAACCGTACATTTCCGGACAGGGGTTTCTGCTTCAAAACTGATCAGTTTGCCGTCCCGCACAACATACTAAGCGTTGTCGGTGTGTTTTTGGGACATCCTGTATATATAAACTTAGCAGTTACCGCCAGGGTACCTCCGCTTAGCATTTCTGCGATTTAGGGCAAAGTATGCCTCACTATGATGATGACGATGATGGTGATGATAATGAGAATTATAGAAAGCAACAAACTGTATAAAGAAAATACAGAATTTACAAATATATGTACATACTATAAATACAATTTTGCTACATGTACATAAATAAACTTAGCTTTATATATTCACGATACTTTCATATCCTGTTTATCTCATCATGTTCTATGTTTTATTTGAAATCGATGCTTCTATGAATTCTAAAGTTGACATAACCAATTTTTTGCTTAAAATATAAAAATGCTTTCTACAGGTAAACTAGAGTCCCATTAATCCGAACTCTGTTCGAATTAGCGAAAATTCGGATTAGGTGGATTTTCGTCAAATACGACAATATGTTGCCTTAAAACATTTATGTGTTGAGTATTAAAATAATTTCAATGTGTTGCGTCAAAAGAAGATCACTGACTTCACTTCTTGTGTTGATTTGCTTTTCCGTTTTGTTTTCTCGTTAACGTAAAAACATTGTATTCTAACTTTGTTGTGCACATTGTTAGTAGGTCTAGGCCTTCCGTTTTTCACTTCTCTACGACGTAGAAGGGGAAATATTGTATTCCACCCAAAAATTCGATGTCGAGATTTCCTCGAAAATATATGTTTGAGGTCCCCTGAACGCAGAAAAAATATTTTTAGAGAAAGGTCCGCGCGCGCGCGTGTGGGCGTGTCTTTCTGTCTTTGTGTCAGTCTGTCAGTCTGTGGATAGCATAACTCAAAAATGAAAAGTATATTAAAAACCAAGTGGGTACTTAAATTTATTTTCTTTCAAGGAGGCGACACGAAGATTTTAGAAAATTCCTTCACCCTAAACTACCCTTTACATAGAAAATTTTTCGAAATTTTAGATTTTCTTGAAAATGGCTCTAATGATTTTGTTTAAAATGCCATATGTTGGAGATGACAAATGAAATGTATATCTTGAATTTTCTGGCTATAGCCCATGAAGTCTTATTTACCCTGGATGACTTTTGCATAACTGGTAAACCGTAAGAGATAGACAAAACCTTAATATAAAAACGTAGATCTTGCTAAAACACTTTTTGTTTTGTGGAGTGAACCATTTTGGAGATATTCCTCGTTATCTGTGAGAGTTTTGGAAAACATACTTTTGTGAAATGCAACATCGTTATTCATTTTTTTATATATTAACCGTGCAAAGAGAATGACATTTGAACGCTTAAAAAAATTTGACTATCGCCCAGTCTACTGTATTCCTATATCCTCTTTGTACCTACAAGAAGATCAACAAGATAATTTCTGCAAATGTTTATCTCGACTAACACGAAGAAGATTTAGGAATAAGAGTTTGTAAGAATGGTTAGTACAAGAGTAGAGAAAGTCACGTGAGTTCAACACATCAGATTTTTTTTTTTTAAGATTTATTTTCATGCTTTTCTATGCTAATAATTTTTTTCTCGTTGAAAAAAACTAGTTTAATCCTAATCTTAATGTTTTCTTGTTTTAAAACTCAAAACAAATTTGATAAATATTTTTCTTATCCCTGTTCGAATTAGGCCGATTTTCGGGTTGGCGGGATTCTATTGTATTTAGGTAATCTTCCGGATAATTTATCATGCAGGTAATCTTCTGCAGAATAAAATGGCTTATTACAAATTAACTCTTTGGCAGCAATTTCGAAAATACTGAAACTGTCCGTTTTTCCTTAAATGTATAATCTGACTGATTGTAACACGAGAATATGTGCTAATTTTTACGAGTGTCATAATGAAAAAATTATGCACGTGTCACATACAACGTTTTATGCCATTTTAGCATTAAAATGTGTAAGAATAATTAATAAATTTGCTAAATAAAAAATTATAATGTGTCAGAGCTCACGGTCACAAAATTAAATGTATGACGTAATATGGTTTCTTAGAAGATGTTTCATTTGTTTCAACACTTACAGAGGAAAATGGAAGGTAATAATAGAACTAATGAAAATATGGATTGTGTTGCGCTTGAAATTTTGAACAAAGCCAAGAGTGCTGAGCGTTTATTAATTCTAGACAAATGGAAATATATGTACGAAAAAGAACATGGAAAGTTGGTAATGAGGTGTTTGAATATTGCTGCACTTGCGAGAGTGACGATTTCGGGTTTACTTACAGGCACATTGGAGAAAATTATGTTGTGGCTGTGAAGTGCATTGTTGCCATGGTGATTACGTCATTCACTGGTGCCAGAAAGAGCACAATTTCGCACGGTTTATGCCGTCATAATAAGCCGTTTAATGCTAGGATTGCATGAAATGTTTTCCTTCGTGTTCATTAAAACTACTGGCAAGGAAAATATGCCATTAACTTCGTTTGATTAGAATTATGCATTTTATCCTCATTTTCTTTATATCCAACGTAGTGTCATATGGGACGATAAATGAATGAAATTAGTGAAATAGTGTTCAAATGAGTCCGAGGTCCATAGAGCTTAAAGTTACCCGACATTCGTTTTCTCAGGATAAGGGAAACCTCAGGAAAAAAAAAAAGAACCTTATCCGGATCGCCCTAACTGAGATTCGAACTCTGGACCTCTTAGACGTGCGGCAGAAACGCTAACACAACACACAGAGGCGGGGTTTTTATTGTAAATGATAAACATAAATCTTATTTCAGTTACACCCTGTATAGTGAAGTTAAGAAAGTTGTACATGTCTCTTAAAATATACATTTTAATGTGTCCTTTGTTTTGAGGTATAAAAGTACACCCGATCTTATGGAGTAGAAGAAAATGTAATATAGTTAATGTGGGCTTTCTGTGAGAGCTTAAATTTCGACTAGGGAGAATGATGTTGCTTGTAACCGAACTGGTGACCTCCAGATTAGCAAAACCAGAGCCTTAGTGCTCTCGGCTATCTGAGGTGGTCAGTACCAGGCACCATCTTACGTAAAAGCTAGACAAGATTCCACGACCACTTTGAGGATAACCTGTCCAGGGTACACAAGTCTAAAATCAACAGTTTCTTGCCATTGCTTTTGTTGTCTGTGGTAAGAATACAAGTAGCACTTGAGAAGGGTGTTTCTTAACTAGAAACATTTCCATAGCAGCACAAACCATTACTGTGTATTATTCATTTACAGTACTTATACCTATATCCAATTTCATATCAGGTTTTGTCGTTGCTTTAGTTTGTTATATGACAATAATTAAATATCAGAGCTTTAAATATCATTATATTAACACTAATAGATTGCATTTGTTTATGATGTGACTAACTTCTTTAAATTTTGTTATCGTTAATGCATTATGTAATCCTTTATGTAATATTGTTTAATATATGTTACTGTTTAAATTCAACGTCATAAAAATGTTACTTATATAACTGAGGAAATATCATAAGGTGTATTATAAGACGCTAACGGAATGGATGTGTAACCTAAATAACCATTTGGATAAACCTATTAGACATTAAGTATTTATTCCATATAATTCAATCACCAAAGGTTTTAAAAGTTATGTAGGAAAGCCTTTTTCGGTAATACAATTCATTAACAACGAATAAACATAGATCATTTCTCTTCGCAACCCTTAATTATTTGAGGAATATCAGATTAATTTTTTAAAACAAGACGTTCTGACTTTGCTTTTTACCATAGCCTCAGTCCCCTGCTGTGCAAGGGGTCCCGGATTCGAATCCGGCTGGAGTATTCCCCATCTTCCCTGGAGTCTGCAAGTATGAATGTATGTGTGAATGTGTGTGTATGTGTGTGTATGTGAGAGAGAGAGAGAGAGAGAGAGAGAGAGAGAGAGAATTTAATGTAATAAGCATACCTTGGATTTTAGGTAAAAACCTATGTTGTTGCTCATAATGTGTAGAAAATAAAAGTTGTGTGTATACTAATTAAGGAAATATATGTTCGAAAATGGTGGTCCTATACAACTTAAAAGATACTCAATTTCAGGTTAGAAGCCATTTTTACCTAATTTATATCTTTCAATTTCTTCATTTGGTAATGTGGAAACGCTATGTACGCCTTTAGGTCATCACCAGGGAGCGGGGTTTTAGTAGATAAAGATAGGAATGATATTAACAGCATGGAGTATAGAGCCGGCAGCTAGCGTGAGGGTTGAAGAAACGACACGCCCACCCCTACACCACAGCTTGTTTCTTGCGACTGTCGCATGTTATATTTGGTTTTTTTTCTTCTATTGTGTCTGTCCAATAACACAAAATGGTTTACTACCTGTTACGGACGGGACTTCCTATATGAAGAAAGCTGCCACAGCAATACAGTAAGCATTTCCAAAACTTGTCTAGCACATAGTCTCCACCGAGTTGCGGAAGAAATTATATCCTCTTTTCCGGCTGTAAATGCTTTTATGTTTTGCGAAAAAGATATTTCGCAAAACACCCTCCAAAATCAAGATACTTAAACAGTTGGCACCTGGAATTCCCTGCCCTCCACAACCAAATGTAACTCGGTGGGGGACATGACTACAGAACACAGTATATTATATTCAATATTACCACAGAATTATAAACATAATAAAAGTCTGTGACGTGCAGAGAAATCCCGCAATACGTGCAATGAAGCAAATAATTACACCAGCTTTGTTTGAAGGTCTTTTATACATTGAGAAGAATTTCAGTAATATAGTAACCGCAATAACATATTAAGTCATGTGCATCAAACATGTTTGACACTATTAAGACAATAGAACAAGTTTCAGAGACACAGAGTCATGTTTTTGTGCGCTTCTGTTACGTCTGGAACGTAGTTTTTCAAAATACAAAAACTTTCTGCGGGCAAATAGGATGTGACTTACTTTCCATAAATTTAGGAAATACATTATTGCACATTGCAATAACCGCTCATGATGATGTCTCTAGCTAAAATTCTAGACATTAAAACCTTAATAAAAATGAAGTTAATTGCGCGCTTCAAATGGGTAAACATTCATTATTTGCTGCCTAGTAACGCCCCTACCTTTGAAGCAGGGTGTACTCTGTGCTGTCTTCCAGTCTACTTGTTTACAAGAGCACTGCAAGGTCGCCGGCCGGCGCTCCTACTTCCCGTTGTACGTGCACGGCTAACTTGATGGATTTCTTACTAAAACCCCGCTCCCTCGTCATCACAGTGAACAATGCATAATGTGGAGGAAATTAAGAACATTGTTTTAAAACTGGGGGAGGATGCACTGAGCGTTACTTCAGCTAAAGTGCTGCAGGACCGAACAATTGCCCATAATATTGCATTCATCAAATACATTATGTGTTTCTGGTCCCCACTATTAATGCTCTAGACTCTTCAGACACACTGGGATTGTTAGAAGAGGTAACAGAATAAATCAACTTGGTTCCTGGTTATGTTAGTGAAAAGGTTTCTGAAAAACTCAGAACAGTGGTTAAAAAAAACCCAGGACTGACAGTTCTCCACACAGTTGCTGACGTCTCGTCTGGCAAAACACCTGAACATTGCGTCTAATATCAACATATGCTCCGGTGACATCAGTAGATGTGGAACACTCATTTTCGTCGTCTAAGATGGAGTTATCTAACAAGCGATATGTTTTCTGAAAGGAATTTTAGAAAAAGTGTTAGTTGTTTACTGAAACTCTAATTACGGACATGCACAATAAAGACATTGTCAAATTTTTTGGCTAATTTTTAACTGGAAATAAAGTTATGCCATTTTTTCACCTATTTTTGTAATTTTGGAACTTATTTTAATTTGTGATAGAACCTATTTTAGGTACATGCCCTGAGAAACATCTGTATTTGTGAATATTGTGACAAATGACAATTTGAGAAATCCCATCCTGACACCAGTGTGACAAATGACACTTTCAAATGCTTTATTTACCTTAAAATTGAATCACAAAACACAGTCATTTTACCGTTAACACAATTTACAATTCACCGTCACTTTACGTCTCACAATTGTTCTGTTAAATCGTAACATTGACACGTACTTCACTGTCTTTCAACTCTACTCTCTCTGTCTAACAAACAGCTGGCTTCAACGTTACAAGCATTAAATACTGCTTCACACAACAAACAACTCCGACGTGACGATTAAATGTCCAAAACTGTTTCTGACGATACACTCAAATTCTCTCAACACTGACTGTACGCAACACACATTTAACTGCTAAAACTCAACACAATATTCATCGGTTAGTCTTTACTATAACAATAATAATAACAAACAATACAAATAAAAACAAAATAATAACAATAATCTCTAAATAATCTAGCTCATAATTGGTCCATTTCGCCTATGTGACTTGTATAGGGAGGATTTAGGTAAAATAATACAAATTGATTATCTGTTAGCAGTAGGTTCAATGCAGGTGGGGGTCCCTAACGTCTTTACGGCGAACCCCCTTACGCGTTTGAATCTGCAGCCCTGAGAGATGAACTTGAAAATCAAGGAAAACCAGAACAAAACCATTGGTTAAAATTTAATATTTAACGAATTTCCCGAATTTTGCTATTGGCCAAGCCTTCTTGCTTCTTAGTAATAATAATAATAATAATAATAATAATAATAATAATAATAATAATAATAATAATAATAATAATAATAATAATAATAATAATAATAATAATAATAATAATGATGATATTGATAAATTTGTAGTTCACCTCTTGTCTGATAAAAGGGAGAAACGAAAGAGTACTTTAATGATACAAATATGTTTCGAATAGACTATCCTGCGTAAGAGTTATGTAGAATGCAATGCAGCAATGATTTACGTTTAATTTTTAGAGAAACTTTCTTTTCAGATAAGGGACAAATGCGTGTTTCTCCGACATCATTTTGTTATTTTTGGTCTTCCTTGTGCGCTTGCGCTATTTCCTTACGTAGATCATGTATTGTGGGTAGCTCGACTTCACGGGGACGTTCTCCTACAGCGGTAGGCAAACCTAACTACAGATCATGGAACCAATTCTCACATCGTATTCTTCTACACTATACACGGGCAAACTCTTTTGAACTTCATTCTTTTAAGAAACAACCCAAACAAAAGCGAGTATTAACAAAATAAATAACTGAAGACAAAAATACATTCAAGAATGGCAGAAACCGCAGTTCATTCACGTTATGGTCAAATGCTGCGATTCTCCTTCCTCTTTTTCTCTACCAGCCTTTTTCCGCGCTTCTCTCTGTTTTACTCTCCCTCTTACCTCCCTCTCATTCTCTAACTCTGTCTCTGTGCAAGTACACGTTATAAGATTTATTAATCTGGAAAGTCAATCAAAATTAAAACACAAGGAAGATTACATCACAAGCTTGTCTGTTACTTAAGCTATCCTAAGGTTTTTCGCGGTAACTAATTTTCATACACGAACTAGACAAGAAAAACTGATAGAACTATTAAAATCACCGTAGTCAAGTTTTGCAAACAACACGATTGTCAACATCATTTTACTTATTGCCTTTTGTGACGAAACATTTTTCTAAAAATTAAATGATAAGTGAGATAATGTATTTTAGCTTCTTTTTTATTACACACCTGTTTGAATAAAGTAGTTATGACGTCATATACTTACCCTCTGTTCTAAGTGGGAACTAAAGGTATTCATACACCAATTTTCATAACAGTCGTACGGCTATTTTTGTGCACAAACACGCATACAAAGAAACATTTTAGAAATTGCACATTTTGGTTTCAGGATAGACCGTTTTACCCCTTAATTTCAATTGTACACTCCAAACCGAATAGTAACAGAAAAATCTTCTGTGAAACATTCACATGACTTTCTCTAGCCTCTGTCATTTATTTTTAAATACTACTTTGTCAAGGGTTATTTTTCTATCTACTTTAGTTACTGGGGATAATCGTCCACAGAAATAATTATATTACATGTTTCGTTATACATACAAAAGCCATACAGAACACTAAACTAAACTAAACCCCGGCGCGACAGCCCACGAAGGGCCAAGGCCTACCGCCCAGCAGCTGCGTCCCCCACCTCTGCCCACTACAGGCGTCATTGGTGAGGTGCAGTACTGGAAGGTGGGACGTGGTCAGCGCCCCGAGCCCTCCCGGCCAGTTATGCGGTCTTCTAGACCTGGGGCCGCTACTTCTCCAACAAGTAGCTCCTCAATTGGTCCCCCCGGGACCTAACGAGGCTGAGTGCACCCCGTGCCAGACCTCCCAGAGGGGATAAAATCCCCATGCTGGTACCGGGGATCGAACCCGGGGCCTCCGCACCAGAGGCAAGCGCATTACGCGCACTACCAACTGCGCTACGGAGGCGGTCATACAGAACGCTAGCGATAGCTAAATCTTTAAAACACTGGTTATTCTGTCCTAGCATAGTCTTTAAATTCGATGCTCCTAGACATTGCGATAAACAAATTAATTAAAACAGCATTGAGCATTTCAAAAAAATAACATTTTCGGAAATGGCCGATATGACTAAAAGGCTATTTGAAATAAATTGTGTTTTAAAGATATCTAAATTGCTGTACAGTAAATCTTTGTCAATGTCTTAGAGTTCGCTCATATAAAAACACACAGGATGTGTAAAGGCAACAAATTGTGGGTTCTTTTAAATTTAATTTACACAAAAACCGTAAAATCTTTTGAAATACGCCAAAGGAAAAAGTTATCATTTATTCAATTTTCTATGAATATACCCATAAATCAAGAACCTTCAATCAATAATAATTCAATCAGGCGATGATAAATTTTTTTGATAAAAATATGTTTTCTAGAAAACTATAAACTTTTCAACGTTTTGGTATTAGACTTTCTTGTTATTCACAACATGATAAATTTGCTGTTAAGGTCTGGCGGATCATTTCACTCCATCCTGTATAGTATCGATTTGGCAGGCTTTCTCTAAACCTGTAGAGATGTGCTGTACAAAATTAATGAGATTTGTAATAGTAGAGCGTTTGGTAAGGAATATATATATATATATATATATATATATATATATATATATATATATATATATATATATATATATATATAATTTTCTATTTTGGTTGCATCACCTGCTTTAAATATAGGGGTTGTGCCTGTGATTTTCCATTCTGAAGGAAAATAGTTTTTTTTTAATTTTTTTTAAAGATGGCCCATTAATTTTGTTTCTATCCCGAAATTTTTATATTATATTCTCTTATTATCTCATTAAAATTGAAGTCGGTCTGGGTGGTTCAGTTGGTTAGATGCTAGCCTACTGATACCAAGGTCGCGGGTTCAAACCCAGCCTAGGCCCATGGTTTTTAAGTGTGCTTAAAAACGACAGCTCCATGTCAGTAGATTTACTGGCATGTAAAAAAACTCCTGCGGGACGAAATTCCGGCACACCGGCGACGCTGATGTGATCCTGGCAATTGACAGCGTCGTTAAACAACAAAATAAAAAAAGTTAAAATTGAACATCGATTACTGCATATCTGCCTCATTCTATGTCAATAACGACTAACCATCTGCAAATATAATTATACCAAGATTAGTATTACTTAAGGCGATATTTTATGTTTTTAAGCAAAGTGATTGTGAGTAAGGTTAGATGTGCTTGTTTAATGTTGTAAATTCTTTAAAAATCCTGAAAACTACGAACTCAATGTCGTTTAACAATGGGTAAGTGTGAATGAAACTGCGGTTATCGTGTTAGAAGAAGGAGCAGAGCGGGTTGCGGCAGCTACAGGGGTTTATACGAATAGCTAGCTGTTATGCAGGCGCCAGTTGACTCGTAAGTCATTTGTCTCAATAATAAATCAGTCCATCCTTCATCAATCTTACATCAAGTGCTTCTGGTTGCAGCGTGGAGCTAAAATAAAACTAGTAAAACCAGGATAGTAAGATAATTGGCATTGCGCTAGGTCACCGTCACCTGTTCAGCGGCCTTCTGTGCGGACTAAAGTGGTTCAGCATTATCAAACTTCAGGGAAAGGTAAGTAAATTGAGTTTTTGATCCCACGCGATAAACCACGCGAAAGGTACTCCTTCGGCTATACGTTAATCAGGTATTCTACAAGAGTGTAACAAATATGTCCAATACAATTATTGTCAATAAAGAACCGTTCCGCAGGAAAAACAATAAATAATTTGTGTCAAATATTTGGAGCCATCTAGCTTCATGACGAAAGGATATAAATATTTTATTATTTCACTAACTGTCGCGCAAACATTGTGTGAACAACGCTGAAACATCTTTTTATTTCAATTCGAATGAACTAGTCACAATTTAATGTTAAGGTGACGTTGTCAATCTCTCATAGAACTTTGCATGACATTTTATATAAAAATAACTGATAAGTGGGTGGAGAATGTCACAAAAGCTTGTATTGCGTATATGCTTATGGGTAACAGGGTTTAAACTAGAAAATAAAACAATGTCGTAAAGATGCCCAAATCAAAATTAATATTTGTGCTAAATTCTCTTCGTACAAAATTTTATAAATTATACTATTATATATTATTAGATTTTTAAAGTGAAATATGAGAGTTTTAAAACTGGAATATCTGTACACTGAATTGCAGTCAACAGTAATCTGTTAAAGAAATATATATTTTTTAAAAAATGAAGCACCTTTACACATATACATAGATTCAAACAGTCCATATTATATCTATACTAGAGGTCTGCACAGGCTCGGGCCAAGCTCTAGGGCTCAGCCCGCGGGCAGGGTTCAGGCCCAATTTGAAAAATGTTTGTTGGGCTCGAGTCGGGCCCGGGCTTGACAATTAAGAGATACAAACTAATGTATATCACCGATGCCGAAATTCCTTCTGAACAGGGAATTGTATATGATTATTCTGCTGAAACGTTTCAAACAATAACAATAACAATAGCAATAGCAATAGCAACAGCAATGATGGTAATGGTGATGGCGATGGCGATGGCGGTGGCGATGACGATAATAATGATGATAATAATAATGATAATGATAATGATGATGATCATAATAATAATAATAATAATAATAATAATAATAATAATAATAATAATAATAATAATAATAATAATAATAATAATAATAATAATAATAATAATAATAATAATAATAATAATAATAATAATAATAATAATAATAATAATAATAATAATAATAATACTAATAATAAATTACACATTCGGGCCGGACACTATAACCTCCTCTCTGGCTGGTTCGGGCTTGATTGAGGCCGGGCCTAGGAATGTCGGCTCTTGTATGCCTCTAATCTACATTTTCCATTACTTCCTTAAAACAAATTTATCCGTCACTCCTAAAAAAAGTACGCACATACACATTGTATGTTTGACAAGAGTGAATGAACCACGCAGAAATATTTTTCAAGGATGCGACACGAAAATTTTGAAGCAAATTTCTTCACCCAAACTACTCTTTGCATGGAAAATATTTCGAAAATTTTAATTTTCTCAGCAATGGCCAACTTTGGTTTTTCCGCTGAAGTCTCAACATCGAATTTTTAATAGAATACAATACCTCCCCATCTTGTTATACGTAGTAGAGAAAGTAAAAAATGTAGATCTCGATAAATTATGTTAAATGTTAAATTATTTATTTTTGTGAGGTGAAGCATTTCGGAGATGTTCCATGTTGTTTGTCAGAATTATAGTGACCAGTCTTAGAACATTTGACTGTTTCTTAAAGCCTACTGTATTTCCCTTGTATCTACAAGAAAATTAGCAATAAGATAATTTCTAGAACTGTTTATATCGACTAAAATGAAGTGGAGGAATAAGTGTTTGTAACAATAGCTTGTGGAAGGGTGGAGAAAGTCATATGAGCGCTACAGATTAAACTTTTACTATTAAGACACAATAACAATGATGCTGCAAAGGAGCCCGGTGTCCAGGTGTCACCACTGCCTACACTTGTCTTATAACGTTAAACGAAAGCTGTGGAAAACCCGTCCAGTGTATGTACTTGTTCCTACCAGGAATTGAATTGTGTCCGTAGGGAAGCCATAAACTCTTTGGAAACAAGTGCAGATATTGTAAATTGCGTGCTAAGATGTATAAAGTAAAGCGTCAGAAACCTGGAAAGCCGCTTCTCTTCTTGTAGCCGCAACTGTAATCTTATAAGCGTGATAACGAACAGCCCGTACACAAACCGCAACATGGAAAAATATGAGATTGGTCAGCGTTGACCTTACATGCTATTAAGCTTAAGGAATTCTATATGCCTCGCTGCGAAAATAAGCACAAAAAGGGTCACTTCATAGATTAAAAACAACACAAACTGCTGTTCCTGGAAGCGGCTGGAAAACTGGTGATGCGTGCTTTTGGGCGTGTGCTTCCGTGAATTCAGTGCCTCGGTTACTTTGATTTGATAAAATAAACAGCTCTACGATATATTTGCAATTGAAAACATACCTATATGATTGTTTATGAGAACTAAACAGATAGATATAAGGAAAGGAGATGGGAAGAAAAGGAAAGGAGAGGAGGAAAAGGAGAGAAAGAAAAGAGTAAAGGAGAGAGAATGGAGAGGAGAGAAGAGAAAAGAGAGAAGGGAAGAGAAAAGATGATAAAGGAAGAGACAAAGAGAAGAAACAGACAAAAAGAAAGAGAGAAAGGGAGAAAGTAAGTAAAACAGCAATTTAATGGAAGAGTGGAGAGGAGAACAGAAGAGCAGAGGGAAGATAAGAGAAGAGGACAGGAGAGTAGAATAGAGGTCATGATAAAGGAAAGGAAGAGCAAGACAAGAGGGGAGGCAGGCAAGGAAGAGAAAAGAAGAGAGAAAGAAATGGGGTAAGGGAAGAGAGAAGGGAAAAGAGAGGCAAAGAAAAGAAAGATGTGAATAAAGGATAAGGAAAGAGAAGAGAAAGAAGCAAACAGAAAAGGAAAGGGAAAGAGAAGAAACAGTTGAGCAAAAGGGATGAAAAGAAAAGGAAAAGGAGGAGAATGAAGAGAAAGAAAGGGGAACGCGAGGAAAGGAGGGAAGAGAAGAGAAAAGAAGAGGAAGGGAAGGAAAAGGGTGAGTGAAGAAAAGAGAAGGAGAAAGGGAAGAGAGCTAACAGGAGAGGGAGAAGATGAAAGGAGAGGCAAGAGAGAGAAATAAGAGAAGATATGAGGAAAGAAGAGGGGGAGGGGAAACGTGCTTGTAATATGGAAGAGAAGGAGGTGAGGAGATACAAAACGAGGAGGGAAGGATGAAATGAGAGGATAGGAGAGAAGGGAGGGGAGAAGAAAAGAGGAGAGAAGAGAGGAGAGGAGAAAGGAGGAGAGGAGAAGGGAGGGGAGGAGAAAAGAGGAGAGGAGAAAGGAGGGGAGGAGAAAAGAGGAGAGAGGAGAGGAGAGGAGAAAAGAGGAGAAGAGAGGGGAAGAGAAAAGAGGAGAGAGGAGAGGAGAAGAGAGGGGAAGAAAGGAGAAGAGAGGAGAGGAGAGAATGAGGTTCAAAGGACGATTACTTGCAACCTAGTAAATGTCACCCTGCCTGCAATTTGCCAACATGAGCGGAAACACCGAGCCAAGAGAATTTGGGTACGCAAATAAGCAGGTCCTGCCGATCCGTTAGGCGCGTGGAGGTCATGGGTTCGAGCCTGCAAGGCGGGGTTCTCGGCCGGTTGGAAGACGGCTATTGGCTGCGCAGTGCGAAATCCCCCCTCGCCTATATGTGTTGATGTCGCTTGGGTATGATGACCCGAACGTTAAAACAGGGCGGTCGGCGAGGAAGCGGGCTCAGTACGCTGTCATGTGGCGAACCGACCATCTCAACTCAGCGACGACGCTGCTATTGGCGCTTCTCCTGTTCGTCGCCACCACCACCGACCAGACCCCGGACCAAGACGATGACACCGTCGTCGTCGAAGGTGAGTTGCCACTTCACTTCCATTCGGATAAATGTTCCCTTCGAGAGTAAAATGTTTATCTTCATACTTTTAACATCACTGTTGATTGATAATTTGTAAACATTGTTCGCACCCCTTGCTTTGAATATCTCTGTCCTCAACATTACAGCTCTAGCGATTAGAAGCTATAGGAATTCAGGGAACAGAAATCCGAACTCGACCAATGAACTGAAGACAGACTGAATTAAATTCCTAAACAGTTGACAGGACAAGCAGAATCCAATCGTGATCCTTGGGTCATCCAGCTACAGACTATAGTTATTTCTGATGTCGTGGCCCCCAAAAGAATTACCATAGTCCAGTGTATCCTGGGTGTTGCAATTTAATTGTTGTCCTACCAACCTCCCTTTTAACGCTGAATTCAGATGAGTCCGGGGGTTCATTAAGCAGATAGCAACAGTTGTCTTAGAGGGACAAGATAAAACCCTTATCCCGGCCACTCATCCCAACCAAGATTCGAAATCGGCCCCCCAGAGTAGAAATCAGACCCCCTACTCCCAGAGCTCGCTTGGTTGAGTACTTGTTTTCTGTTTCTACGGTTCACTCCAGCCAAGTGTAACCTTGTGTTTACGGTCACCTAAAAGAATTCAGCGTGACCAACTTAGTGATCTCTGGTAACGCTGATGGAATCCTGCAAGTTGATAGTGATCTTAAATGAACTTCTAAAATAAGAACAAATTAGAAACTAAAAACTTCACTTATCTTATCTTAGATAAGTGAAGTTTTTAGTTTCTAATTTGTTCTTATTTTAGAATCTTGTTGCTTCACTGTTAATAGCTTCAATTTTTACTTAATTTAAATGAACTTAATGATTTATTTAGTTTGATTGAGGAGCCAATCAGATTACGTACTTAATATATGCTCTAATTAGTTTAGTATTAACCAAAGTGCACCGCAAGGCAAATTAGATGATACATAATTATTCAGTAATTATTCGTAGCAATGTAATGATTGAAATATCACATTTCCAATATTTAACGTCACTGGAAATTATTGTTATTATTATTGTTATTATGATTATTATTACTATTATTATTACTATTATTGTTGTTAAATCAGTAAAGTAGAGCATACTCTCGACTCTGATTGCAGAATCTTATTCGACGAGGTCGAGGTTTTACACCACGTAATCGACATTGCGACAGACTCGTAAAGGAGGCAATTGAAATTAAATTAGATCCAAGTAATTTTAATAGGGACAACGGCCTACGGCTGAGCGCAGCTTGCGCAGGAATACTTAAAAGAAGGCCATCATTTTGAGATGGCCCTTTATTTCTTAAGCGGTTCCTAATAAGGCCATGAGTTTGAGATGGCCGTGTATTTATCAATTATTCATTTCCTGGTGATGGCCATGGAGTTAAATATGGCCGAAAGTTCGAAAAACTTGGAAGTGGAACTGAAATATTTCATAGACGTTCAATATTAAACCTTTATTTCGAGATGTAGATTCATTGTCATTTTAAGACAGTCTATCAAATTTTCATGCTACCAACAGTGTAAAAATATAATGTCACAATTTGATTGTTGCTGTATATATTTCTGTTTGCACTAAATTTAGAGTTTCTTCTGTTTCTCTCGCTCTCTCATTTTATCATCGTCTTTCCCTATCTCTCTCCCTTCCTTCCACCTCCACCTCTCCCTCTCTCCCTCCCTTCATCTTTTCTTTGTCCAAATAACATATCATGGTAATAAAATACTTTTTACCGCATATTTATGCAAATTAAAACAAGTAAAGGATTTAACAAGACACAAAGCTGTACCTCTTCCTTATTCTTGCGTGCAATCGGAACTATGCTTTTGCTCGTGGTAGCCAGTTTACATTCAGGAATATATTGTTTGAACACCTTAAATATTTATTCAATTGAAGTTATGTAAATAATAAAACTTCGGATAAGCATTATATTACAAACTTTTTATGTAACGTTTTTGAAAACAGCAGAATATTTAGATTTGTCCCGCCATTAGAACACCCCAACCATTTTGGACCAAGTAAGATACCATACACACTTTTCTATGTACGTTCTAAGATATGTTATATACCATGTACCATAACAATCCATTCTTACATAAGAAGATGAAAAAGAAGTATACAAAGAACAAAAAGTATTATTTGTTACATTCACATTACTTTCTCAACCCACTGTCATATTTTTATGTAGCTTCTACAAACTATTCTTAGGAAGACTTATTTTCTTTCTATTTAATAGTAATTGCAGGAAACCGAATAGATAAGCTAGTTCCTAGCCTTGAAATTCAATACTTTTTCCATGACTTCACGAGAAACAATTGAATAACGGCAGCACTTAAAAAATGACAAACTATTGCAAAATTAAAAAAAAAAAACAACGCATATTTCGAAAATGGCTAATTCCACAAAAGTACTTGAAATAAATTATATGTGTCAAAAAGTTCCACATAAGCGTAGCATGTTTTTGTTTACAAATTGTGCAAAATTTATTTAGAATGAAGAGGAAACCACAGTTAATTCCCAAAAAATTTAAAATGAAATGTTATGATGTAAATATCTGAAATATATGGTATTTTAACCAAAATTGTCAAGAGTCAATTTTGAGAAAATCGAGAATTTCGAAAAATCTTCCACGTAAAGGGTACTTTGCATTATAGAAAATGCTGAACATACTATTTTTCGAAGCTAGAGTGCATGCTTAAGTAGCACTACGTATATCCTTCCGAAGATGCGACACGAAGATTTTCAAAAAAGTTCTGCTATCACAAACTTATCTTTTACATGAACACTTTTATATTTTATTTTCTCTAGAATAATTATGATCTAGATTAAAATATATATTTAAGATACACACATGAATAGTAAAACGTAGGCCGCGCCGTAGCCGAGTGGTTAGACTATTCGCTTCTCACCAAAGTGGCGCGGGTTCGATCCCAGACAACCGCATGTGGGATTTGTGGTGGACGAAGCGGCGCTGGGGCGGGTTTCCTCCGGGTTCTCCGGTTTCTCCCGCCGTCTCATTCCACCGATGCTCCATTTTCATTCCATATATCATCAGTGTCACCAACTGCGGTGCCGTATGTGGTAAAAGCTGGCGTTAAACCCCACCAAAAAAGCAAAACTTACATCTTCACTTCTCGCAAATATACTGCGATATCTTTTTTATTTTGAATGAATGTTGCATACTACCCTTTTTGTAGTATAACTGGTAAACCACTTTGTAGATGGCTGATGAAAGACAAACACTTATTGAACATAAATGCATACTTCATTAAAACACACAATTTGTATTGTTTTGTACATTTAACCAGTTTCATTGTTATTGGTTCAAGCTTTACAATACTTGTCTATTTTTTGAAGTGGTTGAAAGACCCGCTTTTAAAGAGTTCTCTATCACCTCAGCCAAATGTATTCCAAATACTTACAACAAAATAATGTCTAAAGCATATTTCTGCAAAAGCTTCCCTCTATTCATGAAGATTGACGGAAGAACAAACATTGTAAAAACACGTTGTAAATAACAAACGATAGTGTCTATAGCACACATATTCAACCTGGGATACGCGAAGACTTCTTAAGGGATACATACAATTAAAATAAGCATATATTCAGTGTAACACGTTTCCTGAATGATCAGTTGATCACAAATGACGAAAAATATTAAAATTTAGAGTGCACCTAGAGTCAGTACATGTTTCATTAATTTTCATAACGAAAAATATTTCAGCCAGAAAAAGTTGAATTGTTCCCTGTCCAAGAATTCTTCTTGCGAAAGGAGAAAGACTATACTACACCAATTCATTTTGCACCACCGCTGTCAATTTCTCTGATTTTCCTATAACATTAAAAAGGTCTTTTGGAAATGCCTGTTGACAGTTCAGAGAAAATAAAAATAGAAAAGTGTCATTTTGTAACTTCTGGTGTTATGCAACAAAGAGGGCACTGAACTTAGTGACACTGTCTTCTTCCACTCCCCTCTACTTATTTGTATGAAGAGGGTTACTTCACATTGGCAGCAATCAAAACGAAACAAATAGCTTAAATGCAGGATTATCATTGATATCTACTCGCACTAACGAAGATCCAGCCACGAATAGAGAAGCTGATGTCCAGAAAATAAGCTCAACCATTTCATTAATGTGTCAAAAATACACAGGCAAATTCACATAATTGCTTGTCTGTTTCTTACCTGTGACGAACCTCCTGTATTCTTTTACACATTTATAACGTAAACCTCCTTTTTGTAATATTTAATAAATTATAAAATTTTAAATTCATTTTAGATGTGCTTTTGCATGATTTAAATCAGGATAAATCTAGGGCTAGGCCTAGTCCTGGACCTAGGAGTACAGGCTGGGATGGAAAATTGTCTTTGGGGGTACGCGGAGAAACAAGGTTAAATACAACTGGTCTAGAGAAACTCTTGTGAGTATAATACACCAGAATCCTCTCCTTCCCCTTAGGGGTTCAGTAGCTTGCTATCTGCAGCTTCGCCAATGAACTGGTTCAACACAATCAGCCTTGTCCAATGGTGGAACAAACAAGTGATCACTTCGCGAACTGAAGTGTTGAAAACGTGCCTCATCACATCGCAATGGTACACGATATAGGGAGTTTCCTAATTTAACGTTGCTCATGATCTTAAGGAGTCCCCTGACTGAGAAAATGATAGCCTTCGGTCGCTACACTCTGTTGTTAGTGAGGCATAATGAAAACACTACAGCCAGATTACACACATCCTGGCTTTAAAGACAGGCTTGCAAGACAGCTCTGTTCCAGGAAGGAGGACTCTGTATTTGGAAATTGTTAAGTGTTAATGTTCACGGCAGAGGCACTTGGTTATAGCGTGTCTCAACTGAATGACCCAGCTCCAGTTCGGATTGCATCATCACTGTTATTTTCATGGTCATGCCTCAAGTGGAGTAAAACACAAGGAAAAAATGACCAAAATGCGTTGTACTCTGCTCACTCTTGTAAAAACTATTCTCACAAATGCTTATTCTTCTATTTTATGTTAATTGACATAAATATTTGTAGATCAAGGTAAAATAATTTCATAAGAAATGAATGTATTACATACACATGCCTTTCTCTGTCATTGTCGTTTAATTTGATATAAGTTCTACAAACTATTCTTACAAAGTTTATTTTTCTATCCACTTATTTTAATCGAAATTTAGGCAACATGTAGAAAGTGATTTCTTTCGAGCTAAATAGTAGAAGCTATAATGCTGAAAGTGCATGTTTAAGGTGAACCAGAACTCATTTGATTTTAGTGCTAGTTGAAGATTTATAGAAATATATTCTATTAATTAATTAAAAATGGTGTATGATGCACTTGCTAGTTGTTTGAGCAACACTTTATTACGCTGGCTTTCAGTTTAGGCAAATACATAATACGGTCACGCCGCTTTTGCGATGTGCAGGTTGGGTACTTATCACGTGGTAAAACATGTTCGTGTCAATTATTATAGAAATGTATTCTAATTAATATTGGTGTATATGCAACATTTTGTCACGCTAAGCTTTAACTTATTCAAATACATCATAAAGTTGTCCTCCGGTTCTTCGGAATTAGTTGGAGCGAGTCTTTCAGTTTTCATAAGAGAATTGTCCCTGCAATATTCAACGTATATTGCATATTGTTCTGTGGAGGTTATAACATCATGTTTTTGTTACATTTTCAATTACACAGAGCTAAAATAGCAATGATCGAGTATATTATCGCACCGAGAGCGGTGGAAAAACAAAATGCATCCAAAGCATACGAATTTGCAATTAGCCAATTTGGGTGTTGAACAAGTTTACCACCATAACCAGAACGGTTACAGGATACCCAAATTGACTAAAGTTGTGTAGAACTCATCGTTATCCTAAGAATAATGGTAACAAATTAACAATATTCTTAACCATAAAGCTACAGAATAGTTCTGATTGTCTATCATCGCCAGAAATAGGAATGTTTAGATAATTAATTAATTTTTTTTTTGTTTAACGACGCTGTCAATTGCCAGGATCACACCAGCGTCGCCGGTGTGCCGGAATTTTGTCCCGCAGGAGTTCTTTTACATGCCAGTAAATCTACTGACATGGAGCTGTCGTTTTCAAGCACACTTAAAAACCATCGGCCTGGGCCGGGTTTGAACCCGCGACCTTGGGATCCGTAGGCCAGCGTCTAACCAACTGAGCCACCCAGAATGTTTAGAGGGAACTAGAAAGGCAATTAAAAGGTCAAAACGTTCCATCATAAGGTGACATATGTGCGGGGCAGTCCAAGAAATAAACAGACAAGCATCATTAGGTTAGTATTATACTTGTATCATAAGTAGATTACAGCACATCAGAACTATTAAATGAAGTGAATAGATAATTAGATCAGAGGAAAACGAAAAACCTTCCATCTCCCGTTATTCTGAAGCTAGAGACTCGAAAAGGATAAATCGCTTAAGCTCATGCAGATCTCGTGTAATAATAACCGAGATATCCCTACGTAAGAAGTAGGGCCAGCTATATAATAAACTTATTTGTTTTATTATTTTAATTAAATTGGCCCATATTTCTAGAGCCTATCGGAAATAGATGCATATTGGCATGAGTTTCAGCTTTTTGACTACAAACTCTTTTCTGTAATCTAATCTTAAATATTGCAGATGTTTAATTTACTTCAAACGTTAATTTATTGCGCTTTGCTTCTTGTTTTCTAATGCAACACTTTAGATCTGTAGTAAACAGGGCATATTTCATTAGTTTCTTTATAATGCTACCGCTTTTTGTGATGTTATCAAGTTGAATTAGACACACCTAGTTTTCTTGGACAACACCGTGTCGCTTTAAACCTCATACTTCTTGTTGTTTGATAGTTGTACCTCGACCTTCTAACTCGAAATATTAACGTAGCAGAAAGCATTCTTTAAGCTCAAATAAATTATTATAAATTTATCACCTCACACATTACTGTTGAATGTGCATTGTTTCCGCAAGGGAGGGGCCTTTGTGTCCCTGCGACTGCGTCCTTGCACAAGCACTAGGGATTTACAGCTTCTGTCTATCAGACACCTTCCCACTTGACCTCAGGAGGTTGGGTGGAACCGCTTCTAACCCATAGCTTAGAGAAAAGCCCTCTTCTGTATCGATATTGAACTAGGTGCATATTGATCTGTTTCATTACCTAAACAATCTTACTAATTCATTTTGATATAATTTATAACACAATTATGTGACAAATGCTATCAGTTCAGAAATATTTTACTGTCTCCAATAGACGGATGCTGTAAAGGTGAGAGTAAGAAACCACATAAAATGTATTATTTTCTACTGAAAGAATCTGAAGGAGCGTGACATAACGAACAAACAAAAAAGCAGAAGTAAATATTATTACTAAGTAGGTCATACCGAGAAGGCAAACATCTGAAAAAGTCATTCTCCTATTCATATTATACACAACACATATTTACCTAGAAATTATTTGATTAGATTAAAGTAGTAAAGGTTACCTTCAACTCCCTACACTGCGACCTAGAAGTCTATTATGAAATCCCCAGAGAATTAAGTAATACGTGTTTATTTATATTATGCATCCAGAAGCAACGTTCAAAGGTTTAATAATAAGCATCGAGTACTACATAACGGATCGTAGTAGCGACCTCTTGAATAAGAAAAGGAAACAATCTGACACACTCACATTTTCTCTCTCCACTATCGTTATCTCTTCTACAAATTATTCTTAAAAAATCTTATTTTGTCTATTGCCTTATGATAAAGCAGTTAAGCTTTTGCAGACGTAGTTTCATTATACATTTCAGGTACAAGGGGAACACAGGAAGCTGAGCCGTATTTGGATATTTAAAACGGCTCTCTATATGTAGCCTTTGAAATTGCATACTTTGGCATATCATGAGAAACAAAACAATGGCGACTTAACCCTTCGAAAACGCAGGATAAACTATAGGATAAGCCAAACTAATAGCAACGAACATCTCGACAATAATTGTCACAAACTTGTCAACATTTTATTTAACATGAATTTGTATGTTTGACGAGATCTATGTAAATTTTTTGTGTAACTGCTACAGTTTCCGAATTATATAAAAAAATCAAATTACAATGAAGAGGACTTCACGGGCATTCGTAAGAAATTCAAAGTATGCATTTGTTATTTGTATCGAAGTCTCACGCCTATGACAATTTAATTAAAATCGAAGAAATTAAGGGGTAGTTTTAAACAGGGAGGACTTCAAGAAAATCTTTGTCTGACATTCTTGAAAGCTACTGGCTTAATCTTCTCATCTGATTTTATATTTTTTAATTTATGCTGTTCACACACAGGTACTCATGTACCTTTCTCGAAAATTATTTTGGAGGCTCGAGGCACTGCAAAACCATTGTTGCAGGTGAATTCTCAATACCAAATATTTCAACAAAATACATCACGGATAAGCGCTAAAGAGAGTAAAATGCATTAAAATACCTACTTTGGTTAAGTTATTCATCAGAAACTAAATCACAAATATATGAGCAAGTTCATTGGTGACCTTCCAAGTATGTATGAGCTTTCAGTGTATAAAATCAAATAAATCATCATTCTATTACATATATGTACCTAAACCTTAGCCCTATATACGCATATAGTGTAAAGGTTGAACAGCACTGGGCCTAGTATGCTTCCTTGCGATATATCCGCTTTCTTAGGCAGAAAGAGGACTGGCTGTTGAAAATGGACAGAAATGTCCCTTTCAGGTAGTTTGGCGTAAGTTTCATTACTGAGTTGGCAACGATTAGTGAGACTAGATTCTCGAGTAGGCCTGCATGCCATACTTTGTCAAAAGCCCGTTTCACATCTATAGGAATAGGGTTCCATTGATTGTCGTATATTAAACCCGCAGACGATACTCTCCGTGGCTCTCAATGGTTGGAGAATCGTGGAGTGTTTAGTCCGGAAGCCAAGTTCTTCCGGGATGAGAATATCAGTCTGATTATAGCCGCATTTAGTCTTTTAAGATAACTTTTTTCCAATAGCTCTCCTGGTGTACTTAGCAGATTGACTGGGCGGCAGTTCTTGGTATTTGACGGGTTCTTGTACTTTTTGGGAAGTGAAGTACGAGGGAAAGTTTCCACCTTTCGGGGAACAGCGCATAGGTTAATACTAGTTGCAAATTTTCGTGAGCAGTTGCAATTCTCCTTGGGCAAGGTTTAAGGGAAACACTAGGTATTTTGGGTAACCTGTTCCTTGCCGTCCCGTCAATCCAATGTCTCGACAGGACTGCATCTACTCATGTTACACAGGAGTAATAGAGGAAGTAATTATTTCTTTGGCATGCGAATGCTACCAAACACCGTGATACAATATTGTTTGGTGCATCAATCGAGTAGTTTGTTACGCTGGTACTCAGAAAAGTGACTCAATGTTCAATTTTATTACCTTCTGAATAGCTAATTTATTATCAATAAAATAATAAATAACTCCTGGCACAACAGCCCTTTCCGGACCAAAGCTTACTACAGGCGTCATGAGTGGGGTGCAGAACTGGAGGGTGGGACGTGGTCAGAGCACAGAGCCATCGCGGCCGGTTATACGGCCTTCGTGACCTGAGGTCGCTACTTCTTTATCAAGTAGCCCCTCAATTGGCCCCTCAGGGATCTAACGAGATTTCTCATCCATACACTACCAATAACCCATTTTTTCCAAATTTAATGTGATTTCTGGACCAGCGAATGCGTCTCATTTTCACCATACACGCTCAAGTATGCGCCCAAGCAACTTCGAACGTGCATCTAAAAAGATTTATGAGGAAATGTGCCACATAAAGCATAGCTAATATAAAGCATGACACCACTTGAGTCTTGAGGGCCTGCGTGACGAAATATTCATGAACATGATGTCATTCAGCACAACTAATTCAGTTAACATAACTGTCCCTGCACTAGGTAATTCGTTATACTGAGAAACAGAGGAAGCTGGGAGGGGTTGTACATCTTAAACACTTATAAGACGATTATCATGACTAGAAGACATGGTTATGACAGTTGTGATAAGCCATTACATCTTCATTACAAAATCTGGGTTATAAGAACTTCAGCAGAAGTTTGATGGTATGTTTCTTGTTTTTCTCTTCTACTCTTCTGCGCTGGAATTCTCTTGTGCACTCACTCGCAACTGATTTCAACACAGTGCTCTTCGATTGTAACAACCTTCACCTTAGGCGTCTAAGTTTGATTACTTGGTCGTTCTCGATTGTTAGAAGAAAAACATCTCATTGCTTGCTGACTCGATGTGGTAAGCGACAAGGAGTGCTTACGTACTAGGCAACAATGTTTGATCGAGGACTACAACTACTACTACTACTGAATCACTGAGCAAGAAAGCTCTGCATTGACTTTCGAAGTATCATTTAGGTATTTTGGACTAGAGGTTAGCATTACTTGTTACATTGTTGTATATTTCCTTTGTTGCAAAATTAAACCCTTTTCGTTCCATTCTAAACTCATTTTGTTTTACTCCATGCCAAAAATTGGTCTTATTTTAGCTATATAGAGTATTATCTGTAGGATGAAGTTGCAGAGACGGCGTGGCAATTAATCATGCAGTAGGAAAATTCTTCTCGCCGCTTTAGGAAGCAACTGGAATGCTGTTGACGTGAGCGACTTCCATACAGGTATTAAACTGACCATACGATCAGAAAATATGATTAACGGTGGTAATATTTAGTATTCTGACTCTTCCTGGAAGTGAAATAGCAGTAAACACTGGCACAGTCACTCATACTTCTTGATGTGCTTATCTGGTTTGTGAATGGTACTACGCATAAGAAACAAGGTTGGGATATATCGATGACCGATACTTTTGGTTGGTTTTTCGGGAGGTAGTTATAACTGTTACTGATATCGCTGAGCTTCCTGGAACAATTAGGGTCTAATGATAGGTTCGTTTGTTTGTCTCCGCTGTAATTTCGTGTACTCTTGAATCCTTCGTTTCACCCCTCTATTCACCTATTAGCTACTACGCATAGCGCATTGATTATGACTGAGCTTTCTAACCTTAATTTTATCACCGAATCCTTGCACCCCAAACCCGGTACAATAATTGCACGGGAATGGACAAAAGAACCAGGTGAGGAGGCGAATTATAATAGTTTTCAAACTATAGTTGAATGTTTTTCAAAGAAGAAGAACCCTAAACTAAACCCCTAGCGCAACAGCCCATGAAAGGCCAAGGCTTGCAGCCCACCCGCTGCGTCTCCTACCTCTGCCCACTACATGCGTCATTGGTGGGGTGCAGTACTGAAGGGTGGGACATAGTCAGCGCCCCGAGTCCTCCCTTATGGACCTGGGGCCGCTACTTCTCCATCATGTAACTCCTCAATTGGTCCCTCCGGGACCTAACGAGGCTGAGTGCATCTCCAGACCTCCCAGAGGGGATAAAATCCCCATGCTGGTACCGGGGATCGAACTCGAGTCCTCCGCGCCAGAGGCAAGCGCGCTAGCAACTGCGGTACGGAGGCTAGCTGAAATTTCACGTCTCCCTTTCCCGATCATAACATATTGTCTGCTTATTCTGTGCCACTGTCTGCATCGTAGAAGACTGTTAAGTAGGCCGTGACCCATTATATCTCGCTAGAGCTCTCTCTGATACAGGTTTGGAAAAACAAAACCGATGCCTCTCGCCAGTTACACGTGCTTCCATCTCAGTTTCATTTTTGCTGTCTATAATATTTTTTAGTTTTATTGTCATAAACGGTAACTACATTGCCTTTTAAATCGTTACTGAATTTCAAATCAATTTCAATTGCATTCAAATAAAAACATTAAGTTAACAAATGATACTTATCTGATAGTGCTAACATTAATTTTGAATAAGCTTATTGGTCTATTATGTAGTCATCATATAACAACTAAGATAGGTATTTTAAACATAACTCATACTCGTAAATTACTTGATATAAACAAAATATATAATTGCATCTTCCAAAATGTAATATAGTTCGATGAGGTAAACTTTGTTGTATATTAATTGAAACTGAATTTATACTTTATTTAGATTTTCATCCTCGGTTTGCTGTAAATGCTCAAAATGCTCAAAACTTTCACTTTCGCTTACTGATTCCCATTCTGGATTTATTCTTTGAACAACCTGAGAAATTATGCCAGACACAAACTTTAATGGTGGCTGATACCTGACCACTTCATGGTCACATAATTCTCTTTTCTGTTGTACAAATAAATTGTGGTCGCAAATGATATTTATATCACGGCTTTACAGCATGATTTCACAGCGTATTTAAGTATACAACACCGTAAAGCATGGACAATTTGCGATTGCATGTTGACACGCTCCTTTTACCACTCGCCATTAACTTTAGTGTATGCTATATTAAAATGCAGTTATAGTTATAAAATTATGGCTGGGACTGCTGTTACCCATTCGTGATTGATCGTGCAGGTACATTCCAGTTCCCGTTCTGGTCTGATTTCTATTCCCGTTCCAGATAATTTTGTACCCAGGCTTTACTTGGGTTGAGGTAGGTTTTACATCGGCACACTGTATATACCAGGTGTCTCAAAAAGACCGACAACGCTTAGTATGTTGTGCGGGATGGTAAACCAATCGGTCTTTAGTAAGGAACCCTTGCCGGAAATGCACGATTTTACGCTGTAGCGCATCGAAGTGTGAGATGGGTGTACGTTCACATTTCGTCAATAAACAGTGCAGTGAGTAGTGCATCGAGCTGTCTACATCACAAACGGGCTTCGAGCTGTATACCTGCTATGTCATTGCAGAGCCTATAATGGGGTGCTGAGCCTCACGCATGTGACCGTGCGTCAGTCAGACTTGGGCAATAAGGTCCTCCGCTGATGTTAGAGGAGTGCCGTACACCTTACTCTTCATACAACTCCACAGAAAACAGTCGAGAGGTGTAAGATCTGGTGATCGTGCTGACCAGGGAACTGGTCCACCTCTACCAATCCATAGTTTTAGCTATGCCACGTTGAGGTGATTTCGCCCATTTATATAAAAATGTGCTGGGGCTCATGTCGGCCATTTCCACAGCTGTGTACTATTACGTGTCGCACTGCTGTTAAAACGTCACTGTACTGGAAACTACACTAGTAATGCAGTAAGGTGCGTACCAAGACTCTCTTAGCGCATCGCAGGAATGTTATTAGGCTCTGGTCGTTCATCCGCAGTACACAGATGCTAAAGGGTTGCATACCTTCCGTATTAAGATTCCAAAACGAATCTTAACGATTGTTACAACCGTTTCGTTCTCAAACTTCGACGCTCTCCAGCGCCCAAACCGTGCATTTCCGCCAAACTAAACACTATCAATGTATTTTTTAAATTTTTTTCACATGTATATACGCCGATTATTAAACGTCTTCCGTTGCAGGTTTAGGCTCAAATAATCTGTGCCGAAGCTAACATATATAGTTAAATATATTGGTCGCTTCATCTTCTTCGTGATTTATCAAGATCACTTGTTCCCTTTGGTTTATACAATAGGGTTAGCATTGGGAGTCTGCTTCTACTTCTCAACTTATTCTGCCTTAAAATTCTGGGGCAGTTCCCTCTTTTACTTTGAACACCCTACATTCCTGTTCCAATTTTCTTAACACGTAAATTACCAACACTAACTCGGCACGGAGTGTTTTAGAGGGCATGGTCACAGCCAGAGTTCAATTAATTGACGTCATTATTGACTCTCACTTGTTTGTGTCCCATATTAAGACTGCATCAATGGGCAATTCGTGGGAGCAGCAACAGTTTCGACTGATTTCAAGCGATGCCCACGTCAACATTAGCATTAAATTTCGCTTTCACCGCCATCCTCTTTTACAGATACCACCGCCACCACAGCTAAGCTTTTAGCATGTGCGAATTACAGAGCGCAGTTAACCTCTGGGACCTTTTTCCATTTCTTTCCTCTGAACAACTACACAGCTAATGTTGCCTGGTTGCAACCTCACAATTTTTCCACCCAGGCAAAGCCACGGCTGAAGGACTTGAGTACTACAAGTCACGAAGAAAACTCGTTAGAAATTACTTAATGTAAGACCAATAAAACAGCGAGCTGGGATATCATTTCAATATCTCATCCGCCAAGAACTTACACGCAAAACTGCAGCAAGAGAATGAGATTCCTGTTTTGGGACTTTGTCATGCACCTTACAATTTAACGCAGCGATGCCCAACCTTCTCTCTTTAGAGGCGCTAAGATAATGAGCGGCTATTCCTTATTCCACTCCTTCAGTCGGAGAAATAGTCAGTCAGCATGGATGACAGAGAAATTGTTCGTCAGGTGTCCTCAAAACATGTATTTTTTAAAAATATCCACATTGAATTATTGGATGCTAATGAAAAGTAAAATAGTATATTTTAGAACAACTTGATATTAACTGTACTTAATTTTGCACAAACTTTGACAGATTGCAAATATACCAAGTCTTCAATGTCAACCCATGTATGCAGAAGTGCTCTTAAAGGCCTTGAGTTTTTAGTGGGCTCACACTATTCATCACCCTTAATTTTCTGGATTTTGCGCTCACCTTTTTCAGTATCTCCATTAAGAAATGTAATGTTCTCCACGCTTTCCTAGATGCAGAATTTACCTAATCGTTCCATGCAGCGTTACTCGCCAATACAGATTACATTATTCCAGTTATGCACATGTGTCTGCATCAGTAGTGGACGCAAGTTGTGAACACATTACTTTCTTGCTTACTTCATATCCATTCTTAGTTTTGGTGCCCTAATGTTTCTTAGCCGCAGACGGAAGCCGCGGGGAACAGGAACTGAAGCAGCGACTGTGTTGTGTGAGTGATAAGTTGATAAAGATCTGGATGATGCACACTGTCCACTTGCGTGACGAACAGATCATGATGAAGCTGCTTGTCATCAGTGTCTACGATACAGCTGGGTCCACTTTCTTCTGACTGCATTCCTCCGCAGCGGTCACTTAGTGCAGCAATCCTTATTTACTGTGGACACCACATCCATGTCAACACGGCCTTGATCTTGTTCCGACCTTGACGCGCCTCCTTCCGATCTGGATACTTGGATTCCGTTCAGAGACTGGGCTTTTGGTTCAGGGTCATAGTCGTAGACCTATGACTCAAACGTAGCTAGGATACCGTAAAAGGCCCCAAACAAATCCTCTGTAGCTTCAGCAAATGTAATGTTTGGTCCCACAGCATTTCACCACCTGATACTCTGATATCATCCCTCACTCTAAAACCTGTCTTTAACTTTTTAATTCTCAGTAACAAATTCTTAATCATTGCGGCTAATATTCATTTAAAATAATAATATTCACTTCCAGTAAAAATTGTGTTCAGCAGATCTCCGGTCACATGCACGGCATTTATTTTAATTTTTTGACATCGCTTTAAATTCTTCTTGATCGTATGGTTACCGTTGTTATAGGTTCATCAGTGTATGTCAGAAAGATGGCCTTAGTCGTATCTTCACCTTCTTGTAACACTGTTTATGGAACTTGCTGATATATCTTCTTGTTACCTATTTATAGCATCCCTTTTCTTGCTATTTAATTTTGTCGGAATTTGGACCTTGAGATTGTTGAACTGCTGGCTCTTTGGAAGTACACGAAGTCATTATGGTGCTGTAAGAGCTTTAGCTGTGTAGTTAATCCCTTGTTGTACCATCTGCTTATGCAAAATATTGATAAATGACTATTTAGCTGCTTCCTGTACCATCTCGAGTTCACTGAATAATGAATCTGCGAACTCCTAAATGTAAGCCACGGACGAACCATCTCGCTCAGTATGGTATATTTAAGTCATCGCTTACCTTTGGCAGACACAAAATTTAATGGCGGCTGATAGCTGGCGACTACTATTCACTTTCCTGTTGTACAGATACATTTTGTGGATGCAAAAGATCCACCTTAAACTACCCTTTACATATAAAATGTTTTGAAAACTTTGATTTTCTCAAAAATGCCTCTAACAATTTTGATTAAAATGTCATATGTTTAAGATATTTTTATGGCAAATGAAATGTATATTTTGAATTTTCTTTCTGTAGCCTATGTAGGCCTGTTTACTCTTGATAACTTTTGCGTAACTGGTAAACCATAAGAGATAGACCAAATCTTAATATACAACAAATATAAATCTCGTTAAAACAAGTTATATGCAAAGGCATTTTTGTGGAGTAAACCATTTCGGAGATATTCCTTGTTCCACTTTCCTCAAATGGAAAATCCTTATTAACTTTTTATCTCTTGGTCGTGTAAAGAGAGCGGAGTTTCAAAGCTTTAAAATATTTGACTCTCGCTCAAAGTCTACTGTATTCCCATATTCCCCTTGCACCCATAAGAAAACTAGTAATAAGGTAATTTCTGCTAATGTTTATATCGACTAACATGAAGAAGATAGATGAATACGAATAAGAATAGTTAGTACAAGAGAAGAGAAAGTCATGTGATTGTAACACATCAGATTTTTTCCTATTTACAACATAGTAGCCTTAGTAATTTCTAAGCATCCATAGTACGCGGGAATGCCATTCCGTTTGCTTCCTCACAGAACGCCATCGTCAGTGCATTTAATTAACTAAGTGTGTCTGTCCATCCACCCCCCCCCCCCCCCGCCCCCCAGCAGTCTTTTGCAAATCTGCAGCAACTCTTGTGAAGGCTTGTGACCCCGAGTACACGAGGAATGTTGACAAAGTTGGCAGAATGTAACTCTCTTGGCATCTCTCCGCCGATACATCGTAAAAATGATTTGACTTGTTAATATGCACGAGGTACAGAGTGCGTGCGATAGGAATGAAACATTCTGCCACGATATGAGGTCAAAACAGGAAGACAATGCGATAGGCGAATGTTATTCATGTATATCGGTGTCAACCTCGGGTCAAGGACTTTTACGCAGTAACTGTTCGCCAGAGAGAATGTGAAACATGTGAAATTCCTTTGATAGCAACGTAAACACCCTGCTGGCCATGTCTATTTACAGTTCAGGTGTTTAACGTTGCTCCAGTTCTTATACTAAACATTTATTTCAAATCACTCCATAATTAAGGGAATATGCTATGAGTTTCTAAGAATTTTGCAGTTGATTCTGGAATTGGTAGTGGAATTGATTAGCTACCGAAGTTTCGCAGTGAATTTTTTCGTGTACGTATGAAACCAATTAAAGCAGTTGCCTTGTTTACAAATACCTACAGATGCCTACACATCATCATCATCATCATCATCATCATCATGTGGGATAACTTTTCCCACGAATAGTATTTTCTGCATTACTATATTTCAATGGCGTGTATGTATATATGCTACATTCATATAATTTAGTTTTAAATTAACCTTGAAGCCCCTTTCATTTAAAAAATAAATGAGTTTACACTTTGCGAAATATATTAAAGTTAAAATAACTTTTAGAAAATGCTCAGATGCGATTATTTAGTCTCTAAATGCAAACTGTTTTGCAGTCACTGTTACAGAAGCTATGATATCAAGGGGATTCTTAAATTGCAATCCATATTTATTTCTCACAGTTTTTTAACTTAATTTTTAATTTTTTACCTTTTAAATGTTGAGTCAAAGCGTGAAAGCTACCTGGGAGGCCTATCTCCAACAACTTAATATCACCAAGAAATTAGAAGTAGTCAATGATCTACACATTAAGGCGGGATCTTTTCAAGATGAATAAAAATTTCTCCTGAATAAGTTGAAACTTAATGAGAATATCCACGCTACAGCCAAAAATAGAAAATAAAGATATATTCTTAGGAATTACAGTTTTCAGAAGTGGTGTGAACTGCCCCATAAGGGTAAAGGAGTTTCACTCTTCGGTGCAGTTTCATTAATGAATATTTGTATGACAAGAAGAGAAGGCATAAGTACGGCTGAATGGGTAGTCAAAATGAATAACACTGTTCGAGTAGGAAGCGTTCGAGGAAGGTCCCGTGACAACCATTACCACCACAACGGCTGCGACGAGGCTTGAATACTGAGTATGATGTTTGTTCACGATTTCCGCAAGATGATCTGGGAGGTACATAAAGAAGATACCTGTCTTTCCATGGAAGATTCAACACGACGTGATGATGTAATAGCAATAGCCCCTAACAAAGAATCTGCACTTATAAATGTTCCGACCACCAAGGGAACTCTTAGATCAAGAAGCTAACGTTGAACTTGAAAAGAGGAGAATGTACGAATAAGGCATTCCCGACCTCTATGATAGGTATTATTTGATAATCAATTGGGAAGTTAATGGACTTCTAATAAGAGCAAGAGCAGCTGCTCCAAGATCCATCTAACCTTTCTTTTATCATAAATTACTAATTTAGGTCTTCAAATGAAGGACTCTATTGATGCTGGACACCAACACATCGTAGGTATATCCCACTGTACTAATAAATTGTGTTGGCATTACTAAATCATGCATTAAAATAGTTTCATTTTAATTTAATAATCAAATTAACCTGGACACCTATCATGAAAGTGTGCACTCATAATTGTGCACAAACATTTATAGTTAATCATATAATCATACTGTCTTAATAATGCTGCTGATGTTTCTAAACTGTATATTAAGTTAATTTAATTACCTTTTATAACAAATTATGCAAATTTCACCCGCTGGATCTATTTAGATCAATTACATTTGTTTAAATTGTTGTCTGCAATAGAAACATTACACGGGCCCCCTTCCATCCCCCCCTTCTCTCTCTCTATTTCTCTCTCATTGCATGGATTTATTTATACACCACTACTTTGAAAATTTCCCAACTACGCTCATAATGGTCAGCGGATGTCTAAAGCATATTTATTTTGTTATTAGTTTTCCATATTTAGAATATCGTTACAAGGAAATGTCCAAATCTAGGTTTTTGTTTTGTTATATAAATCTCCTTCAGACATTATTAGTACTGGAAAAGGCATATAATATAACAGAAATTATACAGTAAAATGTATAGGTATTTATACCAGGCATAGATGCTACACTTTTGTAAGGCTTATGTGGGTAGTGAAGATGATCCTAGAAACGCATTCAGTTCCGCAGAATTGCAATAGTGGCGAAACAATTGTGTTCCAATATCATGCACAGACACTTGGTAGTGTTTTATGCGCAAGGCTCATATCGCACTAAGCTCTCGGTGGCTTTAATACAAACATCAACAACAAAAGCACGACAAGTAACTATCGAAACCTGAGCTGTTAAAATACGAGGTTGCTCTCAACAAACCAGACGAGCAACAGATGTTTCCTGGCGAAGGACGTTTCTTGTCTATACCAGCGTTGAAGTCTCCATGTTCGGTATGTGTAAACGCGCGCACCTAGACTTGTTACCATTGAATCTACACACGAGATAGTAACTCACAATTGCGTTTAGAGCAGTTATATAAGCCCAGAGGTTTCTGTTTAGCATTTCTCTCCAAAGAAACGTTAGAATGTAACTCCATACAATGATCTCGCCAGGATTCAAAGCAGCATATTAGTACTTAACTAATAGGTACCAAATGAATCCATTCTGGATATTTGTGTGCGTTTGTGTGTGGATTTGAAGGTTGCATAATATATTCCCGAGATCTTCACTACAGTGGTTATTCATTTTGCCAAAGTTGACGCAAATGTCTACCTTAAAAATGCAGTTGAACTATATTTTCAATAACAGCATAAAATATGATTCTCCTTTACGCAATTATAATGTTATGTTATTGATATCTTAAATTACAGACTATATCCCTGTGCATGAAAAGTAAAAATACGTTAATATTTCGAAAAACGAGTTTTGAAATCTAGCACGCTTCACCTAGGTGAAGTATTTATTGTGGTAAATCATAACAAAAGAAGGCTAGATTGCTGCAACAAAAGACGGCGTAAGACAAGGATAAAAAACAACGAATAAATAAGGTTTACTGGCAAAGTGCCCAAAGAAATGGCTGTATCAGCGCCTAAAATTTGACGGCCCCACCCAAGATCAAGCTCTGGGGGTCGGCAAGATCAGTAGTTCGTTACAGATATTCATTTCCAGTTAGAAGCGCTGAGTCAGAAAGAAAAAGAAAAAAAACTGCGTAGAATTTAAATTTTGTTTCTGTTATGTTTTTTTTTTTTTTTTTTTTTTTTTTTTTTTTTTTTTTTTTTTTTTTGATTAACGTCCTCCAACATTGTGTCATATCGGACGAATGAATGAAATGAAATGGGTGAAATGATGCTCAAATGAGCCCGAGGTCCATGGAGCTTTAAGATTTCTGTTATCACTCCCATAAAATCGTATTTAAAGTATTTAATTTTTCGACGAAATTACCTTGATTGTCTTTCAGATGTATTTAACGGAAGAATCCTAAGATGAGGTGAAATACATTTAAACATTTTCATTGATTAGTAAACAAAATTGTGTGTAATATTATGTTTGTTTTATTAAGGTAAATATTAAAAGGTATTTCTAGTAGAATTATTGTGTGTTGAAAGACAATCTTTTAATTATGAACATTTTTCTTCATATAAAGTAGACAAATCAGGACAAATATTGACGGGAATTTTAACGTTACCAAGTTTATTGAAAAGATGCTCTAATATCAGATCTAGATGGTACATCTCATACGTTTCTCAGTGCTTTCTTTTGTAATAAAAACAAGTTAAACGCTTAAGTATGGTTACCCCAGAGAATTGTTCATTAACTAAGTTGGTTATACCGAGCGTCACATGTGAGGCTCGCATTCGAAAGGCCTTTGATCCAACTCATGGCGACCGCCTAATGAAACCTTGCTTTTTGCGTGGTTTTACCCGATCGATAGGGGATTGTGGGGGAATTTCTTCTTCTAATACGACTTTCCTCCCCATAATTTCTTGAATCCATACTTCCCTTCGTCATCATAATCTGTTTCAAGGTTGAAGGACCAGGCGACGTGTACGGCGTGTTGCGGCTGTCACGCTTTGTAAATGTTACTCCCTGGTGTCGGTCGGACTGTTCACGGACCTGCCCTCCGGGTGCTCACTGACCAGGCTCCCGTTAAAAGGAGCTCAGTTTCGGGGCATATGGGTAAACTCGAGCGGTAATTCAATCTCTAAGTATTAGAGACCCCGTCCACGCTTGCGCGCATCTTTTCCCCGATCTGGTCGCCCTTCGGGTCTCCCCACTCTCCTTCCCTTCTAAGTATCGTATTCGAAACACAAATGATACATTCAGCTCCAGTTTCGGAGGTTCCTCCGTGATATGCACTGTTTTTATAAGATGCCTATTTGGGCATAGTGTAATGTCAATAAAGATTCCGTATTTCGATTTTTAAAATAATTTTAAGATCAAAAGCTCATTACTAATTTCGGTAGCTATAGAATCAATAGAACTTTGCCAGGCTAAGTCAGATTTAACAAGAATGTCCCAAAATTTTGCGGATGTATTAGTAGATAATAGATGTAAAACGATTAAGAGAAACCTTTAATCAGCTGCTTTACTAATATTTAAGCTAAAAGTATTAGCATTGCGCCATTGTTTTAATTACAATATACTGTGAGAGTCAATGAACTAAGAAACGGCTGCGTGATGTTTTTCTTGTTCGCATTATCGGCACTCGTTGCCGCCTGCGTCTATCTTAGAATGGCGTGCATGCAGTCACATAACATTTTAAAACTACTTTTAAAGGGTTTATTTACCAAATTTATAGTTTAACTTCATCAATTTAGTAGCTCTTCGCACAGACCTATAAGAAATGCCTGCCTGTTGTGAAACACGCCTAACTGATTTTTGGGGGAAGTGCCCGAACGATGACCGTTGTCTGTTTCTTCAGCAAGAACCCTACAAGGTCTTTTAGTTTCTTACTGAACCCTTCCTGTGACCTGAAGTTTGATTATAAAGTCTATGGATTATTGTACGGCCTGCAACCTTTACATCCAGAAACCTTCCTCCAATCGTATTTTCACTCGACGAACTGGGTTAGCACATATGAATCATAAATACACAATACGCAGTAGAAATACTGAGCCATAATACACTTTGTGATTAAATGGAAACAAAATAATAAATAACTCGTGATGACTGAATAACTGGTAATATCACTGTCAACTGAATTACTGCAGAGCCTGAGCAGAACAAAGCCAGTAACGCGACTTCGATTGCCACAGAGCACAGGAGAATGTGTCCACACGCCCAGTGAAAAACACTGCGCAGCCGGTTCTTACTTCATTGCCTCTCTCTGTATAGGTTTTAAACATGATTACAATGTGGAATAAAGTTGGAAGAAACATGTGCAGCTGGGTGTTTGCCATTATATGTAGGTAAATGCATCTGCCAGGCCTTCAGTTATGTTGTCTATGAAGAGTGGAAATGTAGTGCAATCTATTTTGGTGTAAACTTGTTGATATCGCAAGTTTGCACTTATCGTCTTCCGAAGCAATACAATTCCTTTAAAGCTCAAACTTGCTCCAGGCGTGACTGAAAAAGAAATCGTGATTCCACTTTGTTTCCTTAGCTTGTTATAATATACAGATTAAAAATAAGGTGCCTAGCTTGAGGTTAAGGTAGTAGTCTTCCCCCCCCCCCCCCCCCCCCCACCTGTGTCGATGTCATGAAAGGGTGGATGGTTGCGCGTTTGGAACTGACATTCTCGTAACGAGTACATACACTGACCTCGGAAATAAATCACAGGGAAAAAAACGCAACAGACAGTTTACAACGCAGTATCGGCAGTTGAACACAGCAGTGGTTTTCTCCCTACGAGAACGTAAACACGCCGATCTTTGAAGTAAGGACTTTCCTGCTGCAGTTGATATCCGGAGTTGATATGTAAATATCAGTTATAAATGCAAGCAGCGTTGGATGAGGAACAATTTTTATTGGAGGAATGTTATCTATGGTCTATGGCCTGTAAATAGAGACATGACGCCTGCTAACCTAATAAACGTGGCTGTACAAATGTATATGTATTAGTCTTAACTGCAAAACTATCCGATCTCTGCATCTCAGATATCCTTTGTTATCTATATTTGCGAATTATTTGTGTTACTACTTAACAACCAATAAAATTAGTTTAATTATAGTTTAAAACGCTATTCCTATAATCTCTTTTCTTGCTAAAATTGTCTTAGTGAAAATAACTTCATATATTCTTATATCATGGAAAACTTTGACGTATTACTTTCACTGACTTTTCTATCAACCATGCTAATACAGATAGTATGCTTGCCAAAATCGTTTCATTGTAGCCTTTGAAGAGCGTGTATAAAGAGATACAAGAAGCTAAGGAGACTTCGGAATTACTTTTGCATGATGCCACGAAAAACAAAAGAATCGTAACTCAACACTCCCCACTCCCATCCCCAAAAAAGAATGATGAAGTATTTTAAAATTCAAACCATTTATTTGACATATGTTGTATGCATATTTTAAGGAGGCCTATAATCTTTATGTGTGTGTGTTAAATTCTTGTCATACCTTATCAGCAATACAAAATTATACAAATTTCATTTAGAATGAAGAAGGTTTCAACAACATTGAGGATATATATTTTATTATTCATACACCATGTCTTAAACTTATGCCATTTGAATCAAAATCTTTGTTATTTTTGAGGAAATAAAAATTATTAACGTGTTCCTTGTAAACGATAATTTGGAATGAAGGATTTTGCTGAAAATCTTCGTGTCACTCCTTTGGAAGACGCATTCATCCGATATTTTGTTTTTGATTTGTGATATTCATAGACATGGACACATGGATATCTTTCTATTTTGCGGGGGTGGGGGAGGGAGACGGGTGTTGTTTTGAATGTTTGGATGAAATTCAAGTACTTCCTTAACTGTTAGAAGAAGGTTCACATTGACAGACAAACGGGTAATTATCTGTCAATGTAAAATGTTTTAGATATTTTAAGGCAAAGCATATTTAATTTGGGTAAAAGATTTCAAAACTATAAAAAAATGAGTTAAACATTAAAAAAAGAAAACAAAACTAGTATTTCAAACATAGCTTAAACCCATTTATCACATCTTCACTTTGCTTAAAAGTTGCCTTGAAGAAAGATCGCATCTTGCGAAAATTGAGGACAGCAGCTTCGTTCGTGGGAGGAGCAGCTAGTGATGTCTAAAGAGTTTAAATACTCATGTTACGTCATTGTAGAATGCAAACGGAAGATATACAAGGTCAAGGGCACTGCAGATGTGGAAGATGCTCATCCCGATGAACAAGGAAGTCTGAACAAGAATCCGAACAAGTGTTCCACTTGACCCTAAGGGTGTTACAGTTTCCAGGGCAGCAACTGCGGACTGCTCGCGAAGGTCAGGCTACTTGTTTGGGTGTGGCAGCCTCCTCAGTGTCAATGCCAACAACAACTACTGTGTCCAGTGGCGTGCACCAACATCTATCTTAATTACGTGCCAGAAGATTAGGATAAACAAGATGTCATTCTGCACTTGCAGGTGACATAATCCAAGCCAGCGTTGGAGGCTGGAGCGTGAAAGTTCTTCTCAGAAACGTTTCACAGGGGACAAAACCAACAGAGAATGTACAGCTATTTTTCAGTAAACACATACATTTAGAACACATTAACATCTCCACTTTAAATAATATACATTTGGTCTCTCATACCCAATAATTCAGTTATCTTCATTAAATCTTCTAAAATATTGTTATTTCTGGGATGTCTCCCCTTGTGGCCTTACGTGCGTACTGGGCGTGTTATAGTATGGGGACTGAGATACTGTTTTCAAAATATGTATTAACGATTTCAGGACGAATAATTTCAGGAGAGTGCTTAAATTCGTTACTTTATAAGTAAAAGGAAATTGCTAACTGCAGCAGCTAAGTGCAGATGTTATTTTCTCTGGGATATACATATGCTAAGTAGAGGAAACGTTTTGTGTGTGTGAAAGAGAGAGGGGGAGGGAGAAAGAGAGAGAGGGGGCAGCGTTAGAATAAACACTCAGAATAAACGCCAAACTTGGTATTAGTTCAGCATCTTCCAAGGATACAACACGAAGAAAATCCCCACCCAAACTAATCTTTATACATAACATCTAGGTTGTTCTTCATTTATTGAAAATGAATAACAATTTTGATTAAAATACCAAATGTTTAAGATATTTTCACGACTAATAAACATTTATATAAATTTTGTTGGAGTAAGGTATGAACTCCTCTTTATTCTGACTGTTTTTGTAGAACTTCTAGTTCAATGCAAGTTTTAGTTTTTGCATGATGCACAAACAGCAATGATTGCTTCGGAAACTGCAAGCATGAATCACCTAGAATCACTCATTTGGCCTAAGTGTTCTGAATCTGAAAGGGCAAACTGATTCTTATGTAAGGTTGACAGTAGTAATATTCATTGCCTAGTATGCAATCAGTATAATATGCTAAAAAAAGACAACATATAGGGACATCATGAATTGAACCTTCAGGCAGCATGCGGTGAGTTGAATTTTAGAGGAAATCGCCAACGCCTTTGAATAATTGTTTTATGTTATTTCACTTATTTGAAAATAATCCAAGTAAATATTTTCCTATTTTAATTAAAAAATGCTAAGACTCTCCACTTCAACAACAACAGGATTTGAAAGCTACCCCGTTACGTTTTCTATCAGGGTGCATCAGTTAACGTTTTATATCAAAATCGCTGTTTTTAATATTGTGTAATTATACTTTTATTAATTTATTTCGATATTCTATTTTGGCCTTTTTACATTTCACATTAAAATGTCATAAAATTCATCTCTCTTTAAGAGGATAGAAATCCGTAAATGACTATTCATCACAGTTTGAGAATAGCTAACCTAAAGGCTAGGGCAGGTTTAATAATCTTTATAAGCTGAGACAAACCAGCAGAAAGTTGTAAGAGTATTTTTGTTATTTGAATAACTACGTAAACCGATAAGTAGTTTTCTATTTATGACCGTTACACTAAGAAGCACTGTTCTCTTCATACATCAAACCTATATCTGTATCTCTCTAGTCAAAGGCAATTCGAAAGCAAAACATTTATAAGGTACCGTACTGTAAGAAAGGTTTCACCTTTGGACGTAGCAAGCTGCAGGTATACAGACAGGTGACGGCTGATAACGCTCTTGCCGTTGATATGTGTTAAGTCATGCAGTGTGTGGGCCACTGCTTGCCGGTAGGTACTTGCCAGTTGTGCCCTGAACTACGTGGAACCTTTACACCACTAAACTAATGGCCTTGCTTGAAAACTATCTAGTTTTCTTTTCTTCTTTATAGTGCAAAGACCAATTCCATTACTACAGCAGAATATTTGAATGTTATTTTCCCATATTTTGTGAAAGGTTAGGTTTAGAAGACGAGGAGTCCAGCCCTGCAGCCCAGGCTAGGTCTATTGCGCCTACTAAACTTCCGGAAGGAGGGAAGGATTAGCTGAGACAGCACGAAGTGGTGCCAAATCTGATGGCGGCAGGTGCTGTGCAGCGAGTCTCTAATGTTTCCAGATAAAGCTATTCCTGAACGCTGTTTCGATGCCATCCCATGCTCGCGGACAGGTTCAGGCCTTAAAGCCACCGTATTCGCCATAGATCTCTGTCCATGCGCCAGGCCTTGCATGCTTAAAAGATGAAAGGGGAGGAAATGAATTGCAGAAAATTTTCTAGTAGCATACAACCCACCCTAACATTCACCTACCAACCTGGGGGAAATTAGCATAAATGGCCCATCTATATTCTTGAATAATGTAGTGTTTATCATATGAGCGAAACCCCTTCGAGCTTAATTTTACTGAAATGCACAAAACTAAGAGTTGTGAGACTGCTAAAAATCCAATACTTTTAAGGAAATCACTGCATATTGAAGCTGAAATCTTGTATACCAGAGTTTCAAGAACAGGTTTAACATATTTGAAAATAGCCGAGATTGTACAAAGTTAAGACCATTCACAACCACCTAGTAACGGCAACCATCACGATACCGGCAACGGGAAGCAAATCAGCACTCGACATTTTGCAACAGCCCGGCAAGGAGAATAACAATATACGAAAAATGGAGGTTGATATTGCGCCTTGGGAACTAGTTTATAATTGACCAATGACATTTTTTCTAGCTTGCGACTAGAGAGAGAGCTCTAACGGCTGTTTCATGGCACAGTCGTCTTGATTTACACCGAAAAGTCTAATACACACAATATGAATCTAACATGCCGTGCCCAGTAACGGGAACAGAAAGTTAAAATATGGTCAAGTATTCCTTCCCGTTTCCGGGCCCGACAAAGTTCCCATCTGTTGTGAACACTCCCATTAGAATACGTGTATTTCAAGTTTCTCGTTATGGTTATCGTTACCGTTGTCGGTGCTTGTGAACCTACTTTTAAGATGAAGACCTAAAATATACTGCTTTAACGTCTTTAGACCTCCTTGTTGCAGATAGAGAAATTTTTGTTGTTAAGATTTAACGTCTTTTAACCGGTTAGGTTATATCAGATGATGAATCATATGGATGAAAAGATGCTCAAATGAGGTTAGAGTTACTCGACATTCATCGTATAACGGAAAACTTGACGTCTTGAATGTGAGGCAGACACGTTATCCCCACACCACAGAAGTGGGCGAAAACATAATATATTCTAGCCAAAAGTTCAATACGGATATTTCACCGGAAATACGTGTTTTGAGATACCCTGAATCCAAAAAGAAAGCATTTTCAGAAATAGGTACGTGTGTGTCATGAGCAGGGAAGCTCATTTGAGTGTTTGCACTGGATATTTTTATACAAACTGGTTTTGAAATGGTGGTACATGTATGCTTATTATGCTGAATGTGAGCCATAAACTTCACTTGTTTGAATAGAACATTACAACAAGAAACGGGCTTCAGATTGAAAAGCTGGTCTGCAGCCGACCTCGAACTATATATCTTTGGCCTTCCATGCCAACATTCTTACCTATCAAGATCCTGAACTTGAACTATTGTTTCCTTCAAGTAATTCTGCAAATCTTCAAGAACTGTAATGTTATAAAAGGAGTAAAACAAAGCATCGTATGGCCCTCTTGATAAACATGTTTTCATTTTCACACGAACTCCATTGTGAAGAATGGTTTATTTTTACCTACTTAAGTTGTGCTCTCAGGTACTTAAGAGGTAAACTCTTAGTAAAGGTTGTTGTAGTGTATTGCATGTAACTTTAAGCACGATGTAACGCGACATTAGCTAAGGAAGGTAAAAAAAAGTCCATCAGGATGAGAAGCTGTTGTGCAGAAGCTTGCAAGGAAAGGAGTTTATGTGTACAGGCAATACTTTTACTGTCTGGCATTATAATTATTGTGTTATGTTTCTTCCACAGCAGCCATTTGTATGCTAATACACGCGCTCGCCAAGATTAGCTTCAGTACTGTTTGGAATGCTACAGTGTGATGAACTGTTGGTAACGGTGCTTGCCTAGCTTGTACCCGAAAACAACATTTTAACACCAGTTTGTAAACATCCAATTTCGCTCCCCACCCCTTTGTCTGTGCACTGGTACGGAACATTTCTTTAAATTACACAGAGATTAGCGCTAGCGAAATTGTACAGTCATTCTTGGCATACCGTGTTTCTTCACCTGTTTTTGTTGTTCCTTTTTTTTTTCATTTTTACGCGCTAGGTGCTTTTTAACTTTAAATATCTGATGTGTACTCGCATGACTTTTCCTGCTCATCCTTGTGCAAACTACTCTTAAAAGCACTTCTCTTCTATGTTATTTTCTTCTGCTCTACAGCTCTTGATGAATTTTGGACTCCTGCAAAATCCTCCTCCACAAATTTTTATCTTCCACTTTACTTTTCCACCCTCTAAATCCATTCTTCCTTAAATCTTCTGTTACATCATCTAGCCATTTTCTTTCTAGCCTTCCTTTTGTTTTCTTCTACCTATAACCTTCCTTACTATATTCCTTTTGCAATTCTATTTTCTGTCATTCTCTCTATGTGCCAGTCATCCTACTTTTTGTGCCTTTATAAACCTCACAATGTCTTGCTGATCTATTAGTCCTTCTAGCTCGCAGTTATAGCTTATTCTCCATTGCTCTTCATCCTTAACTGGCCCAAAGATTATTCTTAGTATTTTTCTTATTTTTCTTTCAAATTTTGGTAGAGTTTCCTCATCTGTGTTGTTTAGAGTCCATATTTCTGCAGCACATGTTACTATCAGTTACTATTGTTATTGTTATTATTGTTGTTGTTTACATTCTATCATATCCACTTCAATTTAATCTAGAAATGAATTTGCACAAATGTCTTTATTAGAAGTTTCCTTGTATGTACACACAATGAAAAGAGTATAGTACAATAGGCTTAAGCGATAGTCAAATCCTTTAAACGCAGATCACTATTTGATTGCTTTGATCTACCGGTGTTTTTTGCATGGCCAGGATATGTGAAAACAAAATACACAAATGAAATTTGAGAAAAGTATTCAAAAATTCAAACAAGTAACAAAGAATGTCTCAGAACTTTTTTTAAAAAAGAATTCATCCTATATAAACTGTGATTTTTAACAAAGTCTACTGACACAGGCAGACGCTGAGCGCGCACACAGGCCCATTTTTCTATTTTTTTTTTTTTTTTTTTTTAATTAAAGGAGTCTCAAAGGATGTATTTCTGGGAAATTACCAGTATCGAATTTTTTCGTGGAATACAATACCTCCTCTATTCTACTAAGAAAACAAATTTACGGTTTTAATTACAGTTTGTTTTCAAGTCTGCCAAGTTGCAAAAACAACATTGTGAGAGTAAATACAACTGTATTCTATTAGGTTTAAAGAGCTGAGTATTGCTATAGCCTCCTCTTATATTTAGGTGCAATGAAGTGTGTAATGTAACCATGTCTGCCAAAGTGAATCTCTAAGTACGAGGGGAATAAGGTTTTGTAAGAATGGTTTTAGAAGACTGGGTAGAGAGAGCCATGTGAGTGTAACATATATTTTCATTGCTTACTTCTGTAAATGTCATGAAAATTACAGTAAAATCAAAAAGAGAGAAAAAAGGGGTTTAAAATTTAGTTAATCCCAATATTGCTGCATTATTTCACGTTTCGGTATCCCAAAACGGCATTTAGATGGCACATAATACAAAGATCATGATTGGCTTTGGAAATAAATATTCATATTTGCGTTAACATTTTCTTTTGTTTAAATTTCACATCAGCGTCTCTTAGATGCTAGAAGAACATTTTACATATTTATACGCTTAGCTCATCACTAACAGAGAACTCAGGAAATGGCTTTCTCATAACTCCGCTCTGGTCTAGAATTTACATGGGAGGCAATAGATAGCAATTTGTGATTAAATTTTCATTTTATCCTGTTAAAAGAGCACAGATTTAATAAATTGATGACAAACGGGTTTTACCTTTTTGGTCTATGGGCGGTGTTTAACTTCGCGGAGATTTAAACGTTTCATTAAGGCTGCCGTATTAAATTTAACTGTGTACACCCATAATAGCACGCGGAACGAGACTTCCAATAAGAATTACTAGGTAATTTTCGCTAATGTCCTAATATTCTTTAAATGTCTCATAAAAACCATAATTACTACTATAGAATATTGATAGATGAACTACATTGACTTATAGATTGAATGAGGAATTTCAAAGTTGAACTTTGGCAATTTTAGGTTTTGAGAGCTGTGTAAGTTAATGAAATGGCGTTAAATTACTAAAGTTTATATTCTAATAAACTAACTCTTTTAAAACAGAAATTACTTTGATTAAAAATAAAAGTTCTGAGGCCCGAATGCGAAAAGAATATATTTACAAGTGCGCGCTTGAGCAAGTTAAGGGAAAGCGTCATCTTCTTTGAAAAATTATTCTTTCTCCGTTGAAAACACTTTGCTCTTTCCGGTGAACTTCGGCTATAAGATATATTACACAAAACTAATAATCTGGAGTCAATGCTATTTGTGTCGCACAGTTAGCTCCAGTGTATGTGCAGTTTTTTTTTTTTTTTTTTTTTTTTTTTTTTTTTTTTATCCATCGCTTTACCACGAAATTATCCCATATTCCATGGTATTTTGGTCCTAAGGGGTAAAAATCACTCGATTTCTCTCCGATTTCAATGAACATTGTTGAAATTTTGTTTTTATAATTCGCGCACAGCTCTTGGTACGTTCATGACGCAGTAAGACACTTCTGCCGTGTAGTGACAGCGTTCATATATCAAATTAAAAGGACCCGAGTTTGTATCTCAGTTGAGTGATTTACCAAGAACACATTTTATGAGATTTTTCCTTATCTTCAGAAGACGAACGTTGGATAATTGTAAGCTTACGGACCCCAGCATAATATGACCGTTTTCACCATCCAATATCACCTATACATTTAACGGGCGCTAAACTTAACACACATGTATTATCCCCTCTACAACTTTCAAAATTTTACTTCTATTATTTTCCATACTGGTCTACTCTTTCAGTTATCAGCACAGACGTAGAGTGTGTACGGAGGGGATTCCACACTGAGCCTATGCAGGCTATTGTATGTTAGACCCCGGGAGGAAGGCATGGAATAAGAGTGCTATACGGGAAGGAACCCAGGCCAGCAGCGAACCGACGTGAAGATTCCTAATGTGTGCTGAAGATTCTTCATATCGACACCAGGGTTCGTCAAGCAGCCACCAGCCTCATGAGTTTCAACAGTGATTCCTTCCGGCAGACCTAGGAACTACAAGGCCACTCATCCGGCGAGAACAGCAGTCGCAGTGCACAAATCCGCCACACGGCAGCGCTAACTTGTCCATCGCCAATACCTCTGACCTGGATTGAAAGGATCGTGACATAAAATGGAGGGACGGGAAATTCGGGAATGTAATTATCCTTTTCAACACTCGGAAAACACCGGGAATACCCCCGAAAAACCTATGAGTCAGTAAGATCGGCCACAAGAATCGAACCCACGACCCGAATGCAAGCCTCACACATTACCGCGGAGCCATCTCACTCGGCATCAGGACAGAACTTAATATTAACGCTGTAACAAACTTTATAACTTTAACAATGTATGTACATTAGTCCCGACCATTTTATTTAACTTTTAAGTATAAATCTATACCTTTTGTTCTACAGTGACTCCAGAAAACATTCCTGTTCATTTGGGAAAAATTGTTAGCATCCAAATTAAAGAAGAGAGATATTCTCATATTCAACATGCAGAAGGAACACCCTAAGAACACAGATGTTTACTTGTTCTGGCGTTTTGCTAGACCTTTCAGTTTATTAATTTTATAATTGTAAATTACACGAATTTTTCAACGTTTTTATGTATGGCGCTTATAAAATAATTTAATCTACATTTAGTAGAGCATCCTTTTTATATGACATTTAAAACTGTCACCAAAAAGTGAGTTAAAATGACAGAATATTTTTCTTTCTCGGTTTTTTTTTTCTTCGAAGTTTAACGTGTTTAACTCGGTAGGTCATATTGGATGATGAATGAAATAAGTGGGTGAAATGATACTCGAACGAACCCAAGGTTTTTAGGGTTACTTGAGTTCGTCTTTTCAGGATAAGGGAAAACCACAGGGAAAAAGAAAAAAGACCTTATCCGGGTAACTCACCCAATCCAATATTCAAACTCCGGACCCGTTGCACACGAGGCGGACACACTATCCCCACACCACAGAATTGGGCTTAAATACATTCATGAAACTATTATAACCGAGTCCTTGGTGAGGAACTTCAGTAAAAATGTTGATACTTCTTGACTTTGATTTTATCTTTCTCCGTGAATTCAAAACTCATTTCACCACAATTTTATGTTAACGTATGTTAAAAAATATATCTACTAACGCATCTAAAGTGATTTTGTAAACAATGCAAATGAAAGTGTTGAAAAATCAGTCTAATTTAAAAGTATATAAACATTTTGAAAAACACTAGAATCGTGATGTCTGTTGTTTCTGCATACTAAAAATGAGATATTCGTTTTCTTCAATTTGTCTACAAGAATTTTTAAATTGGAAGCAGAGTCAGTGTTTCGTCTCCTTCGCATAAGCTCGTTATTAACAAAAACAATTAGCGTTATAAACAGTCGAATGTTCTTTCGGTGTGTTGTGTACAACTGATTTACTGTAAAATCATTTCCAGAGATGAACTACTATGGTTCTTAGCATACTTTTTATATTGGGCTTGAAAAGCCTCAAACGCTTGCTTAAAGGTCCGTTTACCAGGCTTGACGTTCTTTTCCGTAAATCTATGACACGGGACCACCAGCTTTGCTTCCCTTCTGAAGGAAACTTTCTATGGAATTTTACGCTCAAAAAATCCATCACTCTCCGCTGAATTTCAACCCGCGACTTTAGGAATCAGAGGCTAACATGTTACTTGTAAACCATGGAGGTAACAGACAAATGTTAATGTCGATTAACGTGACGTAAATAGAAGGTTAATCTTTGTATGAATAGTGTAATATAAAAAATGCATGGTAACAAAATGGGTAGGTAAATAAGCACAAACGTTTTGTAAATCATAATAAAATTATTAAAATCAGGCTCCCGAAATATCAGTTTAAGCATCTGGATTTATTATTTTTTATTATTTCTAGATGTTACTGTAGAATTTGAAGAGCCATGAGGATATATCACACGCTAGTTCTTCTTAAGATAAGTGGTGTATATTCCATTTGTGGTTTGGTCTTCCAGAACGTGGACAGGAAAGTACCGCAGAACATAATTTCAGGTCTCAACAGAGGAGCCTAAACATTGCAATAAACGTGCAATCATGATGATACATGGGTATATCTGCAGAATGCTGTTTTCAAACATTTCATTTTGCACGGTAGATCTGGTCTGAGAAGCTAACTGGCTATCAGAAGCATTTTATTGCATTTGCTTGAGGCATCTGACAGACCGCACCTATTCTTCTGTCTTGCTAGATCTTTCTTCTCAGAACTCAAAACATTAATCGACACCAAAGCTGTGGTAATTGTGAGCTTCCAAGGGCCCGAAGCCTTTCTTTATTGAAAAAACGTGATTGGCCATGAACGCTGAGACTAACGGCGACCTTAACCAAAACTGGAGCTGCTGTGTGGAGGAGTAAGAGAATAAACAGCTTTGTCTGTTACACTTATGTCATCATGCTCAACTCCAGGTGGCCCCACCTCTTTGTCTAATGCACTGAGGTGGACAGCATATTATACCTCTTTAACGACAGCAGCATAGTTCTAGTATGCCACAATCTTGTAACTTTCTTATTTCCTCTACTACATATAGTAGGTAGGGAAAGTATTGTATACGATCCAAAATTTCGATGTCAGATTTCACTGAAAATATGTTTTGAGGCCCCTGAATATAAAAAGCAGTTTTAGAAAAAGGTCCACGCGCGCTGAAAAACAAAGTTAGTATTTAAGTTGAATATCTTTCAGGGATGCGACACGAAGACTCTGAAGAAAACTCCTCCACCCTAAACTACCCTTTACGTGGAAAATGTTTCAAAAATTTTTATTTTCTCAAGAATGGCTCTAACAATTTTGATTAAAATGCCATATGTTTAAGGTATTTTATGGCAAATGTAATGTATGTTTTGCATTTTCTGGCTATAGGCTATGTATTCCTGTTTACTCTTGATAACTTTTGCATAACTGGTAAACTGTAAGAGATAGAGCAAATCTTAATATACAAAAAACGTAGATCTCGTTAAAACACACAATTTATGTCCAAATGCATTTTTTTGTGAAACGAACCATTTCGGAGATACTCCTTGTTATTTATGGGAGTTTTACAATTCTTAAACATTTCTCAAATGGAAGATCATTATTCCTTCTTTATCTCTTAGCCGTGCAAAGAGAAAGAAATTTCAAAGCTCTAAAAGAGTTAACTATCTCTCAAAGCCTGCTGTATTCCCATGTTCCCTTGTACCTACAAGAAAATGAGCAATAAGATAATTTCTGCAAATGTTTACCTCGACTAACACGAAGATAGAGGATTAAGAGCTTTAAGAGTAGTTAGTACAGGAGTAGGGAAAGTCATGTCTGCCAACCCATAAGATCTTTTCATTGTCTTATTCTCCAAGCAGTTCATTATTTTTTTACCCATGGTGTGATATTCCACACAAAATTTCTCTATGTATGTCTGACACAAACGTTAATGTAGTTGGCTTAACACAATATCCAATAAGAGCTTTGTCAGCTTTGGAATGTTGTATAAACACACTGTGAAACCAGTTGTAAAGCCAATGATATAAATGTCATTTGCGCCCACAAAAGTTATTTGCACAACAGGAAAAGGAATAATAATGATCAGGTATCAGCCGACATTAAAGTTTGTGTCTGTCATACATATATCTCATTGATATACAGGTTTTGAGGTTAGTGATCCCCAAATTAGAAATTGGTCATGTGTGCGCCCGCTCTCATGTGTGTTCTGAACGGCATAACTGAAAGAAAGGTCTGATGATTTGTATTCACGTGACTTTGTGTACAAAAGCCCATATGTCTAAATATGTGCATCTTGTTAATTGATATAAACTTTCTTTACAATTTACAAATGCTTTAAGCATAACAAGAACACTAAAGTGATAGTCAGATATTTTAAAAAGCGGGTCGCTATGTGATGGCGTTGAAATTCTATATTCTTTGCATGATCACAAGAGGGAAGGGGAAAAAAAAAAGGAATATCAACTTCCCGCTTGAAGAAAGTATAAGTATTTGAAAATTCCAACTAATAACAAACAACATCTCAATTATCACTATGGATATGTTATTTGTCATAAATTGCGTGCTTAAACTAGATCTATACCTTTATGTGCAGTAAGACCTTGTCTAACTCTTACGTTTACCAGTTATACAAACTCCAGAATGAGGAGGATTTCACAGGATATTACCAGAGCATTCCGAATATACATTCTGTTTATCATGAAAATATCTTTGACATACGGTAGTTTAATTCAAATTGCTAGAGGTATTTTTAAGAAATTCAAATGTAAAGAAAATGTTTTCATGTAAAGAGTATTTTGGTGAGGCGGGATTTTCTTGAAAATCTCGCTGACATTCTTGGAAAACTCTGAACTTAAATCCAAGTTTGGACCTTAACCTACTTTACGTTTTTGAGTAAATACGGATATTTTCCTAAAAATGTCTTTTTTGTTAATATATATTTACAGGAAATCTCGGTATCGAAGTTTTGGGTGAAACGTATACTTCTGTTTACTTAAGCAGATATAAAAGTAAAAAAGGTACATTCATATTCCCTTTCAATTTTCTATTGTTCGAATAAAGTATAGACCGATTCTTTCCATAGCTCAACCGCACTATAAATAGATTTCGAACTGTCAAGCATATTAATCGAAATAACCAATCAATTCCCTTAGTGTGTTTAAAATTATTTTGATTGATAAATTAATCATATAGATTAATTAGTTAAAATCCTCTACATAAAGACATCGGAATGTACTTTGTAAGTAAGACAGGCATTGCGATAGAATGATCTTTGTGAGGTCTTATTGCTCAATTTTATTATTCAAATAATTCATTTTTATGTCTTTTAAGCATAAGCTGCGCAGGTAGCGGAAGAATTTATTTTTATTTTGTTATCTGTCTGTATTTTGGATAAAATATCCACAAACACAAATATGTTGCGATGTGACGTGTAAAAACAATTTTTGAAGTTTGCGTGGAAACTCCTACGCATTCGCTGTTCGAAGTTTACTGGCACCCTTGTCAACCCATGGAATTGGTAAGAACAGGGATCCTTATCGAAGTAATTGTCTTTGAGATAACCAAAGGATTCTCTAATTTTTTTTCGCAATTAGACATCTGTGACGTGCAATGATCGATGAAACTACTTTCGAGGGGTCCAAATATATACATCCAAATGAGTGCCTTAGAAATGCATCCGAGCTACAATCAGTATGAAGGTCCCAATTCTGAACTATGAATTCTTTTACACCATGCTTGACCAAAATGGAGACAGAAACACCTCATATTGACGTTTGGAATTGCCGACTGACTGCAGTATGAATAGCTACCTCAAAATATGTAATTAAATCTGACAGCTTTTACGTAAGATTGAGTTTTGTACATTTTTCTACCAATAAACACAGTGCAGTGAACTATGCCCTCGTTTGTTATTTAACAACTGAAAACAAATGGAGTATAATAACAGGTTCTCGCTGAGCAAAGTGAACGTTTACTGCAAAAATCTGAGCAATATTGAAACGTTCCGTCTACAAACACACACTTTGCAGTTTAAGTTTGACGTTTAAATTACATATACATAAGTAAATATGACCATGTGTTCACCAGCAAAAAGTTTTCATTGTTTTGATTTCGATGGTATTTAACATACGTCCTCTATAGTTTTGGATAGTTGTAGTATTCTCCAAGAACTGTAAATTCCTTTCGTTACGCACTGGATATTCGTTGTAGTAAGAAAGTGTAATTGTTCTTGACTTAACTCTTTGCGAAGGAGCACCCAAGGAGATATTCACTTATATCTCAAACTGCTTTCCCTTTAATGCTATTTATAATAATTTGCCAATTTAATTTTCCATTTTCTAATCATGATCATGTTTACGCTTTGTTCTATGATCACTTCATCGTTTCAACCACTTTTTATAGAGCACTTACAACTTTTCAATACACACGTTAGTATGTCTCGTAACCCCATCCTTTAATATTTATTGAAGCTAAATTTATAGTTCCCTAACTGAATCAACTTCTTGTCCCTTTCAGTTACGATTTTTTTACACGTTTGCCACTGTCTACACACATCCGTCTACTCTCCAGTACAGTGGTATATTGAAGGAACAGGCCTTCTATCAAGATCAAGGACACACTAGGCGACCGAATTTGTTTGGGTCTTTACTATCCACTTAGATAGCAGGTATTACCAACGCAAAACTAAGGATCGACTTACGAGCGAGTATTGGAATGCTTAATATTTGCAGTTCCATTTAGGTGTGGAGGAATCGGCTTAGGAGGGAATGGGGAAAAATTTGACCGCAGGAGGGAGTTGGTAATCACCCTTAAGGATACCTCTGAATACTTGAAAGAAAATCCTCTCCCTTCTCCAAACTACCTTTTATGTGGAAAATATTTCTTTGCTTTTTAGTTTCTCAAGAATGGAAAAGTGAAATATTTACACGACAAACGAAGGGTAAGTTCTGTGAATATCCTATAAAGTCATCTTCATACTTATTGGATTTTATATAACATAACATTTTATAAAATGGAAAGCCACAAGATATAGAAAAACTACTTTTAGGAAAATTTTAGAACTCTTAAACATCAAGTACTCTTAAACATCAGAGTTTCTGGACGAGACATAAGCCGAATCTAAAATACTGGATGAGTATACTTCAGTTTCTATTTACGTGATGCATACAATAGTTTTAGCAAACGCTGTCTTAATTATGTGAGCAGTTTAAAGTTTTGTGATAGCTATTCTAAATTTGGTTTTAGAATATGCATAATTTAAATAAACCTCTATCGTATCAGTTTATAGCCACAGTGTGTTCATTATACTTTCTTATTCATGCTTTTTAATAACATAAGCAAAACAAACTGTAAATAAAGGAGATATTTACATCTTGAAATTGTGATTCCGACATTAAATAGTTTTATTTTCAAGTTTATATGCTAAGTACAAATATGAATTCAGAGGATGGTGCGTTGGTTTTCATTAAAACGCTGTTAAAAGTTGCCGTACCACTTTAGCAGGTCGCTGAAGTGCTATCTATCGGCTTGTTAAGATTTCGAGAAGCAACTGTTTTACAGAGAACTTACTAAAAGATCAAATAAGTTTGCAGTCGAGATTTTCGCTGTCGCTTGAATTCTAAATTTATGCAAAATACTTTGAAGTGCCATTCTTTTGTATCCACCCAGTTCATGCAAAAGGTGTGGAATATCAAAGCAGGCATATAAAACCACTACTTTAGCATAAGCCTTCTATATGCTCTTGTGTACCCACTGCAGTTTGTCCAATGAATTTTTTTTTTCACCCAAAGATCAAAACCCACTGTATTCGAGCTAGCACCATTGCCTTTAGGCAATATATTCCAAAGTAAAATCCGCCGATATGACCATTAAGTTGAAGGCAGGGGTATAAATGGAACAAATGATAAAAAGAACACGCCTTCATTTTAATATATTTTCATAGATAAATATAAAAATAAATGACGTTTGGTACAGATAGTCATACATATGAATGTTCTTTTTCTCTGCTCTGTATCGTAAACATGATTCGCGGTTTCAATTGGCTGATGCACATTATAAGGTCCAAAAGAGGCTGAGACAAGAGTTGGCTTTTAACAGAGGAAGGCGATAACATGAAATCCACGAACTTATAGGAGATAAATAATAGATACTCAGGTGTTTCACTACATTTAAAACCTATGCAAATTAAATTCGCAAAATTGAATACTTATTTCGCAAATGATATGAAATAAAGGTGGGCGGGAAGTAACTAGCTATTGAAATTGGCGTATAAATTTTATGTTTGCAGATTTATTCATTTAAAATTAATGCAGTATGTACACTGTTACATTGGAATATGATTGCATACCTTAAAATTTTATTAATTTTGATGTAGCCACCTGTGGCATCCATCAATCTCCTCAAATGACCTGGAATGGAATGTAATCCACAGCTTTCTGGAGTTATTAAACTTATGTTGTATAAAGATGCCGTCATTTGCCTGGATCATATCAGCGTCGCCGGTGTGCCAAAATTTCGTCGCGCAGGAGTTCTTTTACATGCCAGTATATCTACTGACATGGAGCTGTAATTTTTAAGATTTGAACTCGCGATCTTGGGATGGGTAGGTCAGCGTCTAACCAATTGAGCCTATTCTTCTTCTTTCTCAGTTTACCCTCCTTGTATGGAAGACTCACATACAGGCGAGTCCCCTCCCCCCCCCCCCCCCCCGAGGATTTACAAGTGGGCGCCTGGGATCAGATACCTATCGAGGAGCAGACAAACTCTAGGTGAGAGAGTAGCTAGGGTGGCTGATCAGCCCGAAGCCTGGTATGAGAGTGAGAAAGCAGATGATATGAAATGAGGGTGAAATGGATAAAAGAAAGGGAGAGCCCTGAGAAATTCCACCAAAACGCAGCTTCATCCTCCATAAACCCCACATACGTTCCCCTGTGACCGAACCAGGGCCACCTCCTCCACCCCTTGGGGGGGGGGGGTCCACTTTGATACCTACCTACGCTGGCATATTACGCTCCCCAGGTAGAGCCCTAGATTCCATCAGTGAACCTTGATCTCCTTATAAGTTCCAATAAGCATTTGATGGGATCTGTGTATATTTCTCCATTTTGGTTCCTGGTGGCCCGAGCATGGAATATCGCGGGCCACCTTGGTGAGAGGCGAATGGTTTAACCACTCTATAACGGCGCCGTCCATAGAATGAGCAATTAAGCTTCAAAAATATAATGCTTTAGTCTAGGACTGTTGAAATATTTCGCATGTGGCAAACGTGGGCAAAAACAGCATATTTTGATGTGCTGCTTGTTGTAATGTTTGTGTCATTTTGTAGCTTCCCAGATGCATAAGAAAAGTCAAAAGACAATTGACAATGGGTATGACAATCAGTCGGTGAAATGAACGACAAAGGAAACATCCGAAAAAAAAGAAAGAAAAAAAAAACTTATACGCGACGATTCATTAGACAAAGACGGCGTTGGAATGGGACCAGATAAAAAGAGTTGAACCACTTAGCTATAATACCCTCTTGTATAATGTAAATGAAAGGAGAAAGAATGCCGACGAAGATATTCCAATAACTCTGATGCGAGAAAAAATGTGCAGCTGTCATTAAAACAATGGGTTTCACTTAGGCATTAATCATCTACCAGCATTATTACGACGATTTAGTAATATTAAACAAAATGTGAAACGTGAATGTACTGCGTTTAGACCGCATTGCGAACATGGAGATAGCGCTTTTCTTTGCCTTCGCTAATAAATGCATAAAGGGTAACGACACACTAATGTCCCTATAAAAGAATAAAGTGTTTAATAATAAGAAATAAGAAGATAAATGGAAAAGATACGTGCATATCTGTCTTCTGAGAAGGCAGCAGTAGCTGAACCACATTGACCCGTTAGATCATGCAGAGCACGTAAAACATAGCATCGCCGTGGTAACCAAATATCTAACCTTCTCATTCGCGATTTGAAACGCTATGAACTACACATACATAATAATGAACGAGGAATTACCGTCACTCAAATAGAAGCACATCTTACGAACGTGCTTAAAAATAATGTTCGCAAACACAGGGGAGCTACTTGAAGTATGCTTGTGTTTTATATTAGCCTTGAAAACCCTCTCGCCTAGTTCGTGTCTTACTACAGCATTGAAATCTCCAAGTAAATGCATTCTTTTTGTGACGTGGTTTAACAGTACCCAGAGACATCAACATTATATCACGAGAAGAAAAAACATTTTCTCCGAAGTACATACAAAAATCTGATGTGTTGCACTCAGATGACTTTCTCTACTCTTGTACTAACCATTCTAACAAACTCTTATTCCTATATTTCCATGTTAGTAAAGATAAAATTTCGTACAAATTATCTTATTGCTTATGTCCTTGTAGGTGCAAGGGAGATATTAGAATACAGAAGGCTTTGTGCGACAGTCAAATCTTTTTGACCTTTGAGGTTCCGTTCTCTTTGCACGATTAACATATAAAAAAATAACAACGTTGTTGCATTTCGCTAAAGTTCTAAGTTTTCCGAAACTCACACATATAACAAGGAATATCTCCGAAATGGTTCACCCTTCAAGAAAATTTATTGAGACATAAATTGTGTATTTTACCAAGACCTACATTTTTTGTATAGTATGATTTGGTCTATCTCTAACGGTTTACCAGTTATGCAAAAGTCGTCCAGAGTAAATACGACTACAGGGGCTATAGCCAGACAATTCAAGATATACATTTCATTTGTCATAAAAATATCTCAAACATATGGCATTTTAATCAAAATCGTTAGAGTCATTTTCAAGAAAATCAAAATTTTCGAAAAATTTTCCATGTAAAGGGTAGTTTAGGGTGGGGCTATTTTCTTCAAAATCTTCGTGTCACATCCTTGAACGACATTAAACTTAAATACCAACTTTGGTTTTTAACCTAATTTTCGTTTTTGAGTTATGCTGTGCACAGACTGACAGACTGACAGAGTGACACAGACTGACACACAGACTGACACACAGACACACACACACGGACCTTTTTCTAAAAATGCTTTTTTTGATTCAGGGGCCTCAAAACATATATTTCCGGTGAAATCTCGACATCGAATTTTTGGGTGAAATACAATACTTCCCATACCAGTAGAGAAAGTAAAAAGGTCAATAAGTTTATTTGGAGGAGCTTAGATTCGGTGTAAAGAATTGTGTGCATATAGGAATATAATAATCCACCCAGAAAACGTTAGATTGGCGTATTTCAAGGAAAGAACTGAAAAATACAATCTTCTGTAACATCGGCACAATACTCTATGTAATTAGTGTTAAACATCACTCATATCAGCAAATATCCCAAACCGTATTGCATTTTCGAAGAGGAAGTCAGATCGACATCACACACAAATATAAAATATTGTATTTCTCTCCGAATTTGCTACCTTAGAAACCAACCTTAAATATTTATCGTAGAAACAAATGTTTAGATTTCTTTTTAATACTCCAAAGAGATAGTAAACTTTAGTGACGTAATTATTTCCGAATGAGCAATAGATCAACCGAACATTTTGTGCATATTTTGGGAATAAGGGAAACCCCGAGATTACTCATGCTACACATCCTACCGGAAATCAAACTAGATCAAATCAAATATGATGAATAGTATATGTGTGTGTATTTAATTTACAAGTAGAATATCAATAGAATTCTATCCGGCAATGAAGAAATTAAGACATAGAAAGGTTAATCAATCAACAGGCACACTAGTAGTCAGATAATAAGAAGGTATAAACGTTTTATTTCTCAGGTGAACATATAAACGTCTTATCGAAGGTATATTCTAAATTAATAATCCTATACCTAAACCAATACCTAGAAAATGATAGCCGAAAACAAGTTGAAACAGCATATATTTAATCTCAGGGAAAACTTATTTCTATTAGGACTATATGGAGGTCAAAGTGTAATATGCCACTGAAAACTTTTTTTTTTTTTTTTTTTTTTTTTTTTTGTATTTTGTATTTTGTTTCGTGAATTATTTATCCTTGGCGATATTTTATCTATAATTAAGTTAAAGTTAAGAAAAGTATAAATTGCTATCTCGCAATATTAAATTTACCAAATTAACACTGGAACGAATTAAGATACGACATAAAGCTTTTCATAGGAGTGTCTCCTGAACTATTCCATCAGTGTATTAAAAATTTTGAAACAGCTCTTTCCATGAGATTGTGAGAAGCAACTGTAGAATGACAATAAGTACTTCAAAGAGTGAAATAAGTCCTAAAAATTAACGAGGAAAGTTGAAATATTAATCTGAAACAAGAGAAAATTACAAACGCACTTACAACGTTTACACAATTAGATAAAGAAGATGTAAGATAAGAGAAAGCGATACAAATTAAAAGTACATTTTGCCATGTATTCTCTCTAGTGTTGATCTTAGGTTTACGCCCGTTCCGGGTTGACGTAACATACAAAACAAAAATAGTTGTCTTCTTTCACGGTCCAAATATACACAATGGTCACCACCGTAAGGGCCATTGGTGGAGTCAAATAATTTTTAGGCTTTACCAGGTTAGTGTACTGAAATTCCTATGGTCGTGCGTAGTGTAATTTTAAATTAATATGTCAGCTCAATCTATATTTCTTTCTTTCATTCTCATTTTTTATCCACAAAGCTTAAACTCCTCGATTGCCCGGTCAGTCACGAGCAAGAGTCTTTGTGTTTGAAAAATATACGAACACACCATGGCTCTTCAGCTCAAGGTTGACTGCCTCCTGGAGAAAATACTAGTTCTGGTTCTGGGATTAGAACCTAGGATTCTGTCTCAACCAGTCACGCTCAGTGAGCACTATTTCATCGGGGTTATCCCTTGCGGTCCGATTAAATACCTCTCACTAGGCTATTGCCTCTGCACTTATAAATGCTTTAGTATATATGATTAATATAAAAACAAAGGTCAAGACATGCTTAGATTTAAATAAGCGTACGTGTGTCTGAAATAAGTTCACATTATGCTGAACACGGCTTTCAGCTGTTTATTAATCCCATGCTCATTAAACCGCATTAAAATCCCTTTTGTGCTGATATACAATGATAGAAAGGGCGACTGATACAGTTAGCTTTTAGATTTGCTTAGCCTGGTGTTACTGTCCTTAACCATTACTGTAAGTACCTAAATTTACACGTAATAACCTTTAGAATACAATAAGACATTTCAATTAACACGTCGACCAAAATTAAATGCTCATAAGAAGCTTACTTTGGAGATTTCAACGCTACTATAGAGCACAAGCTCAAAAGTAGGAAATTTCAATGCAGGTATAGAACACGAACTCTATACCAGTCTTAAATAGAAATTAAATTACACGTTTCTTTGTTTCAGAAGAATATATCTAAAACTTTGAAATGTCAAGGAAAAAATCTTGGCAGTCTTTGCACTGGTCGTGCATGCGTGGTTCGGCGAACTTGAATCTGCCCCACAAGGTTTCACGTATGATGTATTATTCCAACTGCGCTTGTGACATTTTGCTAACTCACGATGGAACCCGTTGTCCACAAATCCTGCTAAAGATAAATGAGGCTTTTAATGGAACCTGAAAGGATTATGTTAATAATGCTTGTCCATAAACTGGCATAATTTCAGGTCTCTTTCTTCTGCTTTTCTTTTACAGAGTCTCTTTGTTTTTGTACTTCTCTGTCTCTTGGTTAGAGGGTATTATTGTTCTTTTTCTGGCTTCCTGTTGCGAAGTGGCAACTCTCTGTTTTATTTCATCGATTAATAGTTGAATGTTATAATAAATATCGTAATTTGTGTTCTTTGTCTTTTACATAGAAAATACTTTATTTTCTCCCAGTGACTTTCAAATTGTCGTGTAATCTTTTAAATTTTCCTAATTTAAATAACACAAATAAAAAAATAATTTGTTAAAATGTTTACATGAAAGCATTATCTGGAATTAAATAGTCACTTCTTGGGTTGGAACAAAGCGATAAGGACTTGTTTTATGCAAAATAACCAACAACATATGCTCAGTTTTGTACTCTCCAGGCTTTTCCCTCATTCGGAAAATTGAAGGACAGATAATGGGCTGCCAACTCATTTGCATAAACATTAATAATTCATCACATTCGCCATTCCAAAATTTATGCTGAGATTATGCAGTCACGGCGATGACTAAATTTACTAAATAATAATGATAATAATACTGATGATTATATCCTACATTATATTTACTTTTATTATTATTATTATTATTATTATTATTATTATTATTATTATTATTATTATTATTATTATTATTATTATTATTATTATTATTATTATTATTATTATTATTATTATTATTATTATTATTATTATTATTATCATCATCATCATCATCATTATTATTGTTGTTGTTATCGTTGTTGTTGTTGTTGTAGTTATTCTTATTGATATTGTCTAGCACGTTTCCCCTTGTTTTGAGTCTTCTGTATTACTTCTTAATTTTAATGTTTTAGTTCCTATATGTGTGTGCACTTTTTCATTATTTTCCTTCGGCACATAAAAGTAGGTTTTCATCAAATGTTTTAACCATATCGTTTTAACTTAGGTATATCAATTTAAATGACCCTTATCTCTTGTAAGGTCTGATTACCAATCTACGAGTAAGGTTTACCTATTTCCATTTTACCTACGTTCTTGTTTTGTGAATATTAGATATGCTTCCTATGTTTCAGATGCAGATGTTATCACGTCTATAAAAGATTTAACGTCATTTAACACTTTTGACTTCCTATTTTGTAGTTTTTATGCACAATTTAACATAAAACCATACATATCCTACCAAAATGTAAAGACTTATAACATACGCCGTCCTACTCCCTCAAACTCATATTTTTTGTTAAGATCATTAAGATATTCTTGAGGACATATGTGATAGTACTCTTAACGACTCTTGTACTTTTAGTCAGTAGAAGAAGTATTGTACGCAAGCCAAAATTTGATATCGAAATTTTATGAAAATAATGTTTTGAGGCTACTTGAATGAAACAAAACAACACCCGTGTAATTTTTGGGTGAAAAGCATAACAAAAGTGAGCATAATATGCTAAGCTTTGCGTTTAAGTTGAGGATTTACGAAGATGAAACACAAACGTGTCAAGAAAATTCCTCCGTCTCAAACTATTCTTTACTGGAACTTTTCCCTCATTTTAATGTAATTTTATGTAATGTGTAATTTTGTGTACCTGATAAATTACAGAGATACACAAAACCAACTCTACAAACACTGTAGATCTCTTTAAAATACAAAATTCATTTTAATTAATTATTTAGTGGTACTATTTTTACCGACATATGCGTTGTTATTGATTTGAATATTTCAGACTGTCATTTCTGAAGTGTTGTGAAACTCAGTTGCTTTTCGAAATATTATGGGGAGAGTATGAAATTTCAAAGCTAGAATAAAGCGACTTGCTTTTTAATGATTTGATTATCGCTTCCAGCTCCTGTGTTCCGCGTATACCTACAATGAAATGTGTAATGAAACTATTTCTGGATCTTAAGATGAAGTAAAAGGCGGCGCCGTGGCCGAGTAGTTAGAGTGCTAGGTGACTCGGGTTCGATCCCAGGGACCTGCATGTGGTATTCGTTGTGGACGAAGCGGCGTCAGGGTTTTCTCCGGGTTCTCCGGTTTTCCCCTCCACTCATTCCCCAATTGTTCCATTGTCACCTTCTAATCATCGATTTCGTATGCATTTCATGTCATCCTTTTCCTCACACTCATACCGGGTGCTGGGCTGACCACCCGCTTCCAGGTCTTCACTCTGTTCGGTCCATAGGTTCCTGTGCTCCCCGACAGGCGTCCAACCCCAGGCACTGGCTTGTAAGTCCTACATAAGGAGAGGGTAAATAGTAAAAGAAAAAAAAAAGACGATGAAGTAAATTGAAAAATAAGTTATTGTAAGAATTTCTTGTCGAATAAATATAAAACTAAAGGACAAGGGCTGGAAACGGCACGCAAATTTAGCAAATCAGATTGTTAATTTTTGTCAAGTAAAATATTAATTTCTGAAAGTCCTAGTCTCAAACCTTTGAAAGATTTATTAACTCCTAAATCTGGTGATTACTCGTATGAGTTCTTCGTTACGTTCATGTATGTGAATCTTTTCTCTTGCCCAATTTTTAGATTGGGAAGAGACAAATTAGAGTTATAAATGACATCGATTTGGACATAAGTAGAAATTATTGATAATGGCAAAGGCGTGCTTAGTAATAAAGAAAAATCCTAGCTGGTTCACAACCGCCAGTAACGGTAACTATAACGATAATACCCAATATTTTGCTTCACAACAGCCCGGTAACGAGAAAGGGAAAATACACTATCGATCAGCTTATCGATAGAAAATTGAGGTCTATATTGCGCATTGCGATTTCATTTGTTTCTAACTGACCAATGATATTTTTCCTAGCTTGCGACTAGAGAGAGCTATAGCGACTGTTTCATGCCGCCATTAATAATTTGTACCGCAAATAGTCTAATATGCACAATATGAATCTAATATGCTGTATCCTGTGACGCAAAAAGAAGGTTAAAACTTAGGCAAATCTTCTCCGTTCCCGGGATCCGAGAAAGCTTCCCGTCGGTGCTGAACACTCCATTTTGAATACATGTATTTCAACTTTCTCGTTCTAGTTATCGCTACCGTTACCGGTGACTGTGAACCAGCGTTTACTGCCGTGCAATGATCTTTAAAGGGCTAGCGTGTCTGTCTGCTGTCTGCTCGCCTAGCGAACGTGAGGATTAACTGAACGGATTTCTTTTTTTTTTTTCCATATCTATGAGACTTTGCCTGCCCTGCAGCAATCAATGCTGGAACTTTCATGCTTTGGGTATTCCGTACTAATTTAAAATATAGTAACTTCCTTTTTGCCTCGATGGACAGCTGATTTAAATCTGCTACATGCCAGGCACCCGGGTATTTATTGAGCTTTTAGTGCTTGAAAGGTCGAATTCATTAATATTCAACAGCAATACTCATTCTAACGTAAATCTTTTGTGGTTCTCCCTTATTTAGATCCTATTAGATACGACAGACAAACAAGAAAAGCCATAAAATTTAATGGCACATAGTAAATTAAACGAAAACCTTTTACAGTCTAAAAGATTGTTTTTATTACGTTTGCAAAGTTTGGAGCAATGCGCGGTTATGTATATCGGAAACTGGTAGTTGTAATTTGCAAGCTGCTAATATACATATACATAGAAAATTAATTATTATATTAGAGCACAGTAACACTGTAGAATAGATACTGAATTTTCGGAAAGACAGTCTTTTATTTTATAAAGCATAACATATATTTTCATTCCTAAGTCACATTCCGAGAGACTGGAACATTTCCAACATTTCTGCTTCGCTTGTGCAGCTGTTTATAAACTATAAAGATGTTTTATATTATATTAGAATGGACTACGATAATCTATTAAGCACAGTTCTATTTATGATAAAACGAAATAGTAAACGTCCTCAAACTTATATAAACCACTCATTCATTTCCTTTATATCTGCTGCATTTGAAAAATAAAATAAGTGTGTAATCTAACGAATTATAATAGATTCAGTGGTCACCCAACATAACTGTAAAAGTTGTAGAAGCCTATACAAATAATAAAGAAGAAAGAAACAAAATAAAGTAAAGCTCTCTGCTCTATCTCCTTTTATATTGCTTAAACAAATTCAGTTAACATGTAACATTTAATATTAAACAAATATAATACTCGGTTAACGTTTGATGCTAGAATTATTGACTGGTAAGATTAATGATGTTATAAAGAAATTGCGGGAGATAACGAAATAATGCAATAAATAATTACCATATTGTGACGCCGGCCGGCGGCCACCAAAGAGACGCTCGAGGTCAGGCTACCTCACAGAGCTGCTTGTGAATACGCGCCCCACGACAATGGAGTGGTCAGAACAAAGACGACTATAAGCACAGCAGAACAAAGCGATTCCAGGCAGATCTAGAAGCTTTTCACTGAGATATTTCAAGAAAAGGCCTATTTTCTAGAGAATTCAGCGGTAATTCGCCTGGTATATATAAGTGAATAGGGACGACGAGAGAAGTCAGTTTTTGACAGTAGTTTTTAAGTGTGTATTGTGTGCGGTCAGTGTTGAGACAGTTTGAGTGTGTATCGTCAGAAGCAGTTTTGGACACTTAATCGCTGCGTCGGAGTTATTTTGTTGTGTGTGAAGCAGTTTTTAATTAGTGTATCTCTGTTTGTTAGAGAGAGAGTAGAGAGACAGTGAAGTTTGTGTCAAGGATTCGTGAGGACAGAACAGCTGCGAGCTGCTAGGTCACAACCAATTATAGATTGGTTAACGATAAAAGAGAACTGTATTTGTTGACTCAGCTTTAGAAGAGAAATAAGGTGACAGAAAAAGTAATTGGACTTCGTCATTTTGTCACAATATGTTAAAACAAGTTCATAATATAACAAACATGAGTTATAATTCTGCCAGTGAATAAGAAGCCATTAGCAAGTACAATTACGGTTTGAGGAAAAACAATGCGCTATGAATTAGTGTAGCTAAGGCAATTAGACGTTCGGGCAAAATCAGTCAACAGGAAATACATTAGCCCATTTATTAGTTTATTAAACTTATCAGTAAATTTAAGTGGTGTTGTCTATTGTCATATCCATGCCTAACCTGAGAGAAAGATCCCATGGTTCACTGCTATAGCAGCTGACAACAAATTCAGCAAAGACGGATATATTGGAGACGATATTAAAAGTGCCGCTCACTTCTATGAAAGTGTATTTTTGTTGAAAGTATAATGGAACTCTTAAAATGAATTAACGCAGCACATTTTGACAAATTCTCACATATTAATCGTTCACTTGTAACAACCTTTGAAATAAGTAGATTAGTTAATATGCAAGTCCAAATTAAACTGCGAAACAGTCTCAAGCATGAGACCACATGAACTTATCAGCTATTTAGTATTCAACTAAGATTGAAGCCTAGTTGTTACAGATAGTTAAAAGTCACTGTAAATATTCTCACCTGCTCTGTAACCCATCAGACTCTGTTCTAACTTCCCCTCTCGTATGTCGTTAAATTATGCGGACCAATAGCTCACCTTCGTGTTTGAGAAGTTCATCTGCCAGTCATCGCTTACTTCTTGTAATATCTCATTTTGGTTTTAACATCAGCGCGAAAAAACTGGCTGAAGTAAAGTTTTTGGAAAGACATGCTTGCTCTAGACAGAAATTATGGATGTATTCTCCATTGCTGCTGTGGGGAACACATCTAAATATACAGTTTATTGAACTACTGAAGGTTAAATTATATCCTATAATTTTTAGGCATGTTGTAATATTTAATTATTCTATCTCCATGCAACGTTGTCAGTCAGTTTTTACCGTTATATTAGCTTATTTTCAATGCTTAGCTCCTTCGATTTTACAAATAATGATTTAAAGCTTTACTGCACTTTTTAATATTATTACTAAACATTTCTATTATAACTTACAACGGCGGAGAAAAATTGCATAGTTAAATAGGAGAGATGCGGAGGGTTTTCGGCATTGAAGCTATACTTATTGCCTACCTATGCCAAAGAGGGCTCCTCAGGAGAAAGGATGAGGTGAGAGGAGACACCGGACGACCAGTTCAGACAAGCGGCATAGACATTGGCAGGGATCCTCAAGGTTTACCAAGTTTGACGACTCCTCCCAGTCTGCCGTGTCCTCCAAGTGGGAGAGTGGAGGGGCGTCGGTGGGGCCCAACGCCTCCATATGCCACCCACCCACATCGAGGGACGGAGAGTTCCTTTACAAAGAGCATAGTATCCCTGCTGCACCTAACGCCTTCACTGACACTTTCGATCTCGAAGGAACCAGGATAAAGGATGGTTGAAATGAGTAAAGCGAAATGGAGGAACAGGACATTCGTAGATGTAATTATCCTTCCCAGCATTTGCCTAGCGACCCGGGGAAACCCATGGGTCAAGAAGGTCGGCCACGGGAATCGAACCCACATCTTCGCAAATGTGTGCCTCCAATGTTACCGTGGAGCTATCTCATTTGGTATAGTTAAATATGTTCTTATAATTTTTTTCAAGTTACTTTGAGTTGCCTTTCAACAGAAAATTGTCCCTAAGGATTTACACAGTTATAATATATTTGTTAAAGATTTTTTTCTATGATGCAGAATTTAAAGACAGGCAATCGAGTAAAAGAGCTATTTAGTGGAACTAATCTATAGAGATACGAATAAATTGCATTTGAAGTTGTTGCTTGATATGTTAGAGAGCAGTGAAACAGCTTTAAATTGTTCGTATCATTTTTGTAATACATCAAGACATAGTTTAAGGCAGGACCTCTCAGGGTTCATACACCAAAGTAATGCAAGGTTAAAAATGCGATTATGAAAAGCTGATCTCCACTCGCTCTCCCCTTGTGCTTGTCTCACTCACTTTGCCGTTTCCGTCTCCCGCACTTTCAGCACTGAAACCTCAACCTGTACAAAGCTCATTTTTGGATAAAGAATGCTCTTCTGCAAGATGTAGCAACTCTTTAATTATTCCACTCTAGCACCCCTATTTCACCACATATTTCTGCGTGTACTTTGTTAGAGTGTCTTTCGACAGATGATTTTCTGATACACTAATTATTGTCCCGTAAATGTGGCATTTGGCTCTATCGTTACGACTTTAAAAGAATAAGGTTTTCTCTATGATTTAAATTGACTTCAGCATTCTTTGTTTTCTTTGGAGCAGGTCGAACCGTTATAAGGTACTTGTATTACAGTATCTATTACGCTGATAAGCAAGGTGCTTCCTCACTTCTTCGCTCTGCAGCGCGCGAGTTGAGCCGAGCTTAACCGAGTCACCACGATGCACGGTGCAAGGAACCTCTGGACGTTGGATTGCATCCGGTGCGATTTTAAGCTTCGGGACGCCCTGGTTTAAGGCTACGCAAAATAATTTTAATCATTTAACGTTTTAAACCCCTTTTAGTGTGCGTTCCTTTACATAATGGTCTTTTTGTCCCATTCTTAGGCGAAAAAGTAAACAGCCGCTGTAAATTCTTTCCAATACCAGAGGCGAAGCTAGACTAAGCATGGCATAACGTTATTCTTACACCAAACGAGAGGTGCTACAAAGGTGGCAGACATGATTAAGTATTCATCCCGCAGCCACACGTGTGTGTATGCTCGCACTGAGACAAAACACGCACACGTTACACGCCACTGACCGAGCGACCTTGCTAATCGGCACCTCCTACCACTGCTGACATTTTGTACCTGTCCATCCATCCTGAATGCTGCAGCATTTCAAGATCAAGGTATTCCAGAGGGCCTTGGCCCGTGGCCAACTGCGAAAGGTATTTGATAACGGTTGTTCCATTTGCAAATGTGGGAGGCAGGAGGAGGGCCGATTTATTATCCTATCCTAACATCCAATAGCTCTGCCCACCTCGTACAAATAAATAACAGGGGTATTGAGGCATTCTAAAGACTAGAGAAATTAACTTCGTCTTAAGTACTTGTTGTCAAGCAAAAATATTGACGTCGTATTTTTAGTTCGATGTTTTATTACGATATATGAGCTATTAGTCACTTTTCTAATAGTTATAAGGACGAAATTGGATATCATAATATTAGAACAACTTTTATTGATTGATTGTAAATTTATTAGCACTCGTGTGCAAAATACAGGTAATTTAATTTACAGCTTTTACCGTTGTTTTATCCTCTATATCCCTCAATGAGGAGGAAGTACTGCGTTTGAATCAACAATCATTTCATTTTACGATATCACCGAAAATATGTTTTGAGGCTTCTTTAATCCTTTTGCAGCTAGCGATGGAGATATCATATGCAGTTTGATTTCTTCCTCTTTGTGACACCATTGTGCTCTGGATGCTGTCTATAAATCCCACATACACACATACAGAACGTTGCAGAATTCAAACGACAAGCTTTAAGGTGCTACAGAGTGTTAGGCAGGTACTTTGATATAGGGCACTCATGGTTCTTGGTGTTTGCAACAGATCAAAATCAAATGGATGACTGATTTTTTTTCCCTTTTTATGTTCCATTTATACACCATCTTTAACAACAAAGGTTATATCGGCAGCTTTAACCTTTGGAACAGTACGATGTTCACTCGCTTAGAGTGGTGTTTAATCTTTAGACTGATGTTACTTTTGATTATTACATTAAACTCACATATACACCGAGCGGGATGGCTAAGGCGGTAATGTCCCTGGCCCGCATCCGGGAGGTCGAGGGTTCGATCCCCGTGGCCGACAGTCCTGACCCGTGGGCTTCTTCGGAGGTTTCTCGGGGTCACCAAGTGAATGCTGGAAAGGATTTCCATACCCTTCGAATTTCCTGTCCCTCCATTCCGTTACATTAATAATTTCATTTCACCCTTCATCCCGTTAGGTTTCTTTCAGGGTTGGAAGCGTCGGCGAGTGTGGAAGCTGCACGGCAGGCGAACCTTCTAACTGGAAAAGTGTAGGGACCCTGCCATCTGTTCTGTCGTGGCAACGTTCCGGTCGCCCTTAGGATCCATTCGGCTCGGCCATCACCCAGGGAGGTACCCCGTCAGAGCACAGGCACAAAATATCGCCTTTCGGTCGACTTGCTAAGTCCCCCTCCACAAGTTGTCATTGAATCGGTCAAACTCTCTCACACACAAACACACATAGTCACTCTGATTCATACTTCCAGATTCCAAGGAGGATGGGGATTACTGCTAGCAAATTCCCACTTTCGAACCTGGAATGGAACCCGGGTCCTCTGGATTTGGAAGCTAGCATGCTAACCACCAGACCACAAAGGCTGTCTGCGGAGCGATGTTCCCTTTCTTCCATATAATAAAATATACGTTACCTAACTGATTTGTTTCTACATAAATAAGTTAGAATGGTTTTATTCATTATGTTTAGTTCATACTTTTTAAGTGTTTAGTAATTAATATTTATTCTAACAATTATAATTATACAAATACACTCTTAATCTCCTACAATGATAACATAAAACAAATATATTAAATCTAACCATTTGTTCCTAAATAAAACAAGTATAATTAATGTTAACAATGTTTGCCATTGTTACCTTAGCTACTGGAAGCCAGCAGCTATTCCAACTGGATGCCAACTGAAATTTATACATTTTATTATTCCCTCTTGGAGTTGCTTATTTCTATTACTTCCCCTTATATTTACCACTGTTTCATATATAAGGTGGAAGTTTATTATGTCCACTATTTACTTTTACACCTCATTACTCTTTTCTATTTTGTCTTTACTCATACTTCTTATAATCATTTTAATCTTATTTTTCCTATGTTTACCTGCTCTCCCCATATATTCACCTGATCTTGAATTAAACTTTTTTCTAACTTTTAATTCTAAGGGAAAATCTTTACATTTTTGGGGAATTAAATTCTCTATCCCTTTTTCCGTACCATTACATTGCAAAACAATGTGCCAATTTTCACACATTTCGTGCATCTCTCCCCATTTCATCCCTACCAAGCCACTTATATTTATTACTCCACTCCTAGTCCATGCTTACCCCATTCTGGCCCCTTCATTGATATTTCGAGGTAGTTTTGCTCTCCCCCATTCCATTTGTAAGTCTAAGATATATTAATGGCCTTTTTTCATTAAAGCTGCTTACCATTTCTTGCTTTTCGATATCCTCTACCCTTGTTCTAATTTCCTTCCAGAAACCCTAACTTTTGTTGCCTCTTTCTGTCCATGTTTCCCCCATTCCTATTTCCTCCAATGTTATCTGAATTGATTTTTAAATATAAACTAAATGAAAATATGTATTACAAATCTGCAAAAATAATTGCATTCAGCATAAAAACTTGGTGTACCCCGAAAAATGCAAGTTGTCTCAGATGCTCCCAACGTCTTCCACCACTAATGCACACTTAAAACATTTGAAAGCTCCCAGAAAGAAACACTCAGTGGATATGCACCATGCAGCATGCGATTTACGTGAACGGCGTTCCAAATATAAATAAACTACCATACAAGGTAAAGCATATACTGATGTTCGAAACTCTACGACCGGTAACTACTGTTAAACATTCAGGTTAGCGCTGACGTCTTTGAAAATGGCAACAGAATTGTGGGACGTGTCAGCCTAAATGTCAATACAGCGCAGCTTGTAAGCTTTTATTTTAAAAATCTTAGCTGGCAACAATTGCAATAACATCTCGCTTGTATGATGCGATCTGTTTCTTGATGTACTGTTACCCTCCCCAGCAAGCTCATTGAACCTGACGAAGGACCACGTCACCACTCTAATACAATAATTGTTATCGGTGGTTGCTCCTGTGCAGCATCTCTCCGAAATACTCCATTCGTCAGCGTTTCAATGTGCGGTGGCCAACAAAGCGCTTCTCCAGCATTCAGAGCCAAGAAGATAAAGAGCACTTGCCCGATGTCTACCCGATTGTTGATGAACCGAAAGTGACACAAGGGTTACGCGTTCAAAGCAATAATAAGTAATTTGATAACAGGAATACATTTACTCTAGGTTCTTAGCCATCAATATTGTCACTGACGGCACAGCAATAAAACAGATTCCGCATCCTTCCAGAAACAAGGCGATATCTCCTGTAAAAGAAGATATTAAGTTCTTACCCTGTGGTTTTAGGATCTTGAGAAATGACATAATACTCCATAGGACGTTTTACAAACGGACATTAACCCTAAATAAATGGTTTTAGGTAATCTTAAATAAGGCATTTTTAGACAAAAAAAAGTCTTGCATGCTTATGAAAAGTCACATAAATAACAAACTTTTCATTTAAGTCAGAAATCCTTTACGGATATTTGGTGGGCATTTACAAGGGCTTCCTAGTCCACAGAAAACAACTCTTATCTGTGGACTTTAGACTGCCAAAATAGGCAAAGATACCTGAAGTTTACTCAGAGTGAATGAACAACAGAAATTTAAATCACCCTGGTGTGAACGCTGGAATTTGATGTTAACACAGAAAGGAAGCGGTTACCAGCTTTTTGCACCTATGTATTACTCCTCTTTTCATCAAGATCTGCAATGAAGCGTTCACGTCACGGAAGAGTGATCTTGACCTCCGCAGAAAGCGGTGATCGGTCTTACGTAACAACTATCGAGCATCGCGGAGGAATTTATCTACAAGAAAAGCATCATAATTAATTACACAAGCTAGACCGTCCCCAAGATTGATTGTATTATTCCCCCTCACGAAAAAGAGCACGTCCGAGCAAGAAGTGTAACATTTGCATGCAACACCGAGTTGCTAGTCCGGTTCCGAAATGTGATAGTTTGCTGTTCACTGGCCCTGACTGAAAGCTTTACAAAGTCACGAGCAACGGCTACTTACTTTTATTTGCTTCGTTATGTGGTCATTCCCTTCCCTCTTTTTTATAAAATCAACTCTAGCTTTCATTTTATCCAGATGGCCCTGATGGCCAGATAATTCTGCACTGCCATTAAATTCTTACATTGGCTTGATGCCATCAGTTTTTAAACAGTGGGAAGAACTGTTATACATATGTACAACGTGTCTTTTTGTACTTCGTGTCTAAAAGAAAACATGTGTTGGCTGCTGATGGACATTAGTTTAATATAGACTTTCAAATATCGGTGTTGGCTATGATGTCGATGACACTGTCTCCAATCTTGTTCTCCAGTATATTGCTACCAGCTGCTTCAGTAAAGAACTGTGGATCATCTCAGGATGTATGTGGTCATCCCTGAGCTTAAATAACAACAGTTAATTTGACGGATAATTTTATTAGAGGCTCATACCTTTGAATGATGAAATCAAGTAAAACACGGCCGTATTTAGAAAAAGAAAGTTTATTGTCATCTACACAGTACACCAGTTCACACACCCATTATCGCCATAGCCAAAATCCACGAGTTAAAGTTCGAATGCACCAAATTTAGTCCCCTTTGATTATTTTCTGTTTTCAAGCTTCAAGAAATAGCCTGGCGGTGAAAGATCTTCCAAAAATGAAGAGGTGGAGTCTGTAGTTGATGGCTATTTTGCAGAGCTTGACGGTTTTCACTGTAAACAGGGTATCGAAACTGTAGAGCATCGCTGGGGAAAACGCATCCAGCTGAAAGGAGACTAGAGAAATAGAGATGCCTTCTGCCAAAATTTTTGTGCCTTCTTCGTTAGGTCGGGTACTTCTGGAACAGTCTACTGGACATATCTATTTGAAGTGAGTTGTTGACAGTTCAGATTGAACATTTAAACTGTTTCTGAATCTTATCACTCCAAATTGTAATTATTGAATCATACATGCTAACTTCTTACACATCTACACTTAACGGGTTAAAAATAACTATTTTCGTAATAATAATAATAATAATAATAATAATAATAATAATAATAATAATAATAATAATAATAATAATAATAATAATAATAATAATAATAATAATAATAATAATAATAATAATAATAATAATAATAATAATAATAATAATAATAATAATAATAATAATAATAATAATAATAATAATAATAATAATCCAAAATATCGTTGTCGTGAGTCACGAAACTGCTAAGCTTAAGGTTCCTTGCCGCTGACCTGTAAATCTATCTAACATGCGTGGTCTTTAAGCGCTGGAGCTGCCGATATTCGATCACAGTGGACACTTCTCTAAGACTGTAAAACCACTTAAGGAAACTACATAAAACATAGAAATAAACTCTGTTTTATTAACATAATCGTCGCCTAGATGGCTACACCTACTAATGTTGTTCACTTAGTGTTCCAGGCCTAAAACTGCAAATTCGTACCTGAAACGCTACTGTTACTCAATCCTAAGAATTTCATTTCCATTCTAATTTTCAGAATTGTATCTATGAGCATTGCAACGTCCATGATAGCTGAACACACTGGCTTCCAGGAACACCTGGAGCTAATGGTGTACTTGTTGACTGGGTTTCATTGTAACCTAAATTACCTAGCTACACTATCCTAACTGATAGCGTGTACCCGATCTCCTAAATTATATTGCTAATGACTGACAAAATCTTACATTACCTAGTTAATGACTGCAACTCAGACCTGTAGATTTTAACTACGTAGGTCATTATTTATTGCAATTATTTATCCGTCTCCCTACTATTTCTTTATAAAATTATTAATTTTATTCGTCATTGATCTCGGTGTTAACTAGAAAGGAAATGCAACATGCTAAGGATTGCATTGCAAAATGTATTGGCACCTAAATGTAGGTGGATAATCTGATTTGATATTTTATTTCTTCATGAGTAATCATACCAAACAGTTTTTAAAATAACCATCGGTGGAAAAAGACCAAAAACTGGCAAAACTAATATGGATTTTGGTGTCATCGAACACCACAAACCTACTTGAGTTGTTTGTAACCGTTATAGCTGATTAGCTGTACAACTTTATAAAGCATTCCAAATAGCTGTTTCAATGTCTGTAAGCCAGCTTCCTATACAGTTGGTAAAAAGGATACCCTTTGCCATCCTTTAAGTGAACAAACTTTTCAGAATTGGTCTCGAGAACTTCAAACACTTAGTTGTACAGAATGCAAGCCGTTTATGCTTTTTAAACAGCATAAAGTCGGAAAGTCTTATTTTAGCGTTATAATTTTTCAGCCCTCTTTTTCCGAGTTTTCATTTGTCGGCACACGATATTCTTTTCATTATAAATGAATGCAATTTTATATATATCTCCTTATAAAAAGGAGGATAAATAGTGACAAATTTTTGTTAACACGCTTAGTTGTGATGTTACTGAACAATTATTATACTCACACTATGTGAGCTTTTAAACAAAAATTGAAGTTTCATATTTAAATTTATTTTCTCAAAAACCAGTAGAATAATTAAACATTAATCTGCACAATTAATTAATAGAGTTCAGTTGTAAACTAATATTTTTCACAGCAATTTTTAAAAGCAGTAAACAAAATTAATAAAAATTAATATATCAGGAGCTAATTTCAGATTATCTGAACGACACAAATTATCCTTATAATGCTCATGTTTCTGTACGTAGTATCTAGATATTTTAGTAACAAATCACTGTCAATTACATTTGATGCGTGCTCTAAGGCTACTTAAATTTATATGTATTGAACAACTGAGAATAGATTTTATACATTGCTAATCAAATAACAAAATGATGAAACGTTCTAGCTGTAAAAACCTAGTAAACGTTTGTAGCAAAGCTCTATTTTTATTTTCATATACACGTTATATGAGTCTTATAACTAAAGAAGATTTGGTTTTGTTTCTGAATTGTCTCTACTTTTCTTTTGTTTTTGTTTTTTCATGTTGTCTGTATATAACTTTTTATGTTCATTCAGTTATTCAAATCTAATGTTTATGTACATTTGCAGCTATAATGTACAATTCTTTGACATCTTCAATGAACACAGACATTTATAGCTACTAGTGAACACGTTGAACGCAATCCAATCCAATCCTTTTTGCAAGTTAGCGTGAAACTTTGTTCATGAGGCATGTATTTATCAGCCTCCTAAATTCATTGCCTATAAAGCTGCACCTTTCTCATTTGGCTCTTAATTTGTAATCGAAAATAAATTATCAGTTAACATACCATATTTGTGTAATGTATATGACACTCTTGGTATATCTTTTCTTTATTAAAATTGGCGGGTACAGCTATTGAAGCCTGTTAATGTTGGTGCTCCTTGCAAGCCAGCCGCGTGATTAAGTTACGTCAACTCTAATAGGCCTCAACATTATTATCTGCCTGACCGTGCCATGTTGTCTTCCCTTAATGAAGGTAAAACCTGTTATTTGAAAAAACTGTTAGATAATGGCCCGTAACAGTGATAATTAATCATGACTGAAACTACACCATCCACGTTCATCTTAGTCAGGAAATCACCTCGTGACGAATTAATTTATGTAGGGAACACTCATGTTTAGGAATACTGGCCACCTTTCAGTGAAGGTAGAAATCATTTACTCTGTAATATTAATATCACATTATTTCTGCAAAACCTATTACCGTTCTTTTTTTTCGTTAGTCAGGATTAGTTTAGAGTTTAGTTATTTGAATATTGGTAACAGGAGGTAGCTAAATATTGGGAGCATCATCAGTGGTATGCACTTTAATTTTCTCTATCACTTGTGGATCAATTATTGTGGTATATTCCATTCAAAATTTTAAGTTCATCACAAACTACCCTCTATATGGAACATGTTCCGTTATTTTGATTTTCTCAAAAATGGATCTTAACGATCTTTTAAGATACCTAAAATACGTTTAGGATTTGTATATTTGTATTTATAATTGTGTACAACGAGTCAACATTTAAATCTGTTAAAGCACTTAATTTATATAGAATGCACTATTTCCGAGATGTTAGTTGATGTTTGCTAATGGTAGGAATAGGAAAAGGAGAGATACGGAGAGGATTCGGCACTGAAGCCAGGCTTACTGTACCTATGTCCCAAGGGGGAGCACCCCCGGGAGGAAGGATGAGGTGAGACGAAACACCGGGCGCCAGATCTATACTTTTTCCTTCTTCTTTCTTGTGGTTATGCAAAGATTAAAGTTAGACAGTTAATATAGCTTCAGCCTTTTGTGTCCCTCTTGCTCCTACAATGTTTATCCTGATTAACGAGAAGTTAATGAGGTTTAGTAAGATAAATTGTAGAAGAGTTGGTAAGGGTTAGTGTCTAATGCCCACTTTTGCTACATGTGGCACCGCAGGTGGTGACATTGATGATACATGGAATGAAGATGGAGCACTGGAGGAATGAGATAGAGGAAGAAACCGGAGAACTCGAGGAAAATCCACCACTGCGCCGCTTTGTCCATCACAAATCCCACATGCAGTCACCTGGGATTGAACCCGGGCCACTTTGGTGAGAGGCGGATGTTCTAAACCAGGGATGTCCAACCTTGTCTCTTGGAGAAGGCTATACCCCACTGCACTCCTTCAGTCGGAGGGACAGACAGTCAGTATCCAGTGGAGGACACAAACAGGCGATTCCATGGTGGTTTCTAGGTCATATCTTGAATTTTCTGGGAATGTCCTCAGAAGGCCTCTTCATTCTGGATGATTTTCGCATAAATGATGAACAGTAAGAGGCAGACAAAAGCTTACTAAGTAAAAATATTTGGATCTGGTTAAAACAAACAATTTATGTCAACTTCGTTTCTCTTTTGAGTGACCCATTTTGTTATTATTTGTTTGAATTTGCCAATACTTATACTTTTTTCACATAGGAATATGTTATTCCTTTTTATCTCTTAGCCTTGCAAAGAGAACGGAATTCCAAAGACATCGCATAGCAACCAGCTCCTAAAAGATTTCACTATCACTTAAAGCCTACTGCATTCCCCTTGTACCTAAAAGAAAATTAGTAATAAGGTAATTTTTTAAAATGTTTATGTACATTAAAATGCATTATATAGATAAATAATCGTTTGCAAGAATAGTGTGTATAAGTGTAAGTATAGCTCTACATAAATTTGCGAACAGAGTTTCTCCAAATTGAACTATACTAAAATGTATGACAATATGTTACGCGACGATCACTTGGTGTATCTTCTAAGGCTATGCAGTTCCACTTTGTCGTCAAATATTGATAGACTTCTTAAGCGTAAGCAGTACCAAAGAAGTCACTAATGAATAGATGTTTGTCACATGAGATTTGAAGGTGCTTTCGTAAATCAAACGCAGCGTACATGTAACCAACCCGCCACTGCAACACAATGCACGGCTGGGCGTTCAAGAGGGGGCAAAGTCCGCGTGGTGGAAGGAGGTAAACCCAATCTTCCCTCATTCGCAAGTGTTGGACATCGCTGAGTTGACAGCTGTCTGTTTCACCTTTCAGAAGATTTTATTAGTTTACCTACAATGTCTGTGGAGAGCGAAACCTTGCACAGTAAATGCTTACATACGTTATGAAACACCTTTCCACGCCACATGACAGAGTAATTGTGGTTAATCATTCCTGTGTGTAAAGTTACCGCGGCGAGTGCAGTGCTCTTGCTTGCACCGGTTTCAGTTTCCACCTATCAAGGCCCGGCTACATTAAACACATACATTGTTCAAGCACCTGTTGGAATAGCCGGGTATAAGCTAACAAGAAGCATGAAATTGATGGCCACTGAAATAACTCTTCGCATACCTTCAGGTCTAGATATGCAGGTAATGGCGAAAAAGGTGACGCTTTGGGGGCATTTCAACGTGAACCGTAAATCTTCACCAATCGCCATCAGAATAAACCGCAATTTGATATAACTTCGCACATTTAAGTACCTTCCAGCTACCGAAAACAGGTTTTCGTCGTAGTCGCGCTGAAAATTACACCTGAGTACATCTCCTGCAATAAACCATTATGATGACATTTTAATCAATCACATGTAAATTAATTAAAGGTTTGTTGCCGTTCAGGAATTCACCATCTCCTTATAGAGTACGTGAATGGCAGGCTGAGAATATGATTTGCATTGATAATCACAAAACTTTCCTTTGAGAGATCTCCAATAAACAACATTTACAACGACGTCAAAAGAGTGAGTTTAGTCTTTGACAATAAAAGAACAAACATCAATGTTTATGAAATGTGTGTAAATAAAGAACCAACTTTCGCGAATGCTCTTTTACCCTGGAACAAAACGCATATAAAACTATTGTTGATACAGCAACAGCGTAATATGAAAACACTTTTCAAGCATTCATTGTTGAATGTTGGATTGAGTTGCTGATGTGAGTTTTTGCACAGCCTGAGTTAATGTAAACCTAAAACTACGTGACTATGTTCTATATATGCATCACTTTACGATAACGAAACATCAATACCTACCACAACATTCTTACTGATTTAGTGTGAAGGTTTAGCACAAATATCATTGTGCAAGTGAATCAAGGAAGATTTCTTTTCAACATAAACTATGTTCTAATGTAACGGAAACCGTTACAAGGATAGAAGGCTATGGAAGAAAATTCATGGTAGTCCAATAATAATAACTCAAGTTAGTGAGACCACAACTTCAAAAACATTAGCCTATCTCTGTAGTTGCGTCTTTTTTAAACAAAAATTAGTCGTCAGTTCTCGTCACTTCAGTCATCTAAATACAATCTAATATTCTTCAAACCCTTTCCTAGAATTACTCTTTTTCTAATAATATGGACAACCACATATTAACAAATACTTTTCAGTATCTTTCAACATAGCGATCTGAAGTTCTCCAACTTATTTATTATTAAAATACTTTTCCAAAAACTCTAATATCAAGGTTCTTGAAAATAAGCTCTAATGTAATACGAGTACATAAGTCAGATCCTGCTGTCATAATTTGTATGATCATTTATGAAAAACTAAGTAAAGTACTTTAATTTAATTGCTTATTTTAATTTGATCCTCTTGAACCGTTGCTATCCAATGTCGGTATAAATATCACAAATAGTATTACTACTAATAATTATAATAGTAATGATAATAATAATCACAATCAGCCAGAATACTGCGTATTATGTTTCCTAGATGTCAAATATTTTGAACTTATACGTAAATTATACTAGTTGAAGAAAAGGTGGTAGATATTTTCCATCAGTCAGAATAATAACGTAACAATGGAAGTGTTATATTCACGAATGAGGATGGATCTCATAATGTTGAAGCTGATCATACAGAAGAAGCTTGCTGTTGTAAGGAGAACTATGTAATATGCCCATCAAAAAGAGGCGTCTAAAAAGGCTTTGAGCATATATATCTACAGCAATGAACACAAATGTGCTTGTATGAAGACTAAGAAAAGAATAATCAATTTTTAACCCTTCCAGCCAAACCTCTTGCTGACGATCTGTTTTTACAATTGCTCGTCGCAGATGGTTTGGCACATTGAAAAGCGAGATGATATCCACTTACAACAGTATGGTAAAGATAACTTAATAAAGTTACCACAGAGAGAATAAATACAATTGTAGATATGTGTTAGCCATATTTTCATCTCATAGATGTAGTGTTGGATTTGAGTTAACTGACATATAAACTCATGATCTGATTGTTCATGCTCTGATAAGTAAATTAGACATGTTCAATACGTAACAAATAAAATTCTAAAATTGAATGCAAAAGTATGCTTTACTGAAAAACCTAAACAAGAATGTCGGCAACTCGTACCACGGGAATTTAAAAACGAGACTGTGAAGTAAAAGGTGTTGAACAGTTTGTTATTTTTAAAGATACATGCATTTCCATTCTCTTTTTGTATTCTATATATTAAAAAGTGAATCCAGCTTCATATAGGTGTATATGAAATTGAGTGTTAATTTGTATCAATTTCCTATCTAAAAGGAAGCCTGCAATGCTAAAAACACGCTTTACCATTGCGGTTTACGTTACAGCCGCAGCAAACCGTTCCAGGTTTCAATGCGGAAGCTCAGTGGTAAAACGTGTCACGGAATACCGAATATCTGATCATGTCTCAGCCGCTGCACCAAGGTATAAATCTGATTGAAATTTTCAAACTTAGCGTGAGAGAACTCTAAATGTACCGGTGGTAGAGTAGAGACGAAGGGGATTCCACACTGAGCCAATTGTTAGCCTATTGTATGTCAGACCCCTGGAGGAAGGGATGAAGTGAGAGAGCTCTACGGGCGTCTTGAAACTCAGGCGAGTGGTGGGAGACCGCCTGAGGGTCCCTCGATACCAGGGTTCGCCAAGTAGCCACCAGCCTCATAAGTTTCAACAGCTGTCCAACCCAACAGGTCAGACGACTACAACGCTACCCATCCGTCGAGAACAGAAGTTACAGTTCGCAAAGTCCCACACGAACAGCGCCAACTCACTCATCGCCCACACTTCCGATCCTGAAAGACTGGATGGAAATAAAGGAGAAAGGAAATGGGGGGACAAGAAATTCGGGGGATGTAATTATCCTTCCCAGCATTTGCCAGGTGACCCGGAAAACTCCCCGGAAAAACTCATGGGTCGGCCGCAGGAGTCGAAACCACGAATGCCAGCCTCCACGTTGCCGCGGAACCATCTCGCTCGGTTAAATACCTTCGGGGAATAACGGAGAACCCACAGACACTCGAATGAAACCCATAGAACTATCTGATCCAAATTTCAGTTGAAAGCGCACGTTTCAGAAAGCTGAGTGTTCTGAGGGTATTCAGCAATTCCTACTATTTCGACTACATAAAATAAAGACACGTTTCTATTGCAAGTTTTGGAATAGGAATGAGTTCTTCAGTTTTGGCGAATGGTTTTCACTTGTTGTCTCAAACGTTTCACTGATCATTACAACTGACTCCTTTTAACAACAAATTGGAACTCTTGGTTTCGGGTGACTCGGATTGAAACAGCATAATCCTACATTACTATAATCATGCGTAGCCGTACATATTCAATTACCAATATTCCTTACCAAGTAATGACTTAAAGAGAGCAAATGAAATATAACAAACATCGAGCTCTGGGAATAGAGATTTTCATGAAACGAAACGTTTTCGAATACAATGAAAAATATAAATCCTCAACTCAGTATGGAAGCATTGTCCATTGTGACCAGTCCTTGCAAGATAGCATAAAAATACTACACCGCTCATAAATGGCACCAAAGATAGCAACTTTTATTTTCTACATTCACATGATTTTTTATCTATCATCACATGCTCTTACGCCTCTTCTATAAGCTTTTCTTACAAAAGCTTATTGATCTATTCGCTTCGGGTTAATCCATATAAACAAATGCAAAAATGCTTTTATTACACATTTCGTTGCAGATATCTCTAAGTGGAAACTTCGGAATTTAAAGGAATTGTAAAAGCAGGTCACAGTATGCTGAAGCTGAAATTCCTTTCTTTGACGGCTTCGCGAGAAAAAAAGAAAAGATAAAACAAGAACTTGACTATTCAAGCTAATAACAACGAACATCTCGGAAATGGCTAAAGTTAATTATGTGAATTACCAAGATCTTTGTTTTTCCTGCAGCAATGTTTTGTTTCTCTCGGATGGTTCCCTAGTTGCATAGATTATACCCAGTAGAAGAAGATTTAACATGATATTCGAAAACCATCTTTGATAAAACAGAAAATAACGGTAATATTTCCATGCAAACGGTAGTTTGAGGTGGGAAATTCTCTTGAAAATTTTCGTATCACATCCTTAGAAGATATTTAGATTGCCAAGGCTGAGCTTTATCCGATACTTCATTTTTACTTTCTCTACGACTTATTTAAACTAAATAGAGGAAGATTTGTTTCCATTTAAAATTTTGATACTGAGATTTCACCAGAAAGACATGTTTTGAGATTCCCTGAATCCTCTCACCCACCAAAAAATTTAGGAAAATATTTGTGTGTGTGTGTGTGTGTGTGTGTGTGTGTGTGTGTGTGTGTGTGCGCGCGCGCGCGCGCGTGAGTGAGCATACACCCGCGTGTGCGTCTTTCTGTAAACAACATGACTCAAAAACGAAAAGTCGGTTAAATAGTAAATTTAAAATTTAAATGCAGCATTTTCCAAGGATGGACACAAAAATGCTGAAGAAAATCCCCCCTACGCCAAAATACCCTTACATAGAAAATCTATCAACAATTTCCATTTCCTTTAAATGGTTGTACCATGTTTTATTAAAACACCATATGTTTAATATATTTGTACGGCAAATAAAACTTACAACTGAAATTTTGTAGGAATAGCCTGTGAAGTCATTTTCATTCTGAATAATTTTTAACATTTAGTAAACTGTAAGAAATAGACATCTTATTGTTGTGTAATCTTTTTGTGAAGCTATATATAAGATGAACCTTGTTATTGGTTGGAACTTTGAAATACTTAGGTATACTTTTCTCAAATGAAGTCGTTATTCGTTTTTATGTCGTGGTGAAACAAAGATCACAGAATTTCAAAGTCATTCACACAGCAACTCACCGTTTAAAAATCTGAGTATCGCTTTACTTGTATTCTAGGATGGAATGTTAGGGTCGAGTAGGATAGGATATTGCATAGGGGATTCGGCACGTCAACCTTGAAGATCTTTTGTGCCTATGCCTCTTGCGGGACACCACCGGGAAAAAGGAGGGGTGAGAAGAGATAGAGGAGGGGTGACCCAAGGAGTCACGATAGAGCAGAGGAAACAGTCCGGCGGGGTCCGGCCCACCCGCGTGCTTATACATCCCGCAGGGCAGACCGGAGACCGCCCCGCCGAAGGATGAAGGTTTACCGAGATCTTATTCCGTGCCATGCAACACCGAGAACCTTGCTGACAGTTATTACCCTGAAAAACACCACCCAGAGGAAGGGTGAAGGGAAACGAGAAATAAAGTGAAATGGCGGGACAGGAAATTCAGGGATGTAATGAACCTACTCAGAATTCGCCAGGTGATCCGGGGAAAATCCTATGTCGGTACCGAGGATCGAACCCGTGTCCCCCGCGCCAGAGGCAGGCGCGCTACCACTGAGCTACGGGAGCAGTCAAGGCACTTATAACCCTAAAAGTAAACTCTAGTCATGAATCTGATGGTTTGAGAGCAAACTTCCACCAAGGTGAAGAATGTTGGTATTTTCTTCAAAAGGAAGCAACTCCAGTTGGAATGGGATGGTATAATAAGATCTGACTCCCAGAAATGTTCAAACAATGGAAGGAGCAGCATTGGGGCATCTCATATTGCATCGTGACAACGGTTCCGCCCACAACAGTGGGACATTTTGGTGTACGAACTGTCAGAGTGGTAACACATTCACCAGACCTGCCCACAGCTCCCACAAATGAATTAACATTCATGGACGCCCATTTATTTCCACTGCGTCGTATTTGGAGATAGTAGACACTGTGTAAAGAAAAGTGTGGCAGGTGGAATTCTGTCAAACTACAAAAGGTTTCTAGGAATTTACAGATTGTCGTCAGGGAGTATGGCCTTAAACCGCAATAACATTTGTGATTATGACTTTTATGGGGTGGTAGAGAATTTGAATGTAAATACATTTGAAATGTCACGAAATAATGAAATATACAGCTAATCGCTGTTTCAGGTGTTCTGTATTAGTATAATTACTATAATAACAAGAATGCAAATAACCTGCAATCCTTGCAATTATAGTACATATGCAATGCAATTGCATTGCAGCTGAGTTGTGTTTCATGTGAACGGCATATACAAGATACCTTTAAAAAATGCATCGACAACACTTAGTATGTTGTGCAGGATGGCAACTGATCAGTTTTCAAGAAGGAACACTTGTCCGGAAACGCACGGTTTGGACGCTGTAGCGCATCGAAGTGTGAGATATTTGTGCGTTCGCATTTCGTCAATAAACGCAACATGAGTAGCACATCGGGTTGTCTACATTGCAAATGGGTTTCGAACTGTGTACCTACTACGTCATTGCAGAGGTGCTGAGCCTCGCACATGGCCCGATAAGTGCGGTTGTCTTTGAAGATTTTTAATCGCTCCTCGAGCAATAAGTTCTTCCGCTGACGTACAGGCGTGCTATACCCATACTCTTTATACAACTCCACAGAAACTAATCGAGAGATGTCAGTGTGGCCGTGGAACTGGTCCACCTCTACCAATCCATAAATTTGGATATGCGACGTTGAGGTGATTCCGCACATTTTACATAAAAGTGTGCTGGAGCTCATATTGGCCATTTCCGCAGCTGTGTATTGGTACATGTCGCATTGTCGTTAAAAACGTTACTGTACTGGAAACTACACAAGTAATGCAGCCAAGGTGTCTATGGAGGAATGTAGCGCATGCGCAAGAAGGCTCAGATCGTTCATCCCAGTACACAGTTGGCTAAAGGTTTGTACACCTTCCGTATTAAGCTACTAAAACGAATTAGAACAAATTGTGACAACCGTTCGTTCTCAGACTTCGACGCTGTCTACTGCCCAAACCTTGCGTTTTCGGACAGGATTTCGTCCTGGAAACCGAGCAGTTTGACATCCCGCACAACATATTAAGCGTTATCGGTGTTTTTCTTGGGACACCTTGTATAATGGCAACTATGCGCACGGAGCCAGGATGAGTAGAACAGAAAATAAATAGTATAAGGATAACAGTCACTCTACTATTACAACATGTCCATATGACATATACTTACACTACTCAATACTGAATGTATCATCTCAGACTAAGAACCTCCTCGCACAAGTAATAATTCAATGCGTCGAACTAATTTTTATGCAATATTTTGGAACTGTTTTGTTTCTAGATGATCAAGCAATAAACGGGTGAGGTTCAATTGGTTATAGACTCATTTAAAGCATAAAAAGAACTGCACCATCCGGTTTATTTCCGCATGTCCCGTTAGGAATAAAGGATGATATCTGAGCTTACAAAATTCCAGGGAAAATAATATTTCGCCAGTTCTAATAGTGACAATATAAAATATGGATTTTGATAGACCCTAACTTCGTATGCATCGACTATATTTCATATGTTAGACTTAGGAGACTAGATAAGAACATACTGGAACTGGAATGACAAAATAAGCCAACGAAGAAAACAAAAGTAAGAACAAAGCGTGTCTACGAAACGTGGCACAACTGTTTCACTTTTCATGACAGAGGTGTTGTAATTTTTGTGTCCTAAAGAGGCAGATACTTCCATCATCTTTGTGAGAGATTACGGTGGAAGGCTACGCCCATCCCGATCCATTCAATTTGCGACAAAGGCCGACAGGGTACCTGCCATTGTCGCTGAGACGTAGGCAGATAGTGTGGGTGAAATCCCTGAACACGGTTGCCACGTGTCACTGCATGACCCCGCAACCTTCCTGGGTATTGTTCTTCAACTGTGCACTTTAGAGGCCATGCAATTACTTAAGTCTTCATTAATTCACAATATATACCTACTTGCCTCACGTTCAGGAAGTTGCAAACCGGATCAATATGTCTGCAACTTATTCAAGGATGAGTTGAACCGAAAATAGTTAAATTTGTTTAAAGCCACAGACAGACACATCGAACATATAAAGATATATAATATAAATGCATTTGATCATAGGTTAATTTTGTTCTGAAAACAAAGTTAACTAAATAGTTTCAAAGATATAGATGTTAGTGATCATATTCAGAAAATGATTAGGTAAGAATTATTTCAACTGGAATCGAAACTCTGCTACAGCTCTAGACAAATTCTGTTTATCTGTATTTCACTGGTTTACTAAAGAGTAACAATTTCTCCTTCAGGAATTACAGAAAATGCTTCCCCTTCAAACTGTAGACAACAAAATAGTTCGGACATGCCGCAGTCTCAGCCATTGCACTGTTGTCCTAGCAGCATTAGATAACGAAGGATAAAGAAGGGCAAATGTTTCTTACGTAACTATGGTCAGTCTTGAAAGCATAGGACGCAGCAACCTGTTCTGGTGGAAATATCCTTAGTCGCACCACCCACATCCGCTTATGGGTCACACTTGCGAGTTCAGATGTAAGTGGTCCTTTCTTGCCATCTGTCAAAAACGAATTCACATCAGTTCATCAATATGAAACTTCTCCTTTTATCTGATGTCATAAGACATCATGAGAATTATTAGATTCAAATTTGTCAATCTGTAGAAAGCAGTGTGACATATTGAAGCCTCCAAGAATAAAAATGCTTATAGCATATTCATTTTGCTACCGATCATGGCTTGGAAGCCATGCTTCTGAAACACTACATTGACACTACGAAAATTGTGCGTTGCTCACCTACACTACTAGGAACGTTGTGGCATACATAATGTTACAATGTTGGAAACGGCAAGACAACCCACATACACCTGTTTGGGATTGTCAAACAAGGGTGAACAAGATGTAATAACAACAAACTTGCAGTTCCTCTGGAGTTTCAACCAAGACATATCATTTAAAGCGGATGTCATGTTCTTGTAGAAAAAATAGCAAACTACACGTAGGTATTTGATAAAAAAAAACTAATGTGTTGCACTCAAATAACTTTCTCTACTTTTGTAAAAACTATTCTTACAAACTCTTATTCCTCTATCTTCTTAATGTTAATCGAGATACACATTTGTATAAATTATCTTATTACTAATTTTATTATAGGTACAAGGGGAATATGGGAATGCAGCAAGCTTTGAATGATAGTCAAATCTTTCAAATCTTTCAAATTCCGTCCTCTTTGCACGGCTAAGATATAAAAAACTGAATAATGATCTTCCATTTGTGAAATGTATTAGTATTCTCAAACTCACACAAATAACAAGGAATATCTCCGAAATGGTTCACTAAAATAAAATAAAAAATCAGGACATAATTTGTGTGTTTTAATGAGATCTACATTTTTTTGGATAGTAAGATTTCGTCTATCTTACGGTTTACCAGTTATCAAAAGTCATCAAGATTAAACAGGACTACATGGTCTATCTCGGAAAAATTCAAAATATACATTTTATTTTCCATAAAAATATCTTAAACATTTTAATCAAAATCGTTAGTCATTTTTGAGTAAAGCAAAATTTTCGGAAACTTTTTCCATGTAAAGGATAATCTAAGGTGGGGTTATTTTCTACAAAAAGTTTGTGTCTTATCCTTGAAAATCATTAAACTTAACTACCAATTTTGGTTTTTAACCAACTATCGTTTTTGAGTTATGTTGTTCACAGACACACTGACACACACACACACACACACACACACAAACACAAACACACACACACCCCATACACACACCACATATACACACTGACACATGCACATATACACACGGACGTTTTTCCAAAAAGGTTTTTTTGATTCAGAGGGCCTCAAAACATGTTTCCGGTGTAATCTCGACATCGAATTTTTGGGTGAAATACAATACTTCCTCTACGTAGTAGGGAAAGTGATAAATAGTGTACACAAACTAATGTCATTTGAATCATTAGTACAAGATGTATTTTTATTAACAATTGTATAACCATTTTAGAGTATCACCTATTTAAGATCAGTAGTTTGCACATCTCTGAAACGAATAATAAATGTTTAAGTGCAACGTAATTCTTTTCGATTACTCTAGACTAAGATGCTATATAGCTGTAATATAATTTGTCAGGGAGGGATACACTTTAACAGATATTCCTCATAGGTGCGCAGTGTTAGTCTTAGTGACCAAGTACCTACTCTACCACAAGCTGTTCTGTATTGAAAATGCATTACAATAATCCTATCGAAAAATAAATCGCTAGCGTGCAATAACTTCATAAAGTTCATAGATAAGTCACCTGTTTTGGTAATCATCACAAGTAATTTCTCCTCGCTCGTAAAATATTCTATACATATCGATTGAGTTGACTTGTGGCGGGCAAAACTTCCAGCACAAGTCCCCCCCCCCCCCAAAAAAAAAAAAAAAAATCACCGCCCATATGTGTGACCAAATGACTATGGAAACTACTCGAGTTTTGGCACTGCATGAAAAGTAAATAATGCGACACTATCATTTATGCTCGACCAGCCATAATATAGCGCTTATACACTGCTGTATCCACCTCTGCCCACCAAGCAAAGGTGCACCCGTTCATAACGACACTGCTATCCACCAGTGTGCACCTGTTCATAACGACACTGCTATCCACCAGTGTGCACCTGTTCATAACGACACTGCTATCCACCAGTGTGCACCTGTTCACAACGACATTGCTATCCACCAGTGTACACCTGTTCATAACGACACTACTACCCACAAGTGTGCATCTGTTCATAACGACACTACTACCCACAAGTGTGCATCTGTTCATAACGACACTGCTATCCACCAGTGTGCATCTGTTCATAACGACACTGCTATCCACCAGTGTGCATCTGTTCACAACGACACTGCTATCCACCAGTGTACACCTGTTCATAACGACACTACTACCCACAAGTGTGCATCTGTTCATAACGACACTGCTATCCACTAGTGTGCACCGTTCATAACGACACTGCTATCCACCAGTGTGCATCTGTTCATAACGACACTGCTATCCACTAGTGTGCACCGTTCATAACGACACTGCTATCCACCAGTGTGCACCTGTTCACAACGACATTGCTATCCACCAGTGTACACCTGTTCATAACGACACTACTACCCACAAGTGTGCATCTGTTCATAACGACACTACTACCCACAAGTGTGCATCTGTTCATAACGACACTGCTATCCACCAGTGTGCATCTGTTCATAACGACACTGCTATCCACCAGTGTGCATCTGTTCACAACGACACTGCTATCCACCAGTGTACACCTGTTCATAACGACACTACTACCCACAAGTGTGCATCTGTTCATAACGACACTGCTATCCACTAGTGTGCACCGTTCATAACGACACTGCTATCCACCAGTGTGCATCTGTTCATAACGACACTGCTATCCACCAGTGTGCATCTGTTCATAACGACACTGCTATCCACCAGTGTGCACCCGTTCATAACGACACTGCTATCCACCAGTGTGCATCTGTTCACAACGACACTGCTATCCACCAGTGTACGCCTGTTCATAACGACACTACTACCCACCAGTGTGCACCTGTTCACAACGACACTGCTATCCACCAGTGTACACCTGTTCATAACGACACTACTACCCACAAGTGTGCATCTGTTCATAACGACACTACTACCCACAAGGGTGCATCTGTTCACAACGACACTGCTATCCACCAGTGTGCATCTGTTCATAACGACACTGCTATCTACCAATCAAAGGTGCACTTGTTCATGATGACACTGCTATCCACCAGACAAAGATGCATCCATGTGTAACGACACTGCTATCTATCAATCAAAGGTGTATTTGTTCGTGATGACACTGCTATCCACCAGTCAAAGGTGTACTGTTCATAACAACACTGCTAACCACCAATCAAAGTATCCGCATGTAGAAATAAATACTTTACCATTTGCGCACATTCCCACGCAGGTGAAAGCGAAGCTATTGATTCTCTATATGAAATAAAGCTACTTTGTTTATTTAACAATTAGTGTTAATATTGTAAGTAACATTCTAATAAATTAAATTTGTCTTCTCGTTTCTGAAAAGTATATTTTTAATGGTTATAGTATGTATATATGTACTTTGTATCATTGTGCCAAGGCCAACATAACATGGAACTCAATAATTTCGCAGTTAAAAGCGCAGCTATCCATTCTTGATGTGCAATCGAATAACAAATACATGATTAAAATGTCGGGCACCAGTGACAATAACACGCAGCGTAGGATATTAAAACATTTTATAAATGTTTTAAAGTGACTATTGGTCGAGCATAAATAGTTGTAATGATAGTTGAGTATAATGGCTCGTATGAAAATTTACTCGCATCTTAATTGGTGCCATTATGCTCTTGTTGCATAATATACCATTATGGTTCTCAACGTATTGCAAAAAACACCAGACTAATAGTACTTAAAAAGTCAGGTGCTTCATAGCGTCGATAATTTTCTAATATTCGCGAGTCACCTAAAATGTTAATGCAATATAATTATATGAGACAGAATTTGCATATAGATTAAATTATCCGTCAAGACTTCAGTTTCAGTAATTTTTTGACAGCTGTTTGCAGTGTTAGAGGTGTCATACCACACTATTCCACACTTTCACAACAGTTGCTCTTCAACGCTTGCTTATACAATTAGGAAGTCCGTGATATCAACGTGATATCCTTCCGCGGTAACATGCTGATCTCTGGTTCCTAAGGTCGCAGGTTCAAACCCGTTGGAGGGAGATGGATTTCTTCGAGCGTGAAAATACTTAATGTGAAGTGTTTTTATTAGTCATTAGTACATAGGCTTCGAATCTTCATACAGCTATTGCGAAATGAGGTGATTGCAAGTTGCCAACGGAAACAGTCACAGCACAAAACACAACTAGGCTCACTGCGTACTGTGCATAGTGTCTCCAACACGAAAGTCGAAATTTTCACCACTGCTGAACTTGTACCAAAATTTGGGAGTGAATATTTTACTGCAAGTGGTGACACGCTTGCAGTGGCGACTATTCCACAAGAGTAGGGGAAACTATTACGGTAAAAACATCCGTAATTTGCAGCGCTGTCATTATTGCATTAACGTATGTAATTTATGAGGTGGGTTTTACCTTCGGCAACAATGTTCCCATTTTTTCACTAAGCTCCTTCTTTCGAAAATGAGAAGTACTTAATGTCATTTTGTTTTCTTTTCCTACAGTAATGATTATCACATCCATAGAGTGCACAATGACTCATTTTAAAATTGGAACTCACACACAACAAAAGAAAAGCTATCAATCTAGACTCAGTGACGTCATAAACGTCTCATTAACGCGCATAAGGGACTAATAATAAATATCACCAAGTGTACTTGCAAGCAAGGTGATGTCACCTTCTATTCCATAACTACGCCCTACATGCACAGTCTTGCACCTTTACCATCATTCCACCATGGATTAGTCAATAGTATATTTCTAGTGTCTTTATTTTGTGGAAAATGTCACGAGCACACAGCGCTAGGAAAGTTGCCAAAACAAGTAGAAGCCACGCGCTATTTGCTGAATGAAATATTTAATTAACCATATTAATAACATTAAAATAACAAGTATTTTATGTAATATTAATTGAATTGAACTTTGCACACTAGAATCATGTCCTAGACTGTTTTACTGGCTTTGAAATCAAAAGTAATAGCGAATCAGATGCAAGAAACTCATTTTGACAATATTTCATAAGATTAGACCATGATCGGTTCAAACTTACATAGTAATGAATTAGATTGGTTAGTATTAAATACCCGGACCTGAATGAAATAGTTATTTTAATTCTTTCTGTTTGTTACGTGTAGGTCGAAGTGAGCGAGGTGTCCCCTCTGTGTCTATACCCATTACCTCTTTATCCTTTAATTCACTCATTGAAATATAGACTTTAAGCACTTTCATTCATTTTTATTATGAAAAGCATTCACATGCACTCTACATTCACACTTCCAGATTCTGCAGAGAATAAGGAGCAATTTCCAGTTAAGTTAAAGAAGAATTCTCCAATTATTTATTGGCGATTTTAGAACAATACTAAATCGAACTCTCCGCTTTATCGTTTTTATTTTTTTACCTAAGAGCTTTTTGTGTCTTTGGAACAGCATCGGTTAACTCTAAAGAGATTAGTATTCCTTCCCTTTCAATCTTGCTACCTTTGGAATATCTTAAATGTTTAATTCGGTTCGACAATAGTGGTAAATTTCTGAGAGAGTTTGTGTTGTTAAATATAGGATGCGCTAATAAATATGAGGTTTGTCTTCTGCTTTTTTTCAATTATTGGATAGCCCAAGGGCGGGTATTTCATATTCGGCTTCACGAAATTAGTACGTGACTTTTTATTTTCAAAATAGAGCACATAAAACATTTGGAGGACGTCAAGAAGAAACTACAGATCTTAGATCTGAGAGAACAGTATTTATCCTTTCTAATATTGTTGTTGTTGTAGTGTTTAACGCCCGCTTTTACTACTACGGCACCGCAGGCGGTGACACTGATGATACATGGAATGAAGATGGAGCACCGGTGGAATGAGATGGCGGGGGAAACCGGAGTACCCGGAGAAAACCCGCCCTGACGCCGCTTCGTCCACCACGAATACCACATGCGGGTCCCTGGGATCGAACCCGGGCCGCCTAGGTGGTAGGCGAGCGCGCTAACCGCTCGGCCACGGCGCCGCCATCCTTTCTAATATACATTAGTGAATATGTTCATAGATGATACTGATTTCCAAAGTGATCTTTCAAAGACTTCGAAGCCTTTGCAAGCAAATTCAAAGGTTTAAACCACGGCTCATGGAAGTTCATGAATAGAATTGAGTCATACGGGCAATGCCACAGTTATCCCACCAAAACTGAGGTACTATAACATGGATTAATCTTGTGAACATGTCACGGAATACAAAATACACCTTTTTCGTAACTTCTATGACAATATCTTCGTATTTGAGGAATAATTTAATGACTGGACGAATAAGAAGGCCTACTTCGCAATTTATATAACATTGAGGCGTGGTGCACGTGCAATGAAATTTCGAACTAATTTTTTATTCATGTGTAAAAGAAGGAACACTTAGTCTAACCTATAAGTTTTCATACTGTTGCTCCTTTGATACGCGAAGATCAAGCAGTACAAGAGGCGAAAAATGAATGTCTTTGTTTTCTGAAGTTTGTCTCGATATACTTAACAAGTCCTTGTTGTGTAGATTCTACTACCACGCTTTTAGTTTAATATAGCCGCTATGGATTTCTACATACCTGCACTTTGTCTTCCTAAAATGTTTTGGCATTTCCTTTTGCTAAACTATGACTTAATGTTGCAATCATTTTTTTGTGAAATGTATAAGTTGCCTCGTTTACGGAACAACACTGATTGTTTCTTCTGAGAAACCGGTTGCCTTTTTTGGCCTGTTGCATAATTTTAAATTATGGTTGCTGAAAGCGTCAAAATTGTTAAGCACTTTACTGTCGTCTTTTTTGGGACATTATTGCGAATGACGCCACTGATTCCGATCGATATTTCCGTTAGCCGGAGGCATGGCCAACTCTAATTGCTAACTAACAAGATGTTGGGGTCATCGCTCTCACTCACAGCAGCTTGCTTGTGCGCGCATACCTGAGGAAGACGTGGGTTACTGACCAGCCCCAGGACTTGGCCACGTGGACTATGATGCGAGCGAACGAAGGCCAGTGCCATGCGTGTTTTTAACTGCGACGCAGTGACTCATTTCTTCGATTAAGCAATCATGCATTAAGAATCGGCAACATAGCAACGACAATATAACAAAAGAATAGGTAGAGCGGTATCTAACAGAAGAATCTCTCTTACTCATAGAGTAGATTTGCATTAAATCGATGATAATGTAGTGCTTACATAACCTCAACTCGATATCTTACACGACAGCTTCAAATATAGACGTTATCATAAACAAATTGTGAGTGATTTTGATTGACTCAGATTCAGGGGCGGCTCCGCGCAACGGCATTGCCTTAAAAGGAAGGAAGCAATTCACATTTTAAATTCGTTGTATACTCCACAATTACGTAAAGAATGCAGTCATACTTATTATTACATCATCATCGTCATCATCATTATCATTATAATTATTATATTCTTCAGCCGTCGCTGCTTAGATTTGTAACACGGAATTTAAAAATTATGAATTATTAAGAGTATTTATTCTACGAAGCACATAACAAATGATGTGTGGGAACGATGAGTACTATCTTCTTTCAGTAGACCTGTTCTTCTAACGACCGCCTCCGTACCACAGTGGTAGCGCGCAGGCCTCTAGCACGGAGGACCCGGGTTCGATCCCCGGTATCGGCATGAGGATTTCCCCCGCTGGGAGGTCTGGTACGGGGTGCGCTCAGCCTCGTTACGTCTCGGGGGGCAATTGAAGAGTTACATAAACAAAGAAGTAGCGACCCCAGCTAGGGGCGAAGACCACGTCCAGTACTGCACCCTACTCATGACGCCTGTAGTGGGCAGAGGTGGGGGACGCAGCGGCGGTAAGGCTTGGCCCGCGAAGGGCTGTTGTGCTAGGGGTTAGTTAGGTTAGTTCTTTTAACAACCATCAGTACAGCATTCTAAACCTAACAAAGTTAATTTCAGAAGTTAGCGGAGCTAAAATGTTACAAGCGGAAAGTAAAACATAAGGTTTTGCTCGAACGACATTTTGAAATGGAAAAGCACCTGCTTAAATCCTACGCTTCTAATTGTTATTTCTAACCACTATAATTCATGTGGAAGTATTGCCAGCAACTTTATGTATTAATTAAAGTTGAAAACTAAATGGAGACTACTTTGTGGATATTTTAATGTATATCAAACATTGTCATAAATGTTCAGAGAATCAGAATTGTAAATGCCGTACATGTCTAATATGTTCTTGCAAAACTATTAAAAAAACTATTTTGTTCTTTAACGACGCTGTCAATTGCCAGGATCACATCAGCGTCGCCGGTGTGCCGGAATTTTGTCCCGCAGGAGTTCTTTTACATGCCAGTAAATCTACTGACATGGAGCTGTCGTTTTTAAGCACACTTAAAAACCATCGACCTGGGCCGGGTTTGCACCCGCAACCTTGGGATCAGTAGGCCAGCGTCTAACCAACTGAGCCACCCAGACCGACGTTTTTGCAAAAGACCTATATCAGATCATTCAGTTATAAAGTCATTACTCAAGTAGTTTCATAATAGGTATAGTTGAGGAGTGGTGCTAGTAGATCTATACGTAACGTATCAGTAAACAAACTGTCCGCTTTCTCCATTTAATTTACTTATAGTAAATACATTGGAACGACCCCGCATGTACTATGGCTGACACAAAATTTGATGTCGGTTGGCAGGAGGAGCTGGTCAACACATCCAATCAGAGGCTTGCCTCGCCTTGAGGTTTTGTATAGTTAAATCGCTGTGAAATCACGTTTTAAAGCTAATGATATGAATGTCATCTGCGCCCACAAAATTTATTTGCACAACAGGAAATATAATAGTAGTGGTCAGCTATGAGCCGCCATTAAATTTTGTGTCTGCCGTAAGTTTTTATCTTTTTTTTATTACCTATATTTATAAGTTGTACTTTTATACCACACGATGTTTTTAATATCAACAGTTTTAAACTCACAAATAGCTATTTAACTGATGATGTACCTATCATTTGGATAAAGCATTACTTGAACTTTAAAATTCCAGTTTTCTCAATACTTTTTCAGCATTTTTCATTACTCAAAATGCTCCTGTGGCGGCGCCGTCATCGAGTGGTTACACCACTTGCCTCTCTCCAAGGTGACCCGTGTTCGATCCCAGGATATCGTATGTGGGATTTATAATGAACAAAACGGCGGGTGGTTTTCTGCGGGTTCTCCGATTTCTTCCGGTTTCTCTTCATTCCTAATCATCTTTCCTTTCACCCATTTCACCATCATTTCATATCATCTCCTTCCTCATTGTCGTACCAGGCTTCCGGGTGATCATCCATCATGGATGGTGATTCTCCCGCACCCAGAGGTCCTTGTTCCTCGACAGTCATTTGATCATAGGCGCAACTTCTGAGGGGGGTGAAAGTCCTCCATACGAGAGGGGTAATAGAGCAGAGGAGAGGGGAAACACACACACACATACACACACACGCGCGCGCGCGCGCGCGCGCACGCACCGTTGCTTAGAACCACTTAAAACATAATAATTAGTGCAATGGAAATTAATTATTCTGCATAACTCACATTAAAAGAGTTGAAAAATTCAATAACATGCATATATTTTTTCTTTAATGAAAATTAATAAATTCCTGCACAACTATTTCTTTATATTTTTATATTAACTCAAATTAAAATTTTCGGAGTGATGAGATAACCTGTAGGGTCAAAGGAGCATTTCATATTACCATATCAGAAATGGTTAATTATGAATGAAAAAATTAATATTTTGACAACGGTTTAATTCCTATATCTTGTTCAATTTTTGTGTGCAGTATGTGTTTCGTATTCTGAGTATAGGGTATAAAGTGCAAAACAATCACAGGAAAACTGTGAATTTTTACATTTTCAAGATATATTATCTAAGCAGATGATATTTTAATATAAAAACATAATATTGAGCGAGTTTTTGAAAAAGATTAAAAGCAACGGAAAACTTTCCACATAAAGGGTAGTTTGGGTGGAGAATTTTCTCGTTTTGATCATACTGCACTTAAATTCCAAGTTTGGACTTCTAACCGACTGTAGCTTTTGAGTTATGCGGATAGCCACATACAATATGGGACCTACGCTCGCAGGACTGTTCCTAAAAACGTAGGCGTGGCGAATGGCTGGAGCATGCGCAGTGGTGTATGGTCGAGTTCATTATTGTATTTATAAGACCATAGAGTGTGCGCTATCAGCAGTCTCTTGTTTATTTCAAGTAGGAAACAGAGACGTTACCCGCACCATCAATTTACATTACGCCACTCACGCAGATCCTAAAAAGATCTTACGACACGTCTAAAAATACATCAATACTTTCGTGGGGTGATTCGATAACTCAAAATACGTATTGTTGTTGAAATCTCGATGTCCAGTTTTTTGTAGGAATACAGCTTTATTTTCCATTCACCTGCTCCAGATAAGAAGTAGAAAAAGTAAAAATGGATTAAATGCATAAAATAATACCGAAATTGTACATTTAAAGAACCTATACTTCAATTTGGCCTAGGTATATCTCGGAACATTTTAACCTGGCTAACACCGTGCAGCAAGGACGAATGATGTGCTCGAACTTGGCGAAAATAGAACGTGATATAGAATTAATCGCGGATATTTGATTAACTGTTTTGTTGTACACAAGGAGATACTGGGAAAAGACTCTCCATTTATCAGCGAGACCCCCGTGAAGAAGATGTAGGCAAGTGTATCGTATAGCCACATAAAATGCGTCTAGAATTGCAATGTCCCATTATAGTGAAATATAACTGCTACTTCTCACAGCAGGTTCAAGGTTACATAGCGTGCTCGGCAATGATATTACAAGATAAAATCGTACAAGCGTGCGCTGCCTTCAAACTTGTTTTCAGGAACAGCTGACAAATTTCAGCGTTTTGCCAGAATTAATAGACGCACAGATACTTCCAAAAGCTGTTTTCGGCTCGATGTTGTTCACAGGTGAGCTGAGGTTGTCTTTGCCAAAAATAAGTGTTACTAACCTCTCCACAGATACAAAATAAGCAGGAATTAAGTAACTTAAGCGGCTTGAGTAAATAAAAATAATTAAATAAATTTGCTTACATTTCAAACATGTGCATAAAAATTGGATTTGCTATGAAAATGATATAAGCTGACAGAAGTTATTTTAAGAGTACTTTGAGCTATGAAATTGCCTCCTACTTTAATTTCAGTTGAATAAGGAAATTAACCTAAATTTTCTGCCTTTTTAACACTTTCACTTTCTTTACATCTGTGTATAATAGGTAGAGGAAATTTAGTATTTTTCCCAAAAATTCTATATAATTCTATATATCGATGTTTTGCCAGAAATACATGTTTTGAAGCACCCTGAATCTAAAAATGCTTTTTTCCTTGGAAAGTGTCCTTTGTGCATTTTTAGGGTGCGGATGTGTCAAAAAAGGAAAAGTCGAGTAAATACAAAACTTGGTATTTAATATCAGCATCTTCCAAACATATAAGAAGCTTTTCAATTAAATCTCCGACTCTAAACCACCTACCGTTTACACGCACATTTTTATATTGTCAAACATGACTGCAAAGTAAAATACCACGTGTTTAACATGTTTACATGACTAAAAATTGTATATATTGAATTTTCAGATAATAGCCTGTGTAAATGCATTTTTTATAAAAGTGGTAAATAGTAAGGAATAAACAAAATCTTCCTGCACTCGTTAAAACATACAATTTATATCCAATTTTAACATTAATCATTTCCGCAATATTAATTGTTGTTGACCTGCATTTGTTAATATTTCTTGGCGGTCTGGGTGGTTTAGTTGGTTAGACGCTGGCCTACTGATCCCAAGTTTGCGGGTTCAAATCCAGCCCAGACCGAATAGTTCCATGTTAGTAGAATTCTGGCCTGTAAAAGAAATCCAGTGGGATGAAATTCCGGCACACTGCGACGCTGATATGATCCTGGCAATTGACAGCGTCGCCAAACAACAAAATAATTTTTAATTAATACTTCGTACTTTTTAAAGAGCTAAAGTCGCCATTCCTTTGTCTCAAAGTCAGCATAGGAATAACGACCAACTTCTTAAAACTGTGCCTGATACTTCAACAACTACATGTCGTTGTCCTTACAATGAAATGCACAATGAATACATTTGTGCAAAATTTAATTTCGATTAATATGAAGTAGACACTGGTTATATGGGATAATGACTGCACTAAAGATATAAAAGCCAGGATCACTGCAGGGATTAAATGCTTATATGCACTATTGAAAGTGTTTACAACAGGATATATTTCCAGTCAAGGTTAATTATTTACAACACAATAGTTAAACCTATAGTGTTATACGACTGCGAGTCATGGACCACAGCAGAGCAAATGATACAACTTAAAGGATGGGAGAGAGAAATGTGTGAACTAAGAAGGATTTACGGACTAATTAAGGACGAACATCGTTGGTGAATTCGTAGCAACCTAGAATTAGAAAGATCCTACCAGAAACCAAATATTGTATCGTGTATAAAACAGAAGACTTCAATGGGTTGGTCATCTGATAAGAATGGATGACACCAGAAACGTTAAGATTTTCACTGGAAAACTAGAAGGGAGAAGAGATAGAGGTGGGCCAAGGCTAAGGTGGTTGGATTGTGCCAAGCAGGATTTGAGAGTTCTGGGAGTAAGGAGATGAAGGAAGATGGTGAAAGGCCGGGCTGAGTGGGCTGTCATTTTGAATGAGACGTTAGCTAGACTGTAAGAGCTGTTTCGTTCAAGAAAGCGTGCCACAGAAAACATTACGCAGAGTGGGTGGAACGAACGCCGTATCGGAACTGAGTTCTACAAGGCCAATGACTTCACATTATCTAGGCCAGTGCATTGCGCATTGAGGTGTGAAGCAAAACGGATAGTCTATCTCACAGATGTTTTAGCGGCGCAGTTACATGCAAAAACGTCAGATAGTAAATTAAGTGATTGGTTTGTGGGAAAACTGTTAGATGAAGAGAAAAAGCAACTAACACACCGAAGTGGATACATATTAAGGTGCCATTTATCAAAATATCTTCATTATACGTCTAACACTATATTTCCAAGCGTATTTGAGATACAAACCTGAATTGTTGGGTCTTTTAGAGAAAATATATATCTTGAAATATTATTAAATAGGCACTATTATCGTGAAGTACATGTAAGGTACAACGTGGACTGTGGATTTCAACTTGGGAAGATTTTATACCAAGAACAGAGATTTTCTCAAAGTAATATAACGAAGCTACACAACTTATCTTCAGAGAATCTTGAGCTGGTGATGTATTTATTTTTACTATTGCACGAGTAAAATTATAAACCTTAAGTTAATAATCATAAAATGCATTTATAAAATATTAATAATTCAAAATGTATACTTATAGCTATACTCCGGCATTTTAATTTCCACTAAGGGTCGAAATTAAAACATTGTGAAATGAAAACCATATAATTAAGCAGATAAAACTGCCTGGATTGACTGACAGCTGTGTGTTATTCGTCCAAATTCGAAGCATTTCTGTCCCAAGTTGTCCATTTGATACGTGAGTGAAATAGACAACAGAAGTACTCTGAAATATTATTGTGGAAGTAAAAATAGAAGATGCCAAAACAATCTATATTTAAGATATGAGTATACGCCCAAATGAGCCAAATTGGACTTCATTTTCCTCGCCAATCACTGTCGGTACGAGATCAGAAGTTATGCTGCAATACATAAAAATGTCCCTAAAAGACCCTTATGCCGAACATGTGTTCAGCTAGTGCGTTTTTTTTTTTTTTTTTTTTTTTTTAGTTATGTTCTTTAGTATTATAATTTTTATGCTCAACGCAATGTTCTGAGTTATCGAGGCAGAAATATCGAGGTCGAAAAATATAAATACAGGCAATACTTGAGAGGCCGACACACGGCTTGGGTGTTTAGATACACCAGCAGTAAGTTTCTTGGCATAAATAAATAATAATCACAGGCAATATTATTTTAAAAAAATCTGATATGCGCACTCATATGACTTTCTCTATTCACGCTTGTACATACTACTCTCAAAAACTCTTATTAAATCTACTTCATGTTAATTGACATAAGCGTTTGTAGTAATTGCTTAATTATATATTTCCTGGTAGGTACAGTGGGAATAGGAGAATTCGGTACGCTTAAGCGATAGCCAAATATTTTAAGAACGGGTCGCCATGTGATGCCTTTTGCGTTCCATTCTCTTTGCACATCGAGGACATAGAATACGAATATGACAAATTGTGTTTCACCAAGATCTACGTGCATTTTTTATAGTAAGCTTTGATCTATTTCTTACGGTTTACCAGTTATGAAAAATTCATCCAGAATAAAGAGAACTTTTGAGGGCATTCCTGTAAAATTCAAATAAACATTTAAGTTGCCATAAAATATCTTAAACGTGTAGCATTTTAATTCAAATCGTTAGAACCATTTTCGATAAAGTCAAAATTATCGAAAAAAAATGTTTCATGTAAAGGGTAGTCTGGAATGAGGGATTTTCTTGAAAACCTTCGGTTGGCATCCTTGGAAAATGCTGAACTTTCTGAAATATCAAGTATAGTATTTAACCGAGTTTTCGTTTTTGAGTCCTGCTGTTCAGAGACAGACACACATATACACACATTTTTTTTAAAATGCTCTTTTTGGATTCAGGTTGTGTCAAAACTTGTATTTCCAGTGAAATATCAGTATCAAATTTTTGAGTGGAATGCAATACTTCCCCTGTTTACTATACGTAACAGAGAAAGTACTATGACTCACTTAAGTTTTCGTAGTCTAATACGTCTTAAAATAAGAGCAAAATAGGACGTGATATCCTAAATAATTTATTTTAAAAGGATAAATATTAGATTGTCCTTGCTGAGGTTCTAATTTCTCTACCTAGCTAGGTTCAGAACACCCTTCTTTGATGTGTAAAATTCCTGTAAACATCCACATTTACTATATATGTTTGTTCTATATTCCACTATTACTTTTCTGCTACTGGTGGAATATTTTACACTTTGGGCCTGTCTTTCCTCGTTCTGTCATCACATTCCACCGTGACGTCACAGGGCGGTGCAGCAGTTCGCGCGCCCGAAGCGTTAACACATTAAATACCGCCCTCGCTGAACATCTTCGCCCTTCCCATAAGGTCAGTGCCTTTATTTGCTTTTATCCTTTCACGAAAATAACGGACTTTGACAGCGATTCCATTTTACTGCCAATAAAAGCACACGAGTGATTTATAACTAAAGTAGGAGGTACTCACAATTTCCAACGCCATAAAAATAAGTGCTCCAAGTCTGAAGGAACAAATAGACATTTACTGGAACAGTCTTTGATGTTACACAGTTTACTGCTCGTATGATTCAACGGCGATTAATTTTCTTTTTCAAAAAAAATTTCAGGTTTTTTAACTTCCTTAGCTCCTAGATAACAAAAATGTTGCATTTCCCCGAAAATTCGATATCGATACTTCGCCGGACACACATGTTTTGAGATCTTTTCAATTAAAAATAATAAATTTAGCAAAATATCCACGTGTGAAAAACGAGAACTTGGATAAATATCAAACAAGGTATTTATGTTCTTCCAAAGATGGCTATATAACGCTTTTAATTGTCACACAGTCCTTTTACTTTCTCTACTGGTAAGTATAGGAAGTATTGTATTCCACCATAAAATTCAATGTCGATATTTCACCTGAAATACATATTTTGAGACCCCCTGAATCCAAAAAGGTATTTTAGAAAAAGGTCCGCGCGCGCGCGTGTGTGTCAGTCTGTGGACAGCATAACTCAAAAAAGGAAATTCGGTTAAAAACCAAAGTTGGTATTTAAGTTTAATGTCTTTAGAGGATGCGACACAAAGATTTTGAAGAAAATAGCCCTACCCTAAACTACCCTTTAAATGGAAAATAATTCGAAAATTTTGATTTCCTTGAAAATGGCTCCAACAATTTTGATTAAAATGTCATATGTTTAAGATATTTGTATGACAAATGAAATGTATATTTTGAATTTTCAGGCTATAGCCTATGTAGTCCTGTTTAATCTGGATGACTTTTGAATAACTCGTAAACCGTAAGAGACAGGCAAAATCTTACTATACAAAAAATTTAGATCTTGCTGAAACACACAATTTATGTCCGAAGAAATTTTTTGTAGAGTGAACCACTTCGAAGATATTCCTTGTTATTTGTGTCAGTTTCGGAAAACAAAACTTTCGTGAAGTGGAACTTCGTTGTTCATTTTTTTATGTTAAGTGTGCAAAGAAAACGGGATCTCAAAGCTTTAAACGATTTGACTATCACTCAAAGTCTACTGTATTCTAATATTCCCCTTGTACCTACAAGGAAATAAGCTATAAGATAATTTGTACAAATGTACACGAAGAAGATATAGGAATAAGAGGTTAGTACAAGAGTAGAGAAAGTCATGTGACTGCAATACATCAGATTTTTTTTTTTTTGACACACATAAGGCTTTCGGTTCTTAATGACCATTTAGGCAGCTACACCCAACCACAAACACCCATGCCCGAAGCGGGACTCGAACCCACAACTCTCTGCGCCGCAGAGTGCCAGAAACACACGCTCCAGCGACTACGGCTATGAGGGCCAGCTATGCCGCACACTTAAGATACTTGCATGACAAATAACCTAGCCACCTAAAGTTATCTGTTATATCTTCAAAACAAAGTGGCTAGGAAACGAAATCGGATTTGAAAAATTCAGTGCTACGACCAAGGCTCCAAATATGGATCTTCTGACATTTTGTCTCCAAGGCTATCAACTGGTTGAAAACACATTAATAGAAGATTGTCATTGCTCTCCATTAATTCACAGCCATAAATGGGAAAAATCAATTAGCTAACTAAAAGAATAAATATCTTTAACGGCTTTAAACATATTGTGACGCCGAGCGCGGCACAAAACAAAGAACTGTCGGGGCTAAGCTGCTCCACGCCACATGCTGGGTCGACGAGCAAACAAAGGGCAAAGGTCAACTTTCCTCACACCACTCACGCAAGTGGACACGTGGCTATCAACAACAGAGGCGACTACACAAGAGTATTTTTCCGGTGCCTTCGAGAAGAATCTGGTTACTCACTACCGGCGTGTTTGAAGGAGTTCGCGAAAGGTCCGTCTGATGTCATTCCCACTATATAGGGAGGCCAGGAAGCAAGTGAGTTTTATAGTTACTGTTACAGACACGAGGTGTTCAGTGTGTCAAGAGTGTGTGTGCGTTGTAAAGAATATTTTTCGAGTGTCAGTTATTGCATCGCCATTGCTAATCTGTGAGAAACAAAGAAAGTGAAGGACACTGAAAGGACTAGGCAAGGTTACGAGAAGTACAATTAGTGAGTTGTGATAACAAGAAAAATTGTGTTAGCGACGGGAAAAAACTGTGTATTGGTGATGCAGTTTTAGAACACAATAGTGATAGAATAGTAATCGGATTCGATTTTTGTCATTTGATACAATATATTATTTAAATTGGAGCTGTGTGCAAATTACAAAATACTGATGAAAACTGAAAACATTGACTTATACACAATTCACAGTATTTTAAAGGTCTGAATGGAAAATATAAATATCCACCAGAATTTGTTCACAATATAAACAAATTATCTAATGTTAGTTCTTGAATTCTGCTAATCTTTAAACACGTTAGTGTGTAATTAACAATATAATGTGTCTCATTTCACATTTCGATTTTTACTTTCTCTACTACCTATAGTAAATATTGTATTCCACCAAAAAAATCGATGTCGAGATTTCACCGGAAATATATGTTTTGAGGCTCCCCTGAATCCAGAAAAGCATTTTTAGAAGTAGGTGTGCCTGTGTCTGTGACTAGCATAACTCAAAAACGAGAAGTCGGTTAAAAAGCAAAGTAGGTATTTAAGTTTATCTTTAAAGGATGCGACACGAAGATTTCGAAGAAAATTCCTCCACCCTAATACCCTTTACACGGAAAATTTTTCGAAAATTTTGATTTTCTTGAAAATAGCTCTAACAATTTTTTATGAAAATGCCATCTGTTTAAGATTTTTTAGGACAAATGAAATGTATATTGTGAATTTTCTGGCTATAGCCCAAGTAGTCCTGTTTACTCTTGATGAATTTTGCATAAGTCGCAAACCGTAAAACATAGACCAAATCTTAATATACAAAAAATGTAATTAAAACACAATTGATGCCCAAATGAATTTTTTTGTGAAGTGGACCAATTCGGAGATATTCCTTATTGTTTGTGTGAGTTTTACAATACTTAACTTCCTACAAATGGAAGATCGCTATTCGTTTTTTTTTAATTAATTTTTTTTTTTTTTAATATCTTAGGCATACAAAGAGAACGGAAATTCAAAGGTTTAAAAGATTTGACTATCGCTCAAAGCCTGCTTTATTCCCATATATGAGTGAATAGCTGACCATCAATAACTATATACTCGTATGTGAAGTCTGTCAGAAAGAGACAGGTGAATTTCTGAGATATCGTATTAACTTCACGAAGGTATTGAGAGGTATGTTGTTAAACCACCTGAAGCATCTGGCCTAGAAATGAAACGCTTCCCGAAATCCGCAGGTGCAGTTGCAATGTGCTGTGTTAACAACTGGTCACGACCAGTCCGGTCCTAATATCGACTCTTGTCAAGCCAGTACTCTGCACCGCTAGAACAAGATTTATACACGGAACAAAAGAAATTCAATGCTAACGTTTTCTCTGCAAGCAGCGGGACATGAACCTCAAAACTTGCTATTTGGAAGTAACTCAAAGATGTACTTCCTGCTGAGACAAACAGTTCGAGCTACAGCACGCCTCAAAAGAAGTACATTGACGTTTGCAGACTATTTCATCAACTGCTAATGTATATCAGAATTCAAATAGTGTATATATTAAAATCAGCAAAGAATGTAAGAAGTCGTTTTAAATCACTATAAATATTCCAACCATAAAACAGTGCATGTAAAGAGTGCATATCTTTTTAAGATCATTCTTCTGTCCACTTTATGTTAATCTTCTTAAACATTGTACACACAAATAGTTCCAGTGACGTAGTACATAGTAGGATGCAGACCTTAATCAATATAGGTAAAATAAATAAATGGAACAGATATTTTAAATTTTACATGCGTAAATTTAAAACATTAAGTGCACAAGGGAAAATCTTGCTATTTCCGAAGGCATAACATATCTAAACTTTAATATTAGTAAGAATTGTCTTGTTAATATCAGTGGCACTAGGCAATCAGATCTTTTCGTTCATTACAGGTCTGTAAATAGTAAATCAATATCACTATAATCAGAATTACAGCTAATTGCAAATTTGGACATATATACACATATTAGAAATGCTAAAGTTAATAATAATAATAATAATAATAATAATAATAATAATAATAATAATAATAATAATAATAATAATAAAATCAATAATAATAAAAATAATAACAATACAATAACACACTTTAGGGTTGTAGAAGACAACGCATTGCAGCATGAAATTTGTGCTGTACAAAGGTTTCTCCATGCTACATGGCTGGTCGGCGAGGCCCCTTGCTGGCTTAAGGCGGATCGCGGATGTCAAGATTAATGACATTCTGGAATAATTAGGGACCCCGACCTAGCACATCGTCATTCGGATTGGTTCCCTGCGGGTCTTCCCATCATCGCTTCCTCCCAGAAGTTACATGCGAGACACAAAAGATCTTCTAGAGCCTACGTGTAGTATTGTGTCCCAGTAACTGGAGGCGCTTCCGCCTGACTAATCCTAATCCTAATCACTAGTATGAGGTGATGACTTGATTAGAGCAGTTTTAAATAATGGTTAAAACCCCGACAGTCGCAATTTAAGTAAGAGTTGACATTAGTTTTCCAAACTAATGTAATATAGTAAAGGTGATCAACTCTTATTAATCTGCATTATATACCTTTAAACGTATATCTAATAAAGATAATAAAATACTGCTTTGCTTTGAAAAAAAAAGTGGTATTATAAGAAACTTCAACAAGAGCCCATCATATTACACTAGAGAGGGGGAAATAGTGATTCCCAACGACTTTTCCTTATTCTTCCCCTCAAAGTAAATAGAGGTTGCCATAATTTATCTGTCCGCATTGAACTTCGGTTGGGCGTGGCTTCACTCCATCTGACCCGTCTGAAGATAATTTATTGCCCACTTAGGGTATTTCGAAAATTTTGGCTCAAGTTTCAATGCTGTAATTTGTACGAAACAAAATTAAAAACACGCGGCGCAGACCTGTTTATTCGCCCTGTTTTCATAGACAGGCAACAGCATCAGCAATAGCATTCAACAGAAATAGCTTGCAAATGTAAGTTATAAAAGCATATGTATGATATTAATCGCGCGCAAGACATTCACAATTGAACGAACAAGGTTGTTGAATTCGAATCGCTGAGTGAAGTAATGTAGCAGTGAAAATATTGACTTTATCTACCGCTAAACCAGATTCATCAGACAAAACCTAAAAGATTTTGCATATTTTTACCCAAGAACTTTCCTATATTATGAGAGCTAGAACTGGAACTTAAAAATTCAATGCTACAACTGGGATTTGAACCACAGACCTTCCGCTTACCGGGTGGCTGCTCTAACCACTGAGCTATTGTGACAAACTGCCAGAATGGCATTAAATTTTCAAACCAGTTTGTATTTCTCCTGGTAAACCACAAAGGCAGTCTCACATCCAACCTCTCCATTTCTCTAATTTCTCTATAAAATCTTAACCCCTAACATGCTGACCTGTCATGGCATGTAATACGTCCTCTGATTGGTAATCAGAGGATATGGTCGGTGAATTTATTTTGATAATTCTCCCGGTCAGGTCGGTGAGACCTGTAAACCAACAACAGGTGTGGTCCTCCAGACATTCTGGGGGTTGTGAGAGAGTGATGTGACCACCAAAACATAAAAATATGGTGCTCTCTAAAAAGCGGTTACTATTACTGCTATTGCTCTTTTCAATATCATCCGTGAAAAATATTGGAGAGCAAGAGGATTAATGACTTCATTGTGAGAAATCCAGCATTAGCTAACAACAACATCAGAGACAAATTACCCCAATGGTGACTTACTATTGTAAGTACTTTATATCCCAGGATTAAATAACCTTCAGATGGTAATTATTATTTTATTTATGCCAACAAACTTACTGTTGGTGTTTTTAAATACACAAGCCGTGTGTGGGCAAAGTTTGAGAGGTAGAACTGGAACTTAAAAATTCAATGCCACAACTAGGATTTGAACCACAGACCTTCCGCTTACCGGGCGGCTGCTCTAACCACTGAGTTATTGTGACAAACTGCCAGAATGGCATTAAATTCTCAAACCAGTTCTTTACTGAATTAGAAAGAGAGATTTATTCAGCTGTTATAAATTAAGCTCAAGAATGCTCATCATTTCGCTATTTCACATCTTCATTTTATTTTGCATTTTCAGCCTGATCTTAAAAGTGTTATTTATACTGTAAGTCTGAAATTACAATGTAATTATTTTATTTACCTCTACCGCACTCTACGAAGTTATCGTGCAATGATTTAGAAGACACTTTTGCTTTTTATTTCTTAGAACTATAACTAATAACTCTCTGTGATATTAGTAATGCTAACACAGAAAACCTGATATGAGAGAGAAGTATTTGGATATTGTATTTCTGAACTCCTTTACTTCCCATCGACAATATAAAATTCTAGAAATCTTATTTATAAAGTATATTCTAGTGATTAAATAACTATCCAAATGGTCAATTCCTTCGAACTAGTATGCCATGGTCAAACATTAAAAACTTATGAACTTATGTTCATGATTATGTTGAACCTCTTTAGAATAATATAGGAAACAGATGAGGTCTGAGGATGTGTGCTACAGTCTCGAACGAAATGTTATGTTCACGTATAGATTCGGGTATCTTACTCTTAGACATATTCTACTTGTATGACAGCACCAGCCATGAAAATTCATTATCTTACAAGGTAGAATCGTTCTTAGATAAGCATGGTAGATAATATTTTAAGCCTTATACCTTCTTTTGGTGTGGTAGTTATTTATTAAAGTAAATGTTTTACAGTTTTCGGTTTAAGGAAGCACAAAATTCCGTAATATCAGTATACATCGAAATGTGCACGAAACTGGTGGATATGAACAATGCATAGGGTCTCTACCCCCAAGCAAGCATTTGTCGTTAATTTCGTGCACTTTATTACACATTAATTGCAATACAAAACTGCCGAAACAGTATACATGTCACATCAGTGTAAACATTGTTATCTTGCAATAAAACTGAATATTGTTTGTATATCAGTCCTCTAAAATGTCGCGGTGGTGGAAGGTGAGTTGGAGTGCTGCTCAGTAGTTCACTGGGGTGGTGCGAGAAGGAGCGATGAAGTCGAAATTAACAGGTGTGAAGGGTGAACTCCATTGTTGGAGTGTTCACGTCCCTATGTAGAGCTTCCCCACGCTATCAAGTGAACAACCCCATTCATGGTTCCTTTTAGTTGTGAGTCTAACCGAAATTCATCCACATTGTGCAGCTGAATTGCCACAACGATCTTATAAACGATAGAATACTCTTTTTAAATGAAGCAATAATGCTGATAATCATTTAAGCAGATATTTAACTTGAAACATTTTGTATAACAGTATTTTTACTATGTAAAATATGAGCTTGCTGTCCAAGATACGATGCAAATTCTTCACTGGGAATACGTTCGGAGTCAAAACTTACTTTGTGATCTTGTTTTAAGTCTTTAAAGTAAAATAGACTGCTTAAACCCGCGCGAAAGCATTTCAGTTTTTCATTTCTTACAGTGTTCAACAGGTTAAGAAACAACTGTCATCTTTTGAAAGATCGTGGAGGTGTATTGGACATATGACTGACGTAGATATTGCTCCTTAAGGGACATCAGCTTGTATAGCATCCTTTGAGAGGAATGTCTGCACTATTCTAAACAAGGCAACTGGTTTTATTTAATACAGCAGTCGAATCCATTATCGAATGCCTCCTCAGTATTCAAAAATTGCCCAGAACAAACAGATTTTATGTCGTTAAGTATGTAGAATTACATCTACTACACAATGAAGTTACTGAGAACAAGCATGTGCAGATCGGAAGCAAGTCAAACTAGCTGTTAAACATTATGAGATTCTCTGACTTCAAGTGATGTGAATGAAATAGACGTTAAAAAATCTTTGAACATAAAGAAAGAAGGCTGATTGATCGATAGCTCTGAGGATCGCTATTGGCCTTATTTGGTTTGTGTGTCATCAGTTCATCACAATGTTCATTTTCTCCCGCACTACACAGGCAACATGTTGTTTCTGAAACACTGCCTTGAATATTTTTACGTACCTTTATAATTATTTTATCATTAGCTGCGAGATACTGCGTTCTTAAGGGAATTCATAGCCATTAAATAAACACATTTCTGCCCCTCCTAGTTACATTGGTGCACATTCACCGCTATCTTTAAAACATTAGCGAGAATCTCGAGAATGTAAATTGAAGCAATTATTTACCACAGTTGCTAATGTCTCGTGTAACCTTGCTTGAATAATCCACAGAAGCCCAGCACAAGAAAAAATTAATTGTCTTCTCTTTCATCTCACTTGTTTATTTTAAATAACTGCACATTCTCTCGTCCTCATTTAGCAGATTTTGCCAAAGAAACACATCAGGGAGGAACCAAAATTAAAGTAATAGCCTCATCGTACTCAAAACAGGTTGTCTGAAGTAGGCAAGTAACAAAAGAAAAAATATATCTGAAGATAAATGAATATAATACATCAAATGTAATAACCTCTATAGCATATGATTAAAAAACAAGTAAATAAAACGAGAACAAGGAATATAGGCACAGGATAAGTATGCAGAAAGATACTTCTTTATCTGATTACTTGGGAACTTGCACCTCCTATGATTACTCTCCCCTTAAGGAGAACTTACACCTCCTAGGACTTACAAGCCAGTGCCTAGGACCAAATGGAAAAGTGATGGTGGAGCAATCGGTGGAATGAGTGGTAGGGGAAACCGGAGAACCCGGAGAAAACCCGCCCAGGCGCCGCTTCGTCCACCATGAATACCACATGGGGCCCCTGGGATCGAACCCGAGCCGCCTAGGTGGTACGCAGATGGTCTAACCGCTCGGCCACGACACCGCCAGAAAGATACAAAAGTACTAATATGTCTTATAATCTCGATTTAGATCGGCTCACTTTATAGTTAAGACAGAGAAGTTGCCGGTGCATGAGGAGTTTAAACTGCAAATATGATTCTTAAATCACCTACAGAGGTTTGAAAATGATTACACTCAAAGTAAAGTATGGATTATTTACTAATCCAGGTTATGTCTGAAATGTATTGCTGCATTAAAGTTTAGTGTGATAAGTGGTTTAGAGTTTTACAAATTTCCACCAATCAGAGTGGAGTGACTCTCTATTCGATAAAACAATAAAACTAAAGCCTGTCCAGTAATGGACAGATGCAAATATCGTTTCTTCGATGAAGTAACTTTTTCCAAAAATAGATCTTAGATTACCATGTTCACTCATTCTTCCCAGAAGGATTATCTTTGAAAATTCAAGGCATTATCTGGAAATTAAGAAAAACTTATTTGCACTGTGATATGTCCTTTTGAATCTGTGTGTTACAATTAGTTATTTATGTACCTAGTTTAAAATCTGGCTGATTGTGACCCGAGTATGTTGTTTAGCGTGTGAGCGAAAGTGAACCCTCTAATGTTTACGAGTATCACAATGAAAAAATTATACACGTGTTACATTTAACGTTTTATGCAATTCTAGCATTAACACGCATAAAAATAACTAATAAATTTGCTAAATGTAAAATTATAATGTATCAGAGATCAGAGATGTGTGATCTGCTAAGCAGGTACGAGGGAACCCGGCGAATAGCGAATTGACATGAGGGTCCCCAACGTGTGCTGGACATTCTTCATCTCGCCACTAGGACTCGCCAGCAGCCACCAGCCGTATGGGTTTCGGCAGCGGTTCCCTCCCTGACAGACGTGGTAACCACAATGCATCCATAGAGAAAAGCAGTTACAGTGCACAAATACCCCACACCCCTGAAAAAGCCATGGATCAGGAAGGTTGGCCGTGGGAAGAATTTTAGGGTGGATTACATATTGCCATGAATGTTACTGTTTCTCAAGTCCTTTCATCTTTCAATATCGCAGGACCGCACACAATGGACGGTGTTGTGCGGCATATGTGGCATATATTGTTTGTGCAGAAAACTTTCATCCCTGTCGCGGAACTTTCTCTCTGAATCTGTCTGTTTAGATAAGGGGCATCCTTCCCGGGTTCTCAATCTGAAAATGTTAGGGACCTAAGCTCTTCTGCGCCTGTCGCCATTTGCACTCTGTTGCAACGTGCCATTCTGCTGGAGATTAGTAGGCGCATAGGGCTAACCTTAGCCGCGGTGCTAAAATCCTCCTTTCTAAGCATGAAGAGAATGGAGAATCTCTTTCTACTCTCTCCTTTTGTGGTATGAGCTTATATTTGAGATTGCGCCCGTAACACAGTAAAGCAGAAGTAGTTGCCGACTCACAAGGCGCTTCATTTTCTGTAAAACTGGCCGTGTGGAAACTTGCATATAGGAAGTAAATCCGCCTCGAGCGTGGGTGTTTATATCTGTGTAAATCGATTGTGTGTGGGTGTGGAAGTGCATAAATTGAGCAAAGATAATCATAAAAGTGAACAAAGATAAGAAAGGTATGGATCAGAAACTGAGGTTGACTAAAAGAAAGCAAGAAATCCTCTTTAATAAATAGAGAAGAAAAATAAATTATATATGGCTGAATATTTCCATACGCCTACGATAGCAGAATACAACTCTCACAATTTCTTTCTTGCATTTTTTTCCTGCAAAAAAACAAAGTACAGACTGATACATATGCTTTTTACGACGTATCTACAGCAACACATCCTGCAGGTTATGCCAACTTGAGTGCACTGCAAGATTCTTTGTATATTTATTTAACTGCTGATCTCCTTGAGAACCCATTTGTCTTATAAGAACCACTATAAAAAATAACAAAAAACACGAATAAATGTTCCCGAATTTCCTCTAATTCTTGATGTTACGAGTCTCGTAGCTGTTCGTATACGACGCGCCGGTACTGTCGGTTGTAGGTTGCAGATCTGTCACGGAGGTATCTATTTTAATCAGTTACGAATTTTGGCTCTATACACCATGTATATGTAAAATACAGCAATACACATCCAACGTTCTATAAGGAGGTATTGGAACTTGGACCCCTTCGCTGCCCTCTTCAGGTGCGAATATGTAGATTAAAGTAATTATCTAACACTAATTTCAGATGTGACTCATGACATCCGTCTTCTTTATTATTATTATTATTATTATTATTATTATTATTATTATTATTATTATTATTATTATTATTATTATTATTATTATTATTATTATTATTATTATTATTATTATTATTATTATTATTATTATTATTATTATTATTATTATTATTATTATTATTATTATTATTATTATTATTATTATTATTATTATTATTATTATTATTATTATTATTATTATTATTATTATTATTATTATTATTATTATTATTATTATTATTATTATTATTATTATTATTATTATTATTATTATTATTATTATTATTATTATTATTATTATTATTATTATTATTATTATTATTATTATTATTATTATTATTATTATTATTATTATTATTATTATTATTATTATTATTATTATTATTATTATTATTATTATTATTATTATTATTATTATTATTATTATTATTATTATTATTATTATTATTATTATTATTATTATTATTATTATTATTATTATTATTATTATTATTATTATTATTATTATTATTATTATTATTATTATTATTATTATTATTATTATTATTATTATTATTATTATTATTATTATTATTATTATTATTATTATTATTATTATTATTATTATTATTATTATTATTATTATTATTATTATTATTATTATTATTATTATTATTATTATTATTATTATTATTATTATTATTATTATTATTATTATTATTATTATTATTATTATTATTATTATTATTATTATTATTATTATTATTATTATTATTATTATTATTATTATTATTATTATTATTATTATTATTATTATTATTATTATTATTAATTATTATTATTATTATTATTATTATTATTAATTATTATTATTATTATTATTATTATTATTATTATTATTATTATTATTATTATTATTATTATTATTATTATTATTATTGTTGTTGTTGTTATTTTTATTGCTATTATTATTACTATTATTATCATGATCATTATACTGCAACCCATTATAAATAATTGTTACTTTAGCAAGTATGCAATTAAAACTACACAAACACTATGTCGGTTTGATAGATGTAACAATCAAAGATTAGTGCACCGAATATGCTGGCTTAGGTACATATTGACAGTGTTAGAAACATCAGAAGGATTTTAAATAAAATAACTTAAATAGAAGTAAGAAGTCGTATGCAATATAGTGATGAAGTAGCAGAGATATTTTACGATCCCTGGTGTAATTTGGGTTCCGTAGTCGAACAAAGTAGACAGCGATTCAGGAACACGTGTGTATTATCTGAGTATTTACTAAAATGATATACGTTGCGGTGCTCGTTAGGTTAACAAACATAGCCAATAACTGCACAGCTTTACACTTAAGAGTACATAACAACTTCACGTGGAATCGAATGCACTGTTGCCACATTTTTTATCCTGTTCTATTATAGCTTAGTCCGTTTCTTACATTGAGGCCGACACAAAACGAGGCAGCAGTCCACAGGTTTAAGCGCGACGAGATAAGCAGCATTTGTAACATCGACCTTAACGTAATGAGTGCGGCAATAGTACTAATTCTTATTCGTATGACTAATGATGTACCGCAGAACAAAATGTAGAAGGATTTTTGCGATCGCATCGCGTGTGCAAATTTGGATAAAGTTATCAATGTTTCTATCGTCTTTCTTAGGACGTACATCACTTATATATTACTTTACTCAGCACCTGTTTATAGTAGACAGAGGAAGTAATGCATTTCACTAAAAATTTTGTTGTCAAGATTTCACCGGAAACACGTGTTTTCAAGGCACTTTAGATAAAAGTAGGTGTGTGTGTGTGTGTGTGTGTGTGTGTGTGTGTGTGTGTGTGTGTGTGTGTGTGTGTGTGTGTGTGTGATTAACAGCATAACTCATAAACGAAAAGTAGCATAAATACCATTTTTGGTATTTTAGTTTAGCATCTTCCTACGATGCAACACGAAGATTTTCAAAAAATCCTCCTACCCAAAACCAAACTTTAATTGAAAAAGTTCCTTATTTCTAATTTTTCAAAAATTATTTCTAAAGATTTTTACAAAATCACATGTTTGAAGTATTTGCATTAAAATAAAATGTGTATCGTGGATTTTGAGATAATAGCTTATGAGGTAATTTTTATTTGATTGTTTTAATTTTGTATAACTAGGAAATCATAAAATGAAAAAGTACTATATATGCGAATAAGTCATTAATAGAGAAAGTCATAAGAATGTATCACAGCATATTTTTTCTTCAAAATCAGACATTTCTAATCTTCTTAAGGATTTTATTTCGAAGCAAAATTATTTTATTTCATGAGAGGAAAAAGCGACTGGAAATCCTTAGAGATACATACATCTATGTAGACAATAAATAGTGAATAGTGGACAATAAGTATGTGCAACACCTAATGTGGAGTAGCACGTTAGGATAAATGAGCTTTCCCTTTTGATAGGAGGCCTTTGCCCTTCACGGGAAATTTTGGGCTATTTTCATTTTCATTTTATACTGGATTGCGTCGCGGCATGTTTCACATAAAATTTTTTATGTAAATAACATTGGCAACCCTTAGAGTAAATGCTTCAAATTGGAATACCTACTATAGCCTTATTAATGGCTTATTGGCGTATAAAAATGTAGCGAAACATCTGTTGCATGACTCAGGATATTTGCTAGCGAAACCAATGAAATCCTGCACACACTCACTTGCTTGAGGAGTAACCTTCCATCACGTGAGCACGTTATTGCCGTAAAATTGGATAGCAGAAACTCATCTGCGCTATGCTAGATGCATATTACGATAAGGTAAGTGCTAACCGACTGGTGTCACGCAATTGTGAGTCTTGCCTCCTTATTTTTAGCCCTCACTCGCATGCCAGTGTCCTACTCAAGTAGCATACTAATTTAACAAATTACGTTGCCAACGTAACTGCAAATTACCGTTAACGAGCTGTTCACTTCTTTGGCCAAATTTTAACACTATGCTTCACTTTTAAATGAGTATTTATTTAGGTATAACACGCTTTCATTTTTTGCGTAATTTGCTGGCGTTTGTTAAACGGCACATCTCAGGTGCTTTTTGTGTTGCACTCACATGACTTTCTCTTCTCTTGCACAAACTATTTTTACAAATACTTATTCCTCTATCTACTTCATGTTAATCAAGATAATCATTTGTAGAAATTATCTTATTGCTGATTTTCATATAGATGCAAGAGGAATACAATATGCTTCAAGCGACAGATGTTTTAAGAGTGGTCGGTATATAATGTTTTTGAAATTCCGTTTGTATGGCAAGGGATAAAAAAGGCTGACCCCGTAGAGCACCTGCCTACTGTGCGAGGGGTCCTGGGTTCGATTCCCCACTGGGAGGGCGGGAAGTTTTCTACCACTAGGATTATTCCCCATCTTCCCTAAAGCCTGGAAGTATGAATAGGAGTGTGTATGTGTGTGTGTGTGTGTGTGTGTGTGTGTGTGTGTGTGTGAATTTAACGTAAAACCAAAGTATTAGAAACCCAATATTGAATACCACAGGTAAGCTAGTGAACACCACTGCAATTATTGTTCCAAGAGGCACACTGCCGATATGACCTTCGATGTTAAAGGATATAAATGGATTTAAATGGAACATAATAAAGAAACAGATAAGAGTGAATAACGACCTTTCATTATAGAAAACTTTAAGTATTGCAAAACTCACACAAATAACAAGGAATATCCCCAAAACGATTTACTCCACAAGAGTGCATTTGGACATACGTAACTGTATGTTTTAACGAGACTAAATTTTTTGCGATTTACTAGTTATGCAAAAGTCATCTAGAGTAACTATGAGCTATAGCCAGAAAATTCAAAATATATATTACATTTGCCATAAAAATATCTTAGACATATGGCATTTTAATCAAAATCGTTAGAGCCATTTTCGAAAAATTTTCCATATAAGGGGTGGTTTAGGGTGGAGGAATTTTCTTCAAAATCTTCGTCTCTCATCCTTAAAAGATATTAAACTTATATACCAACTTTTGTTTTTAACCGAATTTTCCTTTTTGAGTTATGCAGTTCACAGATGCACACCAAACACATACACATGGACCTTTTTCTAAAAATGCTTTTTTGAGGTTCAGGAGACCTAAAAACCTATTTCCAGTGAAATCTCGACATGGATATTTTGGGTAGAATACAATACTTTCTCTACTTAGCATGCATAGTAGAAAGCAAAAATAGTATAAAATATAAAGAAATAAAAGGATTTTCAAAAGAGATATCGCTTTTATACCCCTCTGTGAGACAATGCAAACACATAATTTCTTGTGAATAAAATTATTAAATAGATCCAACTAGAGGAGGTCTGTGAATGTACCAGGTAAGATTTTGTACATATACAAGAGATAAATCGATTACACAGTTAAATTAGTTTTATGGAATGGCGGTACGTTTCGCATCACAGAAGAAATAAGAATGAGGATAATGTTGTTGACTAGAGATTAGCAGCCGGCGGAAACCCAACCAGCTCCTCCAAACACTACCACATCTGTGTAGGAATGTGGATTCTCGCCAATCTCCGCTCTCCATCACCTACGTTAATACTGTTATGAAGGAAGACTCATAGCGCTGGAGGGGCACACCGACTTCACACCTCACCGCATGACATCACTGATGCGAGTGATTGACCATTTCAGTTCTTGTTCCACATACGGAAGAAGCTTATGCTGACGTAAAACAGCAAAACTGACATAGAAAACTGTTCAAGTTGCTATGTATTAACACTCACAAATTCCTCCACTTATTTCGTGGCTATTCCATATATTATTCACACAAAAGCTATTAACCTCTCTGACATCTATTTATAATTCGTACAAAAAGCATTGTATTACATAAAACTGTGGTAGAATGACTTCACCGGAAATGCATGTTTTGTGATCCCTTAATTAACATTTAAAAAAAGCGTGTGTGCTTGTGCATTCATATGTGTGAACAAAATATCTCAACGTAAAGTCGAATAAATACAAAGTCTAATATTTACGTTCAGCATGTTCTAAGAATGTTTTGAGGAAAATCCTCCGACCAAACTACCCTTACATGAAACATCTTAAGTTATTTTTATACTCTCACAAGTGATTAACAAGCTTATTAAAATATCAATAGCTTAAGATACTAGCATAATAATAGATATTTAGAGTAGTAATACAAAGGTAGAGGTTTACTAATAAGAGGCTCAAGTTAGAACACGACCGAAGGGAGAGTTACTAATCCAAATTTTGTAGCGTGTTATCCACAACATTTTATCTACGATAAGAGTATTTTAGTATACGTTGTGCAGTTAATATATTTAATTAAATTTATTTATTGTGGAAACCATATGTTTGGGAGAGAGTAATGTGGGCTTTCTGGGGAAAAAGGCACGATACAAAAACATTTTTGTCAAATTCTGCAATGTTCATCACGAAAAATTTAATAAGCAGTCCAAGAAGCAACTATAAGCTTGCAAACAACTCAAGGCAAATTTATTTATGCAGTTATACACAGCGACTGGGGTTTGAGTAATGAAGCAGACGTAAATGAAAACAATACTTCTGATAAATATTACAAATTGTAGTGGTTGTAATAACTGTGAATTAAGGGAGAACATTTTTGTTTTAATGCACATTATTATAAGAAAAATTAGATATAGAGGATCATTATTGTAGTGTATTTTACTTTTTCATGAACCTATATTTTATGATTTGATAGTGTGTTTTGATTTTGTTAGAATATCAAGTATAGCTTTTGTTATCTAGTAACTACGAACTAAAGCATCACTGATTGTTATAGTAGTACATAAAATATATATATTAAATTCCCTACGAATAACCTGTGAAGTCCTCTTTATATTGAAAGAATATTGTACCATTTTGTGTAATTGTTGAACTATAAGCGATAGAAAAATACTTACTACAAAAAAGCAATTTATTTAAAATAAATGTTGTGGAATCAGCCATGTATGACATATGCGTTGTTATAGGTTTCAATTGTGTCATTTTTAAAGTGTTATTACCATTTAGTTCTTTTTCGAGATGTCATGGAAAGAGTACGGATTTCAAGGCCAGCACGTAGGGGCCCGTTTTTTATAAATCTTATTATCGCTACAGCCTCCTCTCTGGTACCTAAAACGAAATATTTAATAAAACTATTTCTACAAACTTTATCCCGACTAACATGAAATAGAAAAATAATCTTTTATATGAAGTATACGTAGAATATATTAAAAAATAAATTACAGTGGGAAGAGAAAGTAATGCCCATAATTGTACTGCTTGGATTTTTCTAGCTACCTCGTATTAAGTGTGATACATATTCGCCTGATGGTTACAGTGATAAAGCAGTAAGTTCTATTAAATATATTAGAGAAAGGAATCATTGCGTCAGTTAATAATTCACAAAAGAGCGACCGGTTGGCATTTAAGGTGTAGTGCTTAAATTGGGAAGAACTCAAACGAAAAACAGCGAACATAACAAAGAATGTTTGAGAAATGGCTAATTTATATCAACATTAGTTGATATAAAATGTACATCATAATGAAATGTACATGTTTCCTGTACTATGTTTTTGTGTGCCACCTATGATTTCACAGCTGCTTATAAAAATTTCAGTATGAATGCAAATAACATGCATAAGAGCTTTTACCATTTAAGCAATAATATTTAAACGCTCAGCAAAGGATTAAAGCGGTCTTAAAAGGCTAAATTAGGTACGTAAAGTCGCGAAGTGGCAGTGTTCTGGCACCTGGCATACAAGTTCTGCGGTTGAACTCGCAATTTGCTTTCAGTCAAGCCTCCAAATAGCTGAATAGAAATATAACTGTATCCTCTGCGCTAACCCTAGGGACATAGGTTCGCATCTCGCCGTTGTACGATTTTGGTTATGCGCATCAAAACTTGGAAACCGAATTCACAGTAATCTAATTTTAAAGTTCTTGAGGATTTAGGACCTTACAATTTAAATCGTTTTTGGTTGTCTGCATTTTCTATTAGATATAATGACTTTAGTCCCATTGGACTTGCATTGTGTGTTATTATGAATGCCAATTTCTTCATTCTCCAAGCGTATGCTATCGCACGATATTTTGTGCCAGTCCTTCACAATGTATTTGATAGACGAGTACGCTTATATGCTTTTGATCTACGGAGAAGTAACACCCAATACACAAACAGCTCAGTATCTATACTGGAGAGATATCCTAATAGGCAACAACAATAAAATGGAAATAGAACAATTACGAATTCAAATAACAACAGGTTTAAACATAATAATTGTTCCACCAATGTTATTTGGTGAATATTACACAGAAAGAGATTAGTACATGCAGGGGATTCGAACCACCTTTACAGCTGATGCCTGTTCCAACTGAGCTACGTACTAATTTGAGAGATAAACAATCCATGTAGTATTCACTGGTCCCAGTGTATATTAGCAGTGATGTCTAATTACGAGTATAATAAAAGGTAATATTTATATTAGAATTAATTTAGTCGAGGTGTGTAACCAAATATATCCACGTTAAATAATTGGGTTGACGATGTTTTCATGTTAAGAGTATAGAAGGCGTATTGTATAAAACCGGCAGATATGGGGCAGCTGGTATAGTGATTATGTGTAACTTTTTTATATAGAGAATACATCACCCACATCAGATTTCCTGTGTTCTATATATTTGCTAAAAATCTGAAGGTAGTGAAAGTAAATTGTGTACTTTTATTTTTTTCACAAAACAATGTCTTTAAAAGAATTATTCATGGTGATTCTGCACCTGTAAAAATAACACAGCACCATTAGCATGCATTGCTATCTTAAAGTACATTACTAAGCAGAATTTTAATTAATTGACCCCTTCCTTCCTCAACATGCTTGACGTGGTATTCCCAAACTTTATAGCTCCTGCAAACAGCAGTTGAACCGACAGTTCTAGGAACTCCTGGGAGTGGCCAAATACTTAACGTATCACTTCAGAAGCGTTCTTTTGACAGATCAGTTAATGCATTCCTGGAACACCAAAGGACCTTCTCAAAGGAATTCCCCAGCTCAGGCTACTTTCGCAACCTAAATGATAAAATAATGTCCTACCTTAATTATAGCTGTGGGAGTAGCAATATTTCTAATACGGAACTGCAACTTCTGACATTGATTTATCTATAGTTTTCTTGGTAAAAGCACGTTTGGATAAATTAAAGCCGTCTTTTAGATTTATGTGCGGTATATCAACTGTGTCCGGTGTTACTCAATTGTTGGAAAAATCTGGTATGATATGTTCACACGACCTTCTCTAACATTGACAAATTCACGTGTGTTCATTGTTACATGTTACGATATATTTTACCAAGCAATTGTTTAAAATCAAGTAGGAAGGCTTCAACATGCAGAAAGAGCATTCGAATGTTATTCCCAAGCTTTGAAACGCGTCAGATGATACTTAAGAAAGGTCTAAATTTGCAACATGGCATATTTCGGAAACATCTAACGCTATGCGAAAATGTATTTCACAGAAATTGTGTATTTTAATGAGCTCTACATCTTTTATGCAGGAAGGTTTTCTTTCAGAGAAATTCACATCGTATCTATTAAGAGAAAATTCAATATATATTAAAATAGTTAAAGCAGTTTTTGAGAAACAAACAGTAATCGAAATGTTCCCATATAATATAGGTTGGGAGGTAGTTCCTTAAACATCGCAGTGTCCTATTTTTGGAAGATGCTGAACATATATACCAAGGTTGGTATTTAACTGACTGGCAGACACACACACACACACACACACACACACACACACACACACACACACACACACACACACATACACACACACACACACCCGGACCTATTTCTTTATTTTTCTTTCATGTTTTTGATTTCAGGATATTTTAGAATGTGTATCTCCGGTGAAATGTGAGTAGTGAAGTTTTGGATACATCACAACTAGTAATTCCCCTACCTATTATAAATAGATGGCAGAGAAGGTAAAATTATGCGTCTTGTTGAAAGGCATATGTCCTTCGAATGCTTGTATTTCTGAGATATTTTATACTTATTTCACAGCTTTTATCTCCTCTACTTGGTAACAAGCTTTTGCAAAGGAAAGAAGAAAAGAAGGAAGAGAAAGGGGATGCTTTCACGCATATATGTTGATGACGTAGGTACTTAGGTAAATGTAAACATGGATCATAGAGTATTTCGAACAGGGCTAACACCATGGAAGGGAAAACAGGATTCTATGAGACATAATGACTTTTTTCTGATAGTACGTTTTCCGAAGTAAATTTCAAGGTATATAAAATTATATAAAATTCAGTCAGTATGAAAAATACTTCACATACTATTCAAGAAAATGTTTCACATTAATCTTCTAAATCTATTTTATTTTAATCAAAATCATTACAACTAGTTTTGAGAAAATGAAACATAATAAAAAGGTTTTCTTGCAGAGAGTAGTTATAATGGAGAGATTTCTCTGAAAATCTTCCTCGTGCATATTTAGTTTTTTCGTTTTTCAATTATGAGTTACACTGCTCATTCGTACTGTCAGTACCTAATAGGAAAATAAAGTCAAAACAATAAGATTTAGACAGACGCAGGGTCAAAGTCAGATGGTAGAGAAATTAACGCATTCTAAAGGGTACGTTGGCCAAATACGATTTTAACAACCAGGAAGAGAAAAAATGATATTACGAGATGCACAATTTAATCAAATAGTGAAGAGCGCAATACCATCTCACTTGCAAAAAAAAAAAAAAAAAAAAACACAAACACATACACACGCACATACACTTGGATCCTTTATGTACACCTAAAACATGTAATTCCAGTAATATTTCCATATGGTGAAATGTCTATTTTATTCATCCAAACGATGGTGAAAATATAAAGACAACAATATCAAAAAATGCAATAAATAATGTAAAATGACCAAGAAGACTGCTGTGTTTTTATAAACAGAAACCTGTGAACATATTTCATGTTCAAGCTAGAAAACTGAATGAAGTGGTGGTCGAAAGATAATAAACCAGCAAAATTCGAACTGTCTTCATAAATAATTACCATCACAAATCACAGCATCTAAGCTATCATCATCATCATCATCATCATCATCATCATCATCATCATCATACCATCATCATTATCAGCTTCATGGATTAAGGTTCATATGACTTACCCCGGTCTCATTCTCTTGACACTGTTAAGCCAAAGTTATCTTCGGTCTACCAACGTTTCTTTTTTCTCTTTAGGCTGTAGTTCATAATGAGCTCTGATGTGCGATCGTCATTCATGCTTTGCATGTGTTGTTTTCAATCATTTCTATCTTGTTTTATTCTGTCTGTTAATTTAAATATGTTTAATTCCCTCCTTTTATCTTCACTTCTTCTTTTATCTCGTACAGTATATCCTGCAACAGTTTTCAACGTTTCATTTCTGTTTTTTCAATTCTCCTGTCCTCTTTTTTGACATAACCCATAACCTAAAACACCAACATTGGTACTACCATTACCTTGTACAATTTAATCTTAGTTTCCTTTCTAGTATTTTAGAGATGTATCAATAACGGCGTACGCGTAACTGAATTTATTGATTTTTTTATATCACATATCCCCATGTGAGAAAATGTCCTACATCATTTATTTAATGTTGCAGCCGAGGTAAATGAAACAATTGCATTTTATAATTAAACATTTTTCCTTTCAAGACAAGGTCTGTTCTAACCGTGTCTGCTCCCCTAAGTGCTAAATATTTTATTTTGCTAACAGAAATATTTAAATTACAATTTTTATTTGGAATAACACCCTGCGTGCATTATTTTCATAACTATATATTAAAATTTGACCATCTATCTAACAGTACATTTTTTTATTGTTTTTAATTATAAAATGTTCTTTCAAATCCATTTGCCATTTCGTCACCATGATGCTGAATATATAATATGTATCTGAAAGTGTCTCATAAAAGTATTATGTTTGCCGAAAATGAAGTAGAGAAGTTGAAGGAATAGATAGGACCACACACAACTTGTGGGTGGATTACCTGGTATCCTTGTACTAAGATAAGGCTATTGTGAAGAGGTTATTTAATTTTCCAAGCAATTATTAAAATGATTAAGAATCTATGAAAGGCATTTCCTTTCAGGAAAGTAGCAAGATCATGCGCTGCATGTTTGAGCCACACCCCTTGTACCTCTGCAGGGTTTCCCAATGACTCATTCATGATTCAATAGGATCACTGACCTACAATTTTAATGTTTACTGCATATCTGGACAACTCATCTTCAAATTGGCCTCTAACTGAACTTCCTCAGCAGTGGCCGTAGATCAACTGATTTATCTACTGTTTGTTCAGCAGTAAAACCGATAGCTGCTATTACCACAATAATGTGTACGTGATTAAAATAATGCATTTAGCCACAACTTCGCACCCTGGCATACCAGTAATCTTTCTCATGTGGTTTGTGTGGTATGTTGTTCCTGTTTTTGTACTTACCGCAGTAACAGACTTCGTGTACTAAAAATAAATTATAAAACCGTAAAACTTAAAAGATAAATAACCAAACAACTTCATACAGAGCACACATAGAACAGGCAGTTTTGGAGACAAAGTAATTGAAGCGGCGACATAAAAGAAGCCGCTGACCACCATCACAAGCCCTTCTAGAAACATAACAGTTATTTATTACACACGTTTTCACAAGGTGTTTTATTTTGCGAGTAGCAATACTACGAGCAAAATAAAACCAGTTTTAAAATGTCTATGTCTTCGAAATATCCTTTCGCAGCAGATAATATACTCTTCCACCCTCCATTGCGCTTTCAAACTCCTGCAAACGCCAGTAGAGTTGCTGAAGTTGGTGTGACATTTGTCAAGCCCAGATACCTACTTTTCTATTACGCTTGAAGTTTTCCCGAATGAATTCTTGTGTTGTTATTAGGGCACTATTTTTGACAGCTTTGAATATTAAACTATAACAAATTCAGTTAAAATGTATGTGAAAATTAAATATACATTTAGACAGGCGCAATGGTGAGTTCTAGTTTTTTGTTGTTTGGGTTTCGTTGTTGTTTGACCTTCATAGCACTAGTATCATTTGACCACCTACACAAGCGCAACATTCTATAATACAACAGACGGCTATGGCAAAAATAAATCAAACACCTTTACACTGTAATTATTCTGTAACTTTTTGACCTTGCACCATTGGAGAAACCTGTTGTATGCAATGCCATACTGTTTGCTTGATTTATTTTGTAAAAATTACGAAGTTATCCCCTCGGTTGCTTGCAACATTTGTTCTGGTTCTCTCAAATCCATTTGGGATTCGTCAAATAATTCCCCGTTACATTAAGCAATACAGGGCATCCGCTGAATATACAACATAACATATTTTCTATCGCAAGAAACAAGGTTGGTAACAATAGGGTATTGTAAGGATTGTGTTCCACTGAGTGTTACAATATAACCCTCCATTTCTAGTACGAATGGCTCCTGTTAGACACTACTTTTAGTGACAGTTGTCTAAAAGTACCTTTTAGTAAATACTCTAAAAGTGTGGTACTGTTAAAGAGCAGAGAAATAGTACTTCAGTGACCTGCTTGGCAATCTTTAGCGGCGTTTTAAACAAAATCGACGCAGCATCGTTTGAATCTACATTCGTTAGTAGCCTGTAAACACATAGTGTAACAAATCTGATGTGCTGCACTCACATGACTTTCTCTACTCTTGTACTAACTATTCTTACAAACTCTTATCCTCTATCTTCTTCCGGTTAGTCGAGATAAACATTTGCAAAAATCATCTTATTGCTAATTTTCTTGTGAGTGAATAAGGACCTCCCATTTGATGAAATTTTTTGTATTGCAAAACTCACACAAATAACAAGGAATATCTCCAAAATGGTTCACTCCACAAAAAATATGCATTTGGACATAACGAGATCTACATTTCTGTATAGTAATATTTGATATATCTCTTACGATTTACCAGCTGCGCAAAAATCATCAAGAGTAAACAGGACTACATGGGCTATATCCGATATATATATATATCGCCATGCAGATACCTTTCGGGCGGTATTTCATCTTAGGGTACCGTATCTCCCTGACGAAGCTTTAAGTTTTAATTTGAAACAACAAAATCTAATCTGATACATTCAACAATGACAAATTTACGTATAGGGTAAAGGCGGGGCAAACAGACAGGCTAATTTTCAGGTAATTATTTCAGAACTCCAAATTGTTTTTAGCAAAAGCACCGAGCAATCAATTAAGCAAACTGAAAATTGATTTTTCTGAAGTAAGATACAAGTATAGAAAAAAATAGTTGAGGCATGTTACAATGTCACCAGCATTTTCGTGGCGTCAGCATTCATACAATTATAACACACAAATTATGGAACATTTCCTGTATCTACACACCTAATATGTACCGTTTGCAGAACTGAGGCACTGCACCCAGGTCTCCCCTTCCTTGTAACACTGTTGACATTCCTTGCAGATGTTCTCTTTCTCATAAGCAAGCTTCTAATTTTCTGGACTTTCGCTGCAGCTACCTTTTCCTTTTTATCGCGAGTAGTTTCCTAGCTTTTAGATCATTTATAAAATCACATTTTCTGGATTTCCTTTTGATTTCTAACTTACTTTTAATATCTAGGAAAGTTGCTGGAGGAGAACTTAGCTGTTCGAATCTTGTCGAGGGTGTAGAAACTCGAATCTGACCTTCTTGTGTCGTATTCCCAGTATATGGGACTGTCTCCTGAAGATTCTCCAAGGGAGCTTGATTCTGAGATTAAAAAATTTAGTTTTCAACCAGATGCTCTATTTTCATGCGAAAATGGACATGGCACTGGACTGAACTTTAATAAACATGATGAAAATCATTGTTTATATGATTCACATTTATCAATGTTTTAACAGTCGTATTTAATTAGTTCTGAGACGAAAAGTGCACTGTTCCTTTGCCCCATCCGAGCCGTGTCCGTTTGCCCCACAGTCTGTCAGACAGAAAATAACTCAGAATACAGTCAAGCTGGAGACATTTACTATTGGTAGCCGATAGATGGATCGCTGATGTCACCATCTGTGTGTCTAGAACATCCATCACGCCTTCGTTTTCCATAAAAACCCTATGTGCAACGCATGGAATCCTAAGAGTTAAATAGCTAAATGACAAATGTTTCATTTCTATTGCTGTATTGCACGCTTGCTAAGCGATAACCACAGATTCTTTCCACAATACGTCGACACAATAACGTACACACAGATTTTCAATACACAGTGATGCCAACATTGGTAAGAAAATTGCATTAAATGTACTTAGCAAGTGTCCGTCCGCCGCATGTCCGTTTACCCCATCGTTACCCTATTTATTATATATTGTACTAATTGTTTCTGTGCTCGCTAGATTACTCACATATACTTTTATCTAGAAATTGTCTCAACTCTCAATTTAAGAAGGAAGGTTTTAAAATGCGGAAACAGCATTCAAATGTTTATCCATGGTAACAAAACAAAAGAGGTGGGAGAAGCAATATTCGAAAACTTACAAATATACCTTGAAGTGACGCTTATGGAAGGTCTAGACATGCAATGGAATATTTCGAAAACGGCTAACGCTACGAAAAATTTGATTTTACACGAATCGTGTATTTTAATGAGCTCCAAATTTTTCTGCAGTAGGTTCTTTTACTATTTATATTTTCTTGTTATGCAAAATTATAAAATTTCATTCAAATAAAGAAGTTAATAGGATATTCATAGAAAATTCAAGTTATACAATTTATTTCGAATGAACTATATTAAACGCATACTATTTTAATCCAAATCGTTTGGGGAAAATTAAAAAACTGCAAATGAAACCACGTAAGAATAGTATGTCGTAGAGGACTTTCTTGAACATCTTTGTGTGGCATGCTTGCAAGATGCTGAACGTAAATACCAGACCACAACAGACGTTTTATACCGCGAAACAGACGACAACATGAATGTCGCCATAAAAGCAACTGTAGATTTCCATCTGCATGGCTGCAGCCTACGGCTAAAAATCCTCATGTTGCCAAACTGTCTCCTTGCATTTCTGAGCAAGATAATAAAGTGGGTATTTATGATGGTGAGTCTAATGTTTACAAACATAGGATAGTTCCTGAAACGTTCAAGGACCATAGAGTTTAACAACAGCATTAAGCAGAACTTGTTTTCTCCTGAATGTTGTCCACATTGACCTTTAAATGACTCCACGACCAGTTAGTTTAGTGATGTAAATGTGCAGTTAATGTGTACCTAATGGATTTCATATTTCTTAAAATAGGAAGTGCTCAATTTAAATGCAGCTGAAACCTATACAGCTTTATTTTTAAAGATGACTCTTCCATATTCTTAAAGTGTATTTTAACATATGAGTGAGCCAATAGCTTTGTATCATGACGGCCTCATAGTACGAATGACTAGAGTACTAGTGGTGGTAGTAGTGGTAGTACTAGTAGTAGCATGGGCTTCGCGACGGGGGAAGGGGAAAAAAATTATTTTCTTGTTTAACGACGCTGTCAATTGCCAGGATCACATCAGCGTCGCCGGTCTGCCGGAATTTTGTCCCAGAGGAGTTCTTTTACATGCCAGTAAATCTACTGACATGGAGCTGTCGTTTTTAAGCACACTTAAAAACCATCGGCCTGAGCCGGGTTTGAACCCACAACCTTGGGATCAGTAAGCCAGCGTCTAACCAACTGAGCCACCCAGACCGACACGGGGGAAGGGGGGCGGGTAATATAATGTAATATCATTGTGTAATCAAATAATTTTTATTTACCACACATTAATACTTTTATCCGCAACAAATACTATAGGTAACTCATCTTTCACAGTTTTTTACAACAGAATAATGAATTAATATTGCTTGATCGCAAAATTCCAACATCTGCCCCCCCCCCCCCTGAAAAAAGTCTGCCGACGCCCATGAGAGTAGTACTACTTGTTAAAGCGATGAGGCGTATTGACCTTGGCTGTCGAGCGCTACGATCACTTCTTGTCTTGTTTACTAGAACAGCGAAATAATATTAACTTGATGTATAGTCAGTGGTAAAACACAAATAGATCATCTCTCGCGCCTGCCGATATATGAGACATTAGTGTCCTGAAGATATGATTGGATATGAACAGAGTGTAAATACAGTGTCTCGCCATGTATGTGCGATAAGCTCACGTAAACAACTTGGCAATTTCACATTCCCTCCGATACGCCTCGTGGATTTGCCAAGTAGGGAAATAGAGTAGTAGTAGTAGTTGTTATTGTTGTAATGGTGGTGGTAGTAGTAATAGTAGTAGCAGTAGTAGTAGAAATAGTGGTGGTGGTGGTGGTGGTAGTGCTAATGGTTTTTTGGTTGCATAATTTTGTTACCAGTACCAAAACTGAGCTCCTATACACTCCTACCAAGAGATGCTAGGATTTCAAAAATTTAAAGTCAACCCACATTATATATGGATATAGTTATAATACCTGCGGTGCACAAGGACTGTTGCACCCTCGGCAGGCGGAGCAAATCTTCGTACCTCCTCTCACTACTCCAACCTAAATTACACCTGCCACCCTGCCAACCCCAAGTAGTTAAGCCCTGACAAGGCAGACACACATATGACACACCTTGGGCTGTCCTCAGCCTGCCAACGCCCAGGCGAGACGAGACGATATCTTTATTAGCTTGGAATTACGCGAAGACGTGCTGTTAGAGCAAGCAGGTTCGCGTAGCTTGTTGCCGTCCGCTATGCGGGCTGGCAGATCTTGTTATTAAAGTAATGCAAGTTTATTACCCTTGGGAGTAGCACTTAGAACATACTATACAATTTTAAGTGTAACCGTTAAATTTCAGGCAGCTTACTTAAGCTCCCAGCAATTACTGTCTAGTGTTGTAGCCTCTCACGTCTTTACGTGACCCTAATTAACCTCAGAGTCAGGGTCCTCGAAGCTCTGTGATAGAGATGCATATATACAGTGCGTTCGTAAAGTCGGGCAGTTGTAAACTTTTATAATGGCTAAGCGAAAAGAAACCAAAGGATGAAACGTGCGCTATATTGAAGATTATCTCAAAGAATGTATGCAGCATGATTTTCATTGTTGTGCGCGAGCAAAAAATGACGCAACACAACAATGAAGTGTGTTCTGTGGCTTGCTGAATTAAGATATCGAAATAATATTAGCTTGATGTATAGTCAGTGATAAAACACAAATGGATGATCTCTCGCGCCTGCCTATATATGTTTAGGGAAGATGCCACATTCATCGTCATAATGCCAAGATGAACATGAACATTAACACTGGAGTTAATTTGGAGTTTTCCTTTCACGTGGTGAAGGTTTCAGTTTTGTATCTTGTGTCGTTGGTATTTTACAACCGCTCAAAACTGCACGGTTACTTTACGGACGCACTGTATTACAAGTGTTTGTGGTAACTAACTTTTATTTCTTTACCTTTCTTAAGGTTATCTGGAAGTGAGATTACTGCCAGCATCTACTGTTATATAACAGCGGACATTACGGGTGTTTTCTTCGTCGGTTCCCATGACATTCTTCATTAATACCTGTTGATAAGGCAAAATTTGGATAGCGATGAAAATGTAAAAGTGCGCGTGTCCTTACCCACCCACATACTCACTCACTTGCTCAATCACTCACTCATCCACTCACCAAGACACTCACTCAAAATTCGAAAATACCATTTCGTTTTTGTTCACGAAAGCTCAAAACGTATATTTCCAGGGGATTTCTATATCCAATTTCTAGATACAATACAATACTTCTACTTACTATGTACACCTAAGTGGTAGAGAAAGTAAACCAATAGGTATAATTTACTGTTTATGGACATTATGCAGAGAACTTTCTCTTACACGTGGACACAGAAGTGTTTCAAGCGGGGTCAGGGAAGGAGGTTTACAGAGCACAAGCAACCGCACCATATGCCGCATCCACCTGAAACACCATGTGACAACCAGACCTGAAAGATGACAAGGGAAATGAAATGAAAGAAAACCATGGATTAGGAGTCACCCCAGCAATTGCCTAGCGATAAGGGGAAACCACGGAAAATAACTCAAGTTAAAGAGGTCGGTCGCGAGGATCGAACCCACGATCTCACGAATGCGAGTTATACAGTTGCCGTGGCGCCACCTCGCTTTGTGTTGCCGTATTCTTTAACATAGGATATTCATGAAAGATACAAGTGGAAACAAATGCATTGAATAGTTATATACTTCGATTTTGTTTGTGGCCGAGTTCCATTCTGACTGTTTTCATACTTCATCTCAGTTGCTTTTTAATTTGTGAAACCGAAATTATAATGTCAATATATGTCGTATATATTTGATAATGGAAAGAAACAAAAGGAGATTCTAGTCAACAGTTAAGGGGAAAACGTAATAAAGCTGAATATGTTAAAGTCTCAAGAATGGAAGCCTAGGCAGATTTAAATGAGTGATAAGGTTACAATTGTTGTTTGTACTCAGCCTTAGTGATTCAGCGGGCTGATTCCTGTCTTACCATGACGTGCTCTAAAGTTAGCCAATGGAAATCGCTTCCTTCGTGTTGCTCACGCAAAACAAATGCAACGCAACACACACTCGTCTTGAATCGAGCCGAGAGTACACGTGTAACTTGGGAGTTGTACGTAAGCTAGCGCGTATACATAATTCAGCGGTTGCTAAAGGGTGACAAAGTTAAAGTGTTATAACGTTGTAGTTGAAGTTGCAAAGTTACATTCTATTTAAATATCGTCGGCAGTTCTCTACAAATCTGGAAATTTACAAATAAAGTGATGTGTTGGTTAATTCTTCGTTTGGTTCCATTCCTACCATAACCCACGCACACCCTGCAGATTAGGACCTGTTGCTAGAGCTAGTCCGGACATCAAACCCGAGATCTTATAGGTCTTAAAGGCGACGTCTTCGACGGAGAGGAGCGTTTGCGTCATTTGGCTGATTTAAATACCTTAAGTTAATTAAGCACTACTGTAAGGCCAGGGAATTTCCTTCAGTTTTCTGAAGAATATATATATTTTTTTTTTTAGATTCAGTATTTGCAACAGCTTTAATAATATCATAAGAAGTGAGCTTTTTGCTGAATTTTGTTTATTGTAGATTTCTTGAGAAATATTCGGTGAATATGTAGTGTATTTGGTTTTTCAGAATGCATCAGTGTGCTTTGAAAAACTGAAAATATTCCTAAAGCAAGAAAAATACAGGTTCGTTTGTTACGGCAATATTTCTATCAAGGACTCAAAACTAGGAAAATAAGATAAAAAGAGAGGGGGGGGGGCGAAAGCAAAGTTGTTCACGCAAGGTGTTTCTTGTTGTTGTTATTAATATTATTAGGTATATTATCATCATTATTATTTATTATTATTATTATTATTATTATTATTATTATTATTATTATTATTATTATTATTATTATTATTATTATTATTATTATTATTATTACTATTATTATTACTATTATTATTATTATTATTATTATTATTATTATTATTATTATTATTATTATTATTATTATTATTATTATTATTATTATTATTATTATTATTATTATTATTATTTAATTTTTTCTAGAGTATTACTTAAAGAAACGAGTGGCGATTAATTCACTCTTTAGAGAACGAAGTACTGCCGCAGTAATGTATTTGTCCGGGTAGTTAGGCGAATGCTGGGAAGGTTAATTATATCCCCCGAACTTCCTGCCCCTTCATTTCACTTCACATCATCTTCATCCTTCTTGCCTGTTTCAGAATTGCACATGCCGGCGGGAGACTCTATATTGCAAGGGAAAATGCTCTCTGTAAACCTCTGTTCTCCGGATCAGAAGCGGTCCCTAAATCCCGTGTCCCACAATGAGGTGTATAAGTCTACAGGGGGGGGGGGGGGGGATGGTTGAGCTGCCAACGGAGAATCTCAATCTCAAACTGTAGCGACCCTGCCCTGCACTGTCCTATCTTCTAGGTCCAGCCACCCTCTTTCTCCTCTCACCTCAATCCTGCCTCCCGGGGGTGCCCAGTCAGGGACATGGCTACAAAAGATCTTCAATAGGTAGAGGTGCTGAGACCCACTTCCGAACTTGTCAGTCCACACCTTTAAGCGTTTAGGGAGGAATACATAGATACGACAAATGCCTTCTGACATAGATACACACTTTGTACTATATTTTATAATACTGTGACAAAATTCACAGTTTGACAAATGACAAGATCCAGTTACTTTTCTTGTCATTTTATTTATCTTCTAAAACTGAAACACAAAACAGTTCTTTTTACGTCGTTAACACAATCTACAGTTCTTCGTGATCTTACAATTCACAGTGTTATATCCTCTCGTAACCTTGATAAACACCTTTCAGTATTTCATCTCTCTCTCTTCTTCTCTCTCCCTCACACACATGCACACACACACAGCCTACTGGCTTCATCCATCACACTCACTAAAACTGCTTCGCACAGCAAACAATTCCGACGCGACGACTCATGTCTACACTGTCTCTGACAATGTACACAATCTCTCGACAACACGCACGCCCACGCACGCACACACCCATGCTCTGTTAATAGCTGCTTTGTTCAACACGCACATCACAAAAACAACTTACTCCTCTCACCGCCTCCCCTCCTTATATAACGAGAATGACGTAGTGCGGATTTTTCTCGAAATTCACCTTTTCTCGAAACTCACAAATAAGCCGACAGCCGGAAGTCTAGCGAACACTCTGGAAACCCTCGGTTCTGACAGCTGCATAGTCATCGGGTCACGTATTCACAAGCAATGGTGTGAGGTAGGTTCACCTTGGCTGTTTTGATGTGCGGCGGCCCGCCAGCATCACAGTATGATTATAATTATTATTAAATAGAAGCTATAATACCCTAATTAATATTCATGCTTTGCGGTCAAAGCTCGAATCAATCTTTGATTACAACTTGTAGCGCCATTTTTAAAGTCCGCGGAAGCGTTGAAAGTGACGGAAGAGAAAATCTCCAGTTGTGCATGCCTGACTAGAAAATGATGATAAATAAGTAAATGGATGGCTTCAGCATTGATTATTATTATCATCCTCTTACATTTGCATGATTTATACTCGTGGGATGTGAAACCTGTATTTTATTTCGCTACTTGCAAAGGCAAGGACGGCATCGCGCGAATATTAAAACGTGCGCGTGCGGAATTCATGCAGGTGTAAATAGCAACTCATGTTTAAAGGGCATAGGGCAGTGCCCGTGCTGTCACTCTGCAGAGAGCTTTCTTACCGACCGAGCTACAGCTTCGGCGACGTGGATGATGTTCCAGCAGACTGGTTATGAATCAGAGTTCAGTCACTGACACCGACTACGTTTCTTGCTCCGCCCAATTCCGCCCCTCCCGCCAAAAGACAATCGGCCACCCTCGAAGAACGAGAAATGCAGAGATTAAAGTCGAGGATATAGTATTAGTTTTTTTCTCCTGTTTACTTTCTCTACCAATAAGTACAGGAAAGTCTTGCACTAAATAAGAAAATTCCATGGTAAGACTTCAATGGAAATACATGTTTTGAAGCTCCCTGAATACAAAATAAAAGTTTTAGAAGGTCTGGTGCGTGCGTGCGTGTTTGTGTGTGTGTGCGCGTGCGTGTGTGTGTGTGTGTGTGTGTGTGTGTGTGTGTGTGTGTGTGTGTGTGTGTGTGTGTGTGTGTGTGTGTGTGTGTGTGTGTGTGTGTGTGTGTGGACAGCATAATTCTAGAACCAAAAGTCGATTAAATATCACATTTAGTAAAACTAAATAAATAATTTCTTGTTAACAACGCTGTCAATTACCAGAATGATATCAGCGCCGCCGATATGGTGGAATTTCGTCCCGCAGGAGTTCCTTTACATGACAGTAAATTTACTGATTTTCCCATATGTTCCCCACAATAAACTAGCTTTTACATTGTACAATTTTGGTTATTTATTTTCTCAAAAATGGCTCTATTGATAATGAAGTAAACAAGCTTTTGTCGAATAAGTAAAAAGCTATATTACAGGGAATTTAAAATACAGTATGTAATTTCTGAAAGTATAAAGTATCATAAGACGGGCTGACTAGCTATGTAGGCTGATTTTACCACAAATATAGTTTTTAAATGTCCCCTTTGAGTTAATATTATCATTCTATGTCATCTTTGCAAATGTGTTAGGAATTCAGAAAATAAATATGTACGAAGCTCACCCCACGGGAGCCCACAACTTTCGCAAAGTCCTGAAACGATTGTTTTGTCCAAATTTGCAGTTGAGGGGGTTGTAAAAATGGGGCCGGCGTGTTTTTCAAAGTTGTAAGATCTGATACTTTTTACTGGGCTCTAAGTATTTAAATCGTTGTTGAGGCAGACCAAATTAGACAGATCAATACGAAAATGTCGAAAGTATAAGCAAAAGTAGTTTCCGAAACTACAACATTTATTCGGATGATACCAAAACTATTCCCTGAATTAATGTTAAACCGATAAATTATATAATATAAAGGGACAGTCACCCGCCACAGTGTCGGTGTGGTTGGCTCATTGTTTAGCGCTGGCCCACTAATCTCAAGGTCGCGGGGTCAAATCCGCCATGATTTTTTAGTGTACTCAAAAGTGACAGTGCCAGGTCGGTAGATGTATTGGCATGTACAAAACTCTTGCGGGACGAAATTCCGGCACACCGACAAATCTAATATCGTGGCAAGTGACGGCAGTAGAAAAAGAAGAAAGAAAAATAGAAGCAAAAGTTATCAAGATTTTGTCTGTTAGAGCGCCATGAAATCTCATTCAAGATTCTCCATATATGCAATAAAGGTCAAATACATATATTCTGAATATCAGCTAAATTATAGTATAACTGAGTTATATGAATACAAAAGTCAATTTAACACACATGTAAACATCTGCCTATGTTCATTAGGAAGAACAGAGCTTTTCGGTGAATAAACAAATTTCAAAATTGTTTATTTTACAGCTCAATCTGCACTCCAGTCGTCATATAAGCTATACACAGTTCACATCATTCATCGATCACCATAGTTCTATACTGAACGAATTCCCCAGAAGAACGACAGTCCTGAAGATTGAAGAAAAAACGCCATATAGATCTCAGCTTATAAAATATTGTATTATAATTTTCTTGTACACATCATTAATTCTGCTACTTTAGACTTTAAGGGCAATTATTGAATTGTATCCACTATACAGTGTCGCAATCCTTAGTTATATTTTATGAGCAAAACTGTAGATATACATGTAATAAAGTTCACTAAACTACAAGTTGTTTATCATAAAAACATGCCAGTGCATATATTGTTCTAAGAATATGCCACGTTTATTTGACTTTCTCTAACCACAACTGTTTCATTTTGTATCCCTAATCTTACAAACGCTTTATTACCTTCTCTACTAAACTGCACTAAATGGAGGAAGCCATGCACTCCATGTAAACATTCTATATCCAGATTTCACCGTAAATAAAGATACGTTTTCAAATGTGAATAAAAAATTGTGAAGAAGCACGAGGACCTGTGCGAGTGTGTATGTGTGTGTGAATATACACAATGTATCTCAAGATATACAACGTATCTGATGTGTTGCATTCACATGCCTTTCTCTGCATGCAATAACTCCCCTTACAAACCTTTATTCTTCTATCTGCTTTATATTAATCGAGATAAACATTTGCACAACGTATCTTATTCTTAATTTTCTTGTAGGTGCAAGGGGAATATGCCAATACAGTAGGCTTTAAGCTTTAGATAGCCTTTAAGAGCTGGTCGCTATGGGAAGGCTTTGTAATTCCGTTCTCTTTGCATGACTAAGAGTAAAAAGGCGAATTTGAGAACAGATGAAGTATTTAAAATGCAACACAATGACAAGGATTATTTCGGAAAAGGCTGGCTCTATAGAAAACGTATTTAACATAAACTGCTTTAACCAGACCTATGTTTTTTTTAAAGCAAAGATTTTGTCTGTTTCTTAAGGTTTATCATTTTGCAAAAGCCATTTAGAATGAAGAGGGATTCAAAGATATACATTTCATTTAATGTGGAAATGGCATTTTAATCAAAATCATTAAAGCCGTTTTCAAGAAAATTAAAATTTTCGAAAATATTCCAACTAAAGGGTGAAGGATGTTCATGAAAATTTCGTGTCATATGCTTGGAAGATGCTGAAATTAAATAACAAATTCACGTGCATGCACGCGGGCCTTTTCCTAAAAATGCTTTTTTCGGTTTCAGGAGCTCTCAAAACGTAAATTTCCAGTGAAATTTTGATATGGAATTTTTGGATGGAATGCAATAACTTGCCCATCCCAAACTATCCTTCACATAAAAAAGCATTACTTATTTTTTTATTCTTTTAAAAGTGGCCCTAACAATTTCGACTAAAATTCATTTGCTTAAGGTATTGGTATGACAAAAAAGGTGTGTATCTTGACCTTTCTTTGAATAATTGCAGAATATTCGGAATGAATAGTACATACTTTTATATAACTGATAAATAGTAATATATGGACAAACGTTTAATGCACAAAAATGTAGATATGTCCTACCCTTTTTTAACAAGAAATATCTCCGAAATGGTTCACTCCACAAAAAAGTGCATTTGGACATAAATTGTGTTTTAACGAGATCTACTTTTTTATACTAGATTTGACCAATCTCTTACGGTTTATCAGTTATGTAAAAGTAATCAAGAGTAAACAGAACTACATAGGCTATAGCCAGAAAGTTCAAAATATACATTTATTTACCATAAAGTATCTTAAACATATGGCATTTTAATCAAAATCGTTAGAAACATTTTCGAATAATGTTCTATGTAAAGGGTAATTTAGGGTAAAGGCATTTCCTTCAAAATCTTCTTGTCGCATCGTTGAAAGACATTAAACTTAAATACCAACTTTGGTTTTTAACCGACGTTTGGTTTTTGAGTTAAACTCTTCACAGACAGACGCGCGCGCAAGGGCCTTTTTCTTTTTCTTTTGGATTCAGGGGCCTCAAAACATATATTTCGGGTGAAATCTCGACATCGAATTTTTGGGTCGAATACAATACGTCCTCTCTATTAGTAGAGGCTATATATAAAGTAGAAAGCACTTTCATTCTGTTTCTGACAGTCACAAATAGTTTTCATTTATAATAATATAGCTGCAAGTGCCATTATAATATACTGGCAGCTTACAAACATAAATTATGGTAATGCCAATAACTTGCTACACCTGTATTATAGTTTATGCGTCAGGTACACGAGAGAATTAGAATATTTAGCATTTCTTTGTGGCTCTACATTAATTGCTCGATAACAAAAACACGATCGCTAACAAGAAAATAACAAATCTCTGTCGTCATTTAAGTCACTTTAGATAAATAATGATAAGCTAAATTAAAACAAATAACGGAGTGAGAGATCTAACCTCTAGATTGGCTCGCGAGCCATGTTGTAATTAACTATAGCCGAAAAATAAAGCAAGACACCAGAGGGCACTGAACCCCGGACCAGCTAATCTGAATCTTGTTGTGTGAGAACGTGACGTCACCGGGCAAGGCCGCCTGGTGAACCTATCGGTCATTGACCGTCACCTGTAGCAAAGCCTGGTACATAATCCCAAGGAAGAAAGAGTTGTCATTTTGCTTGATGGTGTGAAAGAAATTCATTTGCACCTCACCCAACAAAGTAAGTTTCTCAACCTGCTAGTTCAATTAGTTTCGGTATGAAGTATTGGTACACAAATTTGCAAACTATCCATTTACATTTACTTATAGTGGCTCTAGAAAGTATTCGTTTCCACTTTAAAAACTTCTTGCAGCCAAATTAATGGAGAGAAATCGCTGCTATATATTTTGTCTCCTTTTACCTAGAGAGATAATATGACTCCGCGGTAATGTGTAAGGCCCGCATTCGGGAGGAGCCGGGTTTGATTCCAGGCGTATACCCAATCTAATTATGGATTTTTTTCATGATTTCCCGTTTCGGTAAGCGAATGCTAAAGTGGTTCCTCTTCTACTAGAGCTTTCCTGTACCATCATTTGTTTCAGATTTGAAGAACCACGTGACGGTGTTCGGCGTGTTGCGGCTGGACGGTATTCGTGTACTTTGTAAAGGTTTCTCCCTGATGTCGGTTGGAGGGGGAGGGGGCTCAGAGCTTGAGGGTAGGCTTTAACGGTGTCGTTCAATTTAAAATTGCTATGGACCCCGTCCATATTTGGGCGGGTCCTCTCCCAGATCTGGTCGCCTTCGGGTCTCTCCCAGGCTTCTCATTTGAAACACACAATTCTAGACTGGCCTATGTGCGGTGCTCTGTCCCTTAGGGCCCCTCTTTGATATATGCCTTACCTTTACCCTCCCACTATTTCCCTGAAACTGTTCACATTTACTGAAGAGCGTTTGCATTAAAATGTGGGTTTGTTTTGCACGCTTTATGTCTTAAGTTGCCCCAGAGATAAGAATCGTTGGGAGTTAGGTCTGGGACCGAGGGGGCTAAAAATCTCTAGTAATAATTCTGTCTTAAAACACATTTTCAATTGTTCTCGTCGAAAGATTGGCCTTATGAGCTGTTGCAGTCTTGTTGAAAAAAGGCAAAAGCACACGCCTTGCCTGTTAATTCTCTAGAAAAGGGGGGGGGGTAATTGTATTTACGTATGTACGGGTGTCAACTGTTGACTCGAAACAAAATCGGCCTATAACTCAGAATCCAATATTGTTCATGAAGTAACCCTTCATGTCGAAAAATTTGGCGCAACCGCATACATCCTGGAAGAGTTAAAACAAAACATCCGCCAGGAAATCGCCAGCATTCCCCAACGTGAACTACGGCGAGTGACGGATAGTTTCCTAAAGAGGTGCCAAAATGTATGGACAACGACGATGGCCAGTTTCAACATCTTCTTTCATAAAGTTGGTAAACAAAGCCTTTAAACGCGGATTTAAAAATGTTGTATGGTTTCATCCGCGCCTTTCTATGATAGCGACAGACGGCAACGAGCGCCGAGGATGCGTACAGGCAAAAAATCTTGCAACCTGTAAGGAAATTTTTTGCTCTCCATATAACGAAATGTGCAATGAAATCATTCCTACAAAGGTTCTTCTAGATTAATATGAAATAGAAAGAAAAATAGGTTTTTAGAAACAAATAAATGTTTTGTTGTTTAACTGTTGTTTGCTGTCAACTACCAGGATCACATCAGCATCGCCGGTGTGCCGGAATTTTCTCCTGTAGGGGTTCTTTTACATGCCAGTAAATCTACTGACCAGCGTCTAACCAACTGAGCCACCCAGACCGACTACTTTTAGAGGAATATTTTGTAGAAGGGATATACAAGTAAACAAGAATGAGCGAAAAAACTTGTTAGTATAAAAACTATAGATTCCTTGTAGGGTTTTTCTCTGAACCTCGTAAGAAAGATCGTGTTGCTTACAGAAGCGCTCCACTTGCCGGTCTAGGACGGGTTGAACAAAACCGAAGACTATCGCTATCAGCAGATGACGCAGCCAGTTCGACAAGAAAAGGCACGTTGGCCGAGGTTTTACATTTCCCCATCACGTCTGCACTCATCGTCCTCAAGAGATCACTCGCATGGAACGCAAACAAGATTCTTGGGTTTCGCTGCCGGCGATAATAAACCACGTAGAATCAATTTGTGTGCATGTTTACATTCTATTAACACTTGCCTAAAGAAGGCCATTAGCCCGGGCACATGGATCCGCCTACAATGAACCTCTCAACCTTCTCGGCTCCACAGTGCATGCACCTTCCAACACGTAAATTGTTCACTTATTATCCGGACCCGGATTCTGATGACATGCCAGATTTTAATTGTTGCACCATGGACATTGCTAGTGTGTACATATATCCTTATCGTGGGACCTAGATTATGAAAATGCATATTTACTACATAACTTTTTAATGTTATACCATTTTCTATTCCATAGTCATTTTTTTAAAATTATGCGTCATTTCATTTTTTTTTATGCTCTACTTATATGTCGTCTTTAACATCGAAGGTCATGGCGGCTTTTAACCTCTTGGAATAATATCTCAACAGCAATGGTGTTCACTTGCTTAGCGGTGATTTTAAACTTTGGGTTTCTGTTGCCTGTATTAATATTTACATTCATACCCATTCATACTTCCAGACACTACGAGGATGGGGAAAAATCCTAGTTATAGAAACATTTCCACCCTTCCAGTCTGGAATCGAACCCAGGACCCTTGCATAGTAGGCGGGTGTTCTACCGACTGAGCTATGGGGCCAGCCTATGCCTTACTGTTTTATTTTTTCTTGATCTTTTGGTCTTATTTAGTAATTTTCTTGCTTTACATTCAGTACATAGGTTGTTACGTGTATTAGTACAGATATTATGATAATGGTTACTTTAATATGTATCCACTTTAATATGTTAGTTGTTTTTTCTTCGTCTAACACTTTTCCCATGAACACATCACTAAGGAGCAAACCTTCGCACAGGGAACGAAAGGTTACGGAGTGTGGACTATAGGAAGTGGGAGGGGTCAGTCTGTCACATGATCACAGTACAGAGGAGGGTAGGTGCAGTCGACGCACAAACGTTGCATATAACGTTGTTGCATAACTTACACTCAATGCTGTCATAATTTGCAGTAAAATATTAGTTCCCAAAGTCTTAAACAAGTTCAGCAGTACGTGAACATTTGGATTTTCGTGCTGGAGACACTTCACTCTCTGTGTGAACAACACATTCGAGACACTGTGCACTAGGCAGTGAGTCCAGTTGTGTTTTATGCTGTCACTGTACAATGACGTCTCGCTCTGCCCATGTGGTAGGTAACTTGCGATCGCCTCATTTTGCGATAGCTGTATAGAAGCTTCGAGCCTTACGCACACATCACATGTTTTCTGCACGGTCGTAACTGAGCCGCAAAATAAACAATGCTGCCAACATAGACCCCTAATGTGTTTCCACGTACGTTTCATATTCACACTCCAGTACCTGACTTGCTGGCTCAGGTAGTCTGAGGTCATTAGCCCTGCACAAACCATTCGAACTCAGACATTAAAATAAACAATGTATGTACTGGAAAGGCAAGGGTAAGCATTTAATCCTCGATTTTCCTTTCTCATTTCTTTCTCTTCAAAAGAGTAAGTTGTGGATAAACACAAATAAGAATATTTGAGTAAGAACGTGACTGATTCCTCCATTTATTATAAGTTTTGTGAGTTTGACCTCGACATTTGTTATCGCGAGCCCTGTCTCCTCTGTTTTACCCCTCACAACTGTCTCGCGCTCTCTGGGAAAATAAACATGTATGGCCTGTGTGTGCCAGGAGTACTTGGTGCTACTAACCAACCTAAAAACATATGACTCTTATTAATTAAAATTATTATTCTACAAATGAATTAAGTTTTGATGCAATGTTACTCATCACATCGTCCTGAATTATCAATACCAATACATCCAGTTACACCCTAACACTCTATACCTATAAGGAGCTTCATATTATTGAATTTTTACATAAGGATGACTTTTAAAACATACATTTCAGTATTTTCGTTACCGTTAAACACTCTAGAGGTTTACAAATTCTGTTAGGAAAAAAATATATCCTAATCGTATATTTTTCTTTCTATTTTGGCTTCTATTACCTCTTTTCAACTATCGATCGGTTCAATCAAAGCCATTTTGCTCATATCCGTGGTGTGGTGTAGCGTTTTCTACTGACATTCAAGAGGATCCACGTTCAAATCTCGATTAAGATGAATTGCCCGAATAAGGTTTTCTTCCCACGGTTTGTGTTTATCCTGAAAAGATGAAGCCGATAACTTAAAGCTCTATGGACTCCAGACTTATTTGCGCATCACTTCACCCTCCCGATAGACCTATCCTGGTTAAAGAACATTTAACTATCAAAATGCCATTTTATGTAGATATTTATCAAGACTCGCATGAATTGAAGACAAAACTCAGTAGAAATCCTATTAAATGCTGAGGATCTTGAAAGTCGCGCGACTGTTATGTATCTGACTTATTTTTCATTTGAAGTCAACTTCTGTATGGGATTCCAGTTATATTGTGCATCATTGCATTGGACTGGTAATTTTTTCACATTTCCATAGTTTATTCGCAGCGAATAAACACCTCTGTGTTGATATTCCATCATATAAAAGCAGCATGTTGTAAAAAAGGTGTTACATCAAACAAGCATTGTAATTATCTTTTTACAAATGAATTTATGTGTCTATTATAATCAACAAGTCACGCTTTAGTCCTGATGGGCGGTTACTTCTCCACGATATTATAATACTGGTTGTTAGACCTCGCTAAATATTATACATTAACTCATGACACAAGAACTGTACTGCCTCCATTCGAACATAAACTTGCCGCTTGCTATTCTCTACTCTATGCAGAATAGTTTTACTCGTTATTGCCACTAGCAAATCAATTGGTGACCATGCACAAGAGCAAAACGTAAAGCATTTTCACTATCACTTCTGAAATTGCACCAAGAAGTGTTTGAAGGATTATACTAAGGATTTGTAAATTCTATACCACATACATGTTTTTTGGCCGTATTAGTTAGACTTAAGAAAGATTAAGAGTTTCAACACAGATAGTACAAAATGTAGGGATCAGAAGTAAATAGGCGGAACTGTTCCAGTAAACAGAGAGAAGGTGAAACTGTAGGAAGGCAGAAAAACCTCTGCAATTAACGCAAACATCTATGGGCTTTACTAGTAACAATTTAATTTGGTTTAAGAAAGATTTCCGTAGTATATATCCTCGTTTTTTGCTTTAGTGCAATGTCTCTTATAATACAGGATACCTCTACAGCAATAATTGTACTTTCAAAAAAGATGAGTCGCACTCAGACAGCTTTCTCTACTCTTGTATAAATTCTTCTTACAAACGCTTGTTCATCCATTTCATGTTAATCGAGACAAACACTTACAGAAATTGTTTTATTACACACTTTCTTGAAGGTACAGTTAGAATTGGAAAATACAGCAGGCTTAAGCGATTGTCAAATCTTTTAAGAGCTGGCCGCTATGTGATGGCTTCGATATTCTATTCTGCTTCAAGTCCATTACTAAACAGGCGAATAACGACTTCCCATTGAGAAATTCAAACAAATAACAAGGAATGGCTTGGAAGTGGTTCACTCCACAGTAAAAGAAATTATATATTTGGCATAAATTATGGTTTTAACGAGATCTACATTGTTGAATAGTAAGGTTTTGTCTGTCTCTTACGGCTTACTAGTTATGCAAAAATCATCCAGAATAAGGAGGACTTCTGGGGAAATTTCCAGAAAATTCAAGATATCCATTTCATTTATCATGGAAATATGTTAAATATACAGTATTTTAATCAAAACCGTTTGAATAATTTTTCAGAAAACCAAAATTTTCGAAAAATGTTCATGTGAAGGATAGTATGGGGCAGGGGAATTTTCTTGAAAATCTTCGCTTCACATCCTTGGAAGATGCTGAACTTTGAATATCAAGTTTGATATTCTAATTTTTCGTTATTGACTTATGCTATTCACACACACACACACACACACACACACACACACACACACACACACACACACACACACACACACACACACACACACACACAAACACATGCACGGACATATTTCTAAAAGTTTTTTTTTAGATCCAGGAGGTTCCAAAATACGTATTTCTGCAGAAATCTTGATGTCGAATTTTTGAGTGGAGTGCAATTATTCCTCTACTTAACGAATATACGTAGTAGAGAAAGTAAAAAGACTAAACAATAAACACACTTGGGTTTTTTACTAGTGCGGTTCAATATCTAGCGAGAACGATTGGAGTTGGTTACGACTTAGGTCAAAATGTGAAGGAAAGTTTGCCAAAATATGAAGAAAAAGGATGACAAACTATTATGAAATATATTTTCAAAGTCAAAACATTTTATAATTTAAGACTTTGGAGTAGGTTCACTTCTTTGGTTTAAAAAGGTAGGCTATAATCATTTATCCATATTTCATAATAAAATATCAAATCCAGTACAATAAATTACATGAAGTTTTTAGATTTTAATACCTAACTGTGAAACCCTAGAAAAAAAGTTACTGGTTGCTTTTTCCTTGCTTAATACTAAATGGAACATGTCACTAAAAGCACCGGTTTGCTAAAATATAAACTTTTCAAAAGTAAAGGGCGTTTAATTTCCCACGGACATCACAAAGAGGAAATGCTGGTTTCTTAACTGTGTCTGGCTTGTTGGAAAGAATAGCTTGGGTTTTCTAAATGTATTAGAGAAGTGCCTAGACAGAATATTTGGAAAGCTCGGTTCATCGCTAATGAAAATTATTTTAAAAACGAAAAATCATAAATATGAAGAAGTATGAAAATGTTTATAAAATTCGGCACTGCAAAATGTAACAAAATACGTCTTATGGTAATGATAGGAAGCATTCAGAATGTGAAATTTCATCTTTTGTCTGTCAATATGACAAACAGTACGGCTTGCGATTTGATTTGACAGAAAGAAAGCTCAGGCGCTGTAACTTCAGTTCTTGTTTGCAGTTCCAAAAACAGAAACATTTTCCGAAATGATTGAAAACACCTCCCTCCGGAAGCTTCTTTTGCTCGGGGAAATGAGCCGATCTAGGGAAAAAAGTACGTATGCTCATCCAAACAGGCATGTGTTGAAAACTGACAATATTTATTATGAAACAGAATCCGTAAAGTCAAACAGCTATCATACATACCAGTAAACACATACCAGTAATCTTCTCAGGCCGTCCTCAGCGAATGCTAAAGGGTTTAACATCCACAAATAAAGTTATAATCGGTGAATTATGTATCAGAAAATTGCTACCTAAGGTTATTTCAAACATGGGTACAATTAAATGATATAATCTTCAATTTACTCTTCACGCCCAACGGAACATAAATATCCCCGGAGAGAATAGTTTTTCTGCCAGTCTAGATGTTTGATTTACCATCGTAGACATGCAGCGTGTCAGTGAGTCAGAACTGGTGAATACCTCGGGTGCATATTTATCCGATAGCTTTATCAAACTATTAACTTCATATGAATTCTGTATTTTGCTTAGACATTTTAATACGGTTACGGGTTTAATGGATTGCTAATACCGTCACATTGACATATTTACATTCAATTTTTGGCTGAAAGAAAAGCAAATCTAATGTTATATTCACATGAATTTCCCTGCCTACTAACGTTCATTACTTTCTTCAACACTTATATTGCAGATATAGAAGGTATTGCTTACATCCAAAAATTCTATACTGACGTTTCACCTTAAATACATGTTTTGAGTCCCCTGAATCCAAAAAAGCACATTTAAAAATGTTCTTGTGTGTGTTTGTGTGTTTGTGTGTGTGTGTGTGTGTGTGTGTGTGTGTGTGTGTGTGTGTGTGTGTGTGTGTGTGTGTGTGTGTAGTGAGTGTGTATGCGTGTTTGAGCAGTATCTCTCAAAAATTAAAAGTTTGTAAATAAATACCAAACTTAGTATTTAAGTTCAGTTCTTCCAAAAGTGCGTCACACAGACACACACACACACACTTTTCTAAAATAATTTTTGTTCAGAGGACCTCAAAACCTGTATTTCCAGTGAAATCTCCGGTGACATTGAATTTTTGAGGTGGAATACACTGTTTCCTCTACTCACCTACTTCAAGTACATACTAGAAAAAGTGAAAATGAGAAAGTATTGAAAATTAATAATAATGGATATTCTGGAAATGGCCCACGCTACAAAAAGGTTAATAAAAATAAGTTGTGTGTTAGAAATCTATGTACATGTTCTGTGCAGTTACATTTTTTACTGTCTTCTATGATTTATCTGTTACACAAAATTATACAAAGTTATTTCCGAATAAAGAGGGCTTCGAGACTATTCCCAGAAAATTCAAGATATACAATTTATTTGTCATTTGAACATCTAAAACAAAATCATTATAGCCATTTTTGAGAAAACAGCAAACTTCAAAAAAAGCTTCCAAGTGAAGGATTGAGGGGGTTGAAGTTGAGGGGATTTTCGGAGCTTTGGAAGATGCTGAACTTAATGCCCAAGTTTGCTATTTATTGGACATTTCGTTTGGCAAATTTTACTTCTTGATTCCACAGAATCGTCCTTCCTATTAAAAGGTGTGAGCGAAAAAGCATCATTTTACTGCTTATGTGAATTATTGTTTATGAGTGTGCAGCTCCGTTATAGATGATGGGAGTGAATAATATATCATATATTAAAGGAGATAAACACTTAATTTTCTAGAAGTACGGAGAATGGATTTATCCCGATCGCTATAAATGTACTGAGGGGAAATTCAATTTCAATCCCATGGTGTGTACTTATATACTTTTTTTCCAAGACCGAAGCTAAGTTGTCACATTTTATTTAATTTTAATAAATTTCTCTAAAAGTATTTCACTGAGGTGCTTTGGAATAACTGGCAAGTTTTAAGAGGCTTTGGAATGATTGAAAGGATATGCACAGTAAAGTTGTTAATATTGATTGCGTTGTTGACATTATAAACTTAAATGCAAAATGGATAATACTGAAGAAGCAAAAAACGTAACATAGCTCCTGGGGAGTGATACCGAAATTTAGATTTCAAATCGAATGGGCTTGATAAAGACACGTTTTAATTTAATTGCCGGATGTGAGATTTGCGATAAGTGTTAAGTAATAACATAAATAGATAATAGAGCAGGAAGTGTTGTAAGGTGAGCAAGATATGAGTAAATAATAGTCGTTAAATTTGTAGGATAAACGCATTATTGGTTTGAAATTAACGAGTCATGACGTCATACTACATAGTTTAAATACACGTTTGAAATTCAGGTCTGCCAATCTTAAAAGTCACGCGATATATTTAATAAAATATAAAGTAAACATCGTTTAATCCTAAAAAGGTAATTATATATTCGAAATTCATAAAAGAACATGTTATAATAGAAAGGGACATTTCTAAATTGCGGGAAAAGGAAATAGCATTTTGGATACGAGGCTTTCTTGGATGACGTCATGACATTTAAAATTGGAGAGAACGTTTTTCCTAGCGTGGGGACGCCAGAAAGCGTCACCACTCACCCCAGACCAGTACTGCAAGTTATGGTGTGCAGACGTGAGTGCGATTCCTCTACATATAAAAAAATCGGCATAACTCCCGAAAGTATATAAGAAGTAATAAACAATATACAGAAGTTTTCTTGGGTAATCTATAACACCTACGCGTACCCGAGAAAAAGAAAGAGATCTCATCCTGACTAGCCGGAGCGAACCAAATCAAATGGCGACACAACGAGAACCGACCAACGACATTCCGCCACAGGAGACAGTAAATAGTTTGTTATTGAAGTATCCAGAAGAATACACAAAGGAGCGTACACATGTGTTAAAGAATGTTGTTTACTGAAGAATGCATTCATGAAAATGTCGCTTTATTTCACGGAAGGAGTGAAGGAATACAAGTCTTTTAAAGTGAATGATGACCTGTATTTGTTAAGATAATTATTCATTTATATTAGATCGCTGTAAAACATGTACATAGAAGTTGAGTTGTTGGTATTTGGGTAACAACGATTTAATGCTTTTAGGTTGCATTGGTCTGTGAGTATTTCATGAAATAACAATCATGCGTATTAATCTCTCCCGTCTTTGGTAACTTAGAAATGGACATTTATTTTAAATACTTTTGGGAATGAGTAGAAATAATTCTTGGTCTTTGTCCGGTGTCGTTACTGTGAACAAGTTTTCGACATACAAAACCAAGGTAATTCCACACCAACAACTTTAAGAATGCATTTTTTCATCAGATACAAAGGAAAGAATAAGTGATGCGATTGATATAAAGTTCAGCAATACATGTAACGAATAAGTCCACTATATTTCAAATTTAATTCCAGCGTTGGTATTAAACATATCAGCTACCTCAATGATTCATAAGCTGAGTTTAAAATATGCAGTTTTGTACCTTTTCCTGTAGCTGGGTAAGACAGCTGGTTGTTAAGCATGTATATTATTGGTGCAATAATTTAGAACACATAAAGAAAGGACGAAATGCATGTTTATCGTTTAAGTGTTTATATAATGCCGTTGGAAGTATTCCAAAAGTTCACCTAAACTGGCCTCGCAAATCTTCCGGCTTCAAGCAATGAATAATGCGCCCACGAAATATCGAGCATGCGCAGAACATCGCGTCAAATTGAACTCCCGTGGAGAGGTTGTTCATTAATCTATACGAAACATTTAATACTTCAGGCGTGAAATAGATAGGAGTTTGCCCCAAGTAGGAAGTTTTCATCTAAGGTAGATCTCGTTTATGGAATAACTAAACAGGCAATTATACACAAAACTAGAACAAGTTAGTCCTTATTTGGCAAATTCGCAAACATCGCATTTTTCACCTTTTCTTAAGGATATTTTAAAGCCTGCTACGTTTTATCATTAAGGAAACGGGTAATTATTTATAATGCAGACATTTTTTGTTTGTCTTTTCTTTTGTTTTTTAATTTCAACATCATGCCTCGTTACATTGTGTAATATTACAGGTTTTTACATCATTAACATAAATATTATAGTTGATGTAATAATTTATAACTGTTTTTAAAGTTTAATTGTGGTTTTACAATTGAGAAAAATATTACTATGAAAAATCAAAGAATAAAAGATGGAAACTACCAAACATTCAAACAGTGATTCCTGAGTATCCTCGGAAAACAGCAGTTGCAACCTTCAGGTTGATTACAGGACATGATTTTCTGGCAAAACATTTAAACCGAATTGGGATATATTCTTCACCACTCTGTCCTCTATGTGATCTGCAAGAGGAAATGGATCGAGACCACCTTCAAATATGCCCGGCCACTTCTAGTGCCCCATTCATCAGTGAAAAATATTGGAGAGCAAGAGGATTAATGACTTCATTGTCAGAAATCCAGCATTAGCTAACAACAACAATTGAGAAAAATTAATATTATTGACAAAGCGCATAAACCACTTTAACTATCACTTGATAATTGAGTCGTCCATTTCCAAAAGGTTCCTTGTGCAAAATGTGAAAATTTTGGGGAAACACAAAAAACGCTCTATTCACAAACCGTTCATTGTGTGCAAATATTATTTTGTACACTGATTAGTATTAACTGTTAAAGTCTTTGGGTGGAATTACAGCTCATGGACCCCAAAGGATATTCGTAAAATAAATAAAATAACTTGGACAAGGTGCCGTTTGGAACTACATTGTGGACAAGGGGCATTTTGGAACACAATGAAATGGACAAGGGAGGCTTTGGTTCTGTAAGATATTTTTAAGGCCTAATAAAACCGCTGTTTTTGTCATATCAAGTGATTTATTCATAGAAAAGTGACCAAAGTTTTACATTAATGTTTAGGAACAAATATATCCGCATTGAACCACCCCCGTTTTCGTCCTCTGATGCATCTGCATTATCTTTTTCACAATCTGGAAAGATGATATTTTTGTAGAACAGCAAGACAGGTAAGGTCTACCAATCTTCACCATAATGAAGTCGCAGTAATTTCTTGATGTCATCTCTTTTTGTCTGCATCTCGGGAATGCGAACCGCAATCTGCTCTGGATTAATCTCTGCTACCTTCCTCTTTGGTTAAAGGACCTTTCTTGCAATGCCCACATCTGCATTGTGTGCTGGCTCTCCACGAACAAGAATATCTGCACTCGGTGTTTTTTCCTCGTGTGATAATAAATCTCTTGCTTACGGCGAATTGAAAGTGCCAGTTGTTAGGTTTCTTCAGAATTTCTCCCATTGCTGCTTTCCAATAGCACACATTGAAGTCCCCACCTATCTTTAGCACAGTCCCATACTTCTCAAAAATTTTGTAGCACTGTTGTGGGCTGGATATCGTACTCGAGCCATGGCCGTGTTCGAGCCAATAATTCACGTAAGTATTATGAGCTTCCTGAACGTTGGAATTCCAATGTTTTGGTTGTAAATGTTTGTGAAAGCAATGCCACCAATAGGACAATATGTATTACTGCATTGCAATAAAGCAAAGAGGTAAGAATTCACCTCTAAGTAAAATCCGATGAAAGATACCGCCCTTGATGGACAAGGGTCATTTTGAAACTCAATATTGTATCATGATTATCCTTGCAATGGGACAAGGAACCATTTGTTGCTGTAGATTATTACGTTCTCCATATTGGATTCCTGACATTGGACAAGGGCCACTTTGGAACTGCATGCAGTATTTCAATGCGTTTTAGATGGGTTTTGGAGCGTTTTGGAAGTGTAAGACATAATACATTTCGTAGAGAATGCACAGACGAAGCCATTGCTACCAAAACATCAAATTGTCAAATTAGTGGACAAGGAACCCTTTGGAAATGGATGCCTCAATTATACTGTAGTTTATTGGCCAGTTTCCACCACATCTGGTTTTCAATTTATAAGTCCTGTGTAGTTGAACTGAGCTCTGGGCGTATCCACAGAAGATGGTCTATTGTTTGGTCACTAACATTACACAGGCATTCTGGAATATCTATAATTTTAAGTCTGTGGTAATAGCTTCTAGTATCCAGTTACTATTGCAGTGAAGTTTGCTTTTAAAACGATGTTTATCTTCAGTCCTTCTTGATCTAATGGAAAGAACTCCTTGGTAAGTGCTCTTTTGGTTGAATTTGACCATTACTGTTGCCACTTTACAATGCTTCTCTGCTTTTCTTCTGTTATTAATGCACTTTTTGGAGATTTTGTTGTGAATTGTTGCATCAGTCCCTTAGATTGCTTCTTTGGCCGGTTATAACAACATGAGCCTTTATCCATTGGAAATTAATAATCCACTTTTGGCTCATGAATTGACTTCCCGTATCCGTGCTCGCCATTGTCTCTCAATAAATCAGGAATAACTCTTCTATCATAGTATATAAAATTTACGTTCAGTAAAACGGTTATAATTGGGTTTGGTTAGTACAACAAACAGATTAAATGAAAACTTGGAGTGATCATGATTTAAATGTTTCTGCATTTGAAACGAATGAAATAGATAATAGAAATAATCCTTAGAGTAGATATTAGCTATTGAATCACAAAAGTTTTCAAGCGTAATAAAATCCGTTCTTGGAGATGCTACTCTTACAGCTCTCTAAAGTTCATTGTAAATCATGAAAACTGATTATAGGATATTTGTTTCAGCACCACCCCCTCAATTGGTGCGAGAGTATAGATCGATAGCGACGTTACAAGACGACCTCGAAGATGAAGAAGAACTGTTGGTTGTGAGTGAAGGCGAGGAGGATGAACCACGAGATAAACGGCAGTTCGTGGGCTGGCCCCCTGTGCTGCCTGTAGGCCCCTGCTTCACATCAAAAGGAGTCCTGGGCCGATGTACCAGTTTTCGTCAATGCTATCCCTACTTCAAATTGCCAGAACTTAGCAACTGGGAGACGTGGATACTTGGAGTATACGATACATGCAGCTACTTCACGCCATCTGGTAGACAGGTGAGTGAGTTTCTCAACCAGTTATCTTACACCAAAAGATTTATAGAAGTATTTAACGCCTGTTCTTAGTACACACTGTACCATTGGCGGTGGAAGCTTGCACTACATAAAATAAAATAATTGGGGAAATAATTTGAGAAATAAACGTTACAGGTCTATTTCACAGATTAAAGGGCGATATAGCCTATGAAATGTTATTTAAATGTTGTAATTAACTAATTACTAACCTCTTAAAAGAAGCATGCAGCACGAATACATACATCAGCGTTCATTACACGGCCTACAAAATTTTCATATTGCTGCTCCAATTTTATAAGTTGTTAGAAGCTGGAGTATCTGCTGTTAATTTATACTTTCGTTCAATACAAAATGTCAAACTGATTCTAAACATATTTCCAGATATACTGAGGTTTACCTCTCCGAATTATTTCAGCATTAGATGTTCCGTCAAAGCGAAAGTCAGCCATTTTTGACATTTGAATAGCGGCTCTGTTGCGTCAAATTACGTAAGCTGTTGCGCATCTGTAGCACAGTGTAGCTAGCTGATCATAACATAAGAAAAACAGAAGTAATAATTAAAATCCAGGGAAAGTGATAATGAAACTTTTTATATTTCACGAATGAAGGTTGTCATTGGTTGAAATTTGAAATTGTTATGCACATGATTGGTTGATTTAAACCAAGTCACATATCAGTAGAATAGTCTTTGTATTTGGTGTAAGCTGTTGAAAATTAACCGCGTTCTCGTGACACATTTATCACATCCAAATGCAAAGATAAGAGAAGCTTATTGTCTAAATACAGGGACTGTCATTGTCTCACAAAATTTAATTTGCGTTTCTCTTCTAGTTTTCCTTCTAAAGGTTCTCTTTGTTGTGCCGCACATTAGGCTGAATTTAATTAATTTCTTGTCAACATCTTACTTTCCTAATACCGCGGTTAATTCTGATCCCAAGTAGCTAAATGTTGCAGCCTGTTGTATAGTTTTCTTATGTACTATAATCTTGTTTCTAACATACTCATTTTCTTTAAATGCTAAAACTGGTTTTATTTGCTAATATTTTTAAATTGTAAGATTCTAATATTTTACTTACTATATGTACCTTCATTTGTAGAGCATCCTCTGATTCTGCAATAAATACTTGGTCGTTAGTGTATAATATCTATAGTGTCTATTGCTTGTCCATTAATACTAAAATTAACAACAACAACAACAACAACAACAACAATAATAATAATAATAATAATAATAATAATAATAATAATAATAATAATAATAATAATAATAATAATAATAATAATAATAATAATAATAATAATAATAATAAGGTAGCGTCCCTAAAAGTTCAACTAGTCGTCTTACAGTCGGGGGAGTCGGCGCATTGACCCCGTCAACCTCATTCTGCTCTCCTTCATGGCCTTGCCCCCGGCTGGAGAACGCAGCGGCTGGACGATAAGGGTAGGGATTTCTAGTAAAATATACAATAAAACCCTTTCTAATGTATTTAATGAGTTTCATTTTACAACCTGATAAGTATGTGGTTTTACCCCAGTATAGAGCAGTCATAAAAATCATTATTTTGCACTAAAGGGAAGGGATTAAAATATTTGCATTCACACATGTTCTAGCAAACCACAGAAGTATAAAACTAAATGCAGAAATATAACTGAATAGCGATTAAGATTTCTCAATCGACTAAACATTTCCGGGCTATCTGAATCATGCTAATAACAATTTTGAAAGATATAAATTATCGCGGAGGTCACGTCAACAATAAAGGAAATAGACGTTTTAAATTGCTTCGATTTTCAATCCAGGTCATTGAGTCCAAATTTATTCAGTTTTTGAAAATAGCTACATGGGATGTATATAGTGTTTTAAAATGAATATGGGGTTTTAAGGCTTTGTAGTATCAATTACATTTAAGTTATAATTATAAATCATACATAAAATGAAAGAGCAATTCAAACAGTTTTTCCTACAAGTTTTCAATGTGAGCACCATTCGTCGCACAACACACATCCAGTCGATAGGCAAGTTCTTCCCAAACCTTGATGAAAGTGTATGGAGCAATTGTTTCAACAACTGCTTGACTCTTGTTTCTTAATTCCGGTGCGTCAGCTGGTAGAGGAGGCACATACACGTGATCCTTTATGAACCCTGAGAGGTAAAAGTTGCATGGCGTCAGCTTGGCTGAATGTGAAGGCCATACGAAACAAGCTCTGTCATCTGGCCCCTTGTGGCCATTCCAGCGGTTGGGTGCAATGTCACTTAACCAATTATATACTGAGTGTTGCCAATGAGACGGCGCACCATCTTGCTGGCAAATAAAATTCTGTGGTTCAACTTGTTCCTACTGAGGAAAGTGACATAGTTGTAGTGCATACAGGTAAGAAGCAACAGTTGCAGTTGCTTCACCGAAAACGAAAGGCACCATCTTCCTACCAAATAAACGTTCTCTGGCTTAGTGTCTTACAATTGAGGAAATGTGTGCCCAAGAAAACTTTTTGAGTTGCTCTTTCATTTTAATGAAAATGAACTCGCAAGTGAAACTATGATGTTAATGTGACAGTCACTTGTTTTGCATAAACAAGTGCATAGCATGTTCTCCCACAAAAGTATTATGCTGAATATTAATATACCTTTACCAGCAAATTCACTTTTAAATAATATATAATGGAGAACAATGCTTTGGAGGAGTATTTCATACGCTTGTGTTTTAATAATCCATACTCATGAGGCTAGGATATCTGTTTTTAGCAACAGAATTTGATCTTTTACTGCACGCCTGCTTGATTAGGCAACACGCACGAGATCTTATCTTGGCGTGAGGGGAGACCGTATTCTCTATACTGCGATCCTCTCTTTCACACTGACTGAGCAGTACGTTTCGGACCCGAAACCGATGTGATACACTTACAGGATCTGGGATCTTGCTAGACGCACAATCGAACAAAACAGTACTTACTTTGGAGATAGGTAGGAGCTAGTAAGAGTGCAAACTTACTATATTTTAATCCTGGCTTAATACATGACGATATTTTGCAGACTCTTTAGTAGCGAAATGTATTTCTTTCTTAATACGTTTACAAAGCATTTTCGATGTTTTAAGTAATTTTCCACAATTCTAATGCGTTTAATCTTTCACACTTCACCAAATTTTGTGTATTTTCCGTATTTTCCGACACATTTTCATATTTTGACACTGTTAGGCGTCTTGATTTTGTTTAAAACTCTTGATATCATTTGTGTGTTTTTAAGGATACATTTTGAACAGTTCTAAGCACAAAGATGCATCAATAGTAATGGTAATAGTAAGTAGTAAATGATGATGATGATGATGATTAATTGAAATAATTTTCCAGTTAAGGTGTGCTGATCGAATGAAAGTTGCTAACTTATAGTTCATGTGATTTAAATCCACTTCCATTTTAGACTCAATTTATATAGTTTAAAATGAAACGTCTTGACCGTGTGTACAGCCTCATGTAGAGCGGAAGATCCGTGGTCAAATCTCGGCTATGGGAATGTACTTTTCATTTCTGATTCTACCTTTTAAGGCTGGTTCTCAACCAACGACAACGGGAATCAGAACCAGAACGAGAGACTTGAAATACATGTATTTAAATGGGAGTGCTCCCAGCGGAAGTTTTCAAGCTCATTAAGAAATTGATTAATGGGAAAGCTGCCGGCCCAGACAAAATGACTAATGATGAACTTAAGCATCTCCCGAGAAAAGCTCTGGTGCAACTAACAAAGATATTTAACGCCTGTTTGCAGCAAGGCTATTTCCCCTCTACTTGGAAACGAGCTAAGGTTATCATGCTCCCAAAGCAAGGGAAAAGCACCAGACAACCGCAAAACTACCGTCCCAATAGTCTTTGTCTACTATTGGTAAATTGCTCGAAAAATGTATTCTTTCTCGACTACAAAAACAAGTCTCGGCAACACATGAACTCTCAAATTCACAGTTTGGCTTTAGAAAAGGACATTCCACTGAACTACAGCTCCTCAGACTAACTGATGACGTAACAGAGCAATTTAACAATGGGGCTTCAACGTTGGCGCTATTTCTGGACGTAGAAGCCGCATTTGACTGGTGCTGGCACAATGGCCTCATTTACAAACTGCACCACAATTTCAAAACTATGTATACTTGCTGCACAATTTTCTAGAAAAACGGCAGTTTTACGTCCAAGAGGGCCGCTCCTCCTCTCGGGAGCAAGTGATGTGGGCTGGCGTCCCACAAGGAGTAATAATGTCCCCTTTTCTGTACATATTATTCACTAATGACTTCCCAGTGGACGCCAGATGCAAGGTCGCCATGTATGCTGACGACACTGCAATATACAACCACCATAGAAACCCACGTTTCGGCCTTGCAGAAATGCAACGTTATGTAAACAACTTCCTCTCATGGCAACATGACTGGAAAATCAAAATTAATCCCGACAAATGTCAGCTGATTCATTTCTCTAAGCGGCATCACACTTTGGCAATGGACCTAACGGTCGGTGGTCAAATATTGCACTGCCGTCAGCAGGTTAAATACTTAGGTGTCACCTTGGACCGCACAATGTGTTGGTCCACCCACATAAAAAATAGCGCCAATAAAGGCAGACAGCGGCTAAAGTTGTGCGCCCCCATCTTCCGTAGTACACAGTTGCGACTGAAGTCAAAACTGATACTATATAGGTCATTTATTCTCTCGGTGGTTCTGTATGCATGTGTGGCCTGGGCTAATGCCTCCAAAACTGCCCTGAAACAACTCCAAAACCTCTCCCTCAGAAAAATCCTCTCTACTCCACTCCTCACCACTACCCAAACTCTTCACCTCGAAACCCGGATCCCGTTCATCCCGGAGGCAATAGAAAAAAGAGCAATGGCGGCGTGGACGCGCATTAGGAACCACGAAAACGACGTGATCGCCAACATTGGCAAAGGAGAGCCGAAGCACCGCAAGCATACTAGGATAAAAATGTTCTAGAAGTGGCTCGGCTCGCCGACTAATGCGCGTCCAGGCAACCTCTTTCCTAAGCCACATACATGTTCCGGCAGAGGCCTTCGCCTCGGAAATCATTCAGGAGCTGCCACCGCGGGACAGTGTACATAGAGCTGGGACGCATATTTCTGGTGTTCCCAGTGAAGATGAGTGTGAGTGTATGTGTGTGTGTGTGCGTGTATGTGTCCGTATATAATGTAAATATGTACATATGTATATAACGCAAAGATGGAACAGAACTCCAAAAAGACAATAAACTATTCTCGGTGACCTAATGATGGTCACCGTATGGGTTTTGTATATACCACAAAAAAGATGTAAATAGGAGCAAAGCCAACTGTATATAGATGTAAATTATAGCCTGTAAGCCGGGCCCAATATACCGGCACCAGGCAAATACTTTGCAATAAAATAAACTTGAAACTTTAACTTGAAACAACGGTAAGCCTTCCCGGGCTCCGAGAACGACAAGCAAGAATTGATCAAGATTTAACTTGATAACGGGCACGGCATACTAGATTCATTAAGCGCATATTAAAGACTTCTATTTCTTCTTCTTCCTTCAAAGTAGAAATTCTTCAAGGTGATCGAGACGTAAACGCCCACTTGAGCTCTCGCTAGTTGCAATTCTGGAAAAATCAAACAGGAAAGAACTGTATTTAACAATAAAAAACAACGAATCATTTTAATGAATTCAAGGACACCAAAGGACTGATGTTTGCTGTTTTATCGGAATTGGAAATATGCAATTGCTTCACTTTATCGAAATTTGGCTTTGTTTTAATGCTGGCGGAATTGGAGAGCAGGTTAGAATTTCTTTATTGGTACAAAAAAAAAAGACATTCCATTCCAATATGCAATATCCACTATATATCCCTCTTGCCGGTGTGAAATGAAATGTTCATGCTATTCCCGTTGGCGTTGTCATTATCGTTACCAGGTGGTTGTGAAACAGCCTTAAACCTCAAAGGTTGTTTGTTGGTCAGTTTTGCCTGTCAAACGCTTTATTTAGCCAGTGATCTAGTTGATATCCCCTTAACATGGATTATATATATATATATATATATATATATATATATATATATATATATATATATATATATAAGTGACCACGGAATGAAGGCGTGACTGATGCCGCGTGTTGTTTATTGTGCTTTTAGTGCCCCCCCCCCAACCCAATACACTCTGCGTAGGCCCCTGGCATCGGTCTGGGTGGCTCAGTTGGTTAGACGCTGGCCTACTGTTCCCAAGGTCGCGGGTTCAAACCCGGCCCAGGCCGATGGTTTTTAAGTGTGCTTAAAAACGACAGCTCCATGTCAGTAGATTTACTGGCATGTAAAAGAACTCCTGCGGGACAAAATTCCGGCACACCGGCGACGCTGATGTGATCCTGGCAATTGACAGCGTCGTTAAACAACAAAATAATTTTTTTTAGGCCCCTGGCCTTGCTAATGAAAAGTGGGACTCTAAGGGAGAAATCACAAGATCGAGTGCATGCGAACCTGCTTACGAGAAACCCAAGAGCTTATTTAATAAGGATTCGTAAAGATCAAATGAATAGAACACCAGTGGATTACTCCCAAAATACGCTTTATTAACGGTATGCTGATTATTTCGGTAGTCAGACAACATGCTTAACAGAACAATGGTAAAAACGGTAGTTAAGGCTGAATTAATCTATTCAACATTAAAATTGCAGCTCTTAGTGTAAATATTAAGTTTCAATTAAATAATTTCTATGGGCATGTCTGTTATCGGTGTTTTCGGGGATACTCCGCATGCATAAAAATAAGATATGTCGCTTCAGTAATGTGGGAAATAGAACTTTTACCCATTACTTGTCACTAATTAGATTTTTATTATGTTTGCAGATGTTCGGAGTGTGCTGCACAAACCCAGTAACCGTTAGACCGACGCAGCCTCCTCGACCGACCGCTCCAACGACACCATCTCCACCACTGCCTCCAGAGGAAGTTAGACCAGTAGAAGGCGGCATCATCGGTGGTGGCTGGCCCCCTCCATTACCCACACATCCCCCAGATCACACGATACCTCCCTTGCCTACTCACCCTCCGTCACCTGGTTGGCCGGGACTACCAGAAGTACCGACTACTGAGTCTCCCGCTACCCAGCCCCCAACTACAAAGCCTCCTAGGCCTCCAGGACAACCCTGGCCTCCTGTCACCACCAAGCCAACACTTATGCCTTGGCCACCTACTGCTCCTACAGCACCTACACATCCTCCTATGCCCACGCATCCACCTCTACCCACACACCCCCCTCTACCTACACACCCTCCTATACCTACACACCCTCCTGCCCCTACACACCCACCTATACCCACACTAGCCCCTGTGCCCACAACAGATGCGGGGCCTGCTGCCATTGGTGATGGTTCTTGTGGAGTCAAGACTCGGACCTCAGAACCTGACCAGGAACGTATCGTGGGAGGTCACAACGCTGATCTTGGGGAGTGGCCTTGGATTGTAAGTATCAGATGGAGAACTAAGGGGTTCATCCACCATTAGGAGTTTGTTTTGCACTGTTAAACTGCTTCTCAATCACATAGGTACCGAAGTAGCGCTATTGCTTGATAGCGCATTAAACGAAAGGTTCCCTCGTAGAGATTGGGAAAAAATAATCACTATATATGACGTAACCGTCATTTTAGAACGGTTTTGAGGATTGAAGCATTCCAAAAATAACTATAGGTGCAATTATACAGTTCCAAAATAAGTCCCCTAACTTTGCACTGACGCGACAGTGTACAGCGCTAATAAAAAAAAACACATACAGCCCTTAGTATGCTGGACGGCACATTAAAGTGAATATTTTCAAGAGGGAACCCATGTCCGGTAATTCATGGTTTGAAGCCCTGGGGCGTCGGAGTTTGTGGGCGGTTCAGACATGTTGATGAGTATGTACCATACTTCGTTAAGAAACCAAACAATAACATCACACCATGCAGTAAATTACAAAAGGGGTTCAAACTGTTGACCTACCTGAATGCAGAGCGTTCATCGATGGTGCAGACAGATGCGCATGGCTAAATAAGTGCGGCTGTATGCTCAGTATTTCAGTGACAGCGTCCATTCGTGCAATAAGGCCTACCTCTGATGTTACATGGGTAACATATACTATAGTCTTCATTATAACCCATAGAAAACATTCAAGAGGCGTAAGATCAGTTGACCGTGGCAGCCATGGCACAGTCCCCCTCTAGTAATCCATTGATTGGAGTATGTGACGTCCAAGTGATGCCGAACATTTCCATCAAAGTGTGCTGAAGCTCATTACCTGAAGAACCTGTAGTGGCTCCAGATCAAGTAACATTCCAATAAAACGTGGACACCCCACAGCGTCCAAACCATGTATTTCCGAAAATGGATTATCTCTTAAACATGTTCAATTTAATGCCCTGTCTAACGTACTAAGTGTTATCCGTGTTTTTTTCTATACACTCTATATATGATGACACTTTGGAATAGTCCCTGTCCCCAAGTCTCAATAGAGGGTAATTCCCACTAAAGAATTTCTGACCTACAAGGTATCGCCTAAGCTCTTGTGATTAATGTGCGAAGTACAATTATCCGAAATGCAGTTTTCAAAGATATTATATAACTATGATCCCGATGGATGTTAATTCCATTAATAATGGAAAGTGAGCAGTTATTATAAGTATTTAGATGCAACATGGTATATGAATAGTCCACAATGCGTTGCCAATTTGCGTGTGAATGCTGAATGGGAGCAGAGGAGCGTCATGTTGCCGTTTGGCAATATTAGTAACAAAAGAATCAGTCCAGTAAACTTGGACCAAGTCTTGCTGTTGCGGTTATGAGCGAATACTCCAGGATATATTTGACCTTTGACCGTGGCGTCCTGGATAGTACAGACCTGACAAAGAATCCGTGACTTTACGTCCGCAGTGCTTGGTGTCTGAAGTATCTCGCATTTGTAACCCATAATTTATGTATCAATGTGGTTATTTGACAGTGAAATAAACTAATATAGTTCTAACCAAGAGTAAACTGACAACATATACAATTCTCATAAAATATGCGCTTCAACGTAATAAGAAATGCTTAAATGAAATTAGATGTAAACGCCTACTGCGTTTGCATGGCAGACAGTGGAATAATCATCCATTTTTCTCATCTCTCTATGTCAGAAGGAAATGCAAATCTTTAAAAGTAACTTTTCCTTATTTCGAAGTACTACCTAACACACTACACACTACAAACAGAGACGTTAATAAAAATTCATATCTTGAAAACGCCCGTTAGGTTTTCGTTATACTAAAATGATTACATTTTACTAACAGTTTAACAATTATTCTGTAACGAATAAGCACACTATTGTAGCTATTTACATAAATTACATTGTGAAGCATTAAAATAATAAATAACATCTAATGAAATATCTAAAGATATCTTAATAATGCTCTGCAATCGTAATTCACAGCAGAGAGATTTAGAGCGCTTAAAGGTAAAATATGCTTCCCATAAACTCATTCCAAATCGTATGAACATCTACGGCATTACTATTACACAAATCGCACTACAGTTTCAGGAAACTCCTAGATTGCTTCGGCAGTAATCTTATAATATCATCTTTGAATAGATGTAATGAAATTATTTTCCGTTTCATAAACAAGGCGCTGAAGTTTTCTACACTCTACCGGTAATTACACCAACACCAAAACGTTCGTTCTCAGCATTATGGTAATTGAAGACTCATTTGAGGAACACAATGGGAGCAGACAGATTGAATGGACCAGCGTTAATGTATACACATAAACATCTGGAAACCAAAAGGAGTAGGTACTGGATAAATGTGTAAAATAAATAAATAAATAAATAAATAAATAAATAAATAAATAAATAAACACTCCAAAGAAACTGTAGTTATCGGGATCCCACTGTACCCCTCCGCCATTCCCTTTGAGAACACTTCCAAGGAGCATTTGACATCCGAACTAACTCTGACTTGATAATCTACTCGAGAAAGGCTTGGGCGAGTACAATAAAATATGAAAATAGCAATTCCTTTGACTGTTCGAAATGATGGCATACCTGGCAACCCTGCATGCATACAAATTGGATTGTGAGAAACATGTGGAAACTTGAGATTTACAGGTGTTATTCTGAAGTTGTTGACTCAGTAATGTTGGTATGTTACAGGCGGCGCTGTTTAACGGTGGACGACAGTTCTGTGGTGGATCTCTGATTGACAGCACGCACATCCTCACAGCAGCGCATTGTGTGGCTCAGTAAGTACAATAATAGAGTGGGTAGCTGCAATTTCAATTATCCACCATTTATCTTCCCACGTCCGTATTCCTTACCTTTGTCTCAAAGATAATGTCATCCTAGCTTCTTAGCGTTTATTTCGCAGCTTCACTCACATATACATGCACTTACCTTTGTAGGCGCAATGGCAACCGCCAGAATTTTCCTTCAGGGAATACACTGATACCGAAATTTAGATTCAAATCGAATGGGCTTGATAAAGACACGTTTTAATTTAATTGCCGGATGTGAGATTTGCGATAAGTGTTGAGTAATAACATAGGTAGATAATAGAGTAGGAAGTGTTGTAAGGTGAGCAAAATATGAGTAAATAATAGTCGTTAAATTTGTAGGATAAATGCATTATTGGTTTGAAATTAACGAGTCATGACGTCATACCACATAATTTGAAATTGCCATCAACGTTTGAAAAACTAAGCTAGTTTGAAATTCACGGTCAAAATTCAGGTCTGCCAACCTTAAAAGTCGCGTGGTATGTTTAATAAAATATAAAGAAAACATTGTTTAATCATAGAAAGGTAACTATATATTCGGAATTCAAAAAAGGACATGTTTTAATAGAAAGGGACATTTCTAAATTGTGAAAAGGAATGAAATAGTATTTTGGATGCAAGGCTTTCTTTTGATGACGTCATGAAATTTGAAATCGGGGGGAACGTTTCTTTTTCTAGCGTGGGGAGACGCCAGTAAGCGTTACCAGATTGGTGGAGAACTTAGCTGTGTACACATGTGAGTTGCGGTTGCTCTGCGAGGATATATATTGGAAGTCGGCATAATATAAGTCCAATAATATATATTGGAAGTGTTAAGGAGTTGAGAATAAATAGTCTCCAAAGTTATTCTGGGTGATCTATATTAAATATACGCGCATACCCAGGATTAAAGTTTCATGTTCGAGCATAGCCGGAGCAGAACTACAAGAATCGACAACGGTCGATACGTTACCACGAAGCATCACTTTTCGCTACAAATTGGATCCCATACTTGGGGCAACCAATATACACTTATCGCCACAACACAGCGAAAATCCAATCTTCCAAGCTTTTCAATCAGTTTGGCTGAAATTGTCTAAGTTCGTATTATATAAACACTGAATGATTTTAAGCTTTATACCGGGTGGGAGGTACTGACTACCCGGTACATACTGCGTTTCAAATATGAAATATATTGTCCTATGTTGAATGCTTAAGACGAAATTTTGAATATTTTTCTGAAATATTAATTCTCATCCAAGCGATCACAGCACACAAAACCATCGCGTAGTTACATTAAGCGCAGCCAGAGCTACGAGTCCAGCTTCAGATGTTGTGTACCTACTAAATAAACCTAAATACTAATGCATTAATCACTCGTGGCCGGACCGTGGCCGTCCATTTGTCAGCAAACAAATGAACTACAGTAATGTCCATGAATGAAAGTGATATCATAAAAAACCGAAACGCGCGCGCGCGCGCACACACACACACACACACACACACTGCTAGCCTCTGTTTCCCGAGGTCGCGGATTCAAACATGGTGGAGGGCGATGGATGTTTTCGGGAGTAAAAACCTTTAGCACTGCTTCCTTCGGTAGGGAAATAAAGCCGGTGGTCCTGTGCTGTAGATTTACGACTCATAAAAGAACCTCAAGCTTGATAAAGAGGTCTCTGAGCAAAATAAAGTTTCCACGTCCGATACCGAATGGGACGCTGAGGGCCATAGTTAAGAGAGCGTCCATAAATACAAATTCACACACACACACACACACACACACACACACACACACACACACACACACACACACACACACACACACACACACACACACACACACACACACACACACACACACACACACACCAATTCCTTAGGCAATAAGAACCAAGCGAGGCGTCCTCTTCGTTATTTCTTCTTGTCACTTAAGCGAATGCTGGGGTGCTTAATTTCATACCATGATTCTATTTCTTTAACATCTTCCGGGTGTGCTTTCAGGCTCGGCAAGAGTCCGACAGATGCCACGGATGCTTGCGTATTGTAACTGCTGTTCCCGGCGCTAGGTGGCGTTGTGATCAGTCCTCTTGTGGGGGCCGCTTGTACGATATTGGACCTGGAATTATAGTGGCACTTCGACGGGGCCTCGTGCCGGGATAAAGAGACGACAGCGCTTGTTAGGGACTTCCGCACGTCTCTGGGGCCTCTCTGCCTATAACCATGTAGCATTCTGCGGCTCCCTCACTTCATCTCTTCCTCCTGGGCGTGTTAACGCACAAAAGTTCCCGTTGTGTAACCCTACCCAATATTAACTTTATTTAAAGTTTTATAATTCTATTTTTACGCAAATTTTTGCGTATGAAATTAATGTACAATTAATTACTGCATTATAAATTTATTTCATACTATACTATGAAATAGAATATTACTCATTTTGTGCACAACCCTCTTTGAGTTTTGTCTCCCTCTACTTGGTCAATATCCTTGATGTTCACACTTATTAAATTTACGAGCATCACTAAATGTCCTGTTTCAGTATGAGCTCGTGGGATGTCGCCCGTCTCACTGTTAGGCTTGGAGACTACAATATCAAGACGAATACGGAGGTACGCCATATTGAGAAGAAAGTGAAACGCGTAGTCCGTCATCGTGGATTTGATTCTCGTACCTTGGTAAGTGTCTATTTCCTTCAAAACGTAATAAGTAAGGACCGTGTGCGTTTTTTCCAAGGGACACTGCACATGGACTTTACTGTTATGGCTCGCGCATGTAAACAACTGCAGGTAGGTACAGCCTGACCATGAAATAACACTATCACTCCACGTCTGCAGCTCACTGCGAGAAGAAACAAAACAGTGGCGTTATACTACATCTTGACCTTGCGTCTGCAAACACCTGCAAAGCAATGCTTCACTAGTTCGCAGAGTACTACGGTACGTTGTTTTCGACTCTAGTGGCAGTTGTTTGCACATTTGACGGCGTGCTGTACTTCTGACGTCATTCATACTCTGCGTCCAGCTAACGTGTATCGCATGCGAGCGCATATCTCTCCGGCCTTTAGTAATAAGTGTAAAAATTGTATGACTTATTACACAATAGTTTCTAATACGTGTTCACCAATTCCCTTCTACACCTTGAGGTTACATCTGACATTTAAGACATCCAACAGGAAGAGAGTTGGTTGGAAGACGTGGGAAATGTGCTTGAAGAAATTGGTATGATTGATTTTTGACTTTTAGGAGAAAATAATATCAGGGGATTTCGAAAACAAGCGATATTAAGGTTCGAAGATGTAGAGAGAAACAAGCGACATAGGCTAGTTTTGAGGATTAAAGTTCTTTAGTTTTGTACAGAACAGTTAAGAGAAATTAGTGGCGGGAGATATGAGACCAATTTGAAAATGTAGGTTTTGAATGGATGCGCACAGGGTACTTTCTTTTTAAAAAATAAACAAGCAATAGCAAAGAGATTTATTCTGTGCGAAAAATTAGTTGGTTTTTTTTTTTTTTTTTTTTTTTTTTTTTTTTTTTTTTTTTTTTTTTTTGGCATTTAACTGGCTTATAACTGTTCTTGTCTCTCTATATAATATAGGCGGAATTGGAAGTGCCATTTGAAAGGGAGTATGGAGATATTCCTTAATCTCATGTTCGTCCTTTTTCTGGATGCACGAAGGAGAGGGTTGAAATACCGAAGAAAGATGTTCGGCAAATAGGTTTGCCTTTTCTTGACTACTTCTTGCCCAAGTGCCGTAATTTTTTTGAAGTGGGGATATCGGCTCCGTTGGTTGTTTCAACTTTTTTGAGGCCTTCCAGAGCGAATAATCTGTAGCTTCCGTAGGAGTTAAAATTCTCAAATATTCCTGGATATTCTCATTTTTAAAATCCTGTATCAGTCGTTTTAGCTCTTGTGAAGATCTGTTAAATAAATGTTTATCGCTAGGATACCTTCTATTTTGCCAGTTTCTTCTTAATTGACGACATTATTTTATTTTTTCGCGAACAATCTGTGGATATGTATTAACAAGTAAGCAATTATTATGGTTCAATTTTGGAGTAGTCTTCCACACAGCAGAATGAATTAGCGTGGTAAAGTTGGCTACGTGTTCTATTTCTTCAGATGTTTTAAGGCAATCGTTTAGGTCTATGTTATCTTCTATGATTTGTTTAAAGTAATCCCAGTCAGTTTATCTGTTACTCAGAATGAATAGCCGTTGTTTCAAAGCTACAGTGGTGCTCAACGTCATTATTATAGGATAATGGTCAGAAAACAAGTCGAAGCATGACTCTATTGTCAGGAAATTGGGTGAAATTCCCTTTGTTACAAAGAAGTCAAATAGATCCGGTATTTTGCTTCTATCCGACGGCCAGTATGTTGGTTCTCCAGTTGATAAACTCTGTAAATTATTGTTTGCTATTGCAAAATAGAGGTGTCGGCCTCTGGTGGAGGTTAAACGAGATCCCCAAAATGTATTCTTTGCATTCCAGTCACCGCCTGCTATAAATTTATTGCCTAGTCTCAAAAACACTTCAAATGCCAGTTTATGGCATGTCGAGGACAATAGATGGACAATATAGTTAAGGGACCTTTCGGCGTCATTACATTTATGCTTGTAGCCTGCAGGAAGTCTTTATCGTTTTTAGGCATTTCGTGATGAACAATTGAATTTCTTATTATAATGGCAGTTCCGCCATGAGCTCTACCTGAGGGATGGTTTGTGGTGTATATTGCATAACCTGCTATTCTTAAATAATTTCTGTTCGTAAACCTTGTTTCAGAAATAAGCATGATATCTATATCTTCTGTTTTTAAGAATACTTCTAATTCTCGTCTGCATTGAGACAAGCCGTTGGCATTCGACGATGAGATTTTTAGTGACTTAGTCATTTTGTTTTCTGCTGGCCATGGTCTTGATGAGATCGAACATGCTATCCATCATTTTGTCCATAATTTTTTCTATAGTTTTTTCAAACCTCGTGAACATCTGTTCCATAGCAGAAAGTAGTTGTGTGGTTTCATTATTATTTGAATTTATGTTTTCTTCTGTTATCTCTGCGTAAGTCTTGCCTTATACGGTAGGACTTTGTATGGTGATATGTACCGCTACTGGTGGTGTGTTAGTTGTTGATGAAATACGTTTCTCTCCAAGTGGTGGAAATACCTCCTCCTTATATTCCCTATATGTGACATCCTCTATAACTTGCAGGATGGTTTTGGTTGCAGTTTACGCAAGTAGCTGGAGTGTCAAGCTTTTTGTTACAGACGGCAGTCGGATGATCGCCACCGCACTTCATGCATCTGAAAGGGCGATTACAGTGGTTCTTGGTATGTCCAAACCTTTGAAAACGTTTACATTGAACAATTTCTCTTTTTGTGTGTGGTGGCTCGAAAGTTACTATCATATTGCTTAAGTGTTTCACCTCAAATATTGTTTTGTTGTTAGAAGCTGGTTCTAGGTCGATAAAGAAAAGTGGCAGAGGCTCTTTTGTTAACTCGATGCAACACATTTAATATATTTCTTAATGTGTGCCTAGTTCTTCTTTAATCATATTTACGACCTCCGTGTAGTGCATTCCTCTAAGGACTACCCTATATGCTCGTTCGTGCTTCAGCTGATAAGTGCAGTGACTGATGTTTTCTTTTAAGAAATATTCTCTAATGAATTTGTAGCTATGTCCACTGGCATCAATTTTACAAGATGTCCAGATCTCATTGTAGTTAATGTATATTTCTCTTTAGAAATTTTACAGTCCATTAGTTTTTTGAATTCTTGGATATTCCTTACACCTGTTACAAAATTAGGTTGAGCTTTAGGTGTATATGCATCAAGCTTCTCATTTGTTTCCTGATTCTCCAGGTCGCACAGTGCTGCAAACCTATTTGAAGTTCGTTAACTGTAAGTGCTGCGCGATGCGGATGCATCGAGCACTTCATGTAACATTCCCGTTCTATTTGAGTTGCCTTGTAACATTCCTGCGTTAAGCTTATTAAATGGCACCTCATCTTGCTGCCACTCCTTTGAGGAATTTAAAGTGCGCATTCGCTTTCTGTTTGGTGTTGTACGAGAATGCTGGTAATCATGTTCCATTTCATGATTTACTGACTCTCTTACTGAAGCATTTTCATGCATATCGTTGCCTTAATTTGACGATATCATTGCTAGGCTAGTTGTTGGATTATCAGATTCATGTAGTTTTAAGGTTGGAGCACGTATGTAATTGGTCCTCCCTATTTAGTGCCAAGAGGAATAAAAGAAGAAATGCTTTTACTTTTCTTTACTCCTCAAAGCAGTTGGCAACAGATGTGGCAGCAGCATATGTTTGGTTAGAAAGCGGATATTTTAAAAAAACCAAATAACAACTTATATTATTTAAGAAAAGCGTTGCTAACACTTACGTGATGAGACTGGTTTCAAGGCTGCAATCTAATTAGGAGATGGTGGTTATAAAGCCGATACACTGCTTTACAAATAAATATTTCACTTAGGCACTATTCCAGCGACAAACAATACTCGCATGGCCTACCGTAATCTATGTTATGAAACAATTGAAACCACTTAGAATGAAAACAACGCCGACATAAAACGATATAGATTTTCCCAATGATGCACAACATCATCATCATCATCATCATCAGCCATTACGAGCTAAAACAATAATTGCTTTTAATACACAAATAAATACAATTCTTTCTTTTCATTTGCCTAAAACAATTGCGTTCTTTTGTAGATTACAGGGCTGAATAATAAACCATTTCTATACATTCGTCAAGAAGCTAGATGACTCCAAACATCAGACAGAAATATTTTTTTCGACGAAACGGATCTTTCCTGACAATAATTATTGTATTGGATATATTTGTTACTCATCATGTAGAATCCCTGGTTAACGTATGGCCGAAGCAGTACCTTTCACCCAGTGTAACAATTTGACCATAATGAAAAGAATGGTAAATGCGCTAAACGATATTTGTTTAAAAAATGTGTTTTAAATATCAGTATCATGTGATCTAAGTGTCAGTTAATTAAGAAACACAACAAATGGAAAAGGAACGAATGTCAGAGCTGTTGGGCAATTTATTCAATAAGTCACATCGGTATGATCTAGATGTTAAAGTTGGCATATAAATTAATAATAAAAACGAAAGCATCTTCATAAATGAATTTAATGTATTGATTTTAAAACAAAAGTTTTCTACACAGAAAATAACTCTACATCTTAAGATCCTTTTTCTTTTTTTAATTTGGAGTTCCCAGGGCCTTTTCTGAGTGAGAGCAAATGAGCAATGGTGTTGTGCTCAAAACTATAGAGATAAAGCACTAAAATTTCTATGTTGCTCTCACTTAAGGTTTCAAAAACTCGAAAGAAAAAAAACTGTATTAAAAATTCAAGAATAACAAAAGTATTTTATTTTTAAAACGAAAAGTGCTCTAGGAGTTTTGAGTTGCATCATAAAATCTTGGGATGATGCCAGTGGAATACAGTCATTCTATGTTCATTGATCCTCAATGGAACCGAGTATAATCTAGACATGTGCTACTTTAACTAACTGGAATGCCCATAGTAAGCACACATCACAAGTCAACAATGGAAATAAAGCAGGAAGTATTTCATTTTATTATAGAGTTTGGAGGAAGAGTTGCATAATACTCGTATAAGATTATACGATAACCATCTCACACCACTACGTTGATAGGAACTGTGACAATGTCGGTTACGAACAAACGTCGATTTCCAGAAAATTCGCCGGTACCTAATGCTCGGCTATGCGAGTCGGATGGACAGACAAGTGTTGGGTCAGTTTTTAGTTACTAAGTCGGTGACTGACTGGAATTCTCAGAACGAGCTGTGGACAGTTGAGCAGTGTTTTGTGTCAAGTTTACGATAGAACAGAACAGCTGTGAGTTGCAAGGTCACGATTATGAATTGTGATTTAGTTCTAAAGGAAATAAAGTGTCAAAAAGCAACTGGACCTGTTGTTTGTCATACTGGTGTCAGGAGTGTGACGTAAGAAATACGATGGAAACGATGCTGAAACAATTATTTCCCAAGATGGAGAAAATGGGAAATGAAATAAAGAAAATGAACTCTGGAATGGAAGAAATAAAATCTGAAATGGACAAGATGGAAAGTGAAAATAAATAACGATAGCGAACTCTGTGATGAAAGAAATGAAGGCGGAAATGAATTCCGGAATGATGAAGGCGAAGATTGAATCCGGGATGGAGAAGATTGATGAACGACTAGTCAGCGTGAAGGAAGACGTGACAAACGTTGGTCAACGCGTTTACGCCTTGGAGGACCAGTTAACGACTTAGCGTCGTGGAAAGTAGATCTGACGGCCGCGGTTAGGAACTGAATGCTAGGGGTAGAGAGAATAGCGCAGATCTGATGAGGGAGGACCTAGCGGCCGAGGTAACAGCTACGCCCGTCTCGAAGAACGGAAGTGTACAACATGACGAAGACAACGATCCCTCACGGAGAAGTCTGCAACGATTCCCTAGCCAAGTGTGTTGGAGATGTAGCCAACCAGAACACGTCGTGAAGGATTACCAGCAAAGCCTACGGCAAGCGAGAGACGAGTGAGGACAGCGTGGTATGGGGTACAGTGAAACCATCGGATGCATCCCATCAAATGACACTGTGTCTAGGGTAGAAGAGTTTAGGACATCATCGCGGACGGCAAGACTCAAGATAACCCGTGTCAGGCACTGGTTGACACGGGTGCAGCCGTAACCGCGATCCGACCTGACATGGCGGAGGGCGGCACTTTGCCTATGGAAAAGGAGGCCTGACTGGTGTTGAACTTGGGGCAGATAGTTTAAGTCTGCGGGTATTCGTCGAGTGGGTGGCTGAGGAAGTGATACTAGGGCTGAACGCCCTCGGGAGTCACGAAGCAACGGTCGAAGTCGGAGGTTCCTACTAGTCGGACAAGACGAGGTAATGTTCCAAAGCTCCAGCGAACGTCTTCAGGTCTGCAGGGTAACCCTCGCGGAGATTGCGGTTGGACCCACTAGGAGCAAGCTGGCTGCGAAGGTGCACAAGAAGATTCGGTAATGGCATCCCGTTGGCCGCTTTGAAGTTCTGCGCAGGATAGCACGTCAACACACCCGGGTGAAGGGCAACCGGACGAAGACCCGTAACGACCTGCGAGCCCGTACCTTAGTTTCAAGTAGGATGGCATGCATGGCCCTACCCGAACGAGGGGCGCTGCTCAATAACCATGGCAAGCCCCGTACCACCTGAAAAAGAGGGTCGGCAAAGCAGTCTACCGCATCCAGAGGCTATCCCGAGGGAAAATGCTGGTGGTACACTCGGATCGTCTGGCCCATTACGGCGGTGCTGGTTGGGACAACCAGTCCTGAGGAGGGAGCAGTGTGGTGCCAGCCACACATCAAAGGAGACTCAAGGTCAGTCACCTCCCCCACTACGTAGCTGGGCATTGTGCAACAATGTCGGCTAAGAACAAATGCGATTCCAGACAGATGGAGAAGCTACGAGTGCTGGGCTTTTATGAGAACCCTCGCGAAACATCGATACCTAATTCTCGGCTACATAAGCATGTCGGCACGGGCGGAAAATTTAGTGTTGTATCAGTTTTTAATGAGTTTATTCTCTGAGTCGGTTTTTAGTTAATAAGTCCGTGAGCGAGCAGAACAATCAGAGCAGCGTTTTGTGTCAAGGTTACGAAGAACAGAACAGCTGTGAGTTGCAAGGTCATGAGTTGTGACATATGATTCAGGTTTAAGGAAAATAGTGACATAAATAACTGGACTTGTTCGTTTGGCACAATATACAATTACAAAATTTTGGTAGAATGAACACTCAAAGACTTATTCACATTTTTCATATACTTGTTTGTATCTAACTGTTGACATTTTCATTCACCACAAAAGTGTAGTTCATAGTATCTTGATTAAAAAATATGGATAAATATTTTTCCCCGTCTTTCTTTCTTTCTTTCTTTCTTTCTCTGCTTAATACATGTTTATTAGTGACATAAACATTTTGAAATGTTTTTAATTTTACGAGATTTAAATACTAGTATTAATCTGTATTTATCAAAACATGTACAATAATGTTGCAAAGACTTGTTTCCAATCTTTTTCCATTCTGGAAAAAAAAAATGTCAATGTTAACGAATTGCATGGTATCCTTACTCACAAAGTATGTATTTTGTTTTAATTCCAGTACAATGATATTGCCTTGCTCACATTGGACTCGCCTGTCACTTTCACTAAGCAAGTACGGCCTATATGTCTACCCTCAGGCAGCGCTGCTTATGCTGGTGTCACAGCAACGGTAATTGGCTGGGGAAGTCTTCGTGAGAGTAAGTATGGCATTCTTAAGTGCTATTTGATGTTGTTACAAAGCACGTCATGACATTATCACTATTGAAAGTGCAGTTCAGGTACGTTTTAACAGCTTTTGCTTTGCAGAATGACGTCACCACATGAAAAGTATTAGATATACGTGAGTAATTCAATATCGTTCAGTAATCCTCTTGCAGTTTAATATATGCATTCCAACAAGTGGCATCGCAACAATTTTGACATGTATCCAGTTTTAAATACACAAATTTATTATTATTTGTTATTATTATTGTTATTATTACTATTACTATTATTATTATTGTTGTTGTTGCTGTTAAAAATTCACACAATTACAGCCAATTGGTCTGAAATTGTCCATTGTTTGCAATATAATTTCTGTTCAAAACATTTTTCATCCCACAATAGAACTAGCCGAAAAGTTTATTCAATTTTACACTCACAGAGCAAAGCATAGCCTGAACACCAAGAGGTGCTAGAATGCCTGTTGTAATCACCCTATGCCTTATCAGACTTATTATATTGGGAAGGAATTGTCATTAATCACAGTATCTTTCTTTTCTACAAATGATCATGATCCAAAATACTGTTTCAAAATATTTTCAACACTACAATTTGCTTTCATGTACATGGGACAACATATCTTCAACGAGTGAAGTAGAAGTCATTGTTTGCACTTAAATTGCTCCCACTTCATATACACAAAAACAAGCAAGAATACCACACAAAAAAAAAAGTAAAGCACACTGTTTCCATTAACTGTCACTGGTAACCGCCCTATGCGGTTTGGAGTCCTTGGTAAAGCCATCCTCATTGTCATGCTACCATGTGAGGTAATGGACACCCCCAACTAACAAATGGGTTCAGTCATCACTTTGTGGAATGTACACCATATGAGAGGCAATAGTACCAGGATTGTTAATTTAAAATTTGGACTTCGCTTCCTCACTAACTTCAAAGTATTATTTCACTCAACAGTAGTAGCTATTCTAACCTTGAAAACATTTATTTTAAAACATTTATCTCCAAGACACAAAATTACTACTTGGTATCATTGAAGTGTTTTATGTTGACTCATCTGATTATAAAACAATCTTAAGTGTTCTGACGATGACTGTACAATCAAATTTGCAGGTGGACCACAGCCAGCAGTTTTGCAGGAAGTTAGCATATCTATATGGACCAACCAAGAATGTAGAGCCAAGTACGGCAATGCAGCACCCGGTGGAATTGTGGAGCACTTCCTGTGTGCTGGTCAAGCAGGAAGGGATTCCTGCAGTGTAAGTTCTATGTTTACATATTGCTAATTCTTTTAAAAACATTCTCAGTTACGTTCTGCTGTATACCAACCATTAAGCAGTTCTTGTTTAAGCATAGAGAGATAGGGTAGAGATGAGCTTGATGGAAAACTCTTGGGTAGGATAAGATCACCCACAAAAATTCTAGACCTTGTGAGAAGATACAGTGGGAAGCCTGACTTCCAGAGCTCGTCATGAAGTCCAGCATAAGATCTGGATGAGGAATTGCTTGTTGATATGAGCAAACAAGGCTATTATACCAAAGGATATGCTGATAAAATAGTCGTTGTTATCCAAGGGAAATGTGTCTCTAGTGTATACGACCTTATGTCAAAGGCTCTGAAATATGTAGAAGGCAAGTGCAACTGAAAAAATCTGATGTGTTGCACTCACATGACTTTCTCTACTCTTGTACTAACCATTCTAACAAACTCTTATTCCTATATCTCCATGTTAGTTAAAATAAACATTCGTACAAATTATCTTATTGCTTATGTCCTTGTAGGTGCAATGGAGATATTATAATATCTGGCTTTGTGCGACAGTCAAATCTTTTTGACCTTTGAGATTCCGTTCTCTTTGCATGATTAACATATTAAAAAACGAACAACGTTGTTGCATTTCGCTAAAGTTCTAAGTTTTCTGAAACTCACACATATAACAAGGAATATCTCAGAAATGCTTCACCCAACAAGAAGATTTATTGAGGCATAAATTGTATATTTTACCAAGATCTACATTTTTTGTATAGTATGATTTGGTCTATCTCTAATGGTTTACGAGTTATGCAAAAGTCGTCCAGAGTAAATACGACTACAGGGGCTATAGCCAGAAAATTCAAGATATACATTTCATTTGTCATAAAAATATCTCAAACATATGACAAAATCGTTAGAGCCATTTTCAATAAAATCAAAATTTTTGAAAAATTTTCCATGTAAAGGGTAGTTTAGGGTGGGGCTATTTTCTTCAAAATCTTCGTGTCGCATCCTTGAAAGACATTAAATTTAAATACCAACTTTGGTTTTTAACCTAATTTTCGTTTTTGAGTTATGCTGTCCACAGACTGACAGACTGACACAGACACACACACGGGCCTTTTTCTAAAAATGCTTTTTTTGGATTCAGGGAGCCTCAAAACATATATTTCCGGTGAAATCTCGACATAGAATTTTTGGGTGGAATACAATACTTCCCCTACTTACCAGTAGAGAAAGTAAAAAGTGGGTAACTGTCAAAATGCGCAGTAAACAGATATAAATGTAGAGTCCTTCCCTTCCTCCTTAACTTTTAGCAGACCGAAGTGTCAAAAACTGCTCTTCTTCCATTCACAAAACCAAACAAAAATTGTAAAAAATTACTTCCTCTTGAACTAGGATCAAAGATTTGTGGTTCAAGTCATGGCTGTGGCAATGCATTTTTCAAGCCTCATTCAACTAATTTCCTACACATGGCTAGCGTGAAAGAACCAGAGGCAAATTCATACATCTGGAGTTTATCAGACCTTTCACTTTGGAATCACACATTTCACAAACAGAAAGATACACAAACTTTTTTTAAACATGCTTTCTTTAGGTTCAGATAACCTCGAAACATGTGTTTCTGCTGAAATCCCTCTTATTCTGAGGGAAGTGCACTGAGCCAAGTATCTCATTTCAAGCTGTATGCTAGTTTGTAAGTGTCTTGTTAACCAAGGATTCTACATGATGAGTATAATAAATATGTCCAATACAATTATTGTCAAAAAACTGTTCCGCCCTCCCACCCAAAAAAATCTGTCAAATATTTGAAACATTTGGAGCCATCTAGCTTCTTGATAATGGTATATTATTTCACTAACTGTCGCACAAACATTATATAAATAATGCTGGACTATCTTTTTACTTAAATTTGAATGAATTTAGCCACAATTTAAAGTTAACGTAATGTTGCCAAATCTCTCTTAGGAGTTAAACTTTGCAAGACATTTTAACATTAAATTGCGACTATGCTCATTTGAATTAAGGTAGAAATGCATTACAGCATTCATACAGTGACTGCATAACAGTTAGTGAAATAATAAACCATTTATATCTATTCGTCAAAAAGCTAGATCGCTCCAAATATTATGCACGAATTATTTTTTTCGATGAAATAGTTCTTTATTGACAATAACTGTATTGGAAATATTTGTTACACTCATATTAGAATCCCAGATTAAGGTATGGCCAAGGCAGGACCTTCCAACCAATATATTAGATGTGTGTTTGATTTAGTTTTCAGACTTTCAAAATGAGTAAGATGTTATTACAAAAAGAGTATAATGAACATGTTTCTTTGTGTACCTCTTATATACTTCTCTAACTGCTACTTTTTCCTCAGTGTTTAATTCTACTCTTATGATTTACAGGGCGACAGTGGAGGGCCACTAATGATCAATGAAGGTCGATGGACACAGGTGGGAATCGTAAGCTGGGGCATTGGCTGTGGAAAGGGGCAATATCCTGGTGTCTACACACGAGTCACCCACTTCATGTCCTGGATTAGCAAGAATCTCAAGTAAAAGAACCAAGTTCCTCAGTGGCAAATCGCTGGCATCATTGCATGCACTGAAAGGATTCAAGTGTCCTTCCTTTCTTTTATTGACATTGTGGCTCCAAGAGCATTATGTTTTCTATATTCAATTGCATTTACAAACAGTTCCAGCACTAGTCTCATTTTGTTACTATCCCTGTTTGCAGCTAAGTATAAAGTGAAACAATTGAATAAGAAATAATTTTTAAGAACTGTATTAAATGATAAAATAACCTATTGAACTGTTTACTAAGCTTGGTTTATCATGCCATATACTTATAGCTTTATAGCACTACTTGGAAGCAAGCACATATCAATTTGATTTGTTTAAGAGTTGAATATATTACATGACAAATTTTTATTCTGTGAATAAGCATACCATGTGCACAAAAGGAAAGAAAAATTGTGTCTATAAAGCAAAAAAATAAAATGTCAAAACAGAAATTAGAAACTAAGTTTCACTAGTTTCATAGTGAGTTACTTGAACCAGCAAATATCTTAAGCAAGATTTGTAGATCTCTGGCATTCTTTGCTAATAAAATGGAATGTTTAAGTGCAAAAAATATAGAAAGTCATATGTTACATTATCAGTACTGCATAAAAACACGTGCCAAAATGGTTAAACGCCAGTGATTAACCATGAATTTGAAAAACAGAAACTTTTTACGGGTCATGTGAATAACGGGCTTCGGATCGTGCTTGGCAGTAAATGCCATCACAGCGGCTGTAATCAACCTGCCTTCTGAGTAACATCTTCTTATAACTTGTGGTGTACTTTCTGCAGCTTGAAACCCACTCCATAAATCTGTGAATACAGTGGCCAAGCCACATTTTGCATTTTGTAAGAGTGATTTGATCAAATAAACTTAACTTATTCATATTATTCTCTTTTCATTTAGCATCCTATTGTGGGAATGTATACTTTTTTTACAGATGTTTATGCATTATAGACATCAACCATTAAGTGAGGCATTTATTTTCAAAACTGGATATGTCCATCTATCCAGTTTTTGAGAAAACAATGAAAGACAATGATACCCACTGTTATATTTCCAGCACACCGTGTAACAGTTCTGTCCAATTTTATTCTTCAGTGGCAACACTACAAACTTTGATGGAGAAATTGAGGCCTTGTACACTTTCCTTAAACATGTTTGGCTACAAAAGTGCAAAAACATTTTATTTTATCAGATTCTAGAGCTGCCATCCAAGCAATAGCATTAACTCAGGATCCAAAAGTAGAAAAATAAGGGTAAACAAATACAAAATTGCAAGCAGAAGTCTGCCAATGGATTCCTGCACATTGTGGATTAAGCAGCAATGAGAACACAAACATCTTGGCAAAAGAGGAAACCAAAAGTACTGCTAGAATCAGTTATAGTTGCAATTCAAGATTTACATTGTGCTTGTCAAGGTAAGACCTACACACGGTGTCTGGGTGGCTCATTGGTTAGATGCTGGCCTACTGATCCCAAGGTTACAGGTTCAAATCTGGCCCAGACCAACGGTGTTTAAGTGTTACTGACAACTCCATGTCAGTAGATTTACTGGCATATAAAAGAACCCCTGCAGGATGAAATTCCGGCACACTGGTGACGCTGATGTGATCCCGGCAATTGACAGCGTCGTTAAACATCAAAACAATTTTTTTAAAATCATAGTTGCACTGGTTTCTTGTCTCAAGGACCATAAAAGTGAAAGGTCACTTCCAACATGCAGGTTAGGGGAATAGGGTAGAAAATATATTTTGCAAGCAGGAATGCTGAAGTTCATTGATACTTGTCTCTTCAGTACAACAGATTGGACATAAGGAATCAAACCTTCTCCTACCTTCCCCAGAGACAGAGGGGTGAGTATCTGCATCTCTTTTCAAAATACCCCTTTCTCATTCTTTACACATGAGACAAGTTAAATCAAACACCCTATAAACATACCATTAAGAAGCAAATCAGTGATTGTAACTGTAAGTTAATTACAAATATATTAAATTCTGAAGGAGAAAAATTCATAAATAGCCTGAAACTAATACCTGAACTACCTCAAAAAACAGCCAAAGACATGTTAAGGCTTGCCACTGGGCATGACTATCTCAGTAAATACCTACACAAAATAGGATTGTCATCATCTCCAAGTGCATCCACATACATATACACCTTCAGTGGGAGTGTCAGCTTGAATGAAATCTGCTTTCCAAACAGCATTAGATGCCATTATTATCTCAATTCCTATAAAATGCAGATTTGTTCATTTTGAAAATACGACAGCTTGAGTAAAAGCAATTACAATGAATAATAATGAAGTGGTATACATTCATCAAACTCTAAAATTATACTAACTGGATTGTTTCACTAAGAGAAAGAAGGAACACAAAATAAATAAACTGTGAAGAGCATGTATTAATAAATAAAATAAATAATCTCATGTGTTTCCTTCACGTTATTTTCTCTACTAACTATTGTTTAATATCTCTTCTACAAACTATTCTTGTAGAGTATTTTTCTATCTACTTCATGTTGATCAAGATAAATATTTGTATAAATTGTTTTATTACATTCCTTTGCAGCTAAAAAGGGGATAAAGGAGGCCAAAGCCATGATCAAATCTTTAAAACACGGTTGCAATATGCTAGCTTTTAAATTCCATGCTTGCTTACAACACCAAAAATAAAGGAATGGGGACTTAATATTTTAAAGAATGCATAAAGTATTTAAAAATGTAAACTGATAATGGATATCTCAGAACTCACCAATACCACATAAAATAAACATTTCACATAAATTGTTTCAATGTCTATGAATACATTTGCTGCAGAGCAAATTTTTGTCTCACTCTTATGATTTACCAGTCCTATACAGGATGTTTAAAAAAAAAAAAAAAGAAAAGCAAAGAAAAACCACCGATGCCTAGTAACGTTGGCAAACTGATCAGTTTTCAAGAAGGAACCCCTGTCCAGAAATGTACGGTTTGGACGCTGTGGCACATCAAAGTGAGAGATGGGTGTGCATTTACATTTCTTCAATAAACCCAACATGAGTAGCACCAAGCTGTCTACATTACAGTCTTCAAACTGTGTACCTTCTAAATCATTGCAGAGCCTATATCGGCAGTGCTGAGCCTCATGCACATGACCCAATATGTGCAGTTGTCTTTGAAGATCTTCAATCACTATGTGAACTTGAGCAATAAGGTCCTCCGCTTATGTTACATGAGTGCCTCACATGATACTCTTCATATCTTATATCTTTAAACGAGCAATTCTTGTATATACATGTTCTGCATATCTTGGAAATGGCTCTGATAATTTGAATCAGATTTTGTATTCAGACAAGGTTTAGCTTTTTAAGTTTAACTATATAGGTGTCTTTACTGAAAAAATGCAATTTTCCACAAAAAAACATTTTTTGATTCTCTCTTCTACAAATAATTTATACAATTTGTTCTGAATTTTTGAAATATAAATGCTATGTATTACATTTGCACTGTTTTCTATACTCACTTTTAGGGAACACATTCATGTCTCTTGATTTACTCTTCTACAAACACTTTTCATGAAAAAAAAAAAAAAAAAAAAGAAATTATCCCCACTTCTAAAATAAGTTGAGAAAGGATATTATAAGACCCCAAAAGAAAATCATTTATATGAATATTTGTTAAGAGTGTAATTTGTTTTTGGTGTTGGTATGAGTTGGTTAAATGACGAAAACGTGTTACTAATGTTCATTGTTACAAACAATTAAGTTTGTTTAAAGACGCCATAAATATTTCCATATTTAATTTTAATATATATGTATAAATAAAAGAATTATGTGTGTTCAATATTGAAAGCGAAGGGAGAATGGCTAAGGATCGCTTCCCTAACAATGCAGGAGCTATTTGATGAACGCATACGCAGATGTACACATGGCAGTCGGAATCCTAGACTCGCAACCAAAAGAATTTGATAATAGCGTCCGTGTCTTTGGTATAGATGGACGCATTTTTATGTGTGCGTGTCATAAAATAGTGAAAGTATATTTACTAAGTGTTTAAAGACCGTTAATTTGAGTAGAATAAGTGAAACATTAGCTAACTTAAGTTAGTTAATACAAAGTGTGCAATTAAATGAAAGGACGTAGGTTTTTAACCTAATTTTCATTTTTGAGTTATGCTGTCCACAGACTGACACACAGACCTTTTTCTAAAAATGCTTTTTTTGGATTCAGGGTGTCTCAAAACATATATTTCCAGTGAAATCTCGACATCAAATTTTGGGTGGAATACTATACTTACCCTACTTACCAGTAGAGAGGTATCTATTAAATCAGTTGCCCAGATTGTGACCAGATTACATTGGGAAAACCAAGAGTAATTTAAAAACCAGGCTAAAAGAACACATGAGATGGATCAAACACAAACAGATGGATAAATTTGCAGTTGCACACAATTTTTGGACATCCAACCACAACATTATGCCAAACATAAAACTTTTAAAAGCTACAAAACATGCTACAGAGTTGGATACTTGGGGAAAAAATCATATAAAAAAAATAAGTTCTGCGTAATGAACTTTGATTTGTCTCCACAAAACCCTTTATGAAAGTTTATCGGCTCACTGCTAGATGTCTTCTCAACCAACCATACATCAAACAATATCAACAAGAACCAGTTGGTTAATTGTAATGATGGGAGCAAGTTAAGCTATTGAAACCAGTCAAGACTAATTACATGTAAGTGATGTTTTGTGTTTCAATCCAACTCAGTTTTCATTATAATCTTCAATTCTTTAACACAGACTGGTGAACATTCCTCTTCCAACAGAAGAATACAAAGCAGAATATAACAAAATAATTGAAATAGCTTCCCCAAATCATTAGTGGATAAAAAAGTGAAACTAGCAAAAACTAAGAAGTTACTAAAAGATACTATAGCCCTCGCAGCAATATAAATAAAAATGACATTAAAAAAATTCATGTACCATCCATGGGCTTTTGTTAAATTCAAAAATGTTTTCAAAGAACATAACATTGAGCTAGTACCAGTCAACCACTACTCCATAAAAAATCTGAAGTTCAAATACCAAAGATGCCATCCCACTTAATAAAAACTGTGGTACATACCAAATTGAATGCAATGACTGTAATCAAGTTTATACAGGAAAAACAAAAGAAATTTGGAAACAAGATCCAAGAAACACTTCAGAAACATAAAAAACAGAGACAAATCAGCAGTTGCCACCCACTATTGCACAAAAAATCACAGCATAAATCCAGAACCGAAACTTCTCAAAACACATAACAGGAAAATAAGAGTGTTCAATTTTGATACCCTCCAGAAAGATATGTTCAGACAGTTCCTTGAACCACCACCACCTCACAAAAAATATTGCTATCCATACCACAGGGAAGCAGTCGGTGTCAAGTTGATAATGGAGGAAAATATCCCTCCAAAACATGTTCCAGGAAATTCTGAAGTAAGTGTTGTTTAGTGTTATTAATCGGCTTACCTTTGAATTTAGTTTACACTGTTGTTGAGTTTGTGATTTGGCACTTGCTTCCATAGGCAAAAACATTAACAGTGCAGCCTGAAGGAAGCCTTTCCTTATGCATGCAACTGTAATCGCAGTGCTTTTGTGATTGTTCAACAAAAGCAAGGCAGTGCTGCCAGATCAAGTAAATCAAACGCATTCATTCAAACAATTATGAATAGGACATAATTCCAGATGTTACACAGTATCATTATCCAGATGATATTCAACCTGCGGTACACATACCGACAGGGATACGTGAAGACTTCTTAGGGGTACATAAAATTTAATTTAATACTTCTTTATGTACTTTAAATCATAAATATTACAATCTGCTTTAGATATGGTTAGGTATAATTAGAATTAAGGATAACTCCAGGGTTAGGCTTACGGGTACAGGCTGAAACGAAAAATTGTCTTTGTGGTATGCAGAGAAAAAAAGGTTCAATACCACTGATCTAAATAAACTAAATTCATAGGGGTTAATATTTTGGGGGTTGTCTTATAGGACAGATAGATGCTATAACTATATAAATTTGACAAAAATGTACATCTCATCTTATCTGAAGGTTGTCTTATCTGCCAAAATATATGGCATCTCTTATGGTTTATCAGTTATACAAGTCATCCAGAATGAAGATGAATTCAGAGCTTATTCCCAGAAAACTCTCATTACACATTTAATTTATCCTGCAAATATATTACGTATATGATATTTTAATCAAAATTGTCATTTATGAGAAAATCAAAATTTCCAAAAAATTTTCCATGTAAAGGGTAGCTTGATGTGGGGGGGATCTTGGTCTTGATATTGAATTTTTGGTGAAATAGGATACTTCCTCTACTTAAGTGTGTAGTGCAGAAAGTAAAATGATGAAACAGAAATCATAGTGCAATCACCAAAACCTTAAAGTTTCTGCTTCTTAGCATGTTCCTGGAAAATATATTCTTACTCTATAAATGAGAAAAAACAAATAACTGAGATGCTTTTCTTCTCTAAGATATGTCACAGTGCAATGTCTCTTCAAATGCAATTATCATGGACTGCATAAAAGGATACAGTTTAGCAATAAAAAGCTGCTTTGGTCTTGTTGAATGTAGATTTTATTAAAACATTGGGTAAATCAAAATAATTCAGCACATTTAAATGAACAGAAATTGGTTTCTGGTAAACGAGTATCTAAAGCTTGAGCTTTCATTTTGTTATGAAGTCTTAACTTTATAAATTATAAATGTACTTGTTTTAAGTTAATTAATAAAATGCCACATATATAAGCGTATGCATACATCATCACTGTAAAAAAGTACGCAAATTCTAGGGCTTACCAAAGTTACCCTTGAATTCCTTATCTAAAATCATAAATTGAAGTAAAAAATCAACATGTTTGGAGCACAAACATAAGTATGTACAAAATGAATTAAAGTTACCATTACTGTTACAATGATGGTGTGAACACTATCTGGAACACAATGCATCGATATCATTGTTTCTACAGCTTTCCTGTACATTTTATGCAAACAAAATAAGTAAAACTAAGACTAGATGAATGTAAAAAGAATCAAAGAATTTGGGATTATGTAATTAAATATCACAGCAGATTAAAAGAGAGAACAAAAAACAAAAGGTTGCAAAAAGGGATACAAAAGTAAAATAGTTCGGAGTACAAAATATTAGTATGCATTAGCATTAGTTAAAAACCACATTTCTTCAAAAACATTCAAATAATAAAGAGTATCACAGGCTTTAGAAAGTTTTCTGAAAAAGAAAATATCAACCAGATGCACCTTTGCGAAATCCCAATGCCACAAATAGGATATCCAGTTCATTACCAGTTGGTGCTAAAGATCAAAGTTTGACACTGTTAGATGCTGTATTTTATTCCGGGCTGCAACAGAGTTTAAGCAAAATAAGTATTGAAAAAATCAAGTAAGTTTCTTACATGTTTAAATAAAAATACTGAGGGTTGTTTCCAATTTCTGATAACGAATTGTGAATGCGATTGCTGCATTTCTTGTATGCAGCAAGATCAAGCGTTTGTGAGACAAACAAACCAATTACTGCGCTGTGTTCATAGCAGTGGGACATGTGTGGCTCTTATTACCTATGCCTAAGCAAACTGAACCACATTGAGAAGGCTACATTACTGTCCTTATTGGCGCACAGTATACTTCTGCTATTATTGAAGAATGAAAGAACCAAAATTGTGTTGAATAAAAAGGGTACGGGTCACATGGGATTAATTCTAAAAGGAAAAAAAGTAGGCAAACCCAAAGTCAGCTACTAGACGCTCTCCAGAGGTTGTGGCAGAAATTCTATGTTGAAATGCATCAGAGAGAAGATTAATGCCAATATTGAAATGCCTAGTTGTTCAGACATAACACATGTAAATATTACATGCGCAATGTAATTATCAAAATTACATTTCTTAATCCATGTCCCAAACCTATTGTGAAATGAAAGGAAATATGTTCAAAGTCGACCATGATCATATGATTGACGCATCACAATCGAATAGATAAATAACCAATCAATCACATTCACTTTGCCCCTAACTAGGGAAACAAACAATTACCCCTATAGAGAGGTAATGAATCATTACTAAAAAATGGTCACATATTCATACTGCAGAATAAGAGATTTTGTCGACAATCCAACGATGTAGGATTATATTGCTGAAGGATTTCTGGTTGAGTACCACACATAAATATTCAGTATGTGCAAATATTGTAAATATCCTAAAATATTTACGAAAGAAAGAAGTGAGGATTTAACTCATACGAAACCACGAAGTTCTGAACACAATAGCTTCAGGACCTAAAAGTATTACAACTTATAAAAGAATGAAGATAGTATGTTCAAGTGTTGCAAGTTAATGGTAATAAGTTGACGCAGCAGAAAATTTGAATATTTATTGGAAATAATTATACCTCGCTCTTATTTGTCCGCCTGTGCTCCTAACACCCTGGAGATGCGTCATTGCTGCACTACTACATCATTAAAAAGTCCATTTGTAAAAAGCCACTGTATTAAGAACGCTTTGTAAAAACCGCTACAAGGTGATAAGGAAGGTCAGGGCCCTCATATCTGGCAGTAATCCAGCCGCACAATAGCAATGCAAACAAATTGGGAATATCCCTCAAAACTGTTGAAACCATTATAAGCAAAGATTTAAATATGGAGAAACGTCGCAAAGGTCAAGTGTATGAGTTGTTGCCACATCACATCTTTGGACATCACACCAACAGTGGGAAGCTCTATGAGAAGCACCTGGCAGGAGAAAAATGAAAATTTGTGGTCACATTAGATGAGGCTATGTGTATCTTAGTGACTGCAATAAACTCCGTGAAACCCCACGAAATTTACTACAGATCAAGGGGTGGAAACACTTTTCAAAAATAGTATGCAGAGAAAGTTTCTCAAAGGAATTTATGGTCATCACTGGTCACTGCTACATGGGCACTGATAATTCATAGAGTTGCCAAAAAGGCCAAAATCAATTCCAAATATCAGGATAAAGTTCTCACCCTAATTTACTATACTGAAATCCTGGCTCGCTATGTAATACAAAGTGTGGATGCACCAAGTTCCAGTCACACTTCTATTTCAACTCTCACATTCTTGCAAAGAATGGACCAGGAAACTGCAATACATGCTAAATCAAGGAAAATTGAAGTTATTAACAGTAAAGCAACAGAATCTAAAATAAGAACAAATTAGAAACTAAACGCTTCACTTATCTTATTAATATAGCAAGTGCAGTAAAATCTCGATTTAATGGACTTCGGATTTAACGGACTAAATTTGGTGTTGATTATAAAATAAATTTAAATGAGATTTAGGAGATCTGTGATTGTTAAATTGTGGCATTCCACTACTTGTCTGATCGAGATGGCTAGTTCCGCCATCTTTAACTTTGTTGCAGCTTAGAAAGAGATGAAAACAACATTAGCTAAAGGGTGGACAACGCTATTGAAAGGAATTGAAGCTGAATATGATTTCAATAGCTTCGAAACATCCAAGTTTTGTAATACACTGACAAAGGCAGGGAATAATTTAAATGAACAGGACTTAGAAGAGTGGCTGGACATGGATGAGGGTGACCCAGGTTACCAGATTCTGAGTCATGAAGAGATCACTGCAAGTGTTGTACAAGAGGATGAAGATGAACAAGATGACAATGACGATGAATCTTTGAAGTGTGTACCTAAATTATCTGTAATAAGAGACCATATGGATGATGTGGTTTGTTATGTGGAAAGATCTTCAGACCTACATTATGAACATTTCAGACAGTTTTGCTCCTTAATCATAAAGAAGCAATATTTAAGTGGGAAGCAAATGGGTATTGACACTTTTTTCAAACCCACAACTTCACAGGGAACGATTTCTAACCAAGAGTAATCATGTAAAGCAAATAGTATGTACCAATAAAAGTTTCAATTGTTTACATTTATAATTTTCTGGAACGCGTTTCGAAGGTTAACTTTCCTCCATTATCAACTCACCTTTTCAATTAAATTGATTATAACAACACTGTTTTCAAACTTCTAAGAAAGGAAGATAGTTTCAATTGTATTCGCTTCATTTTCATTCGTTTTGCGATTTAATGGACTTTCAATTTTCCGGACAACTGCTCGCCACTTTAGGTCTGCTAAAAGGAGAGTTTACTGTGCTTCCAATGCTGACAGGTCAGTTTCAAATTTGTTCTTATTTTAGATGCAATAATACATGCTATTCCATTCAGCAACATCCAGTGAAATCTCCTGATGCCTGAGCGATGGATTTCTACACCTTTGGACTTTTGAAAAGGACATTGTGAGGCAGGCATCCTCAAACAATTGATGGTCTTTGGAAAGCCTGTAAAGAGGTGTGGGAACTTCTGGACATGACAGCACTATGCAAGAGCCTTCTCTAGTGAAAACTGAGGTGCAGAGCAATTGCTCGGATGAAGGGACAACAAATAGAACATTATCGGTGGTGGAGACATAGCTTTTCACAAGGTAGGAACAAGGTCAAACTTGTTACCAGAGATAGGAAACAACCCTCTATAATGCAAGTTACAAAAGACGATGCAACACATACCTTCAAAATATGTTGTGTCAGTGACATCATCGGGTGCTGGTACAAAGGGTGCCTGGGTATTCAGAAGATTCTCCCAATCTTCAATACAAGAGAATAAAGCCATCTCCTTCACTTGGGGTGCTGCTGGTCTCTTGGTCGGATCCAAAGTTAGTAAAGTATCTATGGCTGTACAAGCAGCTTGTGACAATTCCTCCTCACCTTGTGGCCAAGGTATATCTGAAACAAGGAACATGAACAATGCAAAATTTGTAAATGCTAAAAAATATGCACCCATGTGGAGTTGCTGGTCTCCCATCAGGTGCCTCCCCAGGTGGCGGATAGGAGAATGCTCACCAGATATGGTGGGTACTGGGGAAATAAAATACTCGGGGCAGACCGAAACCAGCACTGCTGCCTTGCAGTGAGTAGTTGGCTCTATACTAAGTTCAGTCTTAGGTTTGTCCGCGTCAAAACAAACCCATGTGACCAGTGCACCGTCGTACAACACGGTAGCAATGCGTGCAGGGAAGTAGTCCCATCCTAGTAATCTGAGTTTTAGAATGAATTTAGCGTTAAATGATGTAATATTCTACACAAATACCTAAGAGGTGAATTAACGCTGATGTATACTAATAAACAGAACTACAAGTCCCAACATGCAACTCGTGGAATTACCTGATATCCGAGTATTGTTAACAGCCAGCAGTTTCTACTTAGAATCATGGCGGACGGCCGCGGTGAATTTGCTCTTGCGTCTTCGTCGACTTATGCAAAGCATAAGGCGGGAAAACCATTGACTAGTGGTGAAAAAAGTGTTTAACGTGTATTATAAGTTGTGTGAGAAATATCCAACTGTTCCCGTCAAAGAAGCAGCGAAATTAACTTGAGTTCACCGGTGTTTCGAATACCAGTATAAACAGTGCTCGCAAAGAAAAATAATAATTATGACATGTGCATCGTTTATTTTGTTGTGACTATCAATCTTATCGTCTCCAGTTACATGTTAGACACACTTTAAATCGACGGAATAAGGGATCGTTTCCTTTCTGTTACGTACCGCATGCACTCACTACAAAGTTGTGACAGTATATCTAGCACGAATGGCAGAAGGATACATTATAACTGTGCACTGGCCACCTGGGTTCAGTTTCACGCGGATCAACCTTAGAATGAATAGATAGTACAAAGGTTACGGGAAGACAACCTTGATTACAAATTACCTGGCCCTCCAGATTGAGGTTTCTCATGAGGTCTCATAATGTAAAACAATGTTGTTGAGAGTCTCCAAATGGAGAAAGTCAGCCAGCTAAACTGTAGATGGACTAGCAAGTCTAATGGCTTACGAATTGGAACATGGAATGTACCTCTATTATACAAAAGTGGAGTGCTAAAGAATCTTATGAGACAAGTTATGAAATATGGGAGAAATATTCTCAAAAAAGTTGGAAGACCATCCATCAGATGGCTCGATGATATGGAAAGAGATCTGAGGGCAATCAATGCAAGCCATTACAAAAGAGTAGCGCTGGACAGAGTTGGATGGAGGTGGATCATTGGAGTGGCCTTGGCCTAATAAGGGTGTTGAACCAAAGAAGAAAAAATATACACAGGCATTTTTACTTTCTCTACTGGTAAGTAGGGGAAGTATTGTATTCCACCCAAAAATTCGAAGTCGAGATTTCACCGGAAATACATGTTTTGAGGCCCCCTGAATCCAAAAAAAGCATTTTTAGAAAAAGGTCCGTGTGGGTGTCTGTGTCTGTGTGTCTGTCAGTCTGTCAGTCTGTCAGTCTGTGGACAGCATAGCTCAAAAACGAAAAGTCGGTTAAAAACCAAAGTTGGTATTTAAGTTTAATGTCGTTCAAGGATGTGACACGAAGATTTTGAAGAAAATAGCCCCACCCTAAACTACCCTATACATGGAAAATTTTTCAAAAATTTTGATTTTCTTGAAAATGGCTCTAACGATTTTGATTAAAATGTCATATGTTTGAGATATTTTTATGACAAATGAAATGTATATCTTGAATTTTCTGGCTATAGCCCCTGTAGTCGTATTTACTCTGGACGACTTTTGCATAACTGGTAAACCGTTAGAGATAGACCAAATTATACTATACAAAAAATGTAGATCTTGCTAAAATACACAATTTATGTCTCAATAAATTTTCTTGTAGGGTGAACCATTTCAGAGATATACCTTGTTATGTGTGTGAGCTTCGGAAAACTTGGAACTTTCATGAAATGGGTCATCGTTGTTCATTTTTTTATATGTTACGTGTACAAAGAGAACAGAATCTCAAAGCTTTAAAAGATTTGACTATCGCACAAAGCCTACTGTATTCCAATATTCCCCTTGCACCTACAAGGAAATAAGCAATAAGATAATTTGTACAAATGTTTATTTTAACTAACACGAAGAAGATATAGGAATAAGAGTTTGTAAGAATGGTTAGTACAAGAGTAGAGAAAGTCATGTGAGTGCAACACATCAGATTTTTTAGATGTGGCATATGACCTTGCTAGGTTCTGTGCAAGTGATGTCATGCAAATTGGTGGTGTGGATAACATCTCAGTTTCATAGACAGGAACTGCTGATAATACAAGAGAGCACTGCGTAAAGATGCATTCCTGCAATTTTGACTGTACGAAAGTCTGAGAAGAACTAACCTGACACCACTATGGTCTTATGAATATAAAAGTGAACTTGGCCATAAAGCACTGTGCAACTTTTTGCCATTTGTCATATCTATCAGTTTTTATTGATTTCCAAAGTGCATATGATTTTATATGCAGAACAAAACTACTAAAGAAAGTAAAAAAACTAAAGAAAGTAAAAAAAATAGGGATACAAGGTCCAATGTTTTCATGGCTATATCATTTCCTAACACAACGCTTTATTGCTACCGGATATGGAAGAAATATATCTAAATATAAACAAGTACACCGTGGCTTACCACAAGGCGCAGTGCTCAGCACTACACTTTTTAATATATTTATTAACGATCTGCCACAACAAATACAAGAATCAGGTGTGAAGTGTGCACTATTTGCTGATGGCTTAGTAATGTGGACTGCAAAATCAAAAAACAAAAGTACAGAACAAGAACAAACCATGCAACAATCCTTAACCAACCTACAAAAGTGGACCAAAGAAAATTTAATGACTTAATACAACAAAATCAAACTACCAAATCTTTTCACTAAGAAAAAAACCACCAAAAATAAAATTAAATTTTGAGGGTCAACAATTACCAGAAACAAAGCAAAGTATTTAGGAGTTACATTTGATACCAAACTTACATGGACCAAACAAATAGAAAATGTAATACGAAGAGTAGAGAGGCATTGCATTTCACCAAGCTATTTTGCATATGTTAACTGCTAACACTCACATGCAATTGAGAAGACAGTGTCTGAGACTTGCAGTTTCTAAAAGGACTCTGATCAGAGAGGATAGATCATGGAAACAAATAAACAAGTTTAAAAAAAAGTTCTTTAGTGTCTGCTCTTTGACTTCAGTGTGTGTGCCTCTTATTTGTTTGTACTGATTTAGCATTGAACTTATTTATGCAGAGATATCTACTATAACTAAAACCAGTGACTTTCTATGCGACCTGTCATGATCTATGTTTAATAGGGCTGTACAGAGGTATTTTTTAGAGGTGGCGCGTGACCTTGTCACTCGCGCATATCCGAGCATCGCGCAAAGCGATGGTGGGGGTAAGTTTCCACCAGCAGCCTGCTGGCTAGTGGGCTAGTGGGCTGGAAGTCGAAGAGGTACTAACCAGACACCCCTTTTATCTTGCAATAGACAAGTGGACTCGACCATGAACTACTGCGCAACATTACGACACACGCCACCTCTAAAAAATACCTCTGTAACTACTTGTTTGGAGGTTAGAATTACCAATTTCATAAACAAAATGCATCTATCACAACTATGTTACATTTTGAAGCTATAGGCAATTAAATAGTAAACAAACATTAATTAGTGACATGACTTCACCTATTATAATAACAGTACAAGTTTTAAGGATCCACTGTTGTCGTTGTCAGCTGTAGATTGACTGCGAACAACAATTGTCATCATCCACTTCTTGGTATGCTGGGAGACATGCAGTGGTGTAAATTTATGTCGTTCGCTCAACATAGGTATTGCAAAATTCATGACTTGTTCAGTTTTTTATAGTAAAAATATTTTCCCAAGTGGAAAGTTTAGCTTTTTCTTTTTTTTTTTTTTTTTTGTAAAGGTATTTCAACAATTTTGCCTCTTTTTTTGATCTCATGATAGTATGTCCAAAAACGTGCAGTTATGGTTCACTTTTCCAACTGCTTAAACATGATTCAGAAAATGTTTTTCTGTTCTAACACCTAAATTCCTTTTGGTTTTTCCAATATTAACTCTTGTCACAATCTAGGCAACCATTTGATGAAGTTCACATTTTTACCCTGAGGCATTTTGTCTTTAGGGGAAGCAGTCAGTAAATGTTTTATGTCGTATGAGTTCCATGGAGCCAAAGTTATTTGTAGTCCTTACAAATTCTATTAAATTTAATCTGTGCTCATGGTTAAGTGAAGTTCCAGTACTTTTATGCTCAATCTTTTGTAATCTGGAGGTACTACTTATAGCTAGGGATAGGGACACAATTTTTTGGTGGATTGCAATAACACAAAATGTGTTAATATGCAATAAAAAAGTTTTGGAATTAATTTTATAGCTATTGTGTGCATAATTATTAATGTTACTCTCACGATTAAATGCAAATTTTAATGTAACTCACGAAATGAGCGTTCACTTATGATTTACTGCAAAATTAATACTTTTGGTGATATTTAATCCCAAAATGGACGTTTTATTTACGGTGTACAATGCAATCAATACTTCAATCTGATATTTATGGAAACTGATGTTAGAAGATTTATTTCAAGAATAAAACAAAGTACATTTCACTTTCTGCAACATAGAAAGTCACATGAGAGATCAACATCAAGAGTCCACGCTTCGTGAGAAATGCAACCATGTTTATGATAAATAGGAAAGCTACATGAGCGGCAGGGAAGGTACAAAGTTGACAAATAACCATTGAGTATGTGAGTGTTCAAAGAGCATATAGAATAATACACCTACAATGCTACAGCACCACCATGTCGTATTCCTTCCCTCTCTACTGCTTTCCCCACACTTTGCAAACATACAGACTCATACAATACTCATATGCTAGACTCGTACAATAAGTTCCTGTGTATTTTACAGAAGGCTGCGATGGACAACAGGGAGTGCAAGTTTAATGCCAAGAATGAAGGGAGTTAATGCTGAGTTGTTTTCTTGTGCTGTTGCACTGTAGCGCCGAAACACATGGTTGTAGAATTTGCTTAGAAAATGCCAAAAATAACCACGTGTTTTGATTGTGCATAGGAGTTTAAATGTGAGGGGCACTACATGTTTGAGGCACATCAAAAGATAGTAATGTGTAAATTTTGCAACGTCAGATTGGATTGAAAGCACCGTGATTCTTGTGTAAAACACATTGAAAGTGACAATCACAGGAAGAAAAAGGGAATTGCAGGAGGAGAATAAGTTGGATACAACTTGAAACTAGTCAGCAGTTCAACATCTTGCAATATTAATAAGATAAGTGGAGCTTTTGGTATAGCTTTGAAAATGAGTTGGAGTCAACTCGAAACTTGTTAGCACCAAAGAACTTCCAATGTTACTAAGATAAGGGAAGCTTTTAGTTTCTAATGTTTTTACTTTAGGAGCTTTTAGTTTCTAATTTGTTATTAATTTAGCACTTTCTTCTTCGCCAAATGGGTGAATTGTTGAACTGGGCCAATAACTCACTGTAACTGTAGTATGCTCAAGTAATTGTTTTTCCTTTATCAAAGAAGTCAATGGGTATGACACCCTTTGCATCCCAAACAATTACCATCAATATGAATTGCCATTCCCATCAGCACCCTACAGCCTCTGCCACAACTTTCATTCGATGATCAGCAAGAATCATGTCGTTGACTTTTTCAATGACTTCCTTGGTAATGACATCTGCAGGGTGCCCTGGGCGCTCCTTGTCAAAAACGGATGTTCAACCACATTTAGATTCGTTATATCAATATCTACTGCCACAGATGGCAAAAGGTCTCCATAAACAGACTCCAATTTAGCTTTTATCTCCGCACAAGTTTTCCCATCTAAAAGTAAAAAGTGAATCACTGAACTGTGACAGGAGTAGTAAGTCCAAATGAATTAGGGAAAGGATTTACACCAATATTTAATATGCCAAGTTGTTTCCACATAATATCTGTAAATCCCATATATGTAATGTAATTACATATATTGTATTTCTTGACTTATCCCAAGGTTATTCAAATTGAAAGAAAGTATGCCCAAGATCAATTATTACCCCTTATGATCGATACGTTGAAATCGATAATGCTGGGTAACCAGTAAGCCATGGTTGCTATGCCCGTAACTAGGAGAAATAAACAATTATACCAATAGGGTACTAATGAATCATTACTAATGATATGTGTCGATGTAGGCAGATGCATATTCATGCTGCAGAAGGTAAAGAGATTATGTTGGCAATCCAATGACACTAGATTATATTGCCAAAGGACGTCTAATTGAATATCACGCATAGATATTCATTACGTGCAATTACCTCGTAAATACTCCAAGATATTTATGAAAGAACTGATTTAACTTGTACAAAACCATGAAGGTCTTGAATAGAATAGCTTCGGGATACAAAAGTAGTAATATTTGTAAAAGACTGAAGATAATCTGTTGTACTGTTAAAACTAAAGTAAGCCCTGGCACGACAGCTCATGAAGGGCCAAGGCTACCGCCCAGCCGCTGCGTCCCCCACCTCTACCCACCACAGGCGTCATTGGTGAGGTGCAGTACTGGAAGGTGGGATGTGGTCAGCACCCCGAGCCCTCCCGGCCAGTTATGTGGTCTTCTTGAGCTGGGGTCGCTACTTCTCCATCAAGTAGCTCCTCAATTAGTCCCCCTGGGACCTAACGAGGCTCAGTGCACCCCATGCCAGATGTCCCAGAGGGGATAAAATCCTCATGCTGGTACCGCGGATCGAACCCAGGTTCTCCGCAAAAGAGGCAAGCATGCTACCAACTGTGCTACGGAGGTGGTCTATACTGTTACAAGTTCATTGCAATAAAGTTGAATTAGCCAAAAATTGAATATTTATTGGAAATAAAATATCTTGCCCTTTAAGAGGTAGAACTGGAACTTAAAAATTCAATGCCACAACTGGGACTTGAACCACAGACCTTCCGCTTGCCGGACGGACGCTCTAACCACTGAGCTATTGCGACAAACTGCCAGAATGGCATTAAATTCTCAAGCCAGTTCGTATTTCTCCTGGTAAACCACAAAGGCAGTCTCACATCAGAGACAATTACCCCAATGGTGACTTACTATTGCAAGTACTTTATATCTCTGATATGAGACTGCCTTTGTGGTTTACCAGGACAAATACGAACTGGCTTGAGAATTTAATGCCATTCTGGCAGTTTGTCACAATAGCTCAGTGGTTAGAGCGTCCGTCCGGCAAGCAGAAGGTCTGTGGTTCAAATCCCAGTTGTGGCATTGAATTTTTAAGTTCCAGTTCTACCTCTTAAACTTTGCCCACACACGGCTTGTGTGTTTAAAAACACCAACAGTAAGTTTGTTGGCATAAATAAATAATAATTACCATGTGAAGGTTATTTAATCCTGGGATATAAAGTACTTGCAATAGTAAGTCACCATTGGGGTAATTGTCTCTGATGTGAGACTGCCTTTAAGGTTTACCAGGAGAAATACGAACTGGCTTGAGAATTTAATGCCATTCTGGCAGTTTGTCACAATAGCTCAGTGGTTAGAGCGTCCGTCCGGCAAGCGGAAGGTCTGTGGTTCAAATCCCAGTTGTGGCATTGAATTTTAAGTTCCAGTTCTACCTCTTAAATATCTTGCCCTTATTTACCTTCCTAACCCATGAAGACCCTGAAGATAAGACTCATTGCTACAGCATCCCACTAATTTAAAAACTGCTACAGAATGATACTCCACCTTTTCCATTTTAGCAAAAACATGTTGAAAAACGTATTGAAATGTCTGTAAAATCCAAACTAACCCATGAATCAGCACCACATTTAAGTGTAAGAAATGACAGTACATAACACAAACTTCCGTTAGCAACACTATACATTTTGAAACACAGGTACTTTTTAAACTGCCCTCGTAAAGTCAGCTGAACTCAGTTATGTCAGAACTAAAATGTACCATATACAAGTACATTTTCATTATTTCTTTTAAAGCGGTTGCTTTTTTTGTTTCATTTCAGGCAAGTAACTTTTTTCTAACATCACGGGGTGTGCTTTTAGGATTTCCACAAAACCCGCTTGGGATTCACCCCCCCCCCCCCCCCCCCCCACATTCTTCAATGGAACTACTCACTGTAATGATTAAAACTTAACATGTTTAACACTTTTATCTTATCACTGCATGGTCACAGTGGCTGCACCGGCTGTTTGTTTATGCAGCTGCCAGGTGTCAAGAGAAGCTGAGTAAACTGATAGCACTATGGAGAAAATGCTCTGCACACATAAACAGTTTCTATTGATACAAAACAGAGATTTTGCTCTTGCAAAATAGTTTACTCCGTTTTGTTTCCCAGAGTTTTCTCTTGAGAGATTGCTCAATTTTATTGATCATACCCGATGGTTAGTGCTACATGCTTGGGCCAGTTCAGTTCATTTTCATAGCTTCATATCTGGATTCTGATTTTAAAATAGCAAAATTAAATCAACAGAAAAGCTGAAGCTGTTAACAGTGAAGCAACAGAATCTAAAATAAAAACAAATTTAGAGACTAAAAGCTTCACTTATCTTAGTAATTGCTACAAGTTTTTGAAATAACAAACAATGTACAGCAATTACTAAGATAAGTGAAGCTTTTAGTCTCTAAATTTGTTATTTTAGTAAAATTAAATTTTAACTGCATACAATTTATTGCATTCAAACTGCAGGAACATAATACAATTGAAAGAAATTAGTGCACTCTGTGCTTTTATTTTTTATGCAAATACTTGAGGAATCCTTATAATTTTGTGAATAGAGTAACTTAGGAAATTCCATCAATTTTGGCTACAGTTAAAAAATTAATAAATAAATTACCTCTGTTAAGAATGTTGTCAAAGACAGCTTGTGGAGTATCATCATTGAAAGGAGGGATACCAGCCATAAATTCAAACAAGCACACTCCAAGAGACCACCAATCCACTGCTGCATCTGGAAACAACATACACGCATTACACAGGAAACACACTAAACTGCCTTGTGTCAGGTCTAGAGAATAAGCTCAATCAGAAACAGTTTAGACTGTCCTTATTTCAACTTAAGTAGAGATAAACACTGCATCAAGATTGTCTGAATTAATCTAATTTCATCTTACTGAAATCCAGTGTTCTGAAGAGTACTTCATTGTTATTAGTGCTTCTATTTTTAATTATTACAATATCTTAAAGAAAAAAATTGGAAGTTCTTACTCAGGATCTTAGGAAAACACCAGTTGCAGCCTTTCGATGATGAACAGGACATGATTGGATGGCTAAACAAAGTTGGAATATGCGAGTCCCCCAATTTGTTCACTATGCAATCTAATGGAAGAAATTGACTATAACCATTTTCAAAAATGTCCACCAGTTCTCAATATATAAAATGATTATGAAAAATATTGGAGTGTAAGAAAACTAATGACCTCATTGCCAACTGTCAGATATTAGAAAACAATAACACTCAGTTAACCCTTGGTGCAGTTTTTTAATAATACGAAGGTGATGGTGCTGAGCTTTTGACTCTTTCGTTATTTCGGGTCCTGGTACAGGGTGGAATAACGTGGACACAGGGTAAAACTATTTCACAATCTTCTATTCGCACCTTTTTCACTGGGAATTACACATGTGTTATCTAGGTGAACATTCTGTGCATGCAGACCGACTTCAACTGTTTCTTCGTACTGCTTGTCATTTTAAATTATACTTTTAACGTCTGAACTCACACATCTCAAAAACATGTCTTCTCTTCTTAGACAATAGAACGCTAAGACACTGAATCTAGCACATTCCTTAACGTCTGCATTCATGCGCATTTGCATATACTTTTTACGGTGTCCCATATGACATCATCTTACAGGTTAAATAGTTTCCAAAAATGTTGAGGAAGCGATCTCAATTCATCCTCCCAACACGTTTAATATTAAATCTAAAATAATTAGTATAATAATATACATTAAATTTGAACAAATTGCCTAACATTAATGACGTTATTAAACAAATAATATTTTTAATAATGAAATAAAGGTATAACACTTTCTGTACCTAACAAATCCCTACCAACATGAAAAATAAATTTTACAATATATATTTACATAAATATTTTCTTTTCGGGGTCTGACCACATATTCTGTCTCACCCTCTATTCATAATCATTGTTGTAATCTATGCTTTTAAATGTATGGAAGTGGTATTCTGTTATATTCTGTCAGTTGTACTCACCATGGCCCTTACGTAGTAATAGTTCTGGAGCAAGGTAATCTGGAGTACCCAATATACGCTGATCACTGGCAGCCTTACCTCGGCGCACAGATTTGGGTGTTCTGTATGGAGTCTGGCTTGATGTTCGAGGAGTGCATACTGGGCTCACTGGAGAACACTGAAATATAAGTGGCTTATTTCTTCTGATATCATATGAATAAATTTTAATTGATGTTTAATGAACATTACAGACAAAAATAAAAAAGTTTTGTTGCTCAATCTTCCTACCATGACTGTGGTAAAAATTCACCTGTTTGGGGAACATAACATCCTTTGTCTCTTCAACATCAGGTAAATGAAAGCGTGTAGTTTTAACCACTGAAGCACTGGCAGCTACAGGAGAAATGTCCAGACTCGAGCTCGTTTTCAGCACACCCTGTACAACACACATTAAATGTTACTATAATAATCCATGAATTATATGAACTATACAATATAATACCTCTGCCAGACTTGCAGAGGTCCTAGCGGACGACAAAACAGCGGTTGATAGAGTTTTTAATTTTTTAGCGGAGTGCAATATCAATTTGAGGATTTAAAATTTTTAATTATCTGTTTCTGATTTTGGACATATTTATCACCTTGTTTCATATCTGGCTATTGCCACTGCTTTTTACCTTTGTATATTTTTCTTGTTGCTGGTATTTTTGTTTTTTGAGTGAAATTTATATCTGGCTATTGCCATGAATCTTTTAAGGGCGCTGATGACCTAGAAGTTGAGCGCCCTTAAACCAAACCAAACCAAACCAAATATACAATATAATGCGGGCACATTGCATTAAATTGTCTATAAAATTTTAGGGAAAAAGGAAATCACTTTAAAATTTTCACAAATAAAATCCTCAGAAAAATATAAATTCAGCCATCAATAACAGTTTTGCAATGTCATTTAAATGGACAAATATGAGCAAACAAAGCACGAAATTTTAAAATTTTATTTCCTCATAATTTTGTTTTCTGAAGTTTATGGCATATTAAAATCCTCTCCATAATGAAATTTTTCTTAAATTTCTTTCACATTTTCAGTATATAACTGGTGAAGTCATTTTTATCAAGGTTGTAATGAGCAATGAAAACTCTTAACTCTTCTCAAATGGTGACCAGGGATAAAACGTACACTTAACTTTTCAAATTCAACTTCTGACTTTCTTTTGCTGCTCACTTTTTACTTTCTCTACTACGTATAGTAAAGTAGAGGAAGTATTGTATTCTACCCAAAAATTTGATGTCGAGATTTCACTGCAAATATATGTAATGAGGCCCCCTGAATCCAAAAGAAACATTTTTACTTTCTTTACTGGTAAGTAAAGGAAGTATTGTATTTCACCCAATAACTCGATGTCGAGATTTCACCAGAAATATATGTTTTGAGGCCCCTGAATCCAAAAGAAGCATTTTTACATTCTCTACTATTGAGTAGAGGAAGTATTATATTCAACCCAAAAAATTGATGCCATGATTTCACCGAAAATATATGTTTTGCGGCCCCTGATTCCAAAAAACGAATTTTTAGAAAAAGGTGTCTGTGTCTGTCTCTGCCTGCCTGCGTGCATGCGTCTGCCTGTGGATAGCATAACTCAAAAACAAAAAGTCGGTTAAAAACCAAAGTTGATATTTAATTTAATGTCTTTCAAGGATGCAACAGGAAGGTCTTGAAGAAAATAGCCCCACCCTATACTATGCTTACATGGAAAATTTTGATTTTCTTGAAAATGACTAACGATTTTGATTAAAATGCTGATATTTTGATATATTATTATGGCAAACGAAATGTATATCTTGAATTTTCTGGCTATAGCCTATGTAGTCCTATTTATTCTGGATGACTTTTGAATAACTTGTAAACAATAAGAGATAGACAAAATCTTACTATACAAAAAATGTAGATCTCGCTAAAACATAATTTATGTCTGATAAATGTTTTTGTAGAGTGAACCATTTCAGAGATATCCCTTGTTATTTGTGTCAGTTTTATATGTTAAGCGTGCAAAGACAATGGGATCTCAAAGCTTTAAAATATTTTAGTATTGCTCAAAGCCTACTGTACTCTAATATTCCCCTTGCGCCTACAAGGAAATAAGAAATAAGATAATTTGTACAAATGTTTATCTCAACACGAAGAAGATATAGGAATAAGAGTTTGTAGGAATGATTAGCACAAGAGTAGAGAAAGTCATGCGAGTACAACACATCAGATTTCTTATTATCAATTTTACATCGTTACAATATTTGTTCACTTTCACAGATTAGTAAATTTTGCATATTAAATTTTAAAAAGTTTGCTTACCATCCGTGGCCTAATAAAAAATTTACAAACATTTTTAAAGAATATGGAATAAGTTTAGTCTTTCAAAATAAATTTAATATACAAAATTTACTAAATTTTTCTAAAAAGGATAAAATTCCAAATTATAAAAAATCTGGCATTTATCAGTTTAGCTGCTTGGCTTGTGATGGTGTTTATATTGGTAAAACTAAATGTCATTTAGAAACCAGAATAAAAGAGCAGTTTAGAAAAATTAAATACAAAGAAATTGTTAAATCAGCTGTGGCGGATCATTTTCGGTCTTTTAATCATGAAATAAATCCAAAATTTAAATTATTGAAACAATTAAATGAACCTATAGATTTAATGTTTTGGAAGAAAGATATTCATTTTAAAAAACAAGAAACGCATTGTGAATTTTGAAATACCACCAATAAGATTATATTTATAAGTTTTTGTTTTCAGAGATTGGTGACAAATAGATCTTTTAAGTTGAGCATTGGTAACTATGGTAATTTGTTTGCATAGCTCTGAGAATAAGATAGATGCAACTTGAAACTATAGTCAGCAGTATACCACTTTGCAATATTAATAAGATAAGTGAAGCTTTTAGTTTCTAATTTGTTCTTAATTTAGATTCTGTTGCTTCACTGTTATTAGCTTCAATTTTTCTTAATTAACCGGTTTGAAAAATTTTCTATAGGTAACTATAGTGATATCGTTTGGCTCTTGTTGCACTCAGCAATACATTTTCTTCTTTCATCAGAATTTTTTAATGATGTCATATCCTTGTCACGTATATGTGAATTGAAGGTGATTTCAGACATGCCATAAATAATAACATTAATCCACATTAGTCTGAGACTAATTACAGGTGCTATCAAAACCACACCAATACCGGCTATGGAAATACTAACCTACCAATACCCCATTGAATATGAAATAGAAAAAGCAGCACTTATTCAACACGAAAAGTTGATCAGACTCCCATTAAATACATGAAACAAGAGAATGGAACAATTGAATAACAATCATCATCAACATCATCATCATGATAATAATACACAATGTGAGAAATGTCCTGTTTTACTTTTAGTTGATCACATCTCTTGTAAATCACAGTCCTAAACCTTTTAAAAGCATGTACATGGGTTTTTTGTACAAGGAATTTTAACTATACTGGTTTCACTGAAAAAATTGGTCGTGATGTAAACAGAAGCATGTGTACAAATAGAATTAAAGTGTACATACATTGGCTGATGCCGCATATTACAAATAAAATCGGCTACAAAGTAGTTCACTCAGTAGTAACAAAAACTACTGCATCTTCTCTGTATTATGTAACAATGGTATGTTTAACGCATTACTGTACCATGTAGAACTGCAACAAAATGAATCTAAAGCAATTAATTGCACTTAATCAGAAAATGAGCAAAGAACCTGCGCAGACTGCCTTCTGTTGGTCAACTTTGAAAACGGGAAGGTGAATGTTAGTAAATCATCATGGCCGAGCAAGTGCAGTTTATAAAACATTACAGAGGGAAGCCTCTAACAACTGGTGAAAAAGCCATAATTCTCAGTGTGTACCACAAACTATGCAAGAAATATCCCACTTTAGCTATCAAAGACAATGTTAACCTTACAGCAGAGTTTACAGGTGTATCTGCATTAAGCATACATTGCACTTGCAGTGAAAGGTTAAAAACAGGGAAGTTAACCACACCTATAGCCATTAAGATTCTGAGTTTACCACTGGTCACACCAAGTGTGCGTTCGTTATATACTTATAATTAGTTATTTGTACAACCTTACATCTCTGATTCACGGGAGGTTAAATTAGCGTTCGTTTTATTTATAATTTTAGGTTAACTAGCAGCCACTGGGTATACCAAAGATAAAGGGAGAGGGGAGGAGCAGAACTCCGATCTAGATGGAATACAAACTCTTTCAGATTCAAATTAGGTGTGTTAAAGCTTTCTTTTCTATAGTGATTTTAAACTTTTATTTATCATATTTTTAGTTCAGAGTACTACACACAATTGTTATCAAATCAGTAGCGTGTTTTAAACTACCACATGAAGGATTGGTGGGTCTAAGACAAGTGATGATAGTTGCAGGCTCCACGTGGTTTTCTCTCTTAGCAACATGTGGTTACGAAGCAGTGCCGTTACTGCTCCAATCAGAGCAAGAAAGGAGGATACATTTTTAGGCATTGTTTACATCACGACCAATTCTTTCACTGAAACCAGTATAGGATGAGAGGTAGAACTGGAACTTAAAAATTCAATGCCACAGCCAGGATTTGAACCACACACCCTCCACTTACCAGGCAGGTGCTCTAACCATTAAGCTACCATGACAACCTGCCAGAATGACATAGAATTCTTAAACCAATTCGTATTTTTCCCGGTAAACCACAAAGGCAGTCTCACATAAATCAATGTTGGCATAAATAATAATTACCAGTATAGGATTTTTAACTTAAAACCTAAATTTGATGCATAAACATGTAAGGAAATAGGGATTATTTAGATGTCTCTCATGGGTTTATACTGTTAGGCAATAGTAACGAATTATTCAAGGAATATTTCTATGACTAAAATACTAGCCCTGTTGTCCGGTTCCTTGCTTCAAGAATCTAGAAATCCAGAGACTACATGATTATTACATTTGCAAGAACGGAGGCACTCCAATATTTGTCCCATAGATCATGCACAATAAAATGTGGTCATCACACTATGATTTAAGAAAACGACCATTTTGCAGCTATGAAGGTTATTCAGCAGTGCTGATGACTGCTACTGCTACTGCTGATCTGCTACTCAAGATTGATGCTTACCTATAAATTATTTCAAATTAAGCAATAGGAGCCTATGCAAAATCAGCTGATTATTAACTCTGGGGTAAGTAATGATCAGGATACATTGGTAAATGTCAAAATATCTTCACTGAGTTTTCACCCATTAAAGATCTATAAATGAAAACTCTTATGTGTTGCACTCACATGACTTTCTCTACTCTTGAACTAACCATTCTTACATACTCTTATTGCTATATCTTCTTCGTGTTAGTTGAGATAAACATTTGTACAAATTATCTTATTGCGTACTTCCTTGTAGGTGCAAGGGGAACATTAGAATACAGTAGGCTTTGAGCGAGTCAAATTTTTTAAAGCTTTGAGATCCCATTCTTTTTGCACGCTAAACATAAAAAAATGAACAATGTTCCATTTCACGAAAGTTTAAGTTTTCCGAAACTGACACAAATAACAAGGAATATCTCTGAAATGGTTCACTCTACAAAAAATTTATTTGCACATAAACTGTGTGTTTTAGCAAGATGTACATTTTTTTGTATAGTAAGATTTTGTCTATCTCTTATGGTTTACGAGTTATTTGAAAGTCATCCTGAGTAAACAGGACCACATAGGCTATAGCCAGAAAATTCAAAATATACATTTCATTTGTCATATAAATATCTTAAACATATGGCATTTTAATCAAAATCATTAGAGCCATATTCAAGAAAATCAAACTATTCGAAAAATTTTCCATGTAAAGGGTAGATTAGGGTAAGGCAGTTTTCTTCAAAATCTCGTGTCGCATCCCTGAAAGACAAACTTAAATACCAACTTTGGTTTTTAACCGACTTTTAGTTTTTACTTTCTCTACTGGTAAGTAGGGGAAGTATTGTATTCCACCCAAAAATTTGATGTCGAGATTTCACCGGAAATGCCTGTTTTGAGACTCCCTGAATCCAAAAAAAGCATTTTTAGACAAAGGTCTGTGTGTGTGTCAGTGTCTGTGGACAGCATAACTCAAAAACGAAAAGTCGGTTAAAAACCAAAGTTGGTATTCACCTTTAATGTCTTTCAAGGAGGCGACAGAAATATTTTGAACAAAATTCCTGCAACCTAAACTATCCTTTAGATGGAAAATTTTTATTTTCTTGAAAATGGCTCTTAACGATTTTGATTAAAATGTCATACGTTTGAGATATTTTTGTGACAAATAAAATGCATATCTTGAATTTTCTGGCTATAGCCCCTGTAGTCGTATTTACTCTGGACGACTTTTGCATAAGTGGTAAACTGTTAGAGATAGGCCAAATCATACTACACAAAAAATTTAGATCTTGCTAAAATACACAATTTATGTCTCAATAAATTTTCTTGTAAGGTGAACCATTTCAGAGATATTCCATGTTCTGTGTGTGAGTTTCGGAAAACTTTTCGTGAAATGGAACATCGTTGTTTATTTTTTATATGTTAAGTGTGCAAAGAGAACGGAATCTCAAAGCTTTAAAAGATTTAACTATCACACAAAGCCTCCTGTATTCTAATATTCCCGTTGCACCTACAAGGAAATAAGCAATAAGATAATTTGTACAAATGTTTATCTTAACTAACACGAAGATACAGGAATAAGAGTTTGTAAGAATGGTTAGTACAAGAGTAGAGAAAGTCATGTGAGTGCAACACATCAAATTTTTGAGTTATGCTGTCCACACATGCACACACGAACGCATGCGCATGCGCACACGCACACACACTATAAATGCTTTTTTTTGGATTCTGGGTGTCTCAAGACATATATTTCCGGTGAAATCTCGACATTGAACTTTTGGGTGGAATACAATACTTCCTCTACTTACCAGTAGAGAAAGTAAAAATGAATAAGGATCTTAATTTGACAGAAGTATAAGTTCTCCAAAACCCACACAGATAGTAAGGCATATTTTATTTTGGAACATAAATAAATTATAAAAAATAAATTAATTACAACACTGTTTTCAAACTTCTATGAAAGGAAGATAGTAAGGCATATCTCCGATATGGTTCATTCTACAAAAAGAATTATTTCAGCAAGATTGTGTATTCCAGCAAGATCTACATCTTTTTGTGTAGTAAGATTTGGTCTATTTACGGTTTACCAGTTATGCAAAAGTAATCCAGAGTAAGTAGGACTACAGGGGCTATAGCCAGAAAATTCAAGATACAAAATATCTCAAACATATGCATTTTAATCAAAATTGTTAAGAACCACTTTCAAGAAAATCAAAATTTTTGAAAAATTTTCCATGTAAAGGGTAGTTTAGGGGGGGGAGGAATTCTCTTCAAAATCTTCATGCTGCATCCTTGAAAGACATTAGCCTTAAATATCAACTTTTGTTTTTAACCCACTTTTCATTTTTAAGTTATGCTGTTCACACACTGACAGACTGACAGACAGACAGACAGACAGACAGACAGACAGACAGACAGACAGACAGACAGACAGCCAGCCAGATAGACATACACACAGACAATTTTCTAAAAATGCTTTTTTTGGATTCAGGGGGCCTCACAACATATTTCTGGAGAAATCTCAACATCAAATTTTTGGGTGGAATACAATACCTCCTCTACCTTACAACACTTGGTACAGAAAGTAAAAATTGGTGTTGAAGTGAACTTCAGTATTAAATATTTTGGAAACAGTGTCACAGCACCATTATTTGTCATAAATTGTCTTCTCATGGAGTTCTATAACCTTCCACTATACAAGACTTATTAGATGATTCAGAAAAAAAATTCAAGATTTACATTGTGCTTGTCAAGGCAAGACCTATACATGATGTCGGTTTGGGTGGCTCAGTTGGTTAGACACTGGCCTATTGATCCCAAAATCACAGCTTCAAATCCGGCCCAGACTGATGATTTTTAAGTGTGCCTAAAAATGAGAGTTCCATGTTGGTAGATTTACTGGCATGTAAAAGAACTCCTGTTGGACAAAATTCCCACACACCAGCAACACTGATATGAACCTCGCAATTGACAGCGTTGTTAAACAACAAAATAATATAATTTCCTACACATGGTATTTTCAAAATCATTAGAGCCATTTTTGAGAAAATAACAAGGCAAAAAGTTTGCATGTAAAGAGTTTTGGAGAAGGGGGGAGTTAATGAAAATCTTTGCGAAAGATACTGAACTTGAAAATGAAGTTTGATATTTATCTGACTTTTCCACATACATGATCAGGCACACTCATTTGATTAAACATCATGATCCCTTTGAATTTAAAAGGTGAGTCAATTAATAACACTGAACAACACTTACTACATAATTTTCTGGAATGCGTTTCGAAGGTTAACTTTCCACCATTATCAACCGGACAATAAATGGGTTTCCATGGTTGTAAGTGTTGTTCAGTGTTATTGACTCACCTTTTAAATTAAATTAATTACAACACTGTTTTCAAACTTCTATGAAAGCAAGATCATGATCCCTCACATCCCGGAAACCTCAAAATGCATTTTTCCAGTGAAATCTTACTGTTGGAATTTTGAGTGGAATCAATACTTTCCTTATCTGAAATAGGTAAGCAGTAGTGCAAGTAAAAGGTGACAATCTTGTTTTTATTCATAATCTTAATTTTTATTAGATGGCATTGTGAGAATAAGTTCAGTCTGCTATTTGCTAAAAGTAATACTTACCTTGGGCTTCACATCAGAAAATATTTCGAGCTTGCACTCAAGTTCTGATGTAACACCAGTATGAGCTCTAATATCACTAAGATTTGGCCGCTTAACTGGAGTGCTATTTGTAATATCTTGCAGTGGAAGGCGTTTCTCTGATGTAGGAGACAGAAGTTGAAATTTGCGCTTCTTTACACTGTTCCCATTTCTGTTGACAATTACATTCTGACTGTCGTGAGAAAACTCATTCAGAGACAGGTGTAATGGCAGTACACAGCTACGTATGCGGTTCACTCCTAGTTTTCCTGTAATACTAAATAAACACAGAATTTGCTCTCATTCACTTACCTTCATCATATTAAGACATCAAACAGGTCACAAATCATGTCCAGTGTAGACAACAGAAATGCATGAAAAAGATGTGCACATGATTTTGATGTTAAGCACTGGAAATTTCATAACATCAAAAAATCATGTTTTTAATAAACAGGTGAGTAAAACATCTAAATTATGTGCTAAGTCTCAGTGCTAACAAACAGCAACATACATTTCTATCAAAGTTTTGTAGTTGAAACTGAAAGAAACATGATTTGAGAGGTAGAACTGGAACTTAAAAATGCAATGCCACAGCTGGGACTTGAACCACAGACCTTTCACTTACCAGGCGGCTGCTCTAACCATTAAGCTACTGTGACAATCTGCCAGAATGGCATTGAATTCTCAAACCAGTTCAAACTTTACACACTTAACATATAAAAAAATCTGATGTGTTGCACTCACATGACTTTCTCTACCCTTGTACTAACCATTCTAACAAACTCTTATTCCTATATCTCCATGTTAGTTAAGATAAACATTCGTACAAATTATCTTATTGCTTATGTCCTTGTAGGTGCAAGGGAGATATTAGAATACAGAAGGCTTTGTGTGACAGTCAAATCTTATTGACCTTTGAGATTCCGTTCTCTTTGCACGATTAACATATAAAAAAATGAACAACGTTGTTGCATTTCGCTAAAGTTCTAAGTTTTCCGAAACTCACACACATAACAAGAAATATCTCCAAAATGGTTCACCCTACAAGAAAATTTATTGAGACATAAATTGTGTATTTTACAAAGATCTACATTTTTTGTATAGTATGATTTGGTCTATCTCTAACGGTTTACCAGTTATGCAAAAGTCGTCCAGAGTAAATACGACTACAGGGGCTATAGCCAGAAAATTCAAGATATACATTTCATTTGGCATCAAAATATCTCAAACATATGACATTTTAATCAAAATCGTTAGAGCCATTTTCAAGAAAATCAAAATTTTCTAAAAATTTTCCATGTAAAGGGTAGTTTAGGGTGGGGCTATTTTCTTCAAAATCTTCGTGTCGCATCCTTGAAAGACATTAAACTTAAATACCAACTTTGGTTTCTAACCGAGTTTTCGTTTCTGAGTTATGCTGTCCACAGACTGACAGACTGACACACAGACACACACACGGACCTTTTTCTAAAAATGCTTTTTTTGGATTCAGGGGGCCTTACCAGTAGAGAAAGTAAAAAGGGTAGGTTTAACCAGGAAGAAAATCATTCTGCATCAAGACAATGTGCACCTGCACATGTGTCCTTGTCATGGCAAAAATTCATGAACAGAGATATGAATTGCTGCCACATTCACCTTCTTCACTTGATATGGCTCCATCAGACTTCCATTTCTTCCCTAAACTCAAAAATTTCCTTGGTGGATGGAGATTCTCTTCAACTCACAGCCAGACTTCAAAGGTATTTTGCAGACCTGGAAGAATCTCATTTTTGAGATGAAAAAGGCATTGGAATATTGATGGACCAAGAACATTAGTGTACAGGGAGAATGCATTGAAAAATAAAAATATTTTGGAGAGGTCAGTTATTATTTGGTATGTAATTCTGAGAACTTTTCAAACAACTCCTGTACATGATGCAAGAATTGATAAAAACACAGGGGGAATTTGAAATGACAGCCAAAGGGCAAGTTGTTAATTATGCCCTCAACAACAAACCAGGGTGGGGTTGAACAAGAAATGTGGTCTGAACGGATCTTATCATTTGTTGGTAAAAGACACCTGCACATTGTAGTAAAATCTATTAGTGCACTAACTCATTCATATTGTCACGTATGCCATTAGGAGAGAACAGATTTGTGAGTACATTTTGGACATCATACGTTTTTAAACAAAGAAACTTACATTCACTGGCAACTTTGTACATCAAAATCATTTGTGACTTTTCTGGAGCTTAATAGCTTGCAACAATCAACAGGAAAGGCATGGTTATCCACATCCCTTGAAATTCTAAACATAACTCTTTCTGGAACTGAGTAACTGGTGACACTGACAGGAAAGGGTTGGTTACCCACATCCCATGACAACCCCAAATGGGATTTTTACCATGACATAAGCATCCTGTTTCCCTACGAGTTTGTCACGTAGGCCGGAGCTGTCATGCGTCACTGGGAGATTCCTCGGGAAGTTCTAGAAGCTTCGCGTATTGGCCGTAACGTTCAGAACATTTGGACTTGGCCCAGTGATAACCGGAAGCCCCGAGGAAGGAGAATCTTTATAAATTCTGTACCGGGTATCGGCTTGTGGTCGGTTGCCACGGTGATGCCGTGTAGGTCGTGACGGCCGCCTTGATCCAGAGTTGTGCACCATCGCCAACGTTACTCTCTCTCTCCTAAGACTTCGTGACATCGCTCAACCAAGGTAAGCCCGCTAGGGCACTTCATTAACTCTACAACTATCGTTGGAAGACATTAAAGTTATTGTAACAGTATGTAATGAAAGTATTTGGTGTAACATTAAAATAGTAAAGGAACAATAGGAACTTATATTCTATCTTATAATAAATCCATACTATTTTTATATAAAGCGAGTTAAGTCTCTACCTCTAAAACCTATCCTCTACGCTTCCCAAATGTTACAGCCAAACCTGGTTGTGACATATATGGTGGAGGCGCCGGTTTCTCTAAATCTTTCGGAGAAAGATGGTTACGATCTCGATACCCTCTAAATTTCTGTTATTCTCTCAACATATAGGGTGGAAGTGCCGGATTTGGATTTGTTTTCCAAATTGTGATTTTGATCCTGAACCTCTCTTTTAAAACTTTCTAGCTTAACATACATGGTGGACCCACCAGTCTCTTGTTAATTTTGAGAGGTAAGGTACGATTCCAGATCTCTGTTATAAAAGTTTCCTTTTTGTTCAGAATTTTTCTAACCTCAAATTCTGTCTTTCCTTACTTAATTTTTTTTCAGCACTGCATTAAGTACATGGCAATAGAATCATCTGTAAACCCACCCACCCTCGCTTAGCTGAAGCGCTGATCACTTACAAATAATATTGTTACAATAGCCTTAAGGTTTTGTTACAATAATGTGTTCTAGCTTATCTGGTTCTAAGTCCAACAAGTATTCAGTACACATTTAATGGAGTACAGTTATTACAAAGTAAAGTGTTTTCTCAAAACGTAAATGTTTTGCAAGCCTGAAAAAGAAAATTCTGAACTTTGATAATTTATTTTCTGGTAAGCTCAATTTCTCAGGGTTATGTTAAGTCCCTAAATAAAATTCTAGGCAACACTCCACACTATTATAGGACGTGAGAGTGCGTTCATCAGAATTAACAGATATATATAATTCTATGGATAGAATTAGGAGTAGTCGTAGGCTTAGAGGACAACTATCACTTTTTACGCACAGTTCCAGTGCAAGTAATATTACAGATTTTGATTCTCAGCCGAATTTTTCACGTTCTCCCTCCCCTGAAACCTTTATTAACGATTAAAATATGGCAACCACGTCCACTCAGGGAGCCCCAGCAATGGAAACAAATAAATCGGAAATTCAAATTAAAAATCCAGTGGGTGCACAAGATCTTCCTTTTGCACGTCCTTACATTAACCCAGGAACATTCGACGGAACCGTAGGTCAGGACATACGAGCTTATCTTTATAATTTTGAAACAATAGCTACAGCTAATGGTTGGAGCGATAATCTAAAAGTACGGTACCTACCATGCTATCTTCAAGGTGCTGCTGCAAATTGGTACAAAACTTTTGTACCTCGACACCCTCATTTCGACTGGAATACGCTGCGCCAAGGTATAGACCACGCGTTCATTCAGGTAGCTCAGGACGATGTCCTAGAATACAAGCTTCGACAGAGGATGCAGGACATGTCTGAACAAACCGAACACTACGTATACGACGTTCTCGCCCTTTGTGACCAGGTAAATCCGGGTATGTCGGAAGCGGAGCGCATTCGTCATATCATGCGAGGTTTAAAACCACTGCTCTTGGAGCAAGTATTGCCTGCTGATCCCCAATCTGTAGATCAACTGATAAAATACGTTCGTCGCATAGAAACGGCATGATATTTGGCAGGTAGACGTGTCGACATTTGTGCTAAACAAGGTCCGCAACCAGTGTCTGCCATACACAGCCCTAACCCAACAGAGTCAATAGCAAACTTAACTACAGCCATTGAGAAATTGCAAAGACAATTAGATGGTTTGAAATTGCAACAAAATAATGCCAAACATTCTTTTGTATCTCCTCAAATGCAAACATATCAGTTTAGACGTAGCTATGGCCGCGGTAATAATAATTTCAGATCTAATCAGATGTGGCAAGAACCGATTGTGAATAGTCACTAACAGAAGGAGCGTTCTAGATGTTCCGTGTGTCGTAGATCAGGTCACACCTCATTTAATTGTAAACAAAGACAGACCCATTTAAAAAACGGGCTATGGACGTCGCGGTAATAGAGTCCGCAACGCCAAATAACAAAAACATAGTGTCACTTATACGACCAGCTAATGTGTTAGCCACCAAAGGAACTTTGCCGGATGGGAAAGAAATAACTATATTATTCGATACTGGCAGCGTCGTGAGCATTGTTCAGCAAAGTTTTGTGAACACAACTACCTACCCCCTAGTAGATAGTTTATTTTTAAGAACAGCTAATAATTCGTTAATTGACGCCGACAAAGCAACAAAACTTACATTTCATTTACAAGGAGAAACTTTTACTGAGGAATTATTAGTCGTAAAGAATATAGGATATGATCTTTTGCTAGGAATGGACTTCTTAAATAAATATGAGACGGTGATTGACTTGAAACATGCAACTATCACACTTCATATACCAAAAGGATCACCATTAAAGCTACAATGTGGTGAGAAATTGAATTGCCCCATTTCTCAAATAACACTAGAGCCTGAAGTAAACGAGGAAGTAAAAATCAAAGCATGTTGCAGTGCAGACATTCGTATCCCACCCCTTGGATCCTCACTACTTAATGTTAATCTACCTTCTAATCTTATAGGATATTTATTATTTATTTATGCCAACAAACTTACTGTTGATGTTTTTAAACACACAAGCCGTGTGTGGGCAAAGTTTAAGAGGTAGAACTGGAACTTAAAAATTCAATGCCACAACTGGGATTTGAACCACAGACCTTCCGCTTGCCGGGCGGACGCTCTACCACTGAGCTATTGTGACAAACTGCCAGAATGACATTAAATTCTCAAGCCAGTTCGTATTTCTCCTGGTAAACCACAAAGGCAGTCTCACATCAGAAACAATTACCCCAATGGTGACTTACTATTGCAAGTACTTTATATCCCAGGATTAAATAACCTTCACATGGTAATTATTATTTATTTATGCTTCCTTCGGAAGGTCTGTGGTTCAAATCCCAGTTGTGGCATTGAATTTTTAAGTTCCAGTTCTACCTGTTAAACTTTGCCCACACACGGCTTGTGTGTTTAAAAACACCAACAGTAAGTTTGTTGGCATAAATAAATAATAATTACCATGTGAAGGTTATTTAATCCTGGGATATAAAGTACTTGCAATAGTAAGTCACCATTGGGGTAATTGTTTCTGATGTGAGACTGCCTTTGTGGTTTACCAGGAGAAATACGAACTGGCTTGAGAATTTAATGTCATTCTGGCAGTTTGTCACAATAGCTCAGTGGTAGAGCGTCCGCCCGGCAAGCGGAAGGTCTGTGGTTCAAATCCCAGTTGTGGCATTGAATTTTTAAGTTCCAGTTCTACCTCTTAAACTTTGCCCACACACGGCTTGTGTGTTTAAAAACACCAACAGTAAGTTTGTTGGCATAAATAAATAATAATTACCATGTGAAGGTTATTTAATCCTGGGATATAAAGTACTTGCAATAGTAAGTCACCATTGGGGTAATTGTTTCTGATGTGAGACTGCCTTTGTGGTTTACCAGGAGAAATACGAACTGGCTTGAGAATTTAATGTCATTCTGGCAGTTTGTCACAATAGCTCAGTGGTAGAGCGTCCGCCCGGCAAGCGGAAGGTCTGTGGTTCAAATCCCAGTTGTGGCATTGAATTTTTAAGTTCCAGTTCTACCTCTTATAGGATATATTATGTTAGAACCTAATGACGCAATCATGCAAAAGAAAAGGATTACTGTTACACCTATATATGGTGCTCTTAAAAATCAATGCGTTCTTCCTGTATATAATAATACAGCAGAACCAAAAACTATTTTTAAAGGAACAACACTGGCAACAGTGCACGAGGTTGCTTTAATTCAAGCTACAAATTGGCAACCACAAGATGTCAATACATTTGAATGCAGGAATGCACAATTTCATTTAAATTCAGCCTTATCCACAGAACAACGTCATATCTTACAGCAACTTTTAACCAAACATAGGAACGCTTTCGCTACAAAATTACAGGAACTAGGTAACACCGATAGTGACGAATTAAAAATTCAGGTTACTGACCCCAAACCCATTAAACAACGTCCTTACCGAGTATCTCAAAAACAGAGAGAAATAATCCAAGAACAGGTAAAGGAAATGAAAGATGCTGGAATTATTACAGATTCATATAGCCCATGGGCCTCCCCTGTCGTATTGGTAAAGAAAAAGAGCGGAGATTTTCGCTTTTGCGTGGATTATAGGAAATTAAATGCAGTAAGCGTTACTTCATCATATCCGCTACCCCTTATTGATGATCTATTAAGTTACCTAGGAAATTCTAAATGGTATTCTACCCTTGATTTACTCAGCGCATACTTTCAAACGCCTATCGCGGAGGACAGTAAACGTTACACAGCTTTCGTAACTCCAGATGGTCACTATCAATTTGAACGTTTAAGCTTTGGTTTAGCCAATGCTCCTAGATTTTTTTCTTCCGTTGCAGATAAATTGTTAGGCGACTTAAAGTACAAAAAGGCACTGGTATACTTGGATGATATTGTAGTATTTGGGTCAACTTTCGAAGAAATGATTGAAAATTCAGAAGCCGTGTTCGCAAAATTAGAAAAGCATGATTTTAAACTGAAACCAGAAAAATGTTTCTTTGGCATGTCGCGAATTAAACTCTTAGGATTTGAAGTATCAGCGAAAGGAATTGAACCCGATAGCGACAAGATTCGAGCGATCACTGAATTACCTAAACCTAAGAACATAAGAGATGTACGAAAGGTATTAGGTTTGTTTAGCTTCTATAGACGTTTTGTTCCTCAGTTTGCTTCCATTGCTCAACCACTGCATGATTTGACACGTAAAAACCAAGATTTCGAGTGGACAGAAATCCACCAAAATTCTTTTGACAAGCTGAAGCATTTCCTAAGCTCAGCACCTGTCTTAGCTCATTTTTGCCCCGGAGCATATACAGAACTCCATACTGACGCGTCGAAAAATGGAATAGGATGTGCTATTTTACAACGAACTAAGGGTGAACTTCATCCGATAGCTTTTTGTTCACGGTCACTGAATAAACATGAAAAGAATTATAGTATCTCAGAGCTTGAGCTACTCTCTATCATATACGGTTTATCAACATTCAGACAGTACATTTATGGATATCCAGTTAATATCATAACTGATCACCATGCGCTATGCTACCTTCGCAATCTGAAAGACGTGACAGGTAGACTGGCGCGATGGGCATTAAAATTACAAGAATATGATTACACAATTCTATATAAATCAGGAAAGAAACATCAGGATGCTGATGCTCTCTCCCGATATCCTGTTGACGACCCAAAATTGCATGATACCGATCAGACAGATGATCTGATAACATGTTTGTTATCATCGGTACAAGTAGCCCAACATCAGCAAAGTGATCCACAGTTAAGAATTATAATTCAAGCTTTGGAAAATCCAGGAATAGCTAATTCTAAAATACAGCGTCAAGCAGCGTCATATATTTTGAAAAACGGAGTTTTATACCGGAAAAATTCGAATAGTACAGGTTCCTTACATTTACTAGTAATACCAGAGTCGTTGAAACACGAAATTTTGTATTCTTGTCACGACGACCCTCTCTCAGGACATCTAGGCTTCACCAGAACATTTACTAAAATTAATTCTCGTTATTATTGGATTGGAATGAGAAAGGAAATTGAACAATATGTTAAAAGTTGCCCCAGTTGTCAATCTCGGAAAGGTCCGAAAAATGTCAAACCGACAGGATTTTTACAACCCATTCCCGTTCGCGGAATAGGAGAAATGTGGGGTATTGACCTTGTAGGTCCTATCCATCGGTCAAAATCAGGTAAAACAATGATAATAGTAGCCACGGAGTTCGCTACTCGTTGGGTAGAAGCAAAAGCACTTACTAAGGGATCCATCGAATATGTAGCAGAATTTATTCTTGAAAACATTATCTGTCGACATGGAGCACCCGCCATGTTACTTTCTGACCGAGGTTCAGTTTTTATGAGTGAGATTACACAACAATTGTTGAAATCTATGGGCGTACACCCTACATTCACAACGGCGTACAGGCCTAATACCAACAGACTCTGTGAAAGAAGTAATCAAAATATCATCAATATGTTATCTCATTATACATCTACAAAGCAAGATGACTGGCCTAGAGCACTACCGCATGTTGTTTTTGCATACAACACCGCGAGGCAAGAATCTACGAAAAACTCCCCTTTCTTTTTAATGTACGGTAGACATCCTACGTTACCGGAAGAAGTTCAGTTAAAATACATGTCAGATAACCCATTTGTGAAAGCAACGCAACAAAACATTCAGATGGCACGCAAGCTTGCCAAGGATAACATTGCCAAACAACAGATTAGGCATAAACGAATTTTTGATCGAAAAAGACGAAATCTCAAGTTTAGAACAGGACAACTAGTGAAATTATTCACCCCAATACGCAAGAAAGGAAAAACTACTAAACTATTGCATAGATTTCATGGTCCTTTTGTCATAATTGAACAAACATCACCAGTGAATTATCGTATTAAACCTAGCAGAAATACCAGAGGAAAAGAACAGATTGTACATGTTTCCAGATTATATCCTTATTACTTACCGGATAGGAGAGTATAAATCCATCACTCTATGATGACAACACACAAACATACCTAAAATAAGATTTCTTGTAGATGGAACAATCACTAAAGTTTACCACTGAAGAATAAAAATATAACTACATAATTACTTTGCTTCATATCTTGCATAATTTTGTGTTGATCAGACTTCGTATAATAAGCTAATTAATTTCAGTTTACGGAATTTTTTTTAATTTATGAATATATTCCGTGTCCACAATTTTCTTTCCTCATAAATAAGTGCATGGAATACGAGTAACTACTAAAGCAATTAATTTTAATACACACGCAATAAATATAGGATAACTACCCCCTACACATCACAATTTTTTTGTATATTCTCATTTATGCATATTTCTGTATCACTTTTAGTGTAAATTTCTATTAATCTTTATTGAAAGATTACTTCTATAAACGTTAAAACGGAAAAGTTATACATGGCACCATACTAACCATATTCAGCAACAAGACCAAGTACACAAACGGACAGAGATGTACTGGTAACAACGGTTATAGTATCCGACGTTTGACACATCGAACAAGCTGTCACAATTTAATGAACACACAAATATTTTCTGTATTCCCAACTTAGCCCCACTCACAACGACAGGAACTCACATAATGCGACTTTAATAGACTGGCGTATTTCCTCCGAACATTAACAGGATGCTTCTGATAAGATTTCACAGCTCGCTCAGCACAGCGGTGAACTAACATACAACGTTGTGCCACTATTACAAATTATATGCTTCTAAATATTCCCTTTCACGTAATCTCTACTTTTGATGACTCGATATCATAAAAAAACAATGTACTTTTTTTCTTCGAACTGCCTTGTCCTATACAACTACCCCGAGTATGTCTTAAGGAATCCCTATTCTAATATAGCCCCTTGTTTCAATATTTTATATATTATTATATTTAGTTGCACCTTACCATACTCAGGCTGCGCCTGCAGTTGAAGGTAGCACGCTGCTGGCATTGTCATCGTCGCCGTCAGCGGCTCCCGGACTCCTTCCTAGGCCGGGAACAGGCTCGTTTGGCAGCCTGTCCCTGATATAGCCCTGCAAGAACCAAAATATAAAATCCCCGACTCAATTGACCCTTGGCAGTGTTAGACCCACGTTAACTTTGCTGATTACGTACCAAGGCGACGTGGCAGTCCTGCCTGACGTTCCTCAGTGTGTTTCGCACACGTTCGAGGAACTGTGGAGTCCCGAGATTATGGCCTAGCATCTCGATCGCCTGGCGCATGAAGCGCTGGTGCCGCCGTAATCGGCCAAGAAGGACCGGGTGGCCACCAACGTCCTGTACCATCGCAATGAGATGCGTCAGCTGACGATGCCAGAAAGATACACGTGCGAGCAATGCCATGTTTAACTGCACAATAAGTAAGCTGCAGTCAACTTCAGGATCGGATATCCTGGAGTGGTTACAGCCACATAACCGCAAAGATATTTTTTTTTGTGCACTAATTGTTTGCTATATGTAGTTGCAATAGTTTTATCACCGGATTTGGCACCCTAACATACTTCGCAGCAGCAGACGTTTGAATCCATGTACTCCTTTCAAACATGTACCCCTATACGTTACTACACTAGGCATGGATTCGCCTTTCCCCACACCCCCCTTATTTACGGTATGAATATCTTTATTATAAATGCAGCCTTGCGGCTGATGATACCAAAAGAAGTAAACAACATAAAAAGCTGGAATAAAACGAAAGTCCAGTAAGTTATTCTTCCTTATAATCATTATAGATTATTATTTTACTCCCCTCTGTTTATTTCTCCATTACAATCTCTAATTTTGTTACTTTTGTTCTACTTATTTCTTTTGTTTTTCTGTTTCAGGGCAGTGTCTTGTTTCCACACACTGTTAATTTTCCCTACCCTTTTTTTTTATAGGAACACATTACTCCCAAAATATATTTACCTCAAGCACTTATTATACACTCAGTTTTTCTATGTTTAACAAAGCCTTTACTTTGTGGTAACCGTGAGTTAATTTCCTACTTTAATGAATATGCCTTGCATTATATTCAGTTGTTCTATCCCAGGATTACGCTTCATTCTGCCAAAGTTTATTCAGCATATGGCCTGTTTACTCCTAGACAAATCCCTATTTGTCACCAAATTTACTGTCAGCATCGGTGCCAGCCTTAAATTCTTTGCAAGTTGGAAGTGTTTCTCATTCACGGCCACGGTTGATAGCGTGTGCCACTGGTAGTACGATAGCGATTACTAACATCTTGAATGCGTTTTAATGCCATTATTTCTTGTACTATGGAGATTCATTAATGTCACTTACTTTTCGATATTGCAAGTTCTGATTGCAGATTCAAACATCCGTTGCCGATATTCTGTGGACCGAAGGAGGAAGAGAAAGAGAGAGAGAAGAGACACGAAGGCATAGCAGGTGTTTTGGTGTTTTCTTGAACACCACTGAGAGTGTTTCACTCTCCGATTTTTTTTTTAAGAACACAAGTTTTCTTTCAGTTTTTGGTAACCTTATATTCCACAGGAAAGACATATATTCTCTGTTTTACCTTTAAACTGTTCTAGAGCGATTGAGTTATCAGCTGGCGCAGGAAACCGCCATCTTTTAACTTCCTGTGTGGTCTCTCATGATAACAGATTGCTACTTGGGAAAGTTAGATACAAACGTGATAGCTCGAACTAACAAAAGAAAAAAGAATTAATGCTTACTATACAATTGTATTAATTCTTTAAAGAAATGTCTTTGTTTATACATTGGAGATCTCAGGACTTATTTAGGTTTCTTAAGAACAGAACAATATGTTATTGCAGCTGACACTTTCAGATGTGCCGTGAGGCCTTTGTAAAGGAGTACAGCTCAAGATTATTAATTGCATTGTTGCAATTAGCGAATTTCATTGTTGATTTAGCTAAACTCTTGAATTTTGTCGTGAGACTTTTTCAGAGCTAAAGCTGCGTTTATAAAATTTCGGAAATATACCGTGAGGTTTTTCGAAATCTTAGTCTTAAGTGTCCATGGACCACTGTTTTTGTTAAGACAGTTTTTTTATTGATAAAAAGAGGTGATAAGCACCCCAATTAGGTTACGAGTCGCGACTAGGTTTAAGTACTTTGCTGTTAACGGACTGGCCATCCGCAACAGTATTAGAACTCTTATTATTAAAAGTTAAGGTACGAGTTTCCTGAAATCTCCGATGTTATGTTAAATTAATGAGTACACAACTTCCCAGATAGAAAAGTTTGAATCAGATAGAAAAATTTAAATTTGTTTCTGTTACCAAACATGTTTGTAAAGAACACACCTTGCCTTCTTGCTACTTATGTATGAAAAGAACAGAAGCATGTTATGTATTATCTAGTGCAGTTCTGCACCATAATGCTCTATATTGTTGTGCACTACACGAAATATCGCTGTAGTCTGTCATGATTCGCTGTTACAACATTTCAAATACTTTGTTTCCTACTGCTCAAAGATGTTTTTTTTGTCATAAGCACTCATATTTTTCCTTATATTGTAATATTTTACTAAGCCTCTTGCTTATTTGTAAGGTTTCTATTGTTCCATATGGTATTAGTTACTTCAGTTAACTTTACATATATTCAATGCATATATCCGTCTAACCACTTATATATATCAAATTTTGTTCTATATACTGATGTATTTTTGTGCCTTGTCCAAGTTCCTTAGGTGTATTGTACTTCTTTTTATGAGCATGTTTTTTTGTTAATATTGTTTTTGTTCCTTAATCTAAAATTACTGCAGCTTAGGGATTGCATCCACCACTTGATCTATGTAACCACTGTCTCTATCCTTTTATTACTGTGTCCCCCATTTATTTTGTCACTTTTCCCACTATCTGTTTCCCGCTCGGACTTCCTTCCCTATACCCTGGTACCCCTGTTTATTCCTTGTAATCATCCTGGAGACTGATTTCCTCATCTTTTGTTTTCATGTGCATGGACCACGCCCTACTTGTGTGGATGCCCCTTGACTTAGCGACACAACTTCATGCGGTGCGGAGGCTTCAGCATTTTGCCGATATAGCCTCTCGCCCTGAGCACCGACCGCTTTCATCCACATAGATGCTGGCTTTCACTACACACTTGGGAGCATTTCTACTGGACTTTAATACACATTTTGGAGTTTGCGAACCCCGGGTATGGATAACGCCCTCCCCTACTCGAGGACTGCGATCCTGCATGTTTTTGGATTGCTGCAATTTTCTCATACCCAGCCAGTGTAGTGATATTCATGTGACTGTTCCTGTTTCCGGTGGGGAAGCCCACCTAGCATCGGTGCTCTCCAGTGTTATCACTAACCTACCGGCCGTGTTGTAATGTCAAGACTGCATGGGTGCGTCCCGCAAGTGTATGCTGTACTTTTCTCCTCAAGAATGCCATATGTGGAACGTCTTCTGTCACACAACTGTTGGGCGTGGTGGTGCACTCACAGTGTTCAAGTTCTGCGTTATTGTCCATATCTTTGTCCATACCTTTGTATTTTGTTTCCCACCTCCCTCCCGTGCCTGACCTCCCTTCTCATCATGTTTTTTCTGTATTTTGTATTGTACATGCAATCTCTAGTATACTGTATATACGTAAGCTAGCTGGTTCATGTCCTACCTGGCGTGACCTCTTTCTTTACTTTGCAGGCATTGTTTGTAAAGCCAATCTTTGTTTTTCTTTGTATCTATCAAGCCTGCCTTGCTGTTTTTTTTGGTCGCCGGGGTCGGCGACATGTAGCCAATGGGGAAATGTCACGTATGCCATTAGGAGAGAACAGATTTGTGAGTACATTTTGGACATCATACGTTTTTAAACAAAGAAACTTACATTCACTGGCAACTTTGTACATCAAAATCATTTGTGACTTTTCTGGAGCTTAATAGCTTGCAACAATCAACAGGAAAGGCATGGTTATCCACATCCCTTGAAATTCTAAACATAACTCTTTCTGGAACTGAGTAACTGGTGACACTGACAGGAAAGGGTTGGTTACCCACATCCCATGACAACCCCAAATGGGATTTTTACCATGACATAAGCATCCTGTTTGCCTACGAGTTTGTCACGTAGGCCGGAGCTGTCATGCGTCACTGGGAGATTCCTCGGGAAGTTCTAGAAGCTTCGCGTATTGGCCGTAACGTTCAGAACATTTGGACTTGGCCCAGTGATAACCGGAAGCCCCGAGGAAGGAGAATCTTTATAAATTCTGTACCGGGTATCGGCTTGTGGTCGGTTGCCACGGTGATGCCGTGGAGGTCGTGACGGCCGCCTTGATCCAGAGTTGTGCACCATCGCCAACGTTACTCTCTCTCTCCTAAGACTTCGTGACATCGCTCAACCAAGGTAAGCCCGCTAGGGCACTTCATTAACTCTACAACTATCGTTGGAAGACATTAAAGTTATTGTAACAGTATGTAATGAAAGTATTTGGTGTAACATTAAAATAGTAAAGGAACAATAGGAACTTATATCCTATCTTATAATAAATCCATACTATTTTTATATAAAGCGAGTTAAGTCTCTACCTCTAAAACCTATCCTCTACGCTTCCCAAATGTTACAGCCAAACCTGGTTGTGACAATATATTATGCCTACAATCAGCATGAACAGTTATCTGTTGCCAAAACTGTTTATTGTATTGCAGGAACCTTCAGTAAGTTTGGATGCAATAGTATTGAAAAGGAGTTTTTAAGCTACCATTATCGCCACTATCACAAAATCAGTAAAAATAGAAAAGGGAGAATTAAGAGACTTGAGAGCAGCTTTCTTTCTGAATTTGTCTGATGACAGTTGTGCTCTAATTCTTGACTCCTGGTCAACATATACTTATATAACATCTCTTCAGGAAAAGCCATAGAGTTATTTCAAATTCCTTGCCATGCTACTGCAAAAACCAACCCCTGGACTAAATTTTGAGAATGGAGCTCTTTATATTGCAGATTGTCAAGAGCTTATGATGTCCCTTGAAGACATCAAGATTGAACTTGACCGTAGAATGCTACATATTAACTTACAGGTTTTTGTTCATTTTCAGTTCTCATCTCCAAGTTTTCAGAACATAATAAAATATTGCTAATTTGTTGCAAAATAGCCAACAGAGTACCTGCCAAGTTTTTAGTGGCCATTAAATACTGCTTGGACATGAAAATTAAAACAAGCAAGGAACAACATGACAATGAAGTGTTCCTTTGTTGTGGAGAGTCTCAAAAAGACATGTTTCAAACATTCCATTACTACCAGTCGTTTCTTACTTTATCCTTAAAGTATCTCCTTTATTTGTTTTTTCTTATTCTAATAGTTTACTTTGAATCATCTAAATATAAGGTTCAAAACAAATGCAGTGAAAGGCTCCATCTTGCTTGCTTTGTAAGCCAATTGCAATGTACCCTCTCTCTGGACAGCTCCCCTGCAAGGATATTCTGGTTATGCTACATTGCTTGTTCAAGATCAAGGATTTCAAGTTTGATTCTGAGATTAAGAGCTTATATTCTGCAGGGAACCCCCTCCCTACACACTAAAAAAACTGTCAAAACCATAAGCATGCCTTAGTACAAAAAGCTTCAATGGTTCCTTTGTAAGTATGAAATGGACCTCATTTTTTAGTTTTATTTACTTTTAAGAAAGTAAAATATTATTGCCTCTAACCTTATTCCAATAAATTAAGGAAAATTGAAGCTATTAACAATGAAGCAACCAAATCTAAAATGAGAACAAATTAAAAAACTAAAAGCTTCACTTATCTTAGTAATATTGCAAGATCTTTGAAAATAAGTTGGATACAACTTGAAACATGTCAGCTGTGACAGATCTTGCAACATTACTAAGATAAGTGAAGCTTTTAGTTTCTAATTTGTTCTTATTTTAAATTCTGATTCCAATATCATATCCAGGAACAGTAACCACTCATTTATCAAGAGTCCCATAAAACAAGCCTGTGTGTAGTTATATTAAAGATGCAACCAGAAAGTAAGTTCTGATCCTATCCAGAGAAGGCACCATCAGTCAGATAGGAATGAACACGTGCATGAGTAGGAGGGAAGTATGTGGGAAAAACTGCAGTAAAATTTCAGTCTGTGACAGCAGTGGTTACCGTGCTATGCTAGGAGAAAATGGGTGCTCTGACATTGTCTCCTGCCAACTACAATGTTCATGCAGTCATCTGATTTTTGCATGCTCAAAAGCAATCTCCTGGCAGAAATCCATTGCCAACTGTGTCACGTGTATGGACACGAGATCATGTGCGGCTGTACAGTAAGACCATGCTGCAAACAATTCACTGAAGAACGAACCAAAATTCATGATGAAGACTGATGTCCCTGCTGACACCAGAAGTGTTAGAAAGTGTGCAGCAAGCAACTGTGTAGAAGCAGTGCTTCACAATTTCAGAACATTGCTATTGCTCTCTTCAATATCATCAGTGAAAAATATTGGAGAGCAAGAGGATTAATGACTTCATTGTCAGAAATCCAGCATTAGCTAACAACAATAACAACAACAATTTCAGAACTCTCTTGTCAATTCCCCCAGATATCTCTCGCTTTTGCACGAAATTGTCTCTGGCAGAAAAACATTTCCACAATGATGCTGAGGTGTGGAATGAAGTGACTTATTGGCTCTGAACATTGGCAGCAGACTCCTATGACTAGAGCATACAATAGATGATGCACCCTTACAATAATGCCTCCACAATGGTGGCAATTATGTTGAAAAGTAGCCAGTGATTCTATGTAATTATTCCAATAAATATTTCTTATTTAGTAATGTTTTTGTTCTCCTTATCGTCATCAGGACTAACTTTCTGGATGCACCTTGTATAATTACAATAAAATACTCTCATTACCTTGGTGAACTCCTCGTGGTCAAAGGGGTTGTTATAGGATAGCTTGAATCTGCAGTATGGTAAGAGTCACTATTATCTGCAGACATGAATGGTGTGATGCCAGAAAGACGACTCTCATTACTACCTTTACTGTAGTCCTCACTTCCTGGACCTATAACAACAAATATCTGTATGTTATTTCAGCTGTCTAATTATAGTACTACTTAAATGCAAATAATTCCATATTTTAATTTTAAGAAGCAATTATTTATTTCTTTTGAGGATATTTGCTCATATTTTTTAGCACAAACCGTTTTAAATTTATTTAAAAATGAGTAGAGTGTCCCTGTTGTGCAGTGGCAGCCTGCCTGCCTTTGACATGGGGGACCTGGATTTGATTTCTGGTACTGGTGTGGGGATTTTTCCCCAGTGGAGGGCCTGGTCTGGGGTCCACTCAGCTTCATGTCAACTGAGTAGCTATCCTGATGGAAAGTTTGCATCCCTAAAAGATCAAGCAGTTAACTCGCAGTCAGGGGAGCCGGTGTACTGACCACTGCCACCTTGATCCTGCACTCCTCCGTGGCTTTGGCTGCCAATGGAGAATGCAGTAACTGGGCAATAGGGATATTCTTTGTATAGGGGAGACACCCTAGGTTCCTGGTAAGCGGAGGGTCTGTGGTTCAAATCCTAGCTGTGGCATTGAATTTTTCAGTTCCAATTCTACCTCTCAAATACTGGCCACACATGGCTTGTGTGTTTAAAAACAGCAACAGTAAGTTTGTTGGCATAAATAAATAATAATTACCCTAGGGATTATTAAAAATAGTAGAATAGCTAAAGAACTAAAAGAAGAAATGAAAGAAAGTTCAACAAAGGTCAATGTGATGAAGAAACAAATCAAAAGTAGAAAGAGCTGAACAGAGAAACAGAAGATTTAGGCCCTGTATTACGATCTCTGGTTAAGGTTTCGTTTGATGTTAACTTGAAGTTATACCCATATGACAGTGTTACGACCTTCAGTTAAAGGCTAACCGAGAGTTATTTCTGGAGGTACACTAACCGCAACCTCAAGTAGTGGTTAGTGCGTTAACTTGGAGTTTACTAATGTTTCACACACAAAAATGGCGTACCTCCAACCACAACTGTATGTCAAGAGCAATTGTGAAGATGAAATGCTGGCTCAGTATTTATTTAATAGAAGGGCGAAGAGATTCAGAATGCACAAAGATAATTTTGAGGAGTGGAACGAGGAAGAGTTCTGACAAAGATACAGGTTATCAAAAGCTACGACATCTGGAATTTTTGCGGAAATAAGACATCAGATCAAATTTATGACAGAAAGGCAGTTTCCAGCACTTATATATTATACCAGCATAGTTGTGAGACAGAATATGTGGTCAGACCCCGAAAAGAAAGCATTTATGTGAATATTTATTGTAAATATAGTTTATTTTTCATGGTGGTAGTGATTTGTTAAGTATTAGGAGTGTATTACCATTGTTGTACTATTAAGAGAAATATTTGTTCAATAATGTCATTCATGTTAAATAACATGTTCAAATTTAATATGTATAATTATAAGAATCATTTTATATTTAATATTAAATGTGTACGGAGGATAGATAGAGATCGCTTCCTTAACATTCCGGGAACTATTTAGGGTGTAGGATGATTTCATGGGATACGCCGCGGGAAATGGACGTATATGCGTATGAATACAAACATATTGTGAAAGACGCTAGATTTTTCTTAGCGTTCAGAGACAGAAGACATGTTTTGTGATACGTCCAGATGTGGACGCTAAAAGTGATTTAAAAGAATTAATAACGAGAAGAAACCATTAAGGAAGTAAATTCATGTGCAATGAAAGTTAGTTAAAGTGTTACGCGTGTAATATTCAACGAGAAAGGTGCAAATGAAAGTGTTATAGAAAAGTTATATCCTGTGTCCGCATTATTTCTCCCTGTACCATGACCCGAGATAGTGAAAGAGTCCCAAAGCTCAGCTCATTCACCTTTGATTAAAAAAACAGCACCAGTTGTATATTTCTGATGGTCTTAAAATTAAGTAAAATAAACCAACATAAATTGTAGGTATATCTTGATGACTATTAGGTTATGGAAACAATTCTAGAGCCCCATAAGTGTAGTGGATTGATACAAACAATACATTGTTTTATGAGATTATTTTTACATCAGCTCCACATTTTAATGAACGTAAATGTAATAAACAGAGCATGGCAAATTACACATTTTGCAAACAGAAAATACACGGAAAACCATAAAATATGTACGTACACATAAAAGTTAAAAAACATACGGAACTTAAGATCATTATCTTTAACTAGTAAACGTTGCATTTTATTTATTTTGGACACAATTACCTTTTAAATAGTGCATGTTGCACTTTATTCATTGTGGACACAACAATTCTATGTTTCTTGAAAGCATTTCAAAGTTCTGAATGAATAGTGAGTAAATCAAGATATTTTAAGGTTATGCAATGTGTACAAATCTCAAAACCATCATTACAAACACTGTTCATACATATGTGATGTGGTTAACCTAAATGATTGCTTCACCCATGAGATAGCATTGCAAATATAGCAAAAGCCTAGTGAAAAATGTGATCAACTGCTCGCATGGCATCATGATCCTGAGGGTAACAAACCTACAGTCAAACTGGGTTTGTAATACGAGGCACTGAGCCTAACCATCAGTTAGCGATAACCAAAAGGTAACAAACCGTGGTTAGTAACTGAAGATCGTAATACAGGCCCTTAACCAGTGTTTATGAAAGTGAAAGAGAAAAGAGTGAAATGACCTGCAGAAGAAGTGGAATTAATGCTAGAGAGAAATATGGAGCTTCTACTATTTCCCAATGCTTTGGCTCCATTGGGAAATAGCAGAAGCCTTCAGAAAGGGAAAGACAGGTGAGAGAAAGATTATCATGAAGTTAACATTGATGCAACTGATACACAACATACTAAAAAATGCAAAGAAACTAAACGGGACTGATATACTGCTGTTCATTTGTTATTATTCCTTCGAGTGAGTGAGTGGGGTTTAAGTGTCCATTGACAGCTAGGTCATTTGGGCCCTAACTGCTTCAATGGCGCACGTGAAATCACTCCTCTCCAGTGAGCCTTTAGTTTCAACAAGTTGAAGATAAAGGCTACCACTACATAGAAAACATCTAGGTATAATGTTTGCAGGAACTTTGCCTATCCAACCTGCATTTTGCATTCACAAAGCTTTCCATAGAGCACATAGCAGTAGTTTCCTCTGGTGGTTTATTGGAAAACTTTCCTACAGCAAAATTGAAAAGTGAAAGACATGTGCCTACAAATTAGCACAGTGGTTCATTCATCAGTAAAGTTTTAAAAATGTAGTTCACACCTATCAGGGGGGAAAAAAGACACAAAAAAAATAGCTATCTGAATCCAAAAAAAGCATTTTTAGAAAAATCTGTGTGTGCATGTGTGTGTGTCTGTCAGCCTGTGGACAGCATAACTCAAAAATGAAAAGTCAGTTAAAAACTAAACTTGGTATTTAACTTTATTGTCTTTCAAGGATGCGACATGAGGATTTTGAAGAAAATGCTTCACCCTGAACTACCCTTTACATGGAAAATGTTTTGAAAATTTGGATTTTCTGGAAAATGGCTAACGATTTTGATGAAAATGCCATATGTTTGAGATATTTTTATGACAAATAAAATGTATATCTTGAATTTTCTGGCTATAGCCCCTGCAGTCGTATTTACTCTGGCTGACTTTTACATAACAGGTAAACCATAGAGATAAAAATGTAGATCTTGCTAAAATACACAATTTATGTCTAAATAAATTTTTTTGTGGAGTGAACCATTTCGGCGATATGTCTTATTATTGGTGTGAGTTTTGAAGAACTTATACTTCTGTCAAACATAACATCGTTATTCATTTTTTTGTATGTTAATCGTGCAAAGAGAACAGAATCTCAAAGCTTTAAAAGATTTGACTGTCACTCAAAGTCTACCGTATTCTCATATTCTCCTTGCTCCTACAAGGAAATAAGCAAAGGAAGTAAGCAATAAGATAATTTCTGCAAATGTTTATCTCAACTAACACGAAGAAGATATAGGAATAATAGTTTGCAAGAATGGTTAGTACAAGAGTAGAGAAAGTCATGTGAGTGCAACACATCAGATTTTTTCATTTTGTGCTTTGGTTGTCAAGGGTCATTTAGCCATCCGAATGACTTCTATTACAGACACACATGCACGCACACGCACACGCAAACACACACACACACACACACACACACACACACACACAAAACCCCTTATGTGCATACATCCACCCACGCACACATTTACTCCCTCATTCATACTTCCAGACGCTAAGGCAGATGGAGAATAATCCCAGATAAAGAACAATTGCAACCCTCCAGCCAACAATTGGATTTGCAAATTAGCATGCTAATCACCAGACCACAGAAGCAATACTTCAACATACTATATGTAAGTGATAAAAAAGTAAAAAATCAAGGTAGTCACTCACTTCTGTTACATGCTCGCAGCAACTTCTGTGTTAAATCTTCACATTCCTCCTCACTGCCTGAAATGGGGCCACATACTTCCTGGTGCATCTGCCCTGCTCCACTCTGTCCAGAACCCTGTAACATTGCAAATAGTAGAGGATTACAGCCAAATCCATACACACAAAATAGCTGAAGGAGTTCCATTATGCATTCTTTCTGGGCTTGTAGGCCATGGTCCAGTAGTTGTATTCTCCAACGTTTCGCCAAAAACTTCGTTCGGCATCTTCAGGGAAGTCAAAACTGTGTAAAACAGGCTCCGGCGTCCAAAACAAGCTAAAGCCGACAAGCTGAAGGAGTAATCAAGAACAGTCTAATGAGAAACCTTGAATACAAAGGTGACAAGTTACGACAGATACCGATGCTCAATTTAAAAGAGGCTTTGAGAATATGCAACTTCTTGAAACTATAGTCAGCAGTATACCACCTTGCAATATTAATAAGATAAGTGGAGCTCTTAGTTTCTAATTTGTTCTTAATTTAGATTCTGTTGCTTCACTGTTATTAGCTTCAATTTTTCCTTAATTAATCTAAGATATTTGTTAAATTTGTTAACATGTATAACTTTGGTTTACATTACAAATATAAAAAATATTTTGTTGAATATTTCTAAAAAGGATATAATTCCAAATTATAAAAACAAATCTGGCATTTATCAATTTAGCTGTTTGGATTGTGACACGGTTTATATTGGTAACCATTTGGAAACCAGAATAAAGGAAGATTTTAGAAATATTAAATACAAACAGATTGATAAATCAGCTGTGGCAGACCATTTTTGGCCATTTAATCATGAAATAAATCCAGAGGTTAAATTATTAAAACAATTAAATGACCCCATAGTTTAATGGTTTGCAAAAATATATTCATTTGAAAAATAAGGGCAGCGTAATGAACTTTGAAATACTGTCAACTGATTCTGTTAACAAATTTGTTTTGTTTTCAGTGGTTAGTAAGACATAGAAATTTTAATCCTCAAATGGTAAAATGTGAAAACATGGCACAAACAGTAATACCCGTCTGGGAGACTAAACCAACAAAATTTTGCATTTTAAAACAACAAAATTTTGCATTTTATGTCCACCTTGGTGAATCTGACAATTTAGAAGCTTATGAATTATTAATACCAGTATTTTGATTCCATTTACATCATATATTACAATAAAGTATGCAAAATTACAAAACTGTATAAGAGCTTTTGTGAGAAAATGGCACTAACAGTAACATCTGTCTGAGAGACTAAGATGGTAAAAGTTTGCACTTTATGTCCACTTTAGCGAATCCAGCAATTAAAAAGCTAGATGAATTATTAATACTAATATTTTGATTCCGTTTACATCACATGTTGCAAGATTATTACGCAAAAATTTACAAAATCAAATATTAGTCTATGTTACCTTTACAGTAATATTCGCCTGTGAGATGGTGTGGCTTCCGTGTGTACACTTATACAATAATACTATTGCAAAACTAAGACAGTGATGTCCACGCAATTCAAAGTTCAACTCTCAACTGAAGCATAGCTGAAATATTAGATGAAACTAACATTGCACATGTACCTACCATGTGTTGAGAATATTTTGATATCTAAGAGACGGATGTTACCATTAAGAGATTTTGCATTTGTTATGATAGCAACCAGTATAAACAAGAGTGACACCAATGATGCAATAGATATATTGTGAAACTGTAATTTGTATTTAATTTCAAGAACTTGCAGCAAATACCAAGATAAATGAAGCTTATACTCTCTAAGACATTTGTTAGATTTGTCGATTTGTATTGCTTCACCGTTAACAGCTTTAATTTTTCATTATAAATCCCTTAGTGTGGTTACAAAGCTATCAAATTAGGCACTGGTTCGTTCTTGCAGTTTCAATTCATGAATCTGTTTCACTAGCTTGCAGTCATGCTTTTTCCAAAATGTTTGCTTTTGCTTTTAGAAGGTTTTAAAGTCACTCCTAAGAAGCCTTTTAGCACACTAAATTTGGTCTGCTGCTTTCTCTAACTAAAGTGCCCTTTTTAATGACTCCTTATAACTGCAATGTGCATTTCCTGCAAAAGCCAGGACAGAGTTTGTTATTTCGAACTCTTCTTATATCTCCTTTAGCAGTGTTACAAATAAAATCATGAATGGTGCACCAAGCAACAAGTGATGTTTCTTTCATATTTTCTGCAATAAAGTTGCCATTTATAGAAAATCCACACTTAATGTTGGACATGCCATATGAGGTCACATTACCTTCTTGAGACATTTGTAGTCCGCCACACAAGAGTGCGAGTTCAAAATTCATTCTTGTCTAGCCTTTCCTCTTCCCGCTGTCATCTCACAAAGCTCATGAAGCCAGTGCAGAACAATAAGTGTTTGTTCATTACCTCACTGTAATAGTTTAGTTATATATATATATATATAGTTGCAAATAGCTGATAGTTTAAGTGCAATATAAATATCAGTATCTTCATACAAAATAACTGCATTACTAAAGTTCTAAAGTTTTATAACGCTTCCTTTATAGCATTATTTCTATTACTCTTTCACCTTTCAACACTGTTGATAACATAACCCATTAAATGTGTTGTAGATTGAACTAAAACGGATAAGGAGTCATCACTGGTATGAGTCCCTTAATGCAAACACAAGTAACACGTTTCATTAAATCAAGCTTAAATATATCATTATGATAACAGTAATTAATGTAGCTTTTGATATCATTAGTAGCTTCCCATTATAAACATTAACTTTAGTCATTTCTTCTTTCGTTAACAGTGTGAGAAATATGATTTATTTACTCATGTACAATAATGAATCAAGTCAGTGCATTTTGCCCTCCCATGCCCCTCTGTGCAAACGATTGCAGTGCAGCTCTCCCACTGCTTCACTTATGTCATATAGTGCCAGAGCTGTCTCAAGGGATGTTACAATATGGTGATTGCAATATCTCTGGTAAAAAATTACCTTGTATTAGAATGAGAGGTAGAACTGGAACTTAAAAATTCATTGTCTCAGCTGGGATTTGAACTACAGACCCTCCGCTTACCAGGAGGGTCTGGTTCAAATCCCAGCTGTGGCATTGAATTTTTAAGTTCCAGTTCTACCTCTCAAACATTGCCCACACACAGCTTGTGTGTTTAAAAACACCAACAGTAAGTTTGTTGGCATAAATAAATAATAATTGTATTAGAATGTTTATAAAGATTGTTACAAAGAGTTGAGAAAGATTTAGTAAAAGCAAACATTCTAAAGTAAGAACAAATTAGAAACTAAAAACTTCACTTATCTTAGTAATATTGCAAGTTCTTGGTGCAAAGCTGACTAAAGTTTCGAGTTGACTCCAACTCATTCTCAAAGCTTTGTATAGCTATGCATGACATGTAAACACAACTGTCACACTACAGTATACAGTGAAGGAATGAATAGCACAAACACATATCCATAACATACCATAACCTATTCAATGAAAAAAATTGAACCTATTAACAGTGAAGAACAGAATCTAAAATAAAAACAAACTTAGAGACTAAAAACTTCACTTATCTTATTAATTGCTGCAACTCCTTAAATGCTGCTGACATATGTTTCTTGGTGCTTCCACCACATTTTCAAAGCTTTATTCATTGAAAAGTTTTCATTGTTTGACTAATTACAGGCCATGATTTGTTATCAAAACATCTGCACAAGATTGGAATTTTTACTTCTTCATTAAGAGATGAATCAGTGTAATCTTCAGAGAGCTTAGTTGCTTGGTGTCTAATGTTCGATAATTAGCAATGAAGCTATTTGCTCCCCTGCTCTCCAGTATTTTGATGCAAGGTTGGTACATTGATCAAAACTCAAGCAGTATCTTCAACAATGCACAACTATTGCTTCAAAATATGACAATATGAAAAGCAGTGGAAAGCACAACAGTTGCTGGCTTATTGCCAAACACAAAGCATTGGTTCTTAACAACATATTAAAAAATGAAATAGCAATTCTTAAATGAAACAGTACCAAAAAAGAGATTACCCAAATAATCGGAAAGAATCCAGCTTTCTGATATATCAAAATTTTCAGATGTTATTAGTTTATGATACTTGTACTTACATACAGCACTTACAAATGAGAGATGAGAAGTTAATGACAACAATTGACCAGGCGTTCGAGTGCAGTTTAACAGAGGATCTGTATCACTTGTCGTATTCATCAAATCTGAAATGTCTATGTCTGAAACAAAATAAAGATCATTAGATTCTACAGGTTTACATGATTTTAGACACTCATTTTTTATGTTTGCAATAAGATGCTTTAAACATTTATATGGTACATTCACACAAGTTTCTATACCCATGGAAAAGTTACATATATTTGTTGTGTTATGCTGTACATATAAAAAGCACTTCTGCCATACAGGTTATATTACTCATAGTATATCTTTACCTACAACATTCAGAAATAAAATTACATGTTTAGAATGAAATCTTGAGATGGAAAGAATTGCATTCCATCACTTGGGAAAGTTTAAATATGCAACACGAAATATTTCAAAAAATCATTTCCTATTTACTCTTCTACAAACTATTATTAAAAATTATTATTTATTTATGCCAACAAACTTACTGTTGGTGTTTTTAAACACACAAGCCGTGTGTGGGCAAAGTTTGAGAGGTAGAACTGGAACTTAAAAATTCAATGCCACAACTGGGATTTGAACCACAGACCTTCCGCTTACCGGGCGGACGCTCTAACCACTGAGCTATTGTGACAAACTGCCAGAATGGCATTAAATTCTCAAACCAGTTCGTATTTCTCCTGGTAAACCACAAAGGCAGTCTCACATCAGAGACAAATTACCCCAATGGTGACTTACTATTGTAAGTACTTTATATCCCAGGATTAAATAACCTTCAGATGGGATATAAAGTACTTACAATAGTAAGTCACCATTGGGGTAATTTGTCTCTGATGTGAGACTGCCTTTGTGGTTTACCAGGAGAAATACGAACTGGTTTGAGAATTTAATGCCATTCTGGCAGTTTGTCACAATAGCTCAGTGGTTAGAGCATCCGCCCGGTAAGCGGAAGGTCTGTGGTTCAAATCCCAGTTGTGGCATTGAATTTTTAAGTTCCAGTTCTACCTCTATTATTAAAAAGCTTATTTTTCTATCCACTTCTTTCAATATATCCTTCATTATTCATTTACACATTTCATAGTAGGTATAAGAATACAGTAAGCTAAAGCGAAGATCAAATCTTCGCAAAGCCAGTCGCAATGAGATGGCTTTGAAATTCTGTTGTTCCCTCGTTCCCTCTTCCAGCAGAAGAATACAAAACAGAATATTACAAAATAATTGAAATAGCACAAAAAAGGCTTCCCCAAAGAATTAGTAGATAAAAAAGTACAACGAGCAGAAAATAAAAAATTAATAAAAGAAACTAAAACTCTCATAGCAGCAGAAACAAAAATGACATTAAAAAAATTCACATATCTATGGGCCTTCGATAAATTTAAAAAAGTCTTCAAGGAATACAACATTCAGCTAGCACCAGTAAACCATTATTCTATAAAAAAGCTGCTGCTTTCAAACATCAAAGATGCTATTCCACCTAACAAAAAATCCGGCATATACCAAATTGAATGCAGTGATTGTAATGAAGTATACATATGAAAAACCAAAAGAAATTTAGAAATTAGATCCAAGGAACACGTTAGGAACATCAAGAGCAAACAATTGAAAAAATTAGCAGTTGCCTTTCACTTTTGGACAAATAATCATGACATAAAGTCAGAACCGAAACTCCTCAAACACATAACCAGAAAACAAGAGCTGTCCACATGGGAACAAATCTTTATTTTAAAAAATAGAAACTGAGTATTTAATTTCGAGATTCCCCAGAAAGATATTTTCAGCAAGTTCCTTGAACTGTTACCAGAAGAAACATCAGAAGAAGCATTGCCATCCACACCATGGAAACCCAGTTATTGTCCGGTTGATAATGGAGGAAAGTTAACCTACGAAATGCGTTCCAGAAAATTATAAATGTAAGTGTTGTTTAGTGTTATTAATTGACTCACCTTTTAAATTAAATTAAACACATAGCTTAGACTCGAATGATTTACGAAAAGCTGTGATAGACAGCAGGCAGCGCAAGTTTAATGTCAAAAATGGCAGGAGTTTAACGCTGAGCTTGTTTCCTGTATTGACGCACAGTAACGCCAAGGTGCATGAATGTACAGTTACATTAAAACAAGTCCATTCTGACAGCTAGATGCTCATGTGTGTTTGAAAGTTTTTCAATGGCAACAAACATTGTCCTCCATGGCTTAAGGGTAATATGCTGGCCTCAGGTTCCCTACGTCGCAGGTAAAACCTGGCAGAGGTCAATGAACTTTTACAGGTGTAAAAATCCTTAGCATGGCTTCCTTTGGAAGGGAATTAAAGCAGGTGGTCTCATACCATAGGTTTACAGCATGTAGAACAATCTCAAGCTTGGTAGAGGCTTGTGATCAAAATTAAGCCGTCTTTCATGCCCAATGTAGAATGGGATGCTGAGAACCACAGTCTATGTACCTGTATTTCAATTTCTAATAATGATTGTTGCTGAGTGGTCAGACGGTTCGCCTACCAGCTAAGCAGCCCGGGTTCAATCCCAGGGACCTGTATGTGGTATTCGTGGTACACAAAGCAGCATCTGAGCAGGTTTTCTCTGGGTTTTCCAGTTCCCCTGCCACTCATGCCGCCATAATTATTGCTCCATAATCACCTTTCCATTCATCGATATTGCCAACATTTCATATCATCGTCTTCCCACTATCATACGAGGTGCTTGGGTGACTACTCGCTTCCAGATCTTCACTCTGTCCGGTCCATAGATTCATCTGCTAGGCTTCATCCCTAGGCACTGGCTTGCAAGTCATAGGGAGCAAGTCCTACATAAGGGGAGGGCAATCACATAAAGAAGATTGTGAAGGAGCTCTTTAAGTGAACAATAGTTTGTCAGATAAAAGAACCAATAGAAGAACTTAGAAACCATGGTTACTTGTTATTTCAATGAGCACATTACATTTAACATTTAAAATGTAAATTATGACACTAATTATTATTTATTTATTCCAACAAACTTACTGTTGGTGATTTTAAATACACAAGCCGTGTGTGGACAATGCCACAGCTGGGATTTGAACCGCAGACCCTCTGGTTACCAGGTAGGTGCTGTAACCATTAAGCTGAGACAACCTGCCAGAATTACATTGAATTCTCCAACCAATTCGTATTTCTCCCGGTAAACCACAAATGCAGTCTCACATCAGAGACAATTACCCTAATGGTGACTTACTAGTGCAAGTACTTCATCTCCTGGGATTAAATAACCTTCAGCACATTCAAGTGGTGTCCTGGTGTAAATCTTCACGGGGACTATGAAATAAATTAGTGAACCATGAGCAATGTAACTAGTACACAGTGCGATGCAAAATTAAAAATGTGTTTTTCTTTTACTCCTGTTTGGTAATGAATGCTGATATTACTGAATGGACTCCGATAGGTGTGTCAGACATTAAGCATCTAAAGGAAAAAGTGAAAAAGCACAAACTTAGTGAAAAACATATAAATGCTAGCAAAGAGTTTGAAATGATAGGTAAGGAGGACATCAGAGTTCAATTAGACAGTGCTTACAGGTTACAAATAAAGAAATATGACGAAAACATGTCAAAGAATAATTATATTCTTAGTAAACTCATAGACTGCATCAAATTTTATACTAAATTTGAGCTTGCGCTCTGAGGGCGTGATGAAACTGACACGTCTGATAATTCTGGCATTTTATGTGGGTTGGTTAACTTAATGGCTGAGCTCAATAGTACATTAAAGGAGCGTATTGAAAAAGAAAAAAATTGAATGTTTCTGAGGTGGTCTAAAACCATATAAAATGAACTGCTAGACATCTGCTTTAATATGATCTGTGAGAAAATACTTTGGACAGATTAGATAGCAATCATGATAGATGAAACTACCTACACTACACGTCACAACTGATATTTGTTGTTTGGTAATGGTGCAGTTTTTAATGGAAACTTATTGGAATGGGCTGTGCTATGAGACTCGTTTTCTATCTACAGGGTCGAGGTAACGGATGGAATGCATATATCAATGTTTCTTTATCACAATGTATTTATTTACTAACACTTCAATATTTTACACTCTCAGCACCATTTTAAACACTTAAAAACCTTTATATTTTTCCTTATTTAGTAGAATTTATGCTGGATAAAAGTTTGGTGAAAATTCCATGTTCGCATGCTACCAAAACACGTCTTATCACCTTGAACACATAGACGCTACTGAATCGTTTCTTGGCGTCGCTTTTACACGACACACCACCATTTTGTATTCATCCGCGGTATTCATCCGCGCAAATAGTTTTTATTGTTAAAACACAAACAATTCTAATATTTATACACTTTTAACAAACATTTATATGAACGATTTTCTATTGGGGTCTAATATTCTGTCTCATATGCCCCTTGTTTTGTTTTTCAAGTTGTCACCTATATTTACAATCTTGAAACACAATACAATACTTCTACCTACTCCTCTGATTCAATCACTTTGTACAATATTTTTTCTTCTTTTCTTTACAGTCTTCTTCGCTGTTTGTTTTTGTCTTTTGTTTTGGCATGATACAGCATGTCTTTATAAATTTCACATATTCAATTACTACACAATATATGTTCAGTTGTTATACATCACATATTCAGTTATTATACAATACATATTCAGTTATTGTACAACACATTCAGTTATTACACAACATATCCAGTTATTATACAATACATATTCAGTTACTGTACAATACATTTAGTTATTACACAACATATCCAGTTGTTATACAACACATATTCAGTTCTTATACAACACATACTCAGTTATTGTACATTTGACATTGACACAAATATAATTTAAGTGTATCATGGTTTATTATGTGGTCTTTGACTTGTATTCTTTGTTATGAGGAGAGAAAAACAGGATACAAATTTTGAGCTAATGATTATGATCATGTTTATGGCAATATTTTATTCAGTTCTTTGCCTTCTTTGTCTTGTAAGTTTATTATGTATAGGCAGGTCATTGAGTCGGTTCTTAAACTCTGATGTTACTAATGGTACCATTTTTCTTAATTGGGTTATTATTCATTGTTGTTTGGTTCAACATTTCTTCGAGCTTAGCATTGGCTATATCCATCTTAATTCATGGGGATTGTTTTTCTGATTATGGTTTTCCTTACTTCACTAATTGTCACTTCTTTGTCTCTTATTTCTATAAGAGAAAACTTCTATACTTATAATTATTCTGCAATTGTATTATTTTTCTTCTCAATTCACCCTCGACATCTCTGTGTCGAAATATTATATCTTTATCATCATAATTGATTCCTTTTTATTTTTGTCCCTGACATCCTTATGTCAAAAACATATTATCTTCCGTCGCTATAATTCATTTCTTTAATGACAATTAGTGTCCTCATCTGTCTTTGTTGACAATGCTCTTTGTGGTCAATATAGCCAATGACTATGCTGATTTTCTTTTTTGTCGTATTTTCTAATCTGATCATAATTTTCTATAAGTAACCCATTAAAAATTGTTATTTTCCATCATCTCTACTATTCCTGCCTTACATGTTTGTTGGCAAAGACTATTTGGTCCTTTCTTTGTATGGCTTTAATTTATTTTTATGGTATCTTCCTACCAACTTGCCATTTGTATTCTGTAGCTCATACGTGTGGTCACCCAGCTGTTTTGTTATGACCAGTGGTCCAGTGTACAATAGCTCCATCTTTCCAGACCTTTTCTCAATTGCCTTGGATGCTTTGTGGCTTTTTAAGAGCACCTTTTCTCCAATTTGTGGGGACCATTTCCTGACGAATCTTTTTATCTTGTTCCTCCCTTTTTCAGCCTTTTGCTGTAATCTTCTGAATGCCAATTGACATTTTTCCTTCTCTGACAATTCCCTTTGAGCAGCCATCGTAGTGTCAATGTCAATTGTCAATCTCTTGGGTTTCGTGTTGGTCATCAATTCGATTGGGGCAAACTTGGTCGTGGGGTTCACCGAATGGTTAATCACCTCCTCTATGTACCCGCATTTTTCCGTCCAGGAAGTGTGGTCTCTGTGGCAAAGTAGGCGGAAATATATGCTTATATCCCTCATGGTTCTCTCGGTCGGGTTTCCTTGGGGATAATACGCTGAGGAATAGTACAATTTTATTCCTAATGTTCTTAAGGTGTTCTGGAATAACTTACTCTTATGCATTGTTGCATTGTCCGATAGAATACATTTTATCCTCCCATATTTTGGGATGTAGTCCTTGACGATTTTATCTAGGCAAGTTCTGCTTTTAATGTTCTTAATGGGGTATATTTTAGTGAATTTTGTGAAAACATCAAACATGACAAAGATGTATCTGTTTCCATCTTTCCCCCTTGGTAGCTCTCCATGCTCGTCAACACACACCAATGCATTTTTCTCGTTCCTCACGATGGATTGTGGAACGACATCGTATCTTACATTAATTGGCTTGGCCTTCTGACATAGGTCGCATGAGGAAATTAACTTCCTGACTTTCTTGCCAAGATGTTTGATGTACAATACTTCCTCAATTGCAAGCATTGTTCTCTCAGTACCAGAGTGAAGCATCGAGTGGTGGAATGCCAAAATGACCCTGTCCTGTAAGGAATTTGGTACCATCATTTTCCACTTCCTTACGTCGCGACCATGTAATTTAAACAGGATGTTCCTAAATTGGCCTATCTTGGCTTCCAGTTTTGGTACTATGTCTGGAGCCTTGTCGAATAGCCTCTTCAATTCAGGGTCTTCTTGTTGTAGCTTCGATGTTTTTGAAGTCTTGTAAGATTTCGTTGCTTTCTTTACTATTTATTTGCATGATTTTAATTTCATGGTGTGGATTGTATATCGTCTCGGGTATGTGACTCTCCGACCTTAACCTTGACAATAAGTCACTAAAGATGTTCTCCTTCCCCGGGATATGTTTGACCTCTATGTCGTGTGATGTTATTTCGTGTATGTACCTTGAGATTTTGGAGTTGGTTAGCTTGCATTTTTGAATGAAGGACAGGCTTACGTGATCTGTATATATAATTATTTTATAATGGTATATATATTGCCTGAACTTTTGTAACGCAAAATGGATTGCACCTATTTCTAATTCTGTTATGCAGGCATTGGCTCCTATCTTGTTTAGAAATCTAGAAGCTGTGGCAATCACATGTTTGTTGCCATCTGCATCTTCTTGTGCTAATATTGCTCCATATGAGTGCGCACTAGCATCGGTGTATATTAGAAAAGGTGAATTTGGATCCGGTCGTTCCAGGAGAATACTGTGCTTGAAAAGTTCTTTGATATTCTCAAAGGCCACCTGGTGTTCAGCATTCCATTCCCACTTAATATCTTTTTTCAACAGTTCTCTAAGGGGTACTAATTCCTTAGCGTAGTTGACCACGAATTTTGACTGGTACTGTAAAATGCCCAGAAACCTTCTCAACTGTTTCTAGTTACGTGGGGGTGGTATATGCTCTATGGCCTTGACCCTCTCCGGATTAGGTTGTATACCATCAGGCGTAATGATGTGGCCTAGAAATTCTGCCTCTTTGACGAAAAATTCACACTTTTCCAAATTTAGGGTCATGTTGCTTTCTTGGAACTTGGACAAAACATAATCTATGTGATGTAAGTGTGACTCGGGATTCTTGCTGTATATTAAAAAATCGTCAACATATTGCGTTACAAAAGCCTCGATAGTATCCCCAAAAACTTTGTCTAGAGTCCTCAGTAGTGCACTGCTACTGGTCGATAATCCAAAGGCACATTTTAAAAAATGGTACACCTTTCCTTTGTGCAAGAAACAGGTGTATTTCCTGACATCTGGATGAAGAGGAATTTGCCAGAATGATGCTGTCAAGTCAAGACTTGTAAAATGTTGACCTCCCTTCAATTTCGATATCAGTTGGTCTACCCCCTCAGGCCTGTAATGATCTGGTAAGGTATGTGCATTTATCTTCCTTGCGTCGATGGTCATCCTCAATTTTCCCTCTTTCTTATGGACCCTTACCACGGGATTCACATAACATGAGTCCGACGGCTCTATTATTCCGTCCGCTAACATTTTCTGGATCACTCTGTCAGCTTCCTCCCTGATGGAGTTGGGGATGGGCCTGGATTTATGTGAATAGGGGGTGATATCTTTTACTGTAAAAGTATGTACGTACTTATTACATGTACCTGGCTTTTTATTAAAAACTTTCCTGTTTTTAATCAATATTTTTCTAAGTTGGTTCCTTTCCTCTTCAGAGATGCCATGTGCCCCCCAGACCTTCTCATCGATTAGCTGTGACATCGGTTCTTCACCATCTGTTGGTAGTGGTTCAGGTTGGTAGTTGTTTGAGGTAACATACTCGTCTTCTGTGCAGATCCAATGGCTGCAAACATTAGTTTCCTCCTCGCTCGTCCAACCTGTTTTCTTCTTATTTACCCTTAGGTCTACCAACCTATTCTCATGGACATTGATGTTCTCCACAAAGAATTGTTCATCCGGATGGATCCCTGTCTGGTCTGGTTCCTCCTGGCATGTTTCTTCCTCCAGGAACTTCGCAGTGCATTCTGAGGTTCCTTCCTTAATAATGAATTCATGTAGGTCATAATCACCGACCTCCAAAGATTAAGCAAATCACTGCCAATGATTAGGGTAGCTATTAGTCTAGGTATTACCAGGGCAATAAAATCGAACTTCCAACTTCCGATTTCTATTACCAGCCTTACCTGGTATTTAACATGTTCCTTTTTCTTGCCAATCGCTGTGCTGCAATACACTCCACATACAGGCAAGAATTCAGCATTTCTTTTAGTTATTAATTCCTGGAATAGCTGTTCGTCACATACTGATGTGCTGGCTCCTGTATCAATCATCGCTGGCAATTCGATACCCCATACCTTCAGCCTAATCATTGGTGGATTGGTTATTTCCTTTCTTTCATTTGCCTGTCTTCTCAAGGTACCTACATTATATTGGTCAATATTGCCCCTACTGCCACACAGGTCAACTTCCGGGACACAAAGTTGACTTGTACTTAGTTTTCCTGGGCGTTGGAGGTGATTGTTGTTTCTGTATTCTGCGCAGCATCGGTCCTATCTGGCACATTTTCATTCTGTTCCTGTTGTCTTACGTTGTCGGTGTTCCATTGGTTTCTGCCCCTTTGGCGTGAACCCCTATTGTATGATGGCCTTTGGCTGTTTAAGTATTCCCTACAGAATCGTATGTGATTCACTTGATGGGTACGGTCTCCTGGTCTTCCACGATCATATCTATGCGTTCTGTATCTCGATTCACCCCTCGGTATTGTGTCGTGGTACCGCTGTCTTGTGGTCTCCATCCTCTCACCATGATTATGTGGTTGTGGGAAATGGTGTGCCCCTCTCCCCCTTTCATGGGTGCTCCAAGTATTTCTATGTTCTCCCTCACTCTGGTTGTTCGTAGCCGTGCTCCGGTTTAAGATGGGTGAGTTTGGGTGACCGTTCCTATGTTTATGCTCATTAGGCCGACCATTTTGTGTTTCGAAGGCTGTCAGCAATTCTATCATATCTGCAAAATCTACTGGCCTCGCGACAATTAACCCTGTTCTCACTGTGTCTGGGAAATGTCTTGTTATGCTGGTAATTAGTTCTGCTTCCGACAAGTTGGGGTCTAATAGCTTTCCTTTGTTGGCTACTTTCATAAAATAATCGACTAGCGATAACCCTTTGTTTGGATCATATCTACCTGTCGCTAGCTCTACCCTAGTTTGGTTTTGCTTAGCTGGGCCCCAATACCTTGACAGGAATAAATTTCTGAATGAACTATACGACTCATGACCAGCTAGTGTTAACCTGAGCCATTCTAATGCCTTGTTTTTTAAGCTTTTCTTGACTATCATCATCCTAAGCTCATTTGGTATCCTTTTCACTTTAAAATATTCTTCCATCTCTTTAACAAAGAGTTTTGGATCGTCTCCCTTCTCCTCGTCAAATGTGGGTGGTGTGATTTCATGTAATATGCTGTTGGTGTAACATGTGTTATGTGTTGTGTCATTGTTTGGTTGTGAACCTCTTTCTCTGTATGGTGAGTCAACATTTTGTACATTATTCAAATAGCTCTCATCTTGTACATTACTTACATCTAAATCATCTTGCCTTTGTAGTGCATTCACAACATCATTTACATTAGCCAAACTTTCTTTCCCTTTTTTCATTTCTTCACAAATTGATTTTAAATCATTCTTTATTTCTAAGTGACTCTGTTTCATATCATTTATAGCATCTTGTTGTAAATGCACCACATCAGTCATCGTCTTAATTTTAGGAATTACAATTTGTTCTACAGTTTCATTAATAATGTCTTTCTTTACTACCTCAATCTCTTTCCTTAATTCCTCAGTTATTTCTGCTTTTACATTTGTAATCTTACAGTCTACACTTGTATTGCATTCTGTTATTTCATCTCTACATCTAGCAATTTCTCCTTCTAACACAATCTTATTTTCTCTCATTTCTGATTCTATTTTTCCCATCCTATCTCCTACGATTTCTATCCTAGCTTCTAAGGCTTCCTTTGTTTCATTTAAGTTTTTATGTACTAATTTTAAATTAGTTTCCATTACTTTCATATTTTCTTTACACTCCTGTCTTCCTAATTCTATTTTCTGTTCTAAATTCTGTCTCACTTCCTCCATTTTCTGACCTATTTCTTCCTTATTCTGGCCTAAACCTTGTTCTATGTCCTGCTTTAATTCTACCTTATTTTGTTCCATTTTCTGACCTAAACTTTGTTCTATGTCCTGTTTTAATTCTGCCTTATTTTGTTCCATTTTCTGACCTAAACTTTGTTCTATGTCCTGTTTTAATTCTGCGTTATTTTGTTCCATTTTCTGACCTAATTCTACCTTGTTTTGTTCCATTTTTTGACCTAAACTTTGTTCTAGTCTTTCAAACATGATCATCAATAACCTTTGGTCTTTTCCTATTTCAACCTGTTCCTCACTTTCTAATTCTACCTGATAACTAGGCCTATCTGCCCCTTCCCCCACTCCTGTTTCTATCTCTTTTTGCGACATTTTAGTTTCTTTATTCAAATCATTTAGGGTTAAAAGTCCCACTATTTTGCCGCTTCTCAGTAACATAAAAATGGAAATAAACTAACTGTATGTGAAAACAAAAATTTTTTATCCTACTTTTTTTTTTCCGTTGCTTCGTCCAGTTATTTACGTCTTCTGGGCAGTTGGCTTCGCTAGATGATCTCCGGTGCTTTTCCGCGTTGATTATCCGTGCAGATGTATCGTTGGCAATATCAAACGATGGTCTAATGGCGTCTTCTTTCCATGACGCGATGCTATGGCGTCACTTGATGTTTATCGTGATTTCAATTCCCGTAATTTGCATTCCATCCTAAATTCGAGTTCCACGTTGGGTAAGCCATTTTGGTGCAGTTTTTAATGGAAACTTATTGGAATGGGCTGTGCTATGAGACTCGTTTTCTATCTACAGGGTCGAGGTAACGGATGGAATGCATATATCAATGTTTCTTTATCACAATGTATTTATTTATTAACACTTCGATATTTTACACTCTCAGCACCATTTTAAACACTTAAAAACCTTTATATTTTTCCTTATTTAGTAGAATTTATGCTGGATAAAAGTTTGGTGAAAATTCCATGTTCGCATGCTACCAAAACACGTCTTATCACCTTGAACACATAGACGCTACTGAATCGTTTCTTGGCGTCGCTTTTACACGACACACCGCCATTTAGTATTCATCCGCGGTATTCATCCGCGCAAATAGTTTTTATTGTTAAAACACAAACAATTCTAATATTTATACACTTTTAACAAACATTTATATGAACGATTTTCTATTGGGGTCTAATATTCTGTCTCAGTAAGACTTGGGGAGGTAAAATATATGAACAGTTTATTACTTAGGTAACACCGAACAATTACACAGTTGAGGGAATCACCAATGCCATATTTAGTATGCTGGATAAATTACAAGCAAATAAATTCCCTAATTATGTGATTGCTCAAATATACGATGGAGCTTCTGTCATGAGCGGTAAGCACTTGGGTGTTCAAGCAAGAGTTTGAAGTTTATATAACCAAGCTTGCTTTGACCATCAATTTAACTTGATTGTAGAATATGCAGCTCAAAATAAGCAAGTGAAGATATTTTTCGGCAGTCTTGAAGGTTTCTCTTCATTTTTTCTAAAAAAATGTCTGTACTTGATGAGGTTGTTGAAAAAAAAAATACCAAAAAACGTTGCAACTAGATGGAATTTTAAAGAATGGTGCATTAATGCTGTATAGTATACAGAAATGAGATTTATGATTGTCTTCAGACTATCGATGACAATAATAGTGATTATTCAACGATCAGAAAAGGGCTGGTCTTCAAAATATTTAGAAACAATATAACTTTCTCTTTTGTCTCACATTTTTAACAAAGTACTGCCCGATACTGACATTTTATGTAATAAACTACAGCTTAGGGAGGTTGATAGCGCTAAAGTTCACAAAAAGCGTCAGATTTCAAGTCGGCTATCCAGTGCATAAGACCTTCTTTGGATTATAATCACCATTGGAAAATTGACAGTGATGATGATGCAACTCAAGGTTCTAGTGCGAAACGTGCTCATTTTGACATTAATAAAATGGTAGTTACAAAAGAAGTATGTGACATCATTTTAACAGCTATTGCAGACCAATTTATGTTTAGTGGTTAACTGTCTGTAGCTATTCTACCAGTCAGGTTTATTTTCTAGGCATAAAATTTTGTCCCTGGAAGTGCAATTTAGCTGTTAGGTTGTTCGAGTTAAATCCAATGGAATTGAAGCAGGAGTTGACATCTATGGAAGAAATGATTTTGCAAATGCTTCTGGTGCTTTGACACTTCTTTCTTCTATTTATGAGAACAATTTAGCACCCCTGTTGCCAGAATCGACTGTTTTGGTCGAACAGTTAGACTGCTTGATGCTCACCAAAACAAACCAGGTTTGATCCCAGGTGTCTGCATGTGGAATTTTTTTTTTTTTTTAATTAACGTCCTTCAACATAGTCACTGGACGGTGAATGAATGATACTGGTGAAATGAGTCTCAATGAGCCCAAGGTCCATAGAGCTTTAAGTTACCTGATATTTGTCTTCTCAGGATAAGGGGAAAACCTCGGAAAAAAAGCTTATCTGAATAACTCCCCTTAAGTAAGATTCAAACTCGCAAATTCTTGGATGTGAGGCAGACATGCTACCACGCTACAGAGGCAGGCTGTAGAATGGGTGGTGGACACATCAGCACAGGGGCAGGTTTTCTCAGAGCTCTCCAGTTTCCCCTGCCATCATTCCACCATATGCTCCATTATAACCTTTCCTGTCATCTTTCACCATCGTTTCATCTCATCCACTTCCTCGCTCTCACACTAGGCTGGTTCCTCTGTATGATCAACTCTTGTTCCGAAGACCACACATACTGGCCAGGAGGGATCAGAGTGCTGACCACATCCCATTCTCTACCACTGGACCCCATTCCTGATGCCTGCAGTGGGGGATCCGATGGCCAGGCGATGCCTTGTTCCATGATGGAATAACAGGAACTCAGTCGGTCGCCAAAATCACTGAAGCTATTGGACATTATTTGCACAAATCCGATGGCTACATCATAGTTGTTGTTGTTAGCTAATGCTGGATTTCTGACAATGAAGGCATTAATCCTCTTGCTCTCCAATATTTTTCACTGATGGATGGGGCACTAGAAGTGGCCGGGCATATTTGAAGGTGGTCTCGATCCATTTCCTCTTGCAGATCACATAGAGGACAGAGTGGTGAAGAATATATCCCAATTCTGTTTAAATGTTTTGCCAGACAATCATGTCCTGTAATCAACCTGAAGGTTGCAACTGCTGTTTTTCGAGGATACTCAGGAATCACTGTTTGAATGTTATTATCATAGTGTGAAGATGTTTCTTGACAATAAAGGAAATAAAAACATTCACTAGAAACACAATGAAGGAAGATAGACTTATTGTGTTAGCTATTGAGAAGGCCCTACTGTCCACCACTGACTTCAACCATTTCACTAAACACAAGGAAAGGAGAAGGAACTTCATATACAAGAACATTTAAGTGAGCTTAGTTATAGCAAATAATGTTTTGACAGGCACTAATTTATAAAATAGTTTTTGAAACTTATTTTACATAACTTGTACATGGTCCAACATGTATTGCTTGATATTATCATATAAATGTTACAAACCGTGAAGACAAATGTAAACTAACGCAACTGCCACTGGTGGATACCCGTCGCATAAGTTTGTAAACAGAGGTAAAGAACAACTAGAGCAATGTGGCGGTTTTTTATAAGTGAGTTGTCAATGAGACTCTTTATCTCTGGGTCGTTGATGGGGTTGCAGATAAAAGATGACAAGGGCTTACATATTATCAACCAATATTCAAATTTCTGCTGAAATTAACTTTATGGCAATGAAGTAACAATATTACAAGTCATTTCATTCTTTACAAATATGATTGTGATAAATTTCCGAAGCTATTCAGTTTAACATTGTTCAATACATTTCTTTGTAATTCTTGTGTACGCCAACTTAGTATAGCATTTCTCGATTTCTTAAGCTTTCTCAGCTTTGCTCGTAATATATTAATCAACTTTTGATGTGCAATCACACACAGTAAACATTCTTGTGCAATGCTTCTCTGAATATCTTTGGGCAATCCAATCCATGATTATGCATTGCCGATATGTAGCCCGTTTTACGCGATCACTCAACTACATGTCTATATTGCACAACATTTTGATTAGTAGTGTGTAGGATCTGGTATTTACTCTTACTAATTACACAACTAACAACCATTGTTTCTCTTTCGTTACACTTTAGACAGAATATTAGAAGACCCCAAAAGAAAATCGTTCATGTGAATGTTTGTTAAAAGTGTAATTCGTTTTTTGATGTTGGTATGAGATAGTTAAATGACGAAAACATGTTGATAAAGTTCATTGTTACGAACAACTAAGTTTGCCCAAAGACGTCATAAATCTTTCCATATTTGATTTTAATATATATGTATAAATATTAGAATTATATGTGTTCCATAATAAAAGTAGGGGAGGATGATTAGGGATCGCTTCCCTAACAAGAAAGAACTATTTGATGGACGCATACGCGGATGTATATGAAAAAGGCGGTGTCGCGTCAAATGACGCCAAAAAACTGTTCACTCGCGTGTGTATGTTCGAGCTGAAAAGACATATTTAAGTAGTGTGAACATGGAACTTTCACCAAACTTTCATCAAGCATAAGTTCTACTAAGTGAAAAAGTGGAAAGGTTTTTAAGCATTTAGAATGGTGCTGAGAGAAATTATTTAATGTAAAGTATCGATGAAGTGCTAATAAATTAATACATTGTGGTAAAGAAACATCGTGTGATTTTCCATTCCATCCGTTACCACGACCTAGATAGAAAAGGAGTCTCATAGCACAGCACATTCCGTAATAATAATTGCAAAAACAGCACCAAATGGCTTGCCCAACGTGGAACACGAATTTAGGATGGAATGGAAATTACGGGAAATGAACTTACGCGAAATACCAAGTGATGCCATATCATCGCGCCAAAAAGAAAGAAGACGCCATTAGACCATCGTTTGATATCGACATCAGAACACCGATGAACGGATAATCAACGATACATCAGAACACCGATGAACGGATAATCAACGCGGGAAAACACCAGAGATCGTCTAGCGAAGCCAACTGCCCAGGAGACGCACATAACTGGACAAATCAACGAAAAAAAAAAAGTAGGATTAAACTACGCATTAACAAAACAGGAGAGTTCGCAGTGGAAACTTTCATCGAGCCCTAGGCATAAGAAAGCAAAAGTTCAGAAAAGTGCAGGAAAGGACATGAATCTCATATTCTTTGACAAACAGGGCATTCTGCATGATCATGTTGTAACTAATCAATGCACAGTAACTGCTGCTTACTATTGTGACGTACTGAAGAAAAAAATCCCGAAAAGCGACCAGATCTTGCAAGGAGAGGATGGACCTTGCATCAGGATAATGCCCCTGCTCATCGAGCTCGTGCAACTCAAGATGTCATCGCAGAAATGGGCATTGAGATCATGCCTCATCCACCTTATTCTCCGGATCTTGCACCATGCAATTTTCACCTCTTCCCTAAAGTGAAATAGGAGCTTCGTGGTCGCCATTTTCGAAGTGATAAGGAGTTGAACAATGTTGTCATGGGTATCCTGAACAGACTGTCCAAAAATGGGTTCAATGAGTGTTTCAAACAATGGGTAAATCGTTGGAATAATTGTATTTCATCAGAGGGAGAATACTTCGAAAGTGTGTAGGTAAATGTTAGTGAAATAAAACCATTATGTGTTAATTAAAAAATTAGTTCGGTTATTTATTGAAGGACCCTCGTATGTGTTGTAATGCACTGAATCAAGGAGGAGTTTCAGGCTGCCATGATTCCTTCATATGCATGGAATAACCAATAGGAATTGACAGCAACTGATTGTCACTATAGAGTGATATAGCTTTGAGATTTAATTTTGAATCATCTAAAAACAACCGCGGCTGATGTGAGATGTGACTAATGTTCAGAAGACTCAATAAGTCAATGACTTCAGTGGAAAACACGAAACCGCCTTCCTCAGAAAAATATTTCTCACTTTCACATTTTCGGCAAGATAGTTCCATTGTTGCAATCTGAAGGCTAGCAGCTCTACCTTGGCTTTAGAAAGTTCCAGGTCTCTGACTAAATCATTTAATTCATTCTGGCTAATTTTGTGATGTTCAGATTTAACATCAGGCGCAAAGTCAAGATTTGTAGATGTGGATGGTTGTGGATTACAAGGGGCTATGAGTATGGCTAGGAAGTTCATGCATTTTCATGTTTTTTCTTAGGTGTTAAAACTGTATGCTTTTACGTTATGTGACCGAATTATGGAATTTTCAGTTATTTGGACATTTATAGTGCATAAAACTGCATATTTTCTTGATTTTGATAAATGCATATTATTTCAATATTATAGCCCCTATATTGCATATTTTAATGATTTTTATGGTTTTTTATTATTTTTTCCATCTGGGTAATATTTTTCATACTGGTAGTATTGCACATGATGATACAACTCACGAAGATTTCAATATTATAGCCCCTATATTGCATATTTTAATGATTTTTATGGTTTTTTATTATTTTTTTCCATCTGGATAATATTTTTCATATTGGTAGTATTGCACATGATGATGCAATTCGTTAGGTGGCGAGAACTAATTTTGAGCCATGTTCTCATGCAGTGAATCCTGTTTCCACCCTTTCATTATATGCATGTGCGTAGAGAATAATCAGTGCGTTATCTGAGAGGTTTATATTAACAAAGATAAAGTGCAGGTCAACGTTTTGATCAGCACGATTATAGCAATGCTTGCCTGTCCACCAGCAGTTGTATCGTGGTCTTCAAATGTAACAGTGTTGTAAACTTGTTCCCACCAAATTAAATTAGGCATATAAAATGTTAAAAAGTTCTTCAAATGCCAAAAATAAAACCAACTTCGAGTGCTAGATTAATTAATTTACAGAAAGAGTTTTTGGGTGACTTAATATCTACAGAATACAGATAATAGGGTACTGTTTTGTGGAGCGTGTGAGAAAAATGTAGGGAGTGAGAAAAGATTTCAAATAGTTCAGCACATAAACAGCAAAACATAAGGAGAATTTAATCAGAAAATTCACAAACAAAGAACCTGTTCAAAACAGCTAGTAGAGTGTTTAGGAAGTAGGCTTACTGAATTTTCCTATGGCTTGTGCCAAGCATTTTTAGCTGCTGATATTCCCTTGTTCAAAATTAATAATCCGACATTTAAGAACTTTCTTACCAAGTACACTCGACAACATGTGCCTGCAGAAAGTATACTGCATAAGACTCATGTAGGACATTGTTACAATTATGTATTGTCAAATATACAAAATCAATTAGCGGATTAGTTTTTGTGGTTGTTGATGAAACCCCTGATTCTGAACGCCATTCTATTGCTAATATAATCGTGAGTGCTTTAAATAATGAACAAAAGACTACACCTTATCTTCTTAATGTGAGCAAATTGTCGGCCACTGGCAATGTAACTGTGACCCAGTTTGGACTCTTTGAAATTACTATGGCCATGGGAATCAAATACGACCGGTTACTTTTATTTGTTACTGATGCAGGTCCTTATATGGTAAAATCAGGACAAACTCTGAAATGTATTTTTTGTAACTTAATTCATATAACTTGTTTGGCACACGCTCTTCATCATATTTCTGAGACAATACGTGATTCTTTCCCATTGGTAGATAGATTTGTGTCCAGTACAAAGAGAATTTTTTGTTAAATCTCCTAAAAGAGTTAAGCTGTTTAGATCAACAGCACCTAATAACCGACTTCCTCCTGCACCAGTGTTAACTCGATGGGGAATATGGGTTGATGTAGTTTTATATTATGCTGAGCACATAGAAATAGTCGCAGAGGTTGTTAATTCATTGGACTCGAAAGATGCTTCATCAATAGAAACTGTGCAAAATATTCTGCCAGGCAATGGGTTAAAAGAGGATCTAAGTTCCATATCTGCCCATTTTTCTGTCTTGCCAACAGCCATAATGGCATTGGAAGCTGTAGGATCTCCCTTGCATGAATCACTTACTGTCTTTGAAAAAACAATATGTGATCTAAGTTCGGTTCCTGGTAGCATAGGACAAAAAGTGAAAGAGAAAGTGAAGTATGTAATTTCAAAAAAATTCCGGTTATAAACAGATTTGTGATATTCGAGACATCCTCGAAAGAAAACCATCTGTCACACCAAGAGACTTGACTCTCTCTGTGAAGCAGTTAATATTGTCACTGCGCCTGCCGCATCTAATTGCCGACAACAGCAGTGTCACCTATCGCATTATTGTCGGCACTACCGCAAAGGAGCCGAAGGAAAGAGACAGAGAATGGCCGCATTGTTGGGGCGCTTGCCGAAAGAGAGAAAAGGATAGACTTCGGGAATCTTCTGCTTTGTATTTCACTGCAATAACTGAACGTTCCTGAAGCTTCCAGAAGAGTGCTTGGGAGATATAAATAGCGGAAAAGTGTGAGAAGGGGAGTGAGAAGACAGATGTATGTGAAGCATTGAGTAGTCGTGCCGACGGAAAGAAGAGACGTACGCGAAGTGTTGAGGAGTCGTGCCGACGGAGAAGAGAGTTGTTGTGTTACGAATTCGGAGCCGTGCTGTTGGTGAATCGGTAAAGACTTTCTTGCTGTTGCAACGAGTGTACAAAGTTACTGTTTACGGAAATAAAAGTGTTCCTTTATCTCGACTACATCTATCTTCTTTACTTCACACCCACCACAAAAGTCACATTGGTGTCAGAAGTGGGATCCGTCGAATTGCTTCTAGTTTCGTTACATCGTCGTTAGAAGTTGCAACGTTAGAACCAAGATGGAGGGAGATTCGGAAACCAGGATGATGGCAATGATGAAAGAATTATTCGCCGAAATGAAGACGGCAAACGACAACCTCGCTGGCAAAATGGAAACGGCAAACGACAACCTCGCTGCCAAAATGAAGACGGCAAACGACAACCTCGCTGCCGAACTGAAAGAGATGAAGACGGAGCTATCGGCGAAAATTGACGGCGAACTGGCGTGACGGAAGACGTGGAAGAACTCGGCGAAAAGGTGGAAGACCTCTGCCAGCATGTGGACGTCGTGGAGGACGACGGGGAACGTCTTGGCGCCCTGGTAGTAAGAGTTGACGAGAGCGTCAAAGTACTGGATGCCAGGGGCAGACGGAATAGCGCGGACCCGGGGAGGGAGCACCTAGTGGCCGAGGCGACAGTTGCGCCCGTTTCAGATGATGTGAGGGAAGACGTGGAACAACTCGGCGAACTGATTGGCGTGACGGAAGACGTGGAACAACTCGGCGAACTGATTGGCGTGACGGAAGACGTGGAACAACTCGCCGAACTGACTGGCGTGACGGAAGACGTGGAAGAACTCGGCGAAAAGGTGGAAGACCTCTGCCAGCATGTGGACGTCGTGGAGGACGACGGGGAACGTCTTGGCGCCCTGGTAGTAAGAGTTGACGAGAGCGTCAAAGTACTGGATGCCAGGGGCAGACGGAATAGCGCGGACCCGGGGAGGGAGCACCTAGTGGCCGAGGCGACAGTTGCGCCCGTTTCAGATGATGTGAGGGAAGACGTGGAACAACTCGGCGAACTGATTGGCGTGACGGAAGACGTGGAACAACTCGGCGAACTGATTGGCGTGACGGAAGACGTGGAACAACTCGCCGAACTGACTGGCGTGACGGAAGACGTGGAAGAACTCGGCGAAAAGGTGGAAGACCTCTGCCAGCATGTGGACGTCGTGGAGGACGACGGGGAACGTCTTGGCGCCCTGCTAGTAAGAGTTGACGAGAGCGTCAAAGTACTGGATGCCAAGGGCAGACGGAATAGCGCAGACCCGGGGAGGGTGCACCTAGTGGCCGAGGCGACAGTTGCGCCCGTTTCAGATAACGAAAGTGTACGTCTCGGGGAAGACAAAGGGGCAGTTCAGGGACGTCGTCGAGGATCCCCTGGAGGAGTGTGTCGGGTACGTAACCAACCAGGATATGACGTGGAGGACGATCAGCAGGGAAGCGCACAAGCAAACGAGCAACACGCGAGAACCGACTTGGCGTGGGACATGGGGGGACCGTCGGAGCCATCCAATCACCTGACGCATAGTGCCGTGAACGGAAGGATGGCGGACATAGTCGTGGACGGCAGGATACAGGAGAGGCCGTGCCGAGCACGAGTGAACACGAGTGCAGCGGTGGACGTGACTCGCGCGGATGTGGCGGGGGTTGTTGCCGGACCCATCGGAAGCAAGGTGGCTGCGAAGGTGCGCCAGAGAGGTCGGCGGACATGGTACTCAGTGAACCGTTTCCAAGTGCGCAGGATGGCCCGTCAACCTACCAGGAAGAAGGGCGACTGGACGAGGGACCGTCAAGACCGGCGGTACTGTTGCAGAATTTCGAAGCAGGATGGCATACAACGTCCTACCCGGACCAAGGGACACTATCCAACAGCGATACCTAGGATCGTGCCTCCTGGAGAAGAGGTTCGATGGGTTAGTCCACCGGGGCGCAAGGGAGATGCCGCAGTGATAGTGCTGGTCGGGACGACCAACTCTGAGGAGGGAGCAGTGTCACCGCGCCCGCCGCATCTAATTGCCGACAACAGCAGTGTCACCTATCGCATTATTTTCGGCACTACCGCAAAGGAGCCGAAGGAAAGAGACAGAGAATGGCCGCATTGTTGGGGCGCTTGCCGAAAGAGAGAAAAGGATAGAGACTTCGGGAATCTTCTGCTTTGTATTTCACCGCAATAACTGAACGTTCCTGAAGCTTCCAGAAGAGTGCCTGGGAGATATAAATAGCGGAAAAGTGTGAGAAGGGGAGTGAGAAGACAGACGTATGTGAAGCGTTGAGTAGTCGTGCCGACGGAAAGAAGAGACGTATGCGAAGCGTTGAGGAGTCGTGCCGACGGAGAAGAGAGTTGTTGTGTTAGGAATTCGGAGCCGTGCTGTTGGTGAATCGGTAAAGACTTTCTTGCTGTTGCAACGAGTGTACAAAGTTACTGTTTACGGAAATAAAAGTGTTTCTTTATCTCGACTACATCTATCTTCTTTACTTTACACCCACCAAAAAGTCACAATATTTAAATATGCCCTGATAAATCTTGTGACGTGGAGAGAAGTTTTTCACGTTACAAAAGTGTTTTGTAAGACAACAGACGATGTTTTACAGTTGAAAATTTGTGCAAAGTGTTGGTTGTGAACTGCAATTTAGCAGTTAATACTAGCAGCAGGACCACTTCTGCTTCAACCTCTAAGGAATAAGGTAACTTGATTTATTATTTATACTAACTCGTCTTGTCTACTGCCAAGAAACATTGTTTTAATTAAATAGTGCATATTTCTTGGCATATTTTCAAGTTTTTAAGAGCATATTGGCATGCATATTTCAGTGCTTTTTAGGGCATGAACTTCCGAGCCCTAGCTATGAGGCTATGTGTATCTTAGTGACTGCAACAAACCCCATGCAATTTACTACCAACCAAGAGGTGAAAAAAATTTTCAAAGATGATATGCCGAACGCACAGAAAGTTTCTCAAAGGGATTTATGGTCATCGCTGATTAGTGCTACAGTGGGAAATTGATAATTCGTAGAGTTGCTAAAAAGGCCAAAAACAATTCCAAGTATTATCAGGATGAAATTCTCACCCCAATTTACCACAATGAAATCTCAGCTCTCTATGTGAGAGACCAAAACAAAGTCTGTGTGCACCAAGATAAGGAGTCCAGCCATTCTTCCGTTGCGACAGTTGCATTCTTGCAAAGAATGGCATAGGAAACAGAATACATGCCATTCCATTCAGCAACATCCCAGTGAAATCTTCTGATGCTTCTGTGATGGATTTTTGTGTCTTTGTACTCTGAAAATGGCATTGGAAAGTACACATTCTTGAACAACTGATGGTCTCTGGAAAGCCTGTAAAGAGGCTTGGGAACTTCTGGGCATGGCTCCACTCGCAAGAGCCTTCTCCAGTGAAAGACGAAATGCAGAGTGATTGCTAGGATGAAGGGACAACAAATAGAGCATATTCGGTGGTGGAGATGGCTTTTCAGGAAGTGGGGACAAAGTCAAACTTGTTATCAGAGATAGGAAATAACCTTCCATACACAAATGTTAATAAAAAAAGGGCAACCAAACCTGGATCTGCTAAATGAACAAGAAAAATTCTAACTCCTATAGTTATGTCACACATCATAAAAATCTAGGTTCTAGCATAATCACAGCTCAATGGTATGTGCTAATCTCACCTTTGCTGTGTTCTGATATTTGGCTAAGACCAAAATCTGTCAGTTTTACATGTCCCCGATCTGTAAGAAGCATGTTGTCTGGCTTGAGGTCCCGATGGATAATGCCATGAGAATGTAGATATTCTAAGGCAAGAGTTATTTCTGCTGCATAGAACACAGCCATACTTTCATCAAAGTACCCATACACGCTGAGTAATGACTTCAAATCCCCTCCTACAAGGTACTCCATAACCTATAAAAAATGAACAAAGGTTACATGGTCTACACCCTCAATCATCTCAAATGTTCAAAAGTAAAAGCTGGATAACTTACCAAGTATATGTTTGAACTGCTCTGCAAAGAATAGAATAATTGCACACAGAATGGACTGTGTGTCAGCGCTAGGGCATTTCTTTCCTTCACCACTGAAACAATATCAGAAATATTGCTTTAGCATAAAACATAATACTACCCAGCATGATTTTTGCGGCAAAGCATCTGATAAGTGATTATGAGTAAATAAGGTCTCCTGATTTCAGAAATGTCACTGGTTTTCCTATATCACATCTAGTTTTCAAGGTAATTGTGATTTACTGTTTCAAAATGCATCATTGCGGCTCCGTGCTGCATTACAATAACAGCAAACTGGCTGTTAGTGTAGCTGTGCTTTGCTTTGTTATTGTGCATGCTTGTCAATCCAACAACATTCCATATAACTCTCAGATATCAGTCTATTTTTAGAATTGTTAGCATTGAACATGAGTTGCATTTTTGTAGTTTGCGGTAGTAGCAAAATTACTTAATGCCAGTCCAGTGACATCATGTGGTGAACGTCTGACCTGTTGTTTAAATGTTCTACTCTGAAAATGGCGAGTGTGTCAGGAATTAGAAGCACATGTGTGAATAAGCCAGACTCATTCTGTTGCATGTGGGTGCTACATAATGAAGGGGCAGGCAGCCAATAAATGCACTGGTGAAACGTTAGTATAAACATTTTTTAAAGTAAAATTAGGAGACCAGAACAGGGTATGGGCTCCCCAAGTAATTTGTAAAACTTGCCTTGAAAACTTTCAACAGTGAAGCCAAAGGAAACGTAAGGCCCTTCCAATCAGCACAGGGATGGTTTGATATGAAGCTCAGGACCAATGCAGTGACTGCTATTTTTGCATGTGTAACGTGGCTGGATTTAGTAAGAAAAACATGGATAAAAAAGGACCTAAATTTAAAGTCGGTGATGAGACTCATTCCTCATGGACCAGAAATTCTAATATCTTCACCTCCTAGCAGTTTATCTTATTTTGGAGCTTCCTGAGATTCTGCTGATGAGCAAGAAGATATGGATTTTTCACCAGCAACAGAAACAGCACTTCCAGAATTGTTTAACCAGTTGGAGTTGAGTAATCTGATACGAGACCTCGGCCTCACAAAGGAAAAGAGTGAACGATTAGGTTCGTGATTGAAAGAAAAAAATCTTGCCCCTGGAACTACCTTTTCTTGGTACAGACATAGAGATAAGGAGTTCAGGAAGTATTTCAAGAAGGAAGATGATCTGGCTTAATGTTGTGACATCCCAGGACTGATACAACAGCTGGGGAGTGATCACCAACCAGAAGATTGGAGACTGTTTAAAGGCTTGGCTACTTCTTAATGGAAACATTCTAGCTTCGACACCTATGGGACATTCTGTTTCATTAAAGGAAAATAATCTCACAATGCAAACTGTTTTGCACAAAATCAAGTATCATAAGCACAGGTGGGATGTTTGTAGTGGTTTGAAGTTGTGTAGTATTCTATTAGGACAACAAGCAAGTTACATTTAATTCCCTTGTCATTTATGTGAATGGTATAGTAGAGCTAGGGACAAGCACTGGTCTACACCTGCCTGACCCAAGAGGCAAGTGTTGACACCAGGGGTAAAAAATGTTACAAAGGCTGCCTTAGTTGACCAACAAAAAGTTATTTTGCTACTGCTACGCATCAAACTTGGAATCATGAAGCAGTTTGTTAAGGCCTTGGACAGAAGCAGACCCTGTTTTCAGTATATGGACGTCTTGTCAGAAAAGAACAGAAGCTGTGGATCAATTAAACCGCCATTCACTGATGAAAGAAACCATTCACAATAATGCATTTGTGATACTGGGTCACTTTGTTTTAAAGCATGGATACTTCTACACTTATATGGTTCTAGTTTTAAAAATTTAGTTGCTCTATGTGCAGAAGACTCTGAAATTCCCACCTGTTATGCTAACTTTGGGATGGATTTGGTGGGCAAGTGTTCAAAACATGTGCTTATTTCGTCTAACTTTTCCTCTGTTAAAACTGTATGTTTACGCTTTCATTTTTTGTTTGCCACAGAACCAGTGGTTTTGAATTTCTTCACAATCTTATGAATTGTAAATCTGGAAGAAGGCACTTCACCAGGGAACGTTTGAATATATGCTGTGTGAACATAGCTTGGTGATTCCCATTTATAATAACCTTTACACATCAAAATGCATAGCTCGCCTGCATACACAGCAGCAGCCGGTAATGGGGGAATCCAGCAAGGTCATGGGAGAGGCAAAACGCCATATGCTCCATTAGGTTTCAAATGGAGAACTCTGTATATGTATGTATATATCATTTAATAAAACATTTACATTTACAGAATAATCTACTCGATCAATCAATCTCTAATCACTATATGAGCTATTTAATCTACAAAATAAACTGAGCCCTATTTTGCTGTGCGGCACATTAGAGCTGCAGTTACTAATAAATTTACATTATGTTTACTAAGCTAGAAAATTAACAAACTGATGAAGTAATACAATATTATTTGAACACTTATGACCCTAAAACAAAGAGAACGAATAAGCAAACAAATAACACATGATTTATAGCTATTCTAATTTAACCTCGCTTCAAATTAGATTATGAGGAGGATTAACAGTACAAAAATATATATTCAGTTAATGAAATCAGTAGCACAGCATTGCTCACTAAAATTGGGAATTTGGATATGTATTTATATGTGCCTAACACATATTTTAAGATCAAAAATACTCTCATAGTCATCTGTTAACAAAACCATCAAAACTGGCCTTGACAGGTTATTCAGAGAAAATTCAAGATATACATTTTGTCTGTCCTGAGAATTACTTCAATCATATTTCAACAAAAATCATTAAAACTGAAATAAATGTCTTTTTTCCCCACATATAGCGTTCTTTGGGGTGGGAGAATGTAATGAAAATCTTGCATCCCAGGAACAACTCTGGATACATATACTAAGTTTGTATTTATCCAAATTTTTGTTTTTGATTTTTTTCCCATTTCTCTAACAGAATGTTTTCCATTGTTTTTCTCTCTTCTTTTCCCTCAGAAAACATCAAATCCTAGCAAAGTTTTTGGGAAACTATTTCCTTTACCTACCATAGGTAAGCAGTGAAGTTAAAGTGCAAATAAGATATATGCTTTACTCTTAGCATAACACTATTCAACCAAGCTTCATTGAATTAAAATACCTACCTTGGCTCGCCATATTTTTGTTGACCATTTCTGATTTCTTCATTACTTTAACTGCATACATTTGATCTGGGTTGTTCTTCTTATAACCCAAAAACACCTTCCTGTAACAACAATATGTATAAAAGCTACCACAATATAAATGTAGACTCCATTGCTTTTTAACTAATGTGAGAATTTACATTTGACTGCTTTATTTGCTGCTGCTTTAGCACTTTCGAATCAAGCAATTACACATGAAAGTCATACATCTGCAGTTTTCTACCATAATATTTTCATTATATTTCAGGGACTCCACTTATGCCAATAGTATTTATAGGAAATGCCATAAATATATAACCAAAACCTTAAAATTCATAATAATTTGCAAAGTACTAATTAATAACTATAGGCAGATGGAGTAGAGTACAAGCGATGCACACACAAATCCCAACAAAAAGCATTCCATTTACTGGTTTTCCCAGCTTCTGAAAATATGTGTATTTGTAATATTCTTTTTTTTTTCTTTACCTGTTTACCTTCCCCCTCTGTAGGACTTACAAGCCAGTGCCTAGGGTCAGACGCCAGTCGGGGAGCACAAGAACCTATGGACCGGACAGAGTGAAGACCTGGCAGTAGGTGGTCAGCCAAGCATCAGATTTGATAGCGAGGAAGAGGATATGAAATGTAGGCAAAATCAATGACTGGAATAACCTTGTTTAATTGCTTTTTAAAAGATCCTGTCAGTCAATGCTCATAGCCTAGGGATACTGGATACGATGAGGTGGCAAATAGCCCAACTTACAATTCAAATACACATGTTAGGAACAACAGAACCAACAAAACGATTTAATAAACTGTGAAACAGCACATGGGGATTTGTCTAAGCACTATGGTGGTACTTGATGCCATTGCAACTATCATAGAGCAGCACTGATGCAATCACATAACTTCCTTAATTGTTTTAAAAGACCTCACTTACCAACTATATTAAAGAAAATGCTTAAAGTGGCATTGTGATTGTACATACATTTTGACATCTGGTGGTCTCACGGAATCAAAAAAAATAGAGCTCAATACAATTGTATTTCATAAAAAAAAAGAGAGCAATAGAGAATTACAGAATTTCACATTTTCAGCAAGCAGTTATTCTCTCAGATTCCAGGGCAGCAATTATAGCAATTACTTCCAAGTTGTCACCAAAAAACCAAACTATTATAGAATGTTGGAAGATGCTTAGCCATCTAAAAGCACTTCAAAAACACCTAGTCTTCCAATGGATACCGGCTCACTGTGGACTGAGTGGTAATGAGAAGGCTGATTTTCTTGCAAAAAAGGGTACCAGCGGTGTACAAAAATCTATAGTTAATCTACCATTTTATGCAGCTAAAAGATTAGTCAATTCTGAATTCAAAAAAATTGTTGCAAAATATTACTATGAAAAATCAAAGAATAAAAGAAGGGAACTACCAAACATTCAAACAGTGATTCCTGAGTATCCTCGAAAAACAGCAGTTGCAACCTTCAGGTTGATTACAGGACATGATTGTCTGGCAAAACTTTTAAACAGAATTGGGATATATTCTTCACCACTCTGTCCTCTATGTGATCTGCAAGAGGAAATGGATCGAGACCACCTTCAAATATGCCTGGCCACTTCTAGTGCCCCATCCATCAGTGAAAAATATTGGAGAGCAAGAGGATTAATGACTTCATTGTCAGAAATCCAGCATTAGCTAACAACAACAACAACAGAATTGTATTTGAAAAAAAAAACATTTTTCATTCAAGAAGCAAATCTAATAAATGATCAACTTAAAAACTTCAATTTTACTGGATTTTTACTAAACCTACTACCCAAAAATAGACAGATTAGTAGAATATTAGTTGGAGACAAAAAGGATATTAAATCCTCCTTTCAAACTGTTAAAGAAATGAATAACACAGATAAATCTGAATTAATAAAGCTAAATTGTTTGGGATAACAAAACACATCTTCATTTCTACAGTATTTACAATCCTCCCAGGAATGAAACAGATCTCTCACTTATTGACCAATTAAATAAAACAATCGTAATTGGGGATTTCAATGCCCATTTCAAAAGATGGCATTATGAAAAAGTGGATTCTACAGGGAAGATGGTGGAAGAATTTTTTAATATCACAACCTTTGAACTGATTTATAATAAAGAAGATCCAACAACCTTCATACATTACTCTGGAGCAGGCAGTAACCTGCTACAACAGATATTCTTTCAAAGATTAAAAAACAAGTTATATAAGACCCAAGTTTTGGTCACAGAACAGTAATTGCCGATATAAAACCAACATTACAAATATCAGTCAACATCACACGAATCTGTATTGGAACTTCAGAAAAGCAGATTGAAATAAACATAAAACTGAATTGGAAAGTAAATTTAGAGAACAAATAACTCACAGCTGCATGACTAACCAGATCATATGAACAAAAATTTCTGTAAAGTCAGCCTAGAAACTGCAAAAAAACATTCCTCGTGGAAGAATAAAAAATTTCAAACCCTTTTGGAACCCCCAGTTTGAAGAACTGAAAAAGCAAAGGGATATAGCTAGAAATACACGCTGAACAAACAAAAAAACATCCCTCACTAAAAAAAGAAATTACCGTATTTTATCGCGTAATTCCCCCCCCCCCCCTTTTCTCGAAAAATTTAACACTGGGGAGGAAATTATGCGAGTGGTGCTTCTAGGAATTCAGAAAGGAAGGGAAACCATGTAGTATTATGTAAGAGTTGCATAGGTATACAGTAATATGTGAATGAACGGGATACATACCACGGTTTCATTGGGCCTACAATGTATTGTTTCATCGTTTCTTTTCTCTAACTATTCTGTGGTCTCACTTTCGTCACTATCATCACTATTTTCATTTATATCTGGCTCAGATAACACATCTTCATTTTCACTATTCCACGTGTCGTCAGAACTATTAATGGCTCAAGAAATACCAGTCAAACTGTCTTAGAAACACATCTGCAACTTCACATTTCAATTTTACGATACGTTGTGACAATGGCAATAAGAGTATTTTTGTGGCTAGCACTGCGACCATTGTTGTCTGTGACAGGCACCGCTGCGTCGATTGTTGTACATTATCAAGTTGAGACAGAATATTGACTAATAGAAAATCGTTCATGTAAATATTTTTGTAAGAGTGTGTAAATTTCTAATTCTTTTAATTTGAGTGTATCAGGGACTTATTTTTTTTTAATATTCAAGATAACCAATGTTTTCTTGTCACTTCGTGTTCAACCAATGAGAACTGTTGCGCGGATGAATACAAAAGAATGGCGGTGTTGCGTCATAGAGACGCCAGGGACTCTTTTTTTTCATTAGCGTCTGTATGCTCAAGACGAAAGGATGTATATTTTTTGATAGCGTGTGAACATGTAACTTACACCCAAACTTTTAACCAGTGTAGACTCTATCTAAAAAAGTGAAAATTGTTGATTAGTTAATATGGTGCTAAAAGTGTAAATTAACGAATAAATACGTTGTGATAAAGGAACGTTGATTTATGCATTCCATTCTGTAACCACAACCCTGTAGATAAGAGTAGCGTCTGCTATCAAACTTTCCATCTTTCCGTAAAAACATTATTCCTGCTGCTATATTCCCGCTGCTAGGTAAAGACCCATTTCTAAAAACAGTACCAAAATGGTTTGCCCAACGTGGAACGCGAATTTAGAATGGAATGCAAAATTACGAGTACGATAAAACATCAAAAGACGCCATCTCATCGTGCAGGAAAAAGACGCCATTAAACATCATTTGATATTAACGACCCATCGGAACATCGATGCATGAATAATCAACGTGGGAAAAACACCGGAGATCATCTTGCGAAGCCAACTACCCAGGAGACGTAAATAACTGGACGGAGAACCAGCAGAAAAGAAAGTAGGATCAAAATTTTTTGTTTTTACATACATTTTATTTCCATTTTATATGCTACTCAGAAGTGGCAAAATAGTGGGACTTTTAACCTTAAGTGAATTGGATAAAGAAATTAAAATGTCGCGAAAAGAGATAGAAACAGGAGTGGGGGAAGGGGCAGATAGGCCTAGTTATCAGGTAGAATTAGAAAGTGAGGAACAGGTGGAAATAAGCAAAGACCAAAGGTTAATGATGATCATGTTTGAAAGACTAGAACAGAATATGAAAGAATTAGGTCAGAAAATGGAGCAAAATAATGCAGAACTGAAACAGGACATAGAACAAAGTTTAGGTCAGAGTATAGGTCAGAAAATAGAGGGAGTGAGAGAGGACTTGGAAAATAATAAAAAAGAATTAGGTCAGAAACTGGAACAGAATAAGGAAGAGATAGGTCAGAAAATGGAGGAAGTGAGAAGAGACTTAGAACAGAAAATAGAATTAGGAAGACAGGAGTGTAAAGAAAATATGAAAGTAATGGAAACTAATTTAAAATTAGTACATAAAAACTTAAATGAAACAAAGGAAGCTTTAGAAGCTAGGATAGAAATTGTAGGAGATAGGATGGGAAAAATAGAATCAGAAATGAGAGAGAATAAGCTTGTGTTAGAAGGAGAAATTGCTAGATGTAGGGATGAAATAACAGAATGTAATACAAGTGTGGACTGTAAGATTACAAATGTAAAAGCAGAAATAACTGAGGAATGAAGGAAAGAGATTGAGGTAGTAAAGAAAGACATTATTAATGAAACTGTAGAACAAATTGTAATTCCTAAAATTAAGACAATGAATGATGTGATGCTTTCACAACAGGATGCTATAAATGATATGAAACAAAGCCACTTAGAAATAAAGAATGATTTAAAATCAATTTGTGAAGAAATGAAAAAAGGGAAAGAAAGTTTGGCTAATGTAAATGATGTTGTGAAGGCATTACGAAGACAAGATGATTTAGATGTAAGTAATGTACAAGATGAGAGTTATTTGAATAATGTACAAAATGTTGACTCACCATACAGAGAAAGAGGTTCACAACCAAACAATGACACGACACATAACACATGTTACACCAACAGTATATTACATGAAATCACACCACCTACATTTGACGAGGAGAAGGGAGACGATCCAAAACTCTTTGTTAAAGAGATGGAAGAATATTTTAAAGTGAAAAGGATACCAAACGAGCTTAGAATGATGATAGTTAAGAAAAGCTTAAAAAACAAGGCATTAGAATGGCTCAGGTTAACACTAGCTGGTCATGAGTCATATAGCTCATTCAGAAATTCATTCCTATCAAGGTATTGGGGCCCAGCTAAACAAAACCAAACTAGGGTAGAGCTAGCGACAGGTAGATACGATCCAACCAAAGGGTTGTCGCTAGTCGATTATTTTATGAAAGTAGCCAACAAAGGAAAGCTATTAGACCCCAACTTGTCGGAGGCAGAACTAATTGCCAGTATAACAAGACATTTCCCAGACACAGTGAGAACAGGGTTAATTGTTGCGAGGCCAGTAGATTTTGCAGATATGATAGAATTGCTAACAGCCTTCGAAACACAAAATGGTCGGCCTAATGAGCATAGACATAGGAACGGTCACCCAAACTCACCCATCCTAAACCGGAACACGGCTACGAACAACCAGAGTGAGGGAGAACATAGAAATACTAGGAGTACCCATGAAAGGGGGAGAGGGGCACACCATTTCCCACAACCACATAATCATGGCGAGAGGATGGAGAACACAAGACAGCGGCACCACGACACGATACCGAGGGGTGAATCGAGATACAGAACGCATAGATATGATCGTGGAAGACCAGGTGACCGTACCCATCAAGTGAATCATATACGATTCTGTAGGGAATACTTGAACAGCCATAGGCCGTCGTACAATAGGGGTTCACGTCAAAGGGGTAGAAACCAAGGGAACACCGACAACGTAAGACAACAGGAACAAAATGAAAATGTGCCGGATAGGACCGATACTGCACAGAATACAGAAACGACGATCACCTCCAACGTCCAGGAAAACTAAGTACAAGTCAACTTTGTGTCCCGGAAGTTGACCTGTGTGGCAGTAGGGGCAATATTGACCAATGTAATGTAGCTACCTTGAGAAGACAGGCGAGTGAAAGAAAGGAAATAACCAATCCACCAATGATTAGGCTGAAGGTATGGGGTATCGAATTGCCAGCGATGATTGATACAGGAGCCAGCACATCAGTATGTGACGAACAGCTGTTCCAGGAACTGATAACTAAAAGAAATGCTGAATTCTTGCCTGTGTGTGGAGTGTATTGCAGCACAGCAATTGGCAAGAAAAAGGAACATGTTAAATACCAGGTAAGGCTGGTAATAGAAATCGGAGGTTGGAAGTTCGATTTTATTGCCCTAGTAATACCTAGACTAACAGCTACCCTAATCATTGGCAGTGATTTGCTTAACCTTTGGAGGTCGGTAATTAACTATGACCTACATGAATTTATTATTAAGGAAGGAGCCTCAGAATGCGCTGCGAAGTTCCTGGAGGAAGAAACATGCCAGGAGGAACCAGACCAGACAGGGATCCATCCGGATGAACAATTCTTTGTGGAGAACATCAATGTCCACGAGAATAGGTTGGTAGACCTAAAGGTAAATAAGAAGAAAACAGGTTGGACGAGCGAGGAGGAAACTAACGTTTGCAGCCATTGGATCTGCACAGAAGACGAGTATGTTACCTGGGACAACTACCAACCTGAACCACTACCAACAGATGGAGAAGAATCAATGTCACAACTAATCAATGAGAAGGTCTGGGGGGCACATGGCATCTCTGAAGAGGAAAGAAACCAACTTAGGAAAATATTGGTTAAAAACAGGAAAGTTTTCAATAAAAAGCCAGGTACGTGTAACAAGTACGTACATACTTTTACAGTAACAGATATTACCCCCTATTCACATAAATCCAGGCCCATCCCCAACTCCATCAGGGAGGAAGCTGACAGAGTGATCCAGAAAATGTTGGCGGACGGAATAATAGAGCCGTCGGACTCATGTTACGTGAATCCAGTAGTATGGGTCCATAAGAAAGGGGGAAAATTGAGGATGACCATCGACGCAAGGAAGATAAACACACATACCTTGCCAGATCATTACAGGCCTGAGGGGGTAGACCAACTAATATCGAAATTGAAGGGAGGTCAACATTTTACAAGTCTTGACCTGACAGCATCATTCTGGCCAATTCCTCTTCATCCAGATGTCAGGAAATATACCTGTTTCTTGCACAAAGGAAAGGTATACCATTTTTTAAAATGTGCCTTTGGACTATCGACCAGTAGCAGTGCACTACTGAGGGCTCTAGACAAAGTTTTTGGGGATACCATCGAAACTTTTGTAACGCAATATGTCGACGATTTTTTGATATACAGCAAGAATCCTGAGTCGCACTTACATCACATAGATTATGTATTATCCAGGTTCCAGGAAATCAACATGACCCTAAATTTAGAAAAGTGTGAATTTTTCGTCAAAGAAGCTGAATTTCTAGGCCACATCATTACACCTGATGGTATACAACCTAATCCGGAGAGGGTCAAGGCCATAGAGCATATACCACCCCCACGTAACTTAAAACAGTTGAGAAGGTTTCTGGGCATTTTACAGTACCAGTCAAAATTCGTGGTCAACTACGCTAAGGAATTGGTACCCCTTAGAACACTGTTGAAAAAAGATACTAAGTGGGAATGGAATGCTGAACACCAGGTGGCCTTTGAGAATATCAAAGAACTTTTCAAGCACAGTATTCTCCTGGAACAACCGGATCCAAATTCACCTTTTCTAGTATACACCGATGCTAGTGCGCGCTCATATGGAGCAATATTAGCACAAGAAGATGCAGATGGCAACAAACATGTGATTGCCACAGCTTCTAGATTTTTGAACAAGATAGAAGCCAATGCCTGCATAACCGAATTGGAAATAGGTGCAATCCATTTTGCGTTACAAAAGTTCAGACAATATATATATCTTTATAAAATAATTATATATACAGATCACGTAAGCCTGTCCTTCATTCAAAAATGCAAGCTAACCAACTCCAAAATCTCAAGGTACATAAATGAGATAATGTCACACGACATAGAGGTCAAACATATCCCGGGGAAGGAGAACATCTTCAGTGACTTATTGTCAAGATTAAGGTCGGAGAGTCACATACCCGAGACGATATACAATCCACACCATGAGATTAAAATCATGCAGATAAATAGCAAAGAAAGCAACGAGATCTTGCAAGACTTCAAAAACATAGCAAAGCTACAACAAGAAGACCCTAAATTGAAGAGGCTATTCGACAAGGCTCCAGACATAATACCAAGATTGGATGCCAAGATAGGCCAATTTAGGAACATCCTATTTAAATTGCATGGTCGCGACGTAAGGAAGTGGAAAATGATGGTACCAAATTCCTTACAGGACAGGGTCATTTTGGCATTCCACCACTCGATGCTTCACTCTGGTACTGAGAGAACAATGCTTGCCATCGAGGAAGTATTGTACATCAAACATCTTGGCAAGAAAGTCAGGAAGTTAATTTCCTCATGCGACCTATGCCAAAAGGCCAAGCCAATTAATGTAAGGTACGATGTCATCCCACAATCCATCGTGAGGAATGAGAAAAATGCATTGGTGTGTATTGACGAGCATGGAGAGCTACCAAGGGGGAAAGATGGAAACAGATACATCTTTGTCATGTTTGATGTTTTCACAAAATTCACCAAAATATACCCCATTAAGAACATCAAAAGCAGAACATGCCTAGATAAAATCGTCAAGGACTACATCCCAAAATATGGGAGGATAAAATGTATTCTATCGGACAACGCAACAATGCATAAGAGCAAGTTGTTTCAGAACACCTTAGAAACATTAGGAATAAAATTGTACTATTCCTCAGCATATTATCCCCAGGGAAACCCGACTGAGAGAATCATGAGGGATATAAGTATTTATTTTCGTTTACTCTGCCACAGAGACCACACTTCCTGGACGGAAAAATGCGGATATATAGAGGAGGTGATTAACCATTCGGTGAACCCCACAACCAAGTTCGCCCCAATCGAACTAATGACCAACACGAAACCAAAAAAAATTAGCAATTGACATTGACACCACGATGGCTGCCAAAAGAGAATTATCAGAGAAGGAAAAATGTCAATTGGCATTCAGAAGATTACAGCAGAAGGCTGAAAAAGGGAGAAACAAGGTGAAAAGATTCGTCAGGAAATGGTCCCCACAAATTGGAGAAAAGGTGCTCTTAAAAAGCCACAAAGCATCCAAGGCATCTGAAAAAATATCTGGAAAGATGGAGCTATTGTATACTGGACCACTGGTCATAACAAAACAGCTGGGTGACCACACGTATGAGCTACAGAATACAAATGGCAAGTTGGTAGGAAGATACCATAAAAATAAATTGAAGCCATACAAAGAAAGGACCAAATAGTCTTTGTCAACGAATGTGTAAGGCAGGAATAGTAGAGATGAAAGAAGGTAACAATTTTTAATGGGTTACTTATAGAAAATTATGTTCAGATTAGGAATTACAACAAGGAAGAAAATCAACATAGTCATTGGCTATATCGACCACAAAGAGCATTGTCAACAAAAACAGATGAGGACACTGATTGTCATTAAAGAAATGAATCGTAGCGACGGAAGATAATATGTTTTTGACATAAGGATGTCAGGAACAAAAATAAAAATGAATCAATTATGATGAAAAAGATATAACATTTCGACACAAAGATGTCGAGGGTAAATTGAGAAGAAAAATAATACAATTACAGAATAATTGTAAGTATAGAAGTTTTCTCTTATAAAAATAAGAGACAAAGAAATGACAATTAGCGAAGTGAGGAAAACCATAATCAGAAAAACAATGCCCATGAATTAAGATGAATATAGCCAATGCTAAGCTCGAAGAAGTGTTGAACCAAACAACAATGAATAATAACCCAATTAAGAAAATTAGTACCATAAGTAACATCAGAGTTTAAGAACCGACTCAACAACCTGCCTATACATAACAAGCTTATAAGACAAAGAAGGCAAAGAACTGAATAAAGTATTGCCATAAATATGATCATAATCATTAGCTCAAAATTTGTATCCTGTTTTTCTCTACTCATAGCAATGAATACAAGTCAAAAACCACATAATAAACCATGAAACACTTAAATTATATTTGTGTCAATGTCAAATGTACAATAACTGAGTATGTGTTGTATAAGAACTGAATATGTGTTGTACAATAACTGAATATGTATTGTATGATAACTGGATATATTGTGTAATAATTGAATATGTTGAGTAATAACTAAATGCGTTATGCAAAAACTGAATATGTATTGTGTAATAATTGGACATGTTGTGTAGTAATCAAATGTGTTGTACAATAACTGAATATGTATTGTATAATGACTGAAGGTGTATTGTATAATAACAACATATGTGATATGATAACTGGGTATATTGTACAATAACTGAATATGTATTGTATAATAATTGGACATGTTGTGTAATAACTAAATGTGTTGTACAATAACTGAATATGTATTGTATAATAATTGGACATGTTGTGTAATAACTAAATGTGTTGTACAATAACTGGATATGTATTATATAATAACTGAATGCATTGTGTAGTAATCGAATATGTGAAATTTATAAAGACATGCTGTATCATGTCAAAACAAAAGACAAAGACAAACAGTGAAGAAGACTGTAAAGGAAAAAAAAAAATATTGTACAAAGTAATTGAATCATAGAAGTAGGGAGAAGTATTGTATTGTGTTTCAAGATTGTAAATAAGGTGACAACTTGAAAAACAAAACAAGGGGCATATGAGACAGAATATTGACTAATAGAAAATCGTTCATGTAAATATTTTTGTAAGAGTGTGTAAATTTCTAATTCTTTTAATTTGAGTGTATCAGGGACTTATTTTTTTTTAATATTCAAGATAACCAATGTTTTCTTGTCACTTCGTGTTCAACCAATGAGAACTGTTGCGCGGATGAATACAAAAGAATGGCGGTGTTGCGTCATAGAGACGCCAGGGACTCTTTTTTTTCATTAGCGTCTGTATGCTCAAGACGAAAGGATGTATATTTTTTGATAGCGTATGAACATGTAACTTACACCCAAACTTTTAACCAGTGTAGATTCTATCTAAAAAAGTGAAAATTGTTGATTAATTAATATGGTGCTAAAAGTGTAAATTAACGAATAAATACGTTGTGATAAAGGAACGTTGATTTATGCATTCCATTCTGTAACCACAACCCTGTAGATAAGAGTAGCGTCTGCTATCAAACTTTCCATCTTTCCGTAAAAACATTATTCCTGCTGCTATATTCCCGCTGCTAGGTAAAGACCCATTTCTAAAAACAGTACCAAAGTCATTTGAAGGCCGCTCCAATAAGAACAGACCGCAAGAGGGAATTATGCGATGTTTAATAGCTAAATAATTTTTAGTTATGACAAATCATAGGGGAGGGAAATATGCGAGGGGGGGCCTTATGCAATAAAATACGGTAATACAGCTAAAAAGAATCACTTTAATAACTTCTTAGAAAAAATGGATTATAGGACAGGTGTTAATAAAGCCCATAAGTTCATAAAAAATGTCAAGAACAGGAAAGAAAAAATAGCATACCTATCATACACAACAGTAAAATATTAACAAATGATGCAGTCATAGCTGAAACCTTCAATGAACTTATGCTAACTCACATAAAGTAACAAGAAACAATAAAAAGGAACGTAAACAATTTAAGAAAGATTTGAAACAAAAAAGATAATGAGATCCCAACACTCAACGCAATATCTTTTTACAAAATTTTAATATGCAAGAACTGAACATTATAATTAATAATCTAAAAAACAAAAAGCCTCCTAGACCGGATCACATACATCAGAGTTCTTAAACAACCTTGGAAAAACAGCAAAATAACTACTAAAACTCTACACAATCTATTCTGGAAAACCACAGTGCCTGCCGAATGGCGAAAAGCAGTAACTGTCCCATACTTGAAGAAAGATAAAACAGCATCAGAAATAAAAAATTATAGACGAATAGCTCTTACTAGAGTTCCACTCTACAAATGAACAAGTCTTACTTCTCAGTCAAGAAATCAAAGGCTCCTTCAATAGAAAAGAAGATAATTTATCAGTTTTTATTGATTTCCAACGTGCATATGATTCTATATGCAGAACAAAACTACTAAAGAAAGTAAAAAAAAAAATAGGGATACAAGTTCCAATGTTTTCATGGCTACATCATTTCCTAACTCAATGCTTTATTGCTACCAGATATGGAAGGAATATATCGAAGTATAAACAAGTTCACTGTGGCTTACCACAAGGTGCAGTGCTCAGCACAACACTTTTTAATATATTTATTAACGATTTGCCACCACAAATACAAAAATCAGGTGTGAAGTGTGCACTATTTGCCAATGACTTAGTAATGTGGACTTCAAAACCTAAAAGCAAAAGTACAGAACTAGAAAAAATCGTGCAACAATCCTTAACCAACCTACAAAGTGGACCAAAGAAAATTTAATGACTGTTAATACAACAAAATCAAACTACCAAATATTTTCACTAAAACACTAAAAAATAAAACTAAATTTTGAGGGTCAACAATTACTAGATACCAATGAACCAAAAAAAAAAAAAAAATAGAAAATGCAAGGTGTCTTTCACTGTTAAAACATCTAACAGGAAGGAAGTGGGGATGTTCCAGAGCAACTCTTAATACAACATACAATGTATATATAAAGCCATTATTTACTTACTGCATTGAAGTTCTTATAACAGCAAATACAAAAAAAATTCAAATCTTTCAAAACCAAAGTGTGAGACTAATTACAGGTACTATCAAAACCACACCAATACCAGCTATGGTAATACTAACCAACCAATACCCCCACTGAATATGAAATAGAAAAAGCAGCTCTTACTCAACACAAAAAGTTGATCAGACTCCCATTCAGTACATGGAACAAGAGGAATTTTACACATACACTAAAGACTCAGGAGAGCTTTCTCTCCAAAATTCAAGACATCAAGAAGAATGTAGACCTTCCTAATTCAAGCGAAAACTTCATATATAAAGTTAATTTGACACAAACATTAGACATCACATATTATTTACACCTGACAGAAGAAGTTAAGAAAAGAGATACGCCAAATAGTGTCCTAAAATTACTGACAGAGACAATCAATACTAGATTTCCGGAACATGAATGGCTCCATATTTATACTGATGGATCACTGATATCAAACCGAGATGGAGCAGGGGCTGGAGTCATGTGCCACCTCTTTTCCTATTACAGATCTCTAAGTTATGGAACTACAAATTTTGATGAAGAAATTGAAGCAATTCGTATGGCCCTGCAAAATCTTTTGTATAGAATTTCACATTTTCATCAAGCAGTTGTTCTCTCAGATTCCAGAGCAGCAATTATAGCAAATACTTCCAAGTTGTCACTATAAAACCAAACAATTATAGAATGTTGGAAAATCCTTACCCATCTAACAGTACTTCAAAAACACCTAGTCTTCCAATTACCAGCTCACTGTGGACTGAGTGGTAATAACAAAGCTGATTTTATTGCAAAAAAGGATACCAGCAGTGTACAGAAATCTGTACAAAAGATTGGTAAATTATGAATCAAAAAAAATTATTGCAAAATATTACTATGAATGATTAAAAACTAAAAGATGGGAACTACCAAACATTCAAACAGTAATTCCTAAGTATCCTCGAAAAAGGGCAGTTGCAACCTTCAGGTTGATTATGGGACATGATTGTCTGGCAAAACATTTATACAGAATTGGGATATATTCTTCACCACTCTGTCCTCTATGTGATCTGCAAGAGGAAATGGACCAAAACCACCTTCAAATATGCCTGGCCAGTTCTAGCGCCCCATCCATCAGTGAAAAATATTGGAGAGCAAGAGGATTAATGACTTCATTGTCAGAAATCCTGCATTAGCCAACAAACACAACATTTTGGAATCTCTTTATGAAACTATCCACCACTGGTGGGTAGTTTGTTTTGAATCTCCCAGGGATGTGGGTTTGCTCCACATTAGTTTTTAATTTATCCAAGAGACAGAAGTTAGAGGGGGGTTAAATAGGGACTCTTGTGGAACCACAAATCTCTTCTAGTAATTCTCCCGTATAAATGCTTAATTATTCTCATAAAATTAATGAATTCATCAACTGTGGCAGAATGTGACTGAGAAAAGATGAAGTCAAGTATCAACCATACCTTCGCTGGCCTTACTTTAAACTGCAATATAAACAACAGCATGAGTAACACTTCATGGTTGATCCAACCGCACAACTTCCATATCAGCAGGTACAAATGAAAATATAGTCATTAACTAACATACAAAACAGCATTTAATTTAAAATAACAAGAATTACTTGCAAAAACAGTTTGAAAATCTTATTGCAAGAATAAACAGAATACATTAAGAGGTGAAATCAGGACATATCACATTTTAATCAAAACCGTTAAAGCCATTTTCGGTATTTGAAAAATTTTCCATGTAAAGAGTAGTTTAGGGTGGATGAATTTTCTTCAAAATCTTTGTGTTGCATCCTTAAGAGACATTAAACTTAAATACCCACTTTGGGTTTTAACTGACTTTTCGTTTTTGAGTTATGCAGTCCACAGACACACAAACTCACACATACCTTTTTCTAAAAATGCTTTTCTGGATTCAGGGGGTCTCAAAATATCTATTTGTGGTGAAAACTCAACATCAAATTTTTGGATGGAATACAATACTTCCTCTACTTACTATATGTAGTAGAGAAAGTAAAAATTCCAGAAAATGACCATGCTTCAAATGAAAAATGGAAAGAAAAGAAAACAATTTAATTTAAAAGGTGAGTCAATTAATAACACTAAACATTTACATTTACAATTTTCCAAAACGCATTTCAGAGGTTAACTTTCCTGCATTATCAACAGGACAATAACTGGGTTTCCATGGTGCGGATGGCGATGCTTCTTCTGGTAATGGTTCAAGGAACTTGCTGAAAATATCTTTCTGGGAAATGTCAAAATTAAATACTTGGTTTTTATTTTTTAAAATGAAGATTTGTTCCCATGTGGACAGCTTTTGTTTTCCGGTTATGCGTTTAAGGAGTTTCGGTTCTGGTTTTATGTCATGATTTTTGTCCAAAAGTGAAAGGCAACTGCTGATTTTTCTAATTGTTTACTCTTGATGTTCCTAATGTGTTTTTTGGGTCTAATTTCTAAATTTCTTTTGGTTTTTCATATGTATATTTCATTACAATCACTGCATTCAATTTGGTATACGCCAGATTTTTTGTTAGATGGAATAGCATCTTTGATGTTTAAAAGCAGCGGGTTTTTTATGAAGTAATGGTTTACTGGTGCTAGCTGAATGTTGTATTCCTTGAACACTTTTTTAAATTTATCAAAGGCCCTTGGATGATATGTGAATTTTTTAATGTCTTTTGTTTCTGCTGCTGTGAGAGTTGTAGTTTCTTTTAGTAATTTTTTTCTTTTCTGCTCGTTTTACTTTTTTATCAACTAATTCTTTGGGGAAGCCGTTTTTTGTGCTATTTCATTTATTTCGTAATATTCTGTTTTGTATTCTTCTGCTGGAAGAGAGATGTTCACCAATCTATGTGTTAAACTATTGAAAATTGCTTGTTTGTGGCTTCTTGGATTGCAACTATTAGCTTTTATGTAGTTGTCCGTCTGCGTTGGTTTTCTGTGAATACCGAAGTTTATTCTATCCTTGTTTTTGATTAATTTTAGATCTAAAAATGGTAATTGATCATCTTTTTCCACTTCCACTGTGAAATTTATGCTTTTGTCCTGTATGTTTAGAAGTTTTAATGCATCACTGATGTGTCTTTTTGGAACTACTGCAAATATGTCATCTACGTATCGCTGCCAGAGTTTGAATATCCATGGGAAACCTTTTGTGATCCTATTTCTAATGAACTCATGTAAATATCTGCCAAGAATGGTGAGAGGGTTGCCCATTGCTAAACCTGAAGTTTGACGGAAATACTTTGTTTGGAACTGGAAGAAATTTTGTTCTGTGTATAATTTGGTGAGTTCTATGTATTCTGCAATTTCTGATGATGACATTCCAAGTGATTCGAGCCAATTTTTGATCAATGGTGGCAGTTTTTTATTGGTATACTGGGAAATCGCAACTTTACATCAAGAGTAAACAATTAGAAACATCAGCAGTTGCCTTTCACTTTTGGACAAAAAATCACGACATAAAGTCAGAACCGAAACTCCTCAAACACATAACCGGAAAACAAGAGCTGTGGAACAAACCTTCATTTAAAAAAAATAGAAACTGAGTATTCAATTTCGACATTCCCCAGAAAGACATTTTCAGCAAGTTCCTTGAAATGTTACCAGAAGAAACATCAGAAGCTTCGCCATCTGCACTATGGAAACCCAGTTATTGTCCGGTTGATAATGGAGAAAAGTTAACCTCCGAAACGCATTCTGGAAAATTATAAATGTAAGTGTTGTTTAGTGTTATTAATATACTCATCTTTTAAATTAAATTGATTATAACAACAGTTTTCAAACTTCTAAGAAAGGAAGATAAATGAAAATAAGTTTGAAGGACTGCATGCCACCTGAGATTCTGCAAAAAATTTGATATAACACTCTGCCACAGATGTTTTCACCCTTACCACAATTGATAAAAAGCTTCTACCACTCTAAGTGGTTTGGCTTTAAATGGTCTGTGATTTAAGACATAGTTTAACCATAAAATACATGAACTTGACAGAAACGTATTTGTTCATCCTTATAGTATGTTTTGATGCCCGGGACACTGGGTGATTAAAAAGGCAAACAAAATACATTGTTGACATTCTGTATGCCAGTGTCATCCAACTTTATGTGCTAAGGCACATTTAACTCATGCCTAAGGAGGCGCAGGTACCGTCACAACCATCGTTGGGGTAAGTAGATTTCTTGCGAGAGAAAAAAGGAAACCATTGGTTAGGGAAGTAATGAATATCACTTTAGGCATACAAATACATACTGCATGGGTGTGCACTGGCAAGATATTTAGAAGAAAATAGTTTTGTCTTGAAATCTGAACTAATATTAGAATACAGAGTAAAAATTTGCTTATGAAAGGCACTAGGAAAACACATCACATGGTGTATGGCACCTGTGATGTATGCTAAACCAATACATTACATGTGCTTTTCTTAATTTTTGAAAAAAATATAGTTGGAGATGGCGCCATGGCTGAGCGGTTACAGCATTCACCTACCACCTAGGCGGCCCGGATTCAATCCCAGGGACCCACATGTGGTATTCTTGGTGGGCAAAGTGGCATCATGGCAGGTTTCCTCCAAGTTCCCCGCTTTCCCTCACCACTCATTCCCCCAATTGCTCCATAACCACCTTTTCAATCATCGATTTTACCTGCATTTCACATCATACCCTAGGCACTGCCTTGCAAGTCCTAGGGGGTTTAAGTCCTACATAAGGGAAGCGTAACCAGGTAAAGAAAAAAAAAGGGAATATAACTTGGGCATTAATGGGTTAAATAAATATGTTTAAAAGCCGTTTTCTTGTCAAATTTATATCTTGAATTTTCTGAGAATCGCTTCTGAAGTCCTATTCGTTTTGATTGACTTTTGTACTAGACAAACAGAGGTAGAATAATTTTTCACTACCAAAAACAAAATGAATTAAGATCATGTTAAAGCAGACAACCTTTTGATTTTTGTCTTTTCCTGGCTAAGTTAATAACTTCAGAGACATTCCTTGTACATGGTTTGAATTCTCAAATGCTTATGCATTTTTTAAATAGGAAGTTATTCTTTCTTTCTTCTTTTAATGGTGCTCATATTTGAAAATCTGAGTGTTGTTTTACCTACTGTATTGCACAATGAAATGCGAACAAAATTGAACATTTACCTGGATTAAAAAGATGAGTTTTTGTAAGAATAGTCAATAAAATTGTACATGTATTAAAAATGCTGTTTTATCAAAAACAGGTTAGCAAATCCTGGGTAGGTGGAAAGTTATCCTGAGTTAATAAGAAGTGGCTTAAGAACATGATGTTGCCTCGTTAAAGTCATTGAACTCATCCATCATCCCTTTTATGTGACTTCACTTATACAGTTTATCTCAAACATATATACCTATAACTACATATATCACTGTATCTACCATATGCTCAGTGTGAATAATTGTCAATCACTTATGCAATAATGAAGTGCACCAACATGCTATACGTGCACAATAACTGATGTTGAGTGTTAACCTACACAGTTTAAACAGCATTACTCCTTTATTTCAAGTATACACACCTATAACTACATTCATAAGTATAACTACCATATCTGGAGTGTGGATTATTGTCAATTGAGTATATTACAATTTGTGCAATCAGGAAGCAAAATATTAGCCAGCAAAATTAGATACCAAAGAAAAGATATTGTAGGAACTGTTGTATGAGTAGAGAAATCCACATGAATGTAACATATCACAGTTGAATTCTTATTCAGGAACTAACGTGTTTATAAATTGCAGATGAGCAAGCTGAGGTACCTATGGATACCTCAAGAAATAGCAAGCTGCAAAACTTACTTGTTTTTATTTATACCATTTTGCGAGCGATAGCTCAGCAATCAAGCTCAGAAAGCTTTTGCTCTGAAAAGGCTGATGAGAAAATTTCTACCTACACCAAACTAAGCAATTGGGGTATACCGCAATTGGTTGGAATTATGGTGAGAAATGAGCTAATGCTTGCTTTTATTTACACCACACATTATTCACTTATAGCTGATAAGAACAGGAACATCCTGCTCCCTTGCATTCTGCACATCCAAAACTTACCCAAAAGAGCCTCTGCTTATAGGTTTTACTATTGTAAAATCTTCAATTGTTGGAACCTGTATATAAAAAAGATTATTTAAATCACACAAGTTCGAATGTGTTCATAACTAGCATAACAATTTAGGCACTCCCATGCAAAGAATAAAATGTAATTTAACTGATTTTTCAACTACGCAGAACTCACCTTTGCAGTGCTGTTCATTTGTGTAAGAATTGTTTGGAGAATAGAACTCTCCTTTTTTGAATCTTTCAAAACTCTTGGCGGGTCCATGATGCTAACAAATCCCACAGTGAGGTTAATTATATTCGTCACCTGGTAACGGTAGAAGATTCAGTGTGGCCAACGATCATAAAGTCAACAATTGGCCATAAATTAAAATAAAGCAAAAACAAAAAAGTAATTAAAGAGTTTCGCTCCTTTTAAAGTGTGCAAATTATTTGGGCTATTTTAATCACGACGATTACATTTCCATCTACAGAAATATAAAGTAAACACGCAAATATAATGTTTTAACTGGTACCACAGACTGGTACAGTCCGCAATGAGAGGTACCAATAGTGCGAAAACAAATTGAATATAGGTCATAGCCACAGTTACATAGACACACAGATTATACATAGACATAATCAGTTACTGAAAGTATACGGACGGTCCAAAATATATTTTCCAAGCCACGTGCTCCTAGCCGTGATATGTCAATTCGATAAGCTATGCCAGATTATATTAGACTGGTTTGGATTAGATTAGACCATTAAATCAGAGTACGTTCAGCGAGTTCACAAGTATTAATAGTCATGGAGGCGGGTGAACATTGAACATGTCAATATCAGATGGATCAAAGGTCGACTTGCCAGCTCATTTATGCCTGTCTACTAGGGATGTACAGGGTTTGTAGTTCTAAAGAAAATATTCCAACACATTTCTCATCATAGCCTACAAGAATGACGGAAATCAACACCGCAAGCAATACGTATTGCCATGGGCGTAGTGAAGGGGGTGCAAGGGGGGCCGCGGCCCCCCCTTGGAAAATAACAAATGTAATGTGCAATCAATTACTACTTTACTTTTTTAGCTATTTATTTTTTATTAAAACACCGGAGCGACACTAAGCAGAAGCACTGTTGAGAAATAAAGACTACAGGAAGAATAGCTGGTTGATAAAGCCATGTGAATGTACTGCGCATTTCTGTTTCAATCACATAGAAAATTATATTAATTGTTCGCAATTATTCGTGGAAGCGGGATTAGTGAAAGAAATGTGATTGTGTTTTACTAAAGAAAAATGAGTAGAAAAACCATGTGAATGTTATATATTTCAAATGTATGGATTGTTTGTAGAAGAGGGAGTAGTATGTTAGGTAAAAGCAAATGGAGTAGAGAAAACCATGTGAACGTAATACATTGCGTAGTGAAATGGATTCCATAAAAACCTTCGATATGTCAACACTTAGATATGTCAATTTTCATGGCCATCGGTCAACCTGTTTTGGAGTTCACTCACTCGATATGTATAGGCGTTGGCATGTATGGAGTTGATAAACGATAGGAAAAACGTGAATTGTTACGTAAAACAAAAGTGAATAGAGAAAATAGTATGAATGCAATACGTTGCATTTCTGTTTCAAACATATAGCAAATTGTATGAATCGTATGCTGAAGGGCGAGTAGCGACAGAAGACTGATCGTAAAGGAAGAATTAATAGAGGAAATCGTGTGAATGTAATACGTTGCATTTATATTTCAATCATAGAAAATTATATGAATTGTATGTTGAAGGGCAAACAGATGATACATGAATTTGCTACGTAAAACAAAAGCGAGTAGAAAACCATTTGAAACTAATATACTGTGTAGTAAAATTGTTAGCATAAAAACTTTCTCCATGAAAAAATACATATACGTGCCGAATTTCGCGATGATCAATTAAGCTGTTTTAGAGATTAACAGTAACATATATACAAACATCCAATTTGTATGTATAATGTTTGTAGAAGAGTGAGTAAAGAAAGAGATGCGAATGTGTTACCTAAAAGTAAGTAGCGAAACCACTGTGAGTGTAATATGCAGCATTTCTATTTCAAACATACAGAAAATTGTATGACTTCTTTGTAGAAGATTGAGTAGAGAAAGAGATGTGAATGTGTTACCTAAAAGTGAGAGGAGAAAACAGTGTGAATGTAAAAGCATTTCTATTTCAAACATACAGAACATGGTATGACTTATTTTAAAAGCAAGGATAAAAATTGTTTTGGTGCAAAATCGCGTTTTTATGGAAAATTGTTCATAGAAGAGTGAGTAGAGAAAGAGATGTGAATGTGTTACCTAAAAGTACCTAAGTAGAGAAAACACTATGAATGTAATATGCAGCATTCCTATTTCAAACATGCAGAAAACTGTATGGCTTATTTCTAGAACAGTAAGTAGACAAACAGTTATGAATGTGTTGCCCAAAAGTAAGTAGAGAAAACAGTGTGAATGTAATACTTAGCATTTCTATTTCAAACATACAAGAAATTGTATGACTTCTTTGTAGAAGAGTGAATAGAGAAACATGTGAATGTGTTACCTAAAAGTACGTAAGTAGAGAAAACACTATGAATGTAATATGCAGCATTCCTATTTCAAACATGCAGAAAACTGTATGGCTTATTTCTAGAACAGTAAGTAGACAAAAAGTTATGAATGTGTTGCCCAAAAGTAAGTAGAGAAAACAGTGTGAATGTAATACGTAGCATTTCTATTTCAAACATGCAAGAAATGGTATGACTTCTTTGTAGAAGAGTGAATAGAGAAACATGTGAATGTGTTACCTAAAAGTGAGAGGAGAAAACAGTGTGAATGCAATAGCATTTCCATTTCAAACTACTGAACATGGTATGATTTATTTTAAAACTGTTGATAAAAATGATTTTTGGTGTAAAATCACGTTTTTATGGAAAATTGTTTATAGAAGAGTGAGTAGAGAAAGAGATGTGAACGTGTTACCTAAAAGTACTTAAATAGAGAAACCACTGTGAATATAACATGCAGCATTTCTATTTCAAACATGCAGAAAATGGTATGACTTATTTGTAGAAGAGTGAGCAGAGAAAGAAGTGTGAATGTTACCTAAACGTACTTAAGTAGAGAAAACACTGAGTGTAATTTGCAGCATTTCTATTTCAAACATACAGAAAACTGTATGACTTATTTCTAAAAGAGTGAGTAGATAAACAGTTATGAATGCGTTACCAAAAGGTAAGTAGAGAAAACTGTGAATGTAATACGTAGTATTTATATTTCAAACATGCACAAAATTGTATGACTTACTTGTAGAAGACAGTGGCGGCTCGCAGTCAAAATTTTAGGGTAAGCAAAGTGTAACAGCAACAACAAAAACAAAAACAATAATAATAATAATAATAATAATAATAATAATAATAATAATAATAATAATAATAATAATAATAATAATAATAATAATAATAATAATAATAATAATAATAATAATAATAATAATAATAATAATAATAATAATAATAATAATAATAATAATAATAATAATAATAATAATAATAATAATAATAATAATAATAATAATAATAATAATAATAATAATAATAATAATAATAATAATAATAATAATAATAATAATAATAATAATAATAATAATAATAATAATAATAATAATAATAATAATAATAATAATAATAATAATAATAATAATAATAATAATAATAATAATAATAATAATAATAATAATAATAATAATAATAATAATAATAATAATAATAATAATAATAATAATAATAATACAGTAGAACCCCGTTTATCCGAAATAAAGGGGGCGAAGACATTGCGGATAACGCAAACAATATATTGTTTGGTTGTTTAATAAGTGCAGAGTGAATGAGTGTGACTTACGGACGCCAAAACTAAAATGAATGAAGAAATTGAAAAATTGTCTGAATGTAACATTGTGTTAAATAGCTAAAACACTCTTCTTTTCATTGTCAGTGCGCCGCGAAAGCAGGCTTTGTAATAGTTCACTAATTAAGTCGATCACACTGGTATTACACAGAGTGATAACGACACGATTCGGGTCTCAGATCTTCGTTCGTGGAGTATGGCTTTTCGGAAAAAGTCGCATAAATTCGGATTTGAGCCGGCAAGTGTTCTGAATGCTGGCAGACGCGTCTACGCATGCTCGGAGTGCGTATACAAACGGAATATTTCCTTATCCATGTTCAAGGGCCCCGTACTAAGGAAAGGGGGCCGAGCCGGCAGAGGTTAAGCTAGCTGGCTCTCCACTACCCAGGTTCCATGCGTATCATTTCTGTCGCGCGTTTCAAACACGCAGCGCAGTTTTGATGAATCGTAATTGAGATTCAAGGATTTGACCATGCGTTGGTCATTATAACCGAGAAAACTTTTCTTGAACTGCAATTTAGGGAAAATGACGGTTAAATGATAAAATGCAGAATCATAGCTAAACATTATATGTTGATGTATTACGGTAGGGCAGGCAATGCCTACCCTGCCTACCCTGAGGAGCCGCGCCTGGTAGAAGAGTGAGTAGAAAGAGATGTGAATGTGTTACCTAAAAGTGAGTAGAGAAAACAATATGAATATAATATGTAGCATTTCTATTTCAGACATACGGAAGATTGTAAGACTTCTTTGTAGAAGGGTGAGTAGAGAAAGAGATGTGAATGTATTACCTTAAAGTGAGAGGAGAAAGCAGTGAGAATGTAACAGCATTTCTATTTAAAGAATACAAAACATGGTATGACTTATTTTAAGTGGGGGTAAAAATGATTTTTGGTGTAAAATCATGTTTTTATGGCAAACTGTTTATAGGAGAGTGAGTAGAGAAAGAGATGTGAATATGTTACCTAAACGTACTTAAGTAGAGAAACCACTGTGAATGTAATATGCAGCATCTCTATTTCAAGCATACAGAAAATTGTATGACTTATTTGTAGAAGAGTGCATAGAGAAAGATATGTGAATATGTTGCCTAAAAGTGCGAGGAGAAAACAGTGTGAATGTAATAGCATTTCTATTTCAAACATACAGAACATGGTATGACTTATTTTCAAACTGGGAATACATTTGTGTGTGTGTGTGTGTGTGTGTGTGTGTGAGAGAGAGAGAATGTGTGTGTGTGTGTGTGTGTGTGTGCGCGCGCGCGCGTGTGTGTGTGTAAAATCACGTTTTTTGTGGAAAAGTGTTTATAGAAGAGTGTGTAGAGAAAGAGAATACAAGAATTGCGCTGTAGAAGCAGGAATAAAGATAATTTTCTTTTTTATGTAAAATGGCGTTTTTTCGGGAATTACACCTATATAGATGAACTTAAAAAGCAAAACCCTATCTGAGTACAAAATTTGATGGGAAATCGTTAGAGCCGTTTGTATATTTATATACAGGAATTACCCGACTGCTTCATTTGATGTGGATTTGCGTCGCGAACAAAGTTACAACACCAGTGATCTCCAGCCATATGTCCAATCAAACATTCCCAAATTAACGCGTGAACAGAAGGACATTTATGGTCGCATAATGCAAGTGATAAATGACGGGGTGGGGTGGGGGGTGGGGAACCTTCTTGGATGCACCAGGAGGAATCGGGAAAACATTTCGTATCAGATTGATTCTGGCAATGGTTCGATCAAAGAATAACATAGCCTTAGCTCTTGCTTCGCCTGAAACCATTCGGGAATGCATTGATATTGCTCGCAGGAGATTTTGGACAAACATTGCCCATAATTTCTCGATCGACACCAGCGGACAAAATAAATAAAATATTCAACATTGTGGCGACACGTACGTACATTACAGTTGACTACGAATATGCCTGTCCAGCTTCAAAACGATAAATCAGCCGAGGTATTCTTACGACAGTTAGGTACTAGACCAGTGGCGTGCATTTCACCCCAGCACTCCTGGGGTAACTGATTTATTCACAAGTTCGAAGTTAAAATAATAATTTTGTCATATGTCAATCAAATTTGCACTTCGCACATGAACGTTACAGTACTTGATTCAAACTCCCGCCCCACCACTAGGCAGCTGTTGATTTTGGCGACTGGGCTTGGACCTGTTACCCTCAATAGCAGCTCGCTTACTAGTGCTGTATTGACGCATGCGTATCGGAGTCCTATAGCTAGCGTGGTCCTGTCTGCCACCTGACAGAACACACTCGCCTCGAGTGTGTACATTTGATTGGATAGTTCAGTTTCATTCCAGCTAGCTTGGCTTTGACGTCAGAGAGCAGTCTTTTTTGATATCCACGGCCACGGCAGAGCGTAGTCGATCGGTTACAAGGAAACGTCAACATATCGACATGGAAAACATGAAAGAGAGCTAGTGATACACGCAAGCGTAGCAACCCTGCAACAATGGTGTCTTTTTATAGGACATAGTATAATAATGCCAAACGATATGAAAAGGTCATATATTTAAAACTATTAACTGCAATTAAATAATGTTTTTAAGCAACGGCTTAAATTTTTTTTTGTCCCGTTTACGAAAGTAAGTACCATCCAGCCTTAGATCCGCCCATTGTATCACCCCGCAATAACCTGATGTTATCACTTGCGACTAACAGAACAAACACCACGTGGACTCATACCTCGTATTTATGTTGCAACAGAACGATATTTATTCAGGAATATTAGAAATATTGCGTTACATTTAAGTAGTCTTTACCAGAGTTATCGTACATCTTGAAAACTCACAGATAATCGCCGATATTTAAGGTACTATATTTTATGTGTGCTTTGGTTTCGGCGTATTGCGAGTTCGTTGTTGATGGCTTGTGTTTACATCAAGTGCGGATCTAACGGTGGAGCGATGATAGACATTAGAAACGGACAGCTGCCAATAGATGAGACAAGACGAATATCATTTCCTAATGATTTTTGTAATTTAGTAACATCGAAAGAAGAACTTATCGAAAAGTATATCCTAACATTCAAATTAATTACAGGAGTCACGACTGGATCAGTGAACGAGCTGTCCTTACCGCAAAGAATAAAGATATCTATCAACTTAATAATTTTATACAATCCAGCATTCAAAGCGAGGAAATTATTCGTATATAAATCGATAGATACCGTTGTGGAAGCAGATGAAATAGTTAATTACCCATCTGAGTTTTTTAACTCTCTTGATTTGCCAGAAATGCCACCACACACATTAAAATTGAAAATAGGTGTGCCAGTTATCATGTTACATAATGTTAAGCAGCCAAAACTCTGCAACGGCACGAGGCTTGCAGTTAAGAAATTGATGAACAACGTAGTGGAAGCAACGATATTAACTGGGCATTTCAAAGGCGAAGATGTCCTTATTCCTTGAATTCTCATGATCCCAACGATACATCATTTAAATTTAAAAGATTACAATTCCCAATTCTATTGGGATTTGCAATCACATTCAATAAAACTCAAGGTCAGTCTTTAGAATTGTGTGGTTTAGATTTAGGTGCGAATTGTTTTTCACTTGGACATTTGTATGTTAAGTGTTTCCGTGTGGGCAGACCAAATAGCCTTTATAACTACGCAAACAACGGAAAAGCATAAAAAATTGTATGCTCACAAGTATTGCAAATTTAAACTTTTTTGAAACATATGCTTTGTTTTGTTCCTCATTTCTCATCCATGCAACCATTATGTACCACAGCGAAGCGTGGCAGGGTACATCTAGTACACAAGCACGCACAAAGAAAAATGAAACAAACACCCAAAAGATAGAAAATCAATGATTACAAACAAAAACAGTTCCCGGTGACCTAAAGATGGTCACCGTATGGGTTTTTTATAAGCATGAAAACTAAATATTAATAATTATAAGTTCATGATAATTATAGCCTGTAAGCCGGACCTACTGTACCGGCACCAGGCAAAATCTTCTCAATAAAGAAAACTGGAAGATCGGACATTTTGGTACAGATCAGGGCACTTTGACTCTGAGGTTTTGCATTTCGTAATCACAAAAAATGCCATACATTCAAACAACTTCACTGTGTATCACAGCCTGGACTCCGACCATCTTCGTGTGCATTTCGACATACCGGTACTATTACAGTCGGTGCCTCAGGCCCTCAGAAGAGGACCGACACCGACGAGAATATCTTTACCATAGAAATACACAGGATGGTGCAACCCAAGTTGTCATACTATAGCGAGACAGACATAATGTACTAGATGCATAATGTAGATATCGCCATTGAAAACTTTACTGCCTCGCTACGTGCGGCTAAGAGAAATGCTACCACATACACCACAAGACCACCCAGTTTTTGCACTTTTCCCGAAGTAGAGCAACTCATTGGGCGGAGACGACGCTTGAGAAGACTGGCGGTATACCCGTCAGCCTGAATATAAAGCGCTAGTAAAATGGCTACGCAACCAGCATTGCAGCATTCGAGAACAGGTCGTACAGGTTCTGTATGGTATCATTCGGCAACAAATTTAAATCAACAAAATTGAACAGTGGGAAAACAGAATGCTAAATACCACACATTCGGACTCTTCTTTGTGAACATTGTTAAAGGCTTTCAAGGTCTCCACGAGCGTCAACTCCACAACTGAGGCGCTGCACACTCAAGGTGGCCTGCACTTCTCCGCAGAGGAGAAAGCCGAGGTGTTCACTGACTGTCTCCAAGACAGATTCACCGAAAACACAGTGACTAAACGTGACCTAGAACGGGAGGTCCAGACATGGGTGCAAACGTGGATGGCGCAGAAGCGAGAGCAACAACTACCCCTTATAACACCGCAGGAAGTTTACAAGTTTATTAGGAAACTGCCTAATGGGAAAGCTGCCGGCCCAGACAAGGTGGCTAATGAGGAACTTAAGCATCTCCCGAGAAAAAACCCTTGTGCAACTTACAAAGCTATTTAACGCCTGGTTGCAGCACAGCTACTTCCCCTCCCTACAGAACCTAGTATTACCATCTCACGTGTTACTTCGGAAGACTTCAGGCTTGAAGTGCGGAGAGCGATGTTGTCGTCCTGGCACGACGAGTGGTCAGCTCTCCGCGGTAATAAGCTTAGAGAAGTGAAAGAACTTCCGATAAACTGGGTAACTTCCTGTCGCACATCTCGTCACGAGGAGGTTAGTTTGGCTCGATTAAGAATAGGGCACTGCAATTTTTCGCACGGTTACCTATTTAAAAGGGACCCTGCGCCTCTATGTCCGCTGTGTGACAACGTTTTGTCGGTTCGCCACGTGCTGCTGGAGTGTTGCTCTCTAGCGCACCTTCGGGATTCTCTGCAGCTGCCTGCCAGACTTGCAGAGGTCCTAGCGGACGACAAAACAGCGGTTGATAGAGTTTTTAATTTTTTAGCGGAGTGTATAAATTTGAGGATTTAAATTTTTTAATTGTCTGTTTCTGCTTTTGGACATATTTATCATCTTGTTTCATATCTGGCTATTGCCACTGATTTTTACCTTTGTAAACTTTCCTTGTTGCTAGTATTTTTATTTTTTGAGTGAAATTTATATCTGGCTATTGCCATGGATCTTTTAAGGGCGCTGATGACCTAGAAGTTGAGCGCCCTTAAACCATACTAAAACTACTTCCCCTCCACTTGGAAGCGAGCCAAGGTTATTATGCTCCCAAAACAAGGGAAAGGCATCAGACAGTACCAAAATTACCACTCATTAGTATCTTATGTACTATGGTAAATTGCTCGAAAAACTTATGCTTTCTCGACTTCAAAAATAGGTCTCGGAAATACATGAACTTTCAAATTCACAGTTTGGCTTTAGAAAAGGACATTCCTCAGAATTGCAGCTTCTCAAATTAACTGATGACGTAACTCAGCAATTTAACAATGGGTCTTCCACGCTGGCACTATTTCTGAACATAGAGGCCGCATTTGACCGGTATAGGTTGCGCGTTTGTTCTTGACGAATGACCTTGAACAGAAATCCAGTCAGCTTGCCTACCCTTATTAAACAGGTCAGCAAATGTTTATGCTACGATAACAGACACCTCTGTTTTTCTCTGTGGCGTTTGTGTATACAGTCGACCGCAAAAGTTTTGTACGATACGGATGTGTGCATGCAACGAAAATAACAGCAATTCAGACGAGGGAGAAATGTCGGGAACAGAAGAAATGCAATATAGTTAAGTGGAAACAGTTATAGAGGTATAGTGTATAATACGTGCGGCTGATATTACTGGAAGTGTGATAAATTGATTTGTAGTGCTGTACTACTTCAGCTCAGAAGCATGTGCGTCATCTCACTGCAGACTGTACCTCCTCTCTCTCGTTCCCGCAAAAGCTGAGTAGTGACTCGCATTCAACCTTTCATATAAAATTTTCTTTCGTCAAGAAGTAACGCGCGACCTGTACTGGCGCAATGGCTTCATTTATAAACTGCACCGTAATCTCTCGGCCCTTCAAAATTACCTGAACTTACTGCACAATTTCATAGAAAATCAGCAATTCTAAGTGGGAAACTCCTCCTCCAGGGAGGCGCGAGTTTTGCGGGCTGGTCTTCCACAAGCTTCAATCATGTCGTCATTTCTGCACACATTATTTACCAATAATTTCCCAGTGTACGCCAGATGAAAGGTCGGCTTGTATGCTGACGATACTGCAATATACAACTACCTCCAAAATCCTCGTTTCGGCCTTGCAAAAATGCAAAAATATGCAAATAACCTCCTCTCATGGCTCCATGTTTGGAAAATCAAAATTAACCCTAATAAATACCAGCTGATACATTTCTCAAAGCGGCATCACACTTTGGCAATGGACCTAGCGGTCGGTGGTCAAAATTTCACTGCCGCCAGCATTTTAAATACCTAGGCGTCACCATGGACCGCACAATGTGCTGGTACACCCACATAAAAACAGCGCCAACAAAAGCAGACAGCGGCTAAAGTTATGCGCTCCCATCTTCCGCAGCAAACACCTGTAACTAAAATAAAAATTAATACTGTACCAATCAATTATTCTGTCGGTGATTCTATATGCATATGTGGCCTGGGCCAATGCTTCCAAAACCGCCCTCAAACAAATACGAATCCTTCAAAATCTCTCCCTATGAAAAATATTTTCTTCTCCACTCTGAAACACTAACAAAACCCTTCAACTTAAAGTCCAGCTCCCATCCATACTAGAAGCAATATCAAAAAGATCCACGGCAACATGGGCGCGCATTAGAAATCACGAAAAGTACGTGATCGCCAACATTGGCAAAGGCGAGCCGAAGCATCGCAAACATGCTAGGATAAAAATGTTCTAGACGTAGCACGGCTCAACATCTGTATTAGTATTATTTATTTCATAATGCACAGCGTACCAAGACAGTTGCCAGTGCTAATGCTTCCAAATGGATGAACAATGTGTAGTAGAACAATTAGTGAATCGATCATATTCGCAGTTGAAATACGAGGATAAATTAGTGATAGTAAAACAGGTAAAGCCTACTGCAGCTCTTCCGCACGTGCAGTGTGAGCACAAGTGAGCACAAGAAATAAGAATACTTACACAAACTATTTTAATACAAACGATTATGATAACTTGATAAGTATGTGTGGCTGACTGGTTCATGCGAATTAAATAAACCTTATTGTTGGCCATGCTTGTTGTTTGCAACCTAGAAAACTTTTTTTTTTTTAATTAACGTCCTCCAACGTTGTGTCTTATCGGACAGTAACCGAGAAAACGCCCTGGAGTACGTCAAGTTTCGCAAATTTAGTGTGTTTAATCCCAGTTTTGGATAAACATTAAAAATCTTCTACAGCTTTAAAAATTCACAAATTCGTGTGCATTTTAAATAATTTTGGTGCACACATAACCGATTTCTACCAATATGTGTTTGCCATGCCGGTTATCGTGCTATTTCGTGCGTTTGCATATTGCTTCGTATTCGCTTGAAGGCTCCTCTCTCTCATTGTGTTGCGCATCTGACTGCTCTTTCTATTTGAATGGACAACATGATTCTTACGCGCTTGAACTGAGAACACTATATTCATTAATTATTTTCGGACAAATATCTGAAAAGTGTAGATCTACTTGCCCTTCCTATCACCGCTGTTACGTTTGGTATACGCATCTACGCGCCTCAGCTGAGAACATTATCTTCATTAAGTATGCTCATATGAACACTTGAAAATTATAGATGTCAATTATATAATTACAGGGAAATTTATTTTCTGATCTTGATTCAAAAACCGTGTCTACACTTAAATCCAAGTTATGCTTTTTTTTTAATTTCACATGATTATCTTCATCTAACATTTATTCAACATAGATATCCATAAAAGCACTGCAATTCCCTGCTCTTAAATATAAAATATACGGTGTACCTACTATAAAAATGCGAACTACGCAGTTTGAAAAGAAACGAGTTGAGTTCATTTTCAGAGTTTTGGTGTGTTATTCTATTATTCAAGTGAATGGACATTAGTTATGTTTCAAACTGAAATATTGTTAATTTATAAATTAAATTATTTGTTTCTCTTGTTTTTCCAAAGCTTGTGAGAGGAATATGTGAACAAGTCCATCCAAGCTGGTACAAGTGATTTTTTGTTAAATGCGAAACGATTTATTCAGAAAAAAAAGAAAAGAAATAAAGAAGCTGTATTCAATGTATACAACGTTTTAAAAAAAACTAATTCAGAATTTAGAGCAGCTGTAGGTTTTTCAAAAGCTCAGGAATTGAACATGGAAAGCTTATGGTTTTGGTGTCACACCAAGGCCATCCTTATATCTAAACAGGCCTGGAGACGGAAGGAGATTACGTTAATGACGTCATCACGGGAGGCTTATGCTTATCACTTGTTTATTACGGGAATGCAACACATCAGTGCTTGGTTGGAATGCTATGAAGTTGCTTGTGTCTTACAACGTGTCAGTAAACAATTAAGTGAGCGAAAAATCGAATTACAAAGTCGTGTAGTTTTTAATACAAAATGCCTAGGAAGTGTTGTGTGCCGGGTTGTACCTCAAACTATAAAACAAGTGTAGAAAAGTAGGTAACAGTGTTTTCGTTTCCAAATGATCCACGCAGGAGAGAGCAGTGGGTGCGTGCTATTCACAGGGATAATTATGAACAAGGTGTTGTATGTATTAAACATTTTTCTGAACAGCACATAATGAAGGAATTTACTGCTATGCGAAATGATGGAAGCGTTCTTGTAGTACCCAGAACAACTCCTAAACTTACTGAAGATGCATGCTCCGCACTCTTTCCTAATTTACCATCCTACTTGAATTCCGAACCAGCTCCCAAACGTAGGGATCCAGAAGAAAGAAGAGGAGAAATGTTGGAACAGGATGCGGCAGCATTTCGTAAATGACTCAAAGATGACAAAATTGTTGGTTTTCAGAGCTTTAAAAATAGAATTAGTGACATGAAATTAGAGGAATTCATCGTCATCATAAAAGAAAACGATGTAATTTTTGTGAAAATTGATACTGAAGGAATTCCTAAAATTGTAGCAGCATTAAAAATTAATTCCAATTATATTACTTAGGTTATATAGGGTAAAATTATAATACCCAATAGTAAGTTTAAGTGGATTCTCGGTAAACAAATGATATTGGATAAATGGTCTAAATTTGATGATCTTTTGGTTCACAATAGCAAGTGAACGGACAGAACAATAAACGACTTCAGGCTGCCAACATTTTAAAGGAATGTTGGGAGGACATGCATGAAGATTCTACAGAACATCTAAAAACTTAATTCCTAGAAGAGCAGGCAAAATTGGTCAGTCAAAAGTCAATTAAATATACTCCCCCAGCAGCTTACAGACAGTTATGTGATTCCAATGTTCTTTCTTTACCCCTTCCTGATTACCTCAGACAGCTTTCTCAACCCCACAGTCCTGATAGAAAATCTTGCATTTAAAATATTTATCAGAGAAGATGAAAATGCTTGGTGATCACGAAAAAGTAGTAAATTTGTTGAGACATATGAACAAGAATTTCTTAAAGTAGAAAATCAGAGAAACTTAATTCTACAGTTAGGTGCTGAGACATGTGACATTAATAATATCGGTGCTGACTGTAATGCTAGTGATTGCGAGTTACCGGTCTGTTATTTTGACGAGGAAAATAATAAAAGTAATAACCAACATCCTCTTGAAAAACTACTGCATTATTAAACAAGACAGTTTGGTATTATCTGCAGGAAAAAAAAAAAAAAAAAAAAACCTCTAGATATATTCACATTGAGAAGGTAAGACGTGTGCTCTGCCATTAACAACTATGCAAAGCATGTTTTCTACTAACATACATTAACTTTTAATACGAAATGTGAAAATATAAATGAATGCACGCTTCTTCCAGCGCAGAAATGCTGTAAAATATGTGTTCCGTATGAATTGCTTGGAACGTCGGCCTCGCGTTGTGACGTCACGAATCGCATATCCAGACCTGTTACTGAGAGACGGCCTTGGAAGGCTGCGGCAGCAATCAGCGGAAGCCCTATGCTCCCCAGTTCAATGGTAAAGAACGAGACATATTCCATCCGACGCGCTAATTCTTCATGAGGGAAACTGGCTAGTATTGCAGTTATTATTGATATTGCTTATTAATTTCTAGTTTACATTAGATATGGACTTCGGTGATAGTTTTGATAGCCCACAATATAGGCTCCTAGTATGTTCTGTAACTGATCCTCTATTTTAATACATCCATATTCCGACCCTTTAGCCCTCAGTTCCGAATTTACACGCGGCCTGTGATTGCGCACATACAGATACTGCACAGACAACAATAGAAATATTGTTTTCTTTAGGCAAGAATGTACAGTTTCATTAAAATAAAGAATCCAATCTGACAGCTAGGTGCAGAAGGGCGCATGAAAGAGTTCAATGGAACGAACGCTGTTGCCAATCAGCAGTCATCACTGCACCTCTCACAATGAATTCTTTCTTGTCATACTGATCTGACAGATGAATGTGCGTTTCCCGAGTGTTGTAATGGTTTATTATTTATATGTTTGAAAACAACATGATTTAACGTTTTGCCACTCTTTTTATTTTTTACAGTATATACGTTTTGTAAGGGATATGTAGCTGTCCGCGGCACACCTCTCAGTTGAGGGAGGAGTTGGCAACACAGCGCACGTGCGTTGCAGCAAGGCAGAAGCTGTCGGGTTGTACTGGTTATAATGGAACTGGTGTAAAGGTATATATTATAAATAATTTCTGTTGTAATTAAAGTTCTAAAAAGAATTTCGCTCTACAGTTGGGAAGAATTTTATAGTGTATTTTATGTTTTTTTCTAATACATCTTTAGTCGCATTGTATGAAATGTCAAAGACCGGAATTAGGAGTGTAGGTGACATTTAACTTCATGCAATTAGCTGCGCAGACAGTTGTATTACTGAATGCCATGCCAGGTGTACTTTACCGCTTTAAGAGACATTTTACTTTCAGTGACATTTCTTAATGCTTTGGTGCTGAATCTGTCCATGGTTTTGGAGATGCTTTCTACATAATTACAAGGAAATTTCTGGGTGAAACAAGCAGTCCTACAGTAATACGGTATTTTTGTGTAAGTGTAAGGCACTCAGTGTGTTCCTTTCAAACGCTAGGTACTGTGTAAACAACTGGTATTACATATTCGTCATTACTTGAAGTACGGTGCCTAGCCTAGAAGATATTTTCATGTTAGCCACACACATGAGCGTTGGTAGACATATTTCAGGGGGGATGGCCGCGTGTTGGAAGTTTACAATTAAACAATATTAATTCATTATTCTGTTGCCTAAAACTGTAAAAGATGAGTTATAGTATTTGTTGCGGATAAGCGTATTAATTTATGCTAAATAAAAACTGTTGTTTACATCATCAATAAAGCAATACCTAGCCTAATAGTAATTGATTGTACATTACATTTACTAATTTCCAAGCGGGGGAACGCGGACCCTCACCCCTTGCCTCCCCTTCGCGACGCCCATGGCTACAGATTACATATTCCAAAAATACACAGTAACTGTTGTAAGAGTTCAAAATTATATTTTCTGATTAACTCAATAGCGAAAATTAATATGACATGGTTGCAATGAAGGCAAGTTTTATAGCACATCAACTGGTAAAGAATTTAGACACTATCGCAGTAAAACCTTTTAGTTTAGTAGTAGTTTCATAAGTTTAAACAGAACTGTGTCCAGTTATTTGTTCTGTGCATTTGCAATTTTTGCCACTCAAATTGTTTTGAAGTCACGTTAAACCAATATTCCATATGCTTACAAGTTATAAGAAGCAATGTCAAATTTTCACCATAATCATGTATACATATCTAGTAATAAGAAACTTTATTTTCATCACTTATATATACATATAAAATGTAATAATCACAGCATACATATTTAAATTTATAGAATAATCAATTTCAAATAACTACCCTGGGTTGCTGTGCACATTGGTGTCCAAAAGACTCAAACACACAATGTGATCTATAACAAATAAGCAGCAATAGTGATCAGTCTGGACCCACACAGAAAAACCTCATTTTTAACCTACTTTTCACTTCCCCTCCAAGCAAATTGGTTCCCTCACGGGTGCTTCTTCATCAATTCAGCTTCCTATAAAATGCATTTCGATCTTGCAATATGACAGTAAGTGCAAGTAAATAGAACCGCAGTAAATGTAAATTAATATGCATTTACGTAACATGCAAATTATCCTTTCTCTGTTCCTATCCTTTCAAGTAAATAAATATTAAACAGAGTTGTCTTTGTACCAAATATTTGCAGGGTCAGGCAGATTGTATGAAAGTTAGTTCAAGTAATTAGAACAGCAGTAAGTGGTGTTTTGCTTCTTTTAAACTAAATATAAATTAACATGCAGTTGTGTAAGGTGCAAAGTATCACTGTTTTATTCCATCCTTTGTTATAAATAAATATATATGAAACCTAAGTTTTATTCAGTGGTAGGGCAGCTTGTATGACAGGAAGTAGTGGTGGGGTAACCAGCTTGCTTGGAGAGGAGTTAAAAGTAAATTAAACATGAGACTACCATGCGGTTCCAGACTAACCACTATTGCTAAATAAGCCACAAAAATTCTGATGTGTAACACACACTTTGATTTACTGAATGTGTAGTTAATCTGAGGATATTTCAGAGAACTGGGGAGAGGAATATGCTGCCCACTATGAATAGTGAAATATGAAAATACTACTACAACTGCATGTGGGCATCATTTGAGAGCCACAGGCAAGAGTGGGGAGGAGTCAAAACAGTGGATACCTTGTTCTCTAAGATGTATCACTTTATTATCTCATATCACCACTTTCCAGTTATTGCGTGCAAAACATTCTGACTAAAGGAGCTTGGTTTCCAAGGTTGCGGGTTTAAACCCAGTGAAGGGTGATGAATTTTTTTCTAGCGTGAGAATCCTTAGTATAGCTTGCTTTGGAAGGGTGGTAAAGCTGGTGATTCGGTGTTGTAGATTTTAGGTATGTAAAAGAAATTCAAACCAGATAAAGAGGTCTCTGAGCAAAATTAAATGGTCTCTCATGAATAAGACAGAGTGGGATGCTGAGAACTGTAATCATAAAATGAGCATCCAGTAATCAATTTATTGCTGACTAATGGGGACAACGTGATTAATGGGAGGACAGAAATCAAGTGCATGTCTTTGGTCACAGCAGTTGATAATGCATTACTACTGCAACTTGAGAGCAACACCATGTATCCATTTCTTGTGTTTTCAATTAAGGTTTTTTCTATAAGCTGGTGCAGACTTCTTACTGCTTCTCAGAATTATCAATGTAACAGAGACTATTCATGGTTGTTTCAGAAATGAACCTTTGGGCTGAATGTGGAGAAGGTTTTTGTTATAATGGAGCAAGTTGAAGAGTTATTGGTTGATCGTCTAAGTACTCGAGTTCCACCCAGTTCCTACTGCTCAACATGTTTCAATGTTCCACAGGTAATACGACAGATATAATACGATAAACCATTATACCCATGTCAAATTTTGTTATCTCTTCACCTGGTCCCACTCTGTTTCCAATTCTCGCTGTAGATAGCACCATAGTATACTATGATATCACAGATGCCAACATGAGTAAAAAATAACCAGTGGCGTATGGTCCATGTACGCAAGGTAAGCAGTGCTTATCCTGTACAATGCTACAAAATTATTTATATTACATTATCTAGCAGTATGTTCTGATTCTGTGTTAAGAGCTTTGCTACTGCAGTTGACCTGAACTAAGATTTCCGTTTTAGGTACAACGATACGCTCTCAATACGTGCAATCATGCGTGCAACAACGTACGGTGTCCGTGAGGATTCGTTTCCATAGGTTTTCGGGTCAGCTCGGGCCCCATCGCGGCATTGGCTCAAGAGAAGCACATATGTTCAGTGCGGGACTAGGCGAATGACCTGCCAGCATTGTCGTAGTTTAATAAGTGTATTTCAAGCGAATACACAAGTAACGAGTGACTTTTTGCAGTGAGTTTAGCTTTATTATTCGATGACAAGTGCGATATCACTGACATCTTATTAACAGTTGATTTATGATAGATTTTCAGATGGTTTACCACGTGCCATGTTACAGCAAGGTAAGCAGTTTCAAACACTGCGTACACTAGTGCTTGCAGCTTGGAGAGGGTACGAAACATGGAATCTTCGCTTTCTTTGGAGAGCAGAACTGCAGACGTGGACGGTTCATTGTGTGCAATATTATCTCACGAAGTTTTTCTTCTAGAAATTATGAAGAAAAGATTAAAGTTGTGCAGGAAGGAAGACCAATCAATGCCTGACCTAAACTTTACTGCTCCAATGAAAAGTTGTGTAAGAAAATTCAGTTAAGAGCTATATATTGCTAATGAATGGCTTACTGGTTGTCCGCACAAACAAAAGCTTTATTGTTGGTGTTGTCTCCTGTTTGCTAACAAAAAACTTATGGTCTAGTGGCGGGTTCAGTGACATGGAGAACATCCCTAAAGCAATTAAAAAACACAGTTTGACTAGCACTCATCTCCAAACCATCATTCTGCTGGAAATATTCGGCAAATCCAGAACTGACCATTTACTGGATACTCCGAAGAAAGTGAGGGAAAATCAGCACAACAAACTAGTAAGAAAAAATAGAAAAGTAATGAAACATAATTGACAATGTCTGTTTTCTGGAGAAACAGGAATTAACATTTAAGAGTCACAATGAGTCATCAAAATCCAGCAGCAAGGGGAATTATGTAGAACTTGTAAACCTGCTTTGTCTGTAGGATGACAAGTTAAGAACTTTCATGGAGCAGGGGACAATGTTTACTGGGCTATCAAATCTGATCTAGAATGACTTAATTGAGTCAGTAAGTAATGTTCTAATAATGGAGATAAAGAGAGAAATCATAGTTTGGATAAAAGTACAGATGTTGCAAATTCATCCCAACTTTCTGCAGTAATGAGATTCGTTGGACCTGATGGTGACGTTCAAGGTTTCTCCGCTTTATAAATATTTCAGATGATCGGTCAGCTGATGCATTATACACAACTGTAAAGGAACTCATGGGTGAATTTGACTCTGGGGAAAAGCTAGTTGCTCAGACGTGGTGCGGCTGTTATGGCCTTCAAGCAAAAGTACGAGGATCATTTCCCCAAGCTCTATTTGTGCACTGTTTCGCCCATAGATTAAATCTAGTTCTGTCACAGGCAGTTTCACACATTCGAGAATGCAGGATATTCTTCATGGCTGTTAATGGAATAGCAACATTTTACAAGTCTTCTAAGAGAACTGAGGCCCTGGATAATGAGATGCACAGAAGATAGCCGCGTGTTTCGCAAACGCGCTGGAGCTACAGCTCTCTTTGGTGGAAAGAATATATGAATTCAGAAAATAACTTTTTCCACTGTTTGAAACTATTGCAAATGCAGATAAGAACTGGAATCAAGATACTAATACTGCTGCACACGGTTTCATAAGCACAATGGAGGATTTCACCTTCAAATTTGTTAGAGATGTTTGCTACAGTAATCCGCATCACAGACACTGTATGATATTCTCCAAGCAAAGTCATCTGATACTGGATATTGCTTAATGAAAGTTACGGAATTTCAGAGGGCCTTAGAAGAGAAGCGCAATTCCGTTGATGAAGTATGGGACAAAGTTGAAGTCATTGGTGATCCAGAATTGTCTTTTCAATCACTAAAATAGTCCTATGGGACAGTCTTTGAACTCTCTGTCACTTACTTGTCTCGAGACATGTATCATAAATCTGGGAATGATCTTCTAGCCTTCATTAAAAAAAATAATGAACAGAACAGAGCGTATAGTGAAGTGGCAAAACTGTTCGAGTTAGTGTTAACTATTCCAGCAAGTAGTGCTGCAGTTGAACGTAGCTTTTCTAAACTAAAAACCATAAAAAATTATGCACGCAACCCACAGGACAGGAAAGACTTTAAAACTTATCTTTGATAACACCAGAGAAAGAGCTTCTGGCAAATCTATAACAGGATCCCAAATTCTATGATCTTGTGATTGACGATTTTGCCAAGAAAGGGAGAAGAATCCAGCTCTGCGTCAAATAAGACAAGGTAGATCATCAATATTTTGTTACGAAGTAAGGTACAGGGTAGCAGTGATACTATTGTTTTTAATTGCATGTACTATGTATCAGCATATTTTCGTTTAACCATTTACAATGAGATTGCTTACCCTGGCCAATACATTCACCACACGCCACTGCAAATAACACTATCCTTATGTGAATACAAATGCAAAGTGTAGCCCAGGGTTTGAAGTCCTAAGCCACAAAGTAGCCAAGAGATGTTTTTTACAAGAAGAAGAGTAGAGCCGTTCTTGCCAAAGGCAGCAACTGCAGAGCAGTGACAAATCTTAGCTGAATCATCAGTGTAGCTAAAACCCAATAATTGCCATTTTGTGCTGTTTCTCTTACATTTACAGAAACAATAAGAACAATAAAACACTCACAGCAATAAAAAGTATCAGCCAAACTAGCGGATATCGCTTATCTATCACGTTTGCAGTGACCATCCTTCCAGTATTGAATCCAGTTATTGAGTCACTTTATTTATACTCATCTGCACTTATAGAATGTTGGAAAAATTAGAATGTTTTCAAGATCATATGATCTCATCCTCAGCAATTGGGTGACTGAAGTCAACTTCTTCCTCCAACTATTTCTGTTGCTATGGTTTTGTTGCCACATGGTGTGAGGGGTGCAAAGTTGTTCAATGCCAGGATTTAAAAATTTACTACTCTATTATGGTTTTTTATGATGCATATTTTTTCCCAAATGTTCAGTTCAATTGGTGAAGTAAGTGGTTTTAACAATTGTTTGTTATGGCCAATGTTGTGGTTATCTGTGCAAAAATGGTGTGATGCAGCAGACACCATAGCAACAGAAAGGTGGTAGAGGAACAAGTTGACTTGTCACCCAACGGATGAGGCTGAAATTAAATGATCTCAAAAACGTTCCAGTTTTTCCAACATTTTATAAGTGAGGGTGAGTATAAATAATCAATAATCGAGTTCAATACCCGAAGAATACTTCACTGATAATATTGCTTCCATTTTCAATATTTATGACCATACTTCCTGTTTAGTAAACACCACTGTGGCTGTGTTTTATAGCAGCAAGCAACAATCTTCCTATAAAATTAGAATACCTTAAAAGGGAGGGTGGATTACAGGCTTTGAGAGAAGCAACATCTACTTCTACCATCAATAACCAGGTATTTATAAACACCTCATCTCAACTCTTTGTCCACTTTTACAAATTGACATGGCCAGAATAGTTTATCCATATGAACAGTACAGTGAAGTGAATTCATAACATCTGGAGAACTTTCATAATGAACTTACAAAATCTTATTTTGAAGTTATTTGCCGATGTGATCATTTTCAACTGAGTACATCAAAATTTGTAATTGAAATGTTGACACTCCATTGTGTTTAACTACTCTCAAATTGATTAATGCAGTTCACAATAGTTAGAAATTTTGGATCAGAACAGGAATGACAAATTTAAGAAACATTGATCAAATTGCAAAAGCTATCATGGCCAGTGTCATAAAATAGAAAATTATTATCCTGGCTTGTGGGCCGTAGTATAGTGTAAATTCTCCTCCCAGACGTTTTGTTCGAAGCTGTGTTGAACATCCTCAGTGCTATGATCGTAGTACTCTGGTAGTTCTGACAACGACTGATACAGGGCTGTTTGGTTTCGCAGGTTATATATATGTTTAGCATGTGTGTGCATTGGGCATTTGACGGCTGGAGCGGTCTTTGTTTATTGGTTCGGCTGCTGCTTGGGCGGGACTAAAGTGGGGACTGCTTCCATTGTCTATGATTGTTGTCAATGGGCTGGCTTTTACTGTGGATGAGGTTGTTGGTGGCATATGATTTTGAATTTTTCTCCAGTCAGGTTTTTTTCATGCTTTGTATAATGCTGGATGCCAAGCTTTATTTAAGTGAGAGGTAGAACTGGAACTTAGAAATTCAATGCCACAACTGGGATTTGAACCACAGACCTTCCGTTTACCGGGCGGCTGCTCTAACCACTGAGCAATTGTGACAAACTGCCAGAATGGCCTTAAATTCTCAAACCAGTTCGTATTTCTCCTGGTAAACCACAAAGGCAGTCTCACATCAGAGACAAATTACCCCAATGGTGACTTACTATTGTAAGTATTTTATATCCCAGGATTAAATAACCTTCAGACGGTAAGCGGAAGGTCTGTGGTTCAAATCCCAGTTGTGGCATTGAAATTTTAAGTTCCAGTTCTACCTCTCAAACTTTGCCCACACACACGGCTTGTGTGTTTAAAAACACCAACAGTAAGTTTGTGGGCATAAATAAATAAATAATATTTATTTAAGTGCTTCGTTTCTTCCTTCCTGTTGAAGTTATCTTTATGCTTGAAAAACTCTATGGCTTTGCAACTTAAATGGGCATAATAATGAATCATAATAGTTACACCCTTTTAAGTTGTGAAGCCATATTTTCAAACATAAAGATAACTTCAATAATGAACCATAATAGTTATGCCCATTTAACCACAAGCCCAGATAATCATTTTCTATTTTAAGAGATGTTAATTACAAAGTGAGTTTTCACAAATAACTGCCAATAGGAGCTATGGAAATACTAACCAACCAATGTCCCATTGAATATGTAATAGAAAAAGCAGCTCTTATTCAACACAAAAAGTTGATCAGACTCCTATTCAATACATGGCACAAGAGAAATTTTACACATACACTAAATACTCAGGAGAGCTTTTTTTCCAAAATTCAAGACATCAAGAAGAATTTATACCTTCCTAATTCAAAGGAAAACTTCATATCTAAAGTCAATCCGACACAAACATTAGACATCACATATTATGTACACCTGACAGAAGAAGTTAAGAAAAGTGATACTCCAACTAGTGTTCTAAAATTATTGGCATTAGAGACAATCCATACTAGATTTCCAGACCATGAATGGCTCCATATTTATACTGATGGATCATTAATATCAAACCAAGATGGAGCAGGTGCTGGAGTCACATGTCACCTCTTTTCCTGTTACAAATCTTTAAGTTATGGAACTACTAACTTTGATGGAGAAATTGAAGCAATTCGAATGGCCCTACAAAATCTTTTGTACAGAATTTCACATTTTCATCAAGCAGTTATTCTCTCAGATTCCAGGCAGCAATTATAGCAATTACTTCCAAGTTGTCACCAAAAAACCAAACAATTAATTATAGAATGTTGGAAAATCCTTACCCATCTAACAGCACTTCAAAAACACCTAGTCTTCCAATGGATACCAGCTCACTGTGGACTGAGTGGTAATGAGAAAGCTGATTTTCTTGCAAAAAAGGGTACTGGCAATGTGCAGAACTCTATAGTTAATCTACCATTTTATGCAGCTAAAAGATTAGTCAACTCTGAATTCAAAAAAATTATTGTAAAATATTACTATGAAAAATCAAAAATAAAAGATAGGAACTACCAAACATTCAAACAGTAATTCCTGAGTATCCTCGAAAAACAGCAGTTGCAACCTTCAGATTGATTACAGGACATGATTGTCTGGCAAAACATTTAAACAGAATTGGGATATATTCTTCACCACTCTGTCCTCTATGTGATCTGCAAGAGGAAATGGATCGAGACCACCTTCAAATATGCCCGGCCACTTCTAGTGCCCCATCCATCGGTGAAAAATATTGGAGAGCAAGAGGATTAATGACTTCATTGTCAGAAATCCAGCATTAGCTAACAACACAAATAACTGCAGCCAAGGAACAGGTGGGGCCCTAATGACCAAGTTGTCGACGGGCCCTTAAACCCAACACACTCACTCACCCCCAAGGAACAGGAGACTTAGTCAATTTTCATTGGTGTTAACTTTCCAAGGGAATTATTGTATTCATAGATGCATAGATGTTTTCATTCTAGAAATTAAAGGGCTCTTCTTTACTTTACATGCTGCAAAAAATTTTTGTAGCTTCCGACATCAGTTGCAATATTACGTTCTATAGGAAGTCACAAATGTGATCGAAATATAAAACAATAAATTCATATATGCTCTAAATGGTCAAATACATAAATTAACTTGAAATAAAATTAATAAACTTAAGGCCAAATGTACTTGTGTTTGTGCCAAGTTGGTAGCAGATGGTAGTTCCTTTGCTGTCAACAGTGCTCCCTTAATCACCTGAATCTTTGTTGTCAGTGTTAAAAAAAACCAATTCACGTAGTCAAATGAACTAGTGAAATTTTTCACTTATCTAGATTATAATTAATAGAATATCACATTGATCTTCCAGAGGATTGAGTCTCCTTCCATGATGCATCTGCAATGATATTTCCTCCTTTCAATTTTGCATTCATCAGTCTGAACACCATGGCCAGCGCTGCCTATTTTGCTCCTGTTGATGTATTTGTTGTCCATTGAGGATATAACTCTTGAAAACAGCTGAACCAATCACCCATTGTTATGTGGCTTATGCTATGTCTTCAATAGAACAATGGATAAGGTTTGCTCGTGAAAAATGTTTGGGTATAGCTGAGTGTAACTGGAGTACTTGGGCAGGTGGTAACCTAGAGTTCTCGAACCAATTACCCTTTGTAATGAATTCCTAAAACTATTCATGCCCTTGCTTATATGAAAATATCTGGAACCTGCAATCCCGTTTCGTAATGGTGTGAAGGGCAGCATTGCATTGCATTGCAATTCAATATGTATAACAATAAATTTGGATTCATAGTCTCCAAATAAATAATTTAAACTTTTATGCTGGTCGACTTGGCTTACCTTGGCAAACCTGTGAAGCAGATGTTTATTGTTCTGGATATTTAAGCTGGCTTTGAGGTTAGTGAATGCTTTTGAGAAAAGTACATGACAAGATTATAGAACCAATAAAAGTGGCCCTGTTGTGTTTTATTATACCAATTTAGCTACGAAAACAATAAAAGAATCTGCATTGTTTTAAAAGTATAGTAGAAAATATTATCTTTGGCATATTCAAATTGATATAAATATGGTAGGTGTTTCCATGCAACAAAATTTTGATCCGATCTTACTTTCTAAGAGGATCAGATCCAAGATTCAGTACAGTCTGAATCCGCATTTTCATGCATTATTCAATCAGAATTAGCAGAATTAGGACTCAAATGAATTTAAATTCCGCCTGGAAATGTAGTGATCTAATATTTGTCTATATGAATATGAAAAACTCCAGGGGAGTTTATAGGATCCTTTATGATGGAACTATACAGGCCTTTTACAACAAGGGTAGTTTTCAGGACGTTAGAATTGGATTCAATATTTCCCATTCACAAGGTTTGAAATTGTTTGGAAATCCATTGGGGGATGCGGAAAAAGCTATGTAGCTGATGACAGTGTTATTCACTGATACAAATGAACCTGTGGAGTAGAATAAACCACATTTTCACCTAATTTTTTGCATTACATCTTGAATAAATTCTTCTTTGGATAGTTGTTTGTTTTCCTCAGTATGAGCGAACTGAAGATTGTGAAACAAAAGTAGAAATTCATCACACGAAATTACCAAAAATGGGGAATTTATCTAACCAACTTTTAGAAAAATAGTATGCCACAGCAGAGATAGGGTGAAGCCCAATATTGATAACCATTCTAATTAATGCCTTCATATGTGCAATTGTTGAGGGATTCCAGGATACAATCCTGGCTTTTTTCTTGGTGGTGTCATTTTTGTGTTCCCTTGAATGCAGGTTTCCTCAGTAGGAAATTGTGATCTTTTTTTTTTTCCCCACCTTTGATAGTGTTTATAGATGGTCCAAGTAGTGATAGGAGATGGGAGATCATATGGTGTCATTAGCATCTTGTTGCTACTATCAGCATCACTGTCAAGGTGAAGTGGTCAGTTAAAGCTTGGCTGTGGGCATTAAAGATGCCCATGTCCATAGGATTCCCTGCCAATGCAAGTTATGTAATGTTATATTTCTACAGGAATAGTGGCATAACATAGTGGAAATTCACCACAGGGGCACCATGTGTATGGTGAAAAATTTATGAGAGGGGTTGGTGCAGGAAATTTAGAAATGGTCGAACAAATGTTCATGATGAAGGTGGTCAAGTACAGAAGTGTTTGATCATCCCCTTACAGCCAAGACCGAGCACCAAATGACTTCCATCTTTACCCACAGATGAAGAGCTTTTCTGGGAGACAGCATTTCCAGTTCAATGGCTTAAGAGCCAGGTGGCAATTGTTTTTGCAGAAGCTATTGGAATGCTGGTGGATATGCATGGTAAAAATTTCAATCTTCAAGATGATTATGTGGAAAAGAAGCTTATGGAGTGCTAAAGTTTTCTCAGTAAAACCATTTTTCTATTCACATTGGTTTTGATTTCATGTCCTATTAGAGGTTGAAAAAGATATAACCCTCATATTTGCAGGATTTAATCATTGAAAAATAGATAGAAAACTCTATGAGAAGTGTATTTTCATCAAAACAGGAAGGCACTATTGATTGATGCCAGCTGGATATTGTACCCTGGTACAGTGGAAGTGGGGCTAAGATCAAAATTCTGTCCAGCTAGGTGTGATGTCTCCAGCATATTTTTGGATCCTGTCACTCCATTTGCACTTATATATGAATGTTCCCATATATAATTTTCATCAGCAAATACAAAAGCGGACAATGTGCTATAACTTTGATTCACTACAGTTTCAATTTCTTTGTCTGTCAAAGCTTTTTTTTCTTGCCATTAAGTCAAAAAATGAAATAAGAACCAGTTTACTAATTGCAAACACTTCACTTAACTATTCCACTGATGTCTATGAAATGAATTGCTGACTAAGCACACTCTGGGATTTACCAATAATGAACTTCTGGAAGAACATTTCCTGCCTCCTGCTGGCAGCATATCTGAATTGTTTGACTGAGAAGTGTCATTCACTCACCCACAGTGTCATTCACTCATTTTTGGGTTTTTTGCCCATGCAGATCTGGATACGTCACCAATAAATAGGTTTTTGCCAGGAAGGCTTAAAAGAGAGAGAGAAAAGAAATAGGAGACAATATTATTTAACTGCCCCTTGTATAAGAAATACCATAAAATAGTAATGCATAGAGAAAGTCTTGCAAGTACATCCTATCAGTTCATTTCTTTAGCAAATGTATTACTTAATGATAGTATGATAATATGTAATTGTGTTATTATACTTGATAATTTCTTTTTTTAGGTTATTCACAAACCTCTTTTGGAGCCACCTCGTCTTGAAGATCTGGCACTGGAGGCCAGTGCAGATTTTATTGCTAGTTACAGAAGTTTTATGTCTGACATTAATCATTGCCAATCATTTGAGCATGCCATTCCTGAGCCAGATCATACTGATCTTGTGAAAGATGTTACCTTTGCAATACTTCGAAGACATGCACATGAAGAGTTGGATTGGAATTCAACAAAAATTGGATTAGAGAACTTTTTGAAGTGCCTTGCAGATGTAGAAAATGAGTATGAAAAAATAGATGATCAGAGACCAGCTTCAGATGAACATATGCTATCAACAGATAGTGATCGTTCTGGTGACCAAGATGCAAATATTGCAAGCACTTTGCAGAAATACACAGATGAATATTGGTTGTCTGCATCAAACATTTATGCTGTTTCTGCATTTCTGTTTAAATACATGAGGAAATATATGCATTCAAATTACAGTGAGTCTAACTGGCTTATTGAGAATCTCCAAGAATTTCCTGAAGGTTTACAAATACTTCAAAGGACAAAACAGGCAATCCAGCAGTTCTTGAATACTGGTCCACATATATGTTTGGATGAGAAGGAATGTGAACTCCTTGCTGATCTAGTACAACAAGTACCACGACTGTTAGCTAATGTGTTCACTGAGTTACTTGGCTGGCCTTCAAAGTGTGCAACATCGAAAGATAAAAGAATGTTACAATCTCTGGTGCACCCTGCAGTTACAAGACTACAAGTTCCAGCCATTTCAAACAAAATTAGCCATCATGTAGTTTGTAAAATTGTACCAACATTAAAATATCTTCAACAAATAAGCTTAGGTATCATGGTCACATTGTGTAATACCCAAAGATATTTGAACAAAACTGAAGAGGAGTTGTTTACAAGTTTAAGCATCAGCTGTAATCTGTTGAAAGAATTAACACTGCATCTTATTCCTGTCATAGAAAAAGCTGATGGGGAAGTTGGCTTATGTACGCTGTCACAAAAGTTAACACAACTTCCTGCTTCATTAAGGCTGCTGAAATGCCATGGCAGTTCAAGCACATGCAGAGTTGAGGACATTAATTTAATGGCTTGTTCAGAGAGATTCTCTTCATTATACTGCCTATCACTGTCTGGTATGAATTACAATGCTCCACTGAAAACGGGATTTCAGTGTCTCACAATGATGGAAATGGAAAAATTCTTTTTTAAATCTTGTTTATTTCTGGAAGAAATTGGATTTCAGCTCTGCGTATTATCATTACGTTTTGTGTATATGTTGAACTTTCAGGAGTTGGCAAAAGCATGTCCATTATTACAAGTTTTAACAGTAAAACAATGCTCTGTCTTTTATGACTCACAAAAACCAGAACCTGAGTTCAAGTCATTAAAGGAATTTCATTTTATTTGCAATTATTTTCATTCCAGCTTTGATGGGTTGTCTATTGCTCTTGTTTTAAAACACAGTTTTCAGCTGCAAAAGTTAGAAATATGTATTAAAGATCCTAGCTTCTCTGCATGTTTTGAACGTCTTTGTGAAAACAAAAGCATATCTGATCTACAAGAAATAGAAGTATATGGATATGATTCTAAGGAAGCACAGGGTTTGTTGTCAAGAGAAATGGTAGACCAGGTGGTGAAGTACTGCCCCTACATGTATATGTTGGGTGGTGTTGAAAACCTTGAAACTAAGAATGCATTGAGCAAAATACATTCAACAATAATGTTCCAATGTGTGTCTTGGAAGCTTCGAAATTACTGGCCAGCAGAACACTTGAAATTCTTGGAAGACAGAGTTGTGTTTTTGGACATGTCTGACCTGGATGATTATTTGGTGTAATAGTCTATGTGAGAGTCTTGTTGTAAGTTCTAGCAGTGTTTACACTAAACTTGGCAACAGCGTAATTACTTTTTGTGAAAGAGAAATATTTTGCCATCAGAACTGTTTTGTATGTTATTCACACTTTAGGAGCGATAACATAGCAAAATGTATTTAAAAATAAGTTGTAATTTATGGTGGATTACCACATAAACCATGGTTGGTTTGGTATGTAATTTAAACTTTGATAGATACAAATTTCCCGCTATGAGCAGGCATAACTGCATGCAGTTTGCCGCCAAAAACTCAAACATAACAAACAATAATAAACACGGTAACAAAATAACTATTCCAAACTGAAGTACTGGCCTTGATAAATTATATGAATTGCATATGCATTTATAATGGTTTAATAAAAATATATGTAATTGTAAATAAGGAAATTGAAGCTATTAACAGTGAAGCAACAAGATTCTAAAGTAAGAACAAATTAGAAACTAAAAACTTCACTTATCTTAGTAATATTGCGAGTTCTTGGTGCAAAGCTGACTAAAGTTTCGAGTTGACTCCAACTCAGGAGTCTCCTAGGCATTGAGTCTGCTAGATATTCAAAATATTTTTTGTCCATTTCCACCCGCAACTTCTTCAACACTTCCTGTAGCTCCGTAATACTTGATGGTTGCAGCTCTTCTATTTAATTTTCATTTGATTCCAAGCATTTTCTATCGGATTTAGATCAGGAGAGTTACCAGGCCATTCAAGTATAGGTATAATATTATCTTTCAGGAACTTCTGAACCATCTTTGTCCTATGTGCAGGGACACCATCATGCATAAAGTACTGACATTGGTGAATTGGCCAAAATGTGACCAAATGCTTCTAAATAGTTACTTCCCTTCATTGTGATATTCTTTGGGAGAAGGTACAAGCCACCTCTACCATAATTGCCATTAAAAGCACCCCATACCATCACACTTTCTGGATGTTTAACAGTTTTGACAGTAAACGTCGGATCATATCGTGACACATTTTTTGGCCTCCTCACCGTTTTGGACTTTCCTCTGACCAGTTTTAAAGTGCTTTCATCTGAAAACATTATTTTACGCCAGTCCTCTGATGTCCAGTGCTAATACGTCTTGCAAACATTTATCATTTTCTTCTTGATAGCTTCAGTCAGAAGAGGCTTCTTGGCTGCACACCGACTTGGTAAACCTAAGTCTTTTTGAAGTCGATGCTGAATGGTCCTTATTGCAACATTGTCGAGATCACGTTTTTTCGGGAATTACACTTATATAGCTGAAATTAAAATGCAAAACCCTATCTGAATACAAAATTTGATGGAAATCGTTAGAGCCGTTTCCAAGTTGCGTGGAATAAATAAATATATATACAAGAATTGCTCATTTAAATATATAAGATATATTATATTTATTATATTTATATTATTTTTATTATTTATCGTTCTTTTTTATTTTTATATTATATTATTTTATTGTATTCTTATTTAGTATATATTTAATAGTATTATATTATTATATTTATATTATTTTTATTAATTATCGTTCTATTTATTTATTTATTTATTTATTTATTTTATTTTTAATTTTCGAGTGGTGTAGCACGGCATCACATTCCCTGCATAGCATTCGAGTCCTCAACAGGCCCTCGTCGTACAGGAACTGCATGCATGCCTCTTCATTTAAGCACAGAGGCGCCAAATCCAATATACTGATAAACCTAGCCATTGCACTCGACTCCCGCAAAAACATTCAAACTTACTATTGGCAACAAACTCCTAGGGACATTCTGCTGTTGGCAGCGCTGCATTAGCACAGCAACTTCGGCAAATTTCGTGACCATTCGTACACACTGCCGAGTGGGACTTTGCCGAAATTCTGACCAAGTCATCGCGTAAGCTAAACTAAATAATATCCACGAATTGTAGATTGTGTTAATGATAAAACAGAACTGTTTGGTTTCTTGTGCTTCAGTTTTAGAAGACAAATTAAGTGACAAGAAAAAGTAACTGAAACTCAATTTGTCACACTGTCAGAAGTGGGATTTGCCATTTTGTCACGTGAACCTCTTGATGGGGCGGGATTCGAAAAACACGATCGAGGCAATGCTGGAAAAGATGTGGGCCGAGATGCAACAGATGAAGATTGAATGGGAATCCCGAATGCACCAGCTGAGGATCGAATGGGAATCTGGAATGGAAGAAATGAGAAGCAAAGTAAAACCAATGAAATCCCGGATGGAAAAAATGAAAATAGAGATATCCGACACGAAGATGAGGCTATCGCCGAAGATTGATGGGCAACTGGTCGGCTTGAAGAAAGACGCAGAGCAAATCGTCGGGAAGATGGAAGATTTGTGTCAACGCTTTGACGCCGTGGAATGCTTGCGAAGGCAGAATTGACGGCGGCGTCAAGGAACTGGATGCCAGGGGTGTAAGGGAGAGCGCGAACCGGAGAGGGAGCACCTAGCGGACGAGGTAAGAGTTACGTCCGTCTCGGGGAATGGAAGTGGCGACACGACGAAGATAACGAGCATGATCAGGCACACCTCTAAGGGTCCCCTAGTGGAGTGTATTGGAGGTGTAACTAACCAGGGCATGTGAAGGACTGTCAGCAGTAAGGCTTACGAGCAAGCGAGGAACGAGTAAGAACCTACTTGTCATGGAGCACGGAGAAACCGTCGGAGCCATCGCAACAGGTGACGCTGAGAGCCGTGGCTAGAAACGAGGGCATCGTGGACGACAGGGTACAGGGGAAGCCGGCACGGACACGAGTGTAGCCATGACCATGATGGGACTGGATGCGGCGGACGACATGCCAATCGAAAACTAGATCTACCCTACGCGAGATGGTTGTAGCATCGGGTGACACTTTGCCTGTGGGGAAGAAGACCAGGTTGGACTTGATCCTGGAGCACAGCGTTATAAGTCTGTGGGTGTTCGTCGCGAAGGTGGCTGAGGAAGTGGTACTGGGACTGGATGCCCTCAAGAGTCATGAGGCGACGGTCGACGTCGATAGGAGGGTACTGTGAGTCGGACAAGAAAATATAAGGGTCCGGAGCCCCATCGAACATCTTGAGGTTAGCTGGTGGAGTTTGCGGTTGTGCTTGTCAGGAAAAAGACGGCTGCGAAGGTGCACCTGGAAGCTCAGCGGTCATGGAGCCACGTGGCCGTTTTCACGTTATGTACAAGATGGTCTTTCGACACACCTGGATGAAGAGCAACCGGACGAAGACCCACCACAACCGGTGAGCTTGCCATAGAGGTTGCAAGCAGGATGGCATACATCGCCCTACCTGGACCAAGGGGCGCTACCAAACAACGATACCAAGGATTGTACCACGTGGAGAAGAGGTGCGATGGCTTAGTGTACCGCATCTAGGCTGCCCTGGGGGAAAATGCTTGTGATACATTCGGATCGTCTTGTGAACTACGACGATGCCGGTCGGGACGACCAGCTTTGAGGAGGGAGCAGTGTTACACCGGTCTGCCGCGAACCTGTAAGAAGCTCGGGTTAGCTACCTCACATCACTGCGTGTGAATATGTGATCAGCCACACTGAGCGCGGCAGAACAAAGTATTTCCAGGTGGTTCTAGAGACTTCCCACTGTCAGTTTATTTATGAGAGGTGCGAGTAAAAGCCCCTCCGAAGGAGTGTCGCCTTGTCGTGGCGGAGGGGCTCAGTACCTGAACCAGACTGCCTACTAAGTGTTATTTCGACTACTGGTAGGCAAGAGGTGAGGGGAAGCAAAGAACATTCCAAACGGGTAGATGGGGCTCGGTAGTCTTGGTCGACAACTCATCTAGGAGAAGAGGACTCCGAAATCAAACTCCCTCAGGGGCTCCTACTACGGTAGGTACGGGTTTGGCGTACCCGGGGCCCCGAGCCATACTCTCGACTGGGTTCCTCCAAGAGGTGAGAGGGCACATGCCAAACGCCCAATCAACTTTGGTCCACTTTTGTGTTTGACCTCCCTCCTGATACCTCCCTGTACACAGTCTGACGGATAACCTACGCGCGGGTTGGAGGATGGGGTGACGCAAGGGGTGACTGGGTAATCGCGTAAGTCCCAGCCCCTGGTTATCATGTAGGATCTGTGTACGTATCCGCTGATAAAGGTCAGTCCCGGGGAGGGGCCATTGCATGAGCTGATGCACTCCTGAAGGCGATTGGGTCCCTCTGTCTATGCATTGGGAGGTGAGACCCTAGGGTGAGCAAGGTCCAGGCCAGGACTCTCACCTAAGCCGGGGTGGCGCCCAGGAAGTGAGCATGCCATCGGAGACATTTGCAATGGTGGAGGATATCATCGCCATGGGACATCCCAAACAAAATACAAAAAACCAGAAAACGATTGGAAAGGAAGTAGCAGAGTTGAGTGGTCCTCGCTACTTAATATTTACTAGAACTGAGGAAGGAAGGAAATTTACATCGGTGAACCCATTTGTTATCCAAAAGGGTCTTGATAAAATAGCTGGCCCAGTGAAGAACTGCACAAGAGCTCGCAACGGCACGCTCCTGGTTGAAGCTAATTCAGCATCCCAGGCGGCTACTTTACTTAAGGCGAATATGTTAGCTAGCTATCCGGTACGCGTAGAACTGCATAGGACTTTGAACTCCTCCCGTGGAGTTGTGAACACCCGGGCATTGGACGGCATGTCCAATGAGGAGATTCAGGAGAACCTCGAAGATCAAGGTGTAACAGCAGTATACCGGGTTCAGAGAAAAGATGGAGGCGAATATCTGCCTACCCGTACCCTTTTCCTTACCTTTAATCGGGTTGATCTCCCGCAAAGGATAAAGGCTGGGTACGAGGCCATTGAAGTAAGACCTTACATTCCGAGCCCGCTTAGATGCTATAAATGCCAACGCTTTGGTCATACAAGTGACACGTGCAGTGGTAGAGCTACCTGCGTAAACTGTGGAGGCATCGCCCATGACGATGACTGTACCTCACCTCCCAGTTGTATTAACTGCAGGGGAGAACATCCAGCAAACTCCCGAGAATGTCCCCGTTATGTGGAGGAAAGAGCTATCCAGGAGATCCGGATTAGAGAGAAGGTGTCCTTCTCAGAAGCCCGAAAGCTCTTACGTTTGCGACAGCCCGCTATCCCGAATTCCGGTACCTATAGCTCGGTTGTAGCTAAACCAGTACCGTGTCGGGAAATCGCAACTCAAACTAGCGATATAAATGGGGCAACAATCTCAGACAAAATTCTTGTAGCTAGGTCACCTCCAAAGCCTCAGACATCACCTAAGTCCGCCAGAGCATCTACAAATACCGCAGTTCAATCCAGCAGACCAGGAAGGTCGCCAATAAAGAAGGCGAGCTCAAAAAGTAGACCGATTGTATACGATGTGTCACCGATGAAGTTTAAGACCCAGTATCAAAGATCTGATTTCCTCAAAGACAATAAGATATCTCCCAAGGCACCAAAGGGAAAGAAAAGCCCAAAAACATCTCCCAGGAGATCCTCTTCGGAGGAATCCTCTGGGATGACTACAGACCGGCGAATGTCATCTTCGCCGGTCTCCGTGTCCAATCGGTTCGAGGCTCTCGAACCAAAATTCAGTATCGGAACACGGACGTCCTCGGCAGAGGACATGGAGTTCGAATCTGCCCACACTGGGAGACCCCCAGTAGAAAAGAGGCGCGAAAAAGCGCCAGACAAGAATGCGAGCCCCAGAGAAAAAAAAAGGGCTAAGTTAGTTCGACAACCGCCAACTCCAAAGTAATGAAGAGTTACCTTGGAGTTACCTATCACATACATAATGCAATATGGCTATCCTACAATGGAACGTACGTGGCATTCGAACTCAAAGGCCAGAACTTGAGCTCTTGCTCAAAGAAAACGAACCTCTGGTTGCATGTTTGCAAGAGACTAAGCTGCGTCCTCGAGACGCTTTCCATCTAAGGCGATACACCCCAGTACGGTGTGATGTTACACCAGAAGAGGGTGTACCGGCACATGGCGGCGCTATGATACTTGTCAGAGATGACGTATATATGCAAACTCTACCTTTGCACTCTGATATACAATCAGTTGCTGTATGGATTAAACTGCCAAACATACATTTCACTATCTGTAATGTTTATTTGCCTCCCTCCCATGACTTCTCGCACATTGATTTAGAAGATCTAGTTTCCCAGTTGCCAACACCTTTTCTGTTGGTGGGAGACTTCAATGCGCACCACCCACTTTGGGGTTCAAGTCGCGCTTGTGCGAGAGGTACACTCATTTCCGATTTTTTGGACAGTCATAACCTAGCTCTCCTCAACACTGGAGAGCCTACATTCATTTCGGACTCTCATAACAGCTTCTCACACCTTGACCTTGCAGTTTGTTCACCTCAGTTGGCAGTCTCCTTACAATGGAATATCATCTCTGATTTACACTCTAGCGACCACTTCCCATGTCTTATTAGTCTCTTGACGCAACATACGTATTCCACACGTATGCCCAGATGGCGTTTGGACCATGCCAACTGGAACCTCTACAGCCAGTTGGCTGTCTTTACGTACAACGAGTACGACTCAGTGCATAATTTGGCGCAGCATCTCACGGAGACGATTCTCTCTGCTGCTGAACAGTCGATTCCGCGGTCGACTACACACCCCCGTCGATTTCCCGTCCCCTTGTGGACGGAAGAATGTCGGAATGCCATTCGTGCTCGAAGGCGTGCACTTAGGGTTTTCCAACGTCACCCTACTTTGGAAAACCTGATTGAATACAAGAAAATGCGCGCCAGGTCCAGACAAGTCATTAAGGATAGCAAAAAGTCATCATGGAGCAAATTTGTAGCTTCATTTAACCGACACACACCTTCCTCGGTTGTGTGGGATAGATTAAGGCGTGTTGCAGCTAAAACGACCCAAATACCAATAGCGGGACTAAAAACAGCCACAGGAGCTGTTGTTGATTCATTTGAAGTGGCCAATACCTTTGGCAGTGCTTTCGCACAAGTGTCTAGCTCGGAAAACTACTCCCCTGAGTTCCTTCCAATTAAAACTCAGGTGGAATCTCAAGGCTTCACGTTTCGTTCTAGAAACGTAGAAGATTACAATCGCCTTTTCACCATGGCGGAGCTGGAGCATTCCCTGAAATCTTCGCGATGTTCAGCACCAGGACCGGACGGTATTCATGTACAAATGTTACAACAGCTCTCTCCTGAAGGTAAGGCATTCCTGCTCGAGGTCTATAATCGTGTTTGGGTTGACAGTATACTCCCAGAAAATTGGCGGGAGGCCACCGTTATTCCCATCTTGAAGGCTGGGAAGGACCGTCATCTTCCCTCCAGCTATCGTCCTATTTCCCTCACCAGTTGCGTTTGCAAGGTGATGGAACGCATGATCAATGGACGATTGGTATGGTGGTTAGAAAGTCGTAACCTACTGACTAACATCCAGTGTGGTTTTCGACGACGCCGTTCAACTGTTGACCATCTTGTGTCAATATCGACACAGATAATGGACGGCTTTATGAAGAACTGTCAAACCGTTGGCATATTTTTCGATCTTGAGAAGGCTTATGATACGTGCTGGCGAGCAGGGATTCTACGTTCCCTGTATGCCTGGAACATACGTGGACGCCTACCACTTTTCATTCAGGAGTTTATGAAGGACCGCTTTTTCCGAGTAAGGGTCGGCTCGGTTTTTTCTAATTCTTTTGTTCAGGAGGAGGGAGTACCTCAGGGTTCGGTGCTAAGTGTCACGCTCTTTGCTATAGCAATTAACTCCATCTGGAAATGTGTTCCACCTGGAGTTTCGTCATGCCTATTCGTAGACGACTTCGCTGTCTATTGCACTTCTCAGCGCACGGCGTTCTTACAACGGCGCCTGCAGCAATGTTTGGACAACCTTAGAGAATGGAGCATGAAAAACGGCTTCCGTTTCTCAACTGAGAAGTCAATCTGCGTTAATTTCTGGCGCCGTAGGAGACGATTACCACCTTCGCTCCGATTTGGTCCAGATTCACTTCCCTTCGCAGAAGAGACGCGCTTCCTGGGTTTGATCTTGGACAGGAAGCTTAGTTGGTCGTCGCATATTGCACAGCTAAGAGCGAGATGTGACCGTTCCCTAAATATTATGCGAGTACTGAATGGCAAATCGTGGGGAGCGGATCGAACAATTTTGTTGCGAATATATCGCGCATTGGTCCGATCCAAGCTAGACTATGGGTGTATTGTTTATTCGTCAGCACGACCATCTGTGCTGAGAAGATTAGACGTGGTCCATAATAGGGGCATCCGCATTGCAACAGGAGCTTTTCCAACAAGCCCAGTGGTGAGCCTTTACGCCGAGTCCGCAGAACCTCCTCTGCAATATCGGCGTGAGTTTCTCTTGGCAAATTATGGTTGTGCGCTTAGATGTATGCCTAAGCACCCAACGTTCGCTTCTTTTTTCACCACCACGCTAAGAGAACGATATAGAAATAGCACCCTTAATCCAAAGCCTGCGGGGTTCCGTTTCCAAGAGCTCCTAGTGAAGCTTGGAGTGGAACTGCCTGTGATGTTCGCCAAGGGCGAGAGACTTTACCCCCCTTGGCTATCTGGTACGCCCCATGTAGATCTTGGGATGACCATACACCAGAAGTCCACGATGCCTATTTCAAGTATCCGCACGTGTTTCTTAGAATTTTTGTCAGGCTACTCTGACCGTAAATATATTTACACCGATGGATCAAAGAACACCAACGGTGTTGGATGTGCTTATGTTTATGGAACCGAACCATATACATTCGGTTTTCCAAATAGCACTTCCATTTTTACTGCAGAGCTTTATGCAATCTATCGAGCCGTTTTGTATGTTCGCCGTCGTAAATTAGGTGACTGCCTGATTTTGAGCGATTCCCTTAGTGCACTGCAGAGCCTTTGTCAGTTGTACAACCCCCACCCTATTGTACAACGTATCCAGGATGCCCTCCATGTTTTACACGCTTCTGGCGTTGACGTGGTGTGTGCATGGATTCCTGGTCACGTAGGTTTGCCTGGGAATGAAAAGGCAGATTTAGCAGCAAAGACGGCAACTACAGAACCCAGAATTATCATCTCACGTGTTACTTCGGAAGACTTTAGGCTTGAAGTGCGGAGAGCGGTGCTGTCGTCCTGGCACGACGAGTGGTCAGCTCTCCGCGGTAATAAGCTTAGAGAAGTGAAAGAACTTCCGATAAACTGGGTAACTTCCTGTCGCACATCTCGTCGCGAGGAGGTTAGTTTGGCTCGATTAAGAATAGGGCACTGCAATTTTTCGCACGGTTACCTATTTAAAAGGGACCCTGCGCCTCTATGTCCGCTGTGTGACAACGTTTTGTCGGTTCGCCACGTGCTCCTGGAGTGTTACTCTCTAGCGCACCTTCGGGATTCTCTGCAGCTGCCTGCCAGACTTGCAGAGGTCCTAGCGGACGACAAAACAGCGGTTGATAGAGTTTTTAATTTTTTAGCGCAGTGCAATATAAATTTGAGGATTTAAAATTTTTAATTATCTGTTTCTGATTTTGGACATATTTATCACCTTGTTTCATATCTGGCTATTGCCACTGCTTTTTTACCTTTGTATTTTTTTCTTGTTGCTAGTATTTTTGTTTTTTGAGTGAAATTTATATCTGGCTATTGCCATGAGTCTGTTAAGGGCGCTGATGACCTAGAAGTTGAGCGCCCTTAAACCAAATCCAATCCAATCCAATGCGAGTAAAAGTGCGAAAAAAATCGTGCTACGTCATGTCTATATAAGTCTGCGAGAGGGACGAGTATGATGGAATCGTGAGCGTTGAACGAGGCAACTGTTAGCTGCGTGTGCGCCTGCGTACGCGTGTGTTTGTGTGTGCGCGCGCAGGCGTTGGGAGAAATGTGCAGTGTGTCCACAGAGATAGTTTTGGGAAATTTAATCGTTGCATTGAGGGTACCTCTGCATAAAGAGACGCCCTAGAGATTCTAGGGATTAATCGTCGCATTGGAGTTGCCTGTTGTGTGGAGCAGTTTTATTATGTGTGATCGTCAATGTCGGAGAGAGAGAGAGTAGAACGGAAAGACTGAGCACGTGTCAAGGTTGTGATCGGACAGAATAGCTGTGGGTTGCAAGGTCACGATGAATTGTAGACTGCTAACGACGATAAAATAGAGAATTATGATTTTGTGGCTCAGTTTTAGAAAAGAAAGTGAAGGAAAAAGCAAGAGGACTTATTATTTTGTCACAATATCTTAAAACAAATAAGTACCTTGTTATTGCAATACCGGAAGCTCCTAGGACAATTTTGGGGACAAGCCCATCTAGTAATATGCCATGTTTAAGATAGATCTGGAACAATGGAGAACAATTACATGTTTCCAGACCATAGAATAGTATTGCTATACGGTAAATCTGAGAAAGTGTGCCCCGTATGTATTCAGTGTAATAACTGAATGGCAGCATGGTTCAATTACAGATGTACATTTCTGCTGTTTTTATTACCTCCACTGCATGCCCCGGCAGGTAGTCCTGCGGGCCAACCTATGCCTAGGTATGAAGTTCTCCTCAATGCTGGGCAGGTCAAGAAAGATCTGTCTTATACCAACTGATGGGAGGAGTGAAGATTTAGAGAGTGATCAACATTTGGAAACCTTCTCTTGTACTATTGGCCGCTGCTATCTAACACTTTACAGGAAGAGACGAATTTACATAGAGGCTTACAAGACACGGTCTGGGGGTGGGACTTTAGGCTGTAGCATATTTTGTATCATTTTTTATGTAATCAATATTATGCTTTTAATTGTTGCGCCTAGAAATGGACAAAAGGGAAGTTCTTTTCAATAATGGTCAATTTGAGACTGAATCCAATAGTCAGCTTCCGCTCTTTAAATCGATCATTCGTGTTCATTTTGTTTAATCATTTTATTATTTGAACATTATGTTGCAACTTTGTTCACTTATATAAGTCGTAGCAATGCACTGCTGTAATTCATAATTTTGTTACACATCGTTAGTCTATTATTGCATACAGCGTTTAGGCAGCAGAGTCAGGAAATAGAATGACATTTTATGTTATAGTTTTGCATAATAATCCAAGATTATGGGAGTGATAGTGGGCTTAAAGTAAGATTCCCATTCATATCACAGCTAGCACGGTACATATTACGGGAAGCGACCGTATTTACCTGATAAGATTCATGGCTAAGGCCACAATTTGTAGTACCGCATCGTGTGTAGGAGTGTCAGTTATGACGTGAGTGTGTTCGCCCAGACCGAGAGGCAAGGCCCATGCACACGGTAAGGTGACTAAGAATTGTGACTTTACTCATGCCACATGCACGAGCAGAATTTCCAGAACTCTAAAAGTAGCATCATTACACTGGTTTGAAGATGGACAGCCTTATTCCAGCTCCCGCCGGTTGTGAAGTGCCATCTGTGATGACGTATTCGAATGCACAGAGTATAGAGTCATTCAGAACAAACAGCACCTGATGCTTAGTGCCGGCACTGTCTTGCTGCACGATAATGCTCAGTTACACCGGTTCAGAACTACATATCTCCTGCAGAAGTTGGTTGGGAGGTGTTTAATCATCCACCCTAAAGCCAGCACCTTGTTTCCGGTGATTTTCACCTTTTCTTACACTTCAAGAAACTCCTGTCAAGTCAGTGTCAGCATTTTCAGTATGATAGACTCAATCTCGGGGGCAGGCTCCGACAATACATAATAAAATAAAATAAAATAAAATTTGTTACCACTGTGTGACACATGTTTGAATTCTAGTTTTGAATATGTTGAAAAATTGTTCCACATTTCTGTATCTCTTCCAATAGTTTTCATTCGAGCTGTTAGGTTTCGTAAACCGGCCCTGGGAAACTTAGTTTATGGATGCACCTCGTATTATATTACATTGAAGGCTTTTGCTAGCGTCACACCAGCTGTGCGGTATGGTTTTGAAGTGCTCAGACAGTTTTAATTTACATATGCTATAAATAATTCTATTATAAATGTCAAAATATTATCATTTTCCTTCGTAGCTGACAATCATGTGACATTAGAATGAGTCATCACGTCCTGAGTGCCAAAAGTAAATGCAGAACCTTAAGTGGGGCAGCACTGAAAATTATCCAAGGAAAAGTGAGAAAGGAGTTTGTTAACTTCAAACTTGAGAGTGCACACATCACCTGACTCCATTGTATTTGGAAGGGGATACCTGAAAGATATCGCGTAGGTAGCGTCTTCCAACGACCAGAGCAAACTACAGTTGAGATGAAAACTTTTAAGCCGGAGCTAATAAGGAAACGCTCAAAGCTACCAGAAAGGACAATAAGTGGTTCAGGTTATATACCTCATCATTACACTTCACATCACGTATTACCATGCCTTCATCACCGAAGAACTGTACGTACTTTTTGTACATACATACTTAGACATTTAAGTTTAATCAACTAAAGCATTTGAAGAAAGTCCGGAAGAAATCTCTAACCTTAAAGCATTTGAATTTTGAAAATGATACACCCCCCTAGCGCAGCAGCCCTTCATAGGCCAAGGCTTACAGCCCGGCCGCTACGTCCTCCATCTCTGCCTATCGTTATCTAAATAGTCCAGACATTCACCATACAGCCTCCTGCTCAAAATTTCCAACTTTTTATCAAGGATCTCCTCTCCGGCACGTATGAATATTTTTTAGTCTTTATGACGTCAAATTACTCTCCAATCTGTTCTTAAGTATAGAACATATCTAATATTGCAGTCATTTCGATAGTGGAAGTTTGCTCACCTTCAAACTCTTGTGTCCCATGATAAAACATAGACATCAATGCATGTAAGTGATATTAATAAGCCTTACTCGAATGTTTTCAAAGAATATTTTTAGAACTTTAGCAGCATTGTGTATCGACAAGCAAGAGTTTAAAGCCTCATACATTTAAATTATTCTGTTAAGTGCAGGGATCAGAGACACCGTCTGGTTTTACTGTGTCTAAGAAGCAGTTTTAAACTAATTTCTACAAATTCAGAATGATGCCTGAGTTCCCCAGCTCTTATTGTGTATATAGAAAAGTAACAGCTTAAAAAGCAGTAGATACACTTCAAATCTATACTTTGATCCGACCCGTGCTGAATTGCGTTTTTAAGAATGTGAGCTGGGCAGCCCACTCCAATTAAATTTTCATTAATATATGACTTTAGCTTGTTAGTACATTTTTGCCCTCTGGTCAACTTATGTCACCAAAATTTGTGTTCATATTGTCAGCTCCAAATGCTATACATTTCCTTCCTATTCATAAGTCTACTAAAGTACCTCAAACATATGATGTTGTTTCAGCACTTTTATTTGGAGTAGCTTCAATTTCGATTGATTTTTTCTGCATACCGCAAGGTTCAAGATCAACATAAGATTAACATAAATAGGAAATACTTTCTGGGAGCCGGATTACTGCTGTCAGTACTGACCCAAAACAAGATATTTCCTGCAGACATTATATCGTCAGGCCAACAGACTGTGGGCAAGCACTTTGTGAATGATCATTTCGGTCACGAAACTTTCTTGGCAATATTAGAGTCGCAGTAAAGTTTTGCATTTAGTTTATACTAGGGTTAGCAGATTATTTTATGGAAATGTAGGACACAATGGTAAAAAGGCAGGACAAAATATAGGACATTATCGGTCAATGAAAAAATAATTTAAATGCTATACCCATAAGCGTATATACTTAGTGTTTTAATTCTGAGACATACAGTGCTAAATGTGTTCATGAAGAGTCAGTTATACTTCTCTGAAGAAGTAATCATGCACAAAACATCTAGCTCGTTTGAAATATAATAAATTCTGCACAACTGAAGTTTTTAAATTGGTACTTCACTAAAAAAAAAAATACCTCTAACTGAATCAATAGATAATTCATCCCTTTCATCTCTACACACAGTACAACAACAGCATGTAGCTGAAACAATTGCAGTTCACATAAAAGTAATTATTGGCACATAGGCATAGTTATAGCGAAATCGTTTTGTTCGTTATAAAGCTAATTTTTGTCAGGTTTATTATGTCATTAGTAATATGCACTAAAGCTTCACATCCTTCGTGGAGAGAAACGCAATGAATTCTCCGCATACATGATTGCGCAACTTCCCCCATCAGCCTTTCAGGTGATTTTTTGTTTGTTTTGTTAACGTCCTCCAACGTAGTGCCATATCGGACAGTGGATGAATGAAACAGGTGAGATGGTGCTCAAATGAGCCCGAAGTCCACAGATCTTTAAGTTACCCAACATTCGTCTTCTCAGGACAAGGGAAAACCTCGGAAAAAGCCGTATCTGGGTAACTCATCCTAAGCGAGATTCGAACTCGCGATCTCTTGGACATGAGGCAGACACACTACCACCACGCTACAGAGGCGGGTCTTTCAGGTGAAGAGTTGCCACTGCGCAGATAAGGTAATTGCTCTTGTCTTGCCTCACGAGCTATACCCAACTTGGGTGAAATCTGATTAAAGAGTCACCTAATTCACAGGCGTTCTTGTATGGATCGTATGAGAATTACATTCGTCATATGTAATTATATTCGTCATGCCTCGCACTCTTGAAAAAGCAATATTTCAGCAATCCTACATTAACGGATAAATATTGCAAATTCAACTTGAGTACACCTCTAGAAAACTTATCCTTATTCTTATTCCATTAAATTGTGGACTAGATGTAAAAATATTCCAGTGTTAGACGCTAGGCTTACAAACGTAAGCTGTAGCAGCAACACCTAGTTTCTGTGTGTGGGATAGCTAAACTGGCTAAAGCGTGTTGCTATATATTGTCACTGTATACAAATCAGCGGTGATGGCCTAACCCCAGATCGAATACTATTTAGCGCATCTCCCCCCTCCCCCTATTTTTTCTGTCGTCACGGGAACATCGTTATTTATACAACCCATGAGGCATATAAAATTATACAAATTAATGGAATCTGTTTCTGATAATGCTGCTCCTTTAGAGGAGTAAATTAAACTGGCAGAAGTATTCCGCATAGCTTTGTAACTTTTCTCGATGTCTTATGAATAACGCAATACGATTGCAATTTTAAAATTGAATGTTTCATAAGATATTAATTACTATTGCTGAAAGTAACACGGGGAATACGCTTATTCTAACTAAATCATTCCTCCCAAACTTAACAATATTTTCTTTCAAATATCACATGCAAAGGCATATATCTATAAACCTAGCAGATGGTTCTCTGTTAATGTTGACACTAGCTACAAGGATTATGTGGAAAGTATTATATCATCACTGTGTTAGAGCTTCTCGACAAAGGGGGATATATATATATATATATATATATATATATATATATATATATATATATATATATATATATATTTTAACGACGCTGTCAATTGCCAGGATCACATCAGCGTCACCGGTACGCCGGAATTTTGTTATGCAGGAGTTGTTTTACGTACCAATAAATCCATTGACATGGAGTTGTCGTCTTTAAGTACACTTAAAAACCATCGGTCTGGACCGGATTTGAACCCGCAACCTTGGGATCAGTAAACCAGCGTTTAGCCCACTGAGGCACCCAGACTCGACAAACAAGGCATAACGAACGAAAATAATTATTTTAGAAATTTTTAGTAAACTCGTCTTTATTCATTCTTTTATGATTAATTATGCAGTAGACGACACAAATGCCATGCTAAGTGAGAATAAGACGCAGCGTAGGTACTTATCGAAAGTGGACGAATTTAAAATATATTACATGCCATAGGAAAGCATTAATATTATAAAATGCGGATTTAATGGTCATAAAGCATATTATTCTAAGATCTGGATGCCAGTCAATAAAGTAGTTAATGTTATATTAAACGGAAGACAGTGCAGTCGATGATTACTTCAAGCAATCTTTGAACCTTGCTAGAGACACAGGCTAGACCTGAAACCAAGAGAAGTATAATGCTTATTTCGTTGTTGTTTATGACGGCAACCGTTTTGTAATTCCCGCACTTTTGCGTTGGGATTCATTGATGGACACAGCGCTGGAGCAAGAATGTCGTCATTGCTGGCATTTGTAACACGAGTGATGCCATATCATACTCTCTGGCTCGACGATGAACATTAATATTTGTGAAAGGGTTTCAACAAAAACTTTACTTCATTTGTTTTCTTCTCGATCAAATTAAATGGAAAGATACAATGGCAGGAGAAATTGATCATTTTAATACTTATATCTTTAATCGGCCCTCTAAATCACCTGGAAAGTCCAATGTAAGCAAAATTTGGTAACTGAACATTTGAATGTAATAACTTTAGGGTAATTTCTCACAAATACAGATGAAAACGCTTTTATGTTTAGGTACTGGAATGTAGAGTTTGTGAAGACGTCTTCAGTCTTCAAGGAGATAAAGTACCCCGTTTGTTATACTGCGGTCACACTGTTTGTCATGCTTGTCTCCTTCGTCTTCCGCTAAGAGAAAATGCTGTTCAATGCCCATTTGACAGACAGCCTACCCCTGTAGGTAAGTTATGTAACGTTTTGGTATCGCATCTTTTTAACAGTGTGCATCAAAAAGGTATATATAGCTTCAATTTGAATCTGCTTATTTAATACGCGAGGGAATCTACCTCGGAGCCGAATCTCCCAATTTAAATTTGCTGTAATTACAATTCTGGGAAACTTACTATTTTCAATAACTAGAATTTTATTTAAAGTTATGGGGGAAAAATATTTTTGTAATTATAACTAGAACAATGAATCAAGCGTAGGGCGTTTGTACCTGACCGTCTACGTAAAACGAAGTACTGGCGCATGCGCATATCTGTTGCTAAAAAACGTCCTTGTGTGGATGGGGTGAACAATGTAACACATAAACAAAACATCGGCTAAATATCGGAATTGGTAAATAGTTTTTCATCTTCCCAGAATGCGACACGAAGATTTTCAAGAAAACCCCCAGCCTCAGATTACCTTTTATATGGAACTTTTTTTCAAAATGTTCATTTTCTCAAAAATGTCTTGACAATTTTAATTATGATACCATAAGTTTAAGACATTTTCAGGACAAGAATGTATATGTTGAATTTTCTGAGAATAGTCTCTGAAATGCTTTTTATTCTGAATAACTTTTGTACAGTTGGCAAGTTGGAAGAGATGCACGAAATATTACTGCAGAAAAAGTGTAGGGTGCATTAAAATACACATTTTATATCAAATCCTTTTTTTCATAGAATTTACTGTTTCCCAGATATTCAGTTTATTGGTTTTCATTACATTTATTTCCGTTTAAAACTTGGTATGAAAGTTTTGGTTGGAATAAAGCACTTCTACGTATTACATATTGAATCATAACATTTTCAAGTTGAGCTTTTACTAACTCTTCTTTTTCCATTGGAAACCAGCTACTGTTTTTTTCATTCGGCAGAAAATATTTAAGTTGGTTCTCTTTATTAGGTTGCAAATATTATTCACCACTCTGTCCTCTATGTAATCTGCAAGAGGAAATGGATCGAGACCACCTTCAAATATGCCTGGCCACTTCTAGTGCCCCATCCATCAGTGAAAAATATTGGAGAGCAAGAGGATTAATGATTTCATTGTCAGAAATCCAGCATTAGCTAACAACTATTAAAAAGACTGCATATCAACAGCTATTATATTTACAACCTAGTAAAGAAAATCAACTTAAATGTTTTCTGCCAAACGAAAAAAACAGTAGCTGGTTTCCAATGGGGAAAAAAGTTAGTAAAAACCCATCACAGATTGATAATGAAATATACTTTAAAAATATTAGCCCCAATCTTTCATTGCCTCCCACACCGTTAGTCATTGCGCATGCGCCAGGACTTCTGGGATTTTTCCTGAGTTGGGTGTGAAGTCTAGTGTCGGTACCCAGCGATTTCTCATTGCTCATGCACCAGGACTTGAAAATGTTATGATTCAATATGTAGTACGTAGAAGTGCTTTATTCCAACCAAAACTTTCATACCAAGTTTTCAACGGAAATAAATGTATTGCAAATCAATAAATTGAATATCTGGGAAATAGTTAACTCTACGAAAAAAGTATTTAATATAAAATGTGTATTTCAACACGACCTACACTTTTTCTGCAGTAATATTCCATGCATCTCTTACAGCTCGCCAATTGTACAAAAGTCATTCAGAATAAAGAGCATTTCAGAGACTGTTCTCAGAAAATTCAACATATATATTTCACTTGTCCTGAGAATGTCTTAAGCTTATGGTATCATAATTAAAATTGTTAAGACATTTTTGAGAAAATGAACATTTTGAAAAAAAAGTTCCATATAAAGGGTAATCTGAGGCTGGGGGTTTTCTTGAAAATCTTTGTGTCGTATTCTGGGAAGATGCAAAACTATACCAAGTCCAGTATTTAATCAGCATTTTGTTTGTGTTATATTGTTCACCCCATCCACAAACAGACTTTTTTTTTCTTCTAAAAATGCCTCTTACATTCAGGAATTCTCAAAACATGTATTTTCAATGAAATCTTGGTGTCAAAAATTTTAGTTATAATATTTTCTTTATATAGGTATTAAAGAAATTATCTTTATTTTTTTATTCAGGGGAGCTTATAACATGTATTTTGTATTGAGGGGAGCTCATAACATGTATTTCCACCTGAGTGCCAGTGATACGTTGCGGTACGTATTTAAGGTGTTGAATAACAGTTACAATCCTAACGTATCACTACCCAAATTACTAATACATGCATAAATACACAATTACTGAACCAGTTACTCTGGCTTTGTATCTTCAGTTGGCAACAACCCTTCCATCGCTTCGAGTAGCCGACTAGCAACAGACCTGCGCATGCACCAGTACTGTGTGGTTTTGTGTAGATGGCCAGGTACAAATGCCCTACACTTACCAGTATGGGCTTGCAAGCAGCGAAGAAAGTTTTTCCTAATTTAACAATTTAGAGAGAAGTTCTAAAGAAATGTTCAGAACTTACAAAGTAGGAGATTGTGCAGTTCTTTGCACCCATCTGCTCTTTCATTGCATTTAATTAGTGGCCAAATAGCTTGGAATACATAGTGACTCAGCCGATCATTCTTCACAAAGCTTCTCAGTTTCCTTTGACACTCTCAAATAACCATTTATTTGTAAGCAATTTATTGCTTCCATTTCTATAAATTTTTATTTTTTCAAAGTATTTCTTCATGTAGTGATACCAGGTGAGTCAGCTGCGCCTTATTTTTTTGGAACGTAGGCCACCCATCTAACGGCATGTGTGCCTTAGTCCAGTTTTGCGGTTACTAAAATGTATTGCTTAACGTTCTTAAAGAGAGGAATGCACAAAATTGAGAGCAACAGCAGTTTAAGGGACAGAACTACGCCTTGCTAAAGTACACCTCAAAAACATACGACTCGTTTACTGAGAGCGTATTCCAGTTTCCAGCCGATTTTACAAACTTTTTATTAGAGTATATGTAATTCAGTAAACGCCTCGGAAAAATTGGACCTATCATATGGCTACGCTAACAACGTCAGCTAAAAAGAAAATGGTGGATTCTTGTACTTAGAGCAGGGGTTGGCTGCCAAACATTACGAAAAATTTAGAGACACGCCTCATCCATCATGGACCCGTACAGTCAAAACGGACATATTAAATAACAGTTTATTTACATTTTTGGGTGAACTACGCCTCGTGCATCTCAATATGCATAACAGCTTTTGCCATTTAAGTAATAATATTAAAATGCCCAGCAAATGATTAAAACTGTCTTAAAAGGCTAAATCAAGCCCAAAAACTCGCGAGGTGGCAATGGGCTAGCGCCAGGCATGCAAGTCCTACTATTGAACGCGGTAGGCGCTTTCAGTTAAGTCTCACAATAGCTGAATAGGATTGTAACGGGTCCTCTGCGCTAAGCCCCAATGTCATAGGTTCGAGTCTCAGTAGTGTAAATATTTTTTTTTTATGTTCATCATAACTTGGAAACTGAATTCACAATAATCTAATTATAAAGTCCCTGAGCGTTTAGGACATTATAATTTAAATCGTTTTTGGTTGTCTGCATTTTGTAATTGAACAGGTGTAATGACTTCTGCGCCATTGGACTGGCATGATGTATTGTGTTGTGAATGCCGACCCCTGCGTTCTCCACACGTGTCCTGTCGCACAATATTTTGTGCCAGTCTTTCATTATGTATTCGACATACGAGTATGTAGATATGCTTTTGATCTATGGAGAAGTAAGAACAAATACACCGGAGAAAATATTTCGGGAGAGATATCCGAATAGATGACAACCAACAGCAAACAGCTTCTGGAATATTGAAAGGCGTCTGCATGTAACAGCATCACTTGCAAGAATGCCTCCTCATAGACACACACCAGCAACATTGGATGTTAATGCAGAAGCAGTTTTGAATGCCACCCAGAACAATCCGCATACTAGTACACGGGCAGTTACTCCGGAGGTGAACATTAGCCAGTCTTCGTAGTGCAAATATTGAACACTAATAAGTTCCATTCTTATGGTTTGCACCTACACCAAGCACTTCACGGGAGAGATTTCGAAGCTCGAGTGATCTTTTGTGAATGGTTGCTGGAGCGAGTAGCAAGTGATGTGGGATTCGCATCCAGGATATTGTTTTCTGACGATTCCACAACAATGGAACTGGAAATTGTCACAATATGCGCTATTGGAGTGTTGATAATCCTCATTGGGTAAGGGAGGCAGCATTCTAAGAGCAGTGGGGTGTAAATGTCTGTTGTGGAATCTTGGGAGACCACCTTGTTGAACCATTATTCTTTGAGGGGAATGTAACAGGAGCACGCTACCTGGAATTCCTCTGTAGCTCACCCCTTATTATTAGGGAATGTGCCACTGCAGGAGCAAATGACGATGTAGTTTCAACACGATGGCACTCCTCCGTATCGGTCGAGGATCGTCTGCAATCATTTGAATGCTGCACATCCTGGTCATTGGATAGAAAGACAAGGACCAGTCCCCTGGCCTGCCAAATCACCTGATCTGACACCTCTTGACTTCTTTCTCTGTTGTTATTTAAAAGAACGCATTTATGCAGAGGAGCTGGACAGTCCAGAAACCCTTCCTCAGCGTATTACAGTGGCTTGTAGGTATGTTCAACCCTGTGTATAAATGATCCTTATTTCAATTGCACCTACCTATAGGTATGCTTAAACAGCTACCTAATTGTAGTTCACCAATAAAGAAACATCAAACAATGCCATAAAACATAAATAAAACAATAAAAATGAATATAATAACTGTTTTTAGAATAATAATTTGTAAATTGTGAGGATTGCATAGTAAAAAAAATTAGTACATGCAGGTGATTCGAACCACGTTCACAGCAGACAGATTACTTCGGAGTCTTGCGCCCGTTCCAACTGAGCTACCTAGTAACGTGTGAGGTAAACATTCCGTTTAAGATGTAATACTTGCTGGTTCCAGTGAACATTTGCAGTAGTGCAAACGTCAGCTGTCTAATTACGAATATTAAAAGGCGATGTGATAATATCTATATTAGCACTAATTTCATCGAGTGTTTAACATCCATGTTAAATACGCGGGTAGAACCTAGTAATGGGGTCGATGTTTTCATGTTGGAGTTTAAAATGCAGATTGCATAAAACTCGAGAATAAGGGGCAGCTGACTCACCTGGTATAGGGAAACACAAAGTCATTGGATGCTGAAACTTTACCTATATTGGTTTCAGGAAACTCTGGAGTTTGGGGTTTAAAGAAAAATTTTGCTTTACTGGAGCTGTTAGAGAGACTTCAGCACACTCAAGATAGAGGAACAGTCTTCTATACAGCTGATCTCTTAGAGAAGGAAAGACAGGTAAATTAAATCTGTAATGATATTATAAGAGTGAACATATCCTAACTACAGTGGAACCCCTTTTTACATTTTTGTTGGAGATGCTTAAAAATGATGTAAAATTGGGGAAGGTGTAAAATCAAGGATAAGTAATGTGATTGCATACAGAAAATTCTGAGTTGAATGAAACACAAAAATGATGAATAGTACTTTTCATAAGGAATTCTTTCCAATCATGAATTTATGCATTTTAGTGTCCTGAAATTTCAATTAATGCATTTAAGAAAAACACACAGGCACATTTTTGGCTGATAAAAGAAAAGTGAATTTCCATAAGTTAAAAGCTATGTTTTATGAAAGTATGTACTAGTTTTATGTACCACAAACATTCCTAGTACATACAGGGGAAAACAACTAAAAAGAATGTAACAGTGGTGTAGTAGCTGTTAATATTACTTTTTAATAACCAAGTTATATTCTTAAAAGTCTATGGCATATAATTTATTTAAAAAATTATAAAACTACATCATCAGTTCTCACCTTATGCTACAGTTCAAGTGCATACATTAAATGTGCAATTGTCTGTTTTAATGTTAGAATGTTCACTGTGTTTGTAAGTCACCCAGCAAAGATGTTTGTCTTGTGTGTCTGTTAAGTCTGTATAGTTCATTTTCAATTTTTTGGCACATGGTAAACATTTTATCACAAACACTGAACTTGGATCTGTCCAGTCTATAGTTTCCTTTCTGCCCGTTAGACGTCTGACCCTAAATCATAGGGGATGTAAGTCCTACATAAGGGGAGGATAAACAGGCAAAGAAAAAAAAAAGAATACACTGAACTTAGCGACACTGCCTTTTACACATCTATTTCTCTCAATGTACTTATTCATGTGAGCAGGGTTTCTTTGCATTAACAGCAATAAAAACGAAGCAAAACAAAATTGCTTGAATCCAGAATCACTATTGATATATGCACTAAGGAAGATTCAGCCTCTAATAGAGGAGCTGATGCCCAGAAAACAAGCTCAGCTGTTTCATTAATAGGTCAAAAGCATACAAATTCATGTAATTTTTTGTGCCTGTGCTATCTTTAATGTAGCTCCTATATTTATTGTACAATCTTCCTTTTTGTAGCATTTAATAAATTATAAATATATTTTAGGTGTGGTTATGTATAATTTTAATTAAGGATAACTCTAGGGCTAGGCCTAGGGGTACAGGGTGAAATAGAAAATTGTCTTTGGCGGTACGTGGAGAAAAGAGATTGAATACCACTGGCCTACAGGAATGATGGGGTCCAATGCCACAAATAATATGTGTAGCCCTTTTTTGTAATATAAACATTTGTATTAAAAAATAAAATGTAAATGAATGGTTTAACATCAATAATTTGTGCCCCTTCCTTATGCTGGCAATGCAATTTTAATTACATAGTTTCTTTTGGTAAGTTGATTTTTTTACATGAATAATAGTAGTGAAAAACTTCTTAAATATTCATCCTGTCAGATGAAATTGTCCAAAACATTACTTGTGTTCATTTTTGTTATGTAAAATTATTTTCAAAGAATGAATAATAAGTGATGATAATTTGATTTTTCACTCTTAGAACCCTCTCTTTAGGATTAGAAATTAAGATGCCATAAACCTTCCATTGAAAAGGAACCTAAATTATGTAATACACCAAGTTGTATAAAAATTCCTTTGGTCAATCCTTTCTAAAAACCAGAGGGGAAAACACTTGTATAGCTATTTGTATTTTAAAAATATAATTTTTTGCTTCAAGGTATCTCATTATGCCTGTTAGTATCAATTATTCATCCAAAATTGAAAATTGCAGGAACATTATGAGTACAGTTTAATTATATGTATTGATTAATTATTAATTAAATCCATTATCTAATCACAACTTTGATAATAATGTACAATTTGCAAATAAGAGATGAGGGAGTCATCTACTGTAATGTGGAATTGCTTGTAATACGGAATTGTTATTGAGTAAATGATGCTTCAGCTTAATCCTATGGTAGTAGCAACTGTTTTGTTCAGTGTAATAAAAAAAAAAACCTTTGTACCAGTCTCAAATGACGGCATAATCCAACTGAGCATTACCAATTCTGAAGCCTCATTTATACCAGGGAGGAAGCTCATTTTACATTATTTGATTTTATAGTTCTAAAATTGCTTAATTAATTATGTGACATGACAAACTTAGTTTTCTCCTCGGATGGATATAATAGAGTTTGAAATGTTCACGTGTTTGGTGCATTATCTTGCAGCTGTCAGTCCATTGTGATGAAAATGAGCAACATATAGCGGTTCTCTATTGTACTGTATGCACATCTCATCTGTGCGAGGAATGTTCAGAGCTGACTCATGCTACAAGAACATTGGCAAGGCATCGCAGAGTTCCTCTGTCAGACAAGCCACGAGAGAAACCCAAATGTCCGTCACATCCCTCACATGTTGCAGAATTCACATGTTTAGAAGATGATTGTCAAACACTTCAATCTGGACCTGGGCCCATCATGTGTTTCATTTGCAAGGACTATGGCCGTCATAAAAATCATAAGGTATGTTTGAATTGCTTTATAACTTGGCATGTTTAGTCATCTGACTTTATATTGAAACCATACCAAAAACTGAGACTGTTCAAAAGGGGAGTAAATTGTTTATATTTGGTCTTGATGCCCTAAGCACCCTATAAGAATGCAGATTTATCTTGCATAAGTTGTACAGAATACCCCCTCTTGATTTTGCAGAAAATAAACAATAAACACTTAAGCAATTTTACTTTGTTTAATACATAGAGTAGGTAGCAGAAGTACCAAAACATTGATATTGTGACAAACAAGTCCAGTTTCTTTTTCTGTCACTTTGTTTCCCTTCTAAAACTTGAGACAGAATATTAAAAGACCCCAAAAGAAAATCGTTTATGTGAATATTTGTTAAGAGTGTAATTTGTTTTTGATGTTGGTATGAGATGGTTAAATGACGAAAACGTGTTACTAATGTTCATTGTTACGAACAATTAAGTTTGTTTAAAGACGTCATAAATATTTCCATATTTAATTTTAATATATATGTATAAATATTAGAATTATATGTGTTCAATATTAATAGCAAAGGGAGAATAGCTAAAGATCGCTTCCCTAACAATGCGGGAACTATTTGATGAACACATACACGGATGTATACAAGAAAGGTAGTATCACGTGAGGTGACGCTGGACTCCTTTCACTAGCGTTTAAATATTCAAGGTGATAAGACGTGTTTTGGTAGCGTGTGAACATGTGTAGAACATTTACCAGACTTCCATCAAGCTTTTGTTCCACTTTTTGAAAAAGTTGTTGTTTTCTAGTGCCTTGCATCTGGCAATGAAGCCATTAGCATTCGTGCTTTCCAATACTTTTGAACTGCAGTTTCTTCTGATCTTAATGCTTCACAGGTCTCTTGTACTGTGAAGACATCTATATCTTGGTCTTTTAATATTTTCATTAGCTCGTCTTTTTGAAAAAGTGGAAAGACTTAAATAATCTAAAACGGTGCTAAGAGGATTTATTTAAATGTAAAATAGAGAAAAAGTGTTAATAAAATAATACATTGTGGTGAAGAAACATCGTGTGATTATTCATTCCATCCGTTACCACGCCCTGAGGGAAATAAGAGCCACATCGCTCAAACAAGAAGCAACCCTACAATAAAAACAGCACCAAACTGAATCGCAAAAACATAGTTCTCTATTCTCAAACCAGTTCGTATTTCTCCTGGTAAACCACAAAGGCAGTCTCACATCTCTATTATTTATTTATGCCAACAAACTTACTGTTGGTGTTTTTAAACACACAAGCCGTGTGTGGGCAATGTTTGAGAGGTAGAGCTGAAACTTAAAAATTCAATGCCACAGCTGGGATTTGAACCACAGATCCTCCGCTTATTAGGTGGGTGCTCTAACCATTAAGCAACTGTGACAACCTGCCAGAATGACATTGAATGCTGGCAGGTTGTCACAGTAGCTTAATGGTTAGAGCTTGTGTGCGTGCATGCATGTTTTTTTCCCCCCTAATGTATCCAACCCCCCAAAAAACCAATGTCAACTACATGAGTTAACACCATTGCCGACATGGCAGTATGTTCCAAAGGTAATATGCTGGGACAGCGCCATGACCGAGCAGTTAGACCATTCACCCACCACTTAGGCAGCCCAGGTTTGATCCCAGGACCTGCATGGTGAACAAAGCTGTGTCTGGATAAGTTTTCTCCGGTTTCCTCTGCCACTCATTCCATCAGTTGTTCCATCATCACCTTTCTAATCATCCAGTTCACCTGCATTACACATAATCCTCTTCCTCACTCTCATACCTAGTGCTTGGCTGACCACCTGCTCACAGGTCTTCACTCTGTCCGGCCCATAGAAATCGTTTGCTCCCTGACAGGTGTCTGACCCTAGGCACTAGCTTGTACCTCCTCCAGGTTCCCCAGTTTCCCTTGCCATCTCATTCCACCTGTGCTCAATCTTCATTCCATGTATCATCAGTGTCACTGCCTGTGGTGCCGTAGTCATAAAAACGGGCGTTAAACACTACAAAAAAAAAGGTAAATAAGAAGAAGGTAAAATGCTGCTGATGTGATCATAGCAGTTAAAGGTGGGGTATAAATGGTACTACAAAAAAGAATGGAGCAAGGATATTGCCTAAAGAACAGGGTACACAATAACTTCATTTACCTGGCTTTCGTTAATCCAGATTTTTTGTTTATCCAGATTGATGTTTGCTTACTTTTTCAGCACAAAATAAGTGCATCCTTTGTTAAATATGTATAAATGTATGCAGCTAGAACGTCACCACAGTTAGTGTAAAGATTACCATTGTTGCCTTTTGGAAGAACAACTGAGATGTGTTTGATTTATTTTCACAACAGTCTTGTTAGCAATCTTAAGAGTTCTCTGATGGCTTTCAATTGTTTTTCTGCATTTACATTGATTCAGATTTCACTATCGTTCATCAAAGTTTATATTCAGAGACTGGAAGTTTAGGCATTATACATGGGTCATTGAGTAATTAGTGGCAACAATGTTGCATGTGGCACTATCAGCCGTAAATGATGCAAACTGGTAATAATGAGAAAGAAGAGCATCTGATGTATGTTACGTGAGTTTAAAGATAGTAATATTATTTATAAGATATTTGTAGTAAGTTTAATTTGTCGACTATCTGTAATGCTCTAAAACGCATAGTGAATACAAACAAAAATGCTTCATTAAAATTGTAATTGAAAGAGGCAAGAAAGGTCAACAAAGCCATACAGCATCACTGGAAGCTCGTGGTGGAGAGACTTTACCATACTGTATCATGGCTAGTGAGCACATGCATTTTGCAAGGGTAGCAAAGATGTTCTCCAAAAACTTGGAGCTGGGCATTTTAGAACATTACAGATAACAGTCGACAAATTAAACTTACTACAAATATCTTATAAATAATATTACTATCTTTAAACTCACAGGTAAGATACATCAGATGCTCTTCTTTCTCATTGTTACCAGCTTGCATCATTTACGGCTGATAGCGCCACATGCAAACATTGTTGCCACTTATTATTGAATGACCCATGTAAATCATTAAAATAGGCAGGCAAAAAGGCATTATAAATAGCTAAAATAGGCAGGAAAAAGGCATTATAAATAGCTAAAATAGGCAGGAAAAAGGCATTATAAATAGCTAAAATAAGCAGGAAAAAGGCATTATAAATAGCTAAAATAGGCAGGAAAAAATGTATTATAAATAGCAGAACTAGGTAGGAAAAAAGGCATTTATAAATACTGATATAGGCAATAAAAAGCAATTAGAAAAACCCATTTATTTAATATATTACATATTCAATAACTCAATTGTCATATTTTGAAAACTTCAAAGTTATAAACAAAATGTTAGTGTTGCAATTGACACGAAAATGAAATATTTTTAAAAAGGCCTATGTATTGCAATGCCTTATTCGTTGGATATGACAACCAAATGCTTTTTTAAGTTCCCTGGGGTGTACCGGAATAATTCTCCTCTCTTAATATCCACAATCTAGCACTATATTTCTTCCCACTAGTCCTAATAACCATTAAGAAAGGTGAACTCGTACAAAATGTTCCCCATATATGCTAGTCACGAATCCAAGTGTTCTGAAAAATTACGTTACCAAGGTTACCAGGAAATAACAAGGGAAAAAAAAAAAAATATATATATATATACACTCTGTTCATCAAGAGATTAGAGGAGATATAAACAAAGCACCGGTTTGTATCACTCCGCAGCCACGTGCTTTCACAATGACACAGTTACCTACCGCTACGCATAGGTATAATATGCATTTTACACTACTAAAAGGATATATTTACTTGATCCAAATAACATATAGCACATGGAAATTAACTGCTACTTACGTCTTCTCTGTCCACAGTAACACTTTTTCATTTCCTGCTCACAGTCTCGAAACCAATCTCCAGAAGCAGCTTGTGGAGGGAAGTTCGTTTTAAATCTGGAAGATCGTGATCAGAGTTAACTGCCAACAGCACTTCGTTTAAGGTGGAAGTTCATTGTTAACAAGGGACTGGTGAACTTTTCAACAGATTGCAGATCTCACAAATTCGTCGCAAACTACATCCACCATTTATCTGGCATGTGGTCGGTTTTAGTCAGGATCTTCACCAACTGACGATTTTTCTTTGCGTGTGTTGTAAATACTTGCAATGACACACCGGTAAACTCAGATGTTAATTTCTTCACGTCTTCGATAGCAAGTTCAGGATATTTCTCGCAGAACTTGATAATACGTTCAATATTGTTTTTTCACCACTTCGCAACGGTTTGCCGCACTTATGTTTCACAACTCACTTGTTCTGCCATGTTACTTTCATACTGATGCGCGCGCAGAATGAATTAGGCTGGTTACAGATTCACTTAACTGCGTATTCTTACACTTTAACTATGCTTAGTATACTTAATTTATGCATTAGCAAACATTAAGTAACATTTCAGACCTTAGTAACAGTATTTCTTCAAGGGACTATTTACACGGCGAAAGCGTCAAGAGGGCTCTCGGTTCGTCTCTTCTGTTCCTTCTAAATCATGCCCACTCTAATCTTTTTCCTATGAAATACACACGAACTCCAGGTGTGCCAACCATATCAATAAAATATCTGAAGTGAGCGTTCTAAGAAGAGTTGTGTCGAGAGAGGACCTCAGAAAAAAAGGATGCCTCGAGTAGAGGATAACAACGTGAGGGATGACAAAGTCATGTCATACTCATAATTAGTCAGATAAGTTAATTTATAAGGCAGAAGTAGTACACTGTGAAGCTCAGTATTAATTGCTTTTTAACAAACTTTTTAGTTAAATAAACACAAAATTTCTTCACATGAACTGTTATTTACACAGGACTAGTTTTGTAGGAACTTTCATACATCATCAGCAGCTCTTGACTATCGGATATAATTAGCCGATCCTCCACTGTTGACTATTTTCTCTCTGGTGTAGAATGAACATACTTCATGAGCGGGTTTTCTTCAACTGGAAGATCAAAATTCATTTAGTTGGAACATTTTCATATACATTTTTTCCCCAGTGCCAAGATCTCTTGCCTGTGGAACATATTTTAAAATATGGATGTTATGTTGGATATCACAGCCTGTTTTCCAGAAATGGACTGAAACTGCAGATTTTTCTGTCTGTTTTTATACTAAGTGATTAAAATGCTCCTTAAGCCTATTTCTTTTTGTTCTGCCAATGTAAACTTTGTCACAGTTATTGCAAGAGTTCTTGATACTTGGGAAAAAATTTATATGAAAATGTTCCAAACACACCTAATGAATTTGGTCCTCCATTTGAAGTAAACCCACTTATGAAGTACGTCCATTCTACACTGGAGGGAAAACCGTCAACAGTGGAGGATCGGCTAATTATATCCGATAGTCAAGGGCAGCTGATGATGTATGGAAGTTCCTACTAAACTAGTCCTGCATAAATAACCATTTGTATGAAACAATTTTGTGTTTAACTAAAGTGTTTATTAAAAAGCAATCAAATAAGTTGTTAGGTTAATGTACTTTGAGGCTTACTTTATGAAGCTTTTTTTAGATGCAAGTAGTAGTCAATTTCAACTAATATTTAAAAGAAGGTTGCCAGTTCAAGGCTTTGTGATCCCACACAAGTTGAACTACTTAGAAAGCCAGAAAAATGAAGAAGCAGAAATGCAGAAGGCGAAAGAAATGTCTCTACCACCTCTGTTGCCCTATTAACATACATGAGTTTAACATCACAAGGCACTAAGTGGGCTCACTAGAGCTCAGAAGTTTGTGCATGTATACTAACCTCTGAAAATAGCACTTTTGTTTTTACTAATTTTAATTTTAACAGGAAGCAATTTGTATGCTACAAATCTTCTGGTGGATTCATCTGGAAAGGCATAATATAAAACTGTTTTAATGTGAGAATCATTTCTATTTATTTTTGTACAGTTTGTAAATATATTCTAGAAGTTTGGACATTTTGTTCACATTAGACTATATACATAAAATAATTTTTACTTAAGTCCACTCCCTTCCATGTGTGTTCTTTGCTGATTTATTCTAAGTTCAAAAGGAAAAGTAAACAAATCTTAGTTACTTTTCGTGTACCAAACAGCTTACTGCTGGTGTTTTTAAACACACAAGCGGGAGATCTGTTGTTCAAATCCCATCTATGGCACTGAATTTTTCAGTCCTGATTCTACCTTTCAAACCTTTACATGTTACTCTGCTGAGCATACGGCTACTGCACATATGGCAGAAACTATGTTCCCATAAGAGGAAATTGTTGCAGACATGAGAATAGGGCATGCACAGCTCATTAGCATTTAAACATTTTGTATGTCTTATTCATATATTTCTTAAACTGCTAACTCGTAATACTAAAACAGGACAAACAAAAGCGTCATCTTTTTTCCTTTTTTTCCATTTTGGTGGAGTGGGTCCACTTCTTGTCAAGCATTGATGCTTGCCTACGCTGGCATATTACGCTCCCCAGGTAAATTCCTAGATTCCATCAGTGATCCTTGATCTCCTTGTCAGAACAAACGTGGTTTACTTACACAAGAGCATGCCAAAATATTTTTGTTGCTATACCTATCTACTACTATTAAAGATACTAGATTAAGCTGCTGTTACAGATCTTTGATTTTATAATTTTATTCTAATGGAGTTGAGACAGAATATTAGACCCCCAATAGAAAGTCGTTCATGTAAATGTTTGTTAAAAGTGTATAAATATTAGAATTGTTTGTGTTCCATAATAAAAATAGGAGACGATAATTGGGATTACTTCCCTAACGAGAAAGAACTATGTGTGCGGATGAATACCGCGGATGAAAACAAAAATGGCGGTGTGTCGTGTAAAAGCGACGCCAAGAAACGATTCAGTAGCGTCTATATGTTCAAGGTGATAAGACGTGTTTTGGTAGCATGTGAACATGGAACTTTCACCAAACTTTTATCCAGCGTAAATTCTACCAAATTACAAAAGTGCAAAGGTTTTTAAGTATTTAATATGGTGCTGAGAGTGTAAAATATCAAAGTGTTAATAAATAAATACATTGTGATAAAGAAACATTGATATATGCATTCCATCTGTTACCACGACCCTGTAGATAGAAAACGAGTCTCATAGCACAGCCAATCCCCATAATAATCATTTAAAAACTGCACCAGAGTTTTCAAACCATGGGCTTTTATGAAATTTATTATGAGGTGTATTCAAGTCATAACACCTCCAATTTTTTTCTCACTAACCAACCTCATGAAAATTATGAAACTTGTGTCACTTCTTGATGTAATCTCCCTACAGTTGTACACATTTTTTGTAACGTTGACGCTATGATTCCATGGCTTCTGCAAATGCTTCTTTAGGAGACTTTAAACTACTGAAAATTGCTGATGCAATAGCAGCACAGCTGGTGAATGTGCGACCATGGAGAGTGTCTTTTATCGTCGGAAACAGCCAAAACTTGAATTGGTTGGAGAATTCAATGCCATTCTGGCAGGTTGTCACAGTAAGTTAATAGTTAGAGCACCCCCAGTAAGCGGAGGGTCTGTGGTTCAAATCCCAGCTGTGGCACTGAATTTTTCAGTTCCAATTCTACCTCTACTTTGTCCACACAGCTTGTGAGTCATCTCGAAACATTGTCAGCTTTGCACCAAAGAACTTGCAATATTACTAAGATAAGTGAAGTTTTTAGTTGCTAATAATTTTGTTCTTACTTTAGAACAGTATAGTGATGTTTTCTCTGAGGTCTCCTTTGATGGTGGTTCAAGGAACTTGCTGAAGATGTCTTTCTCAGGGATGTTGAAATTGAATACTCGGTTTCCATTTTTCAAAATAAAGATTTGTTCCCATGTGGACAGCTCTTGTTTTCCCGTTACATGTTTGAGGAGCTTTGGTTCTGGCTTTATATTGTGGTTTTCTGTCCATAAGTGAGGGGTAACTGCTGATGTTTCCAACTGTTTGTTTTTTACATTTCTAAAGGGTTCCTTGAATCTTATTTCTCGATTTCTTTTGGTTTTTCCTATAACCCAGACGGACAGTTACATAAAAGCTCATAGTTACAATCCGAGTCACAAACAGGCAATCCTCAATAGCTTAACAAATAGATTGGTGAACATCCCCCTTCCAACAGAACAATACAAAGCAGAATATTGCAAAATATTGAGATAGCACAAAAGAACAGCTTCCCTAAATCATTAGTAGACAAAAAAGTGTAACGAGCAGAAACAAAATAGTTACTAAAAGAAACTACAACACTCACAGCAGCAGGAACAAAAATGACATTCAAAAAATTCGCATTCCATCCTTGGGCCTTCAAAAAATTTTCAAAGAACAGAACATTGAGCTAGCACCAATGAACCACTGTGCCATAAAAAATCGACTGAACTCAAGCATCAGATGCCGTCCCACCCAATAAAAAATTTGGCATATACCAAGTTGAATGCAGTGACTGTAATAAAGTGTATGTTGGAAATACCAGAAGAAATTTAGAAATAAACACTTTAGAAATGTAAAAAACAAGCAGTTGGAAAAATCAACTGTTACCACTCACTTTAGGATAGAAAACCACAACACAAAGCTAGAATCGAAGCTCCTCAAACATGTAATGGAAAAACAAGAGCTGTCCACGTAGGAACAAATCTTAATTTTGGAAAATAGAAACAGAGTATTAAATTTTGACATCCCCAAGAAAAATATCTTCAAGTTTCTTGAACCACCATCAGAGGAGACCTCAGGGAAAGCATTACCATCCACACCAGGGAGAACCAGTCAATGTCCGGTTGACACTGTAGGAAAGTCAAGCCTCCGAAACATGTTCTGGTAATTTATAACTAAGTGTTGTGTAGTGTTATTAATCGACTCACATTTTGTGTTTAAATTGATTGTTACAACACTGTTTTCAAACTTCCAAGAATGAAGACAGTCCTGTTAGCTTCATGGTAGAGGATAGCTGTGGGACATATTCCAATGCTCGGTGCTGGGACACTGTTCCTATTCCTAAAGCCATTGTTGATGCAATACATCAATGCCATTGGTTTGTCAAGTTGGTGGCTAGCTCATCAATGAATTAATTGGTTCAAACACTTAAAGCATAGGAATTAGCAGAGCAATAAGTAAATGGAGTGGTGAAGTGTTTTACATGTGGTTAGCATGCACTTATTCTTCAGTTGTATACAGTTGTTTGTTTCCATAGTTATTGTAACAAGCGCTTATTTTGCGAAACATCAGTGTAGGGAAGCTCAAGAAGTATACAGGGGGTTTTAACTAAGAGTGATTGCGTTTGCAGAACAGAATGCTAATGGAGCTGCAGAAAGGGTGTTTTCAGTCAGAAAACTGTGTAAGAGATTAGCACAAAATGAAAGTGCAGCTGGAATCTGCAAGCTATTGTAGGTGCTCTTTTCATGGTCCTAAAAACTTGAAGATGCTAGTGTATATTGAAGAGTTGCACAATAATGGTTGTGTTTTAATATCAGCTCCAGTTAAAAAGTACATGCATTTCAACAGTATTGTAAATGCTCTTGTAAATAAAAGATGATTTTTAGTTCAAGAAATACAAACTCATCTTTATTTATTTTTTATTGAGTAGATGTTTGCATTGTGGATTCATCACTCGGTACTTTAGTTTCCCCTCCTTACCCTATTGTTTCAGCGTAATGTGGCCGTACTTGAATATGCTCAAACTTGTTCTTATTCCCACAACTGAACACTAGTCACTGAAGGTTAATATGGCCAGTCTTTAATAATTTATTCTTTGCATAATGTTGCACTGTGTGTTTTTACTTTAAAAAAAAGCATAAAAAGTGACAATTATGAAACAACATATGATAGTCTTGGAGTAGCACCTGTAAAGAAGAAAAGAAGAGAAGAAATAAGTTATTGTAAAAGGAAACCTGGAAAAATTGCAGATGCTATTGAAAATGCATTTTGCATTTACATCCTTTTGTTTCATATGCAGTATCAATGATGATGCAAAACTCCCTTCTAGAATGTGTTTACAAGTTTCAGAAAAATAAAACCTGACTCATTTGCATGATCTGTATTTTTATTTTATGTCTTTCCAGTATATTTAGCTTTTCAACTCATTGCCTGCAGTAGACTTAAACCAAATGCCATTAATTATTTTTCCAAAGGGTACTCTATATTTCATGCATGTTTAATGGTTTATTTCCAAATGTGCACAATTCAGTTTTGGTAGAAAAGTGACTTGATTTTAGTCAGGACTCTTTCTGCAAGAATGTTTGGGTACTTAGACATGTTTAATTTAAAAGGTGAGTTAATTAATAACACTGAACAACACTTACAACATATTTTTCCGGGACGCGCTTCGAAGGTTAACTTTCCTCCATTATCAACCGGATAATGAACCAGAAGAAACACCAGAAGAAGCATCACCATCTGCACCATGAAACACCATGGAAACCCAGTTATTGTCCGGTTGATAATGGAGAAAAGTTAAACTTCGAAACGCATCCCGGAAAAATATGTTGTAAGTGTTGTTCAGTGTTATTAATTAACTCACCTTTTAAATTAAATTAATTACAACAACACTGTTTTCAAACTTCTATGAAAGGAAGATACTTAGACATGTGATTAAGCTTTTAAAACCCAAAAGAGAAATATAATTCTTCTAATCTTATAAACATAAATTTTAATAGCTGCATCTTGTTTGTTATATGTTGCCATGTTCCTTAGTCATGTGCTTGAATCTTAATGTAATCTAAATTATTCATAAAGTGGGAATTTCCATCTAATAACTTTGTGATTTCCTGAAATTCACCTGCTGGTTTGACACTGTTGTGTTAGCATCAACAGGTTATTTTCTGTACCCTTCTTTGATCAAGAAATTGAAACTGTAATGTGTGTTAAAGTAAAAACTGCAAAGCGAAACAAACTCTATGAATTAGTGAAAGTCAAAATTTAAAACTTTGGAGTCATTTTAGGCCTGAGCATATTACTGAGGGAGTCAAAAAAATTTTGAACTGGCTGTGCAGTGTTTTGCCTGTCTGCGTTCCTTGGCACTCGTTGCCTTCTACCACTATCATAGAAAGGTGTGGATAAAAACATATAACATTTTTAAAACTACTTTTAAAGGCTTTACTTACAAACTGTATGAAAGATGCTGAAACTGGTCACCGTTATCTAAATATACAAAATTGGCACCTCTTGAGGAAACTATCCATAATTCACGCTGGCAATTTCCTGGTGGATGTTTTATTTTAATTCTTTCAAGGTGTGTGGGTATATCTTGTACACTTTGTGTTTTAAGTTACCCTAGAGATAGAAATCGCAAGGGTTAGGTCGGGGAACCAAGGGGACCACAAATCTCTACTAATAATTCTGTCCTGAAATGCACTTTCAATTGTTCTCATCAAAAGTTGGCCATATGAGCTGTTACAGAGTCTTGTTGAAAAAAAACATAAGCACACTCTCAAATTGTGTTCACTTATATATGGGCGTCAACTATTGACTAGAAAAAAATTGACACTGTTACTCTTTCTCTGCTAATGGCACACCATACACCAATTTTTTTGCCATGAAGGGATACTTTATGAACAATATTAGGTTTCTTAGAGCTCCAATAATAGGCCAAACACTGCGCAGCCAGTTTGGAATTTTTTGACACTCGGTAGAAAATAAACTGAAGCTGCGCTTGAGTGTGCTTAGAAAATAAACTGAAGCTGCACTTGAGTGTGCTGAAATATTGGATGCTTTATCTGATTGACTTAAAAAAATTGGTTTCATGGAACAGTTAATGTTTACATACAGAAAAGAAAGAAGAAAAAGTTATAAAATCTGCCAGGAAGTTGGTAAATATATTTTATATTATGTAAGCATATTATTTCTTAACTATGACCACCTCTAGGAGAGAAACATGGATTTATTGTTATCAAGTTGAGTTGAGATGAGAGTACCCCTAAGCTGCATCTTGGAGAGAAAGAGCCCTGATTGTAGCAATAAAGATGAACAACTGTAGAGAATTTTAGGCTGAACTGCTCAGACATTAATCTATCAAATCCTTCCTTCCCCCTTTTTTCAAACAGCATGCTTTGGTGGAGACAGAGGCTGAAAATGTCCGAGCAACTGTTATAAATGCTGTTCAGCATATGAGAAAGTTTATGGAGGAACTTAGTGAAACTGTGCATAAACTAGGTAATTAATGTTCATATTATTCTGCTTTGGCAATATTAACGTACATTTTTATGCTTTAATAGTGTCATGGTTGAACCTGAGCATTTTGGGTCTTTTACTGCAGACTAACATATGCTTGTTAAATGACAATGGTCTAAAAAATTCATAAACAATAAGTTAAATAAGTAGTTTTACTACATAAAGGTGCTTCACTTCTCCTTTCCAATTCATTTAGAGCTTAAATTATCAGCTGAGATTTACTGATAGGATCCTAAAGGCGAAACTTGCTGAATGTTTTAAAAGGTAAAGGTTCTATCGTAGGCCATATAAAGGTTTGAAATATCAACTGAGGCTTTCCCATGATGTGATGATTCCAAGTATTCTCAGATTTCCAGCCAAACATTTGTTATAATATTGTTTGCACAGTTTCTATTGCTAAGATGTTTAAGTCAGACTATTTAGAAGTATGAATATTGTAATGCCGGGCTCGGCACACAACAGTGGACAGACGGAGGTTGGGCTGCTTCACACCACATGCCGGGCCAGCAAGAAAAAAAGGCACTTAACATCAGGCTGCCTCGTGCAACTGTTTGTGTGTACGAGACTAACAGTGGAAGCGGCAGAAACAAAAGGGACTTTTCTAGTGCCCTCTCGAGACTTTTAGCTGAGTCATTTCCAGTGAGTCTGTGGACCTCATCCCCCCATATAAGGATACAAGGCAGCAACAGAGTGAGATTAGTTTTAGAGTTACAGACACAAGTGCAAGACAGCTCTGTGTGTGTGTGCGTGCGACACTGTGTTAGTATGTTGTGTCAAGATTCACTGAGCACCATGAGTGGTAGTAACGTCGTAATTAGGGTATGAGAGACAGAGGAAGTGAAGAAAGACACTAAAAGAACTGAGCAAAGTTATGGAAAGTAAAACTGAGTTGTGATTGCTCAAAGAACTCTGTTAATGACAAGAAGAAAACTGTGTATTTGTGGTAAAATTTTAGAAGACAGTAAAGTGATAGAAAAATAACCAGACTGATATTTGTCATTTGTCACACTGTTGTCAGAAGTGGGATTCATCGAATTGTCATTTTGCCACAATATTCTTGAAACATTTGTATTGGATGGTGGGCTGAAAACCTCAAAATTTGAAGAATCATGTCAAAATTTACCAAATTCCTTTTGTTTGTTCATATAATTAAATCTCACCACTTGAATTTTAAATGAGCCATTATAATATTACAATAGTTCTGATCCACAATAATATATGAAGATTTTTCAGACAGAAATGATATGCAAGTGTTAATTTCTTGTTGGAATTTCACATTGCTCATGTGTTCTATGGATTTTCTAGACCATTGTTGTAGTAGAGCTTTCCTGTGCATGTGTATGATTGCATTCATTCCAGTAATTTTGAAATGTTGAAGCAGCTACTCTCTGGTTTCCTATGAACTCATATTAGGAGTTTTATATGTTAATTAAACCTGGCTTTTTAACAGTTCACTGTAATCTCATTCTCCAGTATGTTCCTTGTAACCACCCCCTCCCCCCCAAAAAAAAAAGTATACATATATATTTATATACAGGGTTCCTCATTTAAAACCTAACATGTGCACCTAACTTACTCCTTTCACGTGTAAAAGTTGCTATAAATGGGAATCACTAAACAATGTTCGCACAGCGTGTATTCAAACGTTCCCTGGTGAAGTACCTCCTAGATTTACAGTTAATGAGATTGTGAATAAATTTGAAACCACTGGTTCTGTGGCAAACAAAAACCAAAAGCGTAAACATACAGTTTTAACAGAGGAAACGTTAGATGAAATAGGCGCATGTTTTGAACAATAACCAACCAAATCCATCCCAAAATTAGCATAACAGGTGGGAGTTTTAGAGTCTTCTGCACATAGAGCAGTTAAATTCTTAAAACTAAAACTGTATAAGTGTACAAGTGTTCATGCTTTAAAAAAGGTGACACATATCATGAATGAATTGTTGTGATGGTTTCTTTCATCAGTGAACGACAGTTTAATTGATCCACAACTTCTGTTCTTTTCTGACGAGGCATAGTTCCACCTAAATGTCATGTCATTACTTAAAACAGTCGGTACTGGACCTCTAAAAATCCACATCATGTTCAAGAAATCGCTTATTATGGTTGAAGAGTTGGAGTTTGGTGTGCTGTTAGCACTAGACGCATAATTGGTCCAATATTCTACGAGCAGGCTGTAAATGCAAAGAGGTAGCGAAATAATATTTTGACCCATTTTATCTTGAACTAACAGAAGGAGAGAAATCATATGAGTGGTTTAATGAGATTCTACTATTGCCCATACACAGAGGAGTCCATGAATAAAATTAGGGAAGTGTTTGAAGATAGTGATTAGTGCTGGTGTATGGTCCTCTTGCTCCCCCAATCTAACAGTGTGTGGTTTTTACTTGTGGGGTAACCTGAAAGACAAAGTTTACAAGACAAATCCTCATACATTGGAAGAACTAAAGCAAAATATTAGAAGTGAAATCAGAAACATTACAGTGGCCCTACTTAATCGTGTGAATCAGAATGTGTTCTTCCAATATAATACTTGTTCAATCAAGGGTGGAAGACATTTCCATTGTCTTGTATAAGGTAGGAGTGTTATACATTGTTTACACGTGGAGTTTAGTAAAGTTGACTGTGGCACACCCAATTGTGCAAAGATGAAATGCTGTGCACCCGTTAGGTTCTAAATGAAGAACCCCGTTTTAGCCATAGGTTATCCAGGGATTCTACATGATGAATGTAACAATTATGTCCAACACAATTATTGTCAATAAACAACCATTTCACCCCAAAAAAAGTGTGTAAAACATTTGGTTCATTTGTGCCTTAATTCAGATGAATTTAGTCACAATTTAATGTTAAAATGTCATGTAAAATTTCTAAGAGAGATGTAGAACTGGAACTTAAAAATTCAATGCCACAACTGGGATTTGAACCACAGACCTTCCGCTTACCGGGCGGCTGCTCTACCACTGAGCTATTGTGACAAACTGCCAGAATGGCATTAAATTCTCAAACCAGTTCGTATTTCTCCTGGTAAACCACAAAGGCAGTCTCACATCAGAGACAAATTACCCCAATGGTGACTTACTATTGTAAGTACTTTATATCCCAGGATTAAATAACCTTCAGATGGTAATTATTATTTATTTATGCCAACAAACTTACTGTTGGTGTTTTTAAACACACAAGCTGTGTATGGGCAAAGTTTAAGAGGTAGAACTGGAACTTAAAATAGCAAGTCATCATTGGGGTAATTTGTCTCTGATGTGAGACTGCCTTTGTGGTTTACCAGGAGAAATACGAACTGGTTTGAGAATTTAATGCCATTCTGGCAGTTTGTCACAATAGCTCAGTGGTAGAGCAGCCGCCCGGTAAGTGGAAGGTCTGTGGTTCAAATCCCAGTTGTGGCATTGAATTTTTAAGTTCCAGTTCTACCTGTCAAACTTTGCCCACACACGGCTTGTGTGTTTAAAAACACCAACAGTAAGTTTGTTGGCATAAATAAATAATTCTAAGAGAGATTTGGCAATGTCACATTAACATTAAATTGTGACTAAATTCATTCAAATTAAGGTAGACATGCATTACAGCATGGTTCTCACAACGTTTGTACCACACGTAATGAAATAATAAACCATTTATATCCATTTGTCAAGAAGCTAGATGGCTCCAAATACAACTTGTATTTGACACAAGCTATTTTTTATCAGCAAAATAAAAAATGTATTGGATATATTTGTTACACTCATCATGTAGAATTCCTGGTTATTGTATGACGGAAGCAGTACCTCCTGCCTGGTATATATATTGAGAGCATTTCTAGAGAATATTTACTATGATTAACTGGAGGCAGATGGAAAAATAAGTTTTTATAGCAATCATTTGTGAAATAGCCAAGAAAACAATTTAAAAAACGAAGGTTTATGTTTGTTACCATAACAGTTTTTCTTCATACTTTGGCATAGTCCTGGTGAACGTGCATGTAGGTAATTTGGTGATGGCATTGTGCATCTGCTTTTGAAAGTAGTATATGCATTTATGTTAGTTTAAAAATTGACATGTTTTTATTTCTCAACAGAGCAAGTAGTTCTCAGATTAGAAGGTTCAAGGGATGAAGGTGGTACAGCTGATCTTGCTCGAGCACGTGTTCAAACATACTTCCAACAGCTGAGGGAAACATTGCAGCTACAAGAAGCAGCAGCAATGACAGCGGTTGACACTCACATTCGAGAAAGGTTGTGCTCATTGCGACAACTTCAGGAAGAACTGGCAACATCATTATCCTATGTAAGTACATGGGCTGTCATTAATACATTATGAATGCTAAAACACAAGCATATGCTTTAAACCCCTTGTCAGCCTTTAAATATTGTAACAAAAATGACAAAATCCAGTCCTGTTACTTTTCCAGTACTTTATTATCCACTAAAATTTTACTAGAAATACATACTCCACAGTCTTTTGGGTTATCACAACTCAATTGTTCTCAAAACCTTGCTAAGTATTTTCAGCATCTTTCTTCCTTTCATTGTGTCCCAATACACTTATTATGACGTCCTCGATGCTCGATCTTCCGACACAGCACACAATGACACACTAATACACTGACCAATTTGTGTCTCTCACTGACACATTGATAGACTCTTCTGTAACTGTAAAACTGAAACTGCTGCTTCGCACGTCTTTTTATACTGGGGATTGCATCACCTGGGTCTTTCTTGAAGTGCACATACATCAGCATCCAGAAGATTCATGAAGCTTGCAGCAATCCTTTGTTATGCACCACGTTTATTGTTCACTGTCACATATACACAGCTCCACAAGGCAACCTAGCCTTTGACCTCTCTACCCACTTCCAAACTGGCATGTGGTGTGAAATAGCTAGGCTGCATCTGTCCATTGTTGTACACAGAATCTGTCACAATATCCAAGTCTATATCTGTTTGAATCACATATTCCATAATTTCAATTTTATGGCATTTGAAGGGAATACTGGTTTATGCATCATGGTGTGGAAAGTCCTCTATTAAATTTCTTTTGAGGGGCTGAATTTCTGCTTGCATTTCAGAACATCAAATGGTTATCCAAACTTTAAAGACTATCCTCATGGCATTGCCATCTTGGCTCCTGTCCTCTGAGACAAAGTCCTCTCAGTGATGTATTTGAAGTCTTAAATTGTGGCAATCAGCAGATTTTGTTTTTATCTTTCAAACATTTCCTTTGCAAAGAAAGAGGTGTGTTCCTGTTTAAATGAAGTCAGAGCTGAGTATCATTCGAGGCTTGGTGACACTTCTGAACCACAAACTGAACACTCCTTCCTTCAAATGATTGCTTCTTCTTCTTCTTCTTCTTCTTCTTCTTCTTCTTGTTCTTCTACTTCTCCTCCTGCTCTTCCTCCTCTTCCTCCTCCTCTTCCTTCAATTCAAGGAGTAGGCATATGCCTTTTCTGGCTTCATAGTGTATCTGTCCAATGCTTCCTAGTTCTTCCCATATGTCTTGTCTTCTCCTTTGAGGTCTTTAGCACATCATTCTTCTAGGTATCCTTTCTAGTGCCATTATAATTTGTAATTTTTTCTTCTAGGGAAAATATTTTCAGATCTTCTCCTATTTTGTCATTTCTAATTTTATACAATATATATATATATATATATATATATATATATAGTACATCCCGTGAGTGACCTTAACAACCTCGCATCAGCAGCCTGTAAATGTTTACCATCAGCTACAGTCATTGTCCATGTTCCTGATCTAAGCAGTAAATATGGTAGGCCATTACCTTTTGTGTTTCTTTCTTGCATTATTGTTCAGATTTCTGCTTATTGTGCTACACATGTGTTGAAATACGGCAAGTTTTTCTTTTCTTTTTTTTTTTTTTTGTAGTCACTTTCATGTGGAAGGGAAGTCATTATATTAATTTAAACCAGTGATAGATCTCAATATTTGGAACACATTTTGTATCTTAAATTTTTGTCTCAGACCATTTCCTACAGAGATATTTTAGTTTTCTCGAAAACAACCTGGCAACACTGCAGATTGTGCGGGCGCCATTTTCCCTAGCTCAGTACATAAACATAGTAACGGTGCTTCTTGAGAACACAAATACCCTGCCTTGTCCTTCCATGTTTACTGCGCAAGTGTAGGCCAATCATAGGTGTTAGCTCCCAAAACATTAAAGCAAAAGTGCCAGACCTGTTTACATCCACAAACCAGCTCAATTCCCTGACCAACCTCAATGCAATGTTGTTGACTTACTGCACGTGTGAAAAAGCTGCTCGCAGTATTCTTTCATGTCTTTTAAGTGATTAATTATTTCGAAACCCTGTGTGATGTCGCATAATTACTGCCGAAGCTATGTCAGAAATAAGTTACTCTAAGCATCTTATGAGTAACAAACTGTTATCTTCGTACATTCCTGTGGAATTACGCATCCAAGTTGGATAAAAAAAACATTAATTTTTTTTTAAATCGGCTGATCAAAGAACAAAATGCCATTACACTTTTTTGTTTGTAATGCTTCTATGAAGCACATATTAGAAGGAATGTACTGACTCCCCTTCCACTCTGTGCATGTGAGACTAATACCTAAATATTTATAACTTGTTCCAGAGAAGTGTCATTTAAAATAATTTTTGTCCTTATACTGTATTTCCATAGAAATGCCATTGTTTTGGTTTTAATTATTTAAATTTTAAAATTTTGAAGGTGGCTGGAGTGTGCGTCCAGTGTGAGCAGGCGATTCACCAAGATGACACGAGAGTACTAACAGCTGCTAGAGAAATTAAAGAAGCTCTGAGTTCCATTGAAAAGCAGCAACAGCAGTACTCAGAACTTAGTCCAGAGCAGTTGCAGCCAGACCCAAGCATTCCAATCACATTCACAAAGGTATATTATTGATTACTTTTGCATACCAGCATCGAAAAGTACTTGTTTCAGTTTTTAGAAAGTCATTTGTAATGGTCTCTATGAAGACAATGATCTTATGGGAATTTCCTCCACCCAGTGAGGACGTTAGCTGGAGGCATCCAGTAGGTGGAGCTTGTTACTTTCAGTAGTAGGATGACAGTGAGAAAGGCAATGCAAGAATTGCACAGTATTTGGATATAGTGTACAGTAAAACTGACTTAAAAGATGTGTTACATTCACAAGATTGTCTTTATATCTCTTCTGGGAACTATTATTACAAATGCTTATTTTCTATCTACTTCATCCTAATCACAATAAATATTTGCGGAAATTATTTTATTGCACATTTCTTTGTTATACATTGAATTCATGGATATACTTTAGATTATGTCCCTCAAGAATTTTGTCAGTCCAACTCGGGAGGTGTGCACGAGGGCTTATGGAATCTGCCGAAGTTGCAGTGTAATTGCAGCTCTGTCAACATCGCTAGTTGTCCATTAATTTGTTGCCAACGTGGCGATCTCTCCGGCATCGACTATCTGGGGTGGTATTAGGCAAAGCCAAGTGGATGTTATTTAGCCGAGTACCTGTGGCGGCAAGATGTGAAAAACAGATTAGCCACCCCTTTCACGAACTGACTGACGACATCTGAAAGGTTTACCCTGTTGCATAAAATTCTCAGTAGGTCATAAAACAAGCCAGCATTTCAAACAAATGTTAAAATTCTCTGCAGGTCATAAAACGAGCCAGCATTTCGTGGACCCAGTAACAAATGTTAAAATTCTCAGCAGGTCATAAAACGAGCCAGTATTTCGTGGACCCAGTAGCATATGTATCTGTGGTGGCAAGATGTGAGAAACAGATTAGCCATGAATTTGTATTTAGCATGTTGGCAAGAAAAACTAGTGTGATAGAAGGAGCAATGTTGGCAGCAATGAAAATCACGCGCTAGTGACTGCCAGGGCATTCTAGTGCATTCTACTGCAGACGTCAATGTATGCACAGTAAGTACCTTTGGACTTAGATTTTCTACGTTCAAATGTTGCAGAACATAATCTAAAGAAGAGTCAAATTCATTGGATGTTTAATTACATTACATTTATTTAGTGTTTAGAAATTTACAGTATCTAGGGTTGCCTACTGAAAATGGCATTAGTCTACTTATTTAATTATTAATTCAGTAGACTTACATTCCACATATAAAATGTATTATACTATTATTTGTATGAATTTTCTTCTCTCTTCAATGTCTGTTTCCACTTCTTTTTAACTCTTAATAAACACTGTCCCTCACTGCTGCTCTTTTAAAAAACAAAGGGTGCCAAGAAAATGTATACATACTGTGACAGGAGGTATCTACTTAATGTATTTCAAAGTTAGATTGAAAAACAACAGTAATGTGTAGTATGATGTTCTATAAACACATGTGACTGACATATTATGTCTGTTGCTATGCAGCAGGTAAATCAACAATGAAGACAAGGTTATCGTATGAGTGCAAACAGTGTGACAAATTACATTCTGCTGGAGTTGCTACACCAAAATGGAGGCAAGATTATTGTCTTACCTGTTATTCGTACACACTATGGAAATGAATTTTACTTCCAACAGGATGGTGCACCAGCATATTACCTCCACAATATACGTGCATACCTTAGTGACAACCTTCCAGGGCACTGGATAGGATGAAGAGGTCCGAATGAGTTTTGATTGTGTTCTCCGGATCTAACTTCACTGGACTTCTACCATTGGGAAACTTTTAATGACATTGTATACTTTAGAAAATCAGCCACACTGGCAACACTTCAGGAAGAAATTGAAACGGCATGTGCTGCAATCACAGAACATTTTCGCAAACATTGCTCAATCAGTAGTTCAATGTATTCAGAAGTGTATAGACACCAATGATGGGCATTTTGGGCAATTATTGTAACTGTAAAAGTGTAATATAGTGGGCACAGTGGGCTTATTGAAGTACCCCAAAAAATTACCTTGACATTTTTCCCCCATTGTGGTGCAGTCTGGTTATATTTGGTGATATTCCATCCGTTAGGTTGCATTATTGCTGCTAACTATTCGTAACATATAACCATAGTAAAGCTACGGCCATAGCTGGTGTTATTGCATCTGTTATGTTGCCACAGAAGCCCTTGTTTATGAACGCATTGCAGAGAAGTCAACCGAAAGATTTTAAAACAAGATTCTGTTTAGACACCGTATTAACTAAATTAATCTGTGGATGTACTGTTCCTGCTTGCATGGTTTTGTCTTGAATTCTTTTAGTGCCACATATGCAGTTATAGTTATTGTTGTTATTTTTGTGTTCACTACACAGTAGTGCATTAAATATATACTATGATATTTAGCGCTCGGAAGTGATTTTATGCAAAAGTGTTATTGCAGAGCAAGATTTGCCGAAGTTAAGTAGATTCATGTGTTGTGTGGTAACGATGTTCAAGCATTATTATTTGTTAAAAGCATGATACTTTAACCCTGTGATGTTTGTGGTTAGAAATGCCTTTATTATGTACGTTGGCGGGACTGCTTTTTGGGATACTTTCGTCTGCTGTTTAGTGTAATGTCGGCCAGGTTGAACTCTTGGGAACTGCTGATAAACTGTCCACTATATGATTAGTGCTCATCATTTTCTGTTTATGTGAATTCAGCATTATGTTAACACAGTTTTTTCTTTGCTTGAAGTGTGTATACATTTTTTCGCACCTTCTGTATTTTGTTCATTTTTTTATCACTTTTAGACCCAGTATTATAAAGGATGTTTAAACTCTCATTTAAATTTAAACTATATTTTAAGTTTTACTTTATATACATTAATCTGCAGTTGAATATCCATTGAACTATACTGGAATTTTTCTTCTGTTTAACTGCAGTTTAATGCTATGCTGTAAGATGGCAGTTTCAGTTCAAATGGATATTGGGAAGGTATTTGAGGAATTGCTCAGTGATGGAAGTTTGATAATTGAAAGACCTCATAGACCCAGAACTTTCTTAAATAGACCTGATCAATTTCAGATGCGAAATGGCCATGCATTTTTTAATAGACTTAGACTTATGAAACAGACCATATTAGGTCAGATTTGAAGTTGGAATGCAATGAGAAGGCATAAACTATAAAACCATTGGATTTCTATTAAAATAACCATAGATGCTTGAAAATTAAGTGTAGACATAAAAGCTAGGTACCATGTAATACAATTAATTCAAGCATCACATAAACGTACAGTACCAGCTTCTATAATCACTAATTGCTTGCAGGGGCGAAGCCTCAGGGAAAACAGGGTAGACAGCGCCTACACTAGAAACTCTATGAAAGAGAATTTCTTTAACTTTTGCATGAAGTAGGTATTTGTATTTCCTACTTAGAAAGTTTTCATCTCTATACCAGCATTTGTGCTACTCTGCTACGGAGATGTGATACTGGACTGCCTGTCGTAGACGTTCGCCGGTCTAGGTATTTTGCCATGCTTAGAGCATGGGAGAAACAAGCATGCCAACTGACACCAATTTGTGATCTACAATAGTTCTGTATAGCCAGATTTCTCCGCCCAGTAGACAGACGAGCTTCCGTCTGCTTTGGCTGTGATTGGCTGTTGTGGTAATGGAATGTTTTTGAGGCAAGGGACAAGCGCCCTTATTGGTTACCTTTCAAATGCATTTATAGGGATTAATTTAAATTCAATTGAGATATATGAAGAGAAATTCTGAATTAATAGATTTTTGTATAAATAGCAATTATTTAAAAGTTATAAATCTACACAATATCTTTAAAGAGCAATTCTTGTATATAAATACGTATATATATCACGTTATCTCCGAAACGGCTCTAACAATTCGGATCAGATTTTATATTTAGATAGGTTTTGCTCTTTAAGTTTATCTATTTTATCTATATAGGTGTCTTTCCTGAAAAACATGATTTTACACAAAAAAAGCATTTAATTCCCTCTTCTACAGAGCAATTCTTGTATACATATTTTGCATATTTCGGAAACGGCTCTTAACGATTTGAATCAAATGTTGTATTCAGATAACGTTTTGCTTTTTAAGTTTGTTTATATAAGTGTAATTCCTGAAAAAACGCGATTTTAGTTTTCTCCCAAAGCGAGTCAATGGTAAAGGATGACGGTAAGATGAATCTGTCTACCCTGCTACTTACTTCACGCCTCGCCACTGATTGCTTGTCACTTAGACTCCTGTTTACCTTTGAGAAAATGTTCCATTTCAGCCTTGATCAACTTGAAGATGATGGGGAAAAAAGTTTGGGCAAACAATTTGTGATATATATGTATGTATGACAAATTTTGTTATGGCAAACATATTTAATTATGAATTTATACACACACTTTTCCAACTTCCATTTATTTTTTCTTATATTCTGTCAGTTTCTGATAGTATTCTTACTTTCCAGATAATAATTTTTAGAGATATCATCTACTATCTCTCTCCATTTTACTAATCTTTGCTTCACTATCATTTTATTTACTCTACATCCATTGTCAAACAACCCTTACCTAATCTTTTTCTTATTGGCAATCAGAGCTGTACTCCTTTGGCTAAGAAATACATAGGTCATTGTATTTATGAATTTGAATGTAGAATCTCAGCATTTAATAGTACTTAATTGTATGTACTTAAAATAATTTACTTTCTACCTGTACTGTTTTCAGGATAATCGTGTTCATATAGGCCCAAAAATTGAGATGCGAGTTGTTACCCTTGGACTTGATGGAGCTGGCAAGACATCTATCCTGTTCAAACTGAAGCAAAATGAGTTTATGACCATGATTCCTACAATTGGCTTTAATGTGGAGACAGTAGAATACAAAAATCTCAAATTCACTATATGGGATGTTGGGGGACAACACAAATTACGACCTCTATGGAAGCATTATTACCTTAATACTCAGGTAAGAGCATAGAGTGATATAGTACACATATTTTAATTCCTCTGAGGTATGAAACTTTATTTCTTACAAAGTATATTCACATAAACATGTTTGTTCACTGTAGACATATAAACAATTGAACTGATTTGAATGCATTTTAATACAGGATGGTACAGATAAAAGTACCCCGTGTAAGTATAAAGGAAGTTACAGTGAAATTACCCTTATTTACCATTTATTTGCAATGAAAAATACCTTTATAGATGATGTATAAGGTAATCTCCTACATCAGTAAATAGCTGTGCACATTTAAGCATATACGGATACACCTGGGGCCAAGTTTGGATATCAATGGTGGCAACTTCACGGCTGATGTCTTTCAGTTCCTGTATTGTGTGTGGATTTGTTTCATAGACCTTGCCCTTCAAGTGTCCCTACAGGGAAAAAATCACATGTTGTTAGATCCGGTGAACATGGTGGTCACAAATGTTTGCTAACAGTTTGTTCCTCAAAGAAGACAGTATGAACTTTTGACGTGTGGCATGTTGCCCCATCTTGCTGGAAGTAACAGTATTGTCTTTTAAATTCAGTGAGTTGAGCACAAAATGTATCAAACATTTCCATATATGCAACCATTTTGAAGGTATTGTCAAAAATATGGTCCAGTGATGTGTGTTCCTGTTACACCACACTAAACGCTGATTTTTTTCATTGTGAAGTGGTTGCTGACACCTAATGTTAGGGTCCTCTGTAGCCCAATACCTTGTGTTCTGTGAATTCACATGACCAGGAAGATGAAACCATGTTTCATCACTCATGATGTAATTTAAAGGGTTGAACAAACCATCGTTGAAGTCATTCAAAAGTCATGTGCAGTAATCTACGCATTTCTGTCATCCTCCTATAATTGCTGTACAACGATCACACAATGTGGATTCAAATTAACTTTTCAGCATCTTCTGGTAACTTCTCCTACTTAATGCGCCATGGGCTAATTTATGTGTAGACTTCTTTGGGCTCTGAATAATTCTTCAGCGAATGTCTTCAATGACTTCTGGTGTGCGAACTGAAGGAATACTTTGTCATTTTATATTGTGCACAGATCCATAGGTGTGCCAATTTTTATACAGGTTCTGTATTGTTCTCTTTGATAGTAATTCTCTATCTGGATACTTGACCCAATGTTGTAGCTGTTTACCCCATTCAAAAAGAGTGTTGTTTAGCATGAATTTTAGAAGTCAAAATATTACATTTGCATTCAAAGAGGAGGTGGGCTGCTGTTAACTGTACCACCCTGTGTAAAATAAAAACAAATTAAAACCTCCTCTCTGAAAAGAATACTTACTAGCAAAACCAATCCCTGGTATTTCTTTGGTATTGAACATTATTTACATTTAATGAAAGAAAGTAAGGAGTTTGAAATTCTGCCATATATTTTAAAACAATTATCATGGGAAATTAAGATATGCTGCTAATTAAGGCTAAATTTTTACTGTTGGAACCTAGCTTACCAAATAATGGTAGCACTGGTACTGATGTAGTATGCTTATGAATGAATGTTATGAGTTGAATTTTGGAACACTTTTGCTTCACTTTTACTATAAATTAACAGAGATTATGTTACTTTGCACAATTTTTTCTATGGCAATGGCCACCAGCATCTGCTGTGTACCTACCAATTTCATGGTTGGAATCCTCATGGTGTTCCCTCTCTGTTTACTGTGAACTGGCTAATATCAACCAGTGGGATTTAAAAAGTCATAACTTTGTGGGCATTTTTACTTACAAATACAATCCCAATAACTTGATTTAATGTGGACTGAGGATGTATTGAGTTGCCAAAATGTATTAGTTTCACAGAATAAGGGGTCTGTTATTTGCAACTCATAACATAATAGAACAAATTACATAAATGCATATCCTAACACAATATATGTAGAAAACAAAAAAGTATAACATATTCTGAAATTTATTACGTATTAATTAGCTCCCCTTTGTCTGCTCTCTTTAATGCATCCAATTTATTTTCCATTGTTATGTTAACTTGTCTTTTCTTCTCATTCAACATTTTTACTGTTACAAACACAACTCAACACAACACTAACAGTAAGCCTGAAAACTGAGAAACGGCACTGTAACCAGAAATATGCAACTGAAAAGTTTAGCTTACCATGTCCATACAGTATTAAGCAATAAACCTTTAGACCTTCCAAATGTTTGTGTTACGTATCCACATCATTTGTCGCAAGCTTTTGATTTCATGACAATGGTCTGCCGGCTGCTTATATTCTGAATAGATATTGGTCAATACATGGTCAGCCCTTTTGTTACTGTGAGGGAGAATGCAGTAGGTTGTGTACATACATTAATTAAAATTTACCTATACTGTTTATAGAGCATAATGGATTTTAGAAATTACAGTCAAATTTAGCAATAAAAATTTAAAAAGTATGAGTTCAGCAGAATGTTGAGTTATTGGGGTTCTACTGTACCAAAGCACTGAAAAAGTAGAAAAATAGCTAAGGTTAACAAAGTGGTGAACCTATCCAAACAGAATTTTATGGAAGCGAAAATTACGTTACTAAACAAAGGTTTCAAAACATGCATCGTGACATGACAAGACAAGACTAAGCCACAGACATTGAAATAATAGTGCAAAATCTACTGGAAGAAGATTAAACCATTGTTTAAAAATAAAAAGAGATGAAAACATACCTTACAAGAAATAAAAACAGAAAGGAGACAAGCAAAATAGGCAGTATAATCTGAAAGAAAAAAAATCATCATTTACATAAAAGCGACAAAGGAAACAAGACCTTCATTCTAGAATAAGATGAGTACAACAAAAGGATCAAAATTTGAGAATATAAGAAAGTCACATGAAATTCCTTAAATTTATGTCACAGAAGTAAACAAAACACTTTCTGAAACTATAATAATATCAACACAAACGAAAAAGTACTGAAAAACAACAGCCCAACCTTTCCATAAATTTACTGCCTTCCAAAAATCCACAAACAAGGTAACAGCATGAAAATCATGAACATTATTGATTCACCAACATATAAAACAGCCCAATGGTTAGAAAAATTTGAAGGTTTCAACATAAAAAATTCAGTCAAACTTATCAATAGACCTTGGATTTTTAGGCTGTTAAAAATGATCATTTAGGCATCTAGAAAGGTTTTAAAAACTTTAAAATAGGTCCTAAAAATACAAATTTAGGCTCTTTAAATTTTGTAGAAGTTGGAAAGATAATTAAGTCTGTAAGATTAATAACTAACAAATAATACCAGAATTCACATATATATTTGAGAGGTAGAATTGGAACTGAAAAATTCAATGTCACAGCCGGGATTTGAACCACAGACCCTCTGCTTACCAGGCGGGTCCTCTAACCATTAAGCTACTGTGACAACCTGCCAGAATGACACAGAATTCTCCAAACAATTCATATTTCTCATGGTAAACCACAAAGGCAGTCTCACATCAAAGACAATTTACCCCAGTGGCAACTTACTATTGTAAGTACTTTATATCCTGGGATTATATAACCTTCAGGTGACAATTATTATTTACTTATGCCAACAAACTTACTGTTGGTGTTTTTTAAACACACAAGCTATGTGTGGACAATGTTTGAGAGGTAGAATTGGAACTGAAAAATTCACTATTAAACATGTATAAATATGTGGCAGCCGTGGGTAATGCACTTGCTACTCATAAAGTAAATTCCTCACCTATAGGACGTGGAAAACCAGTACATAAGCAGACAGCACACATTATTCAAAATGTGTACAATTACTTAAAAGGAGGGAATGACAAGTGTGACTCGCCCATTGCACATACTGCGGCTGCAACTGGCATTACCAGATGTACAGTAACAATAACCATTAAATTAGATATTTAGAATGATACAACTCCAACAAAGATGAAATGCGATGAAAACAAGAATTTTATAAGATTTATGGCTTCTTTGTCATCAAATAATTACTCCAAATTTCAAGAGTTTTATGTGCACCAAGGAACTCCAGATAGTGAAATTTGCAACACAACGTTTCTGACAAGACTTGTGGGTGTATGTGTGAAGGATATCAAAATATTTCAAGAAATGTAGGTCATGCCCAATGTATTCAACAGTCATGGACTGACCAGTGTTTACGTGTAGCTTTAGAAATAAGAAATGGCCATACTAACATTTATTAGCAGTAACAAGTATGCAATAACATTGGGATTAATTTCAAATAAGAGTTTAGAGCAAATATTCAATACCTGTAGTCAGGCTTCACATCTTTTGTGGCTTTGACAAAAAAACAATTGCATGCAATTAAGTAAACATTCCACGCAATCTACACTGATATCCAAAGAAAATAAACACAGTTGATGTGATGTTGCTAGTTCTAACAGAATTAAAAAGGCAACAAATTGTGGATTTTTAAAATTTAATTTACACAAAAACTGTTGAATCTTTTGAAACATGCCAAAGGCAAAAGTTGTTATTTATTCAGTTTTCTATGAATTTAATCATAAATCAAGAACCTTCAATCAATAATAATTCAGCCAGATGATGATACTTTTTTTGATAAAAGTAGTTTTTCTAGAAAACTATAAACTTTTCAGCTTTTTGGTATCAGACTTTCTTGTTACTCACAATAAGAGAAATTTACTGTTAAAGTCTGATGGATTATTTCACTTCCATTCTGTATTTAAATTTCTGTGAAGTTTGACACAGTGTGGGCCTGTTTTGGGTGCCTCAATAGTTGGATTAAGATGACAGAGGTATTTGAAAGGATGACCAGTGCAGGTAATGAATCCTCTAATTAGGTTTTACCAAAGGTTCTAATTAGTTGCGGAAAACATGTTCATTCCTAATAACATCACTAATGGCTTTTTAACTAGCCACTTGCATATTGAACAATGGTGCTGGTAGGGTGGGGGTCAAGCAAGGAATGGGAGGTTATCTTATCTCACTCTTGCTTCTGATCTAGCAGTTTTGTTTAAACAATTGAAGGACATACTTCAACATCAGTTTTCTCTGAAGTCAATATGGCACCAATTTCATCATCGCTGGCTTCAAAGTTAAAATAATGGATAGCAGTTGACAAGTCTTTTAAATTGATGATAAAGTAATGATTTATCAAGCTGCAACAAACATATCACATGTTCCATGAAGTCACAGCTTGAACAGCATTTACGAAGTGCTCTGCATAAAAAAAAACAATTTGCTGCACAGAAGAAGCAAACACTTTTAACACAGATGCTGCCTTCACCTTCAAGTAACCCATTTTATAAAGACTTCTGCAGTGTAATGATTGCTGCAGATATTCCGTGGTATGAACTTACAGTTCTTGAATTCACATCCTTCCTGGAAAAATATGTTGTTGTTAGCTAATGCTGGATTTCTGAGAATGAAGTCATTAATCCTCTTGCTCTCCAATATTTTGTGTAGATACCTCAAATCTTCAGAAACACAAGAAAATGTTTACGATGGTGTAACCAACAGATGAGTTCGTAAGAATAGTTAGTACAAGAATAGAGAAAGTCATGTGAGTGTAACACATCAGATTTTTTACTTCATTCTCATTTTTCTTGTGTCATCCAGTTTTTCATCTGTAAGAACATTGGCAATTTAATTTGGTTTCTTGTCAAGAATAAATCTATTTTCCCAGGATTCCGGCAAATGCTGGAGAGATACCCTAAACTTAGACCTGGAACATATCCTTCTCAAATTATCATTTCATTTTGTATTACTGGTGTCATGGCTATGGTGATGTATGATGTAAAAGCGAGCATTAAACACTTAAAAAAGAAGTCCGAAGATTACAAACCATTTGTCTGTGAGGCACACAAAGATCAGGGAATCTGTCTATAAATCGCTGACTGATTTCTCTACAAGGGTTTGTTGCCACACAGGGTAATACATTGAATATTGTGTGCTAAAATATATGGACCTTTTAGCATTATAACTACACTAATGCACAATAACACTGGACTCACAAGTATTAATCTCTGAACAAAGACTTCATGTTAGTTGAATAGTTGGCACATGGAGATGAGAGCAAGTGAGGGGAAAAAGAATTGATTTGAAACAGTGCATGCAGGGCTAGCTATTCCTCATAGTAGGGCCATGCTTCCAAACAAAGACTGTATATGAGGAACATGTGAATTCGCAGTGGTTAGAGAAAATCATGAGTGTTGCATATATTCTTTTTTATTAAAGTTATATGTACATTTCTTAAGTCTTTGCATTCGCCTTTGCCTTAAGTTTCAGGTCATAAGGTAGTTATATTAAAGTGGGTACTTTTCAAGAAAGGATGATATTACTATGAACATAAATTTTTTGCTTATGTTAGCTTTTATTCTTCACAAATAATTGCATTCACTGCAAAGTATAATTTCAGGTAAAATGGAGAAGAGTCTGTCAGAGAAGAACATTTTGTGTTTCAGGCTGTGGTGTTTGTGATTGACTCCAGTAACCAGGATCGCTTAGCAGAGGCACACAGTGAACTTGCCAAACTGATGTCAGAAAAGGAGTTGAAAGATGCATCACTTTTAATTCTTGCTAATAAACAGGTAACCATTGGTGTATGTTCTCAGTAAAGGGAAGTCTAAATGATGATTTTCGTGATCTTTTACCATTTCAAGCTTTGATTGCATGTGGATATTTCAAATTGTCTGCTCGTTTTGGTGTGACTTTAGTATGTGATACACTAACAATAATTGCAAATAGTGTACAAATATAATAAAAAATAAGGTTGCATAGCACCTTTTTTCGGCGGGGGGGATCTAACTCATGCTGAATAGATACTAGTGCTATAGGGGAGAACTTTCTTTTATTCTGATCTGGGAGTTTTAACTGCAGTTGTTGGTTGGCAAAACCAAGCAGATGACGCAAAAGATTAGGGACTTGGAGGATTGTGAGACATTAGCACATTTATGGTATTCAGACCTAGTTAGTCATCCTGGGTGGCACAATTGTTTTGAGTGTTAGCTTTCTGTGCCCAAGATTACAAGTTTGATTCCAGGCCAATATAATGACATTTAAGTGTGCTTAAATGCAATAGCCTCATGTCTGTAGATTTACTGCCATGTAAAAACAACTCTTGTGTAGCAGAATTCAGGCATATTAGCAATGTTGATATGACCCTAACAGACATTAGCGTCGCTAAATATAACAATTACTATTTTAAGTCCTCAGTAATTAAAAAGAAATCATTATTTATATAGAGGAGGTAAATTCTTGAAGTTAAAAATTTTGCCATGCAGTTAGCCTTGACAGTCATTCAGTTATTTCTGATCTTATTTGCAGAGCTTATGCTTCTACAGTGAAACTTCCTTTATAAGTTTTTGGGGCCTTTGGAAAAAAAATAGTTTAAGTATGAAAAATTGTATGCATGAAAGCATATATTAGGCAAGAAAAAGTGGTGGTTAGAGAAGAAACAAAACGTTGTACCAGAAATACTATACACTCTATAAGAAATCTAAAAAATCAAATTTGTCTTTTTCTAAAAAAAGTCTGGAATCTTAACTATCAGCTATGTTTGTCTCATTCGGGCATGTAGGCCGTGGTCTAGAAGGCATTGAAGATACTGATGTTTTGCCAAGTGCTGCGCTTGGCACCTTGAGGATGAGGTATCCTGTTGTCTGCGCTGGTCAGAACATCTGCAATCTTAGATTGCTTTTTGTTATAATTAAAAAAAATTATACACTTTGAGTTGACAGAACACTAAGTACCTCACATACCTTAACTTTCCTTTTCATCTCATTTTGCCCTTGCTTGAAGGTATCACCAAGAACTTGTCGACTGGCTGGAACCTTGCTGGTCATGTGGGTGTTGTATTTCTGGAGAGGAGACATCTGGCTGAGATATAATTAGGTTGAATAACAATTCTTTCAAGGGAAGATTGAAATTCATTAGATGAGTTTCAAATTTCTTACATGAGTCATTCCACATCAAATTGCACAAAATATGGCAAAAAATGACCTTGATCTCTCAGATTTTGTTGAAAATTTTTTTTTAGTGTATTGGAACAAAACATATTTGACCTGTGTTTCTTCGTTTTATAAAAAAAAATTTATTTTGGCAGATATTAATTTTTGAAATGTCCCAAAAATCGCACGCTCCTCACTCTTCGATCAATCATACCTCTGATTGTAATGAAGCAAATTACTTGATCTTTGGCTTAAATTAAAGATAAATTGCAGTATTTCTTGAGGTATTTATTAGAAAATTGTAATCTAATGCATTAATACTGCTAATCAGGAATGTAAAATGTTATTTGGCACGTATTTAAGATTTCAGAAGGTTGTTGTTGTTAGCTAATGCTGGATTTCTGACAATAAAGTCATTAATCCTCTTGCTCTCCAATATTTTTCACTGATGGATGGGGCATTAGAAGTGGACGGGCATATTTGAAGGTGGTCTCGGTCCATTTCCTCTTGCAGATCACATAGAGGACAGAGTGGTGAAGAATATATCCCAATTCTGTTTAAATGTTTTGCCAGACAGTCATGTCCTGTAATCAACCTGAAGGTTGCAACTGCTGTTTTTCGAGGATACTCAGGAATCACTGTTTGAATGTTTGGTAGTTCCCATCTTTTATTCTTTGATTTTTCATAGTAATTTTCATAGATTTCAGAAGATTAATTTCATCAACAATATAATTTGGATAATGTATGCTTTCATGCGCGTTATAACCAAAACACTTATTTGTAAAGTTAGCATTTTGCAAGCAATACTTTAACTAATATTGGTAAATATTTGTTCTAATACTAACAAACACTACTTCTAAAGTGAATATAAAGAAGTTAACAAAAAGTATGTTTAGATCACTGAAGATGTTTAAGTGCTGGTCAGACTTGTGCTGTGCCGTGAGGAACCAGAGTATGCTAGTAATGTAAAGTGTCGTCATCCACTGCTGCCTCTTCTTCTACCTCTGGTGTGTGCCTTTATTAAATGTTTAGTTTTTTAACTTATGTGTTCTTCACCTGTATTGGCCATATACATTTTCCATTGGTTTTTCTGCATGCAGTGTTTTCTAGGATGACTTACGTGATGAGAAATAGAATCATTGTCTGTCTCATTCATAGTGCTTAATAAAAGTAAATCACTACCCTAAATGCAATGCACTAAAGGTTTGTTCAATGGTATTGTTAGTAAACAACACAACTCTAGAAACATAATGCTAAGCGGAAGTTAAACCAAGAGCTGCAAGCCACTAAAACATATTACAGCTCTCTTTAAAAGCAAAAGACTGAACCAAAGAAATACCCTGTACAGGCAGGAGTACATCTAGGCAAAAACTATTTACAAAACCACAAAAATGTTGGACAGGTTAAGAAATAACTATATATGAGAGATAAATGCCTGAAAATAAACAGTACCCTCTCTTTGGTGATTTATTGCTACATTCTGTTAAAGAGCGACTGTTACAGCATAGGAGCCGACAGGTTGGCTCATACGCCTTTGCTATTCTCGAGATTCGACTGAAGCATGTAAGGTCTAACACCATGCTGTATTCAAATGGAGAATTTGTTCATATCCAGGGCGTATCAACCATTCACACTTAACAGGCATTAAAGAGTAGGCTTCATACTATATGTTGCAAGAAAAACAACAAATTCGTACTTTGGCACTTACGCCCTTGCTATTCTAAGCACCTTATATTCTGTCTTACCCTCATGGTATAGTCGTGTGAATTCTGAAAACATTTGGTAAGGGACAGGTCCAAGGGAAAATACTCTAAAAAGTGCACATGAAACCAAACATTGATTCAGCTGCCGATGCTAATAGAAATACCACAATTATACATTGCTAAATGGTGCAATTCTCTCAGATTCCAGGGCGGCAATTATAGCAATTACTTCCAAGTTGTCACCAAAAAACCAAACAATTATAGAATGTTGGAAAACCCTCACCCATCTAACCGCACTTCAAAAACACCTGGTCTTCCAATGGATACCAGCTCACTGTGGACTGAGTGGTAATGAGAAAGCTGATTTCCTTGCAAAAAAGGGTACTGGCAGTGTGCAGAAATCTATAGTTAATCTACCATTTTATGCAGTTAAAGATTAGTCAACTCTGAATTCAAAAAAATTATTGCAAAATATTACTATGAAAAAATAAAAAATAAAAGATGGGAACTACCAAAAATTCACACAGTAATTCCTGAGTATCCTCGAAAAGCAGCAGTTGCAACCTTCAGGTTGATTACAGGACATGATTGTCTGGCAAAACATTTAAACAGAATTGGGATATATTCTTCACCACTCTGTCCTCTATGTGATCTTCAAGAGAAAATGGACCGAGACCACCTTCAAATATGCCCGGCCACTTCTAGTGCCCCATCCGTCAGTGAAAAATATTGGAGAGCAAGAGGATTAATGACTTCATTGTCAGAAATCCAGCATTAGCTAACAACAAATGGTGCAAAACACAAGTGCATTTCAGTATCTGTAGACTCGTTTCAAAGAGTGACGTCATACATTGGAAAGTGAAGGCACAAATAAAAATGAACACCACGTATATGAAGAAACCTGAAGCCCATCTAATAAATTTTAACCTTCCCATGGAAGAAAAGTGGTTAGTCAGTCTCATGTATCTCAATCAGACGTCTTCTCTCCAGAGATAAAAGACCAACACAACCAGCAGGGTTCCTGCCAGTCATCGAATTCTTAATAATGCTTTCAAGTGAAGGTGAAATACGTTGAAAATAAAAGTTAAGGTATGTGAGGTACAGACTCTTCTGTCGACTCAAAAGTGTGTAATTTTTTTATTACATTACTTCACAATGTTAATTCTAATTTATTTTTCAAATATTGCTTTTTGTTGTTTGAAGCCACAGTATAAATTGTGCCTTCTAGTGACAATAACTACAATATTACATTCTTCTGAAATATTTTGATGCATCAGAAAGTTTATAATTGTCTCTAAGGCATTCACAGCATTGTTAAAATCCACAGAAATATTTGTCATCGTCGTCATCATCCTTATTCTCATCTTCTTGGGCTACATGATGAAAATCTTGAACTTTTTCAAAAATAGTTGTCACTTCAGTGGCTATAACAGTTTCATCATTATAATCTTTAAATGATGCCTGATCGTTTATTTTGCCCCAGCGCTTGTCTTTGACAGAATTGTCACCATCATCATCAGTAGGGTTAAATTAAATTATTTTGTTGTTTAACAACACTGTCAATAGCTAGGGTCACATCAGCATCGCCAGTGTGCCGGAATTTTGTCCCGCAGGACTTCTTTTACATGCCAGTAAATCTACTGACATAGAGCTGTCGTTTTTAAACACACTTAAAAACCATCAGTCTGGACCAGATTTGAACCACAACCTTGAGATCATTAGGCCAGCATCTAACCAACTGAGCCACCCAGACTGACATCAGTAGGGCCTTCAAAATCTGGCTTTGCAGAAGCAGTTGCAAGTTGTAGTTTTGACACTCGTCGCCATATCACCTATTAATTATACCTAGTTTTATCATAAGCTCTGTCACAACTTCAAGGAATAATTTTGGGACCAAATGAGAACAGTTTTTAAAGTTATGACACACCATTTAATAAAATAGATTCTGTTGAACACTTTACACTATCATTTCACTCAAATAATCCACCTTTAGCCTTGACACAAGCCTTTAAATGTCTCAGCCAGTCATCTTAGCAGCTTGTGTGACATTATGTCCAAATCTGCCACTGTTTGCTGCAGGTTTGGTTTGTTTTATGTGAAGAGCTGGTCTTGGTCTCCAAAATGTCACACAGTTTGTAATCCAGAGGATTCAGGTCTAGACTGGATGATGGCCAATATATGTGGCTGATGAACTCTGGGGTGTTGTCCTTGAGCCACGTCTGACACTTCATAGCTTTGTGAGCCAGAGGGCTGTCCTGTTGGAAGATCCAGTGTTCAGTGTTCACTGTCTGGTTAAGAGGTTTCACAACTTTCTCCAGAACTTTCTCTAAGTACACATTTGCATTGGTTTTTACCCTCTTTTCACAGAAATGGACCTTGGTAGCCTCTTGGTATGTGACTCCCAATCAAACCATCAGTGATGCTGTGTGATGGCCATGAGGAACCCACCAAAGCAGCCCGGGTTCGATCCCAGACAACTGCATGTGGGATTCATGGTGGACGAATGCCACTGGGGCAGGTTTCCTCCGGGTTCTATGGTTTCCCCTGCCATCTCATTCCACCGGTGCTCCATCTTCATGCCATGTATCATCAGTGTCACTGCCTGCAGTGCCATATTAGTAAAAGCGGGCATTAAACACTACACAAAAAAAAAAAAAAAAAAAAAAAATGAAGAACCCAGTGAGCAACCTGACAGGATTTTTCACAGCTCCAAGCATACACTCAGTTATTCTGTCTGTTGAATTTCTCCTCAGTTGCGAACATTTTTTGTCTGGAAAAAGGATTCTGTGACATTGATTTTTGCTGTGTCGTCTAAGGAGGTTACATGATCTTCCCAGTCTAATCTTCTTTATACAGATGTTGAGCAGATGTCCTGTGCATTAACGGTAAGCCCAAAGTCCTAGGTCTTAATTTATTAGCCTAGAGATATTCATTCTTAACATTTGAAGCTGCTTTCCCATTATTTTCTGTTTCCTAATGCGATTTCTTCTGATAAGCCCCCAAACTTTCTTGATCACATCCAGGGTACAAAACGAGTGTGACCAGCCAGATCTTGCTTTTTCTTGCACTAGAAAGGTGGGTGAATCTTTTAGTGGTCCGGTAAACAAATCTGAGTGACCTTCCAGGCGGTTTTAATAAATTGAAAATCACCCTTGGATACTTCTTGCACTTGTGTAATGCAAGTAATGTCAGCTATACAATTCTTTTTCACAGACCATTCCATAATGAAACAAAGAGCAATACTGAAAGTTGAATGGGCAAACATTTCAAGGAAGGTTGTTGACATAAAGTAAAATTACCTGAGCTGCTGTGCGGTTTTGTCAGTTGAGAGGGATAAGAATAAATGTTGATGTCAGTATTTATGTTAGGATTAAGTGAGATAACAAAGGCCATTAGGTTTTCTGACTTCATTTAAAAAGAGTAGATTATTATGTAATTATTATTTATTTATGCCAACAAACCTGTAAGCGGAGGGTGTGAGGTTCAAATCCCAGCTGTGGCATTGCCTTTTAAGTTCCAGTTCTACCTCTCAGATTATTATGCATTATAGGAGGCAACTAAAAGTTATAATATTGCACAATTAGGTAAAAAAATGTTAACACATTAAAATGCATTATATAATTATTATTTATTTATGCTGGCTTGAGAATTTAATGCCATTCTGGCAGTTTGTTACAATAGCTCAGTGGTGGAGCGTCCGCCCGGCAAGCAGAAGGTCTGTGGTTCAAATCCCAGTTGTGGCATTGAATTTTTAAGTTCCAGTTCTACTTCTTATGCATTATATAAAATTATATACATGTTTCTTGGACCATAAATTGAGAGCTGTGAACATGCAATTACATTTACACAGTGGCGTGTATTTAACCCCAGCTACCCCAGCACTTCTGGGGTAACTGATTTATTCACAAGTTTGAAATTAAAATAATAATTTTGTCATATGTCAATCAGATATGCACATTGCACATAAACGTTACAGTACTTGATTCAAACTCCCGCCCCGCCACTAGGCAGCTGTTGATTTTGGCGACTGGGCTTGGACCTGTTCCCCTCAATACCAGCTTGCTAGTGCTGTATTGATGCATGCATATCGGAGCCCTATAGCTAGCATGGTCCTGTCTGCCACCTGACAGAAGAAGCGAGTATGTACATTTGATTGGCTAGTTCAGTTTCATTCCAGCTAGCTTGGCTTTGACGTCATAGAGCAGTCTTTTTTGATAGCCACAGCAGAGCGTAGTCAATCAGTTACAAGGAAACGTCAACATATCGACATGGAAAACATGAAAGAGAGCTACTGATACACGCAAGCGTAGCAACCCTGCAATAATGGTGTCTTTTTATAGCACATAGTATAATAATGCAAACGATATGAAAAGGTCATATATTTAAAACTATTAACTGCAATTAAATAATGTTGTTAAGCAACGGCTTAAATGTTTTTTTTGTTTACGAAAGTGACCCCAATAAAATGAAAATAAACAGGGAGAAATATAATATGTTGGTCATCATGCACATCAGACCAGACTTGTATAATGTGCTAAGGGTATGTTAGTCTGTAGATATCAGAAAAGTACTTAAGATAACAAACACCTCTACATTTTATAATCTGATCATTTTGGTATAAGGATTATTTATTTTAAACTATAGGATGATTTTTCAGCACCACAGCCTATACAGCTGGGGTAACTGTTGTGACCACTGCATGCCACTGCATTTACAATATATTTACAAATGCTAACAACAGGAATAACTGATATGATAAATCTATCTGTAAAATGTGAATCTTTATTCTGTATTTTTTCCAACATTTACACAGTGTATGGCATGCTGCACAAGTAGTAATGCAGTTTGAAATTCTGTATTATGCCATAGTCCAGTAGTTGAAGTTGATAGTACAATTTGGAGGAAAAAGCTCTACAGTTACATTGCTTAGCCTGGAAGAAGCATTGATAGGATGTGCACACATCTGTCAATGGTGGTTGGTACCTAATATTAGGCAGTTGGCAGTGGAGACACTCATTCTCTGGCACTCCAGTAGTTTGATGAAAAGTTGGTATGTTGATAAGAAGTGGACAGTTTAGTAGATGGTTTGTTTCTCTTCATACCATCTTCAAGTTCATAGAAAGGGCATATATAGAATTTTGCTATGCCAATTCCTGTTTCAAACGCAACAAATATAACAAATATTTAGAGACCAAGGTTCACTATTTTCGTATTTGGTGTAAGTTGTTGAAAATAAATAATCATAAAACTGCAGTATGTGTTTAATTCTCAACAACATACACCAAGTACTTAGTCTCTCAATATTTGTTATATTTGTTGATTTGTATTGCATCACTGTCAATAGCTTTAGTTTCTCATTGAATAATTGTAACTGTTTAAAAGTGGGCACCATGATTGGGAGTGACATCACCCTAAATAGAGGGAAGTATGGACAGGAAAGTAAATGGCTCCAATGGTATTAGTATTAAGGTATAGTGGATCATTTCAAAGAAAGCAATAGTTGAGTCAAGGAATTCTGGATAGAAAAGGTTAGAGTTGATCTGATGTATGGAAAGGAAGGAATATCAGTCCAGATTTTAACCCACCAAGCTGAACCAGTGCTTATTGGTGAACATCTCCTCCCTCTGGTTTATCACATTGATTTTTGCCGAGATCAGCTTCTTTGAGTCTTCAAATTTCAGAAAGAATTAAAGGGTGTCCTTTCTTTGATAACAAATTATTGTGTGATTACTAACAGCTTCACCATGGGAAGGTGAGTCATTCCATGTCAAATCGCACAAAATTTGACCTTCATGTCTCCGATTTCATTAATATTAAATTTACGTGTTCTGTGAATGAAAAAATGATATACCCCTGTTCTTTTGTTTGTCTGTAAATTAATTATTTTGGTAAATATAAAGCATTAAATTTTCGGATATTCCTCGCACACCGTTCTAAATAAACATAAATATCTCTGGTATTTTTCAGATAAATGTGACCTGTAGCTCATTTTGAACATTGAAATGTGTACTTTATTTATACGTTAAACAAAAAACAATTAGTTTGATGTTTCCTATTTTTACAAAGTCATTAACATTACAAACATCATTAACAATACTTACTCTTAACTAAAAATTTCTGGGAAAATTTGTAAAACATAGCTTGATGATGCCACGTAATCCTAGAGAAAGTTCAGAATGGAATTCTAAATACATGCAGAGAAATTAAATAACTTACCAAGCCGTGCAGACTGGAGTAATGCTGCAATCACGGCCAGAAGGTATACAAATCGCGTGCGGCTGATTGCGTCTCATTTGTTGCACTTCCGTCAAGGTCAAACTTAGCATAAACACTGAAATGGCTCATTTCACATCAAATTGAACACTTCTGAAACTTGACATACGTAATATTTTCTCCAATTTGTTTAATCTTATCAATAGATGAGATTAAGTAATCCGTATGCTTTCTTTTTGGTGTGACACACTTATTTTGCGCTTTATTAATATTATTTTTATGGTATATTTGCATACTGTATTATATAAAAATCATTATATAGAATATTATTTGAATTTTAGAATTTTCGTGGTTGCAACAGTCTAAAGTAAAAAAAAAATTGCAGTTTTTCATCCCATTGTTTTAGGTTCACTCAAAATATAAAATAGGCCACTTTTAGGGGGTAGTATTTTTAAAATATATTTTGATTACTAAATGCTTAACTTTAAAAAACTGAAAAAATATAATTATAGTCAGAAGTATTGTGCATTGAAGCTGTAAAATCGTTGTGATGTCCTGGTTATTAGATCGCCATTTGAAGCTGAAGTCGTTGGTGATGTGACGTTGCCCTTCGATGTAGCTCGCCTCAGCTAGTTCTGCATAAGATCTCTTTATCTCGGGTTTGCGCAAGTGTAATGGACAACCCAAGAACAACTTTTCATATCCTTTATTTCCTATTTAAATATTTTCAGGAGTTATGCCGAAAATATTTGTATCTGTAGAGGCATCGCCCTCACATCCGCTCAGCGCGATCTCCCGTACTGGTCTCTCTTTGAGTACTGACTCGACGCTTCTCTCTTACCCACGCTAAGAAAACCGTTCGCTCCATTTGAATGTCATGACGTCATCCAAGAAAGCCTCGTATCCAAAATGCTATTTCCTTTTCCCGCAATTTAGAAATGTCCCTTTCTATTATAACATGTTCTTTTATGAATTTCAAATATATAATTACTTTTTTAGGATTAAACGATGTTTACTTTATATTTTATTAGATATCTCACGCGACTTTTAAGGTTTGTAGAACTAACTTTCGAACGTGGATTTAAACTATGTGGTATGACGTCATGACTCGTTAATTTCAAACCAATAATGCGTTTATTCTACAAATTTAACGACTATCATTTACTCATATCTTGCTCACCTTACAACACTTGCTACTCTATTATCTATGTATATTATTACTTAACACTTATCGCAAATCTCACATCCGGCAATTAAATTAAAACGTGTCTTTTTCAAAAGCCCATTCGATCGGAAATCTAAATTTCGGTATCAAATGCCCCCATTTATATTATTTTATTATTTCATAATAAAATAATGTAAATGTCTTGCCCGAAAGAAAAATTAAAAAATTACTAAAAACATCATGAAGAACAAACATATATCTACATCCAAATTGTCCTACTGGTAGCTCCCCATGTGCATCAGCAGTAACTAGTACATTTTTCCCTTCTCTTATGATTGTCTGAGGTTCTATATCAAATTTGATATTAAATGGTTTGGCCCTTTGACATAAATCACAGCTTGAACATATTTTTCTCACTTTCTTTGCCAAATGTTTTATATAAAAATGATCACTAATTACCATGATTAGCTTTTCACTACCTGTATGAGCTAGTGTTTTGTGATAAGCAAGTATAAGTTTCTCTTGTAAAGCTTTTGGTACCATTACCTTCCATTTAGGTTCAATTCTTCCATGAAATTTATAGATTTTTCCCTCATAAATACCTATATTGTCTTTTAGATTTTCTGTGATTGGTTGTGCCTTTTCTTTCAATTTCCTAAGTTCATCGTCCTCTGTCTGTAATTGTTCCAAATTTCGAAATTCTTTAGCTAATTGAGTCCCTTCTAAGGTTTTCAAATATAGTATGGTTACATCATGTTTGTTGTCACTAATTGTATCTGGTATTGTATAATTGGTTTTCATCCTTGATAACAAATCACTAAAAATATTTTGACTTCCTGCTATGTGTTTGATTTCTATGTTATGGGATGTGATCTCATGTATATATCTAGAAATACGTGTGCTTGTGAGTTTGCAAGAGTTCATAAATGCCAAACTAACATGATCTGTGTAAACTATTACTGGGTTGTTATATACATATTGCTTAAATTTTACAAGTGCAAAGTAAATAGCTGCTATTTCTTTTTCTGTAGTGCAAGCCTGTGATTCAGTCCTTGAAAGCCCCCTTGAAGCTACAGCAATGAGGTGATCTTTTCCTTCCTCATCTTTTTGTAATATGACACTACCATAACCAAGTCCTGAAGCATCTGTATAAATTATGTAGGGGAGATCTTCCCTAGGTTTTTCCAATAAAATTGACGCTGCAAACAATGTTTTTACCTTTTCAAAAGATTCTTGTTCTACTGATGACCATTGCCATTTTACATCTTTTCTCAATAGTTGTCTTAATGGGGCTACTACGGTTGCATATTCCAGGATAAATCTTGACTGATAATTTAGAATACCAAGAAATCTTCTCAATTGTTTTATATTTTTAGGAGCTGGTATTTTATTTATGCTTTCAATTCTGTCGGGATTAGGCCTGATTCCCTCATTTGAAATAACATAACCTAAAAATTCTGTCTGTTTCACAAAGAATGCAGTTTTACTTGGCTTTATTGTCATGTTTGCTTTCTTTAACTGACTAAGCACATAATTGATATGATTTAAATGATCCTCTATATTTTCTGAAAAAATTACAAAATCATCCACATACTGAGCTACAAATTTCTTTATGGTTTCTCCAAAAATTTCATACAAAGCTCTTAATAGTGCACTACCACTGGTATTCATACCAAAGGCGCAAACTCGAAACTGATATAATATTCCTGAATGTAAAAACGCTGTATATTTTCTTAAATCTTCTCTAAGTGGGATCTGCCAAAAAGATGCTGTAAGATCTAGAGTAGAAAAAATTTTGCCCTTCTGCAATTTGTTCAATATTACCTCTACACTTTCTGGTCTAAATCTATCAGGTTTACAATGTTGATTTAGTTTTCTCGCGTCTAATGTCACCCTAATCTTTCCATTGGCCTTATTTACAATACATAGGGGATTCACAAATTCTGAATTCGAAATTTCAATAACCTCATCTTCTAACATTGACTTTATAACTGCATCTACCTCTTCTCTTATTGTACTAGGGATAGCTCTCGCTTTATGTGTAAAAGGTTTGATGGGTATCATCTCAAACGAATGAGTATAAATATTACATTTACCAGGTTTCTCAGAGAATACTTCTTTATTTCGGATTAATATTTCAAACAGTTTATCCCTCTGTTGTTCATTTAGTTGATCAGCCTGAGTTACTTTTTTCCTCAACAATTCTTCTAAGTCTTCACTACTCTCCCTATCATAGTACCTAGTTGCATCAGAAACCCTCAAATTGTCTATGAAATCATTTTTATCCCATTCTACATTTTCTTTATTATCGACACTGTACTCTTTGACATTTACTTCAGTTAATTCCATAGCTCCTACTTTAACATATTCTACAAAGAATGTATCCCCTTGGATTTCTTCTTCCTCTTTTTCTCTTACAATAGTTTCTGAACTACTATCTTCCACAAAAGGCACTATAATGATCTCATCTTCAACTTTCATTTCTAGAATCATGTTTTTAAAATTCACCACAGCTTCCCAGGCATAAAGACAATCACAACCTATTATAATATCTGTCACAAGTCTTCCTACAATCAGAAATAAAATTCCAAGTATTCTCCCATTTATTTCAATATTTATCATTGCTTGAAATTTTACTCTCTCTTTTCGTTTTCCCACAGCTAGCGAGCAATATATCCCATTAACTGGTAAAGACATTACTTTAAAGCCACTACTTTGTAAATTATCATAAAAATTTTGTGAGCATACTGTGCTATTTGATCCCGTATCTATAATTGCATTGTATTGTTTTCCATTTACTCCAATTTTGATTTTAGGTGGATCTCCTACTTTTTCGTTTTCGTCGTTTCTATTTTTCCATTCTCTTTTCTTTTGTATCATCATTTGCCTTCCAGGACTATTTATTTCCGAGTACTTATCACAATCATTACTAGGATACCCAGTTCTCACTGAAGGCGCGTTTGACCGGGTCTGGCGTTTCCCTGATTTTTATGTATTGCTCCTGTACTATTTCCCGAATTGTTACTTCTGTTTTCCTGCATTAAATCGGGGTTACTTCCTACCATGTTTTTGACCGTGTTAATGGCCTCGACCATTTCCGCATTTTCGGGGGAATTTCGTCCATTTGAATACCTTTCTTCCTGTCTTGGTGACCTCGGTCTAAACTCATTATCTCCGTTTGTCCAATACCCATCATTTGAATTTCTACTATGTCCAAAATAACGTCCCCGTCTACCTCGATCAAATCTATTTGTATTCATATAATTCACCCTTATATTTCTTCCCCTTTGATTACCATTTCTATTTTGGTGATGCCCTTCCTGGTTATATCTTCCTCGATTTTCCCACCGGAATGATTCCATCCTTGGTACTGGTCCTTTATATCTTTCCCTAATCTCACTTCTATTCTGATAATACTGTGCCCCTTGCCCGAAAGAATTTACAGTTTCTTTTTCTTCATATTTATTTCCAAATGCGTGTTTCGGCTTATTGACTTCTAAGGCTGATAATAATTCGATCATAGCTGCAATGCTATCGGGTCGGGCTATGATTAGGTAGTGTTGAAGCGTTTCCGGAAAATGTGGAGTAACTATATTTATTAGATCTTTTTCATCTAGAGGAGGATCCAACATCTTCGATTTTCTCGCTATTCTCATAAAATAGTTGACCATCGATTCCTCCGATCTAGGATTAAACTTTCCATTGCTTAATTCAACTCTAATATTAGCCTGCCTACTAGCTCCCCAATATCTGGTTAAAAAGATGTTCCTAAAGGTCCGGTAGTCATTATTGTTACCCATAGAAAGGCCTAGCCAATTAGCAGCATTACCCTTTAGACATTTTCTTACTATCACCATCTTGTACTCCTCTGGTATACGTTTCACCGTGAAGTACTCTTGTAACCCTTCTAAAAAGGCTTTAGGATCATCTGAATCTTCATTTTCAAAAACTGGAGGTGTCATTTCATTTAAGACATGGTTAGGCCAATGTAAATTTGAATTGTCACCTATCCCTGCACTATTTCTGAGATCAGAATGGGAATTACTGTTACCTCTATTTTGCATCGAAATGTCAGCTGATACACCTGGTATTGCCTCGTTTCTTGCAACTTCATTACTAAGATTGTTGTGATTACATGCATTTTCATTTAATTTCAAATTTTCTAAGGCCTCTTTTACCTGAGTAATTTCTGTTACTACCCCTTTTATTTGGTCTGTAACATCCTCCAAATTTCTAGCCTGCCTTTCACTTTCTACATCAGATCTCTCTATTCTAACTTTACACCCCTGTAACTCTTCTCTAATTTCTTCCCTGTCTTTATCTAACCTTTGTACTACCTCTTCCCTTTGTTTGTCTAAACTATATGTTACTCTTTCCCTTTCTTTATCTAATTTTTCACTAACTTGTTGACCTAATTTCTTTTCAGAATTCTTTACTTCTTGCCTTATTGTCTCTAATTCTCCCTTAACCTGTTCTACCTGTTCTCTATTTTCTTTCACTTCACTACTAACTTTATTAATTTCCTCCCTAACTTCTTCCCTAAAGGTTTCTAAAGCTCTCTTCTGATTCTCCAATTGCATTCCCAATTCCTGTTGTCCCTTCTCTAATTTCTGTCCTAACTCTATACTAGTTTCATCTATCTTTTGACTTAACTCTGTACTCATCTTTTGACTTAACTCTGTACTCATCTTTTTCACTGTTCTTAATTCTTTACTATTTTCATCTATCTTTTTACTTAACTCTGTACTCATCTTTTCCACTGTTCTTAATTCTTTACTATTTTCATCTATCTTTTGACTTAACTCTGTACTCATCTTTTTCATTATCGTTTGAAACATATTCTCTATTTCTGACATAAATGCTGGCCTTTCTGAATTACTACTAAACATTTCTGAACTACCTCTAGGTGTTTCTCTAACGTTCTGATCTTCTACTTCTTGGCATATTCTGCTACCAATTACATTCTGATTAAATTCTTCCATCCTACTTACACTTTTCTCAATTTCCGGACTATCGAAACCTAAAAAGTCTGTATCGCTGTCTTCCATTTCTAAGCTATTTACATGTGTTTTTCTACTCACCAAAATTTTCAATATTTTCACTATTTCACTTTAACTGCACTTAAACTTGTTCACTACACTTTTCACAGATGTTGACACGCTGGGCACCTTCTTGTCTGCTGGCTCGATGCTGATCTGGTCGTCTTGGGGGTTTGGTCCATTCTTTCGGCGCCACACGTTGGGAAGCCAATTTGAAGCTGTAAAATCGTTGTGATGTCCTGGTTATTAGATCGCCATTTGAAGCTGAAGTCGTTGGTGATGTGACGTTGCCCTTCGATGTAGCTCGCCTCAGCTAGTTCTGCATAAGATCTCTTTATCTCGGGTTTGCGCAAGTGTAATGGACAACCCAAAAACAACTTTTCATATCCTTTATTTCCTATTTAAATATTTTCAGGAGTTATGCCGAAAATATTTGTATCTGTAGAGGCATCGCCCTCACATCCGCTCAGCGCGATCTCCCGTACTGGTCTCTCTTTGAGTACTGACTCGACGCTTCTCTCTTACCCACGCTAAGAAAACCGTTCGCTCCATTTGAATGTCATGACGTCATCCAAGAAAGCCTCGTATCCAAAATGCTATTTCCTTTTCCCGCAATTTAGAAATGTCCCTTTCTATTATAACATGTTCTTTTATGAATTTCAAATATATAATTACTTTTTTAGGATTAAACGATGTTTACTTTATATTTTATTAGATATCTCACGCGACTTTTAAGGTTTGTAGAACTAACTTTCGAACGTGGATTTAAACTATGTGGTATGACGTCATGACTCGTTAATTTCAAACCAATAATGCGTTTATTCTACAAATTTAACGACTATCATTTACTCATATCTTGCTCACCTTACAACACTTGCTACTCTATTATCTATGTATATTATTACTTAACACTTATCGCAAATCTCACATCCGGCAATTAAATTAAAACGTGTCTTTTTCAAAAGCCCATTCGATCGGAAATCTAAATTTCGGTATCAGCATTGAACTAAGCTCATTTCAGAATGGGATTAAAATAAGATGTGATATAAATACTTTATTAATGACGTGTGCGTAATGAGTCACTTAGATCGACAGAAGAAAGTGCTGTGAACACGTGGGCGAGGTGTCATTGCACATTCAATGTTTATTGTTTGCAAAATATACTTTTATCCCTAGTTGACCTTTAGTGTGAGCTGTGGTGTTGATTGTGCTTGTGTATAATCTTGGCTGATTTGGTGCAACGGAGTTACAGCTACTGTTTTAACCCATCCAAACTAATCACAGAGTTCGTAATAAAAAGCTGAGACCAGTGACTTCAGCAATGCTAATTAAACTTAAATTAGAAGCCTTAAACTTATCTCGCGATTTGAAAGTTTGTGATAATTGCCGCATAAAATTTTCAAAACACCCAAAGGAACAAACCACCACCGAGTTATGTGTGCCTAATGCTAGTGAAGGTTTGGTAGAAGAACATGATAGTTATAGCTCCTCATCCTCTAGTGACGCAGTAAGTATGGGGTAAATTGAACGACAGTTTGGCTGCAATAGGAGATTATCCAATAAACAAAAGAAAACTGTCGCAAAAATGCTACTCTAGGGAGAAGTTGCTGAAAATATCACACAATGAAGCAGAAAATATTTCATACTACAGACTGCTTCATATGAAACTTCAAATAATTGTGAAATAATACAAAAATTAACAGATTCTTTCCATGAAACGGATGACAAAAATCTTAAACTACAAATACTGACGTTTTTTGACAGCTGGTCGTACAATAAAATAAAACATTTTGATGTCTCAAATCACATGATACGAATTTCCCAACAAGTGGCCAAAGAAAGGGAAATTTTATGAACCCCGGACCCCAAGTCCGGAAAATGTTTAGAGCTTACAAAAGGTTTCTGAATTTTATTCAGTGTTTAGTAATCAAAATATATTTTAAAAATACTACCCCCTAAAAGCGGCCTATTTTATATTTTGAGTGAACCTAAAACAATGGGATGAAAAACTGCAATTTTTTTTTTACTTTAGACACCTGCAACCACGAAAATTCTAAAATTCAAATAATATTTGATTAAATGATTTTTATATAATACAGTATGCAAATATACCTTAAAAATAATATTAATAAAGCGCAAAATAAGCGTGTCACATGAAAAAGAAAGCATACAGATTATTTAATCTCATCTATTGATAAGATTAAACAAATTGTAGAAAATATTACATATGTCAAGTTTCAGAAGTGTTCGATTTGACGTGAAATGAGCCATTTCAGTGTTTATGCTAACAGTTTGACCTTGACGGAAGTGCAACATATGAGACGCAATCAGCTGCATGCGGTTTGTATACCTTCTGACCGTGTTTGCAGCATTACTCCAGTCTGCACGGCTTGGTAAGTTATTTAATTTCTCTGCATGTATTTAGAATTCCATTCTGAACTTTTTCTAGGATTACGTGGCATCATCAAGCTACGTTTTACAAATTTTCCCAGGAATTTTTAGTTAAGAGTAAGTATTGTTAATGATGTTTGTAATGTTAATGGCCTTGTGAAAATAGGAAATATCAAACTAATTGTTTTTTGTTTAACGTATAAATTAGGTACACATTTCAATGTTCAAAATGAGCTACAGGTCATATTTACCTGAAAAATAATACCAGAGATATTTGTTTTTTTAGAACGGTGTGCGAGGAATATCCGAAAATTTAATGCTTTATATTTACCAAAATAATTAATTTACAGACAAACAAAAGAACAGGGGTATATCATTTTTTCATTCACAGAACACGTAAATTTAATATTAATGAAATTGGAGACATGAAGGTCAAATTTTGTGCGATTTGACATGGAATGACTCGGGTGTGGGATTGGACACTATGCTTCTGTCTGGCTTGATTCCTTTAAGCCTTAAATTAATTATCAGAAGAAATGAAGGGTCTCTTCCCTGTTAATAACAAAAGTCTTTGTGCAGCCACATCTGTCAATAAATAACAACATCTTGCGATCTTTTGGGTCTATTTTTTAATCAATACTATGTAGCCAATCTTCAAATACCTTTGGCACTATCCATTACTTATTGTTATTTGCATAATTTGTGGAAGGTTTGGTAACATTTTTACTTGGGTCTTTATCTTTTTAAAATTTGACATGAATATAAGCATTTGTTCGATTCAGCTGCAAATAGTGGGCTTAGATTGTTCACCATATTGCAGTCAAGAAGCATAGATGAATGATTGATTTATTTTTGCTGATTAGCAGATGTGTAATTTCTAATAACTGATTAAAGAGACTTTAGTTCCACTGAATCAATTAGGGAGTAGTAGTTTCTCACAAAATTTAATTTGAATTGCAGGATATACCAGGCTGTGCAACAATAGAGGAACTGACTGAGCAGTTTGCATTGTATAAGTTGTGTTGTGGAAGAAGTTGGCACATCCAGGCCTGTGATGCACAGAGCGGTACAGGGCTTCATGATGGACTGGATTGGTTGTCTAGACAGCTAGTGGCTGCGGGTGTTTATGATATCAGTTAAATGTCCATGTTTCTGGTTTATTACAATTATTGCTGTAGTAGCGTTGTGGCAAACAAATTATCAAACGGAATGAACTTCAATTAATGTACAAGTACGTGTTTTGTGATTGATTAGGATCTGATAATGGAGCTTCATTTTGAAATGTGTATTACAAATGTACAGTGAAGCTAAGCGAGTTGTAACATAGTGCATTGTAATTATGTAATTAGATTGCTTTCACATTAGACTGAAGTTGCATTTTCAGTATTACATGTTTAGAAAAAATATGATTAAATAAATTACGTCCTCAACTTTTTTAAAGTAGGGAGTTATAACCAAATAACCTTATTATAAACAGTTTCCATTCACAATGATTCCTGCCAAACCTTGAGGTCAGCTGCTCCAAAAGCAGCATTTAAGAAAGAAACAGAGTGATATGTCACACTCGCATAACTTTCTGTAGCCATTGCACTTTTACATAATCTGGTTATGGTATTCATATCTAAAAGTGATTCTTCTGGTCACATTACAATACAATACATTTTTGATTAGAAATTTTAAATTAAGCATTATGAACCTAGTTGCATGCACAGTATGGAAAACAAAACTGTATATGTTAAGCATCTTTTTATACTGGAATAACTCTCATTGAAGCAAATCTTAATGCACTTATGTGGAGTCACCTTGAGCACATGTATCAAGAGTTTGCATTCACATCATCAGCAGCTTGTTGACTCCTGAAGCAATTTATGAACTGATTTGCTTATCATTCTTTGGCAGCTGTTGATTAGGTTGTCTGTTTCTGGTACATTGAAATTGATTTTACAATTTTCAAATTTTTTATATATATCTTCTCCCAAACCTCCAGCTCTTTCGGTTTCTGCACTGCTTTCAATAGCTTAATTTCCTTAACTTTGTTTTTAATAAAACTACATTAGAAAACACTTTCGTTGTTACTTTACTGGGTTTTATCTGATGAGACTGAACTAATATTTTTCCATGATTATTCCATGGTAAAAGAGACATCAGTGTGGATCTAGTCTTGTGGTAAAATATTCAAAAGTGTCATCAGATTTTAATAAGTTATGTTGGTCAATCTTCTCTGAGGAGCAGTGTCAGAATTACCAGAAGAGGAGGGGATATCCTAAGCACTATTGTCCAGAACCATTTCTTCTTCCTGGGAAGCGGAGGATTTGCTGTTGAAGTTGTCATGAAGGCTCATAGAGAAGCCTTTATTCTGCAGAAGTTGGGAATTGGTATGATTTTCTCATGCAGAATTTTCTTCTTGGTACACGTTATGTGGAAAGGCGTGCTTGTGCTTTTTTTTGTCACATGGGGTCAGCATGTTCAAGGAGTTAGGTTTTACAGTTTATTAGTTCCAGACGTTCCAAAAGGTTTGATATTCCACCCCAATCATTTCTTGCATGAAGAATTTCCTGTGAGAATCTTGACAATCCTTTGAAATACTCCTGCAGTAACTTCAAGTGATAATGTTGCTCTGCAATCCTATGCAGCATCACCAGCCTTAACTGGCTCATCCGGAACTCTTTTGGGCATCGTTTCTTCATTAGTGCATTAGGGGGATTAAATAACTTCATTCCTGTAATATCCCAAATTTTGTCTTTCAGTATAAGATTTTTGAGACCCGTCAAGCTTAAAATTAAAATGTACACAAACATTGTGAAATTACAATTTTCATGGCACATATATTTATTCTTCTTTATCTTACAACACTTTCCAGAAATACTTTGTGCTTATAAAGTACACAAACACATGTAAAGAAAAGCATTATATATTTTATTGGATGTACATGAAAGCAACAATCTTCCAAGTATAAGAAAGAGCACCACAGACTTTCCATTCTTTTCCTTAAGGTGTTGTGATAATCTCGCCTATGTCAATGTCTTCAAACTCGTACTATGGAATGTTATTGAATACTATGCACATGTAAAATTTAACAAGATTTCATTTTGGTGGCAAGAAAATTAAATACATATTTATGTGAGAGGTGATAAACATTCTTGCAAAAGTTTAAAGTAAATATTAGAGACTAGGCTTCACTTATCTTAGCTAAAATATGCAGATGACTAGAGTTTCATGATTCTTCAGTCATATCATATCAAACACACAACTGTTTATACTGGTTGCCATCGTTACGGATGCTGGGTGATGTAATTTCTATCGTATTTCCAGTCAATGAAACCAAAACAAGTTTGTCAACAGAATCAATTAGCAGTATTTCAAAATTCATGACAGGGTCCTTATTTTTTAAAATGAAGATCTTTTCCCAAACCATTAGATTTATGGATCCATTTAATTGCTTTATAATAATTTAAAAGTAAACATTTTAATCCTGTTTCACATAAATTTGCTGCTGTTCAATTTATATGTTTATATATATAAAACCCTTAATAAGGAAGAATTTAACAGAGAACATAAACACATTATTAATGTTGAATTCATTAATAGTTTTAATTTAAATTTTATTCAGAAAATTATAGAAAAATTGTAATACCAAAAGGCTGTAAAAGAAGTTTCTACTCTAAAAAAGATAAAAGATGATTGTAATTATATAGAAGACACTTCTGGACTGATTTGCCGTTGTCATCTGGAGTAACCGACACAACTGAACCTTCACCAAGAAGACATCTCCCGTGCTTCCAATGATGTCCACCACAGTTGTGGATGAAACGTCTGATCATACCCTCAAATGTCCTTTTTACTATTTTTAAAAAATTATTCATATTATTTTCTCTTCTTCTCCATATTTCTGCCAACCTACAACTTTCCAAATTTTTCCTAAGACAGTTTAGTCATTCATTGTGCTTTAAACATCTCTCCTGACATGTTAGACACATTTTCTTCTTCTGAATTTAAGATTCTTATATTGAAATTGCAATACTCTTTCCATAATTTTTCCCTTGCTTGCCACTGTGCCCAGTTTTATTTGTGCTACCTGCCTAACAGTTGTATTTGGTAGCCCAAGCATTTTCCTACAAAACGACATATGTACCTTATCAGTAAACTCCCATACCCCTTCTAATCTCCATACTTCTATACCATGTAACATTTTTGCCTTGGATGCATTATCATTCTCCATTCTCCACAACCACTTTCCTTAGTTCTTAATACAGTAACAAACAGAAGAATGTAAATATTTAGGAGTTACACCAGATTGAAAGTTAACTTGGAAAACCATATAAAAACAATAATAGAAAAAGCACAACATGCAAGACATATATATATAAAGGTTGTTTCGAAACGATACTTAGCGAATATAGCCATTTTGTAGTTTATAACTTAACTAGCCCGAATTTCAGTGTTGCAGCTTCGAAATAATTCAATAATTTGGTATAATTTTATGCAGCATTAAATATTACACTATTTTGTGACTAGGCAGCGCAGGAACCACCGGTGTGCGAACCTCACGGTGTGTCACCTACCTCCGATAACATGAGGCACGCGACTTTGTTCCTGTCACTGCCTAATCCACACTCATTCTGGAGCATTTTTTTATGCAACTATATTGGCAGTAAAAACTATATGTGTCACATAAAAACTGAGCAACTACTTCCATATATTTGTTCAGTGTCATTTCAAAACACCCTGTATAAAACCAGTATTACAATATGGAGGCAAAGCTCTAGTAACAGCTACCAAATCAAAACTAAATGCAATTGAGAAGGTGCAAAATCAAGCTGTAAGAATAATTACAGGAAGAGTTACTGCAATGCAAAAATAACCACAGAAAATCCACCCATATACTGCGAAAAAAAAAAAGAGCTTTAATTTCATATGAAAAATTATAAAGACTCCCTTTTAATAGCTGTTGGAAAATGCAGTAACAAAACTAAAACTCTCAAAGCTCAAGAAAAATAACATGCATACAGAAAAAATGCAATATGTAAACAGATACTACAATTGGAAAATTACCACTTCCAACATGTTCCCTTTATCAAACAGAAATAAACTTAGAAGATCAATTGATTGAAAATATTACAGCTAAGAAAGATTATGACTCAGTACAACTAAAACTGCTAGCCTTGGAAACAATTCATACAGTATACCCAGAACTGAAATGGCTGCAGATTTATACAGATGGATCTCTTATGTAAAAAAATGGGTATGCAGGAGTTGGAATACAGTGCAAACTATTCAGTCTATTGTAATTTTTGTATACCAACCAACTTGCTGCTGTTGTCTCTTTTTTCCTTCCTTTTTTTCTGTTTTTTTAATGCATAAGCTGTATCTGGGCAATGTTCAAGTGGTAGAATCAAGACTGAAAAATTCAATGCCATAGCTGAGATTTGAACCACAGATTTTCCCCTTCATGTGTGGCTGCTCTAACCACTGAGCTACCATGGCCAACTTGCCAGTATAACATTAAATTCCCCAAGTATTTCGTATTTTCCTGGTAGACTGCAAGGGAACCTTTATATCACTCTTGGGCTGTTTATCTCTGAAATTAGTGGTTAGAGCAGTTACACGTGAAGTGGAAAGATCCATGGTTCAAATTCCGGCTATGGCATTGAATTTTTCAGTCCTGGTTCTACCTCTCAAATTATTCAATCTATATGTATTTGTGGGCCCAAATACAACAAATTTTGATGGTGAGATAGTAGCCGTTATTGCCATTCTAAAACTGCTTTTTGATTATGTTAATAAATTCAACAAAGCAATCATACTTTGTAATTCAAAACTTGCTTTACAAGCATTAATTGCCCAATACTCAAGTGATAGTACAATAAATGAAATAACTCATTTGATAAAATCTAGGAAAACAATCCTACAATGGATTCCTGCATATGTAGGATTAGCTGGAAATGAACAGACTATGCTAGCAAAAACAGGCACGCAAATCAGTCAAAAAGTAATAAATTATTTTCCCATTCCGCCAGATTACAAATGTATAATAAAATACAATCATTCCAACAAGAAGGGTTTAAAACCGCAAGCACAGATGAAAAGTGGACTATACTTGAAGACAAGAAATACATCCCTGATTGTATTTTTTTATGCCAAGCAACTTACTGTGGTTTTTTAAACACACAGCTGCGTGTGGGCAATGTTTGAGACGTAGAATCAGGACTGAAAAATTCAATGCCATAGCTGGAATTTGAACCACGGGTCTTCTGCTTCATGCACGACTGCTCTAACCACTGAGCTGCCATGGCAACTTGCCAGTATGACATTAAATTCCCCAACCGATTCGTATTTTCCTGTTAGACCTCTAGGTAATCTCACATTTATTTACTATTTCCTAAGTTCCTATTTCTTTTTCCCCCATACATTTCTTTAAAATATTCTATCCATTCTCTTGGTTGTACACCAGGTTTCATTACATATTTACTATACGATGCTTGTATAGCCTTCTATACCTCAGATTATTTTAATTTAAAATTCTTATCAGATCACTTTCATGCTTTTTCCCTCCGGCTTGCTTTCTTTTGTTCCAGCAATGAATTATATGAATCCATCCCTTGTGTGTACACTTCCTTTGATTTTATGTCTCCTAATCCCCTCCACTGTTCCCACCAGCAACTGTTTTACTTGTTGTGTTACTCTATATTAGAGGTCTGCACGTACTGACATTCTTAGGTTTGGCCCAGCCCGAGTCCAAGGAATGGTTATAGTGAACTACCTGCCCCAGACCAAATTATGTAATTGAACAAGGTTATTTTGCAGTTACTGATTATTTTATCATCATTATTATTTTTACTTCTATCCTGGAGCGCGATTTGATTTCTGACACCAATTTGGAGAACTTTTTCCCAGAGTGAGAGGTCTGGTAAGGGATGCATTTGCCACTCCAGTCTTTGGGACCCCTTGAGCAGTCATTGTACAGATTGTAGAGGCAGCTGAGCTGCTAACGCTCCTTATTATATGCTTTGACTAGCAGTAGTAGCAGCATTTAAAATGTGTCAGCACAGTAATCATATAGAATTCTTAATAAAGAAATATTACAATAATTGTACTATTCTCAGCATTTCAACATCAGTGACCAAAAGATATATTATTTTTTATGCCTTAATTTTCAAGCCTTGGTTCAGTGTAAGCTCGACAAAATTTTTAAATTAGGCCCAAACCTGGCCCGTGAGCTGGGCATAATGCACACAGGTTTCTCATGTCCAAATTTTCAGTTAGTATGCTATGTACAGCACTTTTTGAAATGCATGCAATGTCTAATAGGTTGTGCACTTTCAGTTGATGGTCATCCAAATGAGGATTTTGTTTACAATTTCTGGCATGGTCACCTCATTCGGTTGACCACTGTGATGTTCATCTTGGCAGCTCACACGGCCTCACTTGAACTCTGCTACCCATATTTTACTGTTGTAAACGGAGCAGGCTCCCCCATTAGGATGACCACTTTTATCCATGTTTACAAATTTGCTGAGGGCATTCACTATTGATGGCTACCAAACAAATACTAAACAATGTAGCATCATCAAACTTCAAACTTAAGCTTTAGGTTGGCATTTTCTACCATAGTCATTTGTTTGACACAACTGCTATCTATACATCAGGTGAGGTACTTCTGGGACAGCCCTTGTATTGTTACTGAAAACTGCTTCTTTATGTGCCATGGGGTTGTGAGTGCTTTGTTGTAATTATCCCTGTTTCTTAATATATGAGTGAAGCATTTAAAAAGTCGACTCCACGTAAGTGCATCTGGTCTTCTTGTTACTAAGGAACCCACGTGAGAAAGAAGAATCACATAAAATGCTTGATACCTGCTACATGACAGTCTAACATGAGAATGTTTACAAAATTATTGTCAAAAAATGTATTTGACATAAGTTGTATATTTCAATGAGTTCTACATTTTTTGTGTGGTAAGAGATGATATCTTATGTTTTACCAATTATATAAAACAGGTTCTTCACCGAAAATTCAAAGTAGAAATGTTATCAGTTTGAAAATTTCTTAAATCAATGTTAATTTTAATCAAAATGTGAAAAATTTATGTGCACATGGCAGTTTGGGGATGAACATTCACACAACATTCAAAATACAATTTTATTTCTCTTGTAAATATATTAAACATGACATTTTAATAAAAATAAGCCATTTTTTAAAAAAAAAGAAGTGTGTCAAAGTTTTTCCATGTAAATGATAGTTCTTAGATTAACTGTACTTCAAAACAGGTATTTCTAGCAGGCAGAGAAATTTACATGTATGTTACAGTAAGATTTTTTTGGCATACTCATCCTTAGAAATTAGCTGAATAATGTGGATATAGAGAACGGGAGCTATCAGAATGCACCAAAAGCCAACTGAGACACATTTACCCATTATAGTGCTCCCTAGTTACTTTTGTTGACATTCTGTCTGTTCAGTTGACATCAGTACCACCAACTGTTCCTAGAAGATACCCCCGGTAAAGATAGGGCCATAATTGGTGTTAATTGTGGTTTTTAAGTTGGTGATACAATTCTTATCTTGCAGGTAAACTGCTCTGCTTAAATGGTTGTGCAGTTGCCATTGTCTCTAGTGTGCATAAGTGTATGGTATTGTTTTAATGCCTAAAATAACTGTTTTACACTTTCTCACTGTCGGTTTTACAACATAATTCCTATTAGTAAATACTGTATGATAAATTTAATCTGAAGGAGAGCAAGAGGATTAATGACTTCATTGTCAAAAATCCAACATTAGCTAACAACAACAAAAAAATATTTAATCTGAAAAGTGTTGTATAAGACAAGATTTGCAAAGTAGCTTTTATGGACTAGTTTGATACTAGTAAATCCTATTGTAAGGTTGGTAGTACTTCAATTTAGTGTAATCTTGGCCATGTTATACCTTTGGGAGCTGCCATTAAATCGTTTCCCTTATACCATGCAAGTCAGTAGTACACTGTCTGTGGTGCACTACTCATATGAAATTCATTTTCAAGTGACATGTGGATAAATGTACTTTCTTATGTATGTGGATAGCACTTGATATATTGTGAAATGTTTAAATACATTTGGCAGAGAAAAAAAGCTGATTGATCAGGCAACTTTGACATTAAGTTTTATGAATTTTGACTCCTTCCTCAGATGGTGTTCTATAAAAGGGATCTGAATTTTAGACTTATTTTAGTGCTCTTTTTTGTTGTTTGCTAATGCTGGATTTCTGAAAATGAAGTCATTAATTCTCTTGCTCTCCAATATTTTTCACTGATGGATGGGGCCCTAGAAGTGGTCAAGCATGTTTGAAGATGGTCTTGGTCCATTTTCTCATGCAGATCACATAGAGGACAGAGTGATGAAGAATATATCCCAATTCTGTTCAAATGTTTTGCCTCATAATTTATATTGGAGAGAATTAGCAGTACCCGTGTGGAGTTGCCGCTCCCATCGGGCGCCTCCCCAGGTGGCGGATAGGGGAAAGCTCATCAGATATGATGGGTACTGGGGAAATAAAATACCCAGGGCGGACCAAAGGTGAAGACCACAACGGCGGACCCGGCGGAGATAATGTGTATCGGTACGACGGGGATGGCGGAAGTGGCACCCTGCCTCTCAAGGGGTATACTTTGAGGGAAACCGCTGCCTTGCGGGGGAGAGGGATCTCCAAAGGCTAAGGGAGAAAACCCCGAAAGAAAAACAGCCCAATCGTTGTGCTAATCACTCACATTGGGCTTAACTCACTGATTCTAAGGAGAAATAGTGGCCTCGGAAATAATGGACTTTTTAGAAGACGACTGGCAAGGACACGGAATATACGAATTGGAACATGGAACATTAAAACTATAAATGGACAATGGAAGAAATGAAGAGAATGATGAGGGATAGGAACGTCTGGAGAAGATGGATTTACGGAGCCACCCCTACGCTGTAAAGGTAGAAGGGAAAGAGGAAGAAGAAAGAAGAAGAGAATTAGCAGTAAAAGTAACTGCTTTTTAGAGAGCACCATATTTTTACATTTTGGTAGTGACATTGCTCTCTCACAACGTCTAGAATGTCTGGAGGACCACATCTGTCATTGGTTTACGGGTTTCACCGACCTGACCGGGAGAAGTGCTCTTTTTTGTGTATCCTTAGAAGCTTTGACTTGCTCTTTAAGTTGCATACAGTTTGTGCAAGCAACTACAGCTGGACTGCCAATCCCAATGTTATATTCTGTATCAAATATTGTCCAAAACTAGTTGTATAGGACTCGCTTTTCTTCAGATTTACTGCTGTTGAAGTGAATTGACATTTTATTTGAATAAGTTCTTTTTTTTTTTTTTTTAAATTCATGTATCTGTACTATGTACAAATTGTTAACTGCATTGTTGCTACCTCAGCTTGCATGGCACCCAGGCCTTTTGCATCTCCTCCCCTCTTATCTTAATTATCCCCTTTCTTCCCTCTGTCTTCTGCTCTCGTACTGCTTACTTTCCTTGTCCATTTTTCTCTTCTTTTTTTCAAAAACTCACCTGTTCTTCATCTTCCTTTCTCCTTTCTTAACATTTTTACAGCTACAATTTTTCCCCCTATTTTTTCTCCCAACTTTTTCTCTCCATAATGTTAACTCCTTACATTCTGTTATGTAATGTGCTATACTTTCTTTCTTCCTGCATGTTTCATATGCTCCTTTCTTGATTCCTCTTATCTCTCTTAGGAGTACTGTTCCTTTTCTCATTCAAGCTAGCCCATCTTTTTCCTATCTATTGCAGTAATCTACATATGGTTCTCATCCCCAATTTCTTTTTATTTGTTTTTTTTACTGGTTTATCTACATTACTTTCATTCCTTTCCTCCAACTTCCATATGTCTCCCATTCCTGTTTTCCTGATAATTTTTCATAACGTTGCTGACCAATTGTATGTGCTCTCTAAAACATTTTTGCTGCTTCATACGATTCATGGTGGATGAAGCGGCCCATGGGGCAGTTTCGTCCAGGTTCTCCAGTTTTCCCTGCCATCTCATTCCACCGGTGCTCCATCTTCATTTCATGTATCATCAGTGTCACCGACTGCAGTGCCGTAGTAGTAAAAGTGGGCGTTACTAAAAATTAAAATTTCCTTCTCCTGTTTGACGAAACATCTATACCAAAATGCTATTATTTGCGCTATTATTATGCCTTTCTCTCTTGTTTTACTTAGCTCTACTAAAGCTACTTCCTTTGGCATTGATGTTGGTAACCTTAATAGCTCTTTACAAAACGTTCTGTAAATATGGTCTATCTTTTTACTTACATTTGTGCCCCCTCAAATCTTTATTGCATAAAGGATTCTTGATTCTACTAGTACCTCAAACATTGCTTCTAACCACTTGGTTGTAATTTCTAGCTTGTATTTACATATTCTTATTCCTGTCATTGCAGCCCTTCCTTTTGCTTCCGTTTTCTTACTGTGAACCTCCCATTCCCTGTTTCTATTTAGCCTCACTCCTAAGCATTCAAATTCTTTGACCACTTCTAATCCATTCTCATTTATTACTTACTTTTCTAGTTTCCTTCTTTTTAGAATACTGCACCTTTCCATTTGTTTTATGTTCATTCTAATTCCCCATTCTTCACACAATTTCTGAAGTTAATTTATTACCCTCTGTAACCCAATTACTGTAATTCCTACTATTAAGTTATCTGCACATAATAGTGTCTTTAACATTACCAGGTGATACTGATTTCTATTTTGACTTTATTGCATCATTTATGAATCAATTAAATATAATCAGACTTTACATCATTAGCTCAGTCCTATCTTTTGTTCTGCCATCTCTGTAATTTCGTATTTTTCTATCTTATATGAAACTTTACCCCTTTATAAATTATTTCTGCTTTTTTATGTACTTTTTCTTGATCATAACCATAGTTTATACCTTTATATAACCCTGTCCCACTGACTGATATTGTTCTTTTAATTTTCTTCCCCTTTCCCTGATTGGCTAATGTACATCTTTGAGTAGACAATAAGTTGTGTCCAATGCAAAGTAAGCCGCAAAGAGTGATATAAACACTGTCATTATAGATGCATGTTCTTTCATAAGTCTGAGATGCAGTTTAAATCAAAGTGTATTCCTGTCTATTGTTGATGAGAATTTATGTGCATTCCACATGGATTAGCTGTGTTAAATAATATATTTTATTCCTACAGTTACGAAAATGTAAATTTGACATCTCCCTTTATTAAGATCAGTGCCGGATTTAGGCCTGGGCACCCAGACAGTTGCCCAGGGTGGTAATTTTCAGGGGGCCACATTTTCTCCATCTTTCTGTTCCCTTTTTTTACTGTAAAATTTATTTTAAAAAAATGTTGGCAAATCGTTTCTGAAGTTTGATCTTGTACAACTTGTGGGAGTTGAATATTGTTTTATCACATTATTGTAGGCTTGTGGCAAGAGGAAAAGGAAGGATTGTAGCTGGATAATTTTATTGCAGAACATGTAGAAGGGGCAGGGAGGAAATTGTTACATTTAACTGCTCCCATAAATAACAATGCCTTGTTGAAAATCAAATAGGATGTATGTTTATTGCTATTAATACAACTCAATTACATTTTCAATATACACCTTTATCGTCATCAATAGCTTGAAAATAAATCATAGCCTTCCTTTCAGAAATCAGTTTTGTTTCAACAATGAATGTTTGAATATGTTTTGAACTGTTAACGACTATATTTTAGATTTTTAGTATTCAATGGATTTAGTGAACAGTTGTAATCACAGAGGATATAATATATTGTAAGTACATGTTTCCTAAAATCACAACGTCCAAAAATGAGTGAATTTGAAAGTTCAGGTGGCCCACAATATTAAAAAAAATGCTAACATAAAGCAAGAAAAAAATAGGGTGTTAATTGGAAAATGTAAAAAGTTAAGGCAGTTTCTTTCTACAACATTGCTCAACAAAAGAAAAAATTGTAAACACTGATGGTGCTGCTGTTAATACAGATTCTAATAAAGAACTAATGGAAACAAGTAAATTTCGACAGTGTAGCGATACAGGTGAAAATACCAATAGGGGTGATGTTGATAATTTCCGTGCATGTGATTCAAGAGGATATGAAAAAAAATGTTGTTGTTTAATGATGCTGTCAATTGCCGGGATCACACCAGTGTCGCCAGTGTGCCAGAATTTTGTCTCGCAGGAGTTCTTTTAAATGCCAGTAAATCTACTGACATGGAGCTCCAGCATTCGAGAACAGGTCGTACAGGTTCTCCTGTATGGTATGTTTATCTGCACAGCACCTAGCTGCTTAGTGCGACTTTATCTGTGCAGTATATAAGGTATTTAAAATTGTTTCAAGCTTTTGTGTCTGTGGGCATGGTTTCTTCCTGCATACCAGAGTTTGGATGCAGGAAGGGGGGCAGGAATAGGTGTTGGGTGATGAGTGACTGTTAGAAGATGGAATAGGCATTACCATTACCCAAGAGCGTCTTTAGCAAGGCGGCAACTTTTCCTTCTACGTGGTGCTCTGTGGTCGTATTGACCCAGTGCCCGTACTAGTTGGTGTGGGAACTCAGTTTGGTGTGCATGGTTCGGGATCACTCCCTCACCAAGTCCATGATGTAGGGTGACATGGAGCTGTCGTTTTAAGCACACTTAAAAACCATCAGTCTGGATCGGATTTGAACTCGCAACCTTGGGATCAGTAAGCCAACGTCTAACCAACGGAGGCATCCAGACCGACAAGACAATATGAAGATAGTGAATTTGTTAAACCATGTAATGATCCCACTAAATGGGTTATAAATGATGTGATGCAATACTACATACTAAGACATGGCGTAACACAAAATATTGATGAAGATTTTGAGTGCACAAGATGACAGTATTCAGACACTGCTAGATGCCTTTCACAATTCACTATTCAGCCAAACTTTAATTAATAGGGGAACGCAGTCTAGATCGTGGTTAGTGTTTTCTGAAAGTAAATGCACAATTTAGCTATAGAAGGTTACAATGACTAGAAAACACAAATCAACAAGATATGAAAGAACATGAAAATTCCTATGAACATAAATGTGCAATTACAGCAATGTTATAAAGAAAACATATGGCTGAAAGACTTGCTAGGGCTTTGCTACTTCAAACAGAAGAGGAAATTAAGTACTGGAGGGAAACTCTAAAGCATATAGTAGTAGTTGTAGTTGTAGTGTTTAACGCCCGCTTTTACTACTACGGCACCGCAGGCGGTGACACTGATGATACATGAAGATGGAGCACCGGTGGAATGAGATGGCGGGGGAAACCGGAGTACCCGGAGAAAACCCGCCCTGACGCCACTTCGTCCACCACGAATACCACATGCGGGTCCCTGGGATCGAACCCGGGCCGCCTAGGTGGTAGGCAAAGCATATAGTAGCAACAGTAAAATACCTCACTATGTGTGATTTGCCATTTAGAGGCACAGATGAAACGTTTGGTTCTAACAATAGTGGAAATCATATCATTTCATTAGAGCTGATTGCACACTTCAACCCATTTCTCGCCGAGAATATAAAAGATATGGAAATAAAGGAAGTGGTACAACGTTGTATTTGGTATCACTAATTTGTGATGAGTTCATCAAAATAATGTCCCTGGAGGTGGTGAACTTTATAGTAAATGAAATAAAAGCAGTTAAGTATTTTTCTATAATTTTAGATTCAGCTCCTGGCATTGCACATACAGATCCATTAGCATTCGTCATTCGATATGTAGGTGAAATTTCTGCCTATAATTGCTCCACCCTTAGATCCTCACTTGGTGTAAATACAAGCCGTCAACAACTAACCCATGATATGCTGAAACCAAAGCACACCATAAAATGTAGTACCCTAAATATCGGCTATTATCTATGAGCTTTCAAGATGTATAATGACCCTTGTAAAGACTACTTGAATGTAATGCGATAGCAGCAATATTCCTAAAACTCCTGAGTAAATATCGTTCTGTTACAACATAACCACGAGGTATGAATCCACGTGGTGTTTGTTTTGTTTTGTAGTAGTCGCAGGTTATCGCGGAGGGATACAAGGGGCAGATCTAAGGCTGGATGGAGTATAACTTTGGTTATAAGTCTGAAAGCCTAGCAACAGCTGTGATGGAAACTTTGAATGAGCTTGGTCTTGATATTAAAAACTGCCGTACTCAGTCCTATAATAACATTAGTAATATGTCAGGCACATACTCAGGTCTTCAAGCATGAATTGAAGATTTAAATTCCCTTGGTGTGTGTGTTCCATGCTCGGCTCATTCTCTCAAGCTCGTTGGTTCTTCTGCTATGGGATGTTGAATGCCCGCAGTAAACTTCTTTGGTGTTATTCAGGAGCTATATAACTTAGAATGAGTGTCTACACACAGGTGGAAACTTTTATTATCTCATCTGAAACCAGACTTTACGGTGTTGAAAAGTTTCACAAACAAGATGGTTGGCCAGCTATGAATTTTGTCGTAGTTTGTTTTTCGTTGTTAGAGATTTAATTGGCTCTAACTGCAATATCTAACGACAATAGAGAGACACCACTTACTCGTTCTGAAGCTGCAGGACCTCATGATTCACTCTAAAATTTGGAGACATTCATTACTGTATTATTGTGGAGTGATGTTTTAGAAAGGTTTAACAGTGTAAGCAAAACGTTAGAAACTGTTGAAGGTTAATTAGAAGTTGTCATCAATCTTTACAATCCATTAGTAACATACCTTGAATGCAAAGAAAGAATGTTTGATCTTTATGAGAAAAAAGCTATGAACCTGTGTGGTTTAGAAGATACATACTATTATGATAACACCAGGAAATGTAGATATAAGTAAAGAAAAAATTTTGCATTTTCTGGCAGAGACAATTACAGAATAAATGTTTTCAATATTATTATTGACAGGCTGTGTCAAGAATGGAAATGTAGATGTAATGTGTATGGAGGATTGTTTGTTAATTTTGATTTTCTTACTAAGCTCTGTGAGTTAGACTAAAAACAAATTTTTGAATGGGTTCAAACTTTAAGAGCAACTTACTCAGATGACATAGAGGGTGAATTCCACAATGAACTCATTCACTTTTGATGCTATATGATCAACAATTTGGATAAAAAAAATCTGATGTGTTGCACTCGTATGACTTTCTCTACTCTTGTACTAACCATTCTTATATACTCCTATTCCTATATCTTCTTGTTAGTTAAGATAAACATTGGTACAAATTATCTTATTGCTTATTTCCTTGTAGGTGCAAAGGGAATATTAGAATACAGTAAGCTTTGTGTGATAGTCAAATCTTTTAAAGCTTTGAGATTCCGGTCTCTTTGCACACTTAACATATAAAAAAATGAGCGATGTTCCGTTTCACGAAAGTTATAAGTTTTCCGAAACTCACACACATAACAAGGAATATCTCTGAAATGGTTCACTCTACAAGAAAATTTATTGAGACATAAATTGTATATTTTAGCAAGATCTACATTTTTTGTATATGGTCGGTGAATTTATTTTGATAATTCTCCCGGTCAGGTCGGTGAGACCCATAAACCAACAACAGGTGTGGTCCTCCAGACATTCTGGGGGTTGTGAGAGAGCGATGTGACTGCCAAAACATTAAAATATGGTGCTCTCTAAAAAGCGGTTACATTTACTGCTAAGTCTCTTCAATATCTGTGAAAAATATTGGAGAGCAAGAGGATTAATGACTTCATTGTCAGAAATCCGGCATTAGCTAACAACAACATTTTTTGTATAGTATGATTTGGTCTATCCCTTAACGGTTTACCAGTTATGCAAAAGTTGTCCAGAATAAATGCTACTACAGGCGCTATAGCCAGAAAATTCAAAATATACATTTCGTTTGTCATAAACATATCTCAAACATATGACATTTTAATCAAAATCGTTAGACCCATTTTCAAGAAAATCAAAATGTTCGAAAAATTTTCCATCTAAAGGGTAGCTTAGGGTGGGGCTATTTTCTTCAAAATCTTTGTGTCCCATCCTTGAAAACTTAAATACCAACTTTGGTTTTTAACCTACTTTTCATTTTTGAGTTATGCTGTCCACAGACTGACTGACACACACACGGACCTTTTTCTAAAAATGCTTTCTTTGTATTCAAGAGGCCTCAAAACATATTTCTGGTGAAAATTCTACATTGAATTTTTGGGTGGAATACAATATTTCCCCTACTTACCAGTAGAGAAAGTAAAAATGTCATTGCTGTGTCTATATAAAACGCTCCACAAGAAAGGCCTCTTGGATGTTTATCATAATATTGGTGTAGTACTACACATATTTCTGTGTAAACCTATAGCAAATTGAGATCATTTTCAATATTCAAAAGAGTTAAAAATTATCTTCATTCAACAACATGCCAAGAGAAACTAAATGCTTTGTAAATTCTATGCATTGAGTCTGATGTGCTTCGTCAGATTGGCTTCGATGATGTCACCATCAGCTCAATACTGGACTTTCAGAGCAGAGAAAAACAAGTGATCTGCATGACCTTGTGTACAGCAGCTGCGTGTTGTTTCCATGTGCACAATGGAAAAACACTGTGCAACGGTTTGATGTTTTTGGGTCTCTCTGTAGAAAATCTAATGCTATAACTGCATCTTCAAAAATAAAACTTTGCACTGACTGCAATAAAAGGCAGAAATGGTGTTCATCTGCAAATTGCCCAAGCAGAATTTTCGATTACAAAAACATTCAAAGGTAACTCCAACTCTGAGCCTTTGAGCACAGCTGAATTTTAAGTAACAGTTTCTTCAAGGATTAGTGGATAACATGGCTACAAATACTAGTTCAGTTTTTGAAGACTAAAGTTCTAAACAAGATGCGATGGCCACGAAAATAAAATAAAATAACATTATTTGGTGACAAAAAAAGTTGAAACCTTATGTATCACTTTGAAATTACTGCCTTCAAACACTTGACATTGCTAATGTTTTGAAAGAATTTTGCCAACTCAGATAAGTGAAGAATTTATTGATAAAATATTATATGACCTGATGTAGAGAGTAAAATTAATACCAGTATCTTGTGCAAAATGTAAAAGTGTCATTAATAACTCCTACTAAACTACAGAATCAAATGCAAACAGAATCACTGTGATGTCTTTGTTCTGTGTGGTTTTCCACTCATTTTCCCACTGTCTTAGGTTTTCTTCTCCCAGTTCACTTTTCATTGTGCTAATGCGCTCTAGATTGAACACTATAGCTGTAGCTGGGTTGTTTACTGCTTCTTTAGCTAGTGTGTCAGCAAGCTCATTTCCCTGAATTCCTATATGTACTTTAACCCATACAAATGTATCTTCCATTCTTGGGATTTTAAGTTTCTTAGGTTGGTTTTTATTTCCTCAATCAAGGGACAACGTTTTCTGTTAGAAGATCTAATGACATCTGGCTATCAGCGTAAACTGCCACAGATTTATCTGCCATTTTGTGGAATTTAATATTTTAAGGGCCTTTAATATAAAAATTTTGTTCTACTTGGTTGTTTGAGCACCTATTGTGTAATTTACACTTATTTGTAGGACTGGAACTTAAAAATTCAATGCCACAGCTGGGATTTCAACCACAGACCTTCCGCTTATCAGGCAGGTGCTCTAACCATTGAGCTACTGTGACAACCTGCCAGGCATTGAATTCTCAAACCAGTTCGTATTTCTCCTGATAAACCACAAAGGCAGTCTCACATTAGAGACAATTACCCCAATGGTGACTTACTATTGTAAGTACTTTATGTCCCAGGGTTAAATAACCTTCAGATGGATTATTTATTTATGCCAACAAACTTACTGTTGGTGTTTTTAAACACACAAGTCGTGTGTGGGCAATGTTTGAGAGGTTATGGAAGAAATATATCTAAATACAAACAAGTACACCGTGGCTTACCACAAGGCGCAGTGCTCAGCACAACACTTTTTAATATATTTATTAACGATCTGCCACAACAAATACAAGAATCAGGTGTGAAGTGTGCACTATTTACTGATGACTTAGTAATGTGGACTTCAAAACCAAAAAGCAAAAGTACAGAACTAGAAAAAACCATGCAACAATCCTTAACCAACTTACAGAGGTGGACCAAAGAAAATTTAATGACTGTTAATACAACAAAATCAAACTACCAAATATTTTCACTAAGAAAAAAAACCTCTAAAAATAAAAATAAATTTTGAGGGTCAACAATTATCAGAAACAAAGGAAGCAAAGTATTTAGGAGTTACATTTGATACCAAACTTACATGGACCAAACAAATAGAATATGTAATACAAAGAGCAGAGAGGCGCCTTTCACTGTTAAAACGTCTAACAGGAATGAAGTGGGGATGTTCCAGAGCAACTCTTAATACAACATACAATGTATATATAAAGCCATTATTTACTTACTGCAGCAAAGTTCTTGTAACAGCAAACACAAAAAAAGTTCAAATCTTCAAAACCAAAGTCTAAGATTAATTACAGGTGCTATCAAAACCACACCAATAGCAGCTATGGAAATACTAATCAACCAATACCCCATTGAATATGAAATAGAAAAGCGGCTCTTATTCAACACAAAAAGTTGATCAGACTCCCATTCAATACATGGCACAAGAGAAATTTTACACATACACTAAAGACTCAGGAGAGCTTTCTTTCCAAAATTCAAGACATCAGGACGAATGTACATCTTCCTAATTCAAAGGAAAACTTCATATCTAAAGTCAATCCGACACATACATTAGACATCACATATTATTTACACCTGACAGAAGAAGTTAAGAAAAATGATACTCCAACTAGTGTTCTAAAATTATTGGCATTAGAGACAATCCATACTAGATTTCCAGAACATGAATGGCTCCATATTTATACTGATGGATCATTGATATCAAACCAAGATGGAGCAGGTGCTGGAGTCACATGTCACCTCTTTTCCTATTTCAAATCTTTAAGTTATGGAACTACGAACTTTGATGGAGAAATTGAAGCAATTCGAATGGCCCTACAAAATCTTTTGTAAAGAATTTCACATTTTCAGCAAGCAGTTATTCTCTCAGATTCCAGGGCAGCAATTATAGCAATTACTTCCAAGTTGTCACCAAAAAACCAAACAATTATAAAATGTTGGAAAATCCTTACCCATCTAACAGCACTTCAAAAACACCTAGTCTTCCAATGGATACCAGCCCACTGTGGACTGAGTGGTAATGAGAAAGCTGATTTTCTTGCAAAAAAGGGTACCAGCAGTGTACAAAAATCTATAGTTAATCTACCATTTTATGCAGCTAAAAGATTAGTCAACTCTGAATTCAAAAAAATTATTGCAAAATATTACTATGAAAAATCAAAGAATAAAAGATGGGAACTACTAAACATTCAAACAGTAATTCCTGAGTATCCTCAAAAAACAGCAGTTGCAACCTTCAGGTTGATTACAGGACGTGATTGTCTGGCAAAACATTTAAACAGAATTGGGATATATTCTTCACCACTCTGTGCTCTATGTGATCTGCAAGAGGAAATGGATCGAGACCACCTTCAAATATGCCCGGCCACTTCTAGTGCCCCATCCATCAGTGAAAAATATTGGAGGGCAAGAGGATTAATGACTTCATTGTCAGAAATCCAGCATTAGCTAACAACAACATTATGCTCATTACTTCAGAAAGCAGTCCGAGTTGATTTTTGCTGATTTTCCTAGTGCATATATTAGTTTCTTTGACCTTTTCACTATATGATCGATATGCTGACAGAATCTGAAGTCTACTATTATTCCTACATATTTTATACTCTCCATTTGTTCTATTTTGCTATTATCCAGGTATACATTTAATTGTTGTTGAGTTTTTGGTTTCCTTCGAGATATTAGCATTACTTGACTTTTGCTTCTATTGAATGTTATCTTGTTTGCTATGGCCCATGTTGTAATTCTTCTGATTTCAGATTTGCTTGATTCTCTAATTACAGTGTGTTTTTTCCTTTGATAAGAACTAGTACGTCATCAGCAAAGGCAATAAGTTTTGTGCATGGTTTGAAGTTTACTTTCAGTAAGGAGTCATAATAGACGTTCCATAGGCCAGATCCACAGCAGGATCCCTGTGGACATCCCTTAGTTACTTTTCTTGCTATCAAGATACTGTTTGTTAAGAGTGTGCATTGTCTCTTACTTAAGTAACTTTGTGTTAACCTGTACAAATTCTTCAGGCATTGGAAGTTCTTTAGGGCATTGAGTATGCCTGGCCACCAGGTGCTATCAAATGCCCCTTTTACATCTACGCTGATTATTGCTATATTGCTTTTGTTTTCTAGACTTTCTTCTATGAAGTTCTTGATAAACATGATTGCATCTAGTATACTTGTTTGTGGTATGAAACCATACTGACTTTTACTTGGCCATTCAAGTACAAATAGTGCATGATTCAGTTCAGAACTGGTTGAAAGTATGCTTGCAAGAGTGAAAGCTGTCATAAAGGCTAAGGGTGGGCCAACACCATATTGAATTCCAGCATTACCGATGGAGGGTGCCACAAACTTGCAAGTTATTTTCAGCCAGGTGTCCGGATACTTTTGATCCCATGGTGTATAATCTGCATCTTCACTATTTTGAGCAAGTGCACTTGGTCATCCGCAAACAGTAGATTAGATATAAACATATTATCTCTTGTTTGAGGTCATTTTGAGTCACTTTTTTGCACTCACCTTCACTTAATTTGTTTTAAAAACAGGAAACGCTTTCAAGACCGTTAAGTCTCATCATCAGCCGTTGGGTGACTGATGCTGTCATCTTGTTCCCCCTCTCTGCTACTATTGTCCTTCTGCCATCTAGTGTTAGGGATGCAGAGCTTTAACACTTCACTTAAAGCTGGGATTTCGAAGTTAATCACTTTATTGTTGTTTTTTATTATGTAAATTTTTTCCCAAATGTGCAGTTCTGTTGGTGAATTTAGAGATGTTAACAATTTTATATTGAGGTCAATGTTGTGGTTTTCATTCCAAAAGTGGTGTGGCACAGCAGACTTTTCAGTTTGTTTTAATTTTATGTTCCTTTAGCCTGATATCCAAATTTCTTTTTGTTTTTCCTATATAGCTTTTTTCGCAACTATTGCAGGTGATTTGGTAAATTCCAGATTTTAGATTGTAAGGGACAGTATTGTTAAGTGGCTTGTTCAGCAGGTTTTTTAAATGTATTTGTTTTGTGGTGCCAGTTTTATGTTTAGCTTTTTGAAGATTCTTTCAAATTTCCTGAAGGCCCAGGGATGGTAGGTGAATTTTTTAAATTTACAGTTGTTATTTGTGAATGGTGTTAATGTAGTGTTTTGCAAAATTATCTTGAGCTTTTCTGCATTTTTTGACATGTTCCTAATGGTGGCTGGGTTGAATCCATTTAGTACTGCCTGTTTCTTGTATATGATGTTGCTCTTTCAGAAATTCCTCTTTACTTAAAGGGACATCTGGACCTCAAAATTAGTAGAGATATAGATGATATAAAATTTGGAATATATAGAAAGACCACACATGTGGACAGTTGCATAAAGAAAAATAGTTGCAATGTCACACCAACTAGCAGTATTTAGAAGCTTAATTCATCGGTTATATAATGTCCCTTTCAGACACGAGGAACGGTTTTCAGCAAACACATCACAGACAGAACAGCAGCAGCAATACTAGCTATGAATGACATCAACCTCATACACAGACTCTCCCTAGACACAGTGCTGGTGCTCCTTAAATTAAATCATTTTGTTGTTTAACGACACTGTCAATTGCTGGGATTACATCAGCATCACCGGTGTGCCGGAATTTCATCCCACAGGAGTTCTTTTACATGCCAGTAAATCTACTGACATTGAGCTGTCGTTTTTAAGCATACTTAAAAACCATTGATCTAGGCCGGATTTGAATCTGCGATCTTGGGATCAGTAGGCCAGCGTCTAACCGACTGAGCCACCCAGACCGACCCCTTCCTTAAAGCGAAGATCACACTAATCGTCACATATGGACACATTTAACAAACAGAGACCTCCTACAGATAGAGAAGGTGAGAGGCATGTACCTTAAAAAGGCCCTATGCCTTTGAAGCACACACTGTCACACCTAGTATATGAACTAGCAAGGGAACTCTTCTACATTGAAGAGCTACGGGAAAATCTGCAACTGCGGTCCACAGGCGTGTACAACACCACAATAGATGAACTAAGAAGGAAGAAAGATCTAATATGTATGAAATTCTACTCCACGGATGCAGTGATAACGATGGACTGGAGACAAGCAGGCTACGAACTCAGACATCTAGTGACAAGAATGGCAACATATGGGTTCCATCATAAAATTTGCAATACCAAGAATCAACCAAATCCCTGTGTATTTGTGAGCTGTGCGTGAAATTCTGCAACTGCTGCCATGTCATAATGTGTCAGAAGAGAACAGTATCCTTAAGGGCTCACTTAAAAATGACTGAACAATGACTCAGTGAAGTTAGCTTTACATTGTGCACATTGTGCTCTTTTCCTACTAATATTATTATATTGATACTTATTTATGATTATATAAATAATGTATAACTAGGTGGGAATTACACAATTAGAACAAAGATTAACATCTCAAAATTTGATTTTGAGCTTTGACTGTGTATCACTTCCAGTTACTAGTTATCACATATCAAAAATTTGTTCAGACATATTTTTTAGAGGTAGAACTGGAACTTAAAAATTCAATGCCACAACTGGGATTTGAACCACAGACCTTCCGCTTACCGGGCGGCTGCTCTACCACTGAGCTATTGTGACAAACTGCCAGAATGGCATTAAATTCTCAAACCAGTTCGTATTTCTCGTGGTAAACCACACGCAGTGTGTTTAAAAACACCAACAGTAAGTTTGTTGGCATAAATAAATAATAATTGTTCAGACATGTTTATAAAAGTCAGCATGTGTATTTCGGTAGGCTCCTTAACCTTTTTGCAGATATGGACGTCATATGACGCCAATTTTAAAATGCAAGGGAACCGATATGGACGTCATATGACATCCCATTGCATGCTTGCATTTAATTTTGTTTAACCCTAATTATTTTAATTTTTGTCTTTTATAATAAATTTAAATAAATTCTAGAATAAATAAAGTCTTACCTTTAAAGGTTCCTTTTTGAATGGTGCATCTCAAAACATGGATAGACACATCTCCACATTCACGGCATATCATGTTAGTCTCTTTATGAACTCCTTTTTTGCGGCACACCAGACACCTTCAAAATGGACACAACTTTTTTGCTGTTGGTGGTGTCCTTTTAGGAAAGGGTTTATCTTCAAGTCTGAGGGATGCAGGGATTGCAGATTTCTTACTGCCTGTATGAAGAGGCCTCTGAATGTTATAGTGCTCAATTAGGCTACGAGCTATTGATATGAAGTCCATGTTGGTCATCATCTTGCGTGGGTTTAGAGTTTAGTGATTTTTGTAAAGAGGGATATGATTGCAATACCTGATCTACTAGATTCACACCACCCATATGCATATTGTATTCCTGGATAACATCAGGCTTGAAAATTGACATTTTGGTGTGGGCATCTATTTTTCCAGTGTCAATCATGAAAATCTTAGGGCTGCAATTGAACAATGCCGTAACCATCCTCCTATTCTTGCCAAGTAATGTAGGTCAAGGGTGGGAGCTGATGCATCTGCATTTCTCCTCTCCTTAGAGTCTTTGTATTCACATTCTTCGGCAAACCAATACAATTTAACGAACTGTTCCAATTGCATTTGTCTGCCTTTTCTATAAGGTCATGTATAATTTAGGGGAGCTGTAGCAATTATCTAAATATACAGTCCTACCCTGGTCAAGTATAGGTTCCATCAGGTGCATTACTATGGAGCCAGAATAACCCCAAATCTTTGCCTCCAGTATTATCAGTTCCTTGACCAGTGTAAATGCACCTATTATAAAGATATCCCGTTTTACCTTCACAAAGATTAAAACTCTTTATGCCAAATCTGGCCCTCTTGGTTTTGATGTATTGCTTCCAACCTAAGTAGCCCCTCCAAAACATCAAGCTTTCATCAACAGTGACCTTATCACCAGGCACGTAATTTTCTTTGAATTTTGAAATAATATATTCCAAAACTGACCTAATTTTGTGTAGTTTATCATTACATTTTCTGTGCCGGAAAAATGAAGGAACTGCAAAATGGAAGTAAATCTGTTATTTAACATACATTTGCCAAAAAATGGAGTAGCTAGCATGTCATCTGTAGACCAGTACATGTCTAAAGTTGGTTTATGAATAACACCCATAAGCGTAATTAGACCAATTATCCTGTAAATCTCATTCAGTGTTACTTCTGAATTCTACTCTTAGGCTCTAAATTGCCTTTAGAAGTCAGGTCTTCCTTCACCATACTCGCATATGCATTTGTTTCTGTAACAATGAGAGACACTTAAGTCAGCGGTAAAAGATTTTGTGAAAATGTCAATTGGTTTGCTGTCAGAAGTCAGCTGAGCCTAGGGCTCTACACCAGAGGCTGTGCTCGTGAAGATGTCTAGTTGTTTTGGAGTCATTTTGACTACCCCACAATGTTGCTTCTTCACGAACACCTGAAGGAAGAGTCACTTTCTTCCTCACTGCTACCTATATCCTCAACACCCCCATCAAAATCGGAGAGCTCGCCGTCAATATCAAAGTCACTGTCATATAACAAAAAGTCCTCCACATTATCCGATGTAATTTCTAAAGTCTGTACACTGCCTATACAAGCTAATTTGTTAGCTACATTGCTAGTCAAAGCCATGGTTAGAACTGAGATGTAACATTTTCAAATGTGCTTTTCTGATAGCTAAAACAAAAAACTGTGAACCTTGTAGCTACACGACTGAACCATAAATCTCTGCTGTGTATTTATTCTAAGGCATAAATAGAAACGCTGACAGAGAGGTTTCATTTCTTTGCAGCTTGGGTGTTCACCACACACATGTAGCTATTATTGCGTTGTAGCAATAAACAGAATGATAAAACCTTGAAGCCAAGAACATTGTGCTTAGCTAGCTATATGTATATACATTTGTATGCACATAACACAAGCCTGACTCACAAATTAGGTGCGTTCAACATACAGAATGACTTTTGCTACAGAGAAAAAATTAGTGATATTTAAACATTTTGTTAATACAGTCTATCTTTGTTTCTATGATAGATATATAGTGCCTTTAATGAGCACTAAGCCAGTTTTTGTTTCATTAAAATAACTTAATAAATACCAAAGATACAAATGTTTATGTACGAAGCATATTTAACAATTTAAATGTCTTGAATGGGAAAGAAAAGAAGAAGAATTGTGTATTGGTATCCATTACCGACTGTGCTGCAGCGTTTAAATGGCTATCGCTCAAGTGGTTAAGGACTTATACACTGTTCTGACCAAATTTGGAAATCACAATCTTTAGGACAACAGTAAAGTTACTGACATCTCAAAACCCACTCCTGGGGGCTAGAGAAATTTTCAAAAGGAGATGATTTAGAGACTTGAGTATGAATGGGGCTGCTTTATGAACAATTTCCCTAAATAACAATCCTGCATGTTTTCTTTATTACTTTCAGTTGTGATGAATGAAAAAGGAGGTGAAAAATATTCGGAGGCAGGCTATCTGGAGAAACCACTTTGTGCCGGCCATGTGACTACACAGGTAAAATGATCCAGTTTCATAATTGTGTACTCCAGCTGAGCCACAAAAATTAATTTCTGCTATCACAAAATATTCTGTTTGTTAACGACACTGTCCATTGCCAGGATCATATTAGCATTTCTGGTATGCTGGAATTCCATCCTGCAGTTCTTTTACATGCAGATAAATCTGATATGGAGCTGTTGCTTTTAAGTATGCTTAAAAACAATTGATCATGGTCAGGTTTGAACCAGTGACCTAGGAGGCAGTAGGCCAGCACCTAAATGAGCCAGGCCAATATCTTAAATAGGGAATGTGGACCAGACCTGGTATTTTATAACATGCCACAAAATACAGTAGTGGATGTAAAAAAACTGCTGTTCTTTGTTAATGTTAAGAGAAAACTGTGTCAAAGAGCGATATTCACCTGATTAATGGTGAGAATGCATGTTGGTTGACCTCATGATGAAATAGCTTAAAATTGTTTCGGATCAATGCCCTAGAGCTCTGTTAAGGGACATGTTTTTGAGTCATTTAGTAGAACCAAAACAAATGATTTTGTAGAAGTATTGCTTTCATTTTCTTGACTGATGCTGTAGCCTTGTGCTCTGAATTGAACCAATAGAACACACCTATGCAGGTGTTGTCAACTCATTGACTAATTACGTACAGATGTATCCACCTCCCTCAGCTGGAAGGGAGGGGAGGTAACATGTCCCCTTTCAAAGTGTTGGGGACTGATATCAGAAGACACGTCATATAAATGCCCCTACAAACCATTAGAAATTTGTTGTCTATTACTGTTTGTGCTGTGTGCACACCATATTTTGAAGTGGCTGTTATTGTGCTTTTTAATGGACGGTTTAGCAGATTTCTCAGGTTCTTGTAACAAATTCAACCTCAAATTCAAGAAAATGAAAGCATGACATAATAAGGTGTCTCCAAGAAGGCAGTGCTCATTTCTTTCTATGCCATCTGTACCAAATGAAATGCAAAGATTGCCCAACTAAAAGGAACCTGGAAACAAGACTGAAGGAACACATCAGAAACAGAAAACTGCTTGTAGTAAAAGTAGGCATTCAATGCTATCCCCCCCCCCCCAAAGAAGAGGCAAAGTACCACTGAACAGCTGTGGCAAATGACATGCCTGAATTGCCCACATGGGCTGTGGTCCATGTAAAAATTAACTGGTATCTGCAAGCAACTGATAGAGTGAATTTTCACAATGAAGACAAAGGAGCCCATAAACTGTCACAGAGCTTGAATAGCACTCAAAAGAATCTGAGCACATGATAAAACATCCAGAAACGGACTTAGAAAAAAATTAGAAATAAAATATGGCAAATAGCTCGGCAGTAAAAACTAAACTGGTGTCCAAAAGGCAGTACTTGTGAGCCTCACCGCTGTACACAAAAGCACAATCTGTAGTACTGGTAACAGCCTAGAAGTGCAGTGAAACGATGAAACACAGACCTGGGGGTAGTTAACTTAGCGTTATACAAGAGTTCAAGGTTCAGGATGTAAGATGTAATGTAGATTGTAAAACAGAATGGGTTGCCCACCTGAACAGTTCCCAGCACAATATATCTTAGCAGTTCAATGAATTAATGATATTCAAAACTTGTTTGTACATTCATAAAAGTAGTTTAGAGTGAGAGGTAGAATCAGGACTAAAAAATTTAATAGCCAAGATTTGAACCATGGATTTTCCACTTCACGTGCAGTTGCTCTAACTTCTGAGCTACCATAGCCAGCTTGCCAGTATGACATTAAATTCTCCAACCACTTTGCATTCTCCCAGTAGACCACAAGGGAATCTCACATCTGAGATAAGTACCCCAAGGGTGACTTACAATCTTAAGTACTTATCCCAGTTTAAATAACCTCTAGATGGTAATTGTTACTTTTTAAGCCAACCAACTTACTGGTGTCTAAACATACAAGCTGTATGTGGGCAATGTTTGAGAGGTAGAATCAGGACTGAAAAATTTAATGCAGGATTTGAGCCATGGATCTTCTGCTTCACGTGCAGCTGCTTTAACCACTGAGATACCATAACCAACTTGCTAGTTTAACCTTAAACAATAACAGCTTAGGCCATCTTTGTTTAATTTTGATGAGGACAATACTTGTATATTAAAATGGACATTTTGTCTATTTAGTACTTCATACCAATTGCCCTAAATGTTTGCAGAAATAGATAGGGGTTATACTGGAGTATAAAGTGACGTCCTTCAAAAATGGGCTGCTATACAGTGCCACTGAAATTTCACACATTTGCATTACATCACATCAAACAAATTAATGAATTGAAAAATCCAAAATAACGTCTTTGAAATGGTTAATGCTATAAAAATTGGACAGTTGTGTTTAACTGTACATACAATTGTGTAACACACTTGTCTCACTCTAAGTTATTGGAAGTGATTATAAACAGTAAAACATTGCAATTGCTAGCAGAGTAATGACACTAGTTTCACTTACTAAATTTTCACTCGGAACATATTTCAAAGATATTTATCTCCATCAGCTGTATGTCCACTGGCCTGTGGAACGGAAGCTATTACTTTAGTAAAACCTATATTTTTATGAAATACTTTTGAAGAGGTAGAACGAGAGATGAAGATTATGGATGCAGTTGTGCTTAAAATGCATAGAGGTCAATATAATAATCTGACAGACATAATGCAACATTAGAAATTTGTATGGAAATACATGAGGCAGTGTGCAGGAAAAGAGGCAATGTTGCGTATACAGGCTTAGGGACTGCATAACCCCAGGTGTCAATACATCAGAAATGAAAGTAGCTAGCAGTAGTAGCACATAAGTTGCATGGCGGAATTGTGTAGTTAGCAATACGTATTAAGATGAGAACAGAACATTTCATATCATGATAAAACAAAATTAATTCATGAATCACATAACCTGAAATAAGCTCATGCAGTTGTACAGTATGTTGTTAGCTAATGCTGGATTTCTGACAATGAAGTCATTAATCCTCTAGCTCTCCAATATTTTTCACTGATGATATTGAAGAGAGCAATAGCAGTAATAGTAACCGCTTTTTAGAGAGCACCATATTTTTATGTTTTGGTGGTCACATCGCTCTCTCACAACCCCCAGAATGTCTGGAGGACCACACCTGTCGTTGGTTTACGGGTCTCACCAACCTGGCCGGGAGAGTTATCAAAATAAATTCACCAACCATATCCTCTGATCACCAATCACAGGACGTATCACATGCCATGACAGGTCAGCATGTTAGGGGTTAAGATTTTATAGAGAAATGGAGAGATTGGAAAAATAAAGACTCCCTTGCCCTCGGAAACCCTAATAGCATCGGGGTCGGAAGAGAACAAGAGATGACCAAGGTAAGGTCAGATAGAAAAGTTACAGTGAGGAGCAAAACACCAGTAAGTGGAAGTAATGTTCTGCTCAGCTTGGGAACCTTGTGGTCGCTATTCACACACACACACACACACATTATATATATAAACTTTGTTTAAGTCAGTACTGTGTTTTTGCTCACGTGGGAAATAGAAAACACTAAAGCTATCATGTTAATGAGCAAAGCGATCACTTAATAGTAAAATAGTCAATATTCCTGTCATAAAGCGTATGTAGATAACCTTAAATGGGAATATATTTGAGTAGGTTAGACAACTCACATGATCCAAAAAAATCCAAAATAGAGGTAGCATTATGTTACAATTCAGTTTTCTGCATAGAATGATTGTGGAGAAATTTGGTTTCATGTCTCACTTGGTCTATGTTTAAATAGGTGACAAACTTCCTGGTTTATGTCAAAAGTCTTCTGATCCTTTGAATTTTTGTCGTGTCACTTTTCCGACCAATCAGCGATCGGTCATTCCCTCACCTCTCTTCACCCTTTACCATAGTATCACTTGTACTTAGGCTGAGGAAGGACTGTGCTCTGTTTTTTATAAATACAATCAAGTTCAACAATTGCAAAGATTTTCATGTATATAGTTATAGAAGAAACAGTGTCACGTATTGCACCACAGAAATGTGGAAAAGAAACTAAACCAAATTAGCAAGGTTGCCAGAGGAAGCTACTATCATCAAATTACAAAAATAAAATAAGCTTTAACGTTCCTAAACAGTTTAATTCATTTTAACTGGTTTATTTCAATGGCCAGCTGGCTCCTTTTGTTGGCAACATTCAAATATTGTTATTAAATGTTTACCATCAAAACTCACACGATCCATTATTGAAAGCCCAATAATTCTCATTTTTTCACAAGTCAACTCAATTTGAAAGGTAATATGTAATATTAGGCACATTTAGGTTTTTGGATCATGCGAGTTATGACTAGTCTACTCATTTCGTAAATTAATTACAAAGTTCCATTTCAGAGGCAGAAACTGTACAACCTGAAACATCTATGAAATCTTAAGCTCCTGCAGTTGTACAGTGCAGTTGTTCAATGGGAATATATTTCGTAAATATAGGTTTATAAAAGGGATACAAAGTTTTCTAAGAGTTAAATGTGTCAAGTAATTGACAAATGGAATGCTTTAAACATAAGATTTTACTGGAAATAACTGTCACAAATTACTGGTGATTTATTTGAAGTGTAGATTTCCATTAATAATTAACAGCGTAAGGGAACGAGGAAATCTTCACTTTGTAACACTTTCCATTAATGTTACACCTCCTTTAATTATATCCACAATTACGTTTGTTTATCTCCCGTTCCTCTATGCTAAAATTACTCCACTACTTATTTTGTGCTAGTATTTCATTGTTTCACTATTAGATTGTGAATCTTACCCATGTTCTCCGATTTGTAGTTGCCAACCTCTTAGTCAACTATGGGGTATGTAGTGTATTTCTTTATGTCAAGTTGGCATAGTATGTGCATCAAGAAGCCTGTATTCCTCAACATCACTGGGAAAGAGTCATACAATCCATCTCTTTGTATGCCTTTTAATTGCCCAAGCTTTGATTAGAAAAGGAAATCTTGGAATACCATTTTTATTCTGTAAGAAAACTTTTTTGACTTATTCCTCAGGCATTGTTAGTAAGGAACTTATCCTGCTGACCTTAGAAGGGAACCTGATGTTAAAAATAAAAGCACTCAAAACACTGCCTGAAATTATATTACACTTTGGGCAGAACATACACACTATCAAGATACATGTGTAAGACCTGAACCACCTCATCAGCATATGCATATCAGCCATGTTTATTTCTGAACGATCACATTATCCTCTTTTCATTAACACTGCTACTTTAACAACAGATTATTTTACATTTGTTGTGGTGTAACCTATGACCAAAACACACTTTGTAATAATTTGGTGTTGGTGCATTAGAATATTGAACAATTTTAATGTTTCCTGCAGACGAGTTGGAGTTGACACTTTTTACAGAAAAACCACCAGCACACTATGACATTAAATTAATGCCTTTAACGGCCAAATCTGGATACTTTTCACAAAACTTTATAACACATTCAATACAAGTTTTAATCCTCTTCAAAATTTACCCTTTGGGGTCCCTCCCACATGCATTGATTACTATAATTACCATAACTGTTAACCACATTGTATTAAACAATTTGAAAACAAGCAAGTGCTGTTTAATGCAACAAGATTGACCAATTTTATTTTAGCAATAGAAAATGATGTGAACACGTATCTCTATTCTTTAAGTTTTTATTAATTACTGTATATGTTCTTAAATGCAGTTTGAACTAAAATTTAACATTTTAACAATGCCTTTTAACAAAATAAGCATTTACATAAAATTTCTGTAGTCCAACATGGAAGTAAATGTGGTCACCTGCAGCTGATGCACACCGCTTACCATGTACTTTTGTTTACCTCAGGTTCCATTCTAAGGTGGCAGGATACTATACCCCCTATGCTGTAACATTGCACTTGAGCATTCATGTGGATTCCCGTTAAGTTGGCTATTCTGGGCTTACAACATTGCCACAGTAATATGCCCGGCCACTTCTAGCGCCCCATCCATCAGTGAAAAATATTGGAGAGCAAAAGGATTAATGACTTCATTGTCAGAAATCCAGCACTAGCCAACAAACATTGCCACAGTCGCCAATACACAGCAGCAGACGATGTACCTTTCTATCACATTACAAAGCCACAAAGAGTGCACATAAGCTGTAAAAGCAGAAGAATAATGAACTACTTTGTTATCACTAAGCTTAGCAGGTGAGCCACCAAAAGAATGAAGCTATACATGCTTTGTCTGTGCATCAGATGGACAGAACCAGTTCTCCACACTGTGCCATCACATGCACTACGAACACCAATAACTTGGTTCCTCTTTAATGTAGCTGGACTACAAAGCCTAGTTATCACTAATAACTGAAAGCAAGCGCAGGTGTAACACCTCTGATAATAAAATTAGAGAAAATAATCCTGTGACAATGAGAGAAGGGAACACAAATAGTGTTAGAAACTATTTTCCACTAACCAATTTAAAATGACAATGGTGCAATTTCATCCAAGTCTCCATTGTCACCATCACTGCAGTCATCACCAGCAAGACATATCAATGGTTTGCACTCACTTATGTCATCCATTTCCTGCAATTTTTTTATTAATCTTTGGACACAAATCACTTTCTTCCTCCATGAGGCAGCATCCACTATTGCCACACTTTCCACAAAACTCTTTCTACCTTATAGTGAAGGATTTGTTTTCCCCTCACTAGGTTTTAATGTCACTCCAACATCAACTTAATGCGATTAAACTGACTGATGAGGTGCTAAAGTAACCATTTCATGACCAAGTTCACCAGTCTGTGTACTGGGTTTATTTTGTTTCACCAAGGAATACAAAAGCAGCTTGCTCATGCTCATATATGCATCAATTGCCTTCAGCCACTCTAACATTTTTCCTGTCATTGGATGTAGGCAATTTGTCCAGTATCTCCGAGTGATGCAGTACTCTATCCACTAGAACTGTTGGATCTTCCAGCTGAAGCAAAGTTGTCCTGAACCACTCCAGGAAGCATATACAAGGGTTGTCCATAAAATAAGGCTCCCAATTTTTTTCACAATGAAAACCACATTTATCGACATCGAATAATATATTTTTGGAAAGCTTAGACATTTTCCTATTTTTCTACATAATCGCCATTCTGATCAATGCATTTTTTGCATGTGGTGTACCATCATTTGTATGCCGGCATAGTAGAACTCTCTTGCTGCGTGGCGAAAATAGCTTGAAACAGTTCCTCTTCGGTTCTGAAGAGCCACACCCAAACAGGTGTTTCTTCAAGTCAGGGAAAAGATGGTAGTCACTTGGAGCTAGGTCTGGGCTGTAAGGAGGGTGTGTGACAGTATCCCATCCAAATTCGTTGAGATTGGTTGTCACATGAGAAATGTGTGGACGAGCATTGCCTTTGCAAGCATGCCTTCACCCACCTTGGAATACCTTAAATGATCGGTCAAAATTTTATAAATGTAGGTCTTGCTGAAACAGGAATCATCTCGTAGGTCTTCCAGGCCATCACTCTTTGATCTTTCCGCATTGCTTCTTCCACTTTCACAATCATTTTGTCTGAAACCGATGGCTGTCCTGGATGTCTGTACATCCATCTTTGAATTCTCTGCACCATTTGCACACATGTTGTACGTTCATACACTGCTCCCTGTACACTTCACACAGTTGGGAATGTATCTTCACCACCTTGGAATACCTTAAATGATCGGTCAAAATTTTATAAATGTAGGTCTTGCTGAAACAGGAATCATCTCCTAGGTCTTCCAGGACATCACTCTTTGATCTTTCCGCATTGCTTCTTCCACTTTCACAATCGTTTTGTCTGAAACCGATGGCTGTCCTGGATGTCTGTACATCCGTCTTTGAATTCTCTGCACCATTTGCACACATGTTGTACGTTCATACACTGCTCCCTGTACACTTCACACAGTTGGGAATGTATCTTCACCACCTTGGAATACCTCAAAAAACGGATCACAAAGCATAATTCACACCTGGCGGGAGAAGAGTGTAAGCTCCATTTCTAATGGCTGCCAGGCGGAGACTGAGCATCGCAGACAGCTCACATGGTGGGGTACTGAGAGAGGGAGAACCAAGCTACACGACAGTGTTGCCAGATCTCCTGTAACAGTGTTCCTTGCAACTGCAGAAATTTGGGAACCTTATTTTACGGACAACCCTCGTATGTTCAATGTCTTTGTGATAATCTCTGGTTTTCTTCAATTTGAAGACCAACAAACCATCTTTAAGAAACCCATTGGAGGAACCAGCATGTGCCACAAATAACCAGGCTCCTTTACCTGTCAGATGATGACCGCTGCTGCTTGGTGTCTCATCCATTCAGCATTTTGTTATACTTTCTCCAACATTCACTCACATTTCTTACAGCTACACAATTTTGTGGTGAGGTCCAGCAGCACCTTTCACCATTTAGTTTTTTATACTGGAAGTCAGTACTGCTTTCAGCAATGTTTTGCTTCCAGTGAAAAGCTCTGCTTTTCTGTGTGACAGTAATTTAGGTGTGGTTGGGTGCCTCTTTCTACTAGTAGGCATAAATGTGCCTTTGAATGGCTTTTATTTGGAACGAATCACGATTTGTGATCAAATGAATGGGCTTTCTTCTCTTTCCTGGAGTTGACCGAAGTACCTGCTGCATTCTGGATTCTCCAGCAACCTTGTCTTCCTTCTACCACTGCCTTGCTAACAACAGTTCTGCTTAATTAAATGCAGAATTAATTAGATAATCACGTTTGAACGTGAGAGTGTGTGGCAATATGGTGCAACCTGTTGATCGGGTACTCAGCCTCTATTGGCAGATCAATGAACTATTCTAATGCTCTATAAAAACCATTTATGTAACATGAACCATGTATTGAATTGAGTTGCTTTGTCTCAGTGAACCAGACACCAGAAAATTATAGAAAAAGTAAGGTTGTGGCTGATTGTCCTGTATGAAAGCATCACCTCAAATCTTACATTTCCGCATAATTACAAATACTTTATTTGGTATGTTTAAAGTTTGAATATCTGGCCTGTTCTATTTCAGGGGCTTATGCCATGAGATACGGCCTCACTTGGAATTGGGTTCTTTTAAATGCCTCACAAAATTGTTTGCTAACTTCCAACAGTGATTGCAGTATTATATCCATTAGGGAATCACAGATATGATAGAAACTAAGTATGCTCTAATCAGTCAGAAATGCATAAATTCACTTGAAGTGAAACGAATACTTGCTTTGCTCATGCACGCTGAGGAAACGTGAGTTGCCTTATTTACCGAATGGTACGGACTTAACACGATATTGATATTCACAATAAATAGTAACGTAGCTTGTTTCTAACACTCACACATACAGTTTTCACATCGTCTGTAAGACATATGTATGAAGCATTCGTGCTAAGGCTGGCAGCTAATGGCTGGAGGTCAGGTTATACCTCTATTAGATATTTATGTTCCCAAGGTGCATTGGACACCCCAAAGGTTATGTCACTCTTGCGTGAAACACCTCTTGCATTAGTAATATCGCCATGCCGTGCAAATTTAAGAATGTGATACTAGTAATTGCTAAACTTTTAGGAAAGCATAATCTATAATGTAAATTTACGCTCCACTGCAATATGCTTAAACAAAACGTGTGAGCAATTGCTTACACGTTTGGCTCGGTAAGTGTGCAATTCTCTTTAATTTTTTATATACCCGATTTAAAATGGGACTAATGCGCTCTGTGCAAGCACGTGCCTACATTTAAGAAAAAAAGTTTTAATACATGATGCACAAGATTTTAGAAGCACTTTCGCTTCCAACTTATGAGCGCCCAAGAACTCAAGTTAGTGAAAATTGCAACACAAAATTTCTTACAAGATTTGTGCGTTTGAGTGTGTGCAAAAGATATCAAAATATTTCAAGAAATGTAGGTAAATAAATCTGATACTGGTGTTCATGCCACAGCCCTTGACTAACCACTATTTACATGGTAGCTGTAGAAACAAAAAATGGCCATACTTTTAACAACCAACATCTATTAGCAGTAACAAGTATGCAATAAGATTGGGATTAATTTCAAATAAGAGTTTAGAGCAAGTATTCAATACCTGTAGTCAGGCTTCACATCTTTTGCGGCTTCAACAAAAAAATAATTGCAGGGGATTAACTAAACATTACACATGATCTACACTGATATGCGAAGAAAGTAAACACAGTTGATGTGATGTTGCCACTTCTATCACAATTAAGATAACTTGTGGATTTTTTAAGTTTAATTTACATGAAAGCAGTTGAATCTATTTAAATATGCCAAAGGAAAAAGTTGTCGTTTATTCAATTTTCTATTATAGCCATAAATCAAGCACCTTCAATCAATAATAATTCGGCCAGGTGATGCAATTTTTTTTGATAAAAATATTTTTTTTCTAGAAAACTATAAACTTTTCAGCGTTTTGGTATTAGACTTTCTTATTCACAACAAAAGAAATTCACTGTTGAAGTCTGACGGATTATTTCACTTCAACCCTGTATAATATGAAGAATTTATATAAAATAAGGAATCAATATGAAATATATGATGTGTTGTACTCGCATGACTTTCTCTACTCTTGTACTAACCATTCTTACAAACTCTTACTCCTATATCTTCTTAGTGTTTAGTTTATCTTAACATTTGTACAAATTATTTTATTGCTTATTTCCTTGTTGGTGCAAGGGGAATATGAGAATACAGCAGGCTTTCAGCGATAGTCAAATCTTTTAAAGCTTTGAGATTCCGTTCTCTTTGGACACTTAACAACGATGTTCCATTTCACGAAAGTTTTAAGATTTCTGACACTCACACACATAGCAAGGAATATCTCCGAAATGGTTCACCCTACAAGAAAATTTATTTGGACATAAATTGTGTATTTTTAGCAAGATCTACATTTTTTATTATAGTATGATTTTGTCTATCTCTTACGGATTACCAATTACGCAAAAGTCGTCCAGAGTAAATACGACTACAGGGGCTATAGCCACAAAATTCAAAATATACATTTCAGTTGTCATAAAAATATCTCAAACATATGGCATTTTAATCAAAATCGTCAGCCTTTTTTAAGAAAATCAAAATTTTCGAAAAAGTTTCCATGTAAAGGGTAGTTTAGGGTGGGGCTATTTTCTTCAAAATCTTTTGTGTTGCATCCTTAAAAGACATTAAACTTAAATACCAACTTTGGTTTTTAACCGACTTTTCATTTTTGAGTTATGCTGTCCAGCGATAAACACACACACACACAGACGGACCTTTTTCTAAAAATGCTTTTGTTGGATTCAGGGGGTCTGGTGAAATCTCGCCATCGAATTTTTGGGTGGAATACAATACTTCCCCTACTTACCAGTAGAGAAAGTAAAAATATTAAATGAATAAATGCCAGAAACACTATCAACAATAACATTAAAAATAAACAAGTTGTGAAGAACTAAATGCACTGATAGAAATCACAAAGTAAAGCATGCTGCCAGAAGCAGTGACCTCCGGCAACAGAGCTCCCTCCTCTTCTGTTCCTGCTTTGTGACCAACCAGAACGCTGCATTGTGATTGGTTCAGGAAGTCTTACAGGCGACACTCATCTTATTCTGCAAGTGTACCAACATAACTGCTAGCTGTCAAGTGCAAGGTTACAGCACCGGGTTGTAGATGCAAAATAAAAGGCATAGAAACCAGGCAACTTGCTCTTGGCAGTAATATCCAGCATTTCTGGCATGTATCTTTTCCCTCAACTCAACCTCTGAAGTTTGAAGCGTACTTTATTTGTGCACCATTTGTAAAGTATATAAATATCGCAAATGTAAAACACTATGTTTCGAAGGTGAATAGTCTTATTTGGGAGTAATACAGTAATGTATGTTAAAATACAAGAAAAAATTGGCTTGCATTAGAAGGTACATGACGCTTATCAAAACCTACAGAGGTATTAAATGTGTCAATACAAAGGCACAGTAAACCAGTATTTTTACTGCATGTAATAATTAACAAACATTTTTCCATCTCATTTATTGTGTCTTTTTTCACAACTATGGAAGTCAACATGTTTCCAACAAAAATGCTTGCAACTGCTTTGTTCCACATTTTCAAGTAAGTAATTGCTACATTTTTGCAGGTTTTTAGTTGTGTCATATCTTTCTGCTATTGCATCTTTAACATTCAGACATTGAAATTGAGAAGTCTGAATGTAAACTAAGTATAAAGCAGTGGAAGAACATTTTGGTAAAAAAAATAAACAAAATACTTTGTACATCACAGGGGCTTAAAAAATGTAAAGCAAAAGTTTACTATGTAGAACATCATATATTATACAAATGCATCCATCTACCCCGTGTTTTACTGCAAAATGCATTTTAGGAATTAGAGAAAGCTGCAACAACACCAGAGCATGAGCTCAAACATTACAAGACATGACACTTTTTGGAAACAAATTAGTACTTTTCAACTATTGTTACAAGAAAAAACAGTGATTAAAAAATTAAAGCTTTGCCAACTTATGTATTGCTGATGAACTACAATTAGATTTCTGCAGTTCTGTCCCTGAAATGTGCACAAGAATTAAACCAGCAACCACAAACACTTTTACACAAGGGATGGATGGTATACACAGTAGCTGAAACAACCAGATTTGTGAAGTAACTTTATGATTTTGTTTTTGCCACCATCACAAAATGTTGAAAATTTCCAGATGAAAAAACTCACAAAATGCTTGCTACGAAGTACCTGCCACTGGAGACTTAGCATTTAAGGTTTAAGGACTAAAATCGGTGTTTCTCACAACTCACTAGGTCATACACACTGTTACCTCCACGGAGATTGGAATTGCACAAGTTTATCAGTCACTATACCAAACACCAACTTTTGCTGCTCACTTCTGCAAAGTTTGTTTTTAAAAAAATTCAGTCTGAACTGACAATTTCACTCCCAACTGAAATAGTCAATTGAAAATTTTAAAGTCCATATAAGCCTCTTGTGTTTTATAGTTCATCATGATCTTCGTGTTCCTGAAAGAAAAAAGAAAAGAACTGTAAGCACAATGACCTTAAATTTGAGGAGAAAAGACTTGAATTCAACCTGAAAAAAAAAAAAGGTAGGGGGTAGGAGAGGCATTTACTTTTATGTTGCGTCTGAACATATCACCATCCAAACACGGCTGATCACCAATGAAACCATAGTTATTGTACGGCCAGTGGATCTCCAACTCTGACATTTCTCAAGGTTTCATGATGCAGTGTTGCAAGGTTCTTTCACAGGGAATTTCAAACAGGGTATTTTAAACATTTCGCACATCTGCAGCTCGCATTACCACTTTGTAAATTTACGTGGACGGTATGCTTCTCCTCAGACAGTTGAGCAATGAATATCATTGCTGAATTGTGATCCGAGATCCATGAATTAGCACTTTGTGGACACTAGCAGAGAGGTAAAACCAGGGATATTTCTTTGCAAAATGTGGAGTGGAGTGTGGAGTTTAAGGGCCTGTCGACAACTGGGTCATTTGGGCTCCAAGTCAAATTTTAAGGTCTAAAACAAATTAATGCCATTACAAGGCAAAAACTAAAAAAGCAGTAAACATGTAAAAAGTTAAAAAGTGAAAGTCTAAACAGTTAAAAAGCTAAAAATCTAAAGGGCAAACATTAAAATAAAACAGTTAAAACATAAAAACAAGCGGTACAACAATAAAATTGGGATTCATTGTCTAAAATTCATAGAATAAACCAAAAGTTAAACTTGTTTCGCAAACCCAATTTGAGTGACGAAACGCAGCACCTTATCTACGGACACCAGGTCGTCGCTCAGAATTGACCGCATACTAAAACCCAGGCCATGGGATTGGCACTCTCTAGTATATCGTGGACAATCAAGCAAAATGTGTGGGACGGACAGTTGTACGCAACACGTCTGACACACAGGGGCCAGCTCGTCACGCAAAAGCTGACCATGTGTGGCGCAGGTGTGACCGATTCTCAACCAGGTGAGAATGATCTCTGACTGCCGCACATCCCTGACGGATGTCGGCCAGGGTGTTACTGTATCTTTGATTGTCCATATTTGGGTGCCAGATATCTCTTCAGCCAGAACGAAAAAATATGGCACCGGAAATATTGTCGCGCAACACTGGCAGAGTGTATGTGGATAACCCCGGCAGACGACATGTAGACTTTGCAAGCTGCATCTGCTTCCTCGTTACCAAGAATACCCACATGGCCTGGGGTCCATATAAAAACAAACTGGTGTCCGTGAGTCAGTAACTGTGAGATGAGTGTCTGTATTTTAATGCTGAAATGCCGAGAAATTGCTGTAAGGCCTGGAGAGCGCTCAGAGTCACAGCAAATAATAAAATTTCCAGGACTGAGCCGAAAGAGTAAAAAATAAAATATAACGAACAGCTCAGCGGTAAAAACAGAACTGGCGTCCATAAGACGGTACCTGTGAGCCTCATTGTTATACACAAAACTACAGCCTATAGCATCACCCACCTGGGAACCATCGGTAAAAACCAGAAGGAAGTCCAGTAACATCCCAGGATCTCTGTGAAGAGTTGACAAAACACAGATTGAAAGGTAGCTACTTTAGCATGGGCTGCAAGCTCGAGGTCGAATTGGGTATGGTGGAGTTGCCAAGGAGGAAAGCAACCATGGCAATACTGCTCTGCAGCAGGCATTCGCAGTTTGCAAAACCGAATACCACTGGGGTGGGATATTGAGCTATTTCACATATAACAGTGGGCTTATTCTGGACGCAATACAGACTGAAATGTCGGGTGACCAGGGTGAGCTGCCAACCGTGCCACGTACGAAGAAAGCAATACTGAGCGTCGGACAGTGGAGATTTGCCAGATTCAGCATACAGACATGCAATTTGACTAGTATGGAAAGCTCCAGTAGCAAGACAGATACCAGTATGATGAATCATGTCTAAAAGGCGGAGTTTAGAGGCTGTAGTCTAATTTGGACCGGGCCAGTGAGCCATACAACCCCAACATGACGGTTCATTCACTGCCCCAGATAAAACCCTGAGCATCCAAAGCACATGATCGTAGGAAGCACGAAGATGGCGAATATGGTGTACCCATGTGAGTTTGCTGTCGAGGTGTATGCCCAAGAACTTCAGGTGCAGAACAAAAGAAATATGCGTGTCATGTAAATAAAGGTCAGGAGGAGGATGCACACCACGAAGTCGATGAAAGTGTAGACACTGTGTTTTCGTAGGGGAGAACTGAAAGCCGGCACGAACAGCCCATTCGGCGAGAGGATATGGTCAGCTGCAGTTGGCGTTCGATGTGTTCAAGATTAAAAGAGTGGTAGTAGATAGCAAAGTCGTCAACATACAGCGACATTGTGATTCCCCTACGAATCAACATGGCAAGGCTGTCAATCACCACAGCGAAGAGCGCTACACTGAGAATCGACCCCTGGGGCACACCATTCTCCTAGATCCTGTCGTGGGATAGGGTTTTCCCAATGTGGACACGAAATCGGCATAGTTTTAAAAATTTAAAAGGAGGATGGCTAAATGACCACGTAAACCGTAACCCTGTAGAGTATGTAGGATACCATAGCACCAGGTGGTATCGTAGGCCTTCTGCAGATCGAAGAAGACACCCACGACATGCTGCTTCAAGAGAAAGGCATTTTGTACATATGTTTCCATGCGCACCAGATTGTCAACACCGGAGCGATGGCGACGAAAACTGCACTGAACATTGTTCAGCAGGTTATTCATCACCACACTCAGGAGAGTGTTGATCATATGTTCAAAGGTCTTACAAACGACACTCGTCAGGCAAATAGGGTGGTAGCTAGAGGGAAGTGTCCTGTGCTTTCTGGGCCGAGGGATGGGGATGACAATACCCTCGCACCAGGAAGACGGGAAAACCTGCTGAAGCCAGATACAGTTGTAAATGCTCAGTAGGAAGGAGAGAGCCACAGGTGGAAGGTGAAGCAGCCAGATGCCTGTCGAGGAGCAGAGGGACCTCTAGACCAGAGTGAAGACCTGGAAGCACGTGGTCAGTCAAGCACCAGGTATGACTGATATGAAATGCAGGCGAAATGGATGATTGGAAGGGTGATAATGGAGCAATTGGTGGAATGAATGGCGGGGGAAACCAGAGAAAACCAACCCTGACACTGCTTCATCCATCACTAATACCACATGCGTGTCCTGCCTAGGTGGTAGGCGAGCGGTCTAACAACTCAGCCACGCCCCTGCCATTATATTTCCAGACTCAGGGAAGAACGAGGAATAATTCCGGCTGGAGAAAAATTCCTACACCCCTGCCAGGAATTGAACCCAGGACCCCTTGCACAGCAGACAGGTGCTCTACAAACTGCGCTACGGGGCCAGCCCAATCACTGTAATCAAAATTTCCCTTATTTCTGTAAGATTTATGCCATAGTATGGTTGGATGAAACTCAAGTAAACACCAGCTGTATCTGTCAAAGAGCTGGACTGATGGTATGCTTGAAAGTACCACAAGAATTATAAAAGAGCGAGTGTTCAACCGTAAATTAGTTATTCAGAATCACAATTGTGAAGACGTAAAGACATAATGAATTTGAATTGAGAACATTATTTTTTTCACATTAAGAACAAATCACTACAGCTGTCATGTATCTTAAGCAGACTATTCTGTACAACCACTGCCTTTGAATCAAGCATAACAGGATTATGTTGCAGGTAAGTTCATAATCAGTTTAAACGAAAAAGGTGAGTCGATTAATAACACTATACAACACTTATAATAATTTACCGGAACATGTTTCAAAGGTTTGACTTTCCTGCGTTAACCAGACTGGTTCTCCCTGAGGTCTCCTCTAGTGGTGGTTCAAGGAACTTCCTGTAGATATCTTTCTTGGGGATGTCCAAATAGAAACAGCATTCAATTTCAACATCCCCAAGAAAGATTTCAGCAAGTTCCTTAAACTACTACGAGAGGAGACCTCAGAGAAAACAATGCCATCCACGACAGGGAGAACCACTCGATGTTTGGTTGTAATGATGGAAAGTCAAGCCTTTTAAACAAGTTCCAGTAAATTAAAAGTGTTGTGTAGTGTTATTGATCTACTCACCTTTTTGGTTTAAATTGATTATAACAGTTTTCAAACTTCCAAAGAAAGCAGATAAGTTCATAATACTTGCCTCCTCTTCCCCTGTTTCTGGTGCATCACCTGCATCCGCAGATTCCTCATCCTCGTCATCATCTTCATCTTCATCATCTTCGTCATCTTTTGATGCAGATTTTGCTTCCTCCTCACGCTTCTTCCTTTCTTCCTCATCCTGTGCATCTTTCATCTTTTTCTCACCTTCCTGTGAAAACAATGGATTTGCAATATTTAATGTAACTAACATTTAGCTTAAGATATCACATCAAAGAGAAACTACTTGTATCTGCTTGCCAGGAAACTCTAGGTGCAAAAATAGATGCTAAAAATGGTCATATTTAAGAATAAAATGATTTCAGTGTAACCACTCAATGCAATTAAAAGCTAGGTCAACTGTACACTGTAAATTACACTAAATATATAGCAAAACCATCTAGCAAGTGAAACCTTCAGACTATATCATTAAGTGGGAAGAAAAGTGATTGATATAATAAATAATAAAAAATAACCCCTAGTGCAACAGCCCTTCATGAGCCAAGGCTTCCGCCCAGTCACTGCGTCCCCCACCTGTGCCCACAACTGTCATGAGTGGGGTGCAGAACTGGAGGGTGGGATGTGGTCAGCATTTAATCTGATTCAACTTTCATTCCATTGTCATAATAGAAACAAATACATGGACAGAAAAACAGAACAGAAGTAGGAGGTTCCTCTTTGTGGAGGCAAAATAATGACAGTGGTCCTGGGTATAAAATTTAAGCTCTGCAATGTTGGGATTTGGAACAATTTTAAGGCTGGTCCATGTTCAACCACAAATGGTCACTAAAATGGCATTGGAAGGCACTACAGTACATGGTTTGAAATGTGACATTCTTAACCAATCAGATAAGTTACTGCAATTTGAGGAATGGTAGAGTTGAAGTTTAAACTCAATTGTCCTGCTTTCCTTCATTCACTGTTCAATTTATGCGGTCTTGGCTCGGGTGGTTTACATTGGAAGCTATGTAAACAAAAGCTGTATACCTTGTACACATTCATTTTCAAATTTTCCACACAATATCCATTAAAAAAATGGATGTTCAAAGAAACTACCCTTGCACATTTTAAGCTGGAATAATTGGATCAGCAACCTTAATTCTCATGTACTTATAAATTCTTTTGGAATAGATTGCACTAACCAGAATGTGCAATTTAAATAGCAATGCTCACACAGGGAAAAAGGAAGAGAGGGAAATGGTGCAACAGGTGAAGTAATACCAACTTTTGCTTAAGCTCTGTGTGTACACAAATTAAATTGCCAAATAAAGCAGCGAAGAAGTTCTTGGACATATTTGGTTTTTGCTTTCAAGGAGCAGTACCAGTAAGTAAAATCCAGATAAAATAATAAATGGGTCTCAACTGGGATACAAATCCAGTAGAAAGATTAAATGGGAACAAAACAAAAATCATGTTTCTTCCTAAATGAAGGATATGCCCTTGCTTTAAATTGGAATATAAACAATAGTACTGAGACAGGATATTGTAAGACCCCAAAAGAAAATCGTTTATGTGAATATTTGTAGAGTGTAATTTGTTTTTGATGTTGGTTAAATGACGAAAACATGTTACTAATGTTCATTGTTACAAACAATTAAGTTTGTTTAAAGACGTCAAATATTTCCATATTTAATTTTAATATATATGTATAAATAAAAGAATTATATGTGTTCAATATTGAAAGCGAAGGGAGAATGGCTAAGGATCGCTTCCCTAACAATGCGGGATCTATTTGATTAACGCATACGCGGATGTACACATGGCAGTCGGAATGCTAGACTCGCAACCAAAAGAATTTGGGACTAGCGTCTAGGTCTTTGGTGTAGATGGACGCATTTTTATGTGTGTGCGTCATAAAATAGTGAAAGTAAATTTACTAAGTGTTTAAAGACCGTTAATTTGTGTAAAATAAGTGAAACATTACCTAACTTTAATAAGTTAGTTAATACGAAGTGTGGGATTAAATAAAAGGACGTAAAATAGACTAAGTGTAAAGTGATAGAAAACACATTTAGCGAAATATCGCTAAATTTTCAGACATTAAATCTCGGTGATGCTAGGGAAGTCGATCCACTGAAATAAAAGATTTGTAACTGTGATACGATTTAAATACTGTGAACAAGAAGGTGCGAATAAAATATTTCACTAAAGTTAATCCCGAGTGTATGTTCATTCCATCCAGTACCACGACCTGAGATAACGAAAGAGTCAAAAGCTCATCAACATCACCTTTTATAATTATAAAAACAGCACCAGTACGTTGGGAGAAAATGCCAATCCCTACCTCTAGAACTGAGCATCTACCCAAGCACCCTGGGGATAAAACAGGGACCTTAAATGTAGGGCTAATCCCCCACCTTAAGTAAAGTCGGATTCAAAAGAAAAATGTGAGCCTCGGTTCCAAGGTAAACTGCTGATGCCATGATAATAGTAGAACAGAGAAGTTGAAGATACATTGTTTCAGAAGTTTATTGGGAATATCCATTTTCGCAAAAAATGTTTGAACGGATCATGTATAGCAGATTCATAAACTTTCTGGATAGGATCAAAATAGTAAATGATTATTTATTTATGCCAACAAACTTACTGTTGGTGTTTTTAAACACACAAGCCGTGTGTGGGCAAAGTTTAAGAGGTAAAACTGGAACTTAAAAATTCAATGCCACAACTGGGATTTGAATTTTTAAGTTCCAGTTCTACCTCTTATAGTAAATGATAATTACAATAGTTTAAGATAAAAGAAAGAATTAACCCTGCATTAATAAATTTTATTGAACAAGTTTATGGTGTACTAAATAATATATAATTAGATAGGTCTGCCCTTGGATCTGTTAGACATAGTAGGCCAGTCATTGCTACTAGAAAAATTATCTGTATACGGTGCAAGAGGATTAGCATTAAAATGGTTCAAGTCATATCTCAAAAATAGGAAATCAAGATTCTGATAGTGAAACAAACAGAGTGAACAGCCTGGTTTAAAAGAAATAAAATATAGTGTACCTCAAGGATCTGCTCTCGAACCAATGCTAGTTATATTGCGCATAAATGACTTCACTGACTGTAAATAGCCTGATGTATGAGCATATAACAGTTTTTGCCAATGTCAAACATTTTTATAATGGAGGCAAATAGAAATACTAATCACTAAAAGATTTGGAAATAGTTATCTTTTATGTGCTGCCTACTAATTCCAGTTTCTTTATGGAATCACAGAGGAAGCAGATTTGTGGAAATGTACGCTGCCATTTCTTAACTGTTATGTTTGTTACCAATTAAATGTTGTTACGTGCAAAAGTTGGTCTGCCATCATAGCTTTTCCACATGGCTGACAAGGATTTTACCATCACAACTGAAAATACCCTTATATACTGCAGTATGTTGTTGCACAAGGTAACTTGCATTACTTTTCACTATGGACATGTGAACTCAAAACTGTTGATAAATTACTTCCTACACCAAAACACAACTATAGTAAATCCAGCCTAAGAAAGTCACTTGACATCAACACTGCTAATGCAAAAAACAGCAGTAACATTAAGAAATTGATCCAGTTACCTTTCTTCCTCCGAGAGCTTCGGTCAGGAACCCATCAGAGCATTCTGTGCAGTCATGTGCTTACAGCCACTACAAGCGTTTGTGTTTCAAGAGGCTTTCTTATTTTGGCAGCACTACAGAAGGTTGTATAAACTTTGTGGATTCACAAATGACTAATTGACTATACAGTTTAATAACCACCTACAAGCATCAGTGTATAGATTAGCTGGACTGTGAAGCTGATCAGCTATAACAGATGGTTAATCAAGTACATGGCAGTGGAGGAATTCCCTATTATCTTGCAGGCTCATGTAGCTTGAAAACGCAGGATGTTTACATTTTCTTCCAACTGAGGGGATACAAATAACTGACATTTCAGTTCTTCCAATACTGAATAACAAATTGTGATATCCAGCTACATAACTGAGCATTAAAGTTAGATGGTGATTTGTTAAAAATAATTCTGCTGCTGTTTTATATGACTATTTTAAAAAGGTTTTCTTTATGCAATTCTTGTGTAATTTATGAAATATTAAAGTCAGAAAATGTGTGTTTATGTGCAATAAAACTTAAAATAGTTGCCCCGCTGAAAATTAATGCAATCATTTTTATAACTCAAGTCTGTCTTGTGTATCTTGGTGCTCTTTTCTTTTGTATTTTAAATGTTTCTTGAACCTTATATCTCTTGAATATATGTATCACATTTGTATGAAATCAAGACAAGTCAATACTGGTGAGCCATTGACTGCATCAACCCAAAAAATGTCAACACAAGTTTCTAGTACTTAACACATTACTTACAAAGGTTGGTTTCCAGATGTCCTCTGCAAATTTCTTGGCAACCTCAGGATCATCTGAGATCAAAACGTTGTCAAATATTGTTCCAGACTTCACTTGCCATAGATCAAAACCGATTGCGCAGATCTCATCCCTCTTGTACAGTTCTGGATCTGGGGCATATTCTGGGTTATCAATTTCAGGATGAATCCATGGGCCCTGCAATAACAGAAAAACATGTTATGCCACTGTTTCCACGAATTCATGGCAGCTCATTTTGTTGCCGTTTGATAACCTTACCTTGTAGTTTGGATTGTCAATCTGTTTTGGCTTCCATTCTCCCTTGTAATCTGGGTTGTCAATCATTGGAGGTTCCCATTCACCATCCATCTCATCATCCCAATCTTCTGGCTTGGTGGCATCAGGATCTGGAATGTGTTCTGGCTTGTCCCAATCTTCTGGTTTCTTGTCATCAGGGTCGTCAATTGTTGCCCTATCATCCCAATCACTGGGCTTCTTTGCATCTGGATCCTTTATCTTCTTTGGGGGCAGGAAGTTCCAGTCAGCTTCTAGTTCACCTGATTCTACTTTCTCATTGTCAATCAGAACCTGCAAATGAAAAATGTATCTTAAACCTTCAACATTTATTCATAAATGCAGCAATAATTGGACTACAATAGTTGTGTATGACCATACACAGCTGCTTACCATCAACCACATGCAAGACTTGTCTATGTGAAAAAATGTGAGACAGCAAAATAACCGATTACCTTTTTAAAATGATTCATCCAATGATCCAGATGTTTGATTACCACAGTATAACTTTGTTAACCTGAATACGAAAGGACCAAAAAATCAAGAGTTCTTGTTACAAAAATTTGTGCTAAGTGAAAAAGAGATTTTAGTACATATACATGTACAGTAGGAAGAGAAAAACCACACAAGAGAAGAATATATTATGGTTGACCAAGAAGTCAAAGTACCAGATATACTTTATGTGCAGATAGCAATTTAGAAACGAACCGAGCACCACGAGAAGATTCTATAACAGCAGAACTTATTAAATATGGCAGACCTAGACTCACCAAAGTAATACACAATATAATAGTGGCAATTTGAGAAAATGAAAGAATGCCTACAGACTGGTATTCTAGCCTTTATGCCAGATTTTTAAGAAAGGTGATATATCAGAGTAAGAATTAGGGGTATAATGTTGCTTGGTGTGATCTTTCCACCATTATATTAAACAAAATGAAAGTTTTTGCTGAGAATGTACTCTTAAGAATGCCAGTGTGGGTTTAGACAAGAAAGAAGCACCACAAAACAAATTTTCGTGATGCGTCAAATAATGGAGAAATTTTATAATACACCTCTTCATATATTATTTATTGATTTTGACAGTATAAATAGGACATATTTAATGTAATAGGTGGTTTTTCCTATATACACTTTATTACCATAAGAAATTTAGAAATAAGATTCAAGGAGCACTTTAGAAATGTAAAAAACAAACAGTTGGAAAAATCAGCAATTGCCAACCACTTTTGGACAGAAAACCACAACATAAAACCAGAATCAAAGCTCCTCATACATGTAATGGTAAAACAAGAGCTGTCCATGTGGGAACATATTTTCATTTTGAAAAATAGAAAGAGTATTCAATTTTGACATCCCCAAGAAAGATGTCAGTAAGTTCCTTGAACCACCACCAGAGGAAACCTCAGGGAAAACATTGCCATCCACACCAGGGAGAACCAGCTGATGTCCGGTTGATAACGAAGGAAAATCAAGCCTCCGAAATATGTTCCGGTAAATAATAAGTACGTGTTATGTAGTGTTATTAATCAACCCACCTTTTTGGTTTAAATTGATTATTACAACACTGTTTTCAAACTTCCAATAAAGAAGATACAAAACTATAAATTTAAAAAAGTTACTCCTTTCACATATTTAGGAGCAAAAATAAATAATTTAGGATTGATTATGGAAGAAATAAATCATGGAATATTAACAGGAAATAAAGCATATTTTGCAAAACTTAATGAGAACAAAACTAAAAATATACAAAACACTCAGACCAGTGGTAACATGCTGCTGAAACTTGGGTATTGAATAAAAAAGATGAAAATGCTCAACGTATATTCGAGAGAAAGATAAGACGAATGGATGGGCCTATATCCGAAAACAACACAAGGAGAATAAGATCTAACTCAGAAATCAGCCTAATGCTCAAAGGGGAAGATTTGGTGAGATACATCAAATTGCTGAGATTGAGGTGGTTAGGGCACATTGGAAGGATGGAAGAGCTCCTAAACATTTAGTTCATAATGACATAATAGGAGTGAGAAGGAGGGGAAGACTGAGAATGAGGTAGCTACAGGATCGAACAAGGCATGAAAAAAAATGGGAATAAGAGGCTGGAAGGGGAAAGCACAGGATTGAGATGAATGGAGAATTGTGGAGGCTGAAACCCACAATGGGTTGTAGCACCAACTAGAGACATGTACAGTAGTACAGAAATGCACAATACACTACAGTATCAATCACTTCACTTTACTGTATACTTATAACATAAAGTGACTGTTAAAGTACAAGTACACTTTTCTTGGAAAACATTCATGCATGGTTCGCTGACATTCACAGGAACAAATCTATATCTTGTGAGTTCTGCTCTGCAATTGCTGTTTTCTTTATACCACTGTACACTTCATCTAGAATCTCAAGCTTTACCTGCACATATATTTGTGTGTTTCCTCTTTCCACATTTCACGTGCTACAGTTTGTAGATTTTTATTACGTGGTTTAAATCAATTTGGTTATGAATAAAACACCTGGCATTGGAACATGTAAATGTTAGTACACATATTGAATTTATTTAAATATATCATACATGCTGACTGTTAGTGATAATCATGACTGCTGACTTGCAATACGTTACAAACAATGAGGAGTTAGCTCTTTGGTCACATTTCTTGCACTCATTTTGGAAAAAAATGAACACTTAAAAATACTGTAACTTCAGAAGTTTGTGTTACAATAAAATATAATTACCCTAGGGACTGAAAAAGAGCTCATAATTTGCATTAACCAAAATTTGTGTTAAGCAATCAAACTTTCTATATGAACTAATGTATTCCTGCCAGCACCGATATTTTTTTGATGCTAGCGAGGTTATGCTGTATACATAGGATTATCAACAAGTTCTTCTGTACCGTGCTGGCGCATATGCTCAAGATAACTTGCTGTCCTGTTTATCTGCGTTACCTTTTATGAGTTACATACATGAATCTATCATATACTTTATTTCCTGGAACATTACAAATAACGTAGCAGCTCTCATCGCAATTCCCACCTCTAGGGGAATGTTAGTTACAGGAGACTGTGGAGCAACTTCTGTTATAACCCTATATATATATATTTGTTGGGGCTACCAAAGGGTAGTTATCTAATAGGGGGAGAGCCTTTGATACTTTGTTAGAAAAGTAAAGGGAACCAACTGGGACTAGTGTCCCATCTCAATATTTCACGTGGCACAGCTATTAGTAATCATGTTCTTACATGGTGAGCTGATGAGAGGGGCTACTCATAATTAACACTGGTCAGCTTGATGGGTTATGACCAAACTTGGTATTCTTAATTTTCCTTACCAGATTCCCCTCTTTCTCCTAGCATATGAAGTGTCCCCATAGCTGGTAAACAGGAGAAAAGGTCAGTGGACTTATTCTGATAATCCTCCTGGCTAGGTCATGCAAACCCACTAAGCAATGGCAGGTGGAGCCCTCCAAGCATTTTGTTAATATGCTTCAATTTTTCCTTAATTATTGCGATTTATTCTTCATCACTTTGCCCCTTATGTGATCTTCAATACCATCCAGCTATTATTGCATCATTGAGTGAAAAATACTGTAGAGCAAAAGGATTAATGGTTTCATTATGAAAAATCCAGCATTAGCCAACATATTTATTGGGTTTCTATACTTTAATGTCATTTAATGGAATATTCATTGTAATTTTATTGCAAATAAATCAGTCTGACTTATCAATTCTAAATGTTTTTAGTTGGGGGTATTGTTCATAGAAAATTTTATATTTGATGTGTATAGATGTATTTTAGTTTTACTATATGATTAATAACTTAAATGTATGTACATCACTCACCGTAAACTCTACTTAATATTTAACGTATCCCTATCATTGCATATTATATGCTCTACATGATTATAAATGACAGATGTTATATGGCATACCTCATAAGTATTATCAGGTTTGACTACCAGTGTGTACAGATGAGTAAATACGTCATCCTTGCAGCGAATGTCCTTGTTGATAAGAAGATTTTTGCCCTTGTAGCTGAATATTACATGAACTTTCTTTGTTCCTGGTCCGCAAATATCTGGTCCAAACATAATTTCATATGGTGATTCTCCATGCATGTCCTTCTGATCCAGTTGGCAGTTGAAAATTTTCACATAGCCACCTCCGCAATCTATACTTTGTTCATGCTTTACTGTGAACTGTACCACTAAAGGTTTATCCTTATTGCTGAATGGCTTGAATTTTCTTGAGAGGGCGTAAAACCTTGCATCCTGTGATGTTTGAATACCTGTGAATTATAAACATTACATTTGTAACCCCATTATTCACATAATACGCAAAGTCAACTATTTAACAAAATATTGGAAAACTGCATAGTGTTTAATACACACAGTCACAAAAGGTATGGAATATACTCAATTTTGCTACTCATACCCAATTAGCATTACCAAGCATTCAACACTTCTACATAATATGTGTATGCCATGAAAGCACCAGGATATTTCCATACATACATGAAATGAGACCTAGCAACTGGCAGATGAAACATTTGAAGGATCACATATACTAGGACTTACCACACACATCCTACAAGTGTTTTAATTTTATCTCTAATCTAGATTTGGTTTGCCTATAGACAGCCTTGTCCAAGATATAAACAAAGATTGCTTTGGATTATGTTGATTTTTACTTTCACTACCATGTATGGTAAACAAGGGAAGTGTTGCACTCCACCCTAACATTCAATAGAATTCACCAGAAATACATGTTTTGGAACTCCCTGAACCTAAAAGGTCTGTTGTGTGTGCCAAACTGTAAGCAGCATAACTAAAAAATGAAGTCTTAAATGCCAAACTCAGTATGTTAGTCCAGCATCTTCCAAGTATGTAGAGGCATAACATGATTTTCAGCAAAATTCCCCTATGCTGGACTACATTTTTCAAACATTTTGATTTTATCACAAATGGCTCTTATGATTTGGATTGAAATACCATGCATTTAAGATAATTTCATGCTAAATGAAATGTATATGTTATTTTCTGGGAATGTCCTCAGAAGTCTTTACTTTTGATGATTTTTGCATAACTGGTAAACCTAAGAGAAAATCTTACCATAAAAAAAAAACAGATCATGTTAAAACTCGCAACTTGTCATACATTTATGTTGTGGAGTGAAGCATTTCTAATATATTCCTTCATTTTGAGGATTGTTTTGACACCTATAATGCACAACAGCAGCACTAGTGAATATGCACTCAATATTGTGGATGCTAATTTCCAGGAAAGAATAGCTTTTAAATCTTTAAGCATTAAGAACAGCTAGTGGACTTAAATCTGATTTCTTGATTATCTGAGTAGACATTTAAATATTTTAAAAGGGAAATGCAGCATGCTAGCTTTGAAATTCCATGTTTTTACTGTGGTAAACAGATTGGTGAGAGCACTTCAAGTACTAATAACCAAGAATAATGCTCACCAAAAGAAGCACACTTGATATACCTTTGTGCATTGTCTTAGTTTCTATTTATTTGTTGATTCTTCATTCTGAAAATACTTGAAATTTCATATTTGCAGCTCAACTCTTGTTAATGTTACCACTTTTGGAAGTAGTATGAAGATGGAGCCATATACCACAAATGCTAAATTTTCCTAGTTAATAACTCTGGGAAGCTTTTACAGGCTATTTTACACAATATTTTTAAGTCCACTGAAGCATTTTTTTAAATTTCTTTACCACTTAGCTGCAGTAAGTAGAGCATTTCACCCAAACCACATCTTTTCAGAAAAAGGTTCTTGTGTGTATCTGAATAGCATAACTCAAGAATGAAATGGAAAGTTACTGAACTCAGCAACTTTGTTCAGCTGCCTCTGAAGATGCAAAGATTTTCAAGAAATTCCCATAGCCAAAACCTCCCTTTGTGGAAATTTAAGTTTTTACATTCTCAGAAATTGTTTTAACAATTTCAATTAAAATACCATGTTTTATGACATTCACATAAAATGCAAATCTTGGATTTTCTGCAATTTTTTCATCCTGAATGAGTAGCTCTTCACCCGATTACCATCCCTGTATGGAGGACTTTTAAGCATATGTCTAGGGTCAGATACCTTTTGGCAAGTAGACAAACCTATGGACCGGACAGAGTGAAGACCTGAAAGCAACTGATCGCCTAGTGCCAGGTATGAGAGTGAGCACGAGGATGATATTAAATGCAGACAAAATGGAAAGATGGAGCAGTTAGTAAAATGAGTGATGGGGGACACTGGAGAAAATCCACCCAGGTGCCACTTCACCCACCACAAATACCACATGCAAATGCCTGGGATTGAACCTGGGCCACCTTGGTGAAAGGGTAACAATCTAACAGCTTGGCCATGGCACCATCGCTGAACAACTTGTAAAATTGGTAAATCTAAAGAGATAATACACAAAATCGTATAGAAAAAGCAAAGTTTTCATTACCAGAAACCCACTTTAAAAATCTGACCATTGCTTCAGTCTCAAGCTGCAGAGAATCACTGAGAGATTGAGGGCTGCAAAGTGCTAATCCTTAGCATGGCATCGTTTGGAAGGGAAGTACAGTGGTCCGGCATCCGAGTTATGGCATGTAAAAAGCATCAAGCCAGATAAAACCTGAGTAAAATTAAGTACCCGATATACAATGGGATGCAGAATCATTAAAGTTAGTGTCCATAAATAAAACCTCAAATCAAATTTCATGCCATAATTGTGCTGTAAAAGAAAAGCTCCTAAACAGGGCTGGCAGGTAAGCAGGAAAGATTCCAAAGTGGCAACATTTCCCTACACAATAATTGCATGATTTTATTAACTATTTCACACTTCAATATCTCTGGCCAGACAGTAAAGAATGTCTGGCTAAATTACACATACAGATGTTGTAAAAATGGAGTTAAGATGCAGTGTCACATATGGTTGTTGATGGCAGGGGTAGATGTTTCTTTGAAACCCCGGAACACATCCACCCTTGCTTACAGGAAAAATTTCTGTGTGCCACCTTAACTGTAGTACTGATTAGGAAGGATGACTACTGCCATCTTGATGAATAAGCAGTATTAACTAAAGGGGTGATCGTTGGGTTTTAGCCTCACTTTGGGGCTTAGGGTCCTCAAGCCTGTTATTCATGTTGGCATTTGTGACAGCATACCATGGTGCAATCTTCAAGAAAACTGGAAACTGAGGTAAGAGCAGAGACAGTTGAGACAATAAAATTTGATGCAGGTATAATAGTCTATAAATGTCTAATCACTTATGACTGATCACCAAGAAGAGTGAGCGAGTGGGGTTTAAAGGCCCTTTGACAGGTCATTTGGGCCCGGTCAAATTTTAAAGTCTAAAAATACTCAAACTGATGTGGCTAAAAGATGAAAGCTAAAACACAAGATTAAAATGGCAAATAGTTAAAACATTAAAAAGTAAAACAGTTGAAGCAGCGAAGAGTTAAAGTGCTAAAGCAATAGAAATCAAAGTTCGCATTCTAGAAACATAAAATCAAACACCTAAGAATAAAACACACAGTAAATGTGCTTCAAAAAATCAATTTGGGCAACAAACCGTAGCACCTTACCTACGGATACCAGGTTGCCACCCAGAACTGACAGTAGGGTAAAACCCAGGCCAAGAGATTGGTACTCACTAGCATATTGCAGACAATTAAAAACTTGTGAGACAGTTGTACACTACATGTTGGATACAGGGCCCGGGTTGTCATGCAAAAGATGACCATGAGTGGCATGTATGTGACCAACTCTTAATCGTGTGAGAATTACCTCCAACTGCTGGGAATCCCTGGACAAGATCAGTCAGGGTTGTTCGCAATATAGCTGCCACAATGAAAAAGTATGGCTTTAGAAGTACCACTGTACATCTTTAAAAGGCAGTGTGAAGAACTCCAATCAGCACGCAGTCTTAGTCCCCAAGAGGATATTAAGTGAATAATGGCACAGATATCAGATCTCCTGGTAAATTAAAACAGTTTTCCATGATTCCAAATCAAACTGCATAATAGGGACACAGTGTCACAAGATTGCAAGCACTCAACTGTACTGCTCGCAAAAGTTAAAGGCATGTGAACGCTGGCAACTGCTCTAGCGGAGAGCTGCTGCCAAGCGTAGTGTGTGTACTGGCAGAGGTTCTGTACACAAGAGCATGCAAGATGCATGTACCACATTCGGCAGCGCTGGCAGGAGGGGCAAGCTTAGGATTCGCTGGAGTCCGCAGTATGGCCTGCCTCCAAATGCTTTTAACTTTTGCGAAGATTATAATCTTCCAGGCTCCCTTGGAACCAAGGGTTGCTGCATCAAATGGATTAAGGATTTTATGATAAAAATGAAATTGCTGCTCATACATCAATGCTATAGATCATAGAGGTAACCATACATGTGCCTCTCAAATGCTATTTCACTCCTCCACTTGGCTTTTAGTGCTAACCTCTGCTGTACTGAAATAAATTTTAGCATGTATTCAAACTCACCCCATGCAAAACTGTTCCTGGTAATTCTTAGGTTTTCTCATCCCCGATCATTCCCTTTTACCTAAAACTAATACTTTCTTCCTACACTGCCAATGATCGGACAGGCTGCCTTTTAAAAAAATGGAGCTAATTTCCTTAAGTGATCACTCTATATAACTATAGTCAGCTAATAAACAGGAATTATCTGATTTCATTACCTACATTGGAAATACTCACCTGCATGGAGTGATACATAGTGACTACTCACACTCTGTAGTTCTCTGTTCATTACAGTATTTCCCTTGGTAATTATGCAGAACTTATAACATTAAAAGCAGAAGCATGGCACATAGGCAAGCGTGTTTACAAAGGTTGCCATTGTGTATATCTAACTCTGGTCATAAAATTTAGCAAATTCTCCATACTTCATTAGTGTCTAGACTCTAGAGCTAGGTTCAAAATCCTGCTCTGTGAATGAAATGTAGATCTTCCTTTCTGCCATGAATACCTCGGCGTTTCTTTCAGGCAGTACATTCACGAAACTGATAACGTATCCAGATTCTCCAGCTTATAAACCGACAAACTAACATTTACCATATCAGGTTACTACGTGCCACATATCTGCATGTTACATCATGTAGTAGATTGATTTGGTGACTATTTACTTGTGAGGACTTGCAACACTTCAATTCCAGTTTGAAATTAACCTAATTGCGTCGAAGTAAACTCGCTGCAGAGGTGCTTGAGAGATTCAAAAGTGGGAAAAAGACATTAAATGCAGCAAAGAAAATACTGACAAGAGGTTTGTTATTTGCGGTTTATATTATACGAGTGGTAATTAACGCTCACCTTTATCGTTTTCTGGATCGTTGTAGAATTTCCCATGGCTCAGAACGAACTTTCCGAATTCCTTTCCTGGATGTTCAGAATATATCCAGTTCGTTTCCCAGGAATCTGAAATTACATACAAAAGTCTTAAGAATCAGAATACAACGTGTATACCAAGTTTATCTTTTCCTCGATGCATATTTTATACGTGGACTGCCATGTCGAGATGCGGCTAATGTCACAACATAATAATTAAGTAATTCTAAAACAGATAATACAAGCTCACCGTCTAAGAATTTTTCTTCCAAATAAACGTCTGCTCGTACAACAGATACTGCCACAAGGGCAACAATAAATAGGCTTAGCATGTTTCACCAGAAAATAACACACCCTCTTAGGACACACCACAAAATGCGAATATATAAGACCGGCACTCGCCTGCTTCCTATAGTTGAATGCAACGCAGCAGACAGACAGATGGAATGTTGCTATTGGTTCGTTGATTTCAACCAATCAATGCCAACCACGCTCGGAACGATTTTAGACTCGCTTTACGGAACATTGCTGAATTTTGGCCGAAAGGCGAGGTTAATCGTTGAGCCTAGTAGGAGCACCATTTGTTGCCATGGAAACACAAACAAAAACAAATATGGCAGTACGGTGTCTTCTGTTTAAATAATTTGAGGTTAGGTGTTAACGTTATTTAATCGTTGTAAAAAAAGAAGTGCATTAAATTTTTGGGAATATGTGGTCAAAGCAGGGTCATTCAAATTATTCCAGAGATAGTCCAATTGATTCCTCACTATCCAGTTACAGTAGCAGTGCCATTCAGCAGATGTTGAAAATAAACATAGACAGGCCAAAACAATCAAATACTACAGGTTTTACCGCGCGATCGACGAAGTATAATTCATCGTATCACAAACTCAAAGAAACAAGAGCCTCAGACATTCTTCAAACCTTACAGAAGTTTGACAAGAAATATGTTAATTTTAACAAAGCAGAAGAACATGATGACTCATCTATATCATCATTAGGTAAACTTTCAGTTGAAAATTTACCGTTTACTACAAAGACTGTAGCAAATTCTGACATTGACATATTTGAGAAAAAGCCAATACTTTATTCTGTTGCTAATTTTGAGAATCAGCCTACAATATTGGATTTTGGTGACTCAGAAAAAAATAAAAGCAAAATTACTGGCAAGATACAAACAAATGTATCTGTAGATCTAATGAAAACCAATAATAGTACATCTAAGGTTCATTTATCCGATTACAGTCATGTTTCAATACCTAAGCAAAAGTTACAGAGTAAAGAAATCCAGGATAGTAAAAGTGAAATGTCTGCTGAAGAAGAAATTTCAAATGAATCAGTAACAACCAAGCCACGGTTAAAAGTAACTGTGCAGGCCAAAAACCTAAACAAGAGACAGCTTGAGAATAACAGCATTCTATCAGCATCAGAAAGCAGAATTAAAACTCCTGATACTGAATTTGCTGAAAAAGCACTTTATTCCCATAATGAACAAAAACACAATCAACATGAGCAGTTAGATTATTTAAATACTTTAAAAATGAAATCAGGATACAATGAAAATAAAGTAAACTCTTCTTCTACCAGTACCATTCATACAGAACCTTCTGCAAGTATAAGAAGCTCTGCAAATACACAGGAGAGGGAACCACTTGGTGCAAGTTCACAGAAAACACAACAGAATGAACTCAAAATGTTTCCTTTCAAAGTGTTAACACTTGATGATTTAATGGATGAATCACAGCTATCTTCTAAATCACAGCACAATTACCCTACAAGAGACTTTCAAGAAGTTAATGGAAATGTCAAACAAAAGTTTACGGTTAAAGATACATATTCTAATTTAGTGTCAGCAAAGCCAAGTGGGCACCAACAAGAGACAGATGAAGAAATAGATGAAATATTAGAAGATAGTGAACCACAGAATACTAACTCAATGGACAGTACCACTAATAAATCAGAAAAGAGCCATTCATCTGTGATCAGTGCAAAGAACTTACAGTTAGAATCCTCTCGCGATGTTTCAGATTCATCAAAGAGAAGTGTGTTGTCAGAGAATAGTGAAGAGCTTGTATCTGTAAAACAAAGTCTTTCAAATGCTGCTAAAATAGAGACAAAAACTTCTAGTAAGAATTCTGTTGCAAGTAACTCAAGCTCTCAAGAAGAATCAGTGAAGGTTTTAAAACCACAAGAATCAGAATTACCAAAAATTTTCCACAATGTCTCATCACAGACAGATGCAAACCATCATCAAAGTATTAACCAGGGTTCTACTTCAACAAGACTCCTACCAAACAAGACATTACATTTTTCACAAGGAACTCAAACTAATATTAATTCTCAGAGCCTGCTTCCTGATACACAACAGGCTATGCATCAACATGAAAATGAATGTAAGTGAATATAATCAATTACTTCTTATTCCAACCATTTCATTTTATTATTTAGCTTCCTCTTTAAAATATTGTATATCTGTACCTCAGGGGTTGTTGTTGTTTGTAGTGTTTAACGTCCGCTTTTACTACTACAGCACCGCAGGGAGTGACACTGATGATATATGGAATGAAGATGGAGCACCGGTGGAATGAGATGGCGGGGGAAACCGGAGCACCTGGAGAAAACCCGCCCTGACGCCGCTTGGTCCACCACGAATACCACATGCGAGTCCCTGGGATCGAACCCAGGCCGGCTAGGTGGTAGGCAAGCGCGTCAAACCGCTCGGCCACGGCACCGCCGTACCTCAGGGGTGAAAGGTCACTTGCCACATTTATAACATTTTATAGTAGAAAAGAAAATGTGACTTTTTCTTTGAAAATGTCTCATAATTCATCTATAAATTTATTTATTGTTATCCTAGTCGGAATGCAGTAGCGAAATTATTTATAACTATTGTAACAGTAGAGCAAAAATGTTTCCAGCGGACTAGGCAGTGTTTTGCCTGTCAGCATCCTAAGCGTTCGTTGCCATCTGCTGCTACTATAGAAAGGCACATACAACATTTTTAAAACTGCTTTTAAAGGCTTTATTTACTGACTTTACAAAAGCAGTGCTGAAATGGACCACTATCGTACATACATTTCTGGCAATTCTTTAGGAAACTATCCATGCATCACTCGGTACCTCACGTTAAAAATGCTGGAAATTTCTTGGCAGATATTTTGTTTTAATTCTTCCAGGGTGTGTGGGTATGTCTTGTACACGTACATATGTTTTAAGTTACCCCAGAGATAGAAATTGAAAGGGGTTAGGTGGGGGACCGAGAGGCCCACAAATCTCAACTAATAATTCTGTCCTGAAACACACTTTCAATGGTTGTCATCAAAAGAGTGGCTGTATGAGCTGTTGCAGAGTCTTATTGAAAAAATCTGATGTGTTGCACTCACATGACTTTCTCTACTCTTGTAGGAACCATTCTTACAAACTCTTATTCTTGTATCTTCTTCATTTTAGTTGAGATAAACATTTACATGTTTATCTTCTTGTAGGTACAAGAAGAATATAGGAATACAGTAGCCTTTGAGCGATAGTCAAATCTTTCAAAGCTTTCAAATTCTGTTCTCTTTGTGCGGTTAACATATAAAAAAATTACCAATGATGTTCCACTTGACAGAGGTATATGTTCTCAAAACTCACACAAGCAACAAGGAATATTCCCAAAATGCTTTACTCTACAATAAAATTTATTCAGACATAAATTGTATGCTTTAGTAAGATCTACATTTTTTGTATAGTAAGATTTGGTCTATCTCTTACGGTTTACCAGTTATGCAAAAGTCATCCAGAATAAATAGGACTGCATGGACTATAGCCAGAAAATTCAAGATATACATTTCATTTGTCATATAAATATCTTAAACATATGGCATTTTAATCAAAATCATTAGAGCCATTTTCAAAAAAATTTCCATGTAAAGGGTAGTTTAGGTTGGAGCAATTATCTCCAAAATCTTTGTGTTGCATCCTGGAAAGACATTAAACTTAAATTCCAACTTTGGTTTTTAATCGACTTTTCGTTGAGTTATGCTGTCCATAGACAGACACACAGACCTTTTTCTAAAAATGCCTTTTTTGGATTCAGGGGGTCTCAAAACATATATTTCTGGTGAAATCTCTACATCAAATTTTTGGGTGGAATATAATAATTACTCTACTTTACTATACATAGTAGAGAAAGTAAAAAGGCAAAATCACACTCCCTGTTTGTTAATGCTCTTAAAAGAAGAGCAAAATTGTATTTGCATGTGTGCAGACGTCAACTGATGACTGGAAAAAACCTAATATTGCTCATGAAGTAACCCTTCACGACGAAAAAATTGGTGTATGGTGTGCCATTATCAGAGAAAGGTTTCTCAGAGTTCCAATAAGCAATTTCTATCTCTGGGGTAACTTAAAACGTAAAGTGTACAAGGCAAACCCACACACCCTGGAAGAATTAAAATACCCGCCAGGAAATGGCAAGTATTTCTCAATGTGAACTATGGTGGGTGATGGGTAGCTTCCTAAAGAACTGCCAAAAATGTATGGGCAACAATGGTAGTCAGTTTCAGCATTTCCTGTCATAAAGTTGGTAAATAAAGCCTTCAAAGTAGTTTTAACATTGTTGTATGGTTTCATACGCACCTTTCCTTAATACCGGCAGACAGCAACGAATGCCAAGGATGTGGACAGACAAAACACTGTGCAGCCCGTTCAGAAGTTTTTGCTAAATACGATATGTTTACTAAGTTTTAGAGCAGCTATAGAAATACTGGTTTTAATGGACTTAATCCTTATACCACTAATCTAAACGATGCAATCTCATACATCTTGGTTTTAACAGACTTCCAACCTTATCTATATTGCTAACCTAAACATCAGAAGGCTGTTTATGAAGAAGTCACAGACTCCTGTCTTGAAGCAGAACACAGTGAATAAGCATGCAATAATAAAATATGCTCTAATAATATGTTAATGAAATTAGAAAACACTCAATACAAAATAAAATATTTATGGCACTAATAATTCCCTTATATTCAAGAAATAAACTTGAAATTGAGATACTTAAGAAATGTAAGATTTAAAGCTTTCACGGCGCACGTTATTTATTATAGTTTCACAGGCGATCAGCCGTGTGAGGTTTGAAAATATTGAGCTTTCGGCCATTCTAAACTCCATGGCCTTCGTCAGAATGAAATGACCGTTAGAGAGGCCAGCGGCAGACCACCTCAACAACCTACATGCGAACATCAAGTTTACCATGGAAGTTGAGATCGATGGCTCACTCCCCTTCCTAGATGTTCTGGTCTACAAGAAGCCGGACGGCAGCCTAGGTCACACGATATACAGGAAACCAACACACACCAACAGCTACTTGGACGCCTCCAGTCACCACCATCCTACTCAAAAGAAGACAGTTATCTCCACCTTGTTTCACCGAGCTTTCGATATTGCGGATGAAGACCACATTAAGCAGGAACTTAAATACCTACGAGACACATTGCTGAAAAACGGATACAGTGATAACGACATCAAAAAGGCACGCAAGAAGGTTGAAAACAATCGAAACAACCCCCAACGCCTCACTCAAAGAATGGATAGCTGGCCGAACAAAGCCTACATACCATTCTACGGTTCCGTCTCAAACAAGATCTCCCGCATACTCGCTAGGTATAACATCAAGACCTTCTTCACACCTCCAAAGAAGATCCAAGAATACCTTAGACCGGTAAAAGAACCACTTCGACTCAAGGTCCCAGGAGTTTACAGGATTCCTTGCGAATGTGGTAAAGGGTATGTAGGCCAAACAGGACGCACAATAGAAGAAAGGTGTAAAGAACATCAACGCAATATCAGGCTCCTACAACCAGATAAGACAGCAGTGGCCGAGCATTGTATAGAGTATGTCCACAAAATAAACTTTGAAGACATCAAAGTTCTGGAGCATACGGATAAATACTGGGACAGAGTCATTAAGGAAGCCATTCAAATCAAACTACATCCAAACAATTACAACAGGGACCGCGGTCTTCAGCTAAGCCCTGCCTGGACAATAGCCATGAAACACATTCACAACAGCAACTATAGTGATTCTGGTCCAAGTACTGACCCTCAAGAAAACACTGTGGCCGGTGACAAACATAGCCCGAAACAGCAGGCCCAATCACAAATCGTCACCCGCTCATTGGCCAGGGCAACGCAACCCCCTCTCATCTAACATTGTATATATAGGGGGAGCGGGAAATAAAAAATTGCCGAAGGACATCTTAAGTCCAACGGACTAATTTTCAAAGATGGGAAAGGCAAAATGAATATCTGTACTTAAAACAGAGTAAAACGCCTAACTCAGATCACCTCTCAGTGAGTGACTGACGGCCAGAACCAGGAGGAGATTAGCGCGTCACCTGATTGACTAACCAGCCAATCAGCATGTATGGGCAGTGCCCGTTCATGGACCAATCCCTACCAACATCCATCTTGTCCCTATAAATACCCCTGATCCCAAACATTCCCAGAGATTAAATCCCTGTAGACCAAAACACCATACTATCGCGCAGGTAAAGCCATATAACGGCTAGGTACTGCGGTAAAGACACTTCGGGTGGGGGAATAAGCTTCCCCACTCGACTCGAACTGCCTCTGGCCTCTCTAACGGTCATTTCATTCTGACGAAGGCCATGGAGTTTAGAATGGCCGAAAGCTCAATATTTTCAAACCTCACACGGCTGATCGCCCGTGAAACTGTAATAAATACTTAAGAAATGATTATAATTTGAGATTTTTATCTTTCATATTTATCGGGCCATTCTACGTGACGAAATGGGACATTTGGAAGGTTTTGTTCATTTTGCATCGTTCCAAAAATAACATGTAAAACAAATTATAAACATTTATTTTATTCTTAATAGATAACTTCAATCCTAAGGCTATTAAAAAAAGCATGAAAGGCACAACATCTTGTTAACTGAAGTAAAAATGTGAAGTAATTCTCTTGTGACGAAAAGGGACTTGTACAAAATGAAAGTTTCATCTGAGTTAAAACATCTCTGTAGTTCTGTGAAACTATACAAATGTGCTGTCTCATGATTTCAGTAATTAAAGCCACATATCAGGCATTCACATAAGAGTATGGAGAACTATATGAAAATCACTGTTTTTTAGTTATCACTTTTTACTTATGTGACAGAAAGGGACAGGTACCAAATGAAAACTTCTGAAGCTTCACTTTTCATAAAAAATAATCACTTTATTAGTGTAGCATTGTTTATCAGAACTCACATAATGATATATAAGTGATGTCTACACCAGGAAATGAAAATCTCTGATGATTGATTATCAATATCAGGAATTGGAAGTACTTTCAATATATCAGAAATTCTAATCCATGATGTGTCATTGTTTTTGAATGCAAATTTGAAATCTGAGTTGCTTTTTCTCATAAAACTGATCTCACATTTGGTATTGTCAAATTTTAAGATCTGTCCTATGAAATTTTTAGCTGTCTTTTTTGTCATAAACTTCACTATTACAAAAGCACCTACTTGAACATTTGAATGTACTTCCAATGTTTCAATCTGGACACATGTGCCCGTCATAAACTTAAAGTTGAAACTTTTTTGGACAAAGCATGCTCTTTGTATACCACATTATATGGGGATACAACATCAATGTAGTGTTTAGAATGGGTGTTAGGCATCACTTTAACGTCTTTAACACTGGCATCAAATTGTGGCTTCTGTTGATCCCTTCATCTTTAGAACAAAATATAATTTTCAACGATCTTTACACTTTACTGACACACCAGTAAAAAGACTCTGCATTGGTAACCAGATGTTTTCCACCTAATACTGAATGTCATACTAATCTCTTCAGTTCCCCAGTAACACCATCAACACTGCCCTTCCCATGAACTGTAGCTAGGAAGTTCCATCTTAACAGCACTTTGAACTCTTCCTGCAGGTGAGTTAAATTACAGAGAGAATAACGCTGTTTAAAGTGGCTTTCTGCACCGTCTGAAAAAATGTTTGTTGTTGATGCCTCTGGGTAAGTTTCCCTGATCACAGAAATCAGTCTTCGAAGGAATGTGTTTACAGGATATTTATCATGTAATATTTCGTCACTAACAATTGCATAACTTTGTACCATTCCAGGACTTATCCAGGCAACTGCTGTGAAGATTGTAATCTGTTGAGATTGAAGTATGCAGATTGAATTTCATTTTGAAATCTGGCAGTGTAATTTTCGGCAAAATCAATCTGTACTACGATTTCGTTACCATATACAGCATCTTTCTTTTCTTGAAAATATGCACCCTAAGTTTTCACCAAGAAGCAGCGTTTTAAGCGCTGGGATATTTTTTCAACAAGCTCTTCAAATGCTTCAGAAACAGTGTTTTCCTTCAGAACTTTTTCAATTTTTCCATCAATAAGCTTTCCAAACAAACCACATATCATCTGTTGTATCATCTGTTAAGGAATTATGCTGACTGAGCAGATTTCTGATACCACAATTATCACATGTGCTTGACATGCAGATTTCATTTTCAGGATTGCATACTAATATAGTGATTAGTTCTGATGGCGTTTTAGGAATATCCTTCTGATACCCATGTAGAGCAGTCAAGAGTAAATTGATGTTCTAATGATAGCGACACAAGCAGCTGTGGTGAGGTATTTCACTGATTGGGAGGACAAATTTTGGTCTCAGTGAAAATAATTTTGATTTCCCCACTTTCTTATCAGGGTTTTCCTTTTTAAATATTTGATATGCCTCTGCAATAGTGGTGCACATAAATCTCTTCTGAAATTTTTATTTTTCTTGATTTGCTCTTATTGTCACAACATCCTTCTTCCCAGGAGTTTGCAGTGATATATCATCCCTTTGATAAAATTGCTTGACTAAGTCATTAATCTCACTCAGGGTATTGCTATTCTGTTTTTTCTTTTATTTCTGGAGTTATAGAGCAAAATGAGCATTAGCGAGTTTTATGATCACACAGCGAATCTTCTTTGGATTTACAGAAGGACTTCAATGCCGTTTTGACAGCCTTTGCTTTAGTTTGAGGGGTGGAATAAGCAGGTGCAACATGAGAAGGTGAATAAAATCCTGCATGCTCTATCTTCTTGTCTTTTAGTTTCTTCCTATACTCTCTCTTTTGAATTCTCTCCTTCTCCCTTAAAACTGCTGCTTCATGTTTAGTGCAAGTTTTCTGTCTCTTTGTTGGCTTAGCATGCTTTCTTTGCCTGTCCTTCTCTTTGTACGTCTCATATTCTTCAATATTTTCTTTCCCCTCTCTCTCTGTCTTTCTGCTGCAATTTTACCCATCTTGTCATGCACAGTGGATAACTGGAAAACAAAGAAATGATTACACTGGAGGACACAAAGATATATACCTACAGAAAAAAAATTATATGCATTAGGCTGCAGTTTCACTTGTTACATAGGCATAACTTGCATATTTTAAAATATACATTGCATATGTTTCTTAGACCCTAAATTAAAACATCCTATGTTGAGCTTAGTGGTCCACATATACTGTGACGGAATGGGACAGTTATTAAATGCTTTCTCCGGAGTTATGGTTTTGTGTTACTTGAGGCTAAGTTGCTGTTGGATGTTTATCACATAAAGTTCACTGATCATACAAAACAGCATTGAACAAACATTGTTACAACATAATACAAAAAATTCACTTTTTTCTGTAACAGAATGGGACATCTAAACCATGATAAAGTTCCAACGTGAAGTATAATATGAAGTAATAATGACAAATAAATTGAATGCAAATTTGGCTAAGAGTCTATATGTAAGTAAAAAAAGATTAATTTTCAAAGTTATTCAAAACTTAATTATAAGAAATCTTCCCAAAATGGAGCTGCTCAAACAATTCTTTCAACAATTCTTGTCACTTTCCAGTAATATAACAATAATGAATAATGAAGTTGTTTTGGCCGAATGTTAACCTGGTCAGAAAGGTCTTATGTGTTGCATTCACATGACTTTCTCTACTCACTCTTTTATAAATTATTTGTACTAAAGGTTATTCAACGTACCTCTTTTTCTTTTATTTGTAAAGTTGTGGTGGCTTTAACATAATTATTTGACATCTAATATCAAATTTAATACTGAATATCAGACACCCAAAGAGCTACAAGCAGCACTCTACTATCCAATTACCCTAAGCTATTTGAATTTCTTCTTCTGCTTCTCCTCCTCCTGCTCCTCCTCCTCCTTCTTTATCTGATTACCTTCCTCGTATGGAGGGCTGACACGCCCTAGGATAGGACTACCACATGTCCAGAAATTCTTGGACATACCCTACATTTTAAGCATTTGAGGCCTCTACTATCAAAGACGGACATATGTGCTGTGAGTTTAAGTCCCCATTTTGAGCGGATGGCATTATGTCGGAGTTTGAAAGTAACCACATATTTTAAATGTCACTAAATTAATTTTGTCCATTTCTGAATGAAACTACATTTGCCATTAAATTCAATTCTAGAAGATTGATAGGAACATGTTCAAGTCCCTATGTCGACCGGATGGCATTATGTCTGTCTTTGATACTAGAAGACTCATTTGACCGGCTTCCAGGGAGGAATTTTGAAAGGTCTCCAATTGTATTTTAAATTAACACATATTTTAGGTAACCTAATTTGGGTCAATTTTGAATCAAAATTATTTGAGTATCTAAATTTTAGCATGAGAAGTAAAACAAAGAAGTTAAAAAAACAAGCTAAATAGATTATACTCTAAACATCATAAATTGGAGGCAAAGAAATTGAACAATCCAAGAAATAACATAATCTTTCAAATTGTGACTATAATGAGAAAGAATTTGATTTCCTAAATAAAGGTACAAAAGCTTGCGTAAATTTTTCGAAAAGCACAGATTATTATGTTGCAGATATCAAATTTGCTAGTTAAGATTTAAATGAAATTGATAAATCTTTGATTAAAATGAAATGTAGTAAAATCTTGCAGAATGTAAGTAAATCATCCTAAAGGAAATCATAGTAATCAGATCATAAAATCATTAAAGCAAAAAGTTGTAATTTCTACTAAAGCTGATAAAGGCAATAGAATTGTAATTTTGAATTAATCTAATTATATTAACAGAGTAGAACTTTTACTTCAAGACAAGGATTATGTAAGAGTTAATAATGACTCATTAAAATTGTGCTTTACAACTTTTAACAAAGTTCTTAATGAAGTGAAAACAATACCTTATAAAGATAAAGAATTTGTAAAAGTTAGTAATCCAGTTCTACTCAGGTTGTATACACTTTCCAAAATTAACAAACCAGGAAATAAATGAGGCCCATTATAAATTGGATACATTCACCTAGTTATAATCTGGTTAAGTGGTTGAACAAAAAACAATACTTTTGATAAATCTGAAAGTTTAAGTATTAAAAAATCTTTTGAATTGGTACAAAAGATTAGCAACACAGTATTGTCTGATAATGATAAACTTGTTTCTTTCAACATCACTGCTTTATTTCCTAGTATCCCTAGGAAAAAACTTTTGATGTTTTTTAAAAAAATAAGTAAGTTCTTTAGAATTAAATGAAGAATTAACAGACAACTCTTTGAAGCTTACCAATCTTTGTTTGAATCAAAATCTTTTCAGTTTTAATGGAAATTTCTTTCAGGAAATTTCTGGCTTAGCAATGGGTGGGCCACTTTCACCATATATTTCTAAACTTTTCAAGAGCTTTATTGAGGTACAAATTACTACAGCATTCCCTTTAATTTTTAAAACTGGGTACAGATATGTAGATGATATTTTTGCCATTGCTCCTGAGAAACATATAAATGATACCTTAAAACTTTTAAATTTACAAGATAAAGCCATTAAATTCAGATGGTAATTATTATTTATTTATGCCAACAAACTTACTGTTGGTGTTTACCAACAGAAATACGAACTGGTTTGAGAATTTAATGCCATTCTGGCAGTTTGTCACAATAGCTCAGTGGGAGAGCAACCGCCCGGTAAGCGGAAGGTCTGTGGTTCAAATCCCAGTTGTGGCATTGAATTTTTAAGTTCCAGTTCTACCTCTCAAACCATTAAATTCACTTTGAAAACTTAAAATAATGGTTGACTTCCATTGCTAGATTTAACAATAATAAAATATAACAATAAATTGAACTTTGGCATTTATAAAAAAATCTACTCATACTGATAATTACATAAAAAAATAAAAGTTTTAATCCCTTTCACACAAATTTGCTGTTTAATTATAGGCTAAGAAATATACCCCTTAATAAGGAAGAATTTAACATAGCGTACAAACATATTATTAACATTGTGGTAATTAACGATTTTCATACAGATTTTATACATAAAAATAGAGAAATTGAAATATCAAAATGCTGTTCTACCTTCAAGAAAATAAAAGATGATTGTTTTGTTTTAAAATTTACTTACCATCCTTGGACTAACAAACTACTTACAAAAATTTTTAAAGAACATGGTATAACTTTGGTTCCACAGAGTAAATATAGTATAAAAAATTTGTTGAATTTTTCTAAAAAGGATATAATTTCAAATTATAAGAATCTGGCATTTATTTATTTGGCTGTTTGAATTGTGACAAGGTTTACATTGGTGAAACCAATTGTCATTTGGAAACCAGAATAAAGGAACATTTTAGAAATATTAAATGTAAACAAATTGATATATCACCTGTTGCAGATCATTTTTGATCGTTTAATTATGAAATAAATCCAAAGGTTAAATTAATTAAAGCAATTAAATGGACCCATAGATTTAATGGTTTGTGAAAAGATATTAATTTTGAAAAATAGGTATCGCGTAATGAATTTTGAAATACCGCCATCTGATTCCGTTCATAAATTTGTTGTTTTCGTAGGTTGGTAATACAAAGAAATTTAAGCAATTTTGGTTGTTATGATGGCAACCAATATAAATAAGATTCACACTGATGATGCATTAGAGTTAATGAAACTATGTAACCTGCATTGGAATTCAAGATTGGGCGCTAATAACCCCAGCAGTTGTGCGCCCTAAAACATTACTACTACTATTCAAGAACTTAAGTCTAAAATTTGTTAAAACCTTTAGAATTGTATTGCTTCACTGTTAATAGTGTTTTGTTTTTTTTATAATTAGCCTCTAATGCCCTACATTTTCAGAAGTAAGCAGTGATCGTTAGAAAATAAACTGGAAACTGGGAAAATAGAAATGAATAGTTGGTTATTAGCTGCAACTGCTACTCGATGGCAACACTGCTGCAGTCCGAGTCCATACTCATGCATTAATAACACTGAATGAGAGATTGGCAACATGGCATTTGACTCTGAGGCAAAAGATTGGTGTTCTGTAGAGGCAAAGAGATGCTGTATTCTGACTCACCCTACTTTAGTAGGGTTAGGAATAGAAATGTGTAGTATATGGAGCTGATAATAGAAACACAAATTTTGGCGACATAAGCCGACCAGAGGATAAAAATGTATTCAACAAATTAAAGTTATATTAATTGCCAAAGAGTAGTTCTTGAGAGAAGTTAAACTACTGACTGTCAATGATCACATTTAACATTGTATACTTCAGGATCTTAAGAAAATATAAATATATATGCCTCTGGATACATATAAATAGAATTAAAATTATAACTTTACGTTAATTTTGTATACATAAATAATGTCCTACATTTTTAACCACTGTGTCCTACATTTCCATAAAATAATCTGATAACTCTACCCTAGGACTTACAAACCAGTGCCTAGGGTGAGATGCCTGTCAGGGAGAAGATGAACCTATTGATTGGACAGAGTGAAGACCTGGAAGTGAGTGGTCAGTCCATTACTAGCTATGAGAGTAAGGAAGAGGGTGATATAGAATGCAGGCAAAATGGATTAATGGAAAGGTGATAATGGAGCAGAAGGTGGAATATGGGCAGGAGGGATAAACTGGAGAACCCAGGGAAAATCCACCCAGACACCGCTTCATCCACCACAAATCAATTGAACCTGGGCTGCCTTGGTGATAGGGCAGTGGTCTAACTGCTCGGGCACAGTGCTGCCTTTGAATTTTGTAAAAGTATAAATTTATATAAAGGTATATAATGTATAATAATTTGTTATATCATAGTGCCACGATCTTATACAGTTTGTTGTAATGGTGTAAAGTTATCACTATGTTAAATAGCCTCATACTATTGTATTATCTTATAATTGTAAAGTCACGTATGTATTTCTTGTTAATTCAGAGATGCACACAATCATACCTTTCATTGTATGGTTCATTAAGACATGTGGTGACCCATTTGCAGGTTCTCCTCACTGTGTGAGAGAGCCGAGAATCATCAGAGAAATGGTGCTGGCAGAGGCACACTAAAATCGTTACCTCTCAAATAGGCAACATATTTCTCAGCGTTTCATTAAACAAAGTGGGTCCTATTATTTTTCTAGCACTTATTGCACACTGTATTCCAATTTCACGTCATATGAGGCATTTCAGGTCATAATTCTGAAGGCTAATATCGAGTGTGTTCATGTTCATTTGTTGAGCTAGTGTTTTTTAGCAACTGTTGAGGTGATCACTCTAAACTGGCACAAATTTCATCTAGTTTATTTTTGGTTAAAACTGATCCAGAATGTTTGTTGTCTAACACTGATCTCAAGTGATTGTGTGAATTTTTTGTGTGAAGTGTACCATTATGATCTGGAAATTAGGTTAGATCTTAGTGTGCCTCTCTCAACATCATTTTACCACTCTCAGTGTGGCATTTTTTGAGTTTATTCTGATAATTTTTAATGTGATTTGAGATTTGATTTGATGTCCATGGATGTGCGACCGGGAGACAGACGATGTGATTACTAGACAGGTCGTGCAGTACAAGTGTGGGAAATGGGCCGTTTGCCTGCCAGCCAAGTTTTGTAGTAAACCTACTTGCAACAAAATTTGTAATAAAACTATTTCCACAAATTTTATCTCAACTAACATGAAGTAGATAGAAGAATAAAGTTTTGTAAGACTAGTTCTCAAAATAATGAGTAGAGAAAGTCATGTTACTGTAACACACAACATTTTTTAGGATGCTGTTTACAAACACAAATTCCTATTTAAAACATGATTTTTTTTTTCCCTCACCAATGTTATTGATCATAAAATACGCGTATACTAAAATTCTTATTTATAACATTACTCATATTTTAATTTTCAGCAAAACTGGAACAGATATCTACAAACATAATGCTCAATGAAGTTCTGAAACAACAAATCAAATTAACTAAACATTTTATAGAGAACCAGCAAAGAATACATTCCGTTTACCTTACTACAGTGAATCAACTCTCAGCGAACTTTAAACCTGTAACACTGGAGGATACTGAGCAGGTAAACAGATATATCTAGAATTTATATTCTGCTTCATTTGATATTTTAATTATGATATTTCAGTGTATGTATGTGAAAATTGCAACTCTATTTTTAGAAACTGTGTGAAAGTCTCATGATTAGAGCTAGGACAAATATTCTTTCACTTCCAATGTGTGTGTGCTGCGAGTGTGTATGGATAGTGCAGAGAGGGGAAGGGAGTGACGCAGGTAACCTGGAACTGTAAACATTACAGTCAGGAGTGTAACGACAAATCTAATTTAAAAAATAGACACTACAGATACATGCATGTGTATTGCCAAAAATTTATGTTGTATTACCTTCTCAATCATCTGTTTTTCGTAAATAAAGTTTCTAAACTCAAGATGGTGTAGTTTGTAAAATGGTATATTGGCATATATCATTATTTTACACAGATCTTCAAAGAACTCCAGCCATAGCAGTGAACTTTCTTGTTCTATTAATGTAATGTTTGGATTCTAGAGAAGTAGTCCCTACCTGGAGATCTGAATGGGGGACTATTTTAACTATGGAATATTTTACTCCTCAAGCCATATTTCATACAGCAGTAAAAGTAACCACTTTTTAGAGAGCACCATATTTTTACATTTTAGCAGTCACATTGCTCTCTCCCAACCCCCAGAATGTCTGGAGGACCACACTGTCGTTGGTTTACAGGTCTCACTGACCTGACCAGGAGAGTTATCAAAATAAATTCACCGACCACATCCTCTGAGTACCAATCAGACGACCCATCACAAGCCATGATAGATCAGCAAGATCTCTCTTGGCTCTCCAAAATCTTTTGTATGGAATCTCAAATTTTCATCAAGCAGTTATTCTCTCATATTCCAGGGCAACAATTATAGCAATTACCTCCAAGTTTGTCACCAAAAAACCAAACTATTATAGAATGTTGAAAAATCCTTACCCACCTAACAGCACTTCAAAAACACCTAGTCTTCCAATGGATACCAGCTCACTATGGACTGAGTGGTAATGAGAAAGCTGATTTTCTTGCAAAAAAGGGTACCAGCAGTGTACAGAAATCTATGGTTAATCTACCATTTTATGCAGCTAAAAGATTAGTCAGCTCTGAATTAAAAAAAAATTATTACAAAATATTACTATGAAAAATCAAAAAATAAAAGATGGGAACTACAAAACATTCAAACAGTAACTCCGAGTATCCTTGAAAAATGGCAGTTGCAAACTTCAGGTTGATTACAGGACATGATTGTCTGGCAAAACATTTGAATGGAATTGGGATATATTCTTCACCACTTTGTCCTCTATGTGATCTGCAAGAGGAAATGGACCAAGACCACCTTCAAATATGCCCAACCACTTCTAGTGCCCCATCCATCAGTGAAAAATATTGTAGAGCAAGAGGACTAATGACTTCATTGTTAGAAATCCAGCATTAACCAACAACAACATTTTCAAAAAATATTCCACGTAAAGGGTAGTCTTGGTTGGGGGGGGGGGGGGGTGGGTTCTTGAAAATATCTGTGTTGCATCCTTGGAAGATGCTGAACTTTAAATACCAAGTTTTGTGTTAATCTGACTTTTAATTTTTGAGTTGTGCTGTTCCTATATACCCACAGATACATAGGCTAACACACAGATCTTTTTCTAAAAATATTTCTTTTGGATTCCGAGAGTCCCAAAACATGTATTCCTGATTAAATCTCAGTATGAAATTTTTGGGTGCAGTTACTTACTTTATTTGATATACATAGCAGAGAAAGTAAAAATCATTCAGGTCAAAATCATGATGATGAGCATTTTGAATCACATTTTAGTTCAAAATAACTTACTGCATTGACAACTTGATGCTCAGATGCACAGTGGTAGCTAGATAGAATGCAGTTATGTAATGTCATTGCTTTGTCCAATTGAATGATAGCATAGTTTCTTAGACAACCAATGTTGGAATTTATCATAATCTCAAAGATGTTCAGATCACACAGTTGAACTACACTTTCAAATACATCTTTTTAATACCCACAAAAGCACTGCAAGGCAATGTTTGTTGACTAGTAGTTCTGTTTAGTGGTGCTAAGCTCTGAATAAATTTGATCACTCAGTAGGAGATGCTTTATTTAACAAATTGATTACTTTATTTAATCAGGGTGTTGTTTAGAGGATAACAGTAGCTAAAATGAATAAAAATAAGAACCTAACAGTTACTAATGCATCTTTATTTTTTTTAGTACATAAAAGCCAATCTGCAGAGCAGACCACTTTGAAAAATCAGGTAAGAAGACTGAAAACCTTTCAATCTCTAGTGTTCAGTATGTTGTGAAAGGTAAGTTTAAAGGGCAGTGGAGAATCCACTATGATCTGTAACAGCAAAAATAAAACATATGACTGCCTATAGAAAATTTTGTTGACCCCCTCCTCCACTTTTCTATTTCATATTCACCTTCTCAGTTGGGAATTCTCCTGCTCACTTGTCATATGAAAGCATGTTGTGTAAATGAAACAACCCTCTCTTTCTCTAAATTCTGTGCCAACTCTATGTAGGCTATGTAGATGGAGGCACATGTAAACTCATGGCTTCTCTGGCCCGTATCCACCATTCTGTCTGCCATGACTTCCCAATAAGGCTACTAGATGGCACTTGTATATTGGCTGTTCCATTTCATTTCGGACAGCAGGAAACCTTGCATTCTTTTAGGGGGGTTCAAAGTAGATGTTAAGTTAATATCTTTCGCAAATTGCATCTATGATAAACAAGTAGCTCTGAGTTTTTTTCCTGGGTCAAAGTTACCATAATTTGACAAAAGTATGCCATTTCAAAACTCACAGCTCAGAAACTATTCAATGTAAAATTCTGAAACAAAATTAAAAATGAAGGTAATATTCTGTAGATGGTAATTATTATTTATTTATGCCAACAAGCTTACTGCTGGTGTTTTTAAACACACAAGCCGTATGTGGGCAATGTTAAAGAGGTGGCATCAGGACTGAAAAATTCAATGGCATAATCGGGATTTGAACCATGGATCTTCCGCTTTACTTGAACCCAGGACATAAAGTACTTACAATTTGTAAGTCGCCCTTGGGGTATTTATCTCTGATGTGAGATTCCCTTGTGGTCTAATCGGGAAAAAGTACGAATCAGCTGGGGAATTTAGTGTCATACTGGCAAGTTGGTCATGGTAGCTTAGTGGTTAAAGCTGCTGCTCGATAAGCGGAAGATCCGTGGTTCAAATCCCGGCTATGTCATTGAATTTTTTAGTCCTGATTCTACCTCTTAATATTCTGTAGTTTGTTATTCAATATTTTTATAACTTAATTTGAATGCAATTTTCATCATATTTTGTGTTTTTTCCAAAAAATGCCATTTAAAATGGAATATAAATTATGCCATATCATATAGCATTTAATTTCAAAACAAGATTAGTTAAATTTTTTATGAGATCTTCAACATACAGCTGTAAAAAAATAAAAAGTGAAAGAAATAGTATCAAACTGATTAGTCACGCTGCACCATTCCACGTACAATCTGAGACAGAATATTAGAAGACCCCAAAAGAAAATCGTTCATGTAAATGTTTGTTAAAAGTGTAATTCGTTTTTTGATGTTGGTATGAGATAATTAAATGACGAAAACATGTTGATAAGGTTCATTGTTACGAACAACTAAGTTTGCACAAAGACGTCATAAATCTTTCCATATTTGATTTTAATATATGTGTATAAATATTAGAATTGTTTGTGTTCCATAATAAAAGTAGGGGACGATGATTGGGATCGCTTCCCTAACGAGAAAGAACTATTTGCGCGGATGAATATGAAAAAGGCGGTGTCACGTCAAAACGACGCCAAAAAACAGTTCACTAGCGTCTCTGTATTTGGCAAGGATGGACGTATTTTTATGTGTACGCGTCATGAAATAGTAAAAGTGAATTTACTAAGTGTTTAGAGACCTTTAATTAAATTTCGGCGAGGCTAGGGAAAATAAGACTTTCTACTGGGATATGATTTAAAAATTGTGAACAAGAAGGTGCAAATAAAATGTTTGACTAAAGTTAAACCCGAGTGTATGTTCATTCCATCCGTTACCAAGCCCTGAGATCAAAAAGATCTCATTAGCTTAAAGACACAGCGTCGATAATAATTGCAAAAACTGCACTAAATCTATGAGTCATATCAAGGGCACTGTTGATCCACTGCTGTTCATGTTTTCCTTTGAGAGGATGGTGACGAGTGGGATGATAAGAGCTCGTGATTAACAATCCTGTTTTTTTCTGCTGTCCTAAGTGAGTCACAGTGCGAGCGTAAATATTTATTGTTTCATTCTTTTTTTCTGTATATCAAACAAGGGGTGCCATACAATGAAAACTGCAATTAATGTGTAATAAAAAGAGGTTTAAGCCTATATAAGTTTAATCTTTATAAAAAAGGCATTTATACTTAATACATAAAGGAAAAGGTTTTAAAAAATTGTGTAATCATTGTTGTGTTATCGTTATATACCACCATCAATAAGACATTCAGCTTCAAAATGAATCATAGTTTACTAAAATCCAATGTAGAGTTCTTGAGTTATATGGCACAGAATTATCTCATTTGGAAAATAATGCAAATTTTTTTGAATTTTAACTCAAAAACTATAAACATTACATAGGTAATTTTCTGAAAATTGTTTTCTTTCACAGTAACATGTAGAAATTATTAATGATTTTAAAAAATGCAAGGTTAATTTTCTCATTTTTCATCTGATTTGAAATAGAGTGGCCCATACGTGTAGTGCTGCTAGATTATTTTTTTCGAAATGTGGGATACAGTAGTAAAAAATGTATGAATTTGATAAAAATTTAGGACTTACATTTTTGTTTCTGGTTCTCAAAGTAGTGTCATCTGCATAGAGAATTGGCATATCTGGTAGAGCATAAACAAGATCATTAATCATTATTATAAACAAAAGTTTACCTAATATCCAGCCCTGAGGCATCCTATGAGTTAAATCAATGGTATGTGAATTTCTATTATTTTCAGAGACACATTGCTTTCTATTGTCAGATAAGAATGTAATATGCTTAAACTGTTATTGTCCAAACCATAATATTTTAACTTACAAATAAATAATTCTGGCATTACACTATCAAAAGCTTTTGTGAAATCACATAAGTGACACAAATACTCTGTTCTCAAAAGCCTCTAAAGAATAACCTACTGCCTCTTCTAAAGCTAAAATAGTGGACTTCTTATTCCTAAAACCAAATTGTGTGTTAATAGGGTAAAAACTTGCAGATTTTTACAGATGCACTGCCTGAATAAAATAACAATTGTTAACAATTACTTATTTTAACAAATAGGTACCAACTTATGTATTACACAATTGAAGTTACATACATGAAGTTGAACACATTGTATGAGTCGGTAACTAATCATTGCTTGTTTGGAAGCTGAAAACCAGGTTCAAGAAACATTAAATTTAAACAGAGAAATTAGGAACATGAATTTGAATTTATTGAAAATACTAGAGCATATACATCTTGGGCTGCCCATGAACTTAGGCTCCCTGGCCCTTCTGTCATTGGACAGCCCTCTGAGATTCTCTACATTTGATGTGTGTTGTTTATTTTTCAGCTACAATTAATTAGCCTTACTCAAAGCTGTCTTTTGTCTTTTAATTCACTTATTTTCACCAAATTTTCTTATACTTTCCTTTTTCCTATGCTCATTACTATTTTAAATTAGACATTCCAATCTAAAATTTGTTTTTCCCCTCTTTTTCTTATGCTTCATGATCATTTACTAATAATTTCCTACACCCCATGGGTCCACTTTCTTCTTATCTCTTTCACTCCCACTTCTTTTGCTCACTTAACTATCACTTATAATACCTACTTGACTTTATCCCTAAACTTTTCTTTCCCTCCTACCATGAACACATTTCACTTAATCACTCACGATTTTCCTCTCTCTTTCTTTTTCGGCTTCCTATGTATTGACACATGTTCATTATCTGATATCCGCTTATTTAAGTTAATATCCTTCCAAATTCGTACTGGCCTTTTCTGGTCACTCTTCTTTCATTCCAATCTACCCATATATGTAAAACCTGTTTCTCTGTTCTCCCATACAGATGCCACTTCATCCACCACAAATACCCCATGCAAGTCCCTGGGATTGAACCCGAGTCACCTAGGTAACAGGCGAACGATCTAACCACTCGGCTACGGCACCACCGCAGGGTAGTTGTCAATGGCAAATATTGTGCACATATTTGTAATGTACACGTAAAACTCTTAAATGCAAACCACAACTTGTTTGCAATTGCAATCACAACTTGCGTGAATTATCTTGTTAATTTTATTAGTGTATTCTTTTCTCCTAATGTATATACGTTTTAAATACCCTTCTTTAAATCTGACAGGCACTAAGATGAAGCACATTTCCATCCAAAAAAGTCTGTTTTCTGCCTTAGTGGCAGTTACACATGGTTCATGAAGCTTCTAGCCAGAATGCTAGATCTGGTACTTCGGAGGAAGCTCAAGTGATAAAATGTTATTTAGGGTTGGGTCACATGGAAACAAATGTACATCCCAACATTTCCGTAAGCTACCAGGGAAATTATTGAAGTATCCAAGGACAACGTCATGCCTCAAGGATTAGGCATTAATCATATTAATACAGTAATGTTTTATGTAGCAACTCTATCTCATAGAGTTTTAAATTTCCTTCACCACATGAAATTTTAAAGCACACATCTATGGTTGTTTAGTGGTGTTATGTATTATAAAATGGACAAGTGAGTGAGCGGGTGGAGTTTAAGGGTCTGTCGACAGCTAAGTCATTTGGGTCCGTAAAATGGACAGTATTTCATCTCTTAGAACATTTCTTTTTAAAATCATTTCTATTGTTAATTTACTTCCTTTATCATTTGTATTCAAAATGTAGCAAAGGAATAAGAGAATGAATGGTAGACATTATTATAATTTAAATCATTCTATTAGTTGACAATGGATGCCAAATGTAACTAACAAGTTGTTATAACATTTTTAAGGCAGGAACTTTGTTTGCATCATTGTGTGCATACAGAAATACAGGAACTTCTGTTGTTAGGAATTAACTGAGATGCAACAGTTTTGCCAGAAAACATCAAGATAAGACTCAGTGGCCTAGCATTACTTTTCTTCATACTTTAGGTTAATTAATTATTTCCTTAATTTTCAGCCAATTGAAAGCATCTGAATTATTCTATGATGAAGTACCTTTTATCTTAATAACTGACTAAATATTTTATTATTTTGTTAATATGTATATGACTCCCTAACGACAGTTTTGCTTCGTAAGCTCTCGTACAAAAATGTAAAATATACAGACTTGGGGAAGATGATCATCTTATGTTACAGAAAAGTAACAACGCTTTGAAACAGTGCAAAAAGAATATACTATAACAGAAATCTGCATGAGAAAAGTAAATTGTAATTTATCCAGAGCATTTGTATTTCAGGAGCACTATAAATCATTGCAAGTCAGAATAAAGAAGATAAAAAATAGTCACTGGTACATATATAAAGATTAAGTTTTGTCATTGTATATAATACAGTAAAACCTACCTAAACTGGACCCCCTTTATACTGGAAATTTGGACAACCGGAAAATAAATCTTGGAACGGAGCCATTTCCTATGTTAGATAACACTCTAAAGCGGAAAACTGCTTAATGTGGAAATGGAATAGTTTTTTTGGAACTGTTTGCATAAATAACCTAAGATGGATTTTCATTATCCTTAGTACATAATTATGTGTTTTGATAACAAACTTGCCATGACTGAAGACATTGAAAGTGCAGCAGATATTGCCGCTAGAAACAGCAGTTGTGAAGTCATGGAAAGAATGGACAACGGCGATGACAAAGACAATGAAAGGGAGCCAAAAATACGCACTTTTAGAGAAGCATTATCTGTTGTGAGTGACCTTCGGGAATTTGCAGCTTCCAAGAATGTTCCAGAACTCCTGGAGCTGATGCAGGATGCAAAGGAGATCATAGAGCCTTCTCTTGTGAAGAAGTCCCAATAGTGCACTTTGATGGATATATGGGGCAAAAGAAACTAATGAAGAAACTTCAGTTATGTTTGACATATAAATTGAAAATACAGCAAAACATACATTGAACCTATTTTTTATTTACAGAATGTTATTTTATATCATTCCTTCAGCTTAATTCTATGCGATTACATTTTTGTACTTTGTTTTCCATCTTACCCTTTGTAAGATGGAAACCCGTGAAAATGGAAAAATATTACTGGCACAATCACATTCCGTTTTAGGCAGGTTTTACTGTAGTAGCGTTTCTTTTGCCAATACTTGCAGACAAAAGTTTTCATACCAATATTGACTGAGTTAGAGCCGGGAACAACAAGCAGCAAAAAGTTAAGAAGCTGAGACCCTACCTGAGAAATAAGGTAAAAAAGAAGCATCTTATCACATACAAACTTACTAAATTACTTGTATTATGCCATGAAAGAGCATACAATGAACATACAAAAGGAACTAAAGTCACACACATGGTTTCACCCTCAAAATGTATAACAAGTTGATGCCTGTGCTCCCATGTTCTTTTATACGTAAGAAATATCTAAAGAGCTACATGTTAATATGGAGTGATTGTTGCTAGTGCTTCTAAGTTTGCATTTATGCTGCACTATTTCTCAGTGTGCTGATCTCTATTGGACATTATCAAAGACATAAAAATGCAGCAAAATTCCTTAAAATTTGTGAAGGCAAACTACTGCCGTTATATAGTTAGGTATTAGCAGTTAATCCACATGTTACCTGATTAATTTATTTCATTATAACAATGGTTGTGCACAAGCATACATTAATGGTATAGAATATGTTGTAATGCTTTTTCTAGTCATTGTATCTAACAATTTAAGAAAATAAATTGTGTTCTAATGTGAGATACAGCTACATTTATTGGTCCCAAAATTTTATGTTAGTACATTATAACCCGCTCAACCCAAAAAAGATCTCAATTTATGTGCAGCTTTCACAAGTCTCTCTCTATCCATTATTAACTCACATATATCCTGTATATGTTACATTATTCATATGAAAAGTGTTCGTCTATTCAAGTTACATTATCCATTATAGCGGTTTTTCCCCCCTTTTTGTGAAATCTTGTTTCATGGGAGTAGATACTTATTGAGATAAACTTGAAAAGCAAAACATTAACTAAATAAAAATGTTTGTCGCAATTGTTAAGTCGTTTTCGATATACAAGAGATATAGAGATACATATAAATATTTCATAAGCACCATTATTTCAGCCGTAAAATGTAATACGTTGTATTTCTATTTCAAACATATAGACGGGAAGAGCTGTAACATATAAACTAATATAGCTAGGTCAATTTTCTTACTGTATTCTGATAGCCCTGGAAGAGGACTTTAAAACGCTAGCTCGTTTGCTGAAATCGGTTGATTAACAGAAAAATTGTGGCCAAAATAAGGTTTAGACTAATTGTGACTGTTACACATAGACGAAGATAGCTAAGTGTGCTTTCTTTAGGTTTTCTGAAAGCTCTTGATCAGAAGTTTAATATCCTGGCTTGTTTGTTGAAATTGGTCCATTAGCAGAGAAATTATGGCCAAAATAATGTTTAGAGTAATTGTGATTGTTACGCATAGGCTGAGATAGCTAAGTCAACTTTCTTATTGTATTCTGATAGCCCTGGAACATGACTTTAAAACATTACTTTATTTGTTGAAATTGGTTCATTAGAAGAGAAGAAAAAGCCAAAATAAGGTTCAATTGCTCTGTAGAAGCGGGAATAAAAATGTTATTTTTTATGTTTTTTTTTTTTTTCAGAAATGACACCTATATAGATAAACTTAGAAAGCAAAACCTTATCTTAATACAAAATTTGATCAAAATCATTAGAGCCATTTCCAAGATGCGTGGAATATATTTATATGTACAAGAATTCCTCGTTTTAATATATAAGATGAGGTGTGGTAATTAAATAATGAGACTGTGCATCCCCTATTGTGCAGCTGCATGGTGGGAGATGAGTATTGGAGTGTAGTTGGCCTTGACCTTCAAGACCAACCACTGTTTGTTTCGCCTTTCTATCTGCTTTAGTTTGCCTTTGAGCCTTAGTTGTAGAGGAAGTTGTTTTGTGGTAATGCCATGAGCATGGTGAACTTAAAAACCAAGTGCATTAAAAACCAAACATTTCTTCTTCACCAAGAAGACTTCGACCACGCCACCAATGATGTCCACCGCAGTAGTGGACGAAACGTCTGGACCAAGTTACTCCAGCAGACCATGGCAAATCAACCCGGAAGACTCTTTTAGAATTTCGAACACCGGCCGTGAAAGCGTATGCCTACTCAAGTGCATTAACCTCAAATTCCTCATGAAATTAAAAAGGTCACCAATGGAATGTTTTTATCTGTTAAAGGAAGTGCTTGGTGAAAATGCTATGTCATGTGCACGAGTGTTTGAGTCGCACAAACTGTTTTCAGAAGGTTGGGAAGAAGTTGAAGATGAAGAACATGCTGGTCTACCAGTGAGTTCAAGAAACGAAGCAAATGTTCAGAAAATTAATGAAATTGTGCAAAAAGAATGACATTGGAGCATTTGGATGATCACAGAAATGGTGAACATGCACAAAGAGACAGTAAGACAAATTTTGCATGATGAATTAAACATGACAAAAGTTTGTGCAAAACTGGTTCCAAAAAACTTCTCTCGGGAACTAAAAGATCGTTAGAAGAACATTTGCTCTAATGCCATGGAACAACTCAATGAAGAACTGGCTTTGCTCACATGTGTCATCAAAATTGAAGGCAATGCTGATCATTTTTTTTCAATATCAGGGATGTTGTCATGATTGAGTGGGTTCCTGAAGGTCAAATCATTAATCAGAGATACTATAAAAAGGTCCTTATTAATCTGAGGGAAAGAGAAAGGAAGAAATGGCTGGATTTGTGAAGAACAGCACACAGATTCTGATTAGGACAATGTATCAGCCAACAATGCCATATCTGTGAAACAGTTTTTGGTGGAGAGGCGCATTCCTGTGCTCGAACATCCTCCCTGTTCATCAGATGTAGCTCCCTGTGACTTTTATCAGTTCTCAACAGTGAAAAGTGCATTGAAGGGAACACATTTCCTGAGTGTTGAAGAGCTAAAAGCAAAAATGGCAGAGTTGTTGAAGAGGGTGACAATGGATGACCTACAGCATTGCTTTGAACAATGGAAGACACATGCAGCACATTATAGATAGGGTAGGGGAGTATATTGAAGGGTATAAAAGTTAGTTGTAACTTTGCAGTGAATCATATTTCGGACACCAGTCTCATTATTTAATCGCCACACCTTGTATTTAAGAAATTATTTTAGATGGTGTAATAAAAGCTTAGGTACTTAACAACACTGAAATGTTTGTGTCATAAATTGTAAGAATAAGCTTGTGTAAAAGAAAAGAAAAAAAACGATAATAAACATTCAAGCATTCCACAAGATGACTTACTTACATTTTGTGAAAATGTAAAAGCATCAACATGAAATATTTGGAAAATCACTAATGATATGAAAAAATGACTTAGCTCAAATTGTACATTTTAGGCCGATGGTTTTTAAGTGTGCTTAAAAACGACAGCTCCATGTCAGTAGATTTACTGGCATGTAAAAGAACTCCTGCGGAAAAAATTCTGGCACACCGGCGACGCTGATGTGATCCTGGCAATTGACAGCATCGTTAAACAACAAAATAATTTAATTTAATGAGCTCTACATTTTTCCTGTAGGAATCTCACTGGAATAAATTGGTGACAGGACATTCTTTTGGTAGTAGGCAGAGTTAACTTTGGCATTTTTTCTACTCCGAAGATGATTAATTTGCCATTGTAGCAAAGTCCTGCAATTATCATGAACCTATGTGAAAAACTGTCTCTGTATTGGTTATCCCACTGTTTAAATTTTTTTTCACAGCTTGGCTGTGAAAAAATTGCCCGTGGCTTATTTGTATTATTAAGGTAGGCATGTGACTCATCTAAAGTCACTATAAACTTCCATTTATCATTAGCAAGATGGCATTCATATAGTTTTCCACTGTTGGTCCACCTTTCTGCAATGTGTCTCGATAGCACCTTGTGAATCGACTTTTATGTCACTTCCCTAAGTTAACATTTTTATTTATTATTAGTACCATGTTTTGTTTTTTCAAAGAAATTTCTATAGCTGCTAGTTCAGATGTCTTTTTCACTAAAAATTTGCTACAATCTTAAACTTTAAATTTTGTTAACTCATCCACCTAGCTGATCAACCCCTCCCCCCCCCCCCCCCCCCCCCCCACTATTGTGTTTTATGCACTGTAATAGAAACAGTGACAAAGAACAAGCTCAGCAAACAATTGGTAGATAGGAAAATACAAAGGTTCAGGAAACAAAAATATATAAATTATCACTGACTCAGGGGTCTCCGTCTAGGGGATATGTGAATAGCGACCACAAGGTACCCAAGCTGAGCACAACATTACTTCCACTTACTGGTGTTTTGCTCCTCACTGTAACTTTTCTATCTGACCTTACCTTGGTCATCTCTTGTTCTCTTCCGACCCCGATGCTATTAGGGTTCCCGAGGGCTAGGGAGTCTTTATTTTTCTAACCTCTCCATTTCTCTAATTTCTCTATAAAATCTTAACCCCTAACATGCTGACCTGTCATGGCATGTAATACGTCCTCTGATTGGTGATCAGAGGATATGGTCGGTGAATTTATTTTGATAACTCTACCGGTCAGGTCGGTGAGACCCGTAAACCAACGACAGGTGTGGTCCTCCAGACATTCTGGGGGTTGTGAGAGAGCGATGTGACCGCCAAAACATAAAAATATGGTGCTCTCTAAAAAGCGGTTACTATTACTGCTATTGCTCTCTTCAATATTGGAGAGCAAGAGGATTAATGACTTCATTGTCAGAAATCCAGCATTAGCTAACAACAACAACAACAACAACATTTTTCCTGCTGTAATTGTTGTTCCCACTTATATAATTAAAACATTTTATTCTGCATGTTAATATCTTAAACATATAATACTTTAATTAAGGAAATTGAAGCTATTAACAGTGAAGCAACAAGATTCTAAAGTAAGAACAAATTAGAAACTAAAAACTTCACTTATCTTAGTAATATTACAAGTTCTTGGTGCAAAGCTGACTAAAGTTTCGAGTTGATTCCAACTCATTCTCAAAGCTATACAAACAAATTTGTTACCAAAGCAGTACTAATCACTAATCTTTGAAAACAGAAAGCATAGATACTGATACTCATTTTAATTACCAATCTCTGAAAACAAAAATCTATAAATACAATCTATAGGAGGTGTTTCAAAGTTCATAACACGGTTCCTGTTTTTTAAAATAAATATTTTTTCCCAATCCATTAAATCTATAGGTCCACTTAATTGTTTTAATAATTTAACTTCTGGATTAATTTCATGATTCTGCCTCCAAGTTCTGATAACCTTCTAGTCACTTGCTCGCCCACCACTCATAGCACTTCCCCGTATTTCTCCTCACTTGCGCATACAGAGTGTCAGGACGTTTTAGACAAGCTGTAACAAAACAAAAATCCCATCCGCCTACTTTTCTATCACTTTATTGTCCTTTAAAATTGTACTACAAATGCTGTTTTCTTCTTGTAGCTAACACAATCCACATGTTTCCTACCATCACAGCTCACAATTGTTCTTCTCAAAACCTTGCTCAGTACTTTCAGGGTCTTTCTTCCTTTCACTGTCTCTCAGTACACTTATTATGACGTCCTCGACGCTCGTTTATCTTCCGATGTACTAATACACTGACTGACTCGTGTCTGTAAAAAAAAAACAAAAAAAAAAACTGTTCATTGCCTCATGTCCTTATATATATAAGGGGATGACGTCACACATCTTTCGAGAAACTCTCTACACGCACCGCGATGACTCACCTCGAAGCCCCGCGAACGTTCTCGATTCCTTTTGTTTCTGCTGCCTCATTGTTTGCGGTCACGTACACACATAATCGCGCTAGGCAGCCCGGCCTTAAAATCTCTACCCACTCGCCGGCCCGGCATGTTGTATGAAATAGCTTGGTCCCGTCCGTCCATTGTTGTACGCCGACCCCAACATCGTGGTTTACCAGTTAAACAAAATATACGACATTCCTCCCGAATGAGGAGGGCTTTATAGCCTATTCACAGAAAATTCGAATTATACTTCTTATAGGGCTTTAAATATTATTTTAGTGAAAGTTATTAGAGCCATTTTCAAGAACGAAAATTTCGGAAAATCTTCTAATTAAAGGATATTCTAGGTGGGGCACTTTTCTTAAAAAAAACTTAGTGTCGCATCTTTAGAAGATGCTGAAGCTAAATACCTAGTGTGGCATTCATTGGAAATTTCGCATTTTGATATACACAAACACACACTGACTTCTTTTCTAAAAATGCTTTTTTTTATTTGCGAGACCGCCAGTGAAATCTCGATGTTGAATTTTTGTGTGGAATGCAATACCTTGAACAATAAACTTGCCAATCTGCAGGATGCGCAGACGATTATTTTCCTAAAACATACCGTTAAGCCTGTTGCAGTGCGACAGTATCACTATTATGGGCTCTGTATCTAACAACGTCTCGAGGTGTGTAGATCGCAGTGAATGAGTACACAGTGGGAGCGCCAGGTATAATATGACGATGGAAGAGGCGTGTAGCCTTCAATCGAGCTAGGTAACCTGACTTTATTCCAGTAGTACAAAAGCTTCGCGCAGATCTCTTTGCCAAGCTTTCGTTGCGTTACATCGAGCCTACTGTGTATGTGTTAGAGAAAATATAAGCTGAACGTTACCTGTTCTGTTTAGGCAACTTCTGTGTCTCTCTGCTTGGAATTAGCGTATGTCAAACGCATGTGACAGACTGTTAACGACGCTGTCAATTGCCAGGATCACATCAGCGTCGCCGGTGTGCCGGAATTTTATCCCACAGGAGTTCTTCTACATGTCAGTAAATCTACTGACATGGAGCTGTCGTTTTTAAGCACACTTAAAAACCATCGGTCTGGGCCGGATTTGAACCCGCGACCTTGGGATCAGTAGGCCAGCGTCTAACCAACTTAGCCACCCAGACCGACTTTAAGGAGCGGAGTTTTGCTTCGCCCGAAGAGGTACTTACACAAATGCGATGTGAACTCTGTACAAACTGGAATGCAAAACGTTTTGTTTTTTTTTTTTTTTTTTTTTTTTTGAATTAACGTCCTCCAACATTATGTCATATCGGACGAATGAATGAAATGAAATGGGTGAAATGATGCTCAAATGAGTCCGAGGTCCGTGGAGCTTTAAGTTACCCGACATTCGTCTTCTCAGGATAAGGGAAAACCTCGGAAAAAAACCTTACCCGGATAACTTACCCTAAGCGAGATTCGAACTCGCGACCTCTTGAACGTGAGGCAGACACGCTAACCATCACGCTATCGAGGCGGGCACCAAAAAAAAAAAAAAAAAAAAAAAAAAAAAAAAAAAGTTTCAAAAAGTGGTACGGACGCTTAATGTGTTATTACTTAGCGACTTACTTTGAATTTGGTGTTGAGTAAAATTTTCACTGCTCCTGCAATGAAAGCTTCTGTATATCTAACCATATTCGGCTCATTTTTACTCTACTAGATAAAATAATACATATGTAGGTATATCTGTCAGGTCGAGAAGGCCGCATAACTGCCGGGGAGGGCTCGGGACGCCGACCACGTACCACCTTCCAGCACTGCACCCCACCAGTGACGCCTGTGGGCATAAGTGGGAGACGCAGAGGCTGGGCGGTAAGGCTTGGCCCTTAATGGGATGTTACTGACAAATTATGAAAGAGGACCACCGTCATTGTCCATACACACCATTCATCACTCGTCGTACTTCACGTTGAGAATGCTGGCAATTTCCTGGCGGATGTTTTGTTTTAATTCTTCCAGGCTGCGTGAGTTTGTCTTGTACACTTTGTTTTAAGTTACCCCAGAGATAGAAATCACAGGGGGTTAGGTCGAGGGACCTAGGGGGTCACAAATCTCTACTAATAGGTAATTCTGTCCTGAAACACACTCAATTATTGTTCTCATAGAAAGATTGGCCGTATGAGCTGTTGCAGAGTATTGTTGAAAATGCAAAATCACGCTCCCTGCCTTTTAATGCTCTAAAAAATGCAAAATTGCATTCACGTATGAACGAGTGTCAACTGTTGACTCGAACAAAATTGGCTCTATAACTCAGATTCTAATATTGTTTATGAAGTACCCCTTCGTGACGAAAGGTTTCTCAGAGCTCCAACAAGCAATTTCTACTTCTGGAGTAACTTAAAACTAAAGTGTACAAGACAAACTCGCATACCCTGGAAGAACGAATACAAAATACCCGACAGATAATTGCCAGCATTTCTCAACGTGAACTACAGCGAATGATGAGTAGTTTTCTAAACAGTTGCCAAAAATATATGGACAACAAGTTTGAGCTTCTCCTTTCATAAAGTTTGTAAGTAAAGCCTTTAAAAGTAGCCTTAAATATGATGTATGGTTTCAACCGTGCCTTTCTATGAAAGCGACAGACGGCAACGAGCGCCAAAGACGCAGACAGGCAAAACACCATGCAGCCCGTTCGGAACTTCTTTGCTCTCCCCGTACTATACAATTAAACCTATCTGTTCGGTATCACAGTGACTGCATGTGTGTACAAAGAAGCAAATATCACTTTCCATTTTATTAACAGCTATAGGTCGTGAGGTGAGACATGAACAAATCTTGCGCATAGGAGAAGCTGCTTTCCTTCCCTCCCTCTCTGCAACGGCTGAGAGGGGGAAAAGGCGAGCGATCTTGCCGCGAATGAGTAAACAACTATAACAACGTGCAGCAGTTGCAGTTCACATGAAAGTAATTGTTTTTCACATAGCTACATTATAGCCAAATCACTTTGTTCGTTATAATGCTAATTTTTATACATATACAATGTTATTATACTGCTCGCAAAAGTTAAGGGCATGTGAACGCTGGCCAATGCTCAAGCGGAGCGCTGTTGCCAAGAGTAGTGCGTGTATCGGCAGAGGTTCTGTACATAAGAGCACGTACCACATTCGGCAGCGCTGGTAGGAGGGGCAAGCTTAGGATTCGCTGGAGTGTGCAGTACGGCCCGCCTCCATCTGAGCCAAGGTCGCAGATTCAAACCTGGCTCAGACCGATGGTTTGGCGTGATTGAAACTACAGCCCCGTGTCACAACAACGGCGCTGGTATAGTTTTGGCATTTGACAGCGTCGTTAACAAACGACTCATTTATTAATTTTTTAATTTATTTATGTGGTGCACGCTGAATCAAAGAACCTAAAGTTAAATACGATATTCCCTTGATGTTGAATCCCCTCCTCACCTCTGCAAAGCTTCAAATTTTACAACCTTTTAATGATGTTGGCTTCGAAATTCAGCACAATACTGTTTTTAAAAGTTGGCATTTTAGGCTCCCACTGACGAGAACTTTATGAGAACATTTCAGTCGTTTTTTTCTTTTGCCATTGCATTTAAGGCCTAACAAGAATATACATTCACTTTTTTGTGAATAGAGGTGATAGTTTAAACGTTCTTTTCAAAATGGCTAATATAATATTTATACTTGGAATAGTTTAGAACTGTATGCACCGTCAACGCCGTTGAAGTTTATTCGTGAGCTGCAGTATGCGGATTGTTCTTCTGACGCCCGTATTTAATAAAATGAGAACATGTGCGGATATATAGAGTTGCAACATTTTAGGGGCGCTAGGAAAGAACGTTAGAGTTGACGCAAATGCATGTGCAGGACAAAAATATTAGTGTGATGTTCATACAACTACCAACGTATGTCTGTCTTAAAGCTATATTTAGAAAATAATTGAACTGCGAGGTGTCGCAATGATGCCCTGTATTTATACTTTAGCACCTCTATACCATTGCGCGAGGAAATAAACCAAATTAAAGCAAGTTGCTCTATTTTTTTTTATTTTTTATTTATTTATTTATTTTTTTTTTTCATTCTGATTCAGAACAAGACTCTAGGCACAGGCTTGCAAGTCTTAGGAGGTGCAAGTCCTATATAAGGGGAGGGTAACCAGGTAAAGGAGAAAGAAGTTTCAGAACAAAAGACGATCAAAATATTGTGTGATGACAAATTCAATAAAATTAGAGCCTGCAAAGTATGTCAATTACCCAGTTGCATACTAAACAAATATTAACGTATTTCATTGATGTGAACATTCCATACGTATTTACATGACGTTACTGCTATCCACCAATCAAAGTTACAACTGTTCATAAAGATATAACTGATATCCGCCAAAGTTACACCTGTTCAATACGATACTGCTATCCGCCAATCAAAGTTACACCCGTTCATAACGTTACTGCTATCCGCCAATCAAAGTTACACCCGTTCATAACGTTACTGCTATCCGCCAATCAAAGTTACACCCGTTCATAACGTTACTGCTATCCGCCAATCAAAGTTACACCCGTTCATAACGTTAGTGCTATCCGCCAATCAAAGTTACACCCGTTCATAACGTTACTGCTATCCGCCAATCAAAGTTACACCCGTTCATAACGTTACTGCTATCCGCCAATCAAAGTTACACCCGTTCATAACGTTACTGCTATCCGCCAATCAAAATTACACCCGTTCATAACGTTACTGCTATCCGCCAATCAAAGTTACACCCGTTCATAACGTTACTGCTATCCGCCAATCAAAGTTACACCCGTTCATAACGTTACTGCTATTCGCCAATCAAAGTTACACCCGTTCATAACGTTACTGCTATCCGCCAATCAAAGTTACACCCGTTCATAACGTTAGTGCTATCCGCCAATCAAAGTTACACCCGTTCATAACGTTAGTGCTATCCGCCAATCAAAGTTACACCCGTTCATAACGTTAGTGCTATCCGCCAATCAAAGTTACACCCGTTCATAACGTTACTGCTATCCGCCAATCAAAGTTACACCCGTTCATAACGTTACTGCTATCCGCCAATCAAAGTTACACCCGTTCATAACGTTACTGCTATCCGCCAATCAAAATTACACCCGTTCATAACGTTACTGCTATCCGCCAGTTACACCCGTTCATAACGTTACTGCTATCCGCCAATCAAAATTACACCCGTTCATAACGTTACTGCTATCCGCCAATCAAAATTACACCCGTTCATAACGATACTGCTATCCGCTAATCAAAGTTATACCTGTTCATAACGTTACCTCTATCCGCCAATCAAAGATACACTTGTTCATAACGATACTGTTATCCCCCTATGAAAGGTGCACCTGTTCATAACGATACTGTTACCACCAATCAAAAGATCCGCATGAAGCAATCTATAGTTTGCCTTTTGCACACAATCTCACGCAGCTGAAAGCGAACTATTGATTGTCATAGGTTCAATCGAATAACAGGTAGTTAAAACTAAAAATGTTAGACACGAGTGAAAGTGATTAAAGCATTTTTTCTTCTCGTTTTTGAAAGTCTGCTTGTTCATGTAAAGGTTACATCATTGTGTCAAGGTCAGTAAAATAATAATCAAAACTTTCACAGTCGAAGGTCTAACTATCGATTCTCGATTGTGCAATCGAATAACAAATACATGATCACAATGTCGGACACCGGTGACAATAATATATAGCATATAATATTAGAAATATGTTATAAATGTTTTAAACTTAGACACGTGGTCGAACATAAATAGTCGTATGAAACTTAAGTATAATCCCAATTAAAATGTTTGTATGAATATTATGAAACTCGCATCTTAATTTTGCCATTATGCTCTTGTCGGTACATTAGGCCTGTAATAATATGTCATTTATCTGCAGTAGCAAATATTACTTTGAAAAGTTGTCGCTATTATTGTTAATATCATTGTTATAATTATAATATAAACCGCTGTGGGAATTATTCCGCGAAGCTTGGAAGGGGATAGCAAATAACTGTTAAAAACTTAAAAGTTAACTTTTGGAAATGGAATATAGTCATTGTAAACTTCATGATATGTTTCCTCCTCCTTTTTTTTTTTTTTTTTTTTTTCCTCAATGTTTAGTCGCGATATGACTTTTATGTTCAAGCGACTTCAAATAATAAATAAATTAAAAAAAAAAAAAAAAAAATCTTCGCTGTTAATTATAAATAGCGGTTGAACAAGTTCTGATGATAGGCTGAACAATTATTTAGCAAACACTGGCAATGAATTCGATTGCAACATAGAGAAGAAATAAAGCATAAGTGTCGTATACATTTCGCATCGTTATAAATAGGTCTGATTCACTTGTGTTTTGCCGTTTGTTTAATGTTTTTCTGGATTGCTAAATCATGACCACCTACGTATAGTGCTTGGAAGAAATCTACGGTTTTGTCTTGTTTTTACATGCAATTTCTGTGGAGTAATAACTCCCTAACTCTCAACGAAAAGTGAAAAGCTTCCTCACAGGCATATTCCTTTGTGACTCGAATAAAAGCAAGATATTATGCAAGTTTTGTATATCCTGTTCAATCTATAAGTCATTTAGGAGTTAAAACTAGAATGTGTTTTGGAGCCCATGTTCATCGGGAAGAACAGTACTTTTCAATGCTAAAAGAGTTACCAAATTCCATTGAATTGTTTCCGAGCTACCGTACACACACACACACACACACACACACACACGCACACACACACACACCCCACACCCACACACACACAGAGTCAATGATAGAAACCAGACACCTAATTTTCCACACGCTTAGTAATTGCCGTCTCATTTACTTTAATTTTTCCTTTTCTTCGTATGTCATATATTTTATTTTAGTTGGGTAAAACTACAATCTGCATAATTTGTATACAAGCTTTCGGAAGGGTGGTTTGGTCATCAGAAAGCAATAGGCTTAATTGTATGATGATAATAAATAATAATAATAATAATAATAATAATAATAATAATAATAATAATAATAATAATAATAATAATAATAATAATAATAATAATAATAATAATAATAATAATAATAATAATAATAATAATAATAATAATAATAATAATAATAATAATAATAATAATAATAATAATAATAATAATAATAATAATAATAATAATAATAATAATAATAATAATACTAATAATAATACTAATAATAATAATAATAAATGTTAAATTAATGAATAAAGTATCTAAATATTACGTACGAGTTTTCAGTTTCCATTTTTGTCTGCATTGCAGTATATAACCACGTGCATTTTCAGATTCTCGAATGGGAATCTTCTCCTGTTGCCACTTAAGATTGTCTTAAACCTTGAGAAGCTCCTTTCGAAGTCACAGGGGCATATTTAAAAAAAGGTCAAGTCATTGCAATTTAGCTTTGGTTCATCTTCTCCCAGAACAGCATCACCGCCACTTAGAATATGCATTTTGCACCATGTTATGTATCCCACATTTCCATTCAACACGTTACAAAGTTTGTTCTTTTCAGCAACCCCAACACTTCCTTTTGCATGTGCTAGCTCACTTCCTACATCTTTAACTTGCTGCATTCTTTCATACAGTTCCAAACCAACTGTCTCTAGATGAGAAATTGCTCTTGTGATGGCTCCATAACTTGACTTGATGTATGCCACATTTCCCTTCAAGCTGCTGGAGGACAAATCTTGGACAATTTTAATGGAAGATGCCTCCCGATTGTCAAATTCATTGATAATTTCCTCAATAGCTTCCTAATTTTCGCAGCAATATTCAGTTGTACTAAGCCATGTACTCCATCTTGTCATTATTGGCTGGGCGGGAAGTGGAAGTCAAGGTCTGTATTGTTGAAATTTTGTCAGTGTCTTTGGAGATTTTAGAAAATTTTTTTTCACATTTGATACCGATTGATAAACATCATGAAAATGCACTCTTACTTCCTCTGCAACTCTGTGCAAACTATGATGTTAAATGCGCCATTTTTGGATAGAGCATTTTAAGGCCTTTGCCAGCTTTCACCACATTTGGCACAGCATCACTGACAAACAGTATAACTTGTTCCCGTTTTACTTCACCATCCCACAGCAGCTTCATAGAGTCGTCAAAAAGTACAGCAATTGTAGAATGGTTTGCTGCTTCAAGCGCTTCACAATCGAGCAAAAATATATCACCAAGGCGATCAGGAAATAGCGTGCCAACAATAACATTAGCAACATATTTCCCACAAGCGTCTGTAGTTTCATCTATTGAAACCCAAATTCTATTGTTGCCTACAATGTTTTTGATTTTTTACACCATACTGTCATAACACGCAGTGTTATTTTTCTCAGTGCAGATTTGTTTGGAACTGTATGACTTGTTTATTTTTCCATATATTTTATCAACTGTCCGTTTTTAACCTTCTTTAGAGGGATGTTGGCAGACAGCATCATCTCACACAGGTCCTTCAAGAAATCTGACACTTTCCTTGATGTCTAACAGGCCGTTGCATCGTACAAAAGTCTCTTTCTCGTTTCTTGAACTGATTGTCTGTTTCTGCTGTTTACATGTTTGACTGTGTCACAATGCTGCTGAACATTTATTCGATTTGCAGACATCACTTTCACTTCACACGCTTTGCAGTAAAGAATTTTCCCATCAGTGCTGAAATGTTTTTCTTCAAATTCTATAAAAAAACCTTTTAGTTTTACACTTTCAGAACATTTAACTTTCGGCATGTTAATACCTCCAGATACGACTTCAAATGTGAACTGAAATGACAATGTTTTAAAAACAAGAAGAAGAGACAGGAAAGGATAAGCCGGCATTGTTATCTTAGTACGTGCGTGGTACCAGCAGTGTTATTGTCCCTTCATGAAATTCCAATTACAGTCAAACCAAATTATTAGGTACTCTTTTTCCAAAAAATGTTAACTTGACCATTCAGTGCATTTATTGCATAATTGTATTCTTTTTTAATTCATAAGTGAGATATGATGAAATATGACAGATATGATCAAAATTGACCAAAACCATAAAAATTATCGAATTCATAAGCAAAATATGACAAAATATGACAGATATGATCAAAATATGACCAAAACCATAAAAATGACAAAAGTATGACTTAATATGCAAAATAAAAACTGTCTAATTAGGATTAAAAATGTGAAATTCATGCTTAATTTGTGTTTACACTGAGAATGGGTGTAAGGACAAAAATATGACATGTCATAAACATCCTAACCCTAATAATAATAATAATAATAATAATAATAATAATAATAATAATAATAATAATAATAATAATAATAATAATAATAATAATAATAATAATAATAGTAGTAGTAATATAATAATAATAATAATAATAATAATAATAATAATAATAATAATAATAATAATAATAATAATAATAATAATAATAATAATAATAATAATAATAATAATAATAATAATAATAATAATAATAATAATAATAATAATAATAATAATAATAATAATAATAATAATAATAATAATAATAATAATAATAATAATAATAATAATAATAATAATAATAATAATAATAATAATAATAATAATAATAATAATAATAATAATAATAATAATAATAATAATAATAATAATAATAATAATAATAATAATAATAAATAACAACAATGAATAGCCAACATGATGCATAACTGAGTCTTTTGTGTACAAGAGGCCTTGGTTAAAATCCATATAATTAAAATATTTACATATAATTATAAAATTCTATACCTACCACTCGTATATTTCCATATTGTCATTGTACCTACAAGAAAATACGTAACAATAAAACTATTTCTACCAATGGATATCTGGATTAACATGAAATAAATATCACGATAAGTTTTGTGCTAATAATTAACTAGTTGAATGGGTAGAGAAAGTCATGTGAATGTAAAACATCAGAAATACTTTTACTTTCTCTTTCCACTTCAGTTTATCGAATAAACGTTAAACGATAAACGTTTGCAGAATTAGTTTCCTTGAACATTTTGTTGCAAGTAGAGCAGACGCAACGAAAGCTTGCCAACGAGAGCTGCGCTAAGCTTTGCTGCTACTCGGATAAAGTCGGGTTACCTTACTCGATTGAAGGCCACATGGCATTTCCGCTGCCCGCATTGTTCCTGCCACTCCCACTGTCTACACCCCCTAACTCATTCAATGCCATATGCACACCTCATGAGGTTGTTAGATACTGGAGCCCGTAACAGGGCGTAATGGTACATTTACGAAAACAGTCTTCTGTGCATCCTGCAGATCGACAAACTTTCGTTGCGCCAGCTCTACAAAGAGGATGCTGCAAATCAGAGCGAGAATTAATCAAATGGTTAAAAGTGAGTGGTTATGTGTTGACCTTTAGATTGCATACTCTTTCCATACCATCGCGAGAAACAGCTGAATGGCGACAGCACTTAAAATATCTGACACTCATATGACTTTCTCTACACGATATCGTTTATGTTTATATAGTTTCTACAAACTAAAGCCCGGATAACCGTTGCAGATATCGTTTCATTACACGTTTGGTTGTAGTTACAGTGGGTTTATAGAGAACCGAAGCGATAGGCAGATGTTTAAATGCAGGCCGCATATATGATGGCCTTGAAATTCCATAGTGTTTCCATTATGTTCTTAAAAAGCAGATGAATAGTGACAACAATTAAAAAGAACAAGTGTTGAAAAAATGAAACCAATAGTAACAGAAATCTCCGAAATGGATGTCATAAAAATGCCTTGTAAAATAAATTATGTTTCAAAGAGATCTATAATTTTTATGCAACACATTTTTATGTATCTCTTATGGTTAACCCGTTATACAAAATTATAAACAATTATTATCAAATGAGAACTTGATTGCTCAAAAAATTTGAGATATACATGTATATGTGATGTAAATGTCCTAAATATATAGCATTTTAAACAAAATTGTTAGAGCCAATTTTGAGAGAAAAACACATGTCCATGTAAAGTGCAGTTTGATTTTTGGGGCTTTGTTTCAGAGGTTTCCTCTAAAATCTTCGTGTTCCATCTTTAAAATATATGAATTAATATGCTATCCGGCATTTCGGTTTTTAATTATGCTGCTCTCTCTCACACACACGCGCGCGCGCGCGCGCACACACACACACACATACACACAGACGTGCACTATATATATTATATATATGGTTGTTGTTAGCTAATGCTGGATTTCTGACAATGAAGTCATTAATCCTCTTGCTCTCCAATATTCTTCACTGATGTATGGGGCATTAGAAGTGCCCGGGCATATTTGAAGGTACAGCTACATGACCAACCAGATCATTTGAACAAAAATTTCTGTAAAGTCATCCTAGAAACCGCAAAAAAACATATTCCTCGGGGAAGAATAAAAAAATTTCAAACCCTTTTGGAACCCCCAGTTAGAAGAACTGAAAAAGCAAAGGGATATAGCTAGAAATACAGCTGAACAAACAAAAAAAAACATATTGGATACGCAAATATGGCGGAAGAAATGTGCCTCACTAAAAAAAGAAATTAATACTGCTAAAAAGAATTACTTTAATAATTTCTTAGAAAAAATGGATTTTAGGACAGATGGTAACAAAGCTCATAAGTTCATAAAAATGTCAAGGGTAGGAAAGAAAACAACAGCACACCTATCATACACAACAATAAAATATTAACTAATGATGCAGCCATAGCCGAAGCATTCAATAAATATTATGCTAATTCACATAAAGTAACAGGAAATAATAAAAATGAACGTAAAGAATTTAAGAAAGATTTGAAACAAGAAAGAGAATGTAATCCTAACACTCAGTGCAATATCTTTTTTCAAAATTTTAATATGCAAGAACTGAACATTGCAATTAATAATCTAAAAAACATAAAGTCTCCTGGACCTGATCACATACATCCAGAGTTCATAAAAAACCTTGGAAAAACAGCAAAACAACAACTACTAAAACTCTACAATCTATCCTGGAAAACCACTGTACCTGCTGAATGGCGAAGGGCAATAATTGTCCCACTCTTGAAGAAAGACAAAACAGCGTCAGAAATTATATACAGGTGTTTCAAAAATACGGGGCATAATTTCAGGTATGTATTTCCCACATGTAGACAATCAAATTACTTCATTATAACATTGCTTCATTTCCGAGTTATGGCCTTCACAACATTGAAATTCACTGGAACGTTTTTCTTTCCGCAGGTTGTTGTCATTACAGAAGATGTTCAAAATGTCCACCTCCTGCTTGAATACAGACCTCACATCGATGTCTCATTGACCCGCGAACACGATCTCAAACTCCAGGAGTATTGCGTATGTCCTCACAACTTGCCACAATTCGATTCGGAAGGGATTCCAGCCGTCAAAGGAGACATTAGGAGGGCGCTCTGATAGTTCATTCTGAGGAAGGTTACATTCAGTGTTCTTTACGCGTTAAGACTGCGACATGTATTCAAATCAAGAGCTGGCAGAGATACACTTCATGTACGGTAAGGCGGACGGCAATGCTGCGCTGGCTCGTCGTTTGTACCAGGAGAGGTACCCACAGCGACAATGTACAGATCGGAAGACAATTGTACGTCTCCATTCCCGTCTTTGCGAGTATGGAACATTCACCTCTCCTGGTTTGGGAAGGGGACGACCAAGATCTACAACTCCTGAAGTGCAGGAGGAGATTCTGGAGGCTGTGGACAGGACTCCTTCTATCACCACACGACGGTTAGCGTTGCAAGTCAATGTTCCTCATACGACTGTCTGGAGACTGTTGAACGAGTATCAATTGTATCCTTATCATTTGCAACGTGTACAGGCCCTGTCACCAGCAGATTACCCTGCACGAGTTAGGTTCTGTCAGTGGTTCTTGCAGCAGTGTGGTGTAAATCCGAACTTTTCTGCCGTCGTATTATTTACAGATGAAGCACAGTTCACAAGAGATGGCATAACAAATTTCCACAATCAGCATGTATGGTCACATGAAAACCCACGTGCAACTGTTGTATCTCAGCAACAGGTGCGGTTCTCCCTCAACATGTGGGCCGGTATCATTGGTGATCGATTAGTTGGACCCCATGTACTTGTAAACAGACTTACGGGGCAGGCGTACACAAACTTCTTGGAAAACACCATACCTGACGTTTTCGAAGACACTCCACTGATCAATCATCAACACATTCACTTCTTGCATGATGGCGCTCCTGCACACTTCAGTCTTACGGCTCGCCGGTACTTGGATCGAAGGTTTCCTGATCGATGGATAGGTAGAGGTGGCCCAATTGCTTGGCCTCCACGCTCACCTGATCTGAACCCTCTCGATTTCTACTTGTGGGGCCATTTAAAATCATTGGTTTATTCGTCTCCGGTGCCGGATTTGGAATCCCTTCGGAATCGAATTGTGGCAAGTTGTGAGGACATACGCAATACTCCTGGAGTTTGGGATCGTGTTCGCAGGTCAATGAGACATCGATGTGAGGTCTGTATTCAAGCAGGAGGTGGACATTTTGAACATCTTCTGTAATGACAACAACCTGCGGAAAGAAAAACGTTCCAGTGAATTTCAATGTTGTGAAGGCCATAACTCGGAAATGAAGCATTTCCGGACACATGTTATAATGAAGTAATTTGATTGTCTACATGTGGGAAATACATACCTGAAATTATGCCCCGTATTTTTGAAACATCCTGTGTATGGGAACTCAAACACATACACACATACAGACATACACAGACGAACACATGCGGACAGAAACACACAGATACCATGACACACATACATATGTACAAACACTACTCGTAAACACACACACACACGCGCGCGCGCGCACACACATACACAGACACAGAGACTGTAGATATATTAGCATTTTCTATAAAAATGCAATGATTGGGTACCATACGTAGAAAAATTCTGATATGTAACACTGACAAAAAAGACCATCAAATACCGGGGGGAAGGGAAGTCATTACGTTAACTTAAATCAGTGGTAGATCTCGGTATTTGGAACACATTTTGTATCTTACGTTTTTGTCTCTGACCATTTCCTACGGAGATATTTTAGTTTTGTCGAAAATAACCTGGGAACACTGCAAATTGTGTGGGTGGTCACTTTCCCTAGTTTAGTACATAAGAACACCGTAACGGTGCATCTTGAAAACAAACTCACACCCTACCTTGTCCTTCGGTGTTTACTGTGTGAGTGTAGGCCAATCACAAACGTTAGCTCCCAACAAAGCGAAAGTGCCCGACCCGTTTACATACACAAACCAGATCAATTCCCTGACCAACCTCAACGCAACGTTGTCGACTTACCTAACGTCTGAGAGAGCAGATTGGAGTATTCCTTCACGTCTTTTAAGTGATTAATTATTTCGAAACCCTATGTGATGTCCCATAATTACTACCGAAGCTATGTTAGAAATAATTTACTCTACGCATCTTACAACTAACAGATTTCGTACATTCCTGTGGCATACACATCCAATTGGGATAAAAAACTATTTATTTTTTCGAAATTGGCTGATTAAAGAACAAAATGCCAGGGACTTTTTTGTTTGTAATGCTTCTGTAAGGCACATATTAGAATTACTTCCCTTCCAGCCTATAAGTAATCCATTCTTGCTTTACTAGATACCTATGTAAGTATAGGGAGTGTTGCATTCCAACACGAAAACTCGATCCCGAGGTTTCACCGAAATACACGTTTTGAAGCTCCCTAAATAAAAAGAGGTACGTTTTAGAAAATAGATCCGTGTGTGTGTGTGTGTGTGTGTGTGTGTGTGTGTGTGTGTGTGTGTGCGCGCGCGCGCGCGCATATGTCTTATTATAAACAGCATAACTCAAGAACGAAAAGTGGTTAAATACCAAAGTTGATGTTTAAGTTGTCCATATGTCAGGGTTACTAACTACCCTATACATGGAAATTTTTTTCGAAAAGTTTGTTTTTCTCCTTGAATGAAAAAAAAAGCGTATTTGTCTGTTAGTGGACAGCATAACTCAAAAACGAACATCTTCTAAGAATGCGACAGGAAAATTTTCAAGATATTCAAACTGCTCTTTAGATGGAAACGTTTTCGAAAACGTTTTTAACGATTTTGACTAAATCACCAGAAGCTCAAGATAGTTTCTGCAAATAGCCCCTGAGGTTGTCTTCATTCTGAATGACTTGCATTATTGGTAAACCGTGAGAAATTGACAAAAATCTTGCTGAACAAAAATATAGATTTCGTTAAAACACATTTATGCCAAACAGTTCTTTTCTGGAAGGAATGAATCATTTCTGAGATACTTCTTGTTATTGCTTTTAATTTTCAAATACGTAAACTTTTCTCAAATGGGAAGGGAACGGAATTTTAAAGGCCTCACAAAGCGACCAGATCTTAAAAGATTTGACTGTTGCTTAAAGCCTACTGTATCCCTTTATTCCCTATGTAACTAACCTAGATCGTAACTCCGCATCCAATACCGGGTCAAGACCTTTCTTCCGACCCCTGCGTCCATTCTTTCTTATATACATCTCAAAGGTTAATCAAGCCATTTATGAGGAGCTAAAAACTAACCGTATTTTTCCCCCCTAAAAGGGTTGTTATTTTTACTTATTTTACTCCGCTAGCTTCCTTTAGCAGGGTCTGATTCACGTATGAATCTGGTATTTTTATTCGACTTTTTTATTTTTGATTAATGCTTTTTACATATACACGTGCTGGCATGCTTCTACCTACCTACTTTATAGGACTTGGAGGTACCTCAAAATGTGTATGCATTTTTGGTAAAATATCTGTTTGAAACAGTACATCTAATTACCATGGATACGCCTCAAGAAAATAAAAAGCTAGTGTGAAACAGGAAACAGGACATAATTTGGTTATAAATAGGTTAGGAGACATAAGTCAGAAATAATTCTTTTGTGAACAATTGAGTGTTCTCTCATTCGAGTAATCAGAATAAGTAGTGGTAGGAGAAATGCGAAAGGTTCTGCTCATCTATGTAGGTATCATCTTCCATAAATACGAAACACATTTGATTAATTTAGTAAGCTTTCGTCTCCCCCGCTTGTGAAAGTGCGAATAATTTTTGCCATGGTTTTGAAACTGCTTGAGGAGGGGGTAGGATAGTGGCGCCATCGAGCAGAAGCGACTCGAAGCACGGATCGTGCTTCTGCACATGGTAGGGGAAAGTAAACACCGCAGACGATCGCGGTGAATTGTGCTGTTTAGTCGTGTGGAGTGTTAACACTTGCATTGTGTATGATAGTTCAGTGACAAACATCATTACTGGTGCTTCGCGGATCCACGTGAATACGCTGCCCTTCATTAAAATAGGTGAGTTTAAAATATAGCAGCTGCAATCATATGTATACTTTCTTTGAAGGAACAACATGCTTGAAACATGAAATAAATTCCATTGTTGTTGCTTTTTTCGTAAACACAAAGCACCATACACGGAAATATTTCTATAGGTAGTACCAAATTGCTGTCTTCCAGAACCAATAAACATTGATGTAAACTGTTACTAGAGATGAGAATCTGCAAGAAGAAATCATTGTTATGTTTGGGAGTATATCTATATAAACCGCATATATATTGAATATCTATAAACTGATTTGTCGATCGAAATCATGAATGCATAACAGTTCATAACCTAAAACAGAACGCATCTTGAAAATATATTTATATTTTCAATAATAATAAATTTGTTTCAGAGCTGGTAGGCAAATTGAGCACTGCATACGATGCTATCTGAAATGTTAAATGGGAATCTTATAAAACTATAAATGTTATTTAAAAAATAAAAATAAAAAGTTTTTCTTGTTTTTGCTGGCCAGTCGTTGATTATTGTCGATTCCTTAATAGCCGATTTAATCATTCCACTCGAGTGCTGTTATTTTGCCTTCAAAATTACCAAATTCGTAGTGCTTTGATAAATACAAATTTACCTTGAAAATTGATGTGGTATAGTGTTACACCTTTCACCACCCAACACAAATATGTATATACACACTTGATATATTATTATTATAGCATTTTTAAATGCATTTAACACATTAGGTTATTCAGGACATATTTTTAGTCAGAAATGATTTCAAATTAGGCAGATAGTTACATACGACAACCAGAGCAAGCTTTCAAATGTTTATCGAAAGCAAAGAGGAATAAATTGTCCTTCATGGTCATAGTAACAAACTCTTGCGAAGGGCAGAAAAAGGAAGAAACAGAAACTTTCAAGCATCTCTGTCAAATGACGTGCCTGCATTTGGGGAAATGTAATCATATTTTAAAACGCTATGAAGTCTTCACAAGTTATTCGCAGAAAATTCGAGATATATACTTTATTCATCATGCCACTTTGGCAAACATATATTTTAATCAAGATCGTTAAAATCATGTTTGAGAAAAGAAAAAATAACGGAACATTTTGCATATCTTTTGGTATAGATGGATTTTCTTGAACATGGTGTTGCATCCTTGGAAAATGTTGGTCTTCAACGCGCGTGCTCCTTTTTCTAAAAAGGTATTTCATATATGCACCTAGAGTTTAAGGGACCTTCAGAAGTGTATTTCGGACGAAACTTTTTAGTGGAATAAATACTTTTAGACGGGAAGATGGTAGAGAAAATAGAAACGTACTGTTTTGAAATGTTAAAGTCGCATTGTTATAAGGTTGATATTTCTATAAGATCTCTTGCATTGTTCTGTTTCGCAATAGAGAGCTTTCTTTTGTTCTCTAGACTATTGCCATCTTTCGATATCTAGACATTTAGATTAGTTCTGGACATATTAATTCATTGTTACGTAACTTGGATATGGCATGAAGGTTTTTTGCCACTTAGTTTTATCTCCTTGCATCGTCACAGGTCACGACAAAGCCCCCGGGGGGGGGGGGGCCTGAAAATAAATTGCAAGCATGCATTTAAATCTAAGTGGTCCATGAGAAGAAAGGTAATCTAGGAGTGCTCTTGAATTTAATGCAGGGGACGTTTTTAGTGGAAATACTGTGTGATATTGGCCATTTCGAGGATTGATTTCTTTAACTTAGATTTTAATTTCTTTACCGAAAAGGGTATTAATGTAGACGTTAAATTTAAGGTGCGTTCATTCATTTTGTGGCGAAAATTATGCAGTAGAGCTGCTAAACTTTATTACATAACAGTAATAGTTGTAGTAGTAGTAGTAGTAGTAGTAGTAGTAGTAATAATAATAATAATAATAATAATAATAATAATAATAAAAATAATAATAAACAATAAATATAATACTTTAGGTAATGATAGTAAACTGAAGAATTTTAAGAAAGCTGTCTATATCAACTATCCCTAAACTTGTGTTAATTTGAATAATACATGAAATGAATAGACAACTTTTCTTCAAACTTTATATGTGAGATATATATATATATATATATAAGCTTCAGCCCCATGTGAGGTTCTTTTAAAAGTCTATACTTTTTAATAAACACTTAGCTTTTGCCAATTTAAATTGAATGCGAAATATTTTCCCAGAATTATCTAAGGATTTTTAGCAATGTATATGAAGCAGTTCGTCTAAAAACGTAAACTTTAGAACATTCTTGAAATTAACTATTATATACCAAATTTACAAGTACCCACAAGTAGTTGGTGCTGCAAATACATACAGACTATGAAGGTTGGAGTAGTTATCTACGACGTCCCTACCTTTAGTCCTGTAACAGTTTAAGTTTATTTCGTTTCGTCCTGGCTTTAATACTTGCAATTTCTATGCCTGCCAATAACTTGATAAGTGTTGTAGCGGACGCACTTAAAGAATGGTCGGTACGAACATAACCGCTAGCTTGCTACATATAAACATGAAGCAATGTGTTTTTAGTTGTTTGTGCGCCTGGAACGTGTTCAAAATGAGCACGATTTCAATTTTGTGAGTGATGATGTCACGAGCTAAAGTTAGGTAATATTGAAACTTGGTAAAGGTTCGTCGATCACAAGGAGGTAGTAAATCAAAGGTTATAGTCCTAAATTTGTATTTCCGGTACTTCCCAAATCACTTAATGCTGTAGTACAGTAGGCACTGTTAATAGCTGGACAGGTTGACCTCCCTTTACTACGTAGTGACCACAAGGTGGACTGGCAAGCCTCTTATGGTGCTTATATTGATAGAAGCGTTGCGGCGGGCGTTATATTAAGCACAAAAGATATTTAGTTGATTTTTAGGAAGTTTACTCAAGTTCAAAGGCAAATGATATTTTGCTATTTCCATTCTAACCTTCTTTCCTTTCTTGCTGCTTACTCAGTATTTATCTTATAGGGACCGAACGATGACTTCTAAAAAATGTAGCGTTTGTAACACATTGATGTGATTACTTATCTTGAATTGTCTCTGTTCTTGGGAGTATTCGTACCAATATGGTGTTTATAAGTGAAGTGGTTTCCAAATTATAACACACCGGCTGGAAGGTACTGTCGTGCTGACATTGTGTGAAGAATGCTGTAGTATATTTTTACTTCAATTCGAACGAATTTAGTAACAATTTAATGTTAACGTGACGTTGCCAAATCTCTTGGAAATTAAACTTTGCGTGACATTTTAACTATAAATCATGACCAAATTCATTCGAATAAGGTAGAATTGCATTACAGCAATGTCTGTGTGACAGTTGGTGAAATAATAAACCATTTATACCCATTCGTCAAGAAGCTAGATGACTTCAAATGTTTGACACAAATTATTTGTTTTCTTCGAAGCGGCTCTTTATTGACAATTGTACTGAAAAGTTTTGTTAAATTCATGTAGAATTCCTGGTTAGCGTATGGCCGAAGAAGTGCCTTCCATCTTGTATATATAAAAATCTGACGTGTTGCACTCACATGACCTTCTCTACTCTTGTGCTAACCATTCCTTCAAACTCTTATTCCTTTGCAGAAATTATCTTATTGCTTATTTCCTTGTAGATACAAGGGGAATATTAGAACACAGTAGGCTTTGAGCGATTGTCAAATATTTTAAAGCTTTGAGATTCCGTTTTCTTCGTACACTTAACATATAAAAAAATGAACAACGATGTTCCATGTCACGAAAGTTTCAAGTTTTACGAATCTGACACAAATAACAAGGAATATCTGCAAAATGGTTTACTCTACCAAAAAATGTATTCAGAAATTAATTGTGTGTGTTAGTGAGATCTACATTTTTTGTATATTAAGAATTTGTCTATCTCTTACGGTTTACGAGTTATTCAAAAGTCAGAGTAAACAGGACTACATGGGCTATAGCCAGAAAAGTCAAAATATACATTTCATTTGTCATACAAATATCTTAAACATATGACATTCTAATAAAAATCATTAGCTATTTTCAAGAAAATCAAAATTTTCGAAAAAATTTTCATGTAAACGGTAGTTCAGGATGGGGCTGTTTTCTTCAAAATCTTCGTGTCGCATCCTTGAAAGACATTAAACTTAAATATCTACTTTAGTTTCTAACCGACTTCGTTTTTGAGTTATGCTGTCCACAGACTGACACACACACACACGCACGCACACGCGCGCGCGGACCTTTTTCTAAAAATGTTTTTTTTTTATTTAGAGGGTCTCAAAGCATATATTTCCGAAGAAATCTCGACAGCGAATTTTTGTGTGGAATACACTTCCCTTACCAGTAGAGAAAGTAAAAACTCCAACACCAGTTGACCGATCACCATGAAAGTAGTGTTTTTTCATGGAGAAGGCTTTTATGCTATCCATTTTACTACGCAACGTATTACTTTCACATGGTTTTCTCTACTCACTTTTCACTTACATAGCTTCTCTGCTAGCTCTTCAACACACAATTCATACAATTTTCTACATGATTGAAATACAAATGCAACGTAATACGCTTATAGGTTTTCTCTACTCACTTTTCTTTTACGTAACACATTCATATGTCTTTCTCCGCTATCTTTTCTACAAAAAGTTCATACAATGTTCTAGACAACTGAAACAGAAATGCAACGTGTTACTTCATACGGTTTTCTCTGCTCGCTTTTCTTCCTGTGGTATTTGTGGTTGTTCAACAGTGCTTTTGCATAGTGTGTTCCCGGTTATTTTATTTATTTATTTATTTTATCTTTTGTTCTTAATATAATCCTAAGAGTTCATGAACTCTTTCTACAAGTGTAATAAGTAATACTATTCTTTTAAATGTCTCCAAAGAAACAAATGCAAGGCTCTTGAGCAAGTGCAATTTCTCAATGATAACTTGCGGATGGGGACTTAGCACCTCGTCCGAAAGGCGATCTTTTGTACCTATGACCTGACAGGGCACCCCCGGGAGGATGGATGAGGTGAATTGATCCTAAGGGCGGCCGGAGCGTTACCATGACAGAGCACGTGCTACATTTTTCCATTTAGAAGCACCCCAGCGGAGGCTGGCTTAGCTCCTCTACCCTTCGGGCTTATACCATCCCATGAGAGGGGGGGGGGGCGGAAACCAGTGGCTGGTCTTCCAAATCGCGGGACGAAATTTCCAGAGTGCATTTGTTCCCCATGGCGCGCTGCTGCCGCGACGCTCGCTGACGCTTCCAACCCTGAAACCCTGAAACAAATTAACGGGATCAAGGGTAAAATGAAATGAGTAATGAAACGAAATGGAGGGACAGGAAATTAGGAGGTTATGTAAATCCTTCCCAGCATTCGCCTGGCGACCCGGGGAATCCTCCGGAAAAGACTCATGGGTATGAAGGTCGGACACGGGGATCAAACTCGCGACCTCCCGAATGCGGGCCACAGACATTACTGCCTGAGTCATCCCCCTCGGTGAGCAAATGCAAGTTAAGTCTAAAAGTTGTGGGGAGAGATCGTCAAGCCAAGAGCAACTCAGAGTATTTCAGCTAGTGATGTTTTAAAAGCAAAGTTGCAGGGTTTGCCAAAGAATTTTCTTAATGATGCAATTTTATTTTTTTAAAGTAGGTAAAACTTAAATGTGTAATAAATGTCTCATAGGGAACATACTGTTCTATATTTTGCTTTCTTTACCTACATCTTTAATTTTTTGAAACTTGTGCATGGACTTATAGTATATCCTTTTGATTCTTAGCCTCTCAATTATACATTTTGGCACTGTGACACTTTGCTGGTTTTGTCTCTGTGGACGGATATGGTCTTTCAATACAGAAACTGTAATGGATACCGCTTCACCACTTTGTCCACATGTTGTAGTATAGTCTTTCAAGTAGGTTTCGATTTTCAGTTGTTTCGTTTTGTCTTTTAATTTAATTAGGATGTGACACAAATAGTTTCAAGGAAATAGACCTGCCCCAAACTACCTTTAACGTGGAAGGTTGTTAGAAAATTTTAATTCACTCAAAAATAGCTCTAACGATTTTTACTAAAATACCATATGATTTAGATACTTCTGTACATGAAAATTTTTCCCATGACAAAGTTTCCCCCATATATGGGGTAGTTTGAGTTGGGGGGGGGGGGGATTTTCTTGAAAATTTATAAATCGGATCTATCTGACATCGTCTTTGTGTTATGCTGTTAAAATACACACACACACACACACACACACACACACACACACACACACACACACACACACACACACACACACACACGCACGCACACGCGCGCACACGCGCGCGCGCGGTGAAGTTTCCATATATATTTCGTTCTTTATTTATTTTATTTTCCTTCTGAATGAATACTTCCTCTATCTGCTATGAGTAGGTACTAGTGAAAGTAAAACTCTGTGTGTATGTGTGTGTGAACAGCATAAATGAACAATGAAAAGTGGGATAGATACTAAACTTGATATTGAGGTGCAACATTCAAGGGCGAAACACAAAGATATTAACGAAATTTTCCCACCTTAAAAGGTTGCATTATTTTTGATTCTCTTAAAAATAACTCCGACGATTTTTATCAGTCTGTTAGAATCTTGAAATGATTCTTAATAGATTACAATGTTTTCTTTTTCCAGCCTGAGTTTTATATAATGCATACATGATAAGCCATAAGAGATACACAGCAACTTGCTAGAGAAAAAATGAAAAGCTTTTAGACATATTGAATTTGTGCCAAATAACTTTTATCGTAGCATTAACTGTTTGCAAAATATTAGCTATTTTAATATTCAGTTAACAAAGCCGAGTTCCATTCTGGCGCCGGGAGGGGACGCTCCTTTGTTTACGATTAAATGGCTGATTAATTATCTGTTGCCTAAGCCTCTGCTTATTTATTTTTCTTCGTGTGAACTCAATATTACGTATTATGATGTAAACGTCAGAGATGGACCTAGGAAAAGGCTAAATCTCCCCATTATAGTAAAAAATATGATAATGAGCATACCTGACGCCACGCTGTTGGTTTTCTTTGGTAAAATAGACACCACTTCTAATTCTATTTTACTTATTTAAACCATTATCACCTGTTCTTTAGACTCAGTTTGTATTTATCAAAGCGGTGGACTACATTTCAAAATATGTTCGAATAACTCGAAAAGGAAAAAGAAGGAAAGAAAACCATGGCGTGGCCTAAAAGTTCCACACTCTTTCCATGCACTCAGGAGAAACAACTGAAAGTCGGAATTTAAAAGAATGACAAATTATTCAGCAGTTTGAAGCATTAATAACGGTATCTCGGAAATGGCTAATGCCACCAAAAGTTGCTTATTTTAAAGCGATCTACATTTTCTGTGTGCCACGTTTTCGTCTATCGCTTAATGTTTACAATTATACAAGATTATATACAATTCTTTCGAAGAGAACTCGACAGTCTATTTTCAGAAAATTTAAGTACTATTTGTTATGTAAATTCTTTAATGTGCTGAATTTTAATCAAAATAGCTAGAGCCATTTTTCAGAGAATCTTAACATTTCTAAAAATATTCTCTATAAAGGATATTTTCAGATTGGGGGATTTTCTTGGAAACTTTTACGTCACATGTTTAGAAGATATCAAACTTCAATACCAAGTTTTGTATTTATCGACTTTTCATTTTGAGGGACCTCAAAACATGTATCTCCGGTGCAATCTCGGTACCTATCGAATTTTTTGGTGGAACGCAATATCTTTTGTATGACAGAAAGTAAAAACCAGATGGACCAAATAAAGTATGCTTTTTTATTATTAAGGAATATTCCACCGTACAGAGGAGTTCCTTCATCATAAAAGGATCTTCCTCCATAATTGCCTGTTCATAGCACCCTCCTTTGACCCTTTACTCTCCATACTCCTTATCACCCCATCCATCCAGCATTCCTTAGGTTTCCCTCGTCTTCTTTTCCCTTCTGCTTTCCAGTTCAGAATTTTATTAGGTATTCGATCCTCTGACATTCCAAGCACGTGTCCATACCATCTCAGGCATCTTAAGTATGCTTTACATTTACTATCTATTAAATAACTCCAATTAAAAATCTGATGTGTTGCACTCACATGACTTGTTCTATTCTTGTACTAACCATTCTTACAAACCCATTCCAATATCTTCTTCGTGTTAGCTGAGATAAACATTTGTACAAATTATCTTATTATTTCCTTGTAGGTGCAAGGGAATATGGGAATACAGTGGGCTTTGAGCGATAGTCAAACCTTTTGAAAGCTTTGAGATCCCGTTCTCTTTGTACGCTTAACATATAAAAAAATGAACAACGATGTTCCAATTCACGAGTTTCAAGTTTTCCGAAACTCACACACATAACAAGGAATATCTCCGAAATGGCGGCGTCGTGGCCGAGCGGTTAGCGCGCTCGCCTACCACCTAGGCGGCCCGGGTTCGATCCCAGGGACCCGCATGTGGTATTCGTGGTGGACGAAGCGGCGCCAGGGCGGGTTTTCTCCGGGTGCTCCGGTTTCCCCCGCCATCTCATTCCACCGGTGCTCCATCTTCATTCCATGTATCATAAGTGTCACCGCCTGCGGTGCCGTAGTAGTAAAAGCGGGCGTTAAACACAACAACAACAACATCTCCGAAATGGTTCATCCTACAGGAAAATTTATTTGGTCATAAATTGTGAATTTTAGCAAGATCTACATTTGTTATATAGTATGATTTAGTCTATCTCTAACGGTTTACCAGTTCTGCAAAAGTCTCCAGAGTAAATATGACTACAGGGGCTGTAGCCAGAAAATTCAAGATATACATTTCGTTTGGCATAAAAATATCTCACACATATGACATTTTAATCAAAATAGTTAGAACCATTTTCAATAAAATAAATTTTTTTGAAAAACTTTCCATGTAAAGAGTAGTTTAGGGTGGGGCTATTTACTTACCAGTAGAGAAAGTAAAAATTCAGGTCTCAAACAATGAGTAAACATGAATAACTACCACAAAACTGAGTAATCAAACGAGCTAAATATTGCATTTAAAGGCTTAAAATAATTAAATAAACCATTTAATAAAAATTTCAAAATTTTAAGTAATATTTCATCCGAAGGATAATTTGTGGATCACATATTAGATGTTTGAAAATTTAGAAATGAAAATGCTGATTACATGTTGCTCATTGATACGATATGGTTCGAACTATGTTAGCCCCTTCCTAAAGGACCCACCTCTGTAAACAGTTGAATTTTTCACTTGTGCGAAACCAAGGCCAAATTACATAATTTGAAATAATTTCTAGACAAACATTTATAATATAACATGGACAGAAGCCATGCTGTGGATTACATCATGTCTAAGATATATAATTACGTAAATTTATAGCGGGTAGAGAAAGTTTTGTGAGACTTTATTTATCTTGAAGCTGTTAATTTGAGCCACGTATTCTCATTATGTGTGTGAGTGGGCGATTCAACTGCCTGAGTTTTAATTTGAAAAACAAAGTTCTTAAAAGTCCATGTTTTTACTCGTGGTTCTTTAAAGGCAAGCTAGCAGGCGTTTCAGAGTACACTTTAACTTAAAATAAAACAAGGTTTCACTGTTACATAAACTATTACGTAAATGTTTTATGAACATATTCGTCATGAAAAGTAGTGAAAGAAAGCAAATTACGTCAATACGGTTGGTTGCAAGGCCTCCTAAAGCCTACATACAGACCTTGAGGTTTGAATTGGGAAGGCTGTCGTCCTTCATTCAAGTAGGGATACTGCAGCAGCAAATTGCTTTTGTTCTTACATCTGCATCGTGATCAAACAATTTCTCAAGCCAATTATCCTGCTCAAATGGCGCCTTTTAAACTATTAGACAAGGGGGCGCAGTTTAGGAAAATATGAAAGAAAGAAAATAAATTGCTCATTTTTAATCAGAGTAGGTACCTTTTTATTTAATCATACTTGTTGAGGGGTACGGAGTATTGTGTTTTATTGATTAAATTTGAAGGTAACACATAGTCAGTTTCATTAACGTCCACCATTTTGAAAATGGTTGGTTGACATTACAGCTATTATGCTACAGATGTTTTGGTTTAACAACAGCCAATAAGTGGTCATCTTTGAGAGGTAGAACTGGAACTTAAAAATTCAATGCCACAGCTGGGATTTGAACCATAGACCTTCCGCTTACCTAGCAGTTTGTCACAGTAGCTCAATGGTAGAGCACCCGCCTGGTAAGCGGAAGGTCTGTGGTTCAAATCCCAGCTGTGGCATTGAATTTTTAAGTTCCAGTTCTACCTCTCAAACATTGCCCACACACGGCTTGTGTGTTTAAAAACACCAACAGTAAGTTTGTTGGCATAAATAAAAAAGTGGTCATCTTCTTAGCACGGTGACAGTGTTGGTGCTTTCGGGGTGCACTCAGCCTCATTCGGTCCCTGGGGGTCCAATTGAGGAGCTACTTGATTGAAAAGTAGCGGCCCTGGTTCCGTAGACCGTATAACCGGCCGGGAGGGATTGGGATGCTGACCACGTACCACCCTACTTTAAAAATAAAGTAATTTAGATGAATTTTGCAGGAACATAATTATAAAATAAATAAATCGCAGGGCGTCATTTCCTCAGAAAACTTGTATTTTGATTGTAACCTATAAAGTGTAACCTAATTGTTAGGATTAGTTTTTATAAGGAATTTGTAAATCGTGCACGTTAACAGCTAACTTCGCTGTGTAATGTAAGCATAGTCTATATGTAACAGTGCTGTCCAACATTCTTATGTGTTCGGGCACATTTAACTCATGCCTAAGGAGGCGCGGGTGCCATCACAATCACCGTTAAGGCAAGCACCCTTCTTATGAGAGGAAAAAGAGAAAACACTGGTTAGGGAAGTAATGAGTACAGTTTAGATGTACAAAAATATATTCAGAAGGAAGTAGCTTTGTCTTGGAAATAGTTTTGTCTTGAAATTTAACGTCGATCTGGATGGCTCAGTTGGTTAGACGCTGGCCTACTGATCTCAAGGTCGCGGGTTCAAATCCGGCCCAGACCGATGGTTTTTAAGGTGCTTAAAACGACAGCTCCATGTCGATAGATTTACTGGCATGTAAAATAACTCCTGCGGGACGAAATTCCGGCACACCGGCGACGCTTATGTGATCCTGGCAATTGACGGCGTCGTTAAACAACGAAAGAATAATTTGATTTGAAATTTAACTAATATTAGAAGTCGTCGGAGTAAAAATTTCTAGGTTTCAATCAAGCTTAAAAGACAAATTGTGTATAGTTTTAGGTGCAATGATTCTGAATTCATTTGCTGCATCATTAATCAATCGTTTCATTAATCACAATCATTAGCAATAAAAGCAGGTGTCAGACAAAAATGAAACAATAAAAAAGAAATGGGTTCGATTTCCGGTTCGAGCGAAGTTCTTTCGTTATTCTCCACAAAGTGTGAATATGCACATTTCACTGCAAAAATAAACAAAAAGCTATGGCAACCTGCATTTCAGCGAGTTACTAACACCGTCAGCTATTTCTCAAGTCAAAGCCAGCGATATGACCTAGAAGTTAAAGGCGACTTTGAAGATGAAAAAAGTAAAGGAAACTTTCTGCATGCTTATATGGCAGTAATCGTAATGGTTGTATAAAATAAAATATATTGCAAAGTTTATAAATAAATATGAACTTTGCAAATAAGTTAATCAACATGAAAACTCCTTAGCAAAACACTTGTGGTTTGCTATCTTTATCGTGTAATGCTTGTACATTTTACGTTTTTGTCGGAATATTCTTGCTTTAAGGTAGTCTCTGTCTTCACGCCATGTAATTTCTTATCATTAAAACTTACTTCTGTCATACACTCCGAAAATGTTTTATAGGTCCCTTAGTGACTGCTTTAGTCGACAAGCATTGCTCCACCGAAAATCGAACCCTGTACTGCTCATCCTTGTTGCAGCTTGTTCACATTGAGACGTGTTAATGGAATAGAACTGTTAATGTAAATGAAGCTTGTTATATGTATATTGCATTTGTTCGTTACTTAAGAACTAAAAGCAAACTGACATTTAGCTGGCCTCGAATTAGAACATTTTACAAACTAGACTGCTAGTTCCCATACAACACTTGCTGTTGGTGACATACTAAGGCAGGAAACAAATGACAACAAAAGCACCTGGGGAAGAGAACGAGTTTGAAGATGTGTTTTCCCCTGTCCTCTACTACTAATTGATTTATTTTATTTTTATTTGTTTTCGAAAGCAATTTCTAGAAGCCATTCGATAATGTGATACATAGTGGCTAAAGCTTTTGTAGCCTGTCAGTGCTTTTAGGTGCCAGTAAATTTAAAATAAATTCTAGAAAAATAAAATAGCCTTAAAAAAAAAGCCTTTATTGGCATTCGGAGGGCTGTTTAAATGGATTGATATTAGTCTAACATTATCGTTTATGACTTTCTTTTAAATATAAATGCAACACATGAGTTGTTCTAACATAATGCTACCAAGTTACGTCAATATAGACATGTCAGTTACCGTTTACTTTATGTGGGTCCTTTCCATCATTGTAGCACTGCAGCGAGGGTTCTAATCTCAGGTAACTTCCATTGGCGTATCTTAGGGAGGCAATATTTCCTACTTAACAACATTTTAAGTGTACATATTCATAAAAACTTAAGATTATACTTTATATTTAAATTAATGAAGTAGTATTCAGATAAAACACAACTGCTCAGAAACTCAGAATCTAAACTTTTTGTCAAAATTGCCCTATAATAGTCCCTTTACTTTACATGTTCTGGTGTGATGCAAACCAGCTCTTAGCAATTACTTCTTGTGTTTCTCATTAGCTACGTAAGGCATCATCATGAGTAACATAATTACTTGCTTTTTAACATCTCAGCAAACAGTTCGTAGTATTTGAAACCATTTCTTGTGAATGTTTCTTTATAGTAAATAACACAAAGTGACTGCCTCCGTAGCGCAGTTGGTAACGCGCTTGCCTCTGGCGCGGAGGACCCGGGTTTGATCCCCGGTACCAGCACTCAGCCTCGTTAGGTCCCGGGGAGACCAAATGAGGAGCTACTTGATGGAGAAGTAGCGGCCCCACGTCAAGAAGGCTGTATAACTGGCCGGGAGGGCTCGGGGTGCTGACCACGTCCCACCCTCCAGTACCGCACCCCACCAATGACGCCTGTGGTGGGCAGAGGTGGGGGACGCAGCGGCTGGGCGGCAAGCCTTTGCCTTTCATGGGCTGTTGAGCTAGGGGTTAAAGAAACAGAGTAGACAGGAAAGGACCTTAAACCTATGACAATCTAATGAAAGTTGTGAGATTACTACACACCAGATTTTTTATTAACCTTTGGATTAGTTTCAGGAATTGGATTTCAATACCGTAATAATGTACTTAGTTATGGATAAATTAATGATAGTACCTATTAGGGATTCTTATTAATAGTAGTGTTTATTCAGCAAGTGAAAGGATAAACTTTTGAATCTGCTTACTCTATAAGGTTTGAATATCATCTTAATCAACCTATTAAGTCCATCTCACCCTTTTATAAAAATAAATACTAACTGGATGACATCGGAAGTATTGGTTTCATGGCAGGTGTCCGAGGCATTCCAGAACTTTTTGTGGACTTTTAGGAAGAATTTAAAGTTCCAACCATTAGTATATGGAAAATTGCTAACGTTTACTATACGTGACTCTGTAAACATTCTTCAATCTCACTTATTTGGACCTTAAAACTGCAAATAAGATATTTTTGTTTCATAATCTGTTTGAATTACATAAAATCATTATAATATTAATATTGTTACTATATCGTATCTTTAAACTGCTAAGCTGAATATTGCATTTTTATCTAATGGCTAATAAGATCGCTTTAATGTGTTTGTTTTGTTTTTCCTTTGTCAAATTTGACAACCCTTGTTTTAATAAATATATAATATAGATATATATTTCAGTAATGTTGATATAATCGACAATCGAATACACAACTTTGTACAGAAGCATTAGTTCCATGTCATGGATCTATTCCGAGCTTTAACTGGAATGTTCAAACTGCGGTTAAAACTGGCATTTTCTGCAGTTCAAATCTATGCAAAGTAAATTTGTAGTTTGGTGCGAATTCCGCTGTGTGCTACAAAAGGGAATATGTTTTATTATTTCAGCATATGAGTGATGAGTTGAATTGTACTTAACGTTAGTAGTTTATGAATGCACCCGTTAACGGCACAAGATGTAGAATTAACATAAAATACGGTAGAGGTAGTTACATATGACTCAGGCCAGTACCCCAGGATTTGGAGCTTGAGTCATGGCGTTATCTGCTTGTATCATCGCTGCTGACCGTTCTAAATACTGCACTCATTTACAATAAAGTCCACATGTTCACGTCATCCTGCTCTTAATTACGTGGCACGCATAGTGGCGGGGCAAAGTGTTAAAAGTCTGGTGTGTAACATTCACATGACTGCCTCTACTCATTACATATTCTGGCTACTGTGGGTACATTTAACAACCACTTGACGCTAATCATGACACATACAGATAGTCGGCAATAGGAGTAATTAAACAAAACTAATTAAATTACTCTAACACTACTGTCTTAGTAATTTTCACTTTTTTTTTAAAAAAAATATCCGACTTGTTATTTTCACATGCACTTCCCTACCCTCTATAATTTATGTTTGTGCCTCATGTTAATCAAGATGTTTGCAGAAATGGTTTTATTACACCTTTTATTATAGATATTTGTCTAGTCTAGTTTACAAAATTATATAGAATTGTTTCAGAATGAAAAAGCACTTCACACGCTATTCACAGAAAACTCAGCGTATACTGTTATTAGATTTCTTTAGATTTCTGAGGATTAAAACAAGGACGAAAGGAAATAAAACTATTGTTATAGGAGTTTATGGGGGATTACGATGAACTTCGCTTAATGTGATGCAAGAAATTGCACTTAACGCAATGGGAATGCTTCTGATTGGTTATTCTTTTACTCAGCAGACATGGCTGATATTCGACGCAGCTCTGTTTTTCTAATCATGTTTTCCAAAAATGAAAAGGATGAGAATATGAAAATGTGAAGTAAGAAATATGTTTAAACGGCGAATAGATAATGGAGGTGGACATAACCTACTTTAGGAGAAGAAAGAAAGGAAAAAGAGAGGGAGAGAGAGAGAGAGAGAGAGAGAGAGAGAGAGAGAGAGAGAGAGAGAGAGAGAGAGAGAGAGAAAGAAAGAAGAAGAAGCCGAGAAAGAGTTTTGATCCAAATAGTTACATAGAGAAGCACCATTTATTTCTGCGTGGCACTACTCGGCGATTGGTTTAAATTATCATGTGACGTTCCCAAATTCTTAAGTTACATCACGTTGAGGAACCTTAAATAGTTCCATTTAATATAATATGTTAAACTTTCGCGTTACGTCCCGTCACGTTAAGTAAAGTTCATCACAATCCCGGAATAAGGTAGGTTACAAACCAATCGCCATTCCTCTCACAGTCTGTTGGCGTCTGCAGACAGCATCAGCTGATCGTGTTAACCTGGCTGTCAATCACTCTTGACTGCTGTTGTTTACATTCTCTGTATTGATACATAGTTTTAGTATAGGTAACTTGAAACCAACTGCTTAGAATGTACATTGCTGGTCATCATGTAGGTATCTCAAACATAGTAATTTTAATAAAAACCAATAGAGTTATTTTGATATTCATAAATAAAAATAAAGAATATTTTCATTGTAAAGAAAAGTTTGGAGAGAGGCATTTTCTTGAACATCACGTCGCATCCTTGAAAGATGGTGAACTCCAATAAATACAAATCACTGCATATAAGTTCTATAATGGAATAGAGATAGATTAGTGCCGAAATAAATTATGTTTGCTAACGTGTGCATATCTAACCGAACCGACTAGAATGAAACGAGGGAAATTCTTGATGTAAGGTCGGATATTTTATACACATCAAACTATTATATATAGTTGCAAAACTACGGTTTTTTTTTAATTTCTTACATCTTTCTCTATTTCTCTATATGCCATAATTTCTTAAACATTTGTCATAACGCTCTAGAAGGTTTTATATGCCGACGTCATAGAAGTCTTCCGTCCGTGAGGATAACCACTTTTCTAAATAATAAATTCGGGTAGTCTAGAACCTATTTTAAAACCAGACTGCGTTCCATCTTTATTGTATTTTCTTATAAAGTTGATTCGTTTTCACATTTTTTAAATTTACATTTTGGTAATTTTAATTTACATTTACATATAGTTCAGTGTTGTCTTTCTGGATAACCAGTGGAAATTGTCGAGCGCCGACACATCGCATATATAGAACAGATTTTGATAGTAAAAATAATTAAAATAATTGTCAAATATTTACACCTTGATATAGCGACCAGCTTTAAAATATTTTTATTTGTGTACATTGGGATCTTCACAGATCTTCCACGGTAGTGACCAAATCTTCTGTGATGACTGGTGGCCGACCTGATCGCGGTTCATGATGGACATTGTCACACCAGGCCTTGAAATCTCTCACCCACTTACGCACTTTGCGGTCACTTATCGCATTAGGGCCATACCTGTTGGTGAATATCCACTGTTGAAACGTTCCTTGCTGTAAAGAATCGCATCACAGACTGTATTTCACAGTTGGCGGGCCCATCGCTGGTTTTAAACATTTTGAACCGACACTGCGAACAGCACACCACAACACTAATAGTGCAAGTGGCGTCATTTTACGTGCAAGGCACGTTTTGAAGGAATAGTAATTAGATTTCTATAAGGGTTTCTCGGCTGTCACGAACACTTTAGTGTCAGGCAGCACATTACGTCCTTCATACGACCCCTGAAGAATAAATCTACAGGCATTACTTCATGAAATTAGTAGGCCAAGCTATGGAACAGACGCGTCCTATACAATGTCTTTTGCTTAGGTTTGTCTGCCGGTTGGATTTCGTCTACAATCTGTACCTTATATGCGTTTAACCCCAGTCCTTTGGTAAGATGTGTTCGTGGCACCCACACACGTCTAGTGGATTTCCGCGCACTACGAGTAAGGCATTCCTAACCTCTTCCTCTCGCTGTTCAGATAGCGCCGATCTTCTCCACGCTGGTTTTACACATTGCTTGTACATAGTTAAACATGCTGAGAATTATAGAGTAATATACATGATCAGGTGAATTGCTGTGGAACTCGTCTCTACATTGTAATTGAATGATGGACACAGAATTGCTTTATACGAACCGCATAATTGCGTGCCCTTTCTCTTATATTGATAACATATTGCAAATTGAGCACACTAGTGCAAGCTAATGTTCTTCTCCTTGTTCTTTACCTGATTACCCTCCCTTGTGTGGGACTTATACCTCCTAGGACTTACAAGCTAGTGCCTAGTGTCAGATGCCTGTTGGGCAGCAGACGAACCTCTGAACCGGACAGAGTGAAGACTTGGAAGCGGGTGGTCAGCCCAGCACCAGGGATGAGAGTGAGGGTATGAAATTCAGGCAAAATCGATGAATGGAAATGTGATAATGGAGCAATTGGTGAAATGAGTGGCGGAGGAAACTCGAGAAAACCCGCCCAGAAGCTGCTCCGTCCATCACGAACACCACATGCGGGTCCCTGGGATCGAACCCAGTCCACGTAGGTGGTAAGCGAACGATCTAACCACTCGGCCACGGTGCCGCGGTGGTTTTCATAATTCAGAAAGTTACCAGTAAGCGCGCTCGCCTACCACCTAGGCGGCCCGAGTTCGATCCCAGGGACCCGCATGTGGTATTCGTGGTGGACGAAGCGGCGTCTGGGCGGGTTTTCTCCGGGTTCTCCGGTTTCCCCCGCCATTTCATTCCACCGGTGCTCCATCTTCATTCCATGTATCATCAGTGTCACCGCCTGCGGTGCCGTAGTAGTAAAGGCGGGCGTTAAACACTACACACAACACAACAACGTTACCAGTAATTTTATTATTATTATTATTATTATTATTATTATTATTATCATTATTATTATTATTATCATTATCATCATCATCATCATCATCATCATCATCACCATCACCATCACCACCACCACCACCACCACCATCACCATCACCATCACCATCACCATCACCATCACCATCACCATCATCATCATTATTTAATGTGCTCAAGTGACGTGCCATCTAGTGATACGCGTGTTGTTGTTTTGTCATCTTTGACGTTATGTTTGTTAAATAGTTAACTTATGATATATCACTTATTTCTCTAAAGCTGTACGTTATGGCCTATGTCTAATGCAAAAAGGTAAAAGTTTACACTTTACTGGACTAGAACATTTAAAAATAAATACGAAATTCGACGTTGCAACAGAAGAGCAATTTTATCCTAACGCTTCAGTGCTTTCATCACAAGAATAGCTCCCTCAAATGCAAAATATCTGTCAACTTGTCCCAAGCCAACTGAAACGTAAATAAAACGTAATTTTTTTCTCCTAACGGTTTGCCTTCAGGAACAGTTGAACTGTCAGTGTTGAGAAGGATATTCTTACGCGTACAGTTTTTGAATGGGAAGAAAGTGCAGACTCGCTGTTCAGGAATAGAGTATAACTACAGGAAGTATCTCCAAGATACTTTCTGTGCTATCCCATTTTCGGGAGCTATGAAGCCATTAACATGTAAAGCAAACATAGGTCACAAACCATTGGTTTTTAGACTTTTGACCTCTAAGATCCCTCCCTCATACACGTGAAGACAGTTTCAGCGCCTGCAGTATAATTTTTTCGATAAAAATTTTAGTCACAGTGTTTAGCTTTATTTAGTTAATTTTATGCATTTCTGCTTATTTGGCAATTTTACTCAAATAAAGGTATATTAAACTTATTATAAAATTAGTGCTAATGCATGTAATTAACCTAAATAAGCGTAGAAAAGGATTGTATTTAATAAATAAGCATTTAATTGTCTCTTTAGAAATGTTGGACATTTAACGTTAAAATTCAGTGTGATAAATGGGCCTTCTGTTTAGAAGAAAACCATGAAAACACGTATTGTTATATCAGTAACGCTACTCTAAGCTCTTCGCCTATTGCACACACTTTTATATTGCTCTAAAAATGTTTGCAACTTTCAAAAAAGTGTAAGATTAATAACGTTCTGGAAAAAAAAAAAAAAAAAAAAAGAAAAAAAAAAAAAAAGAAACAGAACACGCAACTATACTACTGTAGTTTTTTCTTCAGCATATTAAAAAAGGAGAGTTTATTTGGCTGTTAGAAATTTTTGAAGTGCAGACGAATTATTTCCGCAATCGCTGTACTTGTTCTATGGCTTTCTGTGACACTAATTGTGTATTCCTTCCAGCACTGACTTTCTTGTGAGTATGTTATGCTATTATTTTCATACATTTTCTATTATGTAATCAGCTAAGTAGCACATTAGGGATATGAAACATATTACAAAGCAACAGCAGTAGAAGCAACAACAACAACAACAATAATAGTAATAGTAATAATAGTAATAATAATAATAATAATAATAATAATAATAATAATAATAATAATAATAATAATAATAATAATAATAATAATAATAGTAATAATAATAAAATACATTTTACCTTATAGTTACTTTTATGAGGCACTGTTTCGTATTTGTAGGGAAAGTGGTCGGGCGCACGGTGTCTGCGCCAGAGTTGTTGCTTGTTTATATAAGGTCATTAAAAAATATGGTAACCGATTCGCAGGCTCTCTCCTCTGCGCGAGAGATGCGAGAGTCGCCGGCGAAATGGTGCCAGTAGAGACGTACTAAAATACTTAGCTCACAAACAGGCAGCACATCTCTCAATGGGACCTATTATTGTTGTGACGCTTATCCACACTATACTCCAATCTTCGGTTTATCTTTTTCAAAGATAAACTTAGTAGCTCAAATATTGTCGACATAAATCCCTTGCGCTTTCACGGCCTCAAAATAACAAGGATCAGCGAGTTCATATAATATTTGTTGATCTCACATCGATCATAGGGTAATAATATAGTGAAATTTGGTCTATCTTTTGTTTCAAATGTGTGCCTTCTGTGTGCGTTGGTTACTTAGAATTACCCACGTTATATTGGCGTTCCTTAAACTGCTATTATTTCTTCCCGATGAGATTTTCTCCGTAAATAGCGACGAGGTGGCCCGAATGTAATAATGTTAAATTCACTCAGCTGCATTAACGAGGAATCATAATTATAAACTGTGGTATATATAGCCTTTACACTTTACAGTGTCATGAAGATTTTAATTAACTCTTTAAGTGCCTTGTGTAATATTTTAAAATGACTCCGAAGAAAGGCAAGTTTCTTAGACAAGTGCAACCTAAGGCTTAATGTTGTAGGGATAAACTGTCAAACTACGGCCACGCCGGATATTATTGATGTTAATCGTATTTGTATACATTTATATAGGGCACCAGATAAAGCAACCGGGGTGCACTCAGCCTCGTTAGGTCCCTGAAGAGCGAATTGAATAAGGAAGTGGCGGCCCCAGGTCGTGAAGACTGCATAACCGGGGCAGAGGTAGGGGACGCAGCGGCTGGGCGGTAGGCTTTGGCCCGCCTAGGGCTATTGCGCAGAGATTAGTACCAGATTAAACAAATTTTAATATTTTTAAGGGTCGTGGGATCTCATTAGAAAGCTAAGTAACCTAACACGTGACACCACTGTACATTCTGGTTACCTACACATAAGCTTCTAACCACATTTGGGTTAGTTATGTTTTATGTGCTTTTGCAAATACTAGTTATAAAAACAACACGTTAACGCTTGCTTAAAGTTGTGTAAAAGCGATATAAGTGATGTTCTGCTTCTTGCCTAAATGCTGTAGGGATAAATCATCAAATCACGAGCAACAGCAGGTATTTCAGCTAGTTTTATAACAACTGTTTAGGGGGCCCTTTGCGGTCTGCACAAATATTGTAGAGTTGTGTTTCTCACCGTGCCGAAATATTACGAAGTCTTTGCGGTAGGCAAGAAAGAACGTTTGCCATAAAATATATATGAAATAATATACGAGCTAACAAACGTGGGGCTGTGTGATCGTATGGAACGATTTCTTTGTTCGTTTCCAGTGGAGGCAGACCGTGTTTTGACCTTTGCTTGTCAACTGGAATACTCGAGTCGGTAAATGGCGACATAGCATCTGAGTCCTCTTTCGAGTGCAGTAGCACGGTGACTGTTCAGAGAACTCATCTGAAACCGGTCAATCTCGTTTCACCACTCCACCACCCTCATAAAAAGGGTAGGTAGATAGGTAACACACAAACCTCACCATAGGTGCTGACTTGATATACATCCGGAGAGGGGCAGGATTGTACCATAAACCTTGGTATTAATCAAATATTTAGTACAATTACCAAAGTAAAATGTATATAATCATAGGTAGAACAGAGGTATATTTTAGGCGTGGCGAATAGCTGGAAGTTGCGCAGTGGTTTATGGTCGAATTCATCTTTGTATTTATACGACCATAGGGATGTCAGGCTAGTATCTGACTTTCGTGTAGTAAACATCGCGGAATCAATATACGATTAAGTACAGCATCCGGTCGCATTATCAGCAGTGTCTTGTTTATTTCAAGTGGGAAAAATATACGTTACCCCCACCATCAAGTCACTCGCGCAGATCCTAGCAAGATCATTCATCAGGTATTTGTACAGATGCTTTCAACTGCCTGAGAATTAAATAAACAGTTCATTAATTCCAGCTGTGAAGTAACACAATGCTATATCTGTTGGGTCTTGGCTGATTTTTTCCGACGTAAGTTTTGCATCTCAGTTCATTCCTAACAGCAGGGGTGGTCGAGTTTGTTAAGGCATGGACTCATGAACGGAGATCTGCGATACAAATTCTGTCAGGGCTGTCCTCCCTTACTGAGGCTTTTCTTAATCCTCATAATTGCCAAATGCTGGAGTTATAGGCCTTGAATGTGTCCTCAAATTTGCTTTCCCAATTATAATTTTATTTCATGTATTATCAGTACCCACCGATTTAGCCCCTTATGCATTAAAAGTGGGCGTTAAAACTGTCTCTATGACAAAATTCGGTGAGGAGACTTAACGCCTATTTATGGAGTGTACCTATGCCCCTGATAGAGCGCCTCTCGGGAAGGAGGGGGAGATGAAAGGATAATAAGGGTAATCGAACCGGAGGAGAGACCATAGCAGAGGCAGGGTCACTAACAGCTACATATGGAAACTCCCTGGTAGCTCTTACCTACAATCGTCTCCTCTCTCCCCTGAAGGCTTACACATTCCTTGGGGGTCCGGGAATGGTAGACTTTCCCCGATCCGGAAGACGAGGATTTACAGAGAGCATAGAGCTACCTGCAACACCGATACCCCCACCGTCAGGAAATGAGAAGTGAAGTGAAATGGAGGGACAGGAAATTCAGGGGATGTAATGAACCTGCCCAACATTCTCCTGGTAACCCAGGGAAACTCCCGAAAAACCCCATGGGTTAGGTAGGCTGGCCAGCGGTATCGAACTCGCGACCTACCGAATGCGGGCCGGAGACGGAACCGCCTGAACCATCCCGCTCGGTTCTTTTGTTCAATAGTTGAACTCTGCATTTGAAATAATCCTTTCTAACTCGGTTGTACTGAAACATATACCGACTCTACCCAACCTGTGCTACCTCGCAAAACCTCCCTGCAAACATAATTGAAATGCTGACCACATGCAACCGGGACCGAAGCCCAGTAATCACTAATCAATGAAGTCAGTGGTTCCCGTTCCTTGACAGTGTGTTCACTCTTCTTGTGCAGTTATATATTTTTTATTTTCATCATTTTTTCACCTTTCTTTTCTGTCATGTTTAATATTATGTGACACTAGATCACATTGCAGACCCTTTACCTCTTGCCTTTATCATCTTATGTTTGCTGCTGCTATTTTAACATTAAATAGAAGGCGGAGTTTACACTCATGCCTTTTGGTGAGTCAGCATAGACGTAAACAAATTCAAGACACCGCAGTTCCACTTACAAATTATCACAGAATCTTAAAAAGGAAAAGACGAGAAATTGGTGAAGTGATTCCTGGATGTATTAAGTCCATATAGACGTATCAGCACCTCATTTTACACATGCTTTTCAAGTAGCTGGTAGTTATTTGACTTCAGGACGCACATAACGATGTGATTGAATAACAATTGTGATTATGAAGTTACTAGTGCCTCTCCACACATGAGACACAAGGGACGGAATCAATTTAGAATGTTCGGTATGGGCTCTGATAATACTCTCCCAGAATGGAAGCAACTAAACCTCCCGATTAAAAACGGAGCAGAACTAAGGACATCTGGAGTAAAGTAACGCTAATACTGCTTCGATTAAAGTTGCAGGAGGCCTTGTGTGGGGGTATTGACAGCCGTTCTTCTGCACTGATTATCTATGTGAACACGTAACGGAAGTTGCCTCTGGTCTAACCCAACCAGACGCAATGTATCAAGGCAGGTGGAGGTTGTCAGCACTGTTGCCAACCTCGGATACTCACAATCCGCTACAGTCCTAGGGAGGATTCCTTTCTCCTAACTTTCCTCTTTTCGTATCTCTTCTGGTCCATTTACGTCTCACCTGTCTTTTTCTACCCTTCTTTTCTTTTCATGCGTTTCTTCTGTGCGCAAAGTATCGTGAAATGCCGGCTCCCAATTATATTCGCCACTATTAATTGTTGTTACTTTATCTCTCCTCTTTGATCCCATTTCTGTCCTTTCGTTTACTTATGAAGTATTTTGCCCAATTGTATTTTATCTCACTTCATCTCTCTGCCTTTTCTGACATTCTCATTTTGTCTCTTATTTCGCCCTTTCCCTCGTTTTTTCAATGTTCTATTTTCAACTTGCTTTTTTATTTTGTTATTGACCTTCCCTCTCTTCGGTTTTTCTTTTATAATTTCATCTCCTATCTCGCAATTTCCTCGCTTCTTTGCTTTCTTTATTTTTCTCTTTTCGGTTTTCCATCATCATCATCATCATCATCATCATCATCATCATCATCATCATTATTATTATTATTATTATTATTATTATTATTATTATTATTATTATTATTATTATTATTATTATTATTATTATTATTATTATTATTATTATTATTATTATTATTATTATTATTATTATTATTATTATTATTATTATTATCATCATCATCATCATCATCATCATCATCATTTTACCGTTTAAAGTCACCCTAGCACAGAGCAAAAACTCACTGAATAAATACAATTAAATAAGAACACTTTTAGGAAAAGGTGTATGTGGGATGTGTGTGTAATCAGCACAGCTCAAAAACCACAAGTCAGGTAAAGAAGATGTATTATGCTTATAGCTTGTACTTTCACGCTACACAATAATAGGTGTTTTATTGACAGACTTTAGCTACAAATAACTATTTAATTGGCCTTGTACCGTTTAGGTAAACCAAAGCATTGAATTTTAAACACCATTTTCCTCAATTCTTTTTTTCCAGCGATTTTTTTTTTCACTATGCAAAATGCCCATTGGACCACTGTTTGTAGATTAGTAGTTTAAAATTTTCTGGAAAGCTTCTAACCACAAATTAAATGTTCGATACGAAAAACCGTGGAGCCCAAGGAATATTTCACATTAACTCACCCCTGCGCAGCAACGCTTTCCGGGCTACCGCCCGGCCCCTGCGTCCCTCACCTCTGCGCACCATAGGCGTCAAGAGTGGGGTGTAGTACATGAGGATGGGACGTGGTCAGCGCCCCGATTCCATCTCGACCGGCATTAGCGGTCTTCGCAACCAGGGCCCGCTACTTCCCAATCAAGTAGCTCCTCAATTGACCCCTAAGGAACCTAACGAAGCTGAGTGCATCCCGAACCAGATCTCCCAGCGGGAGAAAATCCCTGCTGGTTATGGGACTCGAACCCGGGTCTCCCGCTTGGTAGATAGCAGCGCTACCACTACGCTATGAAGCCGATCAATATCTCACATTTTTATACCAAAAACTGATTAATTATGAATAAAAATGAATACCTTAGCAACGGTTTGACTTAGCTTCTTAAAGTTTTTTGTACACTATGTCCTATATTTTGTTTTGAGTTTATGGTAAGCATGTCAAAGCAACCAGAAGTAAACTATGGATTTTTAGATTTTTGTAGATATACTGCCTTAAAGTGCTTCGAGTTGGTTTACCTTCCACATGTTAGTCTCCCCTCCCAAACGGAGCTTTATCACGTAGTGCCCTTGTTTTGAACAGAATTATTCTGTATCCCTGGTGATGTCAATGCGTGGGAGAGTGCGAAAGATCGCAATGATTACTCAATTTGATGTTTCCAGGCCTGCCCCGCTTCCCTACTTTAGGACGCACACTTGTTTCTCTTTTTGTGATGTAAATGCACATCCGACGAGCGAGTAAAAGTTTGCACTGAAGCGTAACAACGCAATTCTGTATTCCACACTCCCAAAATCCCCTCCTGGACAAGTTGTTTAGTGCAATGTCCTGTTTCTTACTTCAGCAGAGGCGACCGGAACTTGACGAGCTTCTGTTTTTGGAGCGCATTCGAGGCCAGTGACTGGCTACCTTATACCGCGTTCACTTACCTTGTTCACACTTCGTAAAGCAGAAAGACCTCTCCTAATTTAGCTATTTTCCTTCAGAAATGTGTACCTACGCAGTGGGTGCCCAACCTCAGGCATAAAAGGTGTACTCCGTCCGTTACGGAGCTATAATTCCTCAGGAATTTACATCTTCAACAAACATGTTCTATTAAAGTGCCCCCTTACAACCAAGCAGTCTTGGGATCGATTTGCGGCTAGGGTGGCAGTATCATTTCCTACCTTCCGCTGAATCTAGGGTCTACAAGTGGGGAAGAATATTAGTTTGTTTTATGTACTACGTTTCCATGGGGCATTGAAATCGATTTGAGTCCTCATTCAGGATTGAATGCTGGCACATTGAAACGCGGATTCATATTTATCTGAGCCCTTGAGCGTTTCCATGGGGCATTGAAATCGATTTCAGGCCTCATTCAGGATTGAATGCTGGCACATTGAAACGCGGATTCATATTTATCTGAGCCCTTGGATGCGAAGCATCTTAGAAGCGGGAACGGATCGAAATTTTGTTGCATGGAAACACCTACCGGATGCAAGTAGATTTGAATATGCCAAAGGTGTTAAGTTCTACTGATCTTGTAATACGCTACACTGTTTTCGTCACTGTTTTCTTAGCGAAAGTGGTGAAATAAAACGAACAACAAAGCCACTTTTATTGTTTCTATAATCTCACAATATATTCTTCTGAAAAACATGCACTAACCTTAAAACCTACTGAAAAGACGCAGAAAACATGTTTACAGGTTCGCCATTATAAACCAAGTGACCAACATAAAAGCTTGAATTATTTATGCTTGAGCCTACGTGTCCAAAATAATCTCAATACGGATTGAATTCAAGATGGAAACCCGGATCGTACTGAGAATGGGATTGGACTCAAATTGATTTCAATTCCCCATGGAAACGTAGTGATGGTAACAAACGAATAAAAAAAAAACCCAACGTTAAAAATCTAGGTTCAATTTGTAACATCAACCATGAGCGAGAGGACTTAGGAGATAACGTCCGCCTCGCATTTGATTTCGTGTATCAGCCAATTTGACATGTTTGGGGAGGTCCTCAAATGCTAAATATTCACTACCACCATTCAAATTGTTACCTGCAGATAAAGTAAATACATACAAAAGTATATGTTGCAGCATAGCGACTGTAACTAATGCCAATTCTCGACAAATTAAACAACACATGGTACAGGGAAGTGACTACGCAACTAAGTTCATCTGTCCAGCATTCGGTACACTCAAAGAACTGTCAGCAGTGCCACAATACCAAAGCCCATATTACACAATAGCTCAATAGCGAAAAAATAAATGTGTTTAGGGAGGCAATTGAGCTAAGGCCATAACTGTATCAGTAAGTTCTCAAGCAGGTGATACAAGACAACTAAGGCCCTCTGTCTGCACATACTGAGTAAATAAGCAACAAACGTACAGTAACCATCGCGATATATCAGGTCCCTATACGATTTTAAGGCGACTATATACAAATGAAGTGATTAAATAGACAAGACTTAGGCCAATACTGTCCCCAGGCGTTTTTAGGGAGCCCAGAAACATTTGTACCAAAGTTGTTCAACTCGGAGAATGTCGAAAATTTCAGTGAAATGGCTTCAAAGGAGCGAATTATCGCGAAACGACGACCTGCTCGAATCCAACCGAAAGTATGCCCAGACGTACTAGGGGTGGTAGTTATGGACATTTACATTTAAATTAAAGGGATATTTTTTTAAAACTAGTGTTTAATGTCCCTTCTTCCAGCACCACAGACTTGATAATACGCGAAATGAGATGATAGTATTGGGAAAAGGAATTTTGGGAAGGAAAATTTTCAGGCAGAAGTTTTGGGTATTTCTCCGGCATTTGCCAGTTATATGAGGATAGAGGAAAGCTTGAAAGAAATTTTGGAGCACATTTGTATTCAACTCGTTACACTGTGGAACGCTAAACTCATATTTTTGAGTGTAGAGAAGCCGACATATATCTTGGATGGGTGTGGGAGTATTCCATAAATATTATTTCCAGCACATAACTCAAAGTTTGTTGGATTTATATGGAGAAGTAATGGCCATTTTGTTTTGAAGAAGCTCTGCGAAAGAGGGATCAAAGTAATATTTGTTTCTTATATTTTAATACTAATTATAGTATGAATTAAAGCTGCACTGCAGTATGCAATTGCATTTTTGAGATGTTAATGAATGCATTTCCTCATACATACATCTTTTTAAAATGACCTTTGGCTTCTGCAACAAATATGATTTAAACTTTTATGTAGTGAATAGCTATTTTACCAAACCAGGTGCGCCGTGGTAACGTGTGTCACTGGCGTTTGGAAGATGCCGGGTTCAACCCCGCGGGACCGGCCTAGCTGATCTAAGTTCTTTTTCGCGGTTCTCCACAGTTACCAGGCGAATGCTGGATTCCATAATTTGAAGATACTTCTCTATCATCAGTACATTTTATTTACTTCTTGTTCACCGCCATACTGGCATTGGCCTGATAGCGCATTTGCTTGCTCCTCGATAGGCTACTGAGCCTGTCATTGGCTTATAGGTGCCTGCGGACGCAAGCGCTACTAAGAGGAAGGCAATCCGTCGAGGAAGAAAAAGAAGAGGTATTTTTCGAAATAAAAATATCGTGTAAAGTGAAGAAAAAGAGGCATGTTTTCCAAATTACTCCGCTCTAGGTGAATAACATTTCCCAGAAAAGCACTTGAAAGTATGGTGCATTATTTTATTTACGCCTAAAATTATAAAATACATTTTTAAACAAAACTGCTAAAATAGTACATCCATTTTGAATTTATTAAAGGTTTGAACAAATTAGCTAAAAATTCAATTTTATAAAATGCTGTCGTTGTCAGTTTATTTCCCGCGATGTCTCGGAAAGAGCAAGAAATATCAAGGCCAGCTTACAACGACGCACTTTTAAATGTTTGACTATTGATATCCGTTTGTGCCTATAACAAAATGAATACTGAAACTATTTATGAAAACTTTATCATAATAAAATGAAGTAGATACAAGAACAAAATTTTGCAAGAATGGTTTGTGAAAGCTGCATATATAAAATAAACGATAGTGGGTAGTGAAAGCTATGTAAATGTAACACATCAGAGTTTTTAAATTTGTGTCTCATTAATAAGAAATCTTGGGTAAATAATTAAAATGTCATATAACCTATTCTCTAATTGAAAGGGAAACAAGGACAATCAGAGGAAGGGGAAGGGAGAGAGGGGCAATGAAAGAGGGAGAAACATCCTCACAGTTCACACAAAAACACAAGTGAAATGCGGATTCTGTTGGTGAAGAAATAAATATGGTACTTTATTACTGAAACAAAAGTGTCGAGGACGGTGGTCGAAGATAGGGTCCCGGATGTCGCAGTCACCAGTTACCAGTTACTGACGGGAGATTTATATGGTCTGTAGTCCCGAGAGGGTTCTGACAGGGACCCAGGTGTGGGTATACCTACCATTAATTTACTCTCCAGGAGGCGACATTCCCTGCATGTTTTCCTGCTGGTAGGAGTAGGACCGTTCTCAACTGGCTTTCAAAGCAACCGGAACAGAATGTCCTCTCTTTGGGGAATGTCGAGCTCAAGATCCTTACGGTGTGATACTACAATCGAAATTCATATGAGGCTTACCGCATTTAAAAGCTCCGTATGCGTCAGACCATGTAAAGAAACACTATTGCTCGCACTAACTGCGAAAAGCAGTTCGATTTTCTGGTACACACAAACCAGAATGTCGCCTGATAAACGGCTGAGTTGCGTAGCGTCTTCATGTACTACCAAAACGCTATCCTCGGCGATTGCTGGATCAAAAATAAACTAAAACAAAGGTGTCAGATTTTCTGCTCAGAAAGAAAGTAAATAAACCGCTTCGCAAGATACCCAACACAAATGAGGCACATGGAGAAGCACTGAAGTGTTTTCAGTGACTAATAAGTGAAAAAATCTTATGTGCTGTACTCAAATGACTTCCTCCTCTCTTGTACAACCTCTTCTTAAAAAGTTTATTCTTCTATCTACTTCATGTTATTCGAGATAAACAAGTGCAGAAATTGTTTTATTACACATTTCCTTGTAGGCCCAATAGGAATAGGGAAATGCAACAGACTCAAGCGATAGTCATATCTTTTAATAGCCGGTCGCTAAGTGTTGGCTTTGAAATTCCATCCTCCATGCATGTCCAAGACGTAAAAAGCGAATGACTTCTTATTTGAGAAAAGTATAAGTACTGGAGAATTTAAACAGAAAGCAAGGAATATCTCGGAAATATTTCAATTCATAAAATATGTACTTAACCTAAATGGTGTATTTGAAGAGATCTAAATTTTTTTGTGTTGTAAGATTTTGTCCATTCCGTACGGTTTACCAGTTACGCAGAAGTCACCTTGAATGAGGACTTCTAAGGAAATTCCCAGGAAACTCAAGATATACATTTTATTTCAGATAAAAATGTCTTAAACGTATTTTAATAAAAATAGTAAGCGCCATTTTTGACAAAATCAAAATTTTCGAAAAATGTTTAATGTAAAGGATGGTATGGGGTGGGGGGATTTTCTTAAAAAAACGTTCGTGTCTCATTCCTGGAAGACGAACTTAAATATCAAGTTTGGTACTTAGCAGATTTTTCATATTTTCAGTTATGCTGTTCGCGGACACCCACGCGCGTGTTATTCAGGGACATCAAAACGTGTATTTCAGTGAAATATCGTTATAAACTTTTAGATGCAATGCAATATCTTCACCACGTACTATCTCCATGGTAGAGAAAGTTAAAGAAAAACTCCTAAATCAGTAAAATCTATGTGACAATATTCTTATAAAATAGTTCAATTCATAGTATCCACATACAACAAAGATTATTTTAAATACCTGGTTCTTTCGGACGTTTAAGTTTCTAATGGTTCGTAAAATCAGCCCAGTGAACGAAAAAAGAAGGCTAAATTTGAAAACAAAAGAGGCCGCCTTCGCCGAGGAAAACACGTCAGTGATACCACCTACTGTGTAACCACCTGATAGCTGGTCCCGATAGAATAGCTGCCTGCCTTACTATGCCCCTATTTAATTGTTATTGATTAATGGGAAGGTGAACCTTTGCTACCGTGGAGCTGGTGCAATCCACACTGATTAGCCATGTACGGGGATTGAATGCAACCCAAATCAAATGCAAGGGCATACGCTACCGCCTGAGACACATACCTCGGTCATTTTTGTGAGAAATTTAGGTAACAGAAATATGAATGGATGAAATAAATGATGCTCAAATGAGTCCAGGATAAGATAATCCTCTCTTACGTGTAGAAAAAACTTAGAACATCTGGGAATAAGTTTGTACCACTGTTGAAAGCGAGCAATGAAATATGTATAATTTCACCTTCAGAGTTAACCGAGCAGAATGGCTCAGGTGGTAACATCTGTGGCCCAAATTCGATCACCGTGGCCGACCTTCCTGACCCCTTGGGGTTTTACCTGCGAATTTCCTCTCCCCCATTTCGTTACTTTAATCATTTCTTTTCACCCTTCCTCCCGTTAGGCTTCCTTCAGGGTTGGAAGCGCTGGCGAGCATCGAGGCAGCAGCACTGCGGGAACAAATGCACTCTGAAAATCATCCCCCGGTTTGGAGGATGAGTCTACTGGTTTCCGGGATATGGGACGGTACTAGCCCAAGGGGGAGATGAGCCACTTTCCGAGTCCCGCGCCCCCACTTGTGAGTAGGACTTCGAAGGGGTGGGAGAGGAACCGGGCTGAGGCAGCCTCCGCCGGGGTGCTTCTAACTGGGAAAATACAGGGACCATGCCCTCTACTCCGTCTTGGCATCGTTCCAGTCGGCCTTCAGATCCATTCGTCTCATCCATCCTTCCGGGGTTGCCCGTGAGGGGCATAGGTACAAAAGATCGCCTTTTGGTCCAGGTGCTAAGTCCACCTCCGCAAGCTGTCACTGAGCCATTGAGTCATCTGTGGGAAATGCTTACAGATAAAATTTATTCAAAAAGGTCTCCTTATCTCCGGGATCGAGATGACAGTAACTTGCGTGCGTTTTCCAATATTTCCGTTGCAGCAGGTGTCTATTCTGTATACACGCAGAGGGATATTATTACGAACACCTATTATAACGAAAGATTAGCATAACATAGTCATATTGTTCTCATCATTATTACCTAGGGAAGAATCAACGGCCCAGTCCGCCATTAATGCATGGATGGATTTGTATAGTAGTGCCGTGGGAGCGGTGGGCTGCCCTTAGCTTCATTCAAGAAAAACCCGGTACTATACAGAGTGGAAGGAAAGTCATTACATTCCTTCTAATATGTGCTTCATAGAAGCATTACAAACAAAAAAGTCGCATGAGATTTTAGTTTTTGATCAGCCAATTTCGAAAAAATAAATGTTCTTTTTTTTAATCCAAATTATATGCGTTATTCCATAAGAATGTGGGAAGATAACAGTTTGTTACTTGTAAGATGCGTAGAGTAACTTATTTCTGACATAGCTTTGGTAGTAATTACGGGACCTCACACAGGGTTTCGAAATAATAATAATTTAAAAGACGTAAGGGAATACTGCCAGCAGCTCTTTGAGACGTAAAGTATAACGACAACGTTGCGTTGAGGTTGGTCAGCGATTTGACCTGGTTTGTGCATGTAAACAGATCGGGTACCTACTTACACTTTCTGTGTAATGTTTTGGGAGCTAACGCTTGTGATTGGCCTATACATGCACAGTAAACACAGAAGAACAAGGCATGGTATGTGTTTGTTTTTAAGACGCACTGTTAGGAAGTTTGTTTATGTACTGAACTAGGGAAAGTGCCACCCACACAATCTGCAGTGTTGCCAGCTTGTTTACACCAAAACTAAAATATCTCCCTAGGAAATGGTGAGAATGAAAAACGTAAGGTACAAAATTTTCTCCAAATACCGAGATCTACCACTGGTATAAATTAATATAATGACTTCCCTTCCACCCGGTATAATTCTAGCTTAAACATCTTTATTTTTAAGAAAACCACAAAACTGTATCTATAAAAAATACAAGGCATGTTTCTTCTTTTTGTGTTGCCAAGGTGATCAGGAATCCTTGAGCATGTGTCGCATGTTGTAATCATTTGCAATAGCAATGTCAACTAGATAAATATAATAGTTACCAGTGGATCCGGTCTGTTCCAACTCGCTGCTTTTTCGTCATCGTTGCCTACTTGGCATTGTTATCAATACTAATGATGACGCATTTGTATATTTAAACTATTACTCGAGGTTTAAGTAAAGCATAGTTAATTTTTTACAGTAGTTCTGCACCCTAGAGCAAAGGTTCTTCGAGCTTAGAGGAAAATCAGATATATTTTCTTTTCTTTGTCATAGCTATGGTAGGTAAACGATGTATTGTATTTCTCTCAGAAATCGAGGTTTGATATTTCTTTCAGCGTATTCAATTTCTAATAGTTTCCCTAGGCCATCTAATTTCTTTTGGGTGTACTGGTGAGTGAATGTTCATGGTCCAAAATTTAAGTACCTATTTATTTTTCTTAAGGGTCAAACAGTTTTTAAAAATATTATGCACAGCATTATCTTTTTTATATCTGATGTGATATATTAATGCAGCTTTCTGTAGGCATTATCATTCCAGGGGTATCCTTTAGGTTTATAACAATAGTGGATGTCACAAAATTGAATGGCGGCTGATAGTTGACCACTTCAAGATCAGATTATTCTCTTTCCTGTTATGCAAATAAATGTTGTGGGCACAACATTTACATCACTACCTCTACAGCGTGCTTAACTGTACAACACCGCAGGGCGTGGCAAGTCACTGATTTGATGTGTTGACCAGCTCCTCCTGCCACCCGCCATTAAATTCTGAGTCTGCTAAGCTGTCTTACCCGGCATTGTATTGGTATATTGTATAAGTGGGGGGGGGGGGGTTGAAAATAAGAATAGGGGTGATTTTTAAACTCGTAAGTAGTCGTAATTTGTACTTGCACGTGAAGCGTAAGTGCCCAAAAATTTGTCTGGGTTGTTCAAATTATTGTACTGGAAAATATGAGTATGAGAAACTTTGCAAGTGGTGTGGTATACTACATTTTTCCCCACATTCTATAATCTAAATGTTAAAGTTGTGTCCTGGTTGATCAAGCATTATAATTTTATCTATGAGGGGTTCAAAATAAAGTATGGGTAGCTTTTACAAATTTCGAGTATAAGCATTCAAAATTAGATTCGTTGGCTTTTGAAAGTTCTAACTTACCCTATATATATATACACTTGTGCTATATTTTAACCGTAAGCCTAAACAGGGCAGATTTCTACTTAATGAGTTGAAAATATGGTGGGAGTAGTTCGGTTTTTTTATTTTATTATTTTTTTATAGAGTTGTAAGGTAGGGTATAGTTTTCATTTGATCCTATGAATAAGCGTACAGAATTTCATCTAGGTGTGCCAAAGAATTTCCTTAGCTAGGATTATTTCATTTCTTCCTAGAGTCTGGAAGTACGAGCGAGAGTGTAAGCGTGTGTGTGTGTGTGTGTGTGTGTGTGTGTGTGTGTGTGTGTGTGTGTGTGTGTGTGTGTGTGTGTGTGTGTGTGTTTAATGGTTTTAAAGAAAACCCAACATAAATAAACCAAAGTCAGACGAATATTAAGCCAGTGAATATCATTATCAATGAGAAACTTTGCTAAAGAAAAAGTCTCCGATATGACCTTAAATGTTGAGGACGGTGTATAAATGGAGCACAAAAGTTTTTTAAAACAATTTTATATCGGATTACTTTTAAACAACCGTAAAAGGAATTGCATCCATATAGCACGGATTTCTCTACGTATTGCCATATTACAGGTGGGTATTCCTTTCGTTTATTATAATAATATGCAAAGAAAATGTGTGTGTGTGTGTGTGTGTGTGTGTGTGTGTGTGTGTGTGTGTGTGTGTGTGTGTGTGTGTGTGTGTTGGTGTGGTTGTGTATGTGTCCATTTACATGTATACTGGTATATACTGGAAAACCACATCTTATTGTGAACCTGTCGATTTCGCATGAACCATGGGGTTTTGCTAGGTTGTACGATCTGAAGGCGGGGAATGTGGGTGTTATTAGTGGCCCCCTTACAGAAGCTGCACAGATGATCAGTGGTCTCAGGAGAGATGTACATATGTAACAGCAGAGAGAAATGAAGTGCCACAGTTGACCAGCGGTGAAATACTGAATGAAGTTGTGCACGTCTAGTTGTAGCTAAGGTGACCATGCTCTGTACATGGGAATTCCACTTAAGCCTGGTGTCAAGGAGAACACCAAGACACTATATCGATGTTTGTAGTTGTAAACAGTTTCGCGAGCAAAAGGAGAGCGAGGAGATTCCTGTAAGGCTGGAGGGATGGTGTATAACTTTCCCCAAAAGCTGAGACAATTATGGGAAGTTAGCTTGAATTGAGGTTCTTATGCTTGTGCAACTTTTGGAACACAATTCCAGCCATCTTCCAAGTCCAAGAGCAGGATTAAAGGTGGAAGATAAATAAGCCAGTTCCTTTTTGGTAAGCTGTTTGAGTACAGAATTTAGAATGGGACCATACCCAGGGAATTTCTTACTGGGAAGGATCCGAACAAAATGAGCTAATTCAGGTGGACTGGTGATGCGAATCCTCTTGGGGACGATGAGTTTCCTAAGTTGGTCCTTCAGCTCGTGTTCTACAGGAGCGGTAGAGTGTGTATCAGAACTGACGTTTGGGGTGCATGTTCGCTGAAAATGTATGCTAGAGAATCACATTCAGGAGTCCTCAGCGTATTTGGATTTGGATTTGGTTTAAGGGCGCTCAACTTCTAGGTCATTAGCGCCCTTAAGAGACTCATGGCAATAGCCAGATATAAATTTCACTCAAAAAATAAAAATACTAGCAACAAGAAAAATATACAAAGGTAAAAAGCAGTGGCAATAGCCAGATATGAAACAAAGTGATAAATATGTCCAAAATCAGAAACAGATAATTAAAATTTTTAAATCCTCAAATTTATATTGCACTGCGCTAAAAAATTAAAAACTCTATCAACCGCTGTTTTGTCGTCCGCTAAGACCTCTGCAAGTCTGGCAGGCAGCTGCAGAGAATCCCGAAGGTGCGCTAGAGAGTAACACTCTAGGAGCACGTGGCGAACCGACAAAACGTTGTCACACAGCGGACATAGAGGCGCAGGGTCCCTTTTAAATAGGTAACCATGCGAAAAATTGCAGTGCCCTATTCTTAATCGAGCCAAACTAACCTCCTCGCGACGAGATGTGCGACAGGAAGTTACCCAGTTTATCGGAAGTTCTTTCACTTCTCTAAGCTTATTACCGCGGAGAGCTGACCACTCGTCGTGCCAGGACGACAGCACCGCTCTCCGCACTTCAAGCCTAAAGTCTTCCGAAGTAACACGTGAGATGATAATTCTGGGTTCTGTAGTTGCCGTCTTTGCTGCTAAATCTGCCATTTCATTCCCAGGCAAACCTACGTGACCAGGAATCCATGCACACACCACATCAACACCAGAAGCGTGTAAAACATGGAGGGCATCCTGGATACGTTGTACAATAGGGTGGGGGTTGTACAACTGACAAAGGCTCTGCAGTGCACTAAGGGAATCGCTCAAAATCAGGCAGTCACCTAATTTACGACGGCGAACATACAAAACGGCTCGATAAATTGCATAAAGCTCTGCAGTAAAAATGGAAGTGCTATTTGGAAAACCGAATGTATATGGTTCGGTTCCATAAACATAAGCACATCCAACACCGTTGGTGTTCTTTGATCCATCGGTGTAAATATGCCTACGGTCAGAGTAACCTGACAAAAATTCTAAGAAACACGTGCGGATACTTGAAATAGGCATCGTGGACTTCTGGTGTATGGTCATCCCAAGATCTACATGGGGCGTACCAGATAGCCAAGGGGGGTAAAGTCTCTCACCCTTGGCGAACATCACAGGCAGTTCCACTCCAAGCTTCACTAGGAGCTCTTGGAAACGGAACCCCGCAGGCTTTGGACTAAGGGAGCTATTTCTATATCGTTCTCTTAGCGTGGTGGTGAAAAAAGAAACGAACGTTGGGTGCTTAGCCATACATCTAAGCGCACAACCATAATTTGCCAAGAGAATCTCACGCCGATATTGCAGAGGAGCTTCTGCGGACTCGGCGTAAAGGCTCACCACTGGGCTTGTTGGAAAAGCTCCTGTTGCAATGCGGATGCCCCGATTGTGGACCACGTCTAATCTTCTCAGCACAGATGGTCGTGCTGACGAATAAACAATACACCCATAGTCTAGCTTGGATCGGACCAATGCGCGATATATTCGCAACAAAATTGTCCGATCCGCTCCCCACGATTTGCCATTCAGTACTCGCATAATATTTAGGGAACGGTCACATCTCGCTCTTAGCTGTGCAATATGCGACGACCAACTAAGCTTCCTGTCTAAGATCAAACCCAGGAAGCGCGTCTCTTCTGCGAAGGGAAGTGAATCTGGACCAAATCGGAGCGAAGGTGGTAATCGTCTCCTACGGCGCCAGAAATTAACGCAGATTGTCTTCTCAGTTGAGAAACGGAAGCCGTTTTTCACGCTCCATTCTCTGAGGTTGTCCAAACATTGCTGCAGGCGCCGTTGTAAAAACGCCGTGCGCTGAGAAGTGCAATAGACAGCGAAGTCGTCTACGAATAGGCATGACGAAACTCCAGGTGGAACACATTTCCAGATGGAGTTAATTGCTATAGCAAAGAGCGTGACACTTAGCACCGAACCCTGAGGTACTCCCTCCTCCTGAACAAAAGAATTAGAAAAAACCGAGCCGACCCTTACTCGGAAAAAGCGGTCCTTCATAAACTCCTGAATGAAAAGTGGTAGGCGTCCACGTATGTTCCAGGCATACAGGGAACGTAGAATCCCTGCTCGCCAGCACGTATCATAAGCCTTCTCAAGATCGAAAAATATGCCAACGGTTTGACAGTTCTTCATAAAGCCGTCCATTATCTGTGTCGATATTGACACAAGATGGTCAACAGTTGAACGGCGTCGTCGAAAACCACACTGGATGTTAGTCAGTAGGTTACGACTTTCTAACCACCATACCAATCGTCCATTGATCATGCGTTCCATCACCTTGCAAACGCAACTGGTGAGGGAAATAGGACGATAGCTGGAGGGAAGATGACGGTCCTTCCCAGCCTTCAAGATGGGAATAACGGTGGCCTCCCGCCAATTTTCTGGGAGTATACTGTCAACCCAAACACGGTTATAGACCTCGAGCAGGAATGCCTTACCTTCAGGAGAGAGCTGTTGTAACATTTGTACATGAATACCGTCCGGTCCTGGTGCTGAACATCGCGAAGATTTCAGGGAATACTCCAGCTCTGCCATGGTGAAAAGGCGATTGTAATCTTCTACGTTTCTAGAACGAAACGAGAAGCCTTGAGATTCCACCTGAGTTTTAATTGGAAGGAACTCAGGGGAGTAGTTTTCCGAGCTAGACACTTGTGCGAAAGCACTGCCAAAGGTATTGGCCACTTCAAATGAATCAACAACAGCTCCTGTGGCTGTTTTTAGTCCCGCTATTGGTATTTGGGTCGTTTTAGCTGCAACACGCCTTAATCTATCCCACACAACCGAGGAAGGTGTGTGTCGGTTAAATGAAGCTACAAATTTGCTCCATGATGACTTTTTGCTATCCTTAATGACTTGTCTGGACCTGGCGCGCATTTTCTTGTACTCGATTAGGTTTTCCAAAGTAGGGTGACGTTGGAAAACCCTAAGTGCACGCCTTCGAGCACGAATGGCATTCCGACATTCTTCCGTCCACCAGGGAACGGGAAATCGACGGGGGTGTGTAGTCGACCGCGGAATCGATTGTTCAGCAGCAGAGAGAATCGTCTCCGTGAGATGCTGCGCCAAATTATTTACTGAGTCATGCTCGTTGTAGGTAAAGACAGCCAACTGGGTGTAAAGGTTCCAGTTGGCATGGTCCAAACGCCATCTGGGCATACGAGTGGAAAATGTATGTTGCGTCAAGAGACTAATAAGACATGGGAAGTGGTCACTAGAGTGTAAATCAGAGATGACATTCCATTGTAAGGAGACTGCCAACTGAGGTGAACAAACTGCAAGATCGAGGTGTGAGAAGGTGCTGTGCGAGTCAGAAATGAATGTAGGCTCTCCAGTGTTGAGGAGAGCTAGGTTGTGACTGTCCAAAAAATCGGAAATGAGTGTACCTCTCGCACAAGCGCGACTTGAACCCCAAAGTGGGTGGTGCGCATTGAAGTCTCCCACCAACAGAAACGGTGTTGGCAACTGGGAAACTAGATCTTCTAAATCAATGTGCGAGAAGTCATGGGACGGAGGCAAATATATATTGCAGATGGTGAAATGGATGTCTGGCAGTATAATCCTTATTGCAACTGATTGGATATCAGACTGTATTGGTACAGATTGCATATATATGTCATCTCTCACAAGTATCATAGCGCCGCCATGTGCCGGAACACCCTCTTCTGGTATAACATCACACCGTACTGGGGTGTATCGCCTTAGATGGAAAGCGTCTTGAGGACGCAGCTTAGTCTCTTGCAAACATGCGACCAGAGGTTCGTTTTCTTTGAGCAAGAGCTCAAGTTCTGGTCTTTGAGTTCGAATTCCACGTATGTTCCATTGTAGGATAGTCATATTGCATTGTGTATGGGATAGGTAATTCCAAGGTAACTCTTCATTACTTTGGAGTAGGCGGTTGGCGAACTAATTTCGCCCGTTTCTTTTCTCTTGGGCTTATTGTTTTGTCAGACGCTTTTTCGCGTCTCTTTTCCACTGGGGGTCTCCCAGTGTGGGCAGATTCTAGTTCCATGTCCTCTGCCGAGGACGTGCGTTTTCCCATAGCAAACTTGGGTTCGAGTGTCTCGAACCGGTTGCTAATGGGGACCGGCGAAGATGAAAGACGCCGGTCTGAGTCCACCCCTGAAGATTCTCCAGAAGAAGATTTTCGGGATCTTCGAGGAGATGTTCGGGGACTTCTATATCCCTTCGATGTACTGGGATCGGACGTACCATTTTCCTTGAGGAAGTCGTTTCTTGTATAGGTCTTCTTGAACTTAATCGGTGAGGCATCATATCTTACGGGCTTGCTTCTATCTTGTGTTGATCTTGATGCTTTTGATGGTGATGTAGAGCTGATGTTCTTTGCACTTACGGACGTTGTAGACGTTGACACAGATTTGCGTGCCGATGTAGAAGGCTTTGGAATTGAGCTACGGGGTACGAGTGTCTTTTCTGATATTGTTGCCCCATTTATATCGCTGGTTTGTGTTGCGATTTCTCGTTTCGGTACCGTTTTAGCTGTAACTGAGCTATAGGTACCGGATCTTGGAACAGAGGGTTGGCGTAGACGCAAGAGCTTCCGGGCTTCTGAGAAGGGCACCTTCTCTCTAACCCGTATCTCTTGGATCGCTCTTTCCTCTATAAAACGGGGACAATCTCGGGAACTGGATGCATGTTCACCCTTGCAGTTTACGCATGACGGCGCTGCAGCACAATCACCATCATGAAATGCATCCCCACAGTTATTACAAGTAGGTATTCCCTTGCAAAACTCGTTTGTATGCCCAAAGCGCTGGCATTTAAAACATCTCAGCGGGTTCGGGATGAACGGCCTAACTTCGATGGACTCATACCCTGCCTTAATCCTTTGCGGGAGATCTACCCGATCAAAGGTCAGGAACAGGGTACGTGTTGGCTTCAGTTCACCACCTTCTTTGCGTTGAACCCGGTAAACATTAGTTACGCCTTGTTCCGTAAGATTTTCTTGAATCTCCTCATTGCTTAAATCATCCAATGCACGGGTGTTTATCACGCCGCGCGAGGAGTTCAAAGTTCTGTGCATCTGAACGCTGACAGGATAACTTGCTAGCATATTCGCTTTCAGTATCTTAGCTGCCTGGGTAGCTGAATGTGCTTCAACCAGGAGCGTGCCATTGCGAGATCTAGTGCATGACTTTACTGGACCAGCAATGTTATCCAAACCCTTTTGAATGGTAAATGGGCTCACCGATAAAAATTTCTTATCTCCCTCAGTTCGAGATATAACTAAGTAGCGAGGACCACTCGACTCAGCTACTTCCTTTACACTAACTTTAAAATTTTTTTTTGTTGTGAGTTTTTTGTGAACTCATGGCGATGTCATCCTCCACCATTGCAGATGTCTCCGATGGCATGCTCACATCCTGGGCGCCACCCCGGCTTAGGTGAGAGTCCTGGCCTGGACCTTGCTCACCCTAGGGTCTCACCTCCCAATGTATAGACAGAGGGACCCAATCGCCTTCAGGAGTGCATCAGCTCATGCAATGGCCCCTCCCCGGGACTGACCTTTATCAGCGGATACGTACACAGATCCTACATGATAACCAGGGGCTGGGACTTACGCGATTACCCAGTCACCCCTTGCGTCACCCCATCCTCCAACCCGCGCGTAGGTTATCCGTCAGACTGTGTACAGGGAGGTAATAGGTGGGAGGTCAAACACAAAAGTGGACCAAAGTTTATTGGGCGTTTGGCATGTGCCCTCTCACCTCTTGGAGGAACCCAGTCGAGAGTATGGCTCGGGGCCCCGGGTACGCCAAACCCGTACCTACCATAGTAGGAGCCCCTGGGGGAGTTTGATTTCGGAGTCCTCTTCTCCTAGATGAGTCGTCAACCAAGACTAACGAGCCCCATCTACCCGTTTGGAATGTTCTTTGCTTCCCCTCACCTCTTGCCTACCAGTAGTCAAAATGACACTTAGTAGGCCGTCTGGTTCAGGTACTGAGCCCCTCCGCCACGACAAGGCGACACTCCTTCGGAGGGGCCTCAGCGTATAACGGTGGAATAACAATAGCCTCAAGTAGAATGTGTTTAGAATGCCACAATGTGGAATCATTCTTGAAGATGGACGCAATCTGATTTTGATACAACTGCTGTAAGCTCAATTTTCACACATGTGAGGCCGTGCAGTTCCCTGTGTAGCCAAGGGAGATGTTTTCTTTTCCACAAGCCTCATACGTGGTATTTCTTTCGAATCAACTGTAGGAGGAATATACAATACTAGAACAAATAGCCGAAGTAAGGTCCGTAACAGTAGCTTCAGCGTCCTCAGGGCTTTGAAGACAACCAACCTAAGTCCTTAGAATTGTACTGCTGAGTACTAGTGATTTACAATCAAATCCGAGGAAAGATTAAGTAAATTTTCCTTAGATAAAGGTTTTCATTAAATCCTAAATATAGAAGGATAGATTACAAATTATTCAAGGTTCTGTAGACACCGGTTCACTGCAGTTAGACTGCTCAAGGCTACGTGTGCAAAGGACGCAAGTCAGCATTTTAAATGAACAGCCGTTTCGTTCGAAAAACCACAAAAGCCATCTTGCACCAGGATATTTTACGACTAGTACTGGGAAGCCCAGTCAGTTCTGTTACGTAATGTTACTTAGGTAAAAGGGTAGGCGAACAACGTGAACGTCATGATTCGAGAAGCGTAACTGTTGCAATATCGATTGGCTCTGGCTTTTTGTGTGTCGGCAGCATTCACAGTTGAGGAAACATCAATTCCAGTTTTTCCCTTTCTTTCTTGTGCATTGAAAGGCATGATATGCATGAAACAAATCTAATTCTTACCAAGAAATAAACAAAATAGAGATGCAGTTATAAGAAATGTGATTTAATGACACAATAAATACAATGAAATTGGTGTCGTATGAAATCAGACTGTGTTGGACTTTTTGTTGGCATTTTCGTTATACAGATTACTTCAGACAACAAAACTAACATTCAAAGTAGTATTTACATACATGACGATCTCTTTCCACAAATTCCTCACCCCAAACAAGAGATCTTTGCTGAAAATCTGCCTGTCTGACAGTCACTACATCTCATAAAACTAAATCCAGATAATTCTCAAATAAAGGCTTTACAGGGACATTACATTATTCTTTATTTTATCAATAGTGTTCAATAATTTCTTATTTACATATCATACATTTGAAGCATAGTCACGAAAAATAAAACATGAAATTCTAAATCGCTTATGAAGTTCTCTTCGTCTTTATTGAATTTTCTGTAGCTGGGAAATCACACAAAAAATTGATGTTACACTTACATGACTTTCTATACTCATACTTGTACGAACTATTCTTACAAATGGTATTCCCTTGTCTACTCCATGTTAATCAAGATGTTAATCAAGACATTTATAGAAATTATCTTATTACTAATTTTCTTATAAGTGCAAGAAGAATATGGGAATACAGTAGGCTTTAAGCGATAGACATGTTCTAAAGCTAGTCGCTATGTGATGGCTTTGAAATTCCATTCTCTATGAATGGCCAAGACATGAAAAATGGGTAACGACCTCCCATTTGAAAAAAGTGTAAGTATTGAAAAATTCAGACAAATAACAAGAAATATGTCCAAAATGATTCACTCCACAAAGAAGTACATTAAATGTAAATTTTGTGTGTTTTAACGAGATCTACTTTTTTGTGTAGTAAGATATTGTCTACGCAGTCATCAAGAGTAAACAGGATTACACGGGCTATGGCCAGAACATTCAATATATACATTTCATTTTCCATAAAATATCTTTAAAAAATGGCATTTTAATCAAAATCGTTAGACATTTTTGAGAAAATATAAATTTTCGAAAAAGGTTTCCATAAAAATGCCGTGTAAAGTAAATTATGTTTCAAAGAGAGCTATAATTTTTACTAGCTCTCCTATGTATAGTAAAGTAGAGGAAGTATTGCACTCCACCGAAAAATCCGATGTCTAGATTTAATCGGAAATATGTTTTGAGGACCCTGAATGCAAAAAAGAAAAGAAAAAACACTCTTAGAAAAAAGTCCGTGTGTGTGTCTATGTGTCGTCAGTCTGTGGACAGCATAACTCAAAAACGAAAAGTCGGTTAAAAATCAAAGTTAGTATTTAAGTTTAATGTCTTTCAAGGATGGGACACGACGATTATGAAGAAAATTCCTCCACCCTAAACAACTTCTACATGGAAAATTTTTCGAACATTTTTATTTTCTTGAAAATTGCTCTAACGCTTTTGATTAAAATGCCATATGTTAGAGATATTTGTATGGCAAATGAGATGTATACTTATCTTGAATTTTCTGGCTATAGCCCATGTAGTTCTATATGACTGGATGACTTTTGGATAAATGGTAAACCGTAAGAGACAGACAAAATCTTACTCTAGAAAAAACTAGATTTTGCTAAAACACACCATTTATGTCTGAATAATTTTTTTTGAAGAGGGAAACAATTCGGAGGTATTCCTAGTTATTTCCGCGAGTTTTGGAAAACACTTCTGCGAAATGGAACATCGTTATTTATTTTTACTTTCTCTACCACGTATAGTAAAGTAGAGGAAGTATTGTATTCCATCCAAAAATTCAATGTCGAGATTTCACTGGAAATATATGTTTTGAGGCTTCCTGGAACCAAAAAAAAAAAAAAAAAAAAAAAAAAAAGCATTTTTAGAAAAAGTTCCGTCTGTGTGTCAGCCTGTGGACAGCATAACTCAAAAACGAAAAGTCGGTCAAAAACCAAACTTTTTATTTAATTTTAATGTCTTTCAAAGATGCGACACGAAGATTTTGAAGAAAATTGCTTCACCCAAAACCACCCTTTCGGAGGTTTTGATTTTCTTGAAAATGCTCTAACGATTTTGATTAAAATGCCATATGTTTGACATACTTTTATGGCAAATGTAATGTACCTATACTTATCTTGAATTTTCTGGCTATAGCCCCTGTAGTGGTATTTACTCTGGATGACTTTTGCATTACTGGTAAACCGCAAGAGATAGACAAAATATTACTCTACAAAAAATTTAGATCTTGCTAAAATACACAATTTATGTCTCAATAAACTTTTTCTAGAGTGAAGCATTTCGGAGAAGATATGCCTTGTTATTTGTGCGAGTTTTGGAGAATTTATACTTCTGTCAAATGGAACATCGTTATTCATTTTTTATATGTTAACCCTGCAAAGAGAACGGAATTTGAAAGCTTTAAAATATTTAACTGTCGCTCAAAGCCTACTTCATTCCCATATTCCCCTTGTACCTACAAGAAAATAATAAGATAATTTCTGCAAATGTTTATCTCGACTAACACGAAGAAGGTACAGGAATAAGAGTTTGTATGAATGGTTAGTACAAGAGTAAAGAAAGTCATGTGAGTGCAACACATCAGATTTTTTCAAATACGAATATTCTTTTTAATCTCTTGGCCGTCCAAAGGAAACGGAATTTCAAAGGTATCGCAAAGCAACCAGCTCTTACTACATTTCACAATTGCTTAAAGCCTACTGTATTCCCACATTCCCCTTGCACCTACAAGAAAATTAGTACTAAGGTAATTTCTTTAAATACTTATGCCGATTAAAATATAGTATATAGAGAAATAAGCATTTGCAAGTGTCGCCAAATATTGATAGACTTTTTAAACGTAAGCAGTACCAAAGAAATTATTAATGAACAGATGTTTGTTGCATAAAATTGAAAGTAGTTTCCTAAATCAAACGCAATAGACATATAACCAAACCGCCACTACAACACAATTGCTAGTTCAAAGATTCCGCATAAAGTGGAAGGAGGTAAATCCGAGATCCCCTTTTTCGCGAACGTTGAACATCGATGTGAAATACATTTTCTAAAACGCGCTTTAAAAATGTGTCAAACTTTTGCATATGGTATATTTGTTGCCTCGTTTCTCAGTCGAGGTGTGATAAGAGGATAAGAGTGTAAGTTGATGTAATTAACATAGATGTTGTGATTTCAGTCCCGGAGAAAGACAAAGCTTTGTGTGAAGTAAGAAGCCGGGTGAAAGAGTTTGACTTTCTCCGTCCTCCATAAAGCCATACAAGTCGAGCGGCGGCCGGATGATTCTGTTGGAGTATTTAGTGTTGTTTTCCATGGGAAACGCGATACACCCACCGTCTGCTTGTTGTGAAGGCCCTTCCGGTGTAGTGTGACATTAGAAAGGAAGATCGGCTGATTCTGTTAAATGAGGTGAACAAGGAGATACCGTTACCAGGTCGGTTCAGGTTCGAACCAGGGACTAAGATAAGATGCTTAATTGTAAAATTAGTCTCACGTTCCTTGTAGAGACACTGCAAAAACCACAAGACGATATTCGTTTCAAATATTTAAGTTCGTTGGTGTTTATTTTAGGTGTGACCTAAAGAAATGACAAGATTTTAATGAAAATCCCTTGACTCAAATTATACTTTATAGAGAAATGTTAACCTAATTTTTATTTTCACAAAAAAAACGGCTCTGTTTTTATTAAAATTCGTGTATTTAGGATATTTGTAAGACTAATAAAATGTATACCTTGATTTTTTTGTGAAGCTTTGTTTATTTTAAATTAATTTTGTACGATTTTGTAAAACTGATAAACCTTTAGAGGGGAAGAGAGTGAGAGAGAGAGAGAGAGAGAGAGAGAAAGAGAGAGAGACTGTTTACATGAAACCTGTAGCTCACTGGAATATAACATGTATTTAAATAACTTTTTCTGCAGCATTAGCCGTTTTCGAAATATTCGTAGTTACATCTTTAAGGAGAGTCGTCTAGCCCATCTCACTAATGTTAAATTAGTGCCCGTTGTTTTCAGAACCTACCGGACATAGAAATGTGATATTTTCAGACGATGTTTATGCATTCCTTCTGAGTTTACTCATTTTGATATTAAAATACTGATTGAAAAAAGATTACTTTTTTGTAAGGCTCTAAAATTTTTAATAACAGTTCTTACGTTTTATTTTTTAAAAGAAAGCTATTTGAGCAACCATCGGTCTGGGTGGCTCAGATGGTTAGACGCTGGCCTACTGATCCCAAGGTCGCGGGTTCAGATCCGGCCCAGACCGATGATTTTTAAGTGTGCTTGAAAGCAACAGCTCCATGTCAGTAGATTTACTGGCATGTAAAAGAACTCCTGCGGGATAATATTCCGGCACACCGGCGACGCTGATGTGATCCTGGCAATTGATAGCGTCGTTAAACAACAAAATAATTTTAATTTCAAACTAAAGCAATTCCACATGATGATATATCTTTAGTTTTAGAGGAAACTTATCACTTGTTTTGAAAAATGTTTTGAGTAATTCACATTTAAAAGCGAAGAGATTTTTTAAAATATTTTTTGCAAAATGTTGCGAAAGTATTAAACCTACATAGATACACTAAGATATATAGAATTTATTTATAATATAGGGTTATTGAGAAGTCGCTCCGCAGCTCTCGTGTAACCAAGATTCCCCTGGAGACGGGAATTCCGGTGGTAGCACTGGCTATTTCGTATGGTTATAACGTTTAGCGAAATAAAACATTTGATAGATTTACATCGTAATTCATGAAAGGTTATGTAGATAAACAGCAGTACCGGCGTTATCTCTAGCTGTAGGCATTGGAACTTGTTGATAACTCTTTAGTAAATGTTTGAATATTTTAATCAACTAAACACCAACTAACCCGAATTAGCCATATTTTTATTTATTTTCTTTTTTTTTTTTTTAATTTTTGTTTGGTGACTCGCGTTATGCTCTCCTAGGTTGAACTGCCGTGCATCTATACACATCCCAAGCCATTACTGTTTTCTTTCGCTTGGAAAAAACACCAAATTGTTGGTACGTAAAGTTATATTTTGTTTTCCGTGTAATGCAAGTAACGTCAGCCATATTGCTTAATTTGAAATTATTTACAATAAAAAGCATTTTGAGTAACGCAACATAAATAGAAGAATAAGTTGTATGTGAATACCATAATATGTAGGGGATTCTAAATGTGAATATCATCATGGTCTTATTAATTACTTGATTTATCTAACGCCTGATTTTTACCGCATTGAGAAATAAAAACTAATAGTACCTAGCACTCCAAAAGGGAATAAAGTATTTTAAAGTTGAAACAAATCACAACGAATATCTCGAAAATGGTCAATGTTACAAAAATGTTACTTATGTATTAATAAGATCTACTTTTTGTAATGTAAACTTTTTGTCTGTTTAAGGTTAGACAAAAGCATAAAAATTCGTTAAGAATAATGACTTCACAGTTATACATTTTATTTATCACGCAAATATTTAAAAATATGGTATTTTAATCAAAATCGTTATAACTAGTTTTCAAAAGTTAAAAATTACGAAAAGTTTTTCACGCAAAGGTTAGTTTGGGATGGGGGGATTTTATTAAAAGTATTGGTGTCGCATTCTTGGAAAACTTTGAGCTTAAATACCAAGTTTGGTAATATCTGACATTTTGTTTTGTACTTAACACATATACATTTTTTAATGTTTCTTTTATCCGGCGGACTTCAAAACATGCATCAACGCTGAATTCTCAATTACTTACTGCAGATAATCGCTGCCGTGGCGCAGTGGGCTAGAGCGTGGCAGCTCTGGTTCCCGGCCACGGAATGTTTCCGGTTTCAATCCCACCCAAAGGAGTGGGGATTTTAAGCCTGAGCTTTATGTCGATGTGCGAAGGCCGTTGAGTACTTTCCAATCCCCACATATTGTACTATGTTCTATTATCTGCTATTATTACTACTATTAGTACTATTATTGATTACTCATGGGGAGCGTAACAGTGGTTTCAAGTAAAAGAAATGACTTTAATAAAAAAATCTGATGTGTTGCACTCACATGACTTTCTCTACTCTTGTACTAACCATTCTTACAAACCCTTATTACTATATCTTCTTCGTGTTAGTTGAGATAAACATTTTTACACATTATCTTATTGGCTATTTTTTTGTAGGTGGAAGGGGAATATTGATACAGTAGCCTTTGTATGATAATCAAATATTTTAAACCTTTGAGATTCCGTTCTCTTTGCACACTTAACATATCAAAAATGAACAACGATGTTCCATTTCACGAAAGTTTCAAGTTTTCCAAATCTGACACAAATAACAAGGAATATCTCCAAACTGGTTCACTCTACAAAAAAATGTATTCAGACATAAATTATGCGTTTTAGCGAGATCTACATGTTCTGTATATTAAGAATTTGTGTATCACTTACGGTTTACAAGTTACTCAAAAGTCATCAAGAGCAAACAGGACTACATAGGCTATGTCTAGAAAATTCAAAATATACATTTCATTTGTCATACCAATATCTTAAACATATGACATTTTAATCAAAACCGTTAGAGCCATTTTCAAGAAAATCAAAATTTTCGAAACATTTTCCATGTAAAGGGTAGTTTAGGGTGGGGCTATTTTCTTCAAAATCTTTATGTCGCATTCTTGAAGGACATTAAAATTAAATACCAACTTTGGTTTTTTACCGTGTTTTCGTTTTTGAGTTATGCTGTCCACAGACTGACAGACACACAGACAGCCCCCCCCCCCCCACACACACACAGACACACATACACACACTCTCACACGGACCTTTTTCTAAAAATGCTTTTTTGTTTGTTTCAGGGGGTCTCAAAACATATTTCCGGTGAAATCTCGACACTAAATTTTTGGGTGGAATACAATAGGTACTTCTACTTAACAGTAGAGAAACTAAAAATGGTACTAAATATCTGAGAGTTTAGATATCCCACTCCAACCAAATTCGGTTTCGGAACATATCTACTGAGAATCTTTGGGCTGTAAAAAATGTTTCATGTACATATCAAGGGAGATACGCTGCTATTAAAATAAAAATAATTGCGATATTGTGTGGCAGATTGTTATCCTAATTGAGCTTTGATTTTCCCAGATATTCGGTTGGGTGTTGGGAAATCCTCTGACGGGAGACACAAATGTTTGTTCAGAAATTAACTAATTAGTGTAATTATTTACTCACTAAATTCAGCAGTGGTAATGTTGCAACTCTCCCCTTCATTTTACAAAACAATTCTAAGAGCCTCAGCACTAATGAGTGCCATTGTCTATGAGAGACTGACTGGATATCTAAAATCTTACTAGGTTCTTAAGAAGTTCGAGAGTGCTTCATAAAAGTTGGAGAAGGAAACAACTCTTGAGAACAAGGATGGAATAAATGTATTGCCAAAAATGCAATATTCTGAAGTATTTCAGTATTTACCACGAATACACGCGTGCTTAGTACAATTTAGCTCTAGATTTAGCATTTTTGTTATATTTACCATTTATCATTGTGGTTTCCCTTCAACTGTGAGTACAGTGAATTTGACCTTACAGTTGCAGTATTCACTTAGAAACGCACGATAAAAAATCTGCATGATTTTCTCTATTGTTGTACTAATTATTCTTACAAACTCTTATTCCTCTATCTTCTTCAAGTCAGTCGACATAAAAATTTGCAGAAATTATATTATCGCTTATTTCTTTTTAAGTGTAAGAGGAATATGGGAATACAGTAGACCTTGAGCGAGAGTCAAATCCTTTAAAGCTGGTCACTATATGAAGGCTTTAGAATTCCATTCTCTTTGCATGGCCAAGGGATAAAAATGTGAATAACGACCTTCCATTTGAGAAAAGTTTAAGTATTGCAAAACACACACAAATAACAAGACATATCTCTGAACTGGTTTCCCTTCACAGAAAATTCATTTGGATGTAAATTATGTGTTTTCACGAGATCTACATTTTTTGTGTAGTAAGATTTGGTCTATCTCTTACGATTTAGCAGTTATGCAAAAGTCATAAAGGGTAAGCAGTACTACTTGGGCTACAGCCAGAAAATTCAAAATATGCATTTCATTTGCCATAAAAATATTTAAACACATGAAACTTGAATCAAAATCGTTAGAGGCATTTTTGAGAAAAATAAAAAATTTTCGAAAAGTTTTCCATGTAAGGGAATTTTCTTCAAAATCTTCGTGTCGCATCTGTGAAAGACATTAAACCAGAATACCAACTTTAGTTTTTAACCGATTTTCGTTTTTTGATTATGCTGTTCATAGACAGACACACAGACTTTTTTCTAAAAATGCCTTTTTTTAATCATGGGGGCCTCATAGCATATATTTCCAGTGAAATCTCGACATCGAATTTTTGGGTCGAATACAATACCTCCCCTACTTACTATACGTAGTAGACAAAGTAAAAAGTGCATAGTCTTTTATTAACTACAGTTTACTCTTTCCACTAGTTTGAACTTTCTCACTTCTAGATGATTAGCGAAGTTAACTTGTTGGGAACACGTGCTAGGTAATAACGTGAAGTGTCGACTTCTTTCATTTCTTATTTAGCATAAATTTGAACGCTATAACTTTCAACAAGAAACTTACAACCTCAAAGGTATTGAGGTTTTATGTCGAAGTATTAGACATATTGTTATACCGAGTATTGAGGTATCGACGGTATTGTGCTCCCATCCTTATTAAATACCATGTTTGGATTTCTGCAACTTTTCTTTTTTTTTTGGGGGGGGGGGGTTAATGCTATTCTTAGGCAAGTCACACACACACACGCACACGCACACGCACACACACACAAACACACACACACACGCACGCACACACACCTCTCTCTAAACATTCTGCTTTTTGCATTCAGGGATCTTAAAACACGTATTTTCAGTGAAATCTTGATATAGAATTTTTGGGTGGAATGTGATAATTCTTCTACTTACTAAATGTAGAAATTCTTTGCAATGTTTTTAAACAGTTTCTGATAGTGGAAAATATTAGTTTTTGTATTTTGTTTAAAAAAATTCGAAAATACATATATGTGTAAAAATTATCGTTAAAAGTCTGTCATACTCGCATGGATCTGTCTACCCATGACTTCACATGAAGCAGCGGGTGCTAATGGAGAGAAGACATGGTTTAACCGATTCCCTGTTTTGTTTTTCTGTTTGCCTACCGTCCAAGGTGTTATTTTCTCTTAGCATTACGTCGCCGTAAAGTCTGACCACCCGCAACACACGGTAGAGAAGGGGGTCACTAACTGACATCACAAAATCCTTATATATTAAATTATTAATGTAAAAAGGGAGTCTGCCATTCATATTACCCACTCACTTTCTGTTGATCACAATCTGAAATTAAACAAAATGAACTTGACAGATAAGAAAAACAGGCACATCTGTTCGCATATCATTAGTTTTTGTTGCTGATGAACCCATGCGGGAAAAGAGCAGCAGATGGTTCAACCTGAGAAAATGTAAAGTTGTAATAACGACTATTTCGAAAAGGGCCAATGCTACAAAACATGCTTTTGAAGAGCTCTCCATATTTCGTACAGTATTTTTTGCCTACACATGGTTTATGTTTTACAGTTACACAGAATTATCTGTAGTAATACTATGAGAGGGTTTCATATGACGATAATTGTGCGAGCGTGAAGTGCAAGAAATGTTACCCGAAATATGAAATATTTGTTTAGAATATTCCCCGAAATAATTAATTAATTTAATTCTGTTTAATATTTAGTGTTTTAAAAGTAGCCAACTTACAATAGCATTCATACATTTTAATTGAGATTTAGTTTCACAGTTCCGGTAGGCTGTGCGAGCAACAAAACTTCGTTGCAAAACATCTAAAACTGAATCCATACACATGACCTGCTCTTTTCCATACTTTTTTACTTCCCCTCTTCAGTTAAAATATGAATATCCTCAGTAGAACATTCGCCGAATCTTTTGTCTGCCATTTTTTAATGACCCGCTAATTGTTTTTACTACGCATGCATATTTCAGATGTTCAGAAACGTAAGAAAATGCTTAGAATGGCGTAACTGCAGGGAGGAGGTGATATAACCAAAGCGATAATACCATAACCAAGATGTGATAATCTGGCATGAGTAGAATAGTCTATAATATTTCATTCAGATTGAAACAGTACTTCGGAAGCTATCCCGCCCCCGCCCCAAAAAAAGGTAGTGTTTTAATACTTAAGCTCAATGAACTCCGGGCTCATTTGAGCATAATTTCATACTTTTCATTCCTTTATTGTCTGATAGGGTATACCTAGTAAAAGGACATTAAACTAACAAAATTTTATGTGTTGTACTCGCATGACTTTCTCTACTCTTGTACTAACCATTCTTACAAACTCTTATTCGTATTATCTCCGTGTTGAGATAGACATTTGCAGAGATTATCTTATTGTTTGCTTCCTTGTAGGTGCAAGGGCAATATGGGAATACAGTAGGCTTTGAGCGATAGTCAAATCTTTTAAAGCTTTCAAATTCCGTTCTCTTTGCACAGTTAACATATAAAACTTAGTAATGATGTTCCATTTGACAGAAGTGTAAGTTTCACAAAACTCATAAATATCAAGGCACATCTCCGAAATGGTACATTCTACAAAAAAGTTTATTTGGACATAAATTGTGTGTTTTAGCAAGATCTACATTGTTTTGTATAGTAAGATTTGGTCTATCTCTTACGGTTTACCAGTTATGCAAAAGTCACCCAGAGTAAAAAGGACTTCATTGGGTTATAGCCATAAAATAAAAGATATACATTTCATTTGTCATAAAATATCTCAAACATATGGTATTTTAATCAAAATCGTTTGACCCATTTTCAAGAAAATCAACATTTTCGAAAAATTTTCCATGCAAAGAGTAGTTTGGGGTTGAGGAATTTTCCTCAAAATCTTCGTGTCGCATCCTTGAAAGATATTAAACTTAAATACTAATTTTGTTTTTTAACCGTCTTTTCGTTCTTGATGCTGTCCACACACACACACACACACACACACACACACACACACACACACACACACACACACACACACACACACACACACACACACACACACACACACACATACACATTTCCTAAAAGTGTTTTTCTTTTATTCAGGGGGCCTCAAAACATATACTTCCGCTAAAATCTCGACATCGAATTTTTAGATGGAACACAATACTTGCTCTACTTCACGTAGTAGAGAAAGAAAATAATTTCCCCAGAGCAACTGAGATAATACATTTTGTTAACATTTTTCTTTTAATCACTTCTCGGGGGGAAATCGTAAATCTTCAGAAGTATACAGTTTTATACAATCCTTAAATTAATAATCTGTCCGACCGATATCGTATTTCTCATTAGTTACAACTGTGGGAAAACCGGAGTAAACACGTTGAACAAATGAGCTTTCTCGTATCCACACATTGTATTAGCATCTTAAAGGTCAACAAACAGCAACTTCAAAATCTAACGATGTTCTTGATCTTACTGTCTCTATGCCATTTGCTGCAGACGACGTCGATGTTAATAATGCCCATTATTTCCAGGATATATAAAGCAGTTGAGTATGAATCATCACGCACAAAGTGCATTTGTTTGCCAATTTTCCAGTCCCATGGTCTGCCAGTAGGGAAATAAAGCCACAAAACTTTCCCCGGAATCAGGCAAGTGGGTTCTAGATGACGGTATTGTCTTTACCTGCATTATATGGTGCGTGATGGATTACAGACATGCTGCGTTTCACAAGTGCTCTCGTTTCTCATTTCCTTCCTTGAATTAATTAGAAAAAAATATATAACGCAAACATTAAACGAGACAAAGTAAATACCTGGGTCGGCTGATAAGTCCCAGGCCTCACAATAAAAACCAAAAACATTAAACAATGTTTTTTCTTTATTTCTCAACATAATCTCCAGAAATGCTAATGCATTTGTCATATCGGTGTTCTAATTTAATTAAACCATCTCTGGTCCTCAAATTAGCTGTTTACCGCATCAATGACCTCGTTGCTGTGAAATCTTCGTCCTCCAAGACATTTTTTGAGGTTCGGGAACAGGTGGTACTCACTGGGTGCTAGATCTGGCGAAGAGAGTGTATGTTCAAGCAATTCGAACTTTAATTCGCACATTTTTTCGCATTGCAATGACTGAACGTTGGGCCGGAGCATTGTCAATACTCAACTCTGAAAAACTGTCCTAACATTGACTCACTCACCCGTTACAAAGCTGAGACGAAGTGCCGACGAATTCTCTAGAAAATAAATCTTTTCTCGACATAGTAAACAAGCCGGCAGTCGAAAGTTTCCCGAACAGTCTGTAATCACTTTGTTCTGCGGCGCTTATTGCCGTCGGACAGTCCATTTACTAATAGTGGTGTGAGGTGGCTGCCGGCCGGCTTCACATTATGTTTATTTTATACATTTAATATTAGTATGTTATATAATTTCATATTGTATTGAGTATACCTACTTCGTACTTACGCGACCCTTTCATTGGGGAAGTGAAATAAATATCTGTCATATATTAACAATTTTTGTCATATGGCCTTCCTTTAAAGATGTTATGGTTTAATTTCTTTCTACTTATTTAACATTTATTTTCCTTACTTGCCTTCCTTTGGCCCCTATTAAATTTCTTTGTATTCAACCCTCCATCGAGAAAGACTATACAAAAACAGTGGAATTCGAACGTTTATAATTCAAAATCGTGATTAACTGCAAAGTTTAGACGTAACTTTTGTAATTTGAGTTTTGAATTCAATTCCGGATTGTCCAAGTTTCACTGTATAAAACCCAGATTATATCTCTAATGAGTTCGAGATTAGTGCGTTCATACAAGCAAATAGCTTTATAAATTAAGTTATCTGGCCCTGTCCTACTTAATTTTTTTTCAGCAATTTACTGCCGAGGCTGTTAGATTCCGCATGCTGTAACATAGATGTTAGAAGAAAAAAGCCTTCTGTAATGAGCCCGGCGCACCAAGTTAACTCTGGTCAGGTCACGGAACAAATTACATTTCTCGGCGGCAGAGTTTATATGTTTCCAATAAGAGCATCAGAGCAAGATGTTTAAACGCAAGGCACGTTGCGGAGTCATATCGGTTCAGAAAACAAACAGGATCGAAAACGCCATAAAAACAAATCCGTGTGTTGCTATAGCAACTTGAAGCAGTTAAGTTCAGGATGCCGTTACTTCATTCCTTGTCACAATGGCTACTTAAACATTTTATTTCATACGCAAACAACGAGGTCACAGCCACTGCGTTACCTTTCTTTACCGCTTACTCTTGTTGGGTAGAGGAAGTAATGCATTCCACACAAATGTTGGATATCGAGATATCAGAGGAGTTTGGAGTAGAAGTTGGGGGCAGTCAAACGGAGGGGGCTGGAGCACAGTATTCCACGTAGACCATAGTGGGCCCCTTTACTTCAACCCCTAACACCTATAAGGTAGGAATGAAGGGGAGCCCTAAGGGCTACCAGATCCGGAATCAGAACCTACCAGAATATGAGCCTCGTATCCTACCGCTGAATCACTTCGTTCGGTTAAATATACAGGGTGGAGAGTACTGCTTCGACCATACGTTAACCAGAGATTCTACATGATAAGTGTAACAAATATGTCGTATACAAGTATTCTCAATAAAGAACCATTTTGCCGAAAAAAATAACTTGTGTAAATTATTTGGATCCATCTACCTTCTTGACGAATGGCTATAAATGGTTTATTATTTCACTAACATTCACGCAAACATTGTATGAACAATGCTGTAATGCATTTCTATCTTAATTCGAATGCATTTAGTCACAATTTAATATTAAAATGTCATGCACAGTTTAATTTCTAAGACAAATTTGGCAACGTTACTTTAACATTAAATTGTGACTAAATTCAGTCAAATTGAAATAAAAAGCCATTACAGCATTGTTCACACAATGTTTTCGCGATAGTTAGTGAAATAATGTACCATTCGTCAAAAAGCTACAAATATTTGACACAATTTATTTGACACAACTGTTTTTATTGACATTAATTGTATTGGACATGTTTGTTGCACACTTTATGTAGAATCCCTGGTTAACGTGTAACCGAAGCAGCATCTTCCACCTGGTAGATTTGTTCTCAGGCTGTACCTTGAAACTATGTGTGGCTCATTTATTTCTTTTGTATGCTCGTTGTACGATCTTTTGTGGTGTAATAATTTAATATGTATCCATGTGATAAGATGCTTTTTTACCTTTGTTTCTAAGGCAGAATTTTAATTTCTTACCTTTTTGCTGCTTGTTGTTCCTGGTTCTAATTTGGTTGATATTTACACGAAAACCCTTATCTGCAGGCGTTGGCGATGGAAAAGCTATTATTGTCTTGTATACAATGATAATTTAATCTTTACATATCACTGATTTTTCTATCCTATTTATTCTGATTTGCAATGATTCATAGCGCTGTGGAATTACAGATGCACTGGATATATTATATGCAGATTTCAGATACACTGTATTCTTTCCGCACTTTTTCCAAACGTTTTATTTTTCAGTAACATAAGACTATCTCCTCCCAAAGCCTCTGTGTTTTAACCCACAACATTTCTAGAATTTGGAAGTTTAAGGAGAGCATAAATATGACACCCATCGATGTTTCATGTTCATTCCTGTGAATGTTAGGGTATGTTTCGTTGTCATTAGGTTAAACGTTGCTTTACAACATCGTAATTATAAGTGTAGGTAATTTATCTTCTACATCAGTCTACAATAAAATTGTTTAATAAAGAATTTGGAGGGAGGCGAATGAAACCAATCGTATTTTTGGGTTTAGTCACCAATGCAACTTTTGATAAGCCTATAAGTATCTGATGTACTGAGTGTTCATTTTATTCTGGTCAGTTGTGCAGTATATTGGACAAGATACGTCAGCGCCGACTTGTGTTCCTTTGGTCTTCAATTGTTAATGAATCCTTACGCAGTATCAGCAACTGCTACATGAATAAGTAATAGGGCAGAACGAAAAGGGGCAAAGACATCTAACTTCAAATTGATTAAGTAAGATTTTTAAGGTTTTCTGAAGCACTTATCTTCATTAACTGTTGAAAGACAGTAAGAGAAGATAACAAACTGAAGTCTCTTTACATGTTTCGAATAGTAAATACAAGGCTTTTTTGTGTCAAGAACAAAATATATCCTCAAAGTGTGAAATATTATTTCAATGCCTAATCAACATAAAAAGATTTGGAACGAATGATTGAAACGTCTACTATTCCACTGTATGCATGTAATCACTCACTTGAACTCATTTGTTTTGATCGACAGAGCATCAGTACCGCTATACGACTTTGTTACGCCGTGCGAACTAGGCAACGTCTTCGACACAAATCTACTGCGTTTTTGCAACCTCTGAGAAGGTGAAACTCACATTAAGATATCATGTAATTAGGAGCAAGAGTAAACTTACGGCAAGGCCAATTTAAAACGAACAACACTCTGTATACAAATTTCACAGTTGCAGCAGCGTAATAGAACTAATGTGACTAATGGGATTGGAAAGGGTTGAAAGTGATATTGAACCTTTGTTGCAGTATCGAGTGATGGCCATGGACAGAGACAGACCAGCCTCGCGCTAGATATTCTTGTCAACCTCGTCGATTGCGGTTTTAATTTGGTGAGTACGTTCACGATCTGCTTGTCATCTTAGTGTGGGAACAGCAGTAGAATTTGTGTAAATCAACGGTCTATAAGTGCTTGGTGGGACACTCCAATAAAAGTTGTAGTATTTTCCCTAATCATTTTTGTAACTAATTTCTGAGAACACATTGACTATGCAAAATAATAAAGAGTGCCTAGTTTTGAGTTCCAAAGATTTTTGTTTTTTATTTTTGTTTGTTTAGAAATATTGAGAAACGGAAATTTTTAGATCTTATTTTTAAGCTTCCCGCGTTTTGTTGCATTTACAGAAACATAGAGGAATATTTCTCGATATTTATTTTATGGTATATGTAATTTATTAACTTTTAAAATAGTGTGTATTGACAATTTGAAAAAAAGAAGTCATTAATGAATAAGCATTAATAAATTAAATTAGCAGCATATCTTACAAAAGCAAAGAAACCTGATAAACGTTTACCCAGTTTGATTAATAGTTCACATAAAAGTTGGTTTTGAATATTAAAAAAACCAGAAGTGGATTTGAAGTTAAAATGAATTAAGTACATTTCCATTAAAATTCTGCTGAAAATGTTTATTTGCAATTGGAATTCTACTAAATAATTTTGGGTTATGCAGATTACATTCTAAAGTTAAGTGAAACAGCCTATATATATAAGGACATTATCATGATTTTGAGTGTCTTTCCTTAAGTAAGGATAAAGGTGCAGTTCATACGGAGAAAAACGATTTAACGTAAAATGTAAGCACACGATACTAAGTTGTGCTGGGGTTGACTGAAAGAGAAACAACAATATCGCTGTGTATATAATTTTGTTTATTACTATTTCTATTGTTTTTATTATTTATCGTTTCTATATTGCTTTATGTTCACGAAGGCCGCATAACGGGCCGAGAGGGCTCGGGGCGCAGACCAAGTCCCACTCTCCGGTTCTGCACCCCACTCATGATGCCTGTAGTGGGTATAGGTTGAGGACGCAGTGGCCAGGTGGTAAGCCTTGGCCCGCGAATGGCTGTAGCGCTAGGCGTTATTTTATTATTATTATTATTATTATTATTATTATTATTATTATTATTATTATTATTATTATTATTATTATTATTATTATTATTATTATTATTATTATTATTATTATTATTATTATTACTATTATTATTTTATTATTATTATTACTATTATTATTTTATTATTATTATTATTACTATTAGTATTATTAGTACTATTATTATTTATATTGCTTTGTGTATTACGTTTTATTCTCTGTACTAACTGTAATTATTATGAAAAGAGACAAACTCTGTGGGTGTGGATGTGTGTGTAGGTGGATATGGGCCTGGGCGTGTTGGGGATAATTTAAAAATCCTCTAAACCACTGTGATAATTATTTCACCACTGAAGATACTTCCTTGTATTTCTAATGGGTTTGAACGCAAAATTGTATGGCGTGGATTTTCATATTCATATCGTCCAATTATGATCTTGTGTCCAATGCAATTCTTGACACTAAAGAATCGTTTGGCCGGAAAAAATGTATCTAATATTTGGAACCATTTGGATTTTTGACGATTAGATATAAATGGTTTATTACTTCACTTTAATGTCTTCTAAACTTCTGCACAAATAGGTTTTTTTCGTGACGTTAACACAGTCTACAGGCTTTCGTCATGTTGCAACCCGCAACTGTTTTCTTCTTCTAACCTTGACTCGGCCCTTTCAGTATCTTTCTTCACTTGACGCATAAACATTGCATGAACACTGCTGTAATATCTTTTTATTTCAATTCGAATGAATTTAGTCACGATTTAATGTTAACGTGACGTTGACAATTCTCTCTTTTAAATTAAACTTTACACGACTTTTTAACATTAAATCGTAACTAAATTCATTTGAATTAAAGTAGAAGTGCATTACAACATAGCTGTACAATACGATATCTAGCTATCTATATCCTATTAGCGTCACGATAAACTTAAATCTAATTTTGCATTTCCGAAAGAATGAATTTTCACACACCTCAGTCTTCAATATAAAATAATCTGGACACAATTTACACAATTGTATGAAAGTTACAGGGCACTTTATCACTCACTAATGACATGATAGAATTTTTTATATTTACGTAGTTGTACAACATATAACTTTTGAATATACATAGATTTTCTTTAAAATGTTTTAGAAGCAGAAATTTTTAGAAAAATACTCCTATATCCTGTATGCCTGTTCATCCGTGTTATGAACTCACTACAAAGACGAAAAGTAGTATGCATTCCGAATTTCGTGCATAAATAAGACACTGTTTAAGATACTATGCAAAGTTTTCGATAAAAAATCCCCCCTCGAGCTGCCATTTACATTGAAAATGTTTAATTGTGTTTAGTTTTCTAATAACAGGCATTAGGCTCTTTATTAAAGTATAATATTTTTCACATATTAATGTGAAAATGAAAAGACTATCTTGAATGTTCTCTGAATAGTCTAAGAATATTTTTTCTTACTGATTGAATTTTGCATAAATTTATTTAACAGGAAGATCATGGGAGGTAGACAAAAATGTATTATAGGAAACATGTAGAGTTCATTAAAAAACAGTTCGTGTCGATTTGTTTTTCCCTTTCGTAGCGTTAACGGTTTTCGAAATATTCCAGGTTAGTGCCATAAGATAGATTCTTCTTTCTTTCCATCCCAGAAAGGGATTATTGTATAAACATTTAAGTGTTATTGCCATGTATTACTTAATGCTTAATTTGATATCAGCGACAGGCGAAAATGTGTTGTGAAAAAAATAACATAGTGGATCAATTTTTCAAATTAATACGATCCACATACATGTACCTCACCCTCTTTCTCCCTCTGTCTCCCCCTGCGTGCGTCTAGGGTTCTGCCTCTAGTACCCAAATTAAGCGTATTCACACATTCCAGGATAATCACCAGCGCACCTTGGTACATAAGAAATGAAAATGTCCATTAAGATTTTACCTAAAGTAACCACAGTTCTCCACTCTTCTTATAGCAATCTCTATACAACATTCTCAAAGCACCCGGACATCTTGCTGAATCAGATACCATAGAACATGCCACCAAAACAACCACTAGAGCAGGCATGTCAAACAGCTCTCGCCAAGTGTGAAAATATTCCCCTATTTTCCCTCCCTTCAAATCGGAGAACGAGAAAAACAAAGCGAAAACCGGTTCTATTAGCGCGTGCTACTGCAGTTAAGGAGGGGTGGACTCCTCTCTTCACACCCTGGGAGTGATGTTTGACATGCCTGCACTAGAGGAAAAGACACACTCATCTATTGATTGACTGAGGAACATCAATGGGTTTAACCCTCATAACCAGACTCATGATAATTCAGAATAACTTATGTAGCAAAATTGTAGTATTATGTACAAAAATGTTAACTAATAATAAAAAAGCAATAAGATAATTTCTGCAAATGTTCATCTCAACTAACACGAAGAAGATAAAGGAATAAGAGTTTGTAAGAATGGTTAGTACAAGAGTAGAGAAAGTCATTAGAGTGCAACACATAAGAGTTTTTATTTTAGTTTCCTTTTTGCGTAAATTGCTCCACATGCCAGTGTGGTAAAGGATAAAATAATTTAGTAACTTCGACAACGGAGCAAATAGATGTTATTTTGAAACGTAGTCTTATAGGCACTTTTTATATGTATGTAGTTTTCTACAGCTCTATATTTAGTAGGCCTTCAAATTGTGCATGGTCTGAAACAGTTTTAGATCAACATCTGTTCATTAACGTTCATAATCACGTAAACTGCAGGGTCAGGGGGTAGCCATATTTGTTTTACATTAAACGCTGTGTTGATCTTGTGCGGATTATCTAAACAGTGCTTTTCTAATTGGCCAATGTCCTCTGTTACACACAGCAACGAATAACAATGTTCAGTTATTTGCTTTAGCTACTTCGTTAACTCCACGCTGAGCAAAGCTACTGAATTTAGCACATGAACATTAAGCTGAATAATAAAGCCAGGAAAGAAACGATGTGAATATCAGGTCGCAATCCTTTTAGGAAAATAGTTGCTTAATCACAGTTACACAATTCGAGGCTTATCTGCTTTATAGCAGTTGATACTTGTGAAAAGTTTCTCATTTATTTTGAGATCATAAAGGGAGCTTTAAAGTCTGTCATGTGCTTTTATATCGACCATATCACGTTATGGTTCGTTTAAACGGTTATTACACATGGGAATGAGAAATCCGACTAGCGAATCTTTCAAATGCGCATTCTTCCGTCTTAATGGAGTATGACCACCACTGGTAGCAAAATATCTGAGCAGTTTTTAAAACAAAATGATTTTAAAATTGGCTATTATATCTTATCATTGTAAAGGTAATATTTCACACTGTTTAACTATTCCTTTTTTACTTTTTTACATGAATCACATTACACATTACTTTGACCATTTCAACATTTGTCTCTCAAAAAGACCAACAATGACAACTTTGAAACAATTACGCAGTTCAGAGTTGAAACAGTGATTGACAATAACTGTTAATCAAAAAAATTAAATGACGAATTTAAAATGTACATAAGGTGAACATAAAATACCCTCTCCTCCCTTGGTATGCTGGGGTTAAAAGTATTAAGTTTTATTCGGTACATGGTTTCTCAAGATGTTTTGCTATCTGCTTTTTCGTGATCAAATTTAGAACATATACTTTAGATGAGATAGAGAATCATTCAAACACGATGGTCGATAGTTTTATTAGGAATTGTAATAAAGCCCCCGCAAATATACAACAATAAACAATAGTCTTGCCAACATTAACTCAGTCAGCTGTATAGGAGAACAAACACTGGTGTAAAACTGGTGCAGCGATACCTAGCAAATCTGCAGGATACACAGAAAACTATTTTCGTACACGTACTGTTACAGGGTGACAGTATCCTCATTACGGGCTCCAGTATGTAACAACGTCTCGAGGAGTGCACATCGCAATAAATGAATGGATAGAAAGTGCACAGTGGTACCCGCAATTGCAATGTGGGGAGTGGAAATGGCATGTGGCCTTCAGTCCAGCGAGGTAACCCGACTTTCTCCGAGTAGTACAGAAGTTTCCCGCAGCTCTCGTTGGCAAGCTTTAGTTGCACCACACTGTCACTACTAATGGTACTGCACCCCTTTGCTAACATATATATCGACAGAAACTTGGAACACTAGAGAGGGTAACGGAAGCGAGTAATATACGTTAAACAAAAATTGATATATTATTTCACTAAAGTGTCATGGACTACAAAGTCTCGTTCACAATGGAAATTAAACACAAACCTCGTCTCATATTACTTATATATATCATACATTATTCATCTTTTGGGATTTCAAATATGTTTGAAAGAAAAATCAGAATTTAAAAATGTACCTACAACATAAAAAGCCTTATGCTCATTAACAAAATAGGTAAGTATGGAGCATATGCAAATCAAAGATAGCTTTAATTAACATTTTAATATAACGAATATCCAAATGAGCACACCTTCGGACAGCAGAGAACAATTATGCATTTATATTAAAATGTTGTCCTTTATAACCCATGCTGTCAGCGTTGAAACAATTATTCAAATTGGTTGAGTGGTTCTGTATATAATATATACACACATACTAATTTTCACTTTTTATGATATAAGATTCGATTATGAAGTACTGTGTACCGTATTTGGATAAAAAATACGTGTTGCACTCACATGACCTTCTCTACTCTTATACTAACCATTCTTACAAACTCGTATTCCTATATCGTCTTGTTAGTTAAACGTTCGTACAAATTATCTTATTGCTTATTTCCTTGTAGATGCAAAGGGAACATTAGAATACAGTAAGCTGTGTGCGATAGTCAAATCTTTTAAAGCTTTGAGACTCCGTTCTCTTTGTACACGTAACATATAACAAATGAACAACGATGTTCTATTTCACGAAAGTTGTAAATTTTCCAAAACTCACACACATAACAAGGAATATCTCCGAAATGGTTCACTCTACAAGAAAATTTTTTCGGACCTAAATGTTGTATTTTAGCAAGATTTACATTTTTTGTATCGTACGATTTGGTCTATTTCTAACGGTTTACCAGTTATGCAAAAGTCGTCCAGAGCAAATACAACTATAGGGGCTATATCCAGAAAATTCAAGATATACATTTCATTTGTCATAAAAATATCTCAAACATATGACATTTTAATAAAAATCGTTAGAGCCATTTTCAAGAACATGAAAATTTTCAAAAAATCTTCCATATAAAGGGTAGTTTAGGGTGGGGCTATTTTCTTCAGAATCTTTGTGTCGCATTCTTGAAAGACATTAAACTTAAATACCAACTTTGGTTTTTAACCGACTTTTCGTTTTTGAGTTATGCTGTCCACAGACACACACATGGACCTTTTTCCAAAAATGCTTTTTTTGGATTCAGGGGGTCTCAAAACATATATTTCCGGTGAAATCTCGACATCGAATTTTTGGGTGGAATACAATACTTCCCCTACTTACCAGTAGAGAAAGTAATCAAAATGTTGTAACTGGTTGTAAATATCGTGGGAGAAAAAGACAATTGAAGCATAAAGTTTGACTTTCTACATTTTTTGGTTTAGCAAAATATGTATTAATTTTGACATATTTTGCCACAAACTGTATTTGATGTGCATGATACAGCTGTTTCCAAATGTCGCTGTAGTCCAAGTGATACCACACTTAGGCTGCTGGTATGCTGGTACATCCGGTGGGGTTGTGTTATGTTTATTGTTAAGGAAATGCTGGATATAGGTGTGCAGTCTGCAGGAAATGTTCTCTAAAAATAACCGGCGCCTTTTTCCGATCCCGAAACGTAAAGAAATTGTCGGTGCGGCTGCATGCCATTCCATTTCGGGGAGCCAAGAAGGGAGCGTCAATAAAGAAGCGAGGAGACGCATAAAAAAATTATACTGCGCGGTTTCTTACGGCTTTCGGCTGCACAACACTCAGCTGCATATTTCAGTTTGTACACTCCAAATTTCCACTTGCTCCTATCTCGTCTTGTTCTGCTTCTGCTTTCCTGCTCGTCTTTGTCCCTTTATCCTACTCCTCTACGCTTCCTAAGGCCGAGCAAGAATTGCTTCCAACAGAAAGTCTGATTTTAAAGATACATTGCATAAAAATCTGATGTGTTACATTCATATGTCTTTCTCCGCCGATTACGACTTCACATACCCTTGTATACTGAAATATTCTATAATTATTTCTTGTTTTCATTTAATTATTTGCAATCAAATTTGGCCAAGAAATGATGTTACTAATAAAGCAAAGACGGAAACAAAGAAATATCGCATGTCAGTTCAAAGTAAAAATATTTGATATATTGCACTGCTTGACTTTCTCTGCTCTTGCACATTCTATTCTTCTACTTTATGCTAATCGAGATAAACATATGCAGAAATTGTCTTATTATTAGAGGTCGGAAGTTGAAGACCCATAAATTGCTCAAAAAGCCTTTTTAAAACTACCTAAACTATAAAAGGTACCTAAAGTTCGAAAAAAGGGCATAAAGAGATGGTCCAAATTAATTGTTTCAGTTTCAATTACATATTTAACATATTTATCTTTGCTAACGAAATATTCTTGCTAGGGCACTACAAAGGTCTTTGTAAAGTAGAAACGACTTTACAACATTCATTAGTAGTTTATCCAAACAGAAGTGATTTTCTTTTATCCGCGCTCTCGCATGTTTTTTAAGTCCAAAATGCTGCTGAAGATGGTACCACTTTTCTACACTAACTTTAACCTCGCAATATTTGAAAAAAAAAAAAAAATCTGTGTTGCATTCACGTGACTTTCTCTACTCTTGTACTAACCATTCTTACAAACTCTAATTCCTATAACTCCATGTTAATACAGATAAACATTCGCAGAAATTGTCTTATTGTTTATCTTCTTGTAGGTGCAAGGGCAATATGGGAATACAGTAGGCTTTGAGCGATATCAAATCTTTTAAAACTCTCAAATTCCGTTCTCTTTGCAGGGTTAACTTGTAAAAAAATGAATAACGATGTTCCATTTGGCAGAAGTGTAAGTTCTCCAAAACTCACACAAATAATCAGCAATATCTCCGAAATGGTTCACTCCACAAACAATTTATTTAGATATAAATTGTGTGTTTTAGCAAGATCTACATTTTTTGTATAGTAAGATTTTGTCTATCTCTTACGGTTTGCCAGTTATGCAAAAGTCATCCAGATTAATAGGACTTCATGGGCTATAGCCAGAAAATTCAAGATACGCATTTCATTTGTCATAAAAATATCTCATATAGCAATTTAATCAAAATCGTTAGAGCCATTTCCAGCCAAATCGAAATTTTCGAGAAATTTTTCATATAAAGGGTAGTTTAGGGTGGAGAAATTTTCTTAGAAATCTTCATGTCGTATCCTTGAAAGACATTAAAATTAAGTACCAGCTTTGGTTTTTAACCGACTTTTCATTTTTGAGTGTTGCTATCCACAGACTGACAGACACACTGACACACGCGGAACTTTTTCTAAAAATGCTTTTTTTTTTATTCAGGGGGCCTCAAAACATACATTTCCGGTGAAATCTCGACATCGAATTTTTAGGTGGAATACAATACTTCAACGTTACTATACGAGTAGAGAAAGTAAAAAACGCTTCCATCAGTAGAAAATACTTCTAGTCCAAATTCAGATACAAGTTATCGCAAAAATGAAATTTTACTAGGTTTAGTTTAACACATTATTACCATCAAGATTTGTTCCACAAACTGGAAATTGCAGGCAAATATAATGTAAATACAGCCTACCCACTCCTACCCTCCGGTCAAGACCATTGCTGATCAAAAACAATGAGATATTTAAGGAAGATTCAAGAGTTTCTTGACGTATACAATACATTCCCTCGGTTGATGCTAATGGCATGAATACAAATGAAATAGTGCTCTCAACTGTTTGTCTTATCCAGTCTTAGCAGTGCTCGTTATTAAAAGAAATTGGACAGTAAAGACGTAGTCAAAGTAAGGTAAAGTTGCAAAAAAAAGCCTTTAAATGAAACAAAAAGGCTGAAAAAGCACATTTAAATCAAAAGACACAAAAAGACAAATTCAAACCACTACTTTCTAGCCTGCAATGTCCCATAATGAACATCTATAATGCTGGGTCTCGTCTTCAGACTTTAGGGGGGAAAAGAAGAAGAAGAAAGGATTTTTCCTCAACTTCCTAACTTATTACATAATTCCTTGTAGGTACGGGGGAATAATGGTAATACAGTAGACATATGTAAGCAATGGTGAAATCTTTTAAAGCGGGTCGCTATGTGATGACTCTGAAATTCCTTGTCTCTTTGCATGGCGAAGAGAAAAAATTTTATGCGTTACATTCAGACCACTTTCTGTATCTTTTCTTCAAAAAATACTGCTCGAAACCTTATTTTTCTATCTACAACGTGTTAATCGATATAGACGTTTACAGAAATGGTTTCATTTGTCTACATATTTCCTTATAGGTACAATGGGAAACGGGGAATACAATAGGCTTAGGCGATAGCCATATCTTTTAAGATCCGACTACTATGTGAGGGCTTTGAAATTCCATTCTATTTCCCAGAAAATTCAGAATATATAATTTGCCATAAAATATCTTAAACATGTAGTATTTTAATCAAAAGAGTCTTTTTATAAAAATCATACTTTTCCATGTAAAGGCTACTTTGTGGTGGGAGGATTTTCTTGAAAAATCTCAATATCGCATCCTTGGAAGAAGCTGAACTTAAATACCAAGTTCATATTTAACGAACTTTTCGTTTTTTAGTTATGCTGTTCACAGAGAAAGAGCGCGCGCGCTTATGTAATGTAAAACTCATTCAGAATGAAGAAAACCTCACGAGGCTATTCGCAGAAAAGTCAAGATATGTATTTCATTTGTCACAAAAATATTGTAAATATATGGTAATTGAATCAAAGTAATTTTCATTTTTGAGAAAATTAAAATTTTTGAAACATTTTGCATGTAAATGGTAGATTGGGATGAGACATTTTCTTGATAATCTTTGTGTCGCATCCTTGTACCAAGTACCAAGTTTGATATTTAACTGGCTTACTGTTTTAGAGTTATGCTGCTCTGCGACATATATTCATAATTTTTTAAGTAATGTATAGACATGGGGGGAAATCTCACATGGGCGTTACGTTGACTTCGCATCTACCGTAGAGTGGGATGTTGTGATTGGCATGTCAACAAAAGAGGTAGGAAGGTTACCGTTAATGACGCACCGTGCACTTCACGCCACAGTTCCACTTTGTCATTGGAAGAGACTGCACACCCTCGCATACGACCTTCCCCCTTGTGACGTAAAAGTTCCATAGTTCAGTTATGTTTACGCAGAGCTCACTGAGTTTCCTCCATGTCTCTTATGTATTATGTCTATTCACAGACATACATTTTAAAACTTTTTGGGAGATACAGAGGATTCCAAAATGTGCACTACCGGTGGAATATCGGCATCTACACTTTGACTGGAATATAAGTTCCTCTTGCTTATTATTAGGTAGGTAGTAGTGAAAGTAATAAGTTTTGATAGGAATAGACTGCAGAAATTGTAAAATAATTTTGAGTTTTTATTTTTGAACGCTCTTTAACTGTTATGGTTCTCAGCGTCCCATTCTATACTGGGGATGAAAAACCACTTAATTTTGCTCAGAGGCCTTTTTATCAGGCTTGAAGTTCTCTGACGTGTGGTAAATCTACAACATAGGACCACCAGCTTTACTCTCCTTCCGAAGGAAACAATACTAAGGATTTTTACGCCCGAAAAAATCCGTCGCCCTCCGGCGGGTTTGAATCCACAACCTTGGGAACCAGAGGCTAGTATCGTATCCCTAGACCATAGAGGACGACGACAGATTGCATTGGGGATATAAGGATAAGCTATTGTGGATAAAGAAGATAATTGAATGGAACATTTTAGACCTTTGTTGCTTCTGAAGGACTGTTCATTATACGCATAGTAAGTCAGCACGAGGCGTTTATAATGTGTGGAAGTAGTTTTTTGTAATCGCCCCTGAAAATCTGTGTCAGACTCCCACAAATGGGTCATGACCTCCCAGGATTCTGAGGAAAGATTTCGATATTCTTATTGAAGAATGCCAACTTCACTGGGTAGCTCCGAAAACTTAGCTGATGCATCTTGTGTTGGTATTCCATCCGTGAACCTTTTGCATGGTTTACGTGTGCGCGCCTCATGAATGTTAAGTCATATCACGACCTTACTAAAGCCAGATGAAGCATCTCCTTGTCTTGCTTAGCAAATTAAGTGGCTTTTATCAAGTAAACGTATCAGTTTAAATCCCTTAGATATACTTTCTAATTTGTTTCTATTGCTATACAAGTCATAGTATTAAAACACATGCTATCACTTAATGTCAATAGTTGTTAGTAAACATGATTATGATGACAAAAAACTGTTTTAGGGTTGGTATTGTTTATATGTCGATATATCGTTGCATTTGTTTTGATGGTTACACTGGGCTTATATTAACAAAACTTCACGTTAATAATGGCATATCTTATATATTTAAATGAGCAATTCTTGTATATATTTATTCCTCGCAACTTGGAAAAGGCTCTAACGATTTCGATCAAATTTTGTATTCAGATAGGGTCTTGCTTTTTAAGTTCATCTATATAGGTGTAATTCCCGAAAAAACGCGATTTTGCATAAAAAATAACATTTTTTATTCCCGCTTCTACTGCGCAATTCTTGTATATATATTCCCGGTATTTCAGAAACGACTCTAAAGATTTGATTACATTTTTGTATACATGCATATTACCTTCACAGTGTTTTCTCTACTCACTTTTAGGCAACACATTCACATCTCTTTCTCTACTCACTCTTCTATAAACACTTTTCCATAAAAAACGTGATTTTGCACCAGGAAACATTTTTATTCGCACTTGTAAAACAAGTCATACCATGTTCTATATGTTTGAAATATAAATGCTATTACATTCACACTGTTTTCTCCTCTCACTTTTAGGTAACACATTCATATCTCTTTCTCTACTCACTCTTCTACAAATAAATACACAATTTTCTGTATGTTTAAAATAGAGATGCTGCATATTACATTCACAGTGTTATCTCTACTTACTTTTAGGTAACACATTCACATTTCTTTCTCTACTCACTCTTCTATAAACAGTTTTCCATAAAAAACGTGATTTTGCACAAAAAAAAAACAACACTTTTATCCCCACTTTTAAAATGTCATACCATGTTCTGTATGTTTGAAATAGAAATACTATTACATTCACACTGTTTTTCCTCTCACTTTTAGGTAACACATTCACATCTCTTTCTCTACTCACTCTTCTACAAATAAGTCATGCCATTTTCTGTGTGTTTGAAATAGAGATACTACATATTACATTCACAGTGGTTTCTCTACTTACTTTTAGCTATCACATTCACATCTCTTTCTCTATTATATTCATACTGGGCGAAAAACGCCGAGCGAAGCTCGGTCGCCTAGGTACTAATAATGATATCGTCTATAGGATTATTACAACTATTCTGAATTACAAGAGAACAATGATCATCGTGTTATTCTTGTATATTTTGAAAATACGAGTCTAAATTTATGAATGATTAAAATTGTATTTGTGAACGTATGACCCTTCTTACACCAAAATAATACCAAACCCCTTGAAAGGTGCACATTCGAACACCTTCCATCGTGTACTCCAAAACGTAGAGAAATGCCTAGAGAATTTCGAGATAACCATGTTCACACAGCGAATGGCAGCTTGTTTCGGAGAAATGAAATGAACACAAACAAGTGACAGGAGAACAGCAGTCCTGATTTCAATTGCAATTTATAATAGAGATTCATAGATGGCACTAGCCAAACCATGAAGAGTTGTACATCCACTAGGAAACAGAAGGGTTCATTGTGCCAGAATTATGCAAAAGCCACAGCTGTAAACCGTGCATAACACCTAGGAGCGCCGTCATCTGTTCAGCGCGCTGATCAGCTGTTTCTCGGCACTAGCGCCGGCTCTTCCTAATTTCCGGAGACCTGCGGCGTAAACGTCAACTCTATAATATGATGTTTACAATGCGTGAACTTTTGATTTGTAAATAACAGGTGCTTCACTTGCATGAACGGAAAGGGTGGACCATAAATCTTTCTCGATGGTAATATGAGGTTGCTTACATGAAACGAGGGAACTCCATTTGGTACTGACATAGGAGCTACACAACCTCCCACTTCCATAATTCTTGACTGTTGATTGGCAAATTGCTTATGTCTTCCCAAACGATGAGTGGAACGTAAAATTACCGATGAGACGCTCACTAATAATTAAATTTAATTCAGCACCTATTATAACTGCTTTGGCAAACTCTAGGTATTTGAGCTTAATGAGAGTTTGCATAATTTGTAACATCTGGGAATGGAAATATTCACACCCCTCACCAAAATGACTTATTTTAATAGCCGAAAAATGTATCCTTCTTTTACATATACTCACTATTTCAAATATACTGACCATATTCATCACCAGAGTCCGATTAAAAGCCTTAGCAGCCTTTTACCAAATTTTCCTTCATATGACTGCACAACTTTGTGTTGTATAAACTCCAGTGAACATTTTTCCCCATTTTGCTTTTTACATTTAATTTGAAATACATAGGTTCATGAATTGCAACATAAGTATGAGTTACCATCTTTAAACACATCTTTTAGTAAGATGTCGCTAGTTGCAGAAAATTAATATATTACTATAAAAATGAAATGTACGTATATCTTAAATTTTCTGGAAATAACCTCTGCAGTTCTCTTCATTGTGCATTAATGTTGTATAACTGGTAAGCCGCAAGAGATAGACAAAGTCTTTCCAGATAAGACAAAAAAATGAAGATTTCATTAAAGCAACATTTTTATATGGAATTCCACTTCCGTATTATTTCTCGTTATTGATTTGAATTTTTAAATAATTTTCTCAGATAGAAAGACTTGCTATTGTTATCATCATCATCATCATCTTTAATATTATTTCTATTATTTTCCTGGTTTTGCAAAGAGAACAGAATTTCAAAGCTACCACATAGCGACCAGCTCCTAAAAGATTTGACTACTATGGTTACTGAGTTCCCCCGTTTCCATTGCACCTACAAGGAAGTATCAATAAAACCATTTCTAGAAATGTTTATATTGATTAACGTGAAGAGATAGAGGAATAAGCTTTTTTGAGAATGATTTGTTGAATTGAAGAATGTATAGAGAACGTAATGTGAATGTAGCAAATTACTTTGTATTTATTATATTCTGTGAGTGATATTTTGGGTTGTAGTAACGCAATATCAGTTCCGATATTTATCTGACAATTGAGGGAAATAATAGTAATATTAGTACATTGAATACATTTGTATGAAGAAGTTTTATCTTTTTTAAAACAAAATTGATACGTTTTTTCAACGAATTATCTGTGGTAAGAGACTGTAACGCGGCTGTTAATGTCACTATCTTAGCCATACTGAACTAAAAGTTGCACTGTTAGTGCAGAGAAAGAGTCTGGTTTTACCACACTTCTGCACGAATACAAAGAGAACCGAAGGTCCAGCGTTAGTCACCTCATGATCTCAGACTCGTCCAGGGATAAGTTATTCACAAGTTGTTTACTACCTCTAGCTTACGTCACATGTGTGTACCTGGCACGACGTCTGTGAACCTCCTTTCCATAATGCCATGCCACTGTTTGTTCAGTTTTGTTGAGTGCAGACTGACTCCAATAGTGTGCTGTACCAAGAATGACCTAGGCGTGTCACTTTTGTTTTCGGTAACGCTTGTAAACTTACAGGCTTAGTATATTGGTTGGCAACAATGATTTAACAACTCGTTCCGCTCATTCTACTATCTGCACACGTCTGTTCTGTATACTAGCTGGTTACAGTGCACCACCTGTGATTGTATCCCCTTCAACACCTGACTGGCTGCGAGTCCTGACTCGGAGCTTAGTCTCTATCTTCTCCTGATGGTCTTCTAAATACTTAAATAATTATGTTGTTCATAGTGATCCATAAAATCCTTTATTTAATGAGTATGCTGTGTTCAGGATAACTTGTGAGGGTCGGATGCAAGAGGTCTAGCTTCGATTCCCATTGACCGCCCACTCTGAACTTGGGTTTTTCGTGGAGTTCCCTTATCAGTAGGCGGTGGTTTGTTACCAACCCGACCTCCTTTCCCTCATTTCCCTTTTATTCCGTTTTCTTGTGCGTAATTCTAGGTTTCAGGGTGTAAGGTAGGGAGGAACGGATGATACTGGTGCTTGATTCAAGGAAAGAGTATTCCGCGTGGCACTAGAGGGTTGGACGGGTCATTTTTCGCCCCCTCGGGGCAGCAGCTTCTGTAGTGGATGGATCTTCAAGTCAAGAACTGTTAGGGACTTGCACGAGTCTCTGTGGTCTGTCTTCCTGCAGCCTCTAGCATCCTATGGTTCCATCACTTCATCCCTTTCTTCTGGAGGGATAGTAGCTGCAATAGGTCTCACGTAGGTCGCAATGTTCGAAGTGTCCCCCACAATTGCGCACTGTATACCCTGTTCAGTAATCCATTTGGTTCCTCTGGCTTGGATACATCTCTAAGAGAACCATGAAATGAAGGTGTGAGTTTAAGCTATTCCTGATTCACCACTTCCATACGCCCCTAACTCAAAGTGGGGCTGGAATTTGCAGAGTGTTACAGAATAATCTGGGAGTTGACTTACGTGGAGTTAAAGTACTTACAATTTATGAAACGAATTGTTAACACACATGGATGTGTTACATTCATATGAATTTCAATATAGTCTACCGTTTATTTTTCTATCTCTTCTAGAAACCAATCTTGTAAAAGATTATACTTCTATCTGCCTCACAACGATCAAAATAAATATTTTATAAAATAGTTTAATTTACCTACATGCTTCATTAGTCCAAAGCGATGGTCAAATGTTTAACATTTTGATCGTTATTTGCTCATGTTGAACTTCGATACTATTTGCGTGACATTACGATAGACAAAATAATCTTGAATTAGGACTTTAAAATTGTTGCGTTGGGAGATTAAAACTATCAACGAATACTTCGGAAGTGGTTAATACCACAAACAATCGTGTTTTAACGAGATCTACATCTTTTATCTAATAAACTCTTCTCTCTCTCTCTCTCTCTCTCTCTCTCTCTCTCTCTCTAATGGTTATACAATATTACAGAAATTAGAAAAAAAAGAGGATATCATAGGCTACTCACAAAATTCAATATCTACATCCCAGTTTCTATTTATTTTGTTGTTTAACAACGCTGTCAATTGCCGGGATCACATCAGCGTCACCGGTGTGCCGGAATTTCGTCCCGCAGGAGTTCTTTTACATGCCAGTAAATCTACTGAGATGGAGCAGTCGTTTTTTAAGCATCGGTCTGGGCCGGATTTGAACCCGCGATCTTGGGATCAATAAGCCAGCGTCTAAGCAACTGAGCCACTCAGACCGACCCTCTCTATATTCCAATCTCAGTATCCCTATCGTTAGAGCCATTTTTGAGAAAACAGAAAATAATGACAATTTTGCCATGTAAAAGATAGTTGGGGTGCTGGGACTTCCGTGAAAATTTTCGTGTCACATCTTAGATGATGCTCAAACCCAAGTGTGATATTTATCAAGTTTTAGCTTTTGAGTTCAATGTCATACACATAGATGCACCTCGACATTTTTGGAGAAAAAAATGCTATTTTGGGTTTGTGGATGTCAAAACCCGCACTTCTGATGAAATCTCTATATTGAATGTTTGGGTGGGATGCAACACTTCCTCTCCCTACCATAGGAAAGTGGTAGAAGTGAAAATTAGACTCCCGGGACGCTTCTTACAGACGAATTCTTCCGCTGAATCCTCTGTCTCTGACTCCATCTGCATAGAACATGATGGACAGAATGCAGTCACTGGGACTGCTGATCTCCTGCCAAGTATTGTGCATTGTCTTTGTAGCATTGAAACCTTGATCACAGGCATGCTAATTGTTGGCGCTCATTGTTGACTCGAATCCACGTTGTGGTTTCCATAATTCATATATCTTCTGGGAAGAAAATTTTAAAAACAAATAATAGTTTCTCTCAAAAAACAAAATGCAGAACAAAGCAAACCGACCATTTCAGGACATTTTGGGTACCACGACATTTCTTTTAGTTACGTTACGGTAGAAAAAGCATTCAACAGACATCAACGACCCTTTTAAAATGTTCGATGTATTACACAGGACATTCAATAGGCTTGAGTTTCATGACGCAGAAACACACCATTGCGCTCTTAAATAAGCTACATGAATATTTGCTTCCAAATTCGAGGTTCACGAATAGGTAATTGCCAATATTTTGCAAGATGTGAAACTTGACATACTTTCCCGATCTTAAATTACAACTCTGTCCTAGCTTGTATTGTGATACGAAATATAACACAAATTTGATGCCTTTTTTTCCATACAGATTTTTTATGATGGAGATTAACGAAACTGAACGGTATTGTTAACAACATACACACAAATGTTTTAGGGGATAAGTGCACACATATTTTGATATATAAACTTCGGCGTGTTAGTTGTTTTTTATCTTCGTCTAATAGTTTTCCCACAAATCAATCACATAGTTTACTACCTGATGTTTTTATGCATGGTCGTAACTGCGCCGTGAAATCAACAACGCCTGTCCTATTGACTGTCCGTTTTGCACTTAAATGCGGAATGCTACTGAACTAAGTAGCGTAACATCATTTTCGTTGCAGAATCCATTCGAATTAAGTTCCATACAGCATTCGTTATTGCGATCCCTGCCCACTCTGCGTTGTGCCTTCTGTTTCAGGCCTACTTGGAGGTACTAATCAACCTGAAAACATACTACTCTTCATAAGTATAATTATAAGCTTGCAAATGAAGCAAATATTGATGTAATATTGTTCAGTGCACTGTCCTCAATTGTCAATACAAATGTCTGCTCTTATACCCCGAACAGACCTGACATTGTCCTAATTTCTTTTGTGAAAATAGTCTATGCAGGCCTCTGGCACGGTGTATATGGGGAGTTTGCAGATATTAAGGAACCTCATTGTGCAAGTCTCAAGTACTTCTGCCGATGCAAAAGATTCTGTGAAAATCTTAGCTACGTAAATACAGGATACAGGTGGGAAATCGTGAAAGGAATATCTGAGCACAATTGAATAACAACACGCTATTCTAGTAGTTTTGCAAATATTTTTAGAAATCACGGGACATCCAACATTTGTGCTAACTAAAGAAACTATTTAAAAATACTTCCTTTTTTTCAAAGTAGTTTTTAAGAACAGTTTTCATGCAGAAACTGGTTTCTGAAAGAAAGCACTTAAACGCCTTTCCTGCGTTAACCATAAATAAAGGGCTTCATCAAGTTTATCGAATGTGGACACTTTTGGCTTAAAGGTGATGCTGATAATGTACAAGTCGTTCTATTTTAGAATAGGTACTAAGGTTTATGTGTTTATTTTTAGTGGCCAGGAGCCCATGAAACATTTTCCAAGTCCAGTCCTGAAAAGAAGCTCCAGAAAACTGAAAAACGTGAATTCGCTGATAGTTGCTATGCAATCACCGCAGTGTTTTATGCTCATGACTTCAAAAAATCACGTGAAGCTTTTCTTTTTTGTGAACTGGTGTAACCTCAAGGCTCGTTTGGTGACATCATCGACTGTTGAGCAAGCCATACAAAAGAGAATTAGCTTATGGCACGCCCCACTTTTCTTGTGGCAGTATTGGAGAGCTGGCGCTACGTGTGCCAAACAATAAACCTGCACTAACCACTTCACTCTTTACCACTCCTTATCTGCAGATAAGGCGATCTTAATCCGGGATAAGGTCACTTTCGTGATCATCTTTATCACACCATAAGGTAGTCTGTTGCAAAGCTGCGTTTAGCTTCCTTGTAATACCATCATAGTCTTATCGTGATGATGATTTGCTGCCTTCTTTTTCACTTCTGTAAATCTTCAACGTGTAGATTTTCTTTCGGTTGGTATATGTTAACACTTGGTTTTGCTATTGAGGCATTCAGATAATGAATCACACGGATGACAAATAAAGACGGAGATGAGCAGTAAAACCCAGGACTGGAAAACAGGGAATCAGAAAAATAAGGACTTAGCCGCCACAATATGCAGCTGTTTACCAGTTCCATAAGTAAAGTATTTCTACGTTTTTACTCTCTATATAGTAGGTAGAGGAGTATTGCGCCAAAAATCTGGTACCCAGATTTCACCAAATATATTTCACCACATATAACCTGAACTCAGTTTTATATACATCTAAATACAACCATCTGGAAGCTGAAACTTTGTCATTTATTATTCACATCTGTTATTATTTAGTAATAGCAAAAATTTCCTATAAATTACCTCCTTTTCTCCTTATCTGCAAGTTTAAAAAAGAAACCATAAGATATAATCGCACATTAAAAGACCATGTGTCCGGGCCGGCCAACTGATGTTGCCATTCTTCTGGCGTTAGAACAATTCTTCTGAGACCTGGATGCTTGTTGCTTCAAGGCAAAACTTGTTGATTCGAACTTTTCAACCCATATCTTCCCAGCGTGAACTGAAAGAGCAATATCATGACGCCCAGGTTTAAAATAACGCCGAAATTCTCGTCGTGCAGCTTCAAAAAATCATTGTTTTTATAATAAACCTTTACTGGAAAAGCGCGATGCTCTCATGACCACTGTTTCATGACAACTGAAATGGCACTACTTGAGGATTAAACCAGAGGCATAATAGTTATACGAACTTCAAATATGATTTAGTGCTAATCAATTTAAAATTTCCCGTTCCCATGCGTAACCTGTACATTCTCTGAGGCTCTCTCGAAAAAGAAAAACTTAAGTTTAGATGAATACCAAACTTTGTATTTAAATTCACGCGCACTGTTTTGCGGGATTCATTGGAGCATCGGTACCTACATATATTTCCGGTGAAAGCTCGATATTTTTGAGCGGAGTGTAATATTTTCTCTATCTACTCAAGTGTTAGACAGAAAGAAAAATTCACCAGCTTATTTAACCATTATGTATGTCCCCCATCCACCCACCCTGTATTCGAACACAGAGAGCATATGTATGAGATAGATTTAGTTTGCACTGGAAGGTGTGGGAAGGATGAGCACCTACATCTGAAGGAAACAAACTGCGTGTCTCTATCTTGGCGTAGGTGTCGACTCTTGACCCTTCTGGACAGACCTTGGCGATCTGGAAGACTTCTGCCCCGCCCTCGTATCGCGGATGTAGCTAAGTTCCTTATTCCGCTGGCTGATCTCACTGAACAGATGCACCGAAAGCACTCTTTGAAGCTTTATTCCTTGTTTCAAAAGATTCCAAAGTAAAAGCTTCTTAGATAGTTTGGGTTTGTCTTTCAAAATAGTGGACTGAGAATTACATCTTTGGCGTTGTATTTAAGATAAACAAGCGTGATATTATGCACGTTCTGGAAAATAGATACAATGAACATATAAAATGAAAAAACATCTAATGTATTGCACTCGCATGACATTCTCAGCTGTTAAAATGCTTGTTCTTCTGTTTACTTCACATTAATCAAGATAAACATCTGTAGAAATTGTTTTATTACATATTTCCTATAAAAGAATGCAACAGGCTTAAGCGATATTCAAATCTTTTAAGAGCTGGTCCCTTAGTGATGGGTTTGAAATTTCGTTCTCCTTACATGTCCAGCAGCCAAAAAAAGAAAAAAAAATGACTTTGCATTTGAGAAGTCGGTTTAAAACCAAAGTTGGTATTTGAGTTTAAAATCTTTAAAAGCTGTGATAAGAAGATTTTGAAGAAAACTACTCCAATCTAAACTATCCTTTACATGGAAAATGTTTCGAAAATTATTTTGATTTTCTCGAAAATGGCTCTATTTTGATTAAAATGTCATATGTTTAAAATATTTTTATGAGCGAACGAAATGTATATTTTGACTTTTCTGGCTATAGCCTACGTAGTCCTGTTTACTCTTGATGACCTTTACATAACTGGTAAACCGTAAGAGATAGACTAAACCTTTTTTTATTATTTGCCTGTCGCAGTACAGAGAAACCTATGGGCCAGACAGAATGAAGACCTGGAAGCGGGCGGTAAGTCTAGCACCAGGTTTGATAATGAGGAAGAGGATGATATGAAATGCAGGTGAAATCGATAATTGGAAATGTGATAATGGAGCAACTGGTGAAATGAGTGGCGGGGGAAGTCGGAGATCCCGGAGAAACCCCACCCTGACGCCGCTTCGCCCACCACGAATACCACATATGGGGTCCCTGGGGATCGAACCAGGGCCATATCGGTGGTAAGCGAACGCTCACACCGCTCGGCCATGGCGCCGCCAGACCAAATCTTACTAGATATACAAAAATGTAGGTCTCGTTAAAACACACAAGTTATGACCAAATGCATATTTTTTTGTGGAGTAAGCCATTTCGAAGATATTCCTTGTTATTTGTGTTAGTTTTGCAATACCTATACATTTATCAAATGAAGGGTCGCTATTCACTTTTTTATTTCTTTGCCGTACAAAGAGAATGGAATTCCAAAGCTTTAAAATATTTGACTATCGCTCAAAGCCTGTGTTCCCATATTCCCCTTGCACTTACAAGAAAATCAGCAAATAGTTAATTTCTGCAAATGTGGATCTCGACTAACACAAAGAAGATAGAGGAATAAGAGTTTGTAAGAGTGCAACACATCAGATTTTTTCTAGAAGCATATAATTTGTTTAGGAGAAGCATTGTAAAGGTCCTCGATCCGGCTCAGTAAAGGTGGGAGTGAAAGTTCCCAGCACCTACCTGGGTCGTGCTTCATGCTAATAGAGACAAATGAGAGCTAGAACACAATAAACTGCAAGGATGTGTGGTGGCGGCAAGGCAAAGCGAGGTTGCAATATAGACCATTGTTGTTGCAACTGCCTTTTTGCAAGAAAACTTATCACCTGTAATAAACTTCACTGTTTAAAGAATATCCACAAATGCTTTGAATATATCTCCTTTACACTCAACCACTATTGCCCACCTTTATTAAACTAAAATAAACATCTGATGTGTTGCACTCACATGACTTTCTCTACTCTTGTACTAACCATTAAACTCTTATTCTTCTACCTTGTTCGTATTAGTTGATATAAACATTTGCAGAAATTATCTTATTGCTCGTTTTCTTGCACGTGCAACGGGAATATGGGGATACAGCAGGCTTTGAGTGACAGTCAAATCTTTTAAGTTCTCCAGAACTTATACAAATAACAAGGAATATCTCCCAAATTGGTTCACTCTACAAAAAAATATGTATTTGGGCATAAATTGTATGTTTTAGGGAGATCTACATTTTTTGTGTAGTAAGATTTTGTCTTATCTCTTACGATTTACGAGTTATTCAAAAGCCATCCAGAGTAAACAGGACTACATAGGCTATAGCCAGAAAATTCAAGATATAGATTTCATTTGCCATCAAAAGGTCTCAAACATATAGCATTTTAATCAAAATCGTTAGCCATTTTCAAGAAACTCACAATTTTCCATGTAAAGAATAGTTTAGGTTGGATGGATTTTCTTCAAGATATTCAAATTCTCATTCTTGAAAGACATTAAACTTAAATACCAACTTTGATTTTAACCGACTTTTCATTTTTGAGTTATGCTGTCCACAGAATGAGAGACACACAGACACACGCGGAGCTTTTTCTAAATGATTTTGTTTTTAATTTATTCAGGGTGCCTCAAAAATATATTTCCAGTGAAATCTCGACATCGAATTTTTGGGTGGAATACGATACTTCTCCTACTTAGAGAAAGTAAAAACATAGGGGAGTATATTACAAAAACACCAAAACAGTGTAAACTTGTTTTGTATTTTTCTTGTTGTATTAGAAACAATACAAATCATGCACAGTTGTGTGACTCTAACATGTCATTGGGCAGCCATTTTTAATGTTTTGTTAGTAGCTAGATGGATTACATTGAAAATTTAGGATTATTTTTATAGGGTATCATTTGGTGGGGACATACATATTTTGTAGTTGTTTCCGAAATCGTAAGAATTGTTCTCCACTAAAACACAACTCAGTTAAATTGTAGAACCTTAGTTTCTTCTTCTTCTTCTTTTTACCCCTCCTGTATGTAGAACTTACACCCCCTAGGACTTAACAGCCTGTGCCTAGGGTCAAATGCCTGTTGGGGAGGAGAGAAACCTATGCACCGGACAGAGTGAAGCTCTGGAAGCGAGTTGTCAGCCCAGCACCAGGTATTATAATGAGGAAGAGGATGATATGAAATGCAGATGAAATGGATGGCTGGAAATGTGATGATGGAGCAGCCGTAATGAGTGGCGGGGGAAACCGGAGGACTCAAATAAAACCCACACAAACGCCGTTTCGTCCACGACGAATATCACATGTCGGTCCCTGGTGTCGAACTGGGCCGCCTATGTGGTAGGCGAACGGTCTAACTGCTCGGCCACGGCGCCGCCAGAATTCTAGTTTCAAAAGGGGTAATTACCAAAATTAAAAGAAGAAAAGTTGCAATAACAATTTATCTTGTGCTGGCCCCGTGGCTCAGTCGGTAGAGCATCCGCCTGCTGTGCAAGGTGTCCCGGGTTCGATTACCGGTTGGGGAATGGGGCTTTTCCTCAAACCAAAATTAGTCCCCATCCTCTCCATAGTCTGGAAGTATGAATGAGAGTGTGAATGTGAGTATGAACGTACATGTGAATTTAACTTATAAAAATCCTAAATATCCAAACACGCTGTTTATGGAGTAACACCTTGCCGATAGGCGACACGTTCCATAGGAGAGGCCGCCGATATGACCATTGGAGTAAAGGCGGGATACAAATAGAACAATAGAAAAACCTCCAAGAGGTAGGAATACATTATATAAGGTAGTATGTTTGTTCATTGTTTTATTTTATTGTTTTTTTCATTTAATTTTTGTTTTTTGTACGTTAAAGTGTGTTCTTTATGAGCACAAATAAATTATTCATTCATTTAAATACGTGACCAACAACAATAGAGTAATCAGCACAAGGACGATAATGAGCGCGGCAGAAAAAAGCGTTTCCAGACTATTCGTGAAACTTTCGACTGCCGGCTTGTTTATGAGAAGTTTGAGAAAAGGTGAATTTTGAGAAAAATCCATGCTACGTCATTCTCACCTATCTAAGTGAGTCGAGACGGCGAAAGCAGCCAGTTTTTATGGTGTTGTTGAGTAAGTTTGTGTGTATGTGTACAGCCAGCTTGAGTGTGTATATCATCAGAAGCAGGTGTTTGAAGAAAGAGACAGAGTAGTAGAACTGAAAGACAGAAAGGTGTCTGTCGGGTTACGAGAGGATTAGAACAGCTATGAGTTGTAAGGCCACGAACTGTAGATTCTGTTAACGATAAAAAGAGGACTGTGTTTTGTGCTTCAATTTTAGAAGAGATATAAACTGACAAGAAAAAGGTAGCTGGACTTGTAATTTATCACACTGGTGTCAGAAGTGGGATTCGTGACAATGTCACTTGTCACAATATTTCCAGCATTCCAGAGCATGTCGCATAGGTTTACCTGGGTGGGATGTTGATCACTACAGCACCTAGCCGCGGCTTTATCTGTGTGATATAGAAGGGACAAAGAGTTTACTCAAGTTTTGTTCGTTTTGGGAACGCCCAGCCTTCCCAGGGCGCGGCGTGGTTGCCCGTTAGTAATAATATAAAAAATGTGCAGTGAAAACATTGTATCCGCTCTTTTAAAATTTAAGCGGCCTAAAACTAAATGAATATTAACAACGCTAAAAAGAGCAGGCATGACAAAAACACAGAGATAACATTATTCAATATTCCAATATGCAAGTAAAAAATTAGGCTTATAACTTTATATTAAAGAAAGACGGTATACCTTGGTAAACCAGTGTCTACTTGATTCTAGATTGCTGAGCTGTTTTAATGATGAAATATCCGGGAGGGCTCAGGTTTGATTTCCTATAGAACCGGCCACCCTGACCTTGGGCTGTTTTCGTAGCTTTCCCAGGTCGGTAAGCGAATCCTGGAGTACATTATATACTACCAGGAATTTTTTATCCGTCGCTTAATTTCACTTTTCATTACATTGCACATTTAAGATTGATAATGTGTAGCGCTTTAAGGAGAGAACTGTTTCTTCGCTGGCACTGCATTTTCTGCCCGAATGTGTCCTTCCGGGTGGTGGGGAGGTCAAGAAGACGTCTTGGGAGTTCAATCTGGAAACTTTCGGGAGCTCGCTGCGCTGCGCCTGCCGCCATCAATTCTAATCGTTCTTCGTATTGTCTCGCCTTATGCCCTCCCCGGGGGCTTTGTAGGTACAATATGCCTTAGCATGGCAGCAGCGCTGCAATTCTCCTCCTCTTCTAAAACCCTAACCGTATTCAAAATACAGTTAAACTAATTTTAAAAACGCTGAAATTGTTTTCATCGAGCGTTATGGCCCAGGCGGTAGTGTCTGTGGCTTCGCTGGGGGAGTCGTGGGTCAAATCCCAAACTGCCTGCGGTTTCTTTGTGGTTTATCTCAATTGCCAAATATTTACGTGGAAATTCAATAACGTGATCCAAAGCTCCACTTGCAGAACAAAATAGATAGAGATGAAACATGTGGTGCATGATGGGAACTATGCATCTAAGGTCGTCTTATCAATAAACTAAGTAGATGGTGAGTGTGCAACTAAGGCCATCTGTTAAGCATCACAGTGACTACGTGTGCACTCAAAGACCAGTTAGCCAAGATCCTGCAGTCTACATTTCGCCAAAACTCCATATCAACAAAAAGTGATAGTAAAGGAAGGCAACTAACTACTCAAATAAGGCTATCTATTGGCAGCCGATACAGAAAGAGCTGCGTAGTTGAAAACCCAGCCGTTTACTTATTACTATTCGATCATTTTCAACAGTCACTCATTTACTCACTTGTTTTATTTCACATCATCGGTCAAGTGATACGGTTTCTTGCTTGTGCATCCAACCATCCTTTGTGACGAGGCAGATTAAGTAAAAGTACAGAAAAGGGACACCAGTGGGTCTTTGAGATTTGCTTGGTAAACCAGATAAGGCCAGCATGCTGAAGGACTACGCCCTGTTACTAGCTTAAAGGTCAAGTGATTTAAAATGTACAGTATTCTGCTAGCTGACTAAGTTGCAGAAAGAGGAAAGAGTTGAAGTGCAAAGGAGGAGAAGGTTGTGAGGAATAAAATATACCAGAAGGAAATACTATGGCTGCCTTAGCAAAGAAACTACATTATTACCATCCCACATTTCCGTACATGTCCTACATGTTATTATTCTGGACGTACAGTATCAGTAGGAAAATCATTCATTTTACGAATAGATATAATAATTAGGTTACTTCATGTTTGCTAATGTCTTTATTCACGTGTTTTTTTTTTTTTTGTTTTTTTTTTTTTTTAAACTTTCATTGACATCGAGAGGTTTTACCAGGAATGTTTTGAGACCCACTGAATCCAAAAAAGGTCCGTGTGTGTCTAAGAACAGCATAACTCAAAAACGAAAAGTCGTTTAAAAACCAATATTGGTATATAAGTTTAATATCTTCCAAGGATGCGACACGAAGATTTTGAAGAAAATTCCTGTACCCTAAACTACCCTTTACATGGAAAATGTTTGGTATTATTATGATATTCTCAAAAATGGCTTTCAACGATTTTGATTAAAATGTCATTTGTTTCAATATTTTATAGCAAATGAAATGTATATTTTGAATTTTCTGACTATAGCCTATGTAGTCCTGTTTACTCTTGATGACATAACTTTAAACCTAAGAGATAGACCAAATCTTACTATACAAAAAATGTAGATCTCGTTAAAACACACAAGTTATGTCCAAATTCATCTTTTTTGTGGAGTGAACCTTTTCGTAGATATTCCTTGTTATTTGTGTGAGTTTTGCAACACTTATTTATTTATTGGCCGTGCAAATAGAACGGAATTTCAAAGCTTTAAAGGATCTGACTGTTTTCCCATATTCCCCCTTCACTTACAAGAAAATCAGCAATAAGTTAATTTCTGCAAATGTTTATCTAGACTGGCGTGAAGATAAAGGAATGAGGGTTTGTAAAAATAGTACAAGAGTAGAGTCATGTGAGTGCAACACATCAGATTTTGTTTGCTTTTTCGTTGTATCATTTATATTAAAACTTTCCCTACTTGACTTTGTCTACTCTTAAACTATTCTTATAAGCGCTTATTCCTCTATTTGTAGAAGTTGTTGTGAACTTTCTTGTAAGTGCAGGAAGAATATAGCAATGCATGGCTCTTAAGTGATAATAAAATATTTAAAGAGCTGATAACTATCAGATGGCTTTGAAATTTTGAAAAATGCATTCCTATTTGAGAAAAGTACATATAAGTATTTTGAATATTCAAAAAAATAACAAAGAGTGTCTCGGAAGTGATTTACAAAAAACTTCTATTAGATATGAACAGTGTGCTTAAGTGTTTAGTAAGATTTTATCTTTTTCTTATGGTTTACCAGTTAGGCAAAAGCCACTCAGAATAAATAAGACTTGTAAAGACATTCCGGAAAGTTCGAGATTTACGTTTTATTTGGATAACTATCTTAAACACATGGTATTTTAATCAACTTTTCGAGAAAATCAACAACTTAAAAATGTTCTATGTAGCCCGGGGTGAAAGATTTTCTTGAAAATCTTCGTAGCGCATCCTTGAAGATGCTGAAAGTTTGGTATTTAACCAACTTTTCCTTTTTGAGTTATTCTGTTCACGGATACACAAACACACACACACACACATACACACACACACACCACAGAGAGAGAGAGAGAGACAAAACACACACAAGCGGACCTTTTTCTAAAGGTGTCTCTTCTATTCGGGGGACTCAAAACGTGTATTTCCAGGAAATTTCGACATCGAATTTTTGGGTGTAAAGAAATACCTTCTCTAACTATCGCATACGTGGTAGAGAAAGTAACACTAATGCGTTACATTCACATTACTTTTTCAACCCAGCATTGTTTATTTTTATAAAGTTTCTACGACTATTCTTACAAGATTTTTCTGCTTCATGTTATCCAGATAAACGCTTGCAGAATTAGCTTTATGATACATTTATACATTTCGTTGTGGATATAATGGAGATGTAGGAAACCCAAGCGATAGTCAAATGTTTAAATGCAATACTTTCTATAAGATCACGATTGACAGCTGAATCGTGAGATATCTGATGTCACATTCACCAGAGTTTCTTCCGGCTCACCGGCGAGCTGATATGATCCTGGCAATTGACAGCGTCGTTAAACAACAAAATAAATGAAAACCAGACTTTCTTTCTATACCATTTAGCGTTTACTAATGTACATACAATGTTCTTAGGAAAGCTTATTTTTCTGTCTACTGGATTTTAATTGAGATAAACCTTTAAAGAGGGAATTTGCATTATCACATATTTAGTTTCAGATACAAAGGGAACAGGTGTAGACAAATACTGTAGAACATGCGCTACGAGCGTTGCTGGCCTTAAAATTCTATGCTCAGTCGCGAGAAACAATTGAAAATCACAGGGCTTCAAAAGAATGAGAATTATATAGAACAGTTCAAGTAATTAACAACGGATATCTCGGAAATAGCTTATGCCACAAGAAAGTTATTTGAAATAAATTGTATCTACGTTTTTGTTGCCCCTACGCTTAATCTACATCAGCTGTACAAAATTATACAAAAGTCCTTCCGAATGAAGAGGACTTCACTGGGTAGTCTCAGAAAATTCAGGTTATACGTGTTATTAATCACATTTAATATATGGTATTTTAATCAAAAGTCATCTTTTGAGAAAATGAAACATTTTTTAAAATGTTTCATGTAAAGAGGAGTTTGGGGAAGGGGGTTCTTGAAAATCTCCGTCGTATATTTGAAGAATACTGTACCTAAATACATAGTTTAATATGTATCTGAATTTTCGGTTTTGGAGTATGCTGTTCACAGACTCACACGTACCTTTTTTCTAAAAATGATTTTTTTTTATTCTGGCGCCTCAGAGAGTTCACCAAAAATGTGTGTGTGTGTGTGTGTGTGTGTGTGTGTGTGTGTGTGTGTGTGTGTGTGTGTGTGTGTGTGTGTGTGTGTGTGTGTGTGACTTCATGTTAGTTGCGGAAAAATATTTGAAATAGAATTTACATAATCGTGTGAATCAACTGTTGTGTCGTTAATATGAGAGTGATAAAATCCTAAGCATGGTGAGGAACTTCATGAATATTATGGTGATTTTCGGTAGCTCAGTATCAATTGTTCTGAGTAGAAATGCGGCCTTGAAGATAAAAAACGTTTCATCAGTGAAGAACGTCAAAGGTGGGTCCACGTTGTCATTATGAATGGACTGCTAAAACCTACTGGCAATAATTAAACCTACTTACAGGATCAGGAACTTTCAAGTTTCAGAAGTTTCGCTGCCACGAAAGCTGATATATTGGAAATGTTAACCGTTTGTGCTAAACGTCTTAGTGATTTTTATTTGTGGAGAACGTTAAAGGATAAAGTGTAAGCATCAAATCCGCACACGTTACAAGAATTGAAGGACATTCGCCATTGTTCACGTTGAGAAATACTGACAATTTCCCGGCGGATATTTTGTTCCAATTCTTCCAGGACTTAAGTTACTTCAAAGATAGAAATCGTTTATTGGATCTTTAGAGATCCAACCATTCTCCGCTAATGGCACACCATACATCGATTTTTTCGTGATGAAGGGATACTTCATGAGCAATATTAGATTCTGAGTAATAGGGCCAATTTTGTTCGAGTCAGCTGTTGACGCCCGTACATACAATTTTGCCCCCTTTTTAGGGAATTAATAGGCAGGGTGCGTGATTTTGCCTTTTTTCAACAAGACTCCGCCACAGCACATACGGCCAATCTTTCAGTGATAACAATTGAAAGTGTTACGGCGAGTGATGGTTACCTAAAGAGGTGACCAATGTGGCCAGTTTCAGCATCTCCTTTCACAAAGTTGCTAAATAAAGCCTTTAAAAGTAATTTAAAAATGCTGTATGGTTTCATTCTCGCCTTTCTATGATAGCGACAGACGGCAACGAACGCCGAGAAGGCGGACAAACAAAACACCGCGCAGCTCGTTCTGAACTTTTTTGCTCTCCCGGTATTGTAATAATCACAAAAATATTATACACATTTATTTTAATCGAATTTGTTAGTTATTTTTGAGGAAATGGAAACTAACGAAGCATTTTCCATGTAAAGAGAATTTGGTGTAACATTTTGTTGAAAATATTCCTAAGATTGGCGTTTATCCCACTTTGTTTTTGAGTAATGCTGTTCACATTCGCATACGCGCGAATCTTTCCTATACTCTTTTATTTTTGGTGGGGGGGGGGGGGGGGTGGCGGGCTAACATATTTTTCCAGTGAAATGTCGATATTTAGTATTTGGGCATAATGCATCTACCTCAGACTGATAGAGAAAGTAATAAATAAAAGAGCTAATAATTGATTGCAGAACTATTGCTATCTTTCTGAATGTTAAATAAAAGTTATGATATACATTGACGAACACTAAAAATTGGTTTAAATGCGTGGCTACATACTTTAACTCCTTCTCTGCATTCCTTTAGTTCATTTGCTCCTCTTCATTTCTCACTGGTTTTATTGGCACATACAAATTATAGATTGCATCCGTCCACCCTGGTCCAGTTCGTCGACATTTCTTGTTCGAACCTGGTGGCGCCTTGTGGAATGAAGTCTAGACAAGTAGTGGGTGTCAAGCGAGCGAACCTGATCGCCACAGTCACATGATACTCTAAAAACAAATCCACAACACATGAAAACACCAAATGTTTGCAACATAGGCGCAAGATGCCATACTTTATTTGCAACCATTATCTATAAAGAGTGTCCGCGTGGCTTTGCAGAACATTAGTATTTCAATTATTATATACCTATCTAAGTTTGTCTGTGCTCATTTGTCTCTAAAGACTGGTCCTTTCCTTCGGTGTCTAATTTTCGACAAAGCTCTGAATTCCTCTCTTAAGCATAGAAGCATGTTTATACGGTAGTATTAGTATTTGTGATATAAAGAGCCGGTAACATTTTTAAAGCTGAAATTACGATTTAATTGATTTTATTTATCACCTTGAAGGAATCTAAAATATAGACTTCTTATTATTGTTATCCCATAGAACTATAATTAATTTCTTATGACATCCGTAAAGGTAAACAAATAATTATCTGTAAAATGGATGTGAAATCTCCAAGAATATTGTATTTCTAAGTTTGTTAACCTCCACCTGCAAGTCTTCCAAATTCTGGAAATGTAGAGTCTCAAAGTATCTCTGACACAAGAATTTTCCAAATTGCCGAACAATTATGTGTGTCGAGATACGGGCGTCGAAAATTTTAAAATCTGGTATGTTCACTCACATAACTTTCTTTGCTCACTCTTCTTTAAAATAATTCTTCTATCCATCTCATGTTAATCGACATAAACATTTGTAGACATGTTTAACCTATAAGTTGTCGCGGTTTTCTCTCTTTGGCAACTGTCACGGCCTTCAGAATATCCCACTCTAACCTATCTTTGGCAAATATATTAAATATAACTTTGGCAAATATATACTTTTCTAACTCATTTCTTCTATTTGTGCCACATCAGTTTTATCATTTAAACAGTTTTTCTACTCAAAATATATAAAGATACAAAATATGTTTTACCAACAGAAATAAATACTGCATTCAAATTCTGCTTCTCTGGCTTCAGTTTGTCCTCATGTCATCCTCACTAGCTGGCAACTGAACGACCTGAAACACACAAATTACTTGCCCCTTTGTGTAGGTAGTTTTGGACATTTTAATGAAGCCAATGTTAGAGGTTCCAGAGCTTCTACATTGCTTCATCATTTGTAAATAACTTAGGGACTGAACTGCACTGACGCTTTACCCTTTTCTCTAGGCATTTTAATAGACAAAGTGAGTAGAAGGAAAGTGCAGTTTTGAATGCCTTAGAGAAAAATACACTCAAGCTCCACTCTTTATCCGAGTTATCCTCTTAAGTATAAAAAAATAAATAATAAAGGAACAATTAGTTGAAAATACCTTAGAGACTAAACTTCTCTGACGTTATGCCTTTTCCTGGAGATAGTTTTCAAAAAAATGAGTAAATGGAAAGCCAGTTGTGAATATATAAGACAAGGAACTATTGTAGGTATAACATCTGCCGCCATCTTCTAATTACAGAAAGTGGATAGGGGGAAAGCACCACCTGGAAATATGCCTTAGAGACTAAATTTCTCTGACAACTGCACCCTTTCCTGGAGCCATCTTCTAATTGAAGCTAATGCGGCAACTCCGCCGAAGGTCAATCTGACCACGAATGGGCGTCCCCGTATTGTTCTAACTCTCCGTTATGAAACAAATCATCTGAGGTTACACCTTGTGCTATTGCAACTCCGGAATACGTTATCTTTTGTTCGGGGAGAAATCTGAACCGATATCACGCCTTTTTCGTTCGATCGTGATGTTTAAATGTTTGTTCTTTCTACTCTTGCTTTATCTTCCTTATAAAGAATGCTTTGGCTATAATATTGGGCTCCGTTAAACTTGAATTTGAGTAAGTATTGTAATTACTCACTTATTAATGACGCTCCCTATGTTATATTTAGGGCTTGGATTTTTATAACTTAAAAACTCTTTAAATATGCATGCATTTATACTGTAAAAATTACCTAAATATGACCTAAAATCCTGGAAATATGATCTAAAACGTAAAACCAAAACCTGTCTGCCTGCCCGCGGACAGTAGTGATAAGAAATGGAGCGGGGCTAGTCGTCGATAAACAGAGAACAAGCCCTAGAAAAGTCCAAATGGGGCATAATCTCTCGGAAACCAGCGAAGAAACAAAAAACAAACTCCATAATAAATGCAAATCGCTGCGAGAAATATCTCAACCTGTTGATAGACTTCTTTCCACTGAGCAGGTGATAATTGATAGCTTTTGTGTTTCAAAAAACCGTGCAAAACAAGCCAAGAACTGGAAGACCAAAGTTACTAACAGAGCAAGATCAAAGATATATCATACCCGAAATAACAAAGGATCCTAGAATCAGTGCTGTGAAGTTGGCTGCAGATCGTGTTAACGTTTCAGCCAGTACCTACTGCGCGCAATGTTTATTGAGAAGTTGGATATTATGGTCGAGTACCTCGGAAAAAGTTCTGGGTAAGTAAGAGAAATCAAATAAAGTGATTAAACTTCGCAAAAGGGCACCGGAATAAAGCACTAGACTTCTCGAAGAGGGTGTTGTTTTCCGACGAAAGTAAGTTCAACATTTTTTGGTTCCAATGGAAGACGTATGGTATGGCGAAAGAAGAATACGGAAATGGATCCAAAACATCTAGTGCCCACAATAAAATACGGAGGTGGCTCAGTGATGGTCTGGAGGTGCACGAGAGCTTCATGCACTTTATCGATGGAATGATGGATTATAAAAGGTATACGGCCATTTTAATCTTCATGCTAATGCTCAAAAACAAGATGTTGAGAACAAGTTTATTTTTCAGCAGGACAGCGACCCAAACATACAGCTGGAAATACTCGCTCGTGGCTGCTTTGAAACACGCCAAAGCAACTTCATACACCACGTCAGTCACCATTTATCAACCTTATAGATCACCTGTGGTCTATTTTAGTGCAGCAAATTAGAACTCACACCTCTTCCAGTAAAGAAGACTTGAAACAGGCATTTCAGATAGAATGGGAGTTAATTGAGCCAAAGACAACAAGAGAGCTAGTAGCAGGGAGACTTGAGGCAGTTATAAAAGCAAAAGGGAAACCTACAACATATTGAATGATGGTATTTATCGATAAAAATGTTACTAAATTGTACGTGTACAATCATTTTTTGTGAAAAATAATATCATTTGTTTATTTCAAGGGGAGATTATTAATTAATCTGTTTTGTGATATAAAGTATGACCAAATGCTATTGCATTACTAAACATGATTAAGGCATATATTTATACCAACATTTCATTCCTATTCCTTCAAGTATTTTAACGTCATTTCCCATGTGTACGATCACTTTTTACACTCACTGTATATAGTGATTCACTTAAAATAATTCTAACAGCCAAATTAACAGGGTATGCCAATTTTAATATATAGAAATAACAAACGAAATTGCAGTGTGCGTGTTTAACGATTTCATACTTTTTTCAGTTTATTAATTTCATAATTTTTTTGAAATTGCAAATTTTTAGTATGTGGTGTTGAATTATTTTACACTGTGTTTAGTAGAGCAAACTTTTTGGGTAATACTTAAAAGTGGGGAGACGACAGATTTTTATCTTATGAGTGAAAAACATTTCAAAATGAGGAACTTTAGTTTTCTACTGAACTTCATTATTAACGCCTTAGATTAGACTTAAAAATATTTTTCTCCACCGATTTAACGATATATCGGTGCCACAGGTATTGCATCAAAATCGTTCTAGTAAATGTATATGAAATATTTGTATAATCACCACATATAAAGAGGCTGAAAAATCAATTTTCAAAATTGTAAAACTCATAACATGGGAAATCCTGAAATGCTTAAGCTATAACAGTTTTCCCTTTCTGTATATTAATTGAATTTTCCTGAAGTTATGTATGTGCAAAAATTCCCTTTTAGGATCCCCTTTGTTGTATTGATTTCAACCAAATATAAGGTGTAAATTAATTTTTGCAAGCGCTCATATGGAAAAAGTTGTACTGCGGTTTTGCTGCAAATCCGCGAGTTGGTTAAAGCATTCAGTCAAATGGACATTGAACAAAGCGACGCTGAAAGCTATTCCGCAGAAGCGAACGCTCTTGGTGCCAGATATGTATCACAGAAAAAAAGTGAAAAGGTAATGAAATATCTGATTTTCGTATTTGCTTCCAAAAGTCATTCAAAAATATCTCCTTTTCCCCTCCTACTGTTGCAACCTGTGGTTTAAGTGAAATGTTTGCTAGTGGAAGAGTTTTCATCATTTGCTATGCTCGTGATAAAAATTTCACGAGTATAAACATCTTCATAAAAATAAAATAGGTAGTGAGGTTTAAGTTTAATGCCCGTATTAAGCATAAACAAAAATTGAATAGCATACGCAGCGTATATTAACAAGGAATATCTCCGAAATGGTTCACTCTACGAAAAAAATTATTCCGATATAAATTGTGTGTTTTAGCAAGGTCTACATTTTTGCACAGTAAGATTTTGTCTATCTCTTACTGTTTACGAGTTATTCAAAGGTCATCTAGAATAAATACCACTACAGGGGCTATACCCAGAAAATTCAATATATACATTTCATTTGTCATAAAAATATCTCAAACATGTGACATTTAATCAAAATCGTTAGTCATTTTCAAGAAAATCAAAACTTTCGAAAAATTTTCCATGTAAATGGTAATTTAGGGTGGAGCTATTTTCTTCAAAATCTTCGTGTCGCATCCTTGAAAGACATTAAACTTTAATACCCAATTTGGTTTTTAACGGACTTTTCGTTTTTGAGTTATGCTTCCACTGACTAACAGACAGACACAGACTCACAGACACACACACGGACCTTTTTCTAAAAATGTTCTTTTTTTGATTCGGGGAGTCTCAAAACATATATTTCCGGTGAAATCTTGACATCGAATTTTTGGGTGGAATACAATACTTCCTCTACTTACCAGTAGAGAGTTTTATTTTTCCCTACCACGTACCCCTACAGAAGGTATTGCATTTCACTCAAAAGTTCTACACAGATTTTATGGATATATACGTTTTGACCTCCCCTGAATCCAAAAGAATCATTTTCAGAAAAAGATCCTGTGCATACGCGCGCGCGTGTGTAGAAGATGTTTTTATGGCAAATGAAATATGTATCTTGATTTTTCTAGCAATAGCTGTGAATGACTTTTTGCATATCTCATAAACCGTCAGAGATAGACAAAATATTATTACACAAAAAATGTAGATATCGTTAAAGCACATCATTTGTGTCAAATGCATTTTTTTTTGAGATATTCTTTGTTATTGGTTTGAATTTTAAAATATTTACACCTACTTTTCTCAAACAGGGAGCTTATTTATGTCCTTATTTATGTATGTAAATAAAATGTAATGTCAAGGACATCACAGAACGACCAGCTCTTAAAATATTTTACTATGACTTAAGTCTACTGTATTCTCGTATTGCCATTGTAACTATAATCAAATATGTAATAAAACCATTCCTACAAACGTTTATCCCGATTAACACGAAGCAGATAGAAAACAAAAACGTTTTTAAGAAAACGTGTTACAGGAGTGAGTAGAGAAAGTCATGTAAGTGCACACATTAGATTTGTTCAATTATTATTTTTATTGATTGATCAGTGTACATAGCGCTATACAGGGCATCGGGAGCATTATGAAAACACAGAATAAACTTAACAAACATCATAACAAAAGAAATAAAGAGTGTAGTCGACCTCAGCAGGAAGGTTCTTGCATACTGAATTTAAAAAATCTGCACTTTTAACCATTTAGTTGAGTTCTGTTTTGTTATGGTTGTAAAGATACAATGTGCTTAGGAGTTCTGTGGTAAGTTCAGCCCAATACCAGGCAGTCATGGTCTGTTTTCTCGTGTTACAAATTTTCAGCGATTTATGTTCTTTGAAATTCTGTTATGACAAGGGTGTTGGAACAATGATTTCAAATATACATAATTTCTGTTCAAAACAGTAATGCGTTTGGCGCAGATTTTCTAGCACGGCATTCATTATGTAAGGTTAAAGTGAACGGTTGTCTCATAGGTTCGTTTCTCGTTACGTTTCAACCACCAAGAACGCCTGGGAACAAATCACCCGCAGACAGCTACGACAGAGTAGTTGCCAAACTTTCGATTCGTTAGTACATCTCCATAGACCGTACACATTTTCTGCCGGCATTGTGTGGCGGTTTTGCCCTTATCATAGTAAGACAACATAAGATGTCGCAAATCTTCCTTTTTGCTTTCCATAGTTTGTAAACACAAGTTCACGCTGTTCTATCCAACGTTAGTCACAAACACAGACTGATGTATCCAATAACGAGTCTGGTTTTCTTGACCTCTAGGTCTCAGGGATGGTTAGGCAACTATGATAACTTGAATATACAGAGGGTTCAGGGTTTTCGGGCGCCATAGATGGAACTTGTGAGCAAAACGAACTTGTGTGACAACTTATAGCAGTCTGATGTTTTCACTCGCATAGCTGTAAACGCACTGAATCACACTGTACGGCGATGTAAAATTAGCAGCGCTGTCTTTACTATTTCCCGCGCTACCTGACAACGGAGGTTACTTTCCGAATTGTCCTCTCCTGTAAAACCTTCTGTACCTACCACCTTTATGAACAGAGAAAGTAACAACGAAGGTCGAGAAAAAGACCTCCTAAAACAATTAGAGCATTACGCTGTGTACTCATGGACATTTAAATGATCACGCGATGGGATTTGAAAAGCTCCAAGGGCAAAGAGCATAATGGGTAATTGAAGCTAAAGATTCAAGGTATTTTTCTAAAGATTGAAGCTCATTTTTACTTTTTGGCTGTAGAAATACTGTCTTGCACCAAAATATTCTATATAGAACTTTTACCAGAAATACATTTTCTGAGGCTTTTTGAATCAAAAAGAAAAAAGAAAAGAAAAACACGATCTTGGTAAAAGGTCTGTGTGCGCAATTTTTCTGTGAACAGCATAATTGAAGAACCAAAAGTCGTTAGAAACGTCAAATTTGGTATTTATCTTACGAGGATGCGACACGAAAGTTTTCAAAAAAATTTCCCTGCTTCAAACTACCCTTTACTTGAAAAATCTTTCATTATTTTTATTTTTTCAAATATGGTTCTAGTGATGTTGATTAAAATGCTAATGTTTAATATATTTTCATGACAAAATGTACACCTTGAATTTTCTGGGGAAAGTTTGTAAAGTCCTCTTCACTCTGCATGAAATTTGTGTAATTGGTAAACGTGAGATGTTGACAAAATATTGCTGCACAAAACGTATAGATTTCAGTGAGGCGCACAATTTATGTCAAAGCTTTTTGTGGCACTAACCATATCCGAGATATTCTTTGTTATCTGTTTGAATTTTTAAATAGGTAGGTCGCTATTCATTTTTTCTCGTGGTCTTGCAAGGAACACGGAAATTCAAAACCATTACGTAGTTATCCAGTTTGTAAAGTCTATGTAAATGTGTAATGAAGGTATATCTCGATTAATAGGAGGCAGACAAAAGAATCAGATTTAGTAAACATTGTTCATAGAGGAGAGAATAGAGAAGGTAATGTGAATGTAGCACATCAGATTTTTAAACCTAAGACTTTACTATTACACTTGTGTGTCACACAGACATACGATAAAACATTTTGCAGCCTAATATATAATCTTTGATCACATCTAGCTGTGACACACTTCTGTGATAAAAATTATACTCAGCACCACACCTTAATTCACATCTGTGACAGATCAGCAGGGCGAGGCACTTCGATACTTGCCTCTTCAAGTTTAGCGCACATGAACCGTAGCCCAAGAAATGCCGGGCAATAACAGCATAAACAAAGCTGCCTCTTATGCGCACTCAATCAAATAGTGTACAATGGCGTACAAAGTAAACGTGTTCCTGAGATGAACAGTTAACTCGAAATTACATGCAGGATTACAGGCTGGCCATTAAGTTGCACATTGAGATATTTAAAAGGGACAATACAATACAAAGTTGAATTATATCTGACATTGAATTATTTACTTATATCATGTATCAATTTATACACAAACATGATTATTTTTGTAACCTGTTACAACATATACATTTTCAGTGTCTCAAAAACAAAACACGCCTTACATGTAACACACCTCTACATCTGTGGAGAAATGCTTTGAATCTAACTCCTTCACAATTTTGTACATCAATTTATAATCAGAATTTTTTTTTGTAAATATTTATTTAAGGTCGCTTTGACAGCACGGTCTTATCACGACCATACATAGTAATACATTGTGGATATTAACTTACAATTATACATACACATATTACATTATGTTGACATTTACAGTAAATTTGAAAGTTTTATGTTCTTCATAAACTGTAGAGTCTTGCTGATCATATTCGGTGTATTGACTGCATGATGAAGACTGGAAATGCCGGCTTGCTGTCTATATCTGCTGTATTGTGGGCAATCTATAAGGATGTGGTGGATGGTTAGAGGAATATCACAGTTGGCACAATTTGGAGGTTGGTCCTTGGTGAGAAGATGACTGTGTGTTAGTTTGGAGTGTCCAATTCTAAGCCGAGTGATGTTAACTGCCTTGAGACATACTTAAAGATTTATTTTAGTTGCACAATTCACCCAGAGATAAGTTCACTATTCGCAACTGTTGCACTATACTGTACTATGCATCCTAGACCAGCTATGCTTAACACAGTCAGTGCCTGACCTTGCCCTAATATCCGTATGATCGCAATCTGCAGTACTCTCCTGGTACTTGAAAGGTACGGAAATGCCTCGCCCTGTTGATCAGAAGTGAAACTGGCAGACTGCATTTGTGCTAACCTTCAAATCCAGAGATCCCGCCTGAATGTGTGTGTGTGAATTGAATGTAAGTATTCAGAAGCAGCTCCCCTAATGAGTGTATTTGAGCTGCCCTGCTGATGACAGGAGGCCTTAGCCCTTATGGGATTTAATAGGTTCACTTCAATTCAATAACCAAAAGTAACATAAAACCAACTATTAATACCACAGTAAGGGTGTGTGCTCTTGAGCAATTATACCCACCAATGTCTAATATGTTAAAGATGACACCATAAACGGAACACACAGAAACACACAATGTCAGACAGGCTATCAGTGATTGCCACCAAACTTCTCATGCCCTTATAATGAATCATATGTAGTGCTGTACAATTCGAATCATAAAGATTATAGAACCAGAAATAGAGGACTGAAAACATGTAAAATCATAGCAGGAGTCATTAGCGAAGTATACAAAGGATGTACACCCATGAAAAAAGTCATGCCTGGAACGCTAGGCTACTTTAACGGTAGAGAACAACTCCACGAGTACTAAATAACCTGCAGTTTTCACAAAATAAGTACGTCCGACTATGTCACGCATGTATGAGGAACGTATGTATGCATTCAAGACACACTTTTTTTTTCTTGGTCCACTGAAGTACCACGAACAATGTCAGAAAGGAATTAAATGGATTGAGAAACCAATATTTACGATACAATATTTTCTTTGAAGTCTTGTTTCGTTTATTTATTTATCAACAGGTTTACAATGTGAGATCACATCTTCCTGTATCCAAAGTGTTTAAGTATGTATCTTCTTCCTCCATTCTTCTCTTATTTCCCAATCCCGCTCTTCTAAATTCTTCTCCTTCATACTACTCCTTATATTATCTATCCAGGTTTTCCGCGGTCTTCCCCTCTTTCCTCTCCCTGGTGGAATCCATTCCAAAACTTGTCTCGGCAATCTTGTTCCCATCATTCTACGTGTATGACCATACTATTCCAATTGTTTGTATTTTACAAAATCTAATAATGTATCATTAACATTCATTTTTTGTCTAATAGTTGTATTTCTAATTTTCTCTAATTTAGAATGCCTAGTGGATCTTCTAAAGCAATCCATTTCAGTAGAAAGCAATTTTAATTTCAGGTTTGTGTTTAGGTGCCATGTTTCCGCTCCTTAAGTTATAGTGCTTCTTATTATAGATTTGTAGATTTGTAATTTTGTATCCACTGTTAATGCCTTATCCCACAAAATTCCGTTCAACATAGCTATTGTTGATTTACCTTTCTGGAATCTATTTTTACTTTCTCTACTGGTAAGTAGGGGAAGTATTGTATTCCACCCAAAAATTCGAAGTCGAGATTTCACCGCAAATACATGTTTTGAGGCCCCCTGAATCCAAAAAAAGCATTTTTAGAAAAAGGTCCGTGTGTGTCTGAGTCTGTCAGTCTGTCAGTCTGTGGACAGCATAGCTCAAAAACGAAAAGTCGGTTAAAAACCAAAGTTGGTATTTAAGTTAAATGTCGTTCAAGGATGTGACACGAAGATTTTGAAGAAACTAGCCCCACCCTAAACTACCCTTTACATGGAAAATTTTTCGAAAATTTTGATTTTCTTGAAAATGGCTCTAACGATTTTGATTAAAATGTCATATGTTTGAGATATTTTTATGACAAATGAAATGTATATCTTGAATTTTCTGGCTATAGCCCCTGTAGTTGTATTTACTCTGGACGACTTTTGCATAACTGGTAAACCGTTAGAGATAGACCAAATTATACTATACAAAAAATGTAGATCTTGCTAAAATACACAATTTATGTCTCAATAAATTTTCTTGTAGGGTGAACCATTTCGGAGATATACCTTGTTATGTGTGTGAGTTTCGGAAAACTTGGAACTTTCGTGAAATGGGTCATCGTTGTTCATTTTTTTATATGTTACGTGTACAAAGAGAACGGAATCACAAAGCTTTAAAAGATTTGACTATCGCACAAAGCCTACTGTATTCCAATATTCCCCTTGCACCTACAAGGAAATGAGCAATAAGATAATTTGTACAAATGTTTATTTTAACTAACACGAAGAAGATATAGGAATAAGAGTTTGTAAGAATGGTTAGTACAAGAGTAGAGAAAGTCATGTGAGTGCAACACATCAGATTTTTTATGTCATTTTCCTGACTGCAGTTTGAATGCAGTCGTGTTTAGTATTAACACAAAAACATTATTGCATTTACAGTTGCAGCCCATGCTGTTATCTGTTGGGTATCCATTTTAAAATGGTTATAACATTTGTGATAAAAGGTTTTATATAGTGTAATGAAATACCTCATTCAAGGAGATTATATCATGGTTTTATTACATTCTGTGACACAAAAGTGTTAGTGTAATTCAGACCTAGTCAGGTGGTTCATTCAAAGAGTGTGGAATTCCGGTATTGAAATGAGGAGTGGGATGAAGGAAGCTTTGAGAAGTGAATCGCTACGTCCAAAACAGGACGAGCAATTTGGGACTGCTCCCAATGCCTGAATACCGAGCGAAGACGGCAACAAAAAGCATGAAGAGCAGTGAAAGGAGTGCCAAAGACAGAGATGAACTCAGCATCTTCGGCAGTTCATTTGTTGCACGAGCAAGGTGCGCTCTCGAATGCAGGCCAAGCGCAATGACATTGTGTGCCAAAACGTGGAGGTCGTGTGTGTCCACTGTCGTGATCAAAACCGATTACATCTTAACTGGGTTGCACAAACGTTGCCACCGGGTCCGCGTGTTCATACTTAACAAGGATAGGCCTTGAGCAATTCCTCACGATGTCCTTTTTTCTGACACTTTCCACTCAGAGGTATCCTGATATGGGCCCTCAAGTTGCATTTATCCCATAGGTTGCTTATGTGTATAAATAGTACAGCTTGAAAATGAAAAGTCCGACACATGTCTACCAAAAATTCTACAAAGAGCGCCAAAAAAAGTCACTGCTCCTCACATCTACGTCACATTATTAGCCATCGTGGCTCGCGCGAAATACAGGCTACGGTCCGATTGCGTCATCTTTGAAACAGCCGTGGCTCGCGCGAAATACAGGCTACGGTCCGATTGCGTCATCTTTGAAACAGCTGATCGAAGGGAACCGACCGAAGCCGAACGTGAATATGACTTCTCCGTTTGGAGGAACAGCGTAAGGAAGTGATATCCATTGAATTGTCACTCATTATTGAAAATAAAAACACGTAACAAAAATACCTGCACAATATTATAATACGTTACATAAATAATAAATCACATATCAATATAATAAAGATTAATTATCTATCTCAATAGTTGCTGTTATTATCATCAAAGTTTAAGCATGAGGCACGTGATTATTGCCAAACTTAATTCCACTAAATCTGAATATACATGTGAATGGAAATATTCCATCCTCAATATTTTGATTTTTAATGGCCCATTGTGACTAACCGAAATATTATTATAACTAGTCAATCATATCAAAATAATGGTAATATTGATATGTTGCCTACCCCGGAGAAGCTGGAAGACTTATTTTTCAATAGCACTTGTATAAAGTAGTTACCAATGTATCCACTTACCTTACATAATATTTATTAATGATGGAATCTATAAATATTAATTTATTATCAGCGGGGCATATATAGTTTTCTCAGTTTCAGTTTTGTTTATTGAAAGTTTGGCCTGGTGCCGTTACAAAGGACCCGGCTTACAGGCTAAAATTAACATTAACTTAAAATTGTAAATATTTACAAAGTTTACTGCTTTTGGGTTTAACAAAACCCATACGGTGACCATACCAAGAAGTTTTTGGGTGTGGATTTGTCCTTTAGATAGGCATCCCAGAAATTGAAGCAAAATACTAATTAAACTCAGTCTATCAACATTTACCATGCTGGTTTGGCAAATTTGCACATAAATAGCAATTATCAACAATAGGCTAAGCTGTAATACCTGTGTTAATTTGTAAAAGTGGAGAAAGAGTTGAGATATGTTATAAAGTTAGGTTAGGGTTGCATATTATTATTGATGGCAGGTGTGGATGCTGCCTCTGATAACACAGGACTCTGTCATTCTGTTCATATAGGTACACATTAACCTAGGTGTCATTGTCTACATAGTTCCATCATGTGTGAGTAAAGACAGAGGACAAAATTTGACACAAGTATAATAGTTTTCCCTTTTTGATGTAGGTGGGAAAAATGTAAATGACCTAGCTACTGCCTGTTTTCTAAATTTATTGATTAACTTGGTAAATGTTTTGTTAACATTCATTGCATTTAACTGTTGCCAGAATGGTTTAACAAAAACCAACCCATACCATCTTTAGTTCAACAGTTTTGGGTGTAGATTTGTCCTTTCAAAGTGTTTCATTTATATATAAACTGTCCTAACTAGTTTTACATCGATACACACTACAACGTCGACCCATATTGTTCAATTCGACATCTAAAACAAAAGTAGAATTACATACCTTTCAGTACCGGTATCACCATGTTACAATGTAGGTTATGGACTCTTGAATAACTTCACTGAAGAATTAACCATTTCTTAAATCACTTAAAATTACACACTATAAATGAAAATAATCATAATCATCAATAATAGTTAAACTATAACAAGTAGAACTTACGAAAACCAGGCGAAAAACTGTTCAGTTGCTCAAAAGAAACCGTTAAAAATTGCAGCGAAGAACATCTGTTATAATTCTCGTACTACAACAAGAAAACTACTGAAAAATTAATTTTGATTAATTTACAATATTTACGAATAAACACAATCACTGAAACAACATATACCGCCACTAATTCACTTTCAATTAAACAAAACTAGCACGTGTTGCCCCATAACATTCCACACTGGTAGCCATGTTTGTTAGCATACCCGGTTCCCGGCTATCAGCTGATCACCCCGGGTCAGAGCCTGAGATTCACGCGAGCCTCGATTAGCCATACTTTATCGGCTAGTGCAGGACACGCCTTTGAAGGGGTTAAAATCTAAGTGGAAAACTTTATGTGCGCCCAGTATAATGTGTACCGTGTGAGAAGGTTTTCAGGGGCTGCAAATTAAAGTTTGAATAGGATTCATAAAATCACATGTAGCAAGGCAGTACTTTGTGAGAAGAAAGTAAACAGAACTGTATTCTCACAGTGCTGTCAATCCCTGTTGCTGCATAGAAGCACTTTGTACTAATGTTTGTAGTATTTACAAAGGATATGAGACTATGAAGGATGATTTTAAAGTAAACCTTACCCCCACCGTGGTTCTCTCTTCCGATTTTTTGGTGGTACCCATTCCAATACCTTTTTCGGTATTCTGTCTTAAGGGACACTGGGAGTGAAATTTGAAAGTTCCACATTTCTTGATAGATTTTTCTAAAATGTTTACTGTGTATTTATATGAGAATAGGAGGTACACCAAATTGCATTAAAATTGGATAATTCGTTTATGATATATAAATTATTTTATGAATTTAATAGGTACATTTTCAAAATAGAGTTCGCGTCTATTGACTTTTAAAAATTCATTTATATTGGCAGAACTGATACTCTAAAACATGGGTAACAATTGTATGAAGAGATATTTCAAATACGTTTGCTGATTATGCTGTAAATATTTTTTTAATAGCAAAGAAAATTTAATTTTAAAAATTCTTGATTTTTTTTCATACAAAAAAATGTTTTTGGAATTCCTATTAAAGATAACATCAATATTGAAGCATAGTTTTGTTTAGCTGTTGTTTATGAATACTTTTGGAAATTGTTATTGAATTTGAAGCAAAACTCAGGCGCGACCTTCTTTTGGAATGTGCAGAAATGTAGTTTTGAGAAAGACAGGCTTTTATATAGGAGCATCCTGTGTACGTTAAGGGAAGAGCGCTATTTGAAAGGGCCGTAATGACCACATGGACTGGGGGATATGAAAAATGTTAGCTGATCCAAATGTACCGGTGTTCCAGGAACATTTTAAGGTAAAAAAAACAATTTTCGACTTTTTGATAATTTTGACCAAACTTTCACTCCCAGTGTCCCTTAAGGCATTCTTCTTAAATGTCCATACCATTTCAATTGTTTGAATGTAATCATATCCAAAATTGTTGATTTTACTCCCATAAAATTCCTAATGGCGTTTCTTATTTTATCTCTTCTCGAAATTCTCGGTGCTCGCCATCAGAAGTCAATTTCTGTTGCCTGTAATTTAATTTGTGCGGCGCGTGTAGGTGGTCATATGTCAGCGCCACTTTTGACAGTACTATTATAAATATGTCCTATTGTTTTGTTGCTAATGTCTTTGTCCCATCGAATTCCATTTAGGTTGAAATTGCATATTTCCCATTATTATTTCTGTGTTTGATCTCTTCATATACCTATTTGCCATTGTTTATTTTAAGCCCTAAGTATTTTACTTCATCCTCCTTATGTTTACACTAAAATATATCGCGTATACTGTAAAGTTGCTACCGCAGGACTAAACAGTAGGCTTGTTAGGCGAGGCGTCAATATTATAGGGACGCACTGATGCTAGGCACGTATTAACGACACGTAGGGCAAGGTCATTCCTCCTAAGGTTGGATCTGATAATACTGATGATGGCGGTGATGAAGAAGTAGGCCTAAATAATGAATCTGTTCCTAGATACAAGACATCTAGAAATTACAGGATTTCTATCTGCGCAAAGTCTTTCTCTGATTAGTGCAAAAATAATCGACTAATGCTTGACTGTGAAGAAGTCAAAGAAGTAAAGAAGTATTGGTGTTTTTAACACAGTGTTAAAGCATTTTTAGTTTTAATTATGAAAAACAGAACTAGTGTATAACAGTACTTCAAATGTTTATTACACCTCTGTTTTATGTTTATTATTTATGCATTTCTTTCACTTATTGCTTTCTAATATTAACTAATACATGATTATTTGCACAATAACGTAATAACATACTTTTAAATTCCATGAAAAATTCACTTTTACGTATTCTTATTTATAAATTATTTTAGCCGTCTCCCTTTGAAAGCGTATAACAGAGATTATATTATATTTGTAGAGGGGATATTGCAATAAGTGATAATAGGTTTTGAATTATGCTGCACACACACACACACACACACACACACACACACACACACACACACACACACACACACACACACACACACACACACACAAGGAACGTTTACCATCTTTATTTTCTCTGCTACGTGTAGTAGGCGGGGAAAGTATTATTTTCCACCCTAAAATTCGATATCGAGATTTCACTAGAAATGCATGTTTTGGGACCCTCTGAATCAAGAAAAAGAAGCATCTTTAGAAAAACATATGTGTGTTTGTGCGTGTGTAAAAAGCATAACTCAAAAGCAAAAGTCGGTTAAATACCAAGCTTGGTAGTTAAGTTCAGTAGCTTTCAAGGATGTGACTTGAAGATTTTCAGAAGAATTCCTGCACCCCAGACTACTCTTTACACGGAACATTTTTCGAAAATTTTGATTTTCTCAAAAATGACAATAAAAATTGTATTAAGTTGACATATGTTTAAGATATTTCCATGCCAAATGGAATATACATATCTTGAATTTTCTGGGAATGTCCTCAGAAGTAATTTTCATTCTGGATGACTTGCATGGCTGATAAAGCGTAATCTTACTACACGAATATGTGGATCTCGTTAAAGCACACTATTTATACCAAATACGTTTTTTTTTTTTTTTTTTTTTTTTTTTTTTTTTTTTTTTTTTTTTTTTGTGTGTGTGTTTTGGGCCATTTCCAAGATATTCCTTGTTCTTTGTTTGAATTTTCCAATACTTATACTTTTCTCAAATGGGAAGTCGTTATTCTGGTAGCCGCAGAATTTAACGGCAAATAATACCGGACTATTAGTATTCCTTTTCCTGTTGTGCAAATACATTTTGTGGGTGCAAATGAGCACAGCGTGTTAAACTGTACAACACTGCAAGGTATGGCAAATCTGTGATTGAATTTAGTATCTAGCCACCCACCACCAAATTTTACGACAGCTGTCGTTTTTATGTCCTGCACATGCAATGAGAATATTTATGTATTTATTCTTATGAACATAACAGGCTTCGAAGCCCAATTACAATGTTCATCATACATAGGTGTAATGTCAAAGCCATCACATAGCGGCTAAAGATCTGAATATCACTTAAGCCTATTGTATTCCCATTGTGCCTACAAGGAAATACGTAATAAAACCATCTCTATAAATGTTTATCTTGATTAACATGAATTAGACACAAGAACGAGCGTTTTTAAGAAGTTTGTACAAGAGTAGAGAAAGTGATGAGTGTAACACATCAGGGTTTTTTTCGTCCAATTCTCGATATCAATATTTCCTCCACCTAAATGACAGAGAAAGTAATAAATAGAACAATACTTTTTTTAAATAATCCGTGGAGTAGATATGAAGGGGTGACGAGGGAGAGTAGTGTGTAGCGTGACTGTTACACATCCCTTTGTTATGTTTAGCCAATGTTGAGCACCGTAATCGCAAATAAGAAAGCACTGCGGCCCCTCAGAGCCACAAGTTACATACAAAGCGTGTTTTAGCGAGGTATTGTCTCGGAGCGTGTGTTGTGTGGGCTCCATACCAAGGTAAACCGGGTTGAAGCTTGGAGCCAGCCGACTCTAGACCAAGACAGGCACAAAGCTAATGACGATCCGTGGTCACCGACCCACCTGAGTCATCGTGCAGTATTTATAACTGACCTCTAGCGCTGAGGGCCATCCGATTTCTGGTCACACTCGTCCTAGCCACTAGGATTCAGCAGTCACGAGTTACCTACATTTTCCATGGAAAGTGAATCTCGAATGATGATGTAATTCATTTCACCCCCCCCCCCCCCCCTCCTCCTTACGTGCACTCAATGATATAAAACGTTTTCCTTATTATTATTGCTAGGAACTATAATATGTAAAGCCTAATTCCTAGTATCCTAGTATTTCTAATAATGAGGGTCTGGATTCTGTTGACATATGTGACAATAATTAAATAAAATGTTATAAAAATATTACCTATAACTAATTACTCCGCTCCGCACTTTGGGGAAAAAAAAAAAGATTTTGATGTTTTACTTTTGAATTCTGGGGTGCTGATTCTAAATATGTTATCAGTTTTCTTCTGTCACATCCAGATTTAAACAAATCTGATGTATCGCACTCACATAACTTTCTCTGTTTCTGTATTAACTATTCCTACAAATTCTTATTCCTCTTTGTTCTTTATGTTAGTCAAGATACATTTGCAGAAATTATCTTACTGCTGATTTTCATATAGACGCAATGGGAATATGGGCATACAGTAGCTTTGAGCGATAGTCAAATCGGTTAAAACTTTGGAATTTCGTTCTCTTTGCACGACCAAGACGAAAAAAAGTCAATAACAACTTTCCATTTGAGAAAAGTTTAAGTGCTGGAAAGCAAATCTAACAAGAAATATTTCCGAATTTGTTCAGTCCAGGAAAAATGCACACAGTCACAGTACCTAGGTGACGGAGCTTCGCTTGGCATTTACGTAAAAGAAAAGGGAGTAGAGAAAACCATGTAAACATAATACGTTGTGTGGTAAAATGGATTGCATAAAAGCCTTCTCCATGAAAAAACACTTAGATGTGCAAATTTTCATGGTAACAACCGGTTTTGGAGTTTACTCAGTCTTCAACATACAATATGTATGAAGTTGATAAACGATAGAGAATAACATATGCATTGTTACGTAAAACAGAAGTAAGTAGAGAAAATAGTATGAATGTAATATGTTGTATTTCTATTTCAAACATTTAGACGGGACGAGATGTAACACAAGCTAATATAGCTAGCTCAACATTCTTACTGTATTCTGATTGCCCTGGAAGAGGACTTTAAAACGCTAACTCATTTGCTGAAATCGATTAACAGAGAAAGTATGGCGGAAATAAGGTTTAGAGTAATTTTGACTGTTACGCGCAGACTAAGACAACTTTCTTTAGGTTTTCTGAAAGATCTTGACGAGGCCTTTAATACCCTTGCTTGTTTGTTGAAATTGGCCCATTAACAGAGGAACTGTGGCCAAAATAAGGTTTCGACTAATTGTGACTGTCACGCGTTGACTAATATAGTCAACTTTCTTTAAATGTTTGAAAGTTCTTGGCGAGGGCTTTAATATCCTGGCTTGTGTGTTGAAATTGGCCCATTAACAGAGAAATTATGGCCAAAATAAGGTTTAGAGTAATTGTGACTGTTACGCGTAAAATCGTGTTTTTTTTTATCCTCAGGAATTACAGCTATACTTAATAAGCAAAACCCTGTCTGAATACAAAATTTGATCGAAATTGTTAGAAACGATTCCAAGTTGCGCGGAATATATATATGCTCGTTTAAATATATAAGATATATTTATATTTATATCCCTGTATAAGATAATTGTCATGCTTAAGAACGTGGTGCATATTAGAATTACGTAATTATGTAATTGTAAATCTAATGTACTTTCAGTGTTTTTTAAATCTTGGTGAAAATATTCACCGTGTTCCTCGCTGTTGAAAGAAAACAATCTGGAAAATAGTTGATGTGAGCATTTACAAAGTGCAACTTCAACTCAGATTACAACCTAGTTTTCTAACATGGTGTTCACAGTAATGTAATCTGGAGTCCTGTTTCCTAAGAAATATTTTATAACATCTTTGTAGCTATGCCAGGCTTGCTTTTCTGTTTAGCTCATTGTATCCCCAAAATTGGTGTCACACCTTTAATTTCCTGATCCGAGGTCCAGTAAATACACCTGCTTTCACCAGGGTCATTCTGTGATAACACATCTGTTACTTAAACCACTCACTGTCCTTGTCTAGGGCACACACAAACTGGCTGATGACACCCAATTTTATGAAAGAAACTATTGATTTTCTTGAAAACCTAACATATTAGGCAAAATCCAGATTATATCGTTCAACTCAACGCAAAACATCTGCTTGCGATATGCATTCTTTTGAAAACATTTTTTATGCAAAGCAGTGTTAATTCTATTTATCATGTGATTAACTTCCTTATTTTCTCATAGCGAATGTAATCGCTATTGTATTATGTAATCGTTTATGTAATATTAATTTACTATATTTCTGTTTATAATTCATTTGGAGGGGGGGGGGTGGAAACCAGTGGCTCGCCTTCCAATCCGGGAGACAAGATTTCCAGAGCACATTTGTTCCCGCCTTACTGCTCGCCGACGCTTCCAACCCTGGAAAAGCTTAACGAGGTGATGGGTGAAATGAAATGATTTATGTTACGAAATGGAGGGACAGGAAATTTGGAGAATATGGAAATCCTACCCAGCATTCGCCCGGCGACCCTGGAAAACTCCCGAAAAAAACCCATGGTCAGGAGGGCTGGTCACATGGATCCAACTTTCGACCTCCCGAATGCGAGCCACAGATGTTACCGCCTGAACCATCTCGCTCGGTGAGGAAGAACCTTGTTCCTCGATCTCTGAGACATCTTTTGTACCTTGTCGCTGACGGGAGGGAAGGTGAGGTGAGAGAAGACAGAGGGTGACCGGACCTAGGAGTCACGACAGGAAAGAACAGGGACACATACAGATTAGGAATCTCCGGTGGTAGCTCGTACAACCTATTCCTCTCACCCCGCTGCAGGCTGACGCATCCCAGGACTCGGAGACCACCCCGATTCGGAGATCGGAGGTTTACAGAGAACATCATTTTCCCTGCCATGCAACGCCGATACTCCCGCCGATACTTTACAACCCTGAAGCAGCCAAGCAGGAGTGAAAGGAGAAATGAAGTGAAATGAGACGTGAGATGAAATGGAAGAACAGGAAAATGGTTTGTCTTCACCAAACCACTGATCAAAGAAAACCTTCCAACCCCAGCTTGACCCGACATCTTTGGGGCCAAACTTAGAATGCTAACTACTAGACCGCAGAAGCAACCAAATAATTCCTCTTGACATCTTAAGCGCCAGTTTCTGTAGGCCCGGTTGGCTACAACCTGTTCCAACACAGTACAGAAGAAGAAATTTACGTTTTAAACTACGGCTCTTATTACAATGTAAAAAGCGAACCAAAAACCCGATTCAGCAGCATCCTAATACAAAAAGGAAACCGCAGTATTTTGCACAAAGTGTGTTGGATCCAAAATGTTGGTGCACTCTAGGGGAGCCAAGCTAAGAATTTTCCGCCCTGATTAATCGCTTTAATCAACGCTATTTAGTTTTACAAGAAAATGACTCGAAAACGCATAGTTTAAAAGAAGGGTGCCCGATAAAAACCGATGACGAAGCATAATGAGCTGCAGTGAGCAGTAAATTGTAGAAAGTTGCTTGCCTGCATCAGAAGTTTTTCATCTGTATTGTTTCAACACAGGTATTCATAATGAAATCCACGGTAGTGATGCTGTTAAGAAGTAGATTGTGCTCAAAATAGTTACTCTCGCTTCTTACGCGATACTCCACACCGGGTATTTACATTTTATTTTATCTTCTTAAGCTTTAAATAGGTTAAACGTATTTTTTGCAATGCAAGCTAACCATTGTTAGCACATATTTGGTAGTGTAAGCTAAATTTACAATTCATTTATCAATTCCCAGGGCAACAAGGCTAAAACTGGTAATTAATACTTACGGTACCAGTAGGAAATGATGTAACGCCCATTAACAGAAGAGTGGATAAGAAGGCTTTGCCCATATAATTTAGCTGTAGCTCTTCATTTGTTCACATTGAGGATTCATTTTTTTCTTAATGTCCAGTAAAGTATGGAAAAACAATTTTTATTTCTTATTGCTTTTTACGGTTTTTTCAAGTATTGCAAAAAGTAATTGACTAACCACGAACTTAAGTTACTTATTAGATCCCGAATGCTTGGGAAAACACGGTCCTGCGGGTCTCGTATTCCCAAAATGCATTCTGGACTGATAAGTATCACTTCTTAGTGTTGCACTATTTGTTTTCTATTTATTTTCTCTACTACGCAATTACACTAAGTTGGGGAAGTACTGCATTCCATCCAAACATTCGATATCAATATCGGACATCTTTTGGGACCCCCTGATTCTAAAGACGCGTTTTTAGAAAAAAGGTATGTGTGTTTGCCTGCCTGTGGACATCATAACTCAGAAACTAAAAGTCAGTTGAATACCAAACTTGGTAATTTAGTTAAATGTCTTCCAAGGATGCGACACAAACGTTTTCAAGAAAATCCCCCCACTCCAGACTATCCTTCACACTGAAAACTTTTCGAAAATGTTTATTTTCTCAAAAACGACTCTAACAAATTTGAGTGAAATACTCGTACTATGTGTTTAAGATATTTTATGATAAACGAAATTTATATCTCGAGTTTTCTGGAAACGTCCTCAGAAGCCCTCTGCAGTCTGAGTGACTTTGGCATATCTGGAAACCGTAAGAGATAGACAAAATCTGACTTCACAAAAAAATGTAGATCTCGTTAAAACACAATTTATGGCTAATGCATTTTTGGTGGAGTGAACCATTTCGGAGATTTTCCTTGAATTTTGCAATACTTTCATTTTTCTCAAATGCGAGGTCATTAATTCTTTCATGTCTGCCATGCAAAGAGAAGGGAATTGCAATGCCCTCGCAAATCGACCACCTCTTAAAACCTTTAAAAACATATTGTATTCCAATATCCCTCTTGCTCCTAAAAGAAAATTATCAATAAGGTAATTTCTGGTAACGCTCGTCTCGATTAATGCGGAACAGATAGAGGAATGTGCCTTTTTAAGAATAGTTTGTACAAGAGTGGAGAAAGTCATGTGAGTACAACACATCAGATTTTTAAATAACTACAGAAGAGCATAAGCATGCTAATTTTAAACTTTGTTGCCACAAAGGAAGACTTTTAAAATAAACAAAAGCTGACATTAAAAGTAATTAAAACCTTGGGGAGTCCCCTATCCCCCGAAATAATGTCAAATTCCCACCCATCTAGGGAAACTTTTAAAATGCAAGCTGCACCTTTATGTGTTTAATGAAATTGCACACCTATTGTGTGTGTATTATTTAAATGACAATATAATAAGCAAAGGTATTGAGTAAATAATGCTTAAAAATGCCTGAATAGAGATTTCAGAAGAGTTTGTATGGATAGTCTGAAAAAAAGTGTTCTATTTTTGAAATTTTTTGATAAAATGTGTACAAAACAGCAGAACACAAGAGAGAAAATATAGTGATCTTCTCTAAAACTGAACACTGTCTACATGACGTATATCTTATTAAAAGTATAAAAGTTCAAGAGGAGTAAACTGTTGCGTTTGAAGACGACACTTTTCCAAGTGTATCAAATGAATTTTATAAAATTCTTTGCCCTTTATTCTAAAGGTAGACAATTTAAATACGTTTCATTTCATACATGTATTCATTTATGAGGACTTGCTTTCTATAATTATATTTATCACTAATTATTGTAGAAAATTATTAATTTTGTACTCTCCAAAATTCTTGATTATTTAAAAGTTAATCATTTATTTACAAGAATTGGAGTATTATTTTTAAAAATTGTATTTTTCTTTAATGGACATTTGAGAGGAAGTACACAAAAATTGAAAAAAAAATTAATAAATTGTAGCATTTTGAGTATATATGCAAAAATTACGAAAAAAGTTTGTGAAAAATATTTTGTGAAAGGAGTGGGTTTAGAGTGTGACGTACCTATTAATAAATATGCGCCTGTTCATTGGTAGCTTTATTAATCGGTAGCTTAAATGCGCCAAATGGGAAAACTATATTTCCTTGCTTTATTATAAAGCTATTTAATTTTTCACAATTTTTGGTTGAAATTTGCTTTAGGAAATTTTTGTATAAACAGCAACGCACCTTTTATTATATTTGGTATATGCAAACGAGAGAGGGATAGGAAGGGAGAAAGAGAGAACGAGACAGTGGTTGTAAAATTAAGTTTGAAATTAAATACTGGCTTATTTGTTTTAATATTCTCACTAATAGGACAAGACAATACCGGGTTTCTTCACTTGAAAACTTTAGAAACGCTGCTTGTGACGGATAGTTTCAGTCAATTGTTTTTATGCTTTTACGTGTTTTCGCTTTTATAAGCTTGAATATTCCAAAGACAATTGATTATCAACAGAGATTCTGATTCTATTCAGTAATGAGCCTTCTATGTCAAAACACGACGAAATGCTTTCTTTTCCTTGCTAATTGTTAATCGGTGTTTAATGCTAACACACGACGAAACCATTTCTTTTTCTCATATTCTACTTCTTCCAAACGTGCAGACATTTATCACCGAGTACTTAGAAAACAATTGCAGTTTAACACACATACTTTTAGCTTAATAGTAGCTGAGCATTTAAAATGTTGCTTTTTAAGTGCTCTCCAGCTAACAATGCGTTAACAACATGAATTACTGGATTAAGGTGGTGGTGTGTAGCAGTTAGCGAATTGTTCCACACATAGGCAATTATTCTCATACAAGTTTTATAAAGGTTTCATACGAAGACGTATTGCATATCTCAAGTACATATTACCCTTTGATATACTATACCTCCGTTCATTTGTTTTTAGCACACTGTTTGTGCAGACATGGAGTAACATAAAGGCTTAAATCAGCGGTTTAAAAATCCTTTGTGCAAAACAAATTGCCGCATAATATTTCAAAGGATACTCCTTAAAATATTTCCAAATTGAAATGAAAAGCAATGAATATTTCCAAAATATCAGCTTTTTTTCAGAATATTTTAGTCAAATCTACTTTTTCTTGCACTAAGCCTTAATGTATCTCTCCGTATTTCCCACTTATATAAATTTAATAAGAATGAAAATAAATTATCACTGCACCAAATTACTCCAGAGTTTGTAGATGTGACTGACATAAGTTATTTGTGATAAATAATGTATGGTCCGCAGTTAAACATTTTTTTTTGTTTATTTATTTTTTTTTTATCAAATTACAACCAAGCAAAGGCTTATCTAGTAATATTTTCTTCTTAAGTAGGTTCACATGCACAGGCGAATCTTCCATTGAAGGCCCCCATAGTTTACACATAGTTCTTGCGGTCTCACATTAAGTCATCTGGCTTTATTCTTTTCAGTCTTCGAAGTTCACAGTTACTAAGAACTTTCAACATCTCTTTGTTTTCATGGTGCTGCACTTTTAAATGATGTTTCGTTGCAGTCTTTTTTATTTCTTCTATAACAGTGTCGATCTTGATCTTTATGTATGTCATCATTTCGTACATACCATGGTGCATTAACTATTGTTCTTAAAACTTTATTTTGAAAAGTCTGTATGTGTTTTATGTTGGTCGACTTAGCGCAGCCCCAAAGCTGTATCCCATAGGTCCAGACTGGCTTTAACACCTGCTTGTAAATTAATAACTTATTGTATATGTCAAGTTCGGAATTTCTCCCAATGAGCCAATAAAGTTTCTTATATTTGATATTTAACTCTTTTCTTTTAGTTTCTATATGCTTTCTCCAATTTAATTTTGAGTCTAGTGTCATTCCTAGATACTTCACTGTTTGTGCTTGCGGAATAGTTTGGTTATTTATTTTTATTGGTAGTATCTGAGCGGTTAAAAATAACGCAGTTTTTTGTGCTATACGTATTCGTATCAGATACTGACAAGTTGGCTACGCAATTCCGCCGCAAAGCCTATTGGCTATTTCAAGGTTAAACCTGGTTGTCATGACAACAGATCGCTCTGCCCCTCCTGTTCTACGCGCGTAACGCATGCCGAGGGAACTGTCAGAATACACAAGTTACGTTAATTCGAATATAGTTGATGCCATGCAGCTTGCCTATTGTTGGATGTTGGGGATTGAAGTAATTTTACCGCTCCCAAACTAAAAGATGGTTGAAATGGTTAGAACTTCTTGAAAATCTTCACTTCGCTTCCTTAAATGTTGTCTGACTTAAGAAAATACTCTGCCATTTGAGTTGATTCTGCCCACAGACGCAGTAACATAGTCACGCGCGTGTTGTGTTGGGTTTAGGAGATTTCAAAACATTATTTCCAGTGGACTCTTGGATCAAATGTTTGAGTGGAGTTCAGTGCTTACTCAATATTGCCGGGTCATGCCGTAGCTTCCCAGAGGTTTGAGAATTTATAATATCGATTTCCACCCCCTAGTTAAGTACAATCATAAGGGCTGTCAAAAACATAAGTGGTTTAGTATTATACAATTAGGAGCTTTTAATATTTCAAAATTTAATTTGGAATAACTTAGAGTTTATGCAATTAGATGCATGAGAGTTTAAAATAAAGGACAACAAGGTATCTATGTGGACATTTGTTTACCTATTTACCGTGAATAAACACAAATCAAGACATCTTATTTAAAGGAAAAGGTAGTTTACTTTCTTAAGGGCAGCATATATCAGTCTTCATAACGGAGTAAGCAATTACATATTATAGCACTGCGAACATTTTACTTTCAGGATTCCTATTTTCAAGGATTATTCCACACGATGAAATAATTTTGTAAAAGTTAATTATTTTAAAATACAAGTTTAATATTATATTAATAAATTGTAGACATGAATGCTTATTTTATGCACCTCGCCATCTACAGATATCTGACTTCCGAGTACACCTTTAGCTAATGATTTCCTTCGTTGCACTAACTTGGCGGACACAAAATTTAATGGCGGCTGATACCTGACCATTACTAGTCTCTTTCCTGTTGTGCAAATAAATTTTGTGGGCACAAATGCTATTTATATTATCGGCTGTACAGTGCAATTTCACAGTGTGTTTAACTGTAGTACACCGCAAGCCTGGCAAGCCTCTAATTGGATGTTGTGTTGAGCCAAATTTTGTGTCAGCCATATTGATTTTACCTGCTTTTCTAAATTAAATCGCTAATGACTTCTATCCTCTGATAAAATCTTACATCATGCTAAACTTCTGACTTGGCTGATCAAGTGGTGTAGTATTGTGCATAAGGGCATGAAAATAAAGGTGGTTTTAAGATTTTAGAAGAAACAAATTTTAGTCTGTTATTCAGGGTAGTCACATGTTAAATTGAATTCCACTGGATCATTAGTATTTTCACAATTGTGAAATGTGGCGTTTACATTATTTCTTATGGGTTTTTGTGAAATATTAACCTCTAAAACCATTCCTGTAAACGAAAAGTATTCTTACTTGTTATGACACCTGCACCGAAAGTGCTTCAAACGTGTAAACCTTCAAGCGTCTAAAATTTCTGTTATGTAATCTGTGTGTAACAATCCTACTCAGCATAAACAAATAAGTATTTCCGCTTTGAAAATGTAGTTTAACCTGTTTAAACCATATAATAGGATAGGAATGGCGTCGAAATTTTATGACTGTTCCCTTCTCTGTTGAAATTTCAAACTCAAGGTGCACACTTCACTGTTTTTGCAGTTGTTTGTCATATTTTTCTCGCCGCTATTGAATGTCGCTTGCAGATATCTTCATAAAGTAGATGCTATTACGTTTCTGGCCGGTAAAATAACCGGGTAATAGACTCCAGAAGGAGAAGTGTGCGGTTTCCTGACGAGGAAACGATCAACTTACAGCTCTGAGAAGACAGCTTTCTTTCCAGAATCTAAAAATACAAGGCTGGCTGCCAACCTTGTGTTTAATTGCTATAGAAAAGTATCAAAGGACGAAACGTTTGAAGTGTTGCTTCTTCTGCTGCTGCTTCTAGTATCTCAATTTCAGAATCTCATCCAGTTCTTCAGTCTACTTTTGATGCCTATAGTTTGAGCATTCTATCCTTGTTTATTTCTTTCTTGCTTATTTTAAGTGTAAGGCTAGAAGCGGAGGAGGATTTTAGCATTATGGCTCCGGAGATTTAATAGACCCATTATGTGTACTAAACTTTCGCTCTGGGAGGAAGGGATGAGGCGAGAGAAAACGAAGGGAGGCCAGATCTAACGGCGACAGGCGCATCCCAGCTGAGTCCCAGTCATTTGGAGATCTAAAATCCCTAGATGCTCTTCTGAGGACCCCCCTCCCCTAACCGCAAGAAGGTCCTGTGCCAAGGAAGAAGCAATTCTCTCCACTCAGTCTTCGTACCAGGCTCTGCAACCTTGAATGATGAAAGGTGGTGAAATACGAGGAAATAAGGAACAGCATTCACCCACCGACCTGGGAAAACCACAAAAGAGCCAAGGTCAAATAAAATAAATATTTTATTTGTTAACAACACTTTCAATTGCGGGGATCATATCAGAGTCGTTCGGTGTGTCGAAATTTTGTCCCGAAGGAATTCTTTTATACGTCAGTAAATCTACTGATATGGGTGCTGGAGCTTTTAAACACCCTTAAAAGCCATTGGTTTGGGTCAGGTTTGAACCCGTAACCTTGAGATCTGTAGGCTAGCGCCCAACCAACCGAGCCACCGAGACCGACAGTAAGGGTCAGGCTGGCTGGTCCAACGGTAATCAAACCCGGCCGGGTTCGAATGTGAACCTCAGCCTCAGTTATTCGCTTGGTTTATGTTTCTTAATATTGAGTTACATCTGTTGAACAAGACGACAAACTCTAATTAACCACACTACTACTTAATTAGTGAATGTTATGAATATGTGTGAATATGATCCTGGTAATAGTTTTCAGAATTAACATGAAGTATATAGAAATATTCATCTTTAAATGAATCATTTGTAGAAAGGTAGAAAAGTAAATACAAATGGGCGGAGATCACGTAAATCTTAGAGTAATATTTTCTCTTGCTTTAATGAGACACATATGTTCATTCATAGCGATAATACGCATTTCTGTTCGGTTTCTTACTGAGTTTTAAGTTCTTATCCAATGTTTTCATTTCTTCCTTGTGGACACTAGAGGGCTGCCTGGTCCGACCGGTCGTCCATGGGCAATCTGTTAGGGACTTTCGCGCCTCTGAGGTCTCTCTGCCTGCGGTCTATAGACTCCTGTAGTTCCTTCCCTTCATCCCTTCCTGAAGGGGGTAGTAGCCGCAATAGATCTGTATCGATTGCAGTGCATGAGGTGTCCCTCTCTGTTATATACTCTATACATTACCCTATGGATTGCTCTAATTTTATTTTTTAATGATAACATTATTTTACAAGAGGTGAAATTGCCATAGCCGGGATTTGAACCACGGATCTTAAATCTTAGCGTAATATTTTCTCTTGCTTTAATGAGATAAATGGCATTGATTTTTTTCAGTCCTGATTCCACCTCTTAAACATTGCCCACACATGGCTTGTGTGTTTAAAAACATCAGCAGTAAGTTTGTTGGCATAAATAAATAATAATTTCACAATTTATTAAGTTTTTAATCATTGTTGCTGAGAGGCTTAAGTCTAAATAAAATTTTTGGCGGAGTACTCGAATTGTTTTCTCACCCAAATGTCCGCCCAAAATTGCTGAGTTTGTAGAAAGCGAAACGCGTTGAAGACTTTTATTGTATATATTTATGTGATATTTGTTTCTTATTTTCTCTTTCGTGCTTTTTATTTTTGTATTTTATCACACATTTTCCTATTGAAATGTTGTCACCTTTTAGGCTATTACCTTATTATTTAATTCCCAACGCTTCGAGGTCATTTAAAGGTCATGTATTGCATGTAAGTCCACCATTAAAGAAGAAAGGTGCAGTGAGGGATTTCTTTTCTCTTATTGAAAAACTAAACATTGAGCAAATCTACTTGGTGCCATGTTAAGATTTGGTCTTGTTAAAGAACTACTTTTAAACAAAAGTAGAATAGAGAATTTTACTGTAAGGTTATAGTTATTAAGGATCAGGAGAAAGATTATGTTTGTCCCTTCTAAGTCACTATTTTATTTCATCTCTCTCACATTTTTGTTCTATCCTTGTTCTAAGTGGTAGTAATAGCTCTTGTAATGGCCTTTTTTATTTGTTTAAGTAGCCACAATACAAAGTCTGGTTCGGGAAAGTACCAGCTATACCAGGAAAATCCAATCTCTAGCAAATGTTTTCCTTAACTTACGTCATTTCCTATTTTTAACTTTTACAAGAAGTCATCTGGTTGTCTGTACTTAATAATTACATAAGTGGTTCATTGAACGTTATTTGACAAAATAACGATGTATATATTGCTTATGCGAGGTAATAAATAAAAATAAGTTGTCATATGATTTACTGAGCCTTTACAAATTCACTGGTATTCTTTATATATTATACCTAAGATTAGTCAAAAAGTGATTCTTCTAACCATGTTACATTACTCATTTTCATTAGAAATGATTTCACATTAAGCAACAAATACTTAGTTATTCACAACATGTGGAAAGCAAGGAATAATAAATTCAAGAGTAGTAGTAACGACCTTTTGTGATATATAAGAAAAAAGAAGAATCGAAATATTTCAATTAGATCAGACCTGGGCTACTGGCGGGATACCTTGAGCGACCTTCATTTTTTTACCTGCTAAGCATACAGTTATAAGTACAAGGTCATGACCGAGCTGCACTCAGAGAGCACCAGTTGCCGGGCTTGAGCTAGATAATGCTCTTACATTTAAAACATGCAGCATGAAGTACATCAAATTTTATATGTCAGTAAAAGCAAACTGTGTATTGTGTTTTACATTCAGATACATTTGTTTACTTCTATATACTTTATACAAACTACTCTTACAAAGGATTATTTTTCTAGCTACTTTGCTGAAATAATTTCATTACACCGAAGTCTCCGTCTGGCATTATCTTACCTTATGATGCAATACTTGTTCTACTTACTATACTAAATAGCAGAGAAAGTAAAAATTACAATTGCTGTTTGTTACAATTTGTTCATATTCACAGTTTGCAAGAAAATATTTCGGTATAGAACACCTGAAATTCTGTACTTAGAATTAAAAATACTAAATACCCCTGCAACAGAAAATGCTGCAAAACAAGTTTATTGAAAGCTAAAGTTACCATTTTTCACGTCGATTTTAGGGCAAGATGAAAATAGCCTCTACATGCTACAAACAGTTCCATTGTTATGTGTGATGAAGTAAGCAAATTTCAAATTGAAGGAATACAGTTTGCCTTCAGAGTTCACCGATCTACACGTATGCAGTTATGTTGTTTATTAAGGAAGATAGGAGTTTTCTATTTGGTTAAATGTATTTGCAGTTGTTTAAATAACCAACTATTTTATTAATGCCAAAGAATACAGGACTTGACTATTTTTTGTGTAAAGTGGTTCACAGTTTAGAGTACAAAAATAGTAGATGCAATCCATTTTTAAAAATATACTTGAAATACAGGTAAGATGTTTAAATGATAATATACAGGTTAGAAGAAAACTAGCGACAAACTGATACAGATTGTTTTGGGATGTTTGCTGAGGATTTTGATACAAGGAACCTGTGGTCTTGGTGACTTAGTACAGAGTAATGTGCTGTTGATGTGTTAGACATGTAGCATGCTTTTTTCTTTATTTCGTTCCTTCTTCTTCTTTTTTTTTTTCTCTCTTCCTTTTTGAGGAGGTGTTAAATTTAATCTGGTAGGTCCTATCGGATACTGAATGAATGAAGGGTGAAATGATGTTCAAACGAACCCAAGATCCTTAGAGGTTAGGGTTACAAGACCAGACACAAAACATGCACGTGTATTTTTGTGTATATATTAACATCCTTCAACGTAACACGTCATCGAACTAGCAATGAATGAAATTAATGAAATTGTGCTCAAATGAGCCCAAGGTCCATAGAGTTTAAAGTTACCTGACATTCGTTTTCTCAGGCTAAGAGAAAACCTCGGAAGAAACTTTATTCGGATAACTCACCCTAACTGAGATTCGAACTCAGGACCTCTTGAAGGTGAAGCAGACACGCTATCCCCACACCACAAATGTGGGCTCTTTGGTGCGTGATTAAATTAGGTTTGGTTTATTACAGAGAGCAGATCACCCTCGGAAGTAAGCGCTGTAATACCTATCAAACTGCAATACAAACAATATGAAAACAACATGGGTAATGAAACTAACATTAGAACAAACCCGCAATGGTTTGTTGAAGCTGTACCGTACTGTACAATGCAGTATACTATGAACCTTCATTACACGTGTACTGTTTCTGTACAATAACTATTCAAATTGTTGATCGCCACGATCATGACAAACTGTACACCGATGCGCAATGCTATTCTCATCCCAGGAGATTGACACACATCAACAGTTGCGAGAATCATTGCAACCAGATCCATTTCAATGTCTCGTAATTGAGGTTCTCCACGTGGCTCAGAAGATTATGAAAAAGAAAGAGTTCCGAGCTGGACGTGGAACAGGATCACCTAGACTAGTTCATAATTGACCAAAAACTGTATATCAAGATATTCTCTAACGTTAACTGCAAAGTGTGTCGGCATCCTGTCACGTTGAAACCATCTGCAGCTGAATTGCAAGCAACACATCGTCCAGGAACTATGGAAGGACGTCTTCAAGTAATATTTTGTGGGCACTTCCGTCCATCTGTTGGGAAGTACATATATAAGTCTCATTTACAAGATGATCTGCAATATCAGGCCATATTTCATAATAAATTGATGCTGGAAGGCTTGACTCACCACTGTATGTGTTTACATCATCACAGGTATACATTTTCAGTTGTTGGACATGCCTTCCGTGATAAACATTTCTTTATCTGTGTATATCACCAAAATCGGGATACTTCTTCTGTATAGTCCACCAGAATCCATCTTAGCACGGCCCGAGGACATACTGCATGTTTAACACAACAATAATACATTACTCTGTACTGTCATCGGAGATCATGTGTTCTTATACCAAAATACTCCGCCAATATTCCCAAACACGTGCAAAACTTTATTGGCAGAGCTCTGTTCCAAACTGCAGAAGTATTGCACATCAATTAAAGAGGAAATTTCATTTATAAACCCGCACAGAAAACTGAAGGTAAAACATTTTATATATTTACTGTAAAAGGCGAAATTTAGAAATCTTTTGTACAACATTTTAAATTATTAACGGGTAGCTTGAGTCATGTCATGACGGTAAGTGTGCCTTAGCTTTTCTACAATTTCACACGTAAGCACGAGAATTATACGTGTATAGGCATATTTGGTTTGTCAGAGTAAAAATTGCAATAAATGTTGTTGAAAAAGAGGACATTAAAAGCAAGAAACAAATTTAAAGCTTAGATTCGCCAAAGCTAATGCATTTTTTGGCATGCAATGCAATGAAATAAGAAACAATAACAACAGCTTTCAAAATGCACCTAAATAAACATTAATTAAGCGCTAAAATTTGGCAGGGATTAAAATGCATCTTCTAATTCATTTAACGGTCTATCCAAAATGCACAACCGTGAATGCGCCATCCAATTTGCCTAGATATGTAAGAAAACAGAAGTAATAGGAATAAATAACGAAGCTTCATATTGCAGAAAATTATTTTATGCTGTAATCTGTATGACGTTCAGAATCAATTAAACTTTCTTTCAGTCTCAGAGACTGGCAGTCATTATTCCGTTACAGTGGAAAATTGCTTTAAAAGGACAAATAAACAAGCACTAAATTTAAAATAAATCAAACGAAAATTATGCTGTAACAGTCCTTGAAGCCTTATGCACAAGGAACGCAAAATCCCAAGGTAACTTTCAGTTAAAACAAAACGCAACCGGCGAACTGTAACAGCCAGCTCAGAGACAGGAGAACAAGTGAAAGTCGCAGCTCATTTTGTTCATCATATGTTTTTTGGATAAGCATCGCGGTTGCAGCACTGTCTCCATTGTACACTGATACAGAGGAAAATGCACTATTTCCGGTGTCACACTTTCTTTTACTAGGCATTACGGCAAGTATTGTGTTTTGTGGTTTCCAATACATTCATTTCATGTATATTAGCTCACGTAATATCTCCACCGCTTTCGTATTTCATAAGCAATTAAAACCTTGCTTTTAAATGATTTGGTTTAATGTTATTAACACGTTATTTTACTGCATTATAAAACAATTAAGTGCGTATTAATCCGTAAGTGAACAAGACTTCAACGTGTGCTGGATAACAAATTTAACCCCTAAACTTAATATCCGTAGTTTTTAAGTTTTCGGATAATTTCAAGTTTATAATTCGAAGTCTTTGTCAGTTCGAAGAGTTTCCTTGATCGCTTGAATTTTGTATTACAGCAAAGTAAAAAAAAACTCACATGTAATTTAATTTAATTTTCCTTAATTTGAAGTTTTGTTCAGAAATATCAGTCGAAAATTAATCTAAAAGCGAAAATTTAATAGTATAATTTCGTCCATATGTTTCTGTAAAGGAGGGCATCGTTCCAGGGTTAATTTTTTGTCGAAGTGCCGAATTTTGGGCTTTTGCCTTTCTGTATTTATTTTAAACTGCTTATCATGATTATGTCATTTCTTTCTGAGAATATGAGTTTAGTTTTTACACATACCACACATATTTATATAGTCACAACTATCACGAGAATTATGATATATGTTTAGACAAGCCAAATTGGAAGAACGTGATATTACTTAAGAACGCTTCAACACTCAGGGGAAATGCAAGTGGAAAGGATCACAGTTTCTTAAAATACAAGAAGTTGTGTAATAAATAGCATGGGAAATTCATGGAATAATAGTGGAGTATCAACATAGAAGTTTCTGGGGAAAATTGTCCTAAAATTGGAGAATATTGAAAGACAAGAAATGTTTGGCAGTATGACAGAAAAGAGTTCTTTGAGGACGTACAGGGAGATAAAGCAGAAGGGGCAGAGGAAAAAATACATAGTGAGTGAGTGAGTGAGTGAGTGAAGAGCCCCTCGAATATACTAGGTCATTTGGGCTCATACATAGAAATGTGTGATAAAATGGCTCCGAGGAATTCTCATGAGCTAGAACTGTGAACTTATGAACTGGGTTGAGACTCAATAAAGGTGCATGTAGAGAAAAATACAGGCTTTCATTGTTTACTATATTGTGGGTAATCACAATTCTTGTGACTGTCTTTGTGGTTTGGCGGTTAGTATGCTAGCTTCAAAATCCAGAGGTCCCAGGTTCGATTTCCGGCTGGGGAATGGAAAGTTTCTTTACCCAAGGTTATTTTATATCCTCCCTAGACTCTGGAAATATGAATGAAAGTGTAAATGGTTGTAAAGAAAACCCAACGTAAGCAAACAAACCCAAAGTTACAAACAGTAAACGACTGAACTTAATTGCCGATGAGCAATTATTGTTCCAGACGAAAAGCTGCCGATATGACCCTAGATGTTAAAGGTGGCATATAAATGGAGAAAAAATGGCACGAAATGTAGACATGCAATATAAGTGGAATTATATAAATGTGGAAATATTAACTACAAGTATTTGAATTGTAAAAGGAGAGTAAAATGTAAAAATTGTAGGGAACTATTTGGCAAACTCAAAAAGAAATGGATAAGAATTATAATGCAGTAAAATGTATGATAGTCACCAATACACTAATAGCTGAAATTCCGTGTATTGGGACCAATCATTGAAGTCAAGATTCTTTAGGGTAGAGACACGTAACGAGATAAGTAAGGTTAGCCTAGTCTAGATGATAGTTTATAATAGATTGTATACAATAGCAAGTTATGTATTTAATGTTGCAGTAAGTCATACTATGCAGTTCTAAAAATGATCCAAACTAATTAATTTTATGCATTAATAAACTCTAAAGAGTACAAGTATCATAAACAATTCACAACGGATTACAGTGCATTAAACTGTTAAGGACATTCATTCAATAAAGCGACAAGTGAAGGTACTAAAGACAATAATCATAAATACAGTGATAACTAAAATGTATTTTTACAAGATACAGAGCATTTAGTTAGAAACATAGTTGTTTTGTTTCTACCATTATCACAGTTGAAACAGTCTTGCTAATGGTTTTGCAAACATTACGTGAACAGAAGAACGGGACAAGAAAATGAAAGAGGCCGGAGTTGCGGGTTCCGCTAAGCACTTTTTAGGATATTTTGAATTTACCTACTTAAATGTCAGACTGGAGCTTGTTCCGGAATGGTAGGTTGCGGTCCAGGCTAGAAACCGCTGCAATTTGAAACAAAAGTGCAATTGTGTCCCACTGCTTGTGTGAGCCAATTGGGAGACATCACTATAAAAAATTGCCTGTCACGTTGCATAATATACAAGATTCGTCAGTTTAGAGTGGAGATTTTTGAAACTGTAAGTGGTTCAATTGCATGGAACAGAAAGCAGCCAGAATGCTAGGGAGCAACGTAATTTTCAAAGGCGTAGTCACTGAACTCCACAAATTATTATTCTTGCATCTTCTCACGGCTGGGACGCCATTGAGGCGTCAATAAAAGTCACCGTCACTTGTTTCAAGTGTACGAAGTGCCATGCTATGTATACAAGCGTGTATTTCTTACGTGGCTATGTGTGTGGCCTGGTACTTTGTCATGAAGGGGTGGTTAATGCCTCTTTGTAATACATAATTAGATGTTTAAATGCTACATTTATAACCAGCAGAAAGTCCGTAGGCTCCTCTTGTTAATGCATTAAATGCGCAGATACTTTTCTGTTTCTCCCCTTTTCTTTCTCTCCCTCTCCACTTTTCTATTTCCCTCACTCTCTTCCCCTCCTTATAAGTCTCTTATTCCTCTGCTATTTAAGGTGTATTTATTTCTCAGCTCAATAAGTCAAACATAGCGTAACAAAAACGACACAATCCAGTCCTGTTATTTTTTCTCACCTTATTTTTCTTCTAAAAAGTTTGCACAACAACACAATTATCTTTTACTAACGTTAACTCACTCTAGAGTCTTTCGGGATATTATAACTCACAACTGTTTTCTTCTTGTAGCCTAGACTCGCTCTTTTCTGTCTTTCTTCACTTTCTCTGTTTCTCAAACAGCTGATTTGGACGATACACACACAAACACATTGAAACTAAAAACTGTCTGACTCTTGTCTGTAACTCACTCTGCTCGTTGCCTCGCCTCCTTATATAAAGCGGATCTTTCTCGAACTCATGCAAATGCACCAGCTGCCGGACACTTCTCAAATATTCTGGAAAATCCCTTTTACGTGCCGTGCTCATTGTTGTTGCTTGTGGACTCGCCTGAGTGGTGTGGGAAATCTTGACCTTGAGCGTCTTTGTTACGCTCCACGCCTGAGATGTGATGTGAAGTAGCTTGGATCCGACCGTCCTCTGTTGTGCACCGCGGCCGGCGTCACAATAGATTATTTTAATCAAAATCGTTATAGCCGCTTTTGACAAAGTGATTAACTAAAATTGTTCAATGTAAAAGATATCTTCGAACACTGGGATTCTTGAAAATCTTATTGTTGCATCCTTGGAAGATATTAAGTTTAAATAGTGCTTCGTGTTTATTCGATATTTTGAGTTCTTCAAGGTTAAAATTTATAAGATTATTAAGGATCCGGGGACCTCAAAATATGTATTTCTGGTGAAGTGTCGATGGATGTAAACTTTTTACTTATTATAAGTAAGTGGCACAGAAAGTAATAGTATATTTCCATAAACCTGAGGTAAGTTAATCATTGGAAAACGAGGAAGTTTGAAAATACCAGATGAAATCGAGTTTCTCCAAAGCAATTTTATGTAGAATATTTTCTATTTTTCTACGATAGTGAATTATAGAAATAGTATTCGTACTTACGCGAAAATGAAATTACTAAATACTGTTCAGAATGATGGTTCTAGTAGTAAAATCATCAAAATTAACTTTGTGGCGAACTGGCAATCGACTTTACCGGGTGGAAGGTACTGTTTCAGCCATACATTAACAGGGATTCTACATGATGAGTGTAACAAATATTTCCAATATAATAATTTATTGTCAGTAAAGAACCGTTTCGCCGAAAAAAATAGTTTGTGTTAAATGTTTCGAGTCATCTAGCTTTTTGGCGAATCGACACAAGTGATTTATTATTCCACTACCTGCCGCACAAACATTGTGTGAATAATGCTGTAATGCCTAAATTGTAACTAAATTCATTCGAATTTAGTTTACACAATGTTTACACGACAGTTAGTGAGATAATAGGGCATTTATATCCATTCGTCAAGAAGCTAGATGATTCCAAGTATTTGACACATTTTTTTTTTCCTCCACAAAACGGTTCTTTATTGAGAATAGTTGTATTGGACATATTTGTTACACTTATCATGTAAAAAATCTGATGTGTTGCACTCACATGACTTTCTCTACTCTTGTACTAACCATTCTTACAAACTCTTATTCCTATATCTTCTTCGTGTTAGTTAAAATAAACATTTGTACAAATTATCTTATTGCTTATTTCCTTGTAGGTGCAAGGGGAATATTGGAATACAGTAGGCTTTGTGCGATAGTCAAATCTTTTAAAGCTTTGAGATTCCGTTCTCTTTGTACACGTAACATATAAAAAAAATGAACAACGATGACCCATTTCACGAAAGTTCCAAGTTTTCCGAAACTCACACACATAACAAGGTATATCTCCGAAATGGTTCACCCTACAAGAAAATTTATTGAGACATAAATTGTGTATTTTAGCAAGATCTACATTTTTTGTATAGTATAATTTGGTCTATCTCTAACGGTTTACCAGTTATGCAAAAGTCGTCCAGAGTAAATACGACTACAGGGGCTATAGCCAGAAAATTCAAGATATACATTTCATTTGCCATAAAAATATCTCAAACATATGACATTTTAATCAAAATCGTTAGAGCCATTTTCAAGAAAATCAAAATTTTCGAAAAATTTTCCATGTAAAGGGTAGTTTAGGGTGGGGCTATTTTCTTCAAAATCTTCGTGTCACATCCTTGAACGACATTAAACTTAAATACCAACTTTGGTTTTTAACCGACTTTTCGTTTTTGAGCTATGCTGTCCACAGACTGACAGACTGACAGACACACACACGGACCTTTTCCTAAAAATGCTTTTTTTGGATTCAGGGGGCCTCAAAACATGTATTTTCGGTGAAATCTCGACTTCGAATTTTTGGGTGGAATACAATACTTCCCCTACTTACCAGTAGAGAAAGTAAAAAGGAATTAATATATTTGCAGTAAAATAGGCAACACCTTCATGAATGTTAAGGTTATCAGTGCTGAATGCAGAAACTTAACGTTCGATCATGGCAGTATGAATAGGACGTGGTTAAGAAACCACTATCATCGAAAAAATATTTTTCTTTCGATTTTATTATATCATTATGTGACGTGACGGGCTTTTTCGGGCTGCAATTGGTGAACAGTAGTTACGTTTCCATATTTCCAACACTGCCACACCTAACAGGATGTACTAATGACGGCAGAAGAACTGGTAGTCGGTAAAGTGATTTTTCTAGTCAAGGTCTACAATTTAAGTTTCTCAACCTCGCAGCAGCGAGCAGTGCAAGGCAACTTTTGCTTTCGATCGGAGTCCTTGAGGTTGCAATTGTATACTTGTTTGCATGAGCAGTGGTTGGGAGAGAAATCTTAACATAATACCAAACCACAAGCAATCAGAAAAAAGAGCAACTTCCTGATGTTTGCATGCATCATTTCTTTTTGGACAATCTTCTGTCTTTGTTGTTTAGGACAGATCTGTAGCTAAATATCGTGACCAGGAACAACGCTGTTTCTTGTAGTTTATTTGCAATTATTAGTTTCGCGTGCACAGAGAATCTCAACCACAAGAATACAATCGTCTTAAATACAAGAAACATTAATAGTTTTCGTATAAAATCAAGTTCTCATAACTTTCTCTACTTCCTACTCGTATATTAGATAGAGGAAGTATTGCTTTCATTCAAATATTGGAATTAAATCCGCACCTTTTGAATTTAAAACAGAAACGCTACCCTTTAGGTATAGGACATTTAAACTAACTAAGCTTCAATCGTAGATAGAAAACTTTTACTTTCTCTACTACGTACAGTAAGTAGGGGAAGTGTTGTATTCGATCCAAAATTTCGATGTGAGGATTTTACCGGAAATATATGTTTTGAGACTCTCTGAATAAAATTTAGAAAAATGTCCGTGGCTGCGTTGCGCGTTTGTGTGCGTCTGTGGACAGCATGACTCAAAAACAAAAGTTGGTATTTAAGTTGAATATTTTTCAAAATTTTAAAGAAAATTCCTCCACCCTTTACATGGAAATTTTTTCAAAAATTCCGATATTCTCAAAAATGGCTCTAACAATTTTGATGAAAACCCACATGTTTAAGATACTTTAATGGCAAATGAAACGTATATTTTGAATTTTCTAGCTATAGCCCATATAATCCTGCTTACACTTAGCTGACTTTTGCGGAATTGCGTAGGGAGACGGACGTGCCAGCACACGCACTCACGACCTTTGAAGGTGGGGATGGATAAGTTGCCAGAAACTATTACTAAATAAGTTGCTGACTTTTGCATAACTGGTAAACCGTAAGAGATAGACCAAATCTTTCTGTACAAAAACGTAGATCTCGTTAAAAAACACCATTTATGTCCAAATGTATCTTTTGTGGAGTGAACCATTTCGGAGATACCATTCCTTGTTATTCGTGTGAGTTTGCAAATACTTTTTCTCAAATCGAAGGTCATTATTCAGTTTTTTATCTCCTGACCGTGCAAAGAGAACGTAATTTCAAAGTTTTAAAACATTTTACTATCGCTCAAAGCCTACTGTATTCCCATATTCCCCTTACACCTACAAAAAGATAAGCAATAAGATAATATCTGCACGTTTATCTCGACTAACATGAACTAGATAGAGGAATAAGAGTTTGTAGGAATAGTTAGTGCAAGATTAGAGAAAGTAATATGCGTGCAATACATCAGATTTTTATATACAGCACTTCTGTTCCTAAACCCTCCCCCCTCCCTCGCCAAAGAATGGAAACTCGTGTTTTAAAACATTTCTCCAACCTGAAGGTTAGTTGTCCAGTTAATTTCTAAAATAGCTTTTACAACTACAGAACAAGTTCTGGCATTTTTCTTTCAGTAAGTCTCACATCCTGTGTAAAAAATATTTGAGGTTTTCCAGAATGAGTTGTGTTGCCATAAATACTTCTAACTAGGCTTTCATTTATTCACTTTTCTTGATCATTTTACACATACATCAAACCAATTGCCTGTAGCCTGCAACAAACACTAGTAAAGAGAGGGAATTGATAAAAATCGGGATTTTTTTTTTTTTTTTTCCTTCAGTCATATCTAACAGAAACTTTAAACGACGAATAGCAATAATACAAAATGCTGAATGTTTGTAGAAAAGACAAAGCGCTTATAACTTGTAAATCATCCCGCCCGAGTTTAGGTGTATTCAGTCTCGAAATAATTATTCTTGACAGCAAGTATTTATTAACCTCAAGGGAATCGTGGAGATTTATCAACACTTGAGGTAGCACTAAAATGTTTCCACAGTGTCCATTAAATACCAGAAAGCAACACACATTTTGTTCACGCACCTAAAATGCAACGCTCTGTGTAGTTATGATTTTTTTATTTTGACATCGGAGGTGAGAATTGTAGGGACGTTTTATTATACAGAGTTATTCAAAATTAGTGTCGGGGTTTCATGATTTTTCTTTTAGAAAACGTGGAAGACATACAATTTTTATTGTTGCAGTAACGGCTACACAAACTCTCAAAGTTTCCAATAGATGGTAGTTTTCGGGCTTGTAGGCCGTGGTGCAGTCGATAAATTATCTGACGTTTCACCCAAGACTGCGTTGGGCATCTTCAGAGAGTGACTACTGGGTGGTTAACAACTAGTTACTTCAAAGAGTGACGGCGGCTGAGATGAGATTTCTCAGATCTGTAGCGGGAATTGCTTTAAGGAATATAAAGTGTAAGAAGGGAACTGGGAATATTTAGTTTACTAGATGAGATTGAAAAATATAGAAGAAATTGGAGAGAGCATGCAGAGAGAATGGAGGACTCACGTACACATAAAGTGATTCTCAAGAACAAACCAAGAGGCATACGGGATGTGGGACGACCGAGGAAGAGGTGGAGAAACCAAGTAGTATGAGGGCGGAACAAACCAGAACGGTTTATACCTTGATGATGACGACTATGACTATGACGATGACGATGACGATGACGACGATGATGAATTGGTTTGGACATGTGAAGAAGATGAGTACAGGAAGGTACGGCAGTTTTTGGAAGCAAGACTTAGAGGAAGAAAATCGGTAGGGAGATATGGATCACCTGGGAAGAGGGAATCAAGCAGATTGCAGCAGATAGAGGAAATATATGGAACCAGCTAAATAGAATGGAAGAGGATAGAATAGAATTTAAAAAGGTGAACCCGAGGCAGTACCCTAACTAGTGATATGATAGGGAAGATAAGATGATTTGTAGAGGGGTGAGTAGAGAAAGTCATGTGAATGCAACACTTCATTCTTAAAACATATTTGGTCTGCATTTTCTTAATGGAATTGAATTCTTTTACAGAATTGGAAAGCCGTATCCCTGGAATTTACAAAACGTATATAACATTACTGTTTTTAGTTTCTCTATCGCTTAGGAACCTAAGAAATAGGAAATAATTCAATATAAACATTTTATTTGCCATGTATGTGTCTTAAAATATGGTATTTTAATCAAAATCGAAGAGGCATTTTGAGAAAATCAAAATGAATGATTAATCCCCCGTGGAGAGGGTTTGGAGGATTTTATTTAAAATCGTCTTCGGTGTCGTATCTTTAGAAGATGTTGAACTTAAATAGTAAGTTTGGTACGTAAGGGACGTTTCGTGTTTTTTTATGCTACTCACATACACACACACTAGATACACACATAGAGAAGGAGAAGGGAGAAGGACAGACGTGGAGGGCGACTTCGGTTCTTCGGCCTCAGAGATCTTTCGTGCCTATGCCCCAAAAGGTCGCCCCCGGGAGGGAGCGGTGAGGCGAGAGGAGACAGAGGGCGTCCAGACGACAGAAGTATAAGCACAGGGGTGGGGTAGGGGTCCCTACATTTTCCCAAGTGTAAACTCTCCGACACTAGCCAGTACATCAGTGCCCCGCCGGTTAGCGCAGATCACCGCCCTCACGGGCCCCTCCGTGGTTCAAGGTCCTCGGTGTGGACACGATCCGGAGCCCGGCTGTCGTGACAAGGGACGGAGTCACTCAGAGCATTTCGACTCACCATGCTGCACCCGAACGCCCGTTGACACACTCTACCCTGAAATAGACCAAACGGATGAAAGGATGACCGAAATGAGTAGTGAAGTGAAATGGAGGGGGAGGAAATTCGGTTGATGAAAGTAACCTACCCAGCATTCGCCTGGTGACCCGCGAAACCCCCCGAAAAACCTATGGGCCAGGTAGGTCGGTTGCAGGAATCTAACCCACGACCTCCCGAATGCGAGCCTCACACGTTACTGCGAAGGCATCTCGCTCGGTTACACACATGGACTTTTATTTATAAAAATAACCGCTTTTATTGGATTCAAAGGTCTCAGGCAACTCTTTCCGTGAAATCTCGATATCGAATTTTTGGGTGTAATACAATAAGTAGTAGAAAAAGGTAGACCATTGCCAGATGCCCGTTTCTGAGGTAAACCGACAGAATATATGCTAGATACCCTTTAGGTTATTTATGTTAGTAGCTTTGTAAGAGCCGACAAAAATAAAATCGAAGAGAATTTCAGTGGAAACCTAGGACAGGAGTAAATAACACAAGGAAGTAAAAGAGGTATTGTTGCGCTTGGAACATTCACTCTGAGACGCCCTGATGACTCAGAGAACATGGAGATATGCCAGTCTTGCTCGTAAGGCAGCCAGTTTTCACTGCCGCCCACAAGTTAGAGCAACGGCTTGTTCTTGTCGTCAAGCTGAAACTAGCGGCAGCGTGAGGCTGCTGGAGGTACACCCTGAAGGAAAACGACTGTCTTGCAGCACGTTTGAAGCAATTTTATTGATTTTTAATTTGCCTTCCAGTGCCTTAGCATTCTGCCCAAAACATTAATAGTGACATTTTACCTATATAGCAAAAACTACAACGGGCATCACCTAGCCCTTACCTTTGTAAAATCAACTTTTCCCTTTATCTCTCTGTACTACTCAAAGAATTTCTGTGACTGTGATGGGAGCAAGAATGGCTGTACCCCAGCGTCACAACACATTCAATTAGTTAACATTGAAATGTCAATCTACTTTCAATAAATCCTTTATATTAACTCCTCTGAAAAACTCATTGCGCTGATTGAGTTGCAATATCACTTGTGTGTAAGCAGCCAACTGTGGTAGTGTCAAGTAGTTTCTCATTCCTATAGGGAGTTACTGCAAAAGCTCCTCTAATTTGCGCATTCTGGACGAGAAAAAAAGGGCATTAAATCGACGCACTTATGTTATAGTTACTAAGTGTTTTAGTTTTGATGTATCTTACGGCTTACCAGTTATGCAAAATTCATCAAGAGTAAACAAGACTACATAGGCTATAGCCAAAAAAATTCAAAATATACGTATAATTTGCCATAAAAATATCTTAAACATATGGAATTTTAATCAAATTCATTAGAGCCATTTTTGAGAAAATCAAAATTTTCGAATATTTTTCATGTAAAGAGTAGCTTTGGGTGGAGGAATTGTCTTCAAAATCTTCGTGTCACATCATTAAGAGATATTAAACTTAAATACTAACTTTGGTTTTTAACCAGCTTTTCGTGCTTGAGTTATGCTGTTTACAGATAGGCAGACATACACGCGTGTGGAGCTTTTTCTAAAAATGATTTTTTATTATTCAGGGGGCCTCAAAACATGTTTCCTGTGAAATCTCGACATCTAAATTTGGGTCTATACGTAGTAGAGAAAGTAAAAATATCCGAGCCTTTACAGCAGTTTTTAAAGTGCTCGAAATGGCGACCTCCATTTTCACAACAAAGTAGACATTGGCGTATGAACTGTTGCCGTATTTGGTCTAAAATCACTGGTATATTTCGAATATGAGGTTGTCTTATAAGTTCATTTGTTTCTCGTAACATTTCAATCATTAAGAACGTCTGGGAACACACTCCACCTGCAGCACAGCTACGACAGAGTGGTTGCTAAACTTTCTGTTTTAGGGAGAGATTCCTAGCTCGAAATCGACTAAAGCTCTTTGACATGCTTGATTCGTTACTGCATCCTCCCCTTAGACAGCACAAATTTTCTGCCGGCATTGTGAGGAGATTTTGTCCTTACGGTAGTAAAACAGCATTAGATGTCGGAAATGTTCCTTTTTGCTTTCCGTAGTCTGTAAACAGAACTTCACACAGCTCTATCATACGTAGGTCACAAACACACACTGACGTATTCAATAGCGAGTCTGGTTTTTGAGCTCTTAAGTCGTAGGGCTGATTAAGCAACTATGATAACTTAAGTGTACAGAGCGTTCAGGGTTTTCAGGCGCTATAGATGGAACTTGCAAGCAAAACGAACGAACTTATGAGACAACCTTATACATCACAGGCTGACACTATTCAGGCAATTAGCACCTCTTCCGAGTTGATGGGTTAAAATTAAAAAAATTTATTTTTTGGGTATTTTATGCACCAAAAGCTTGAGGTAGTTCCCAGAAAAAGGTCACTTCTTGATTATGTAGTTTGCTTTCAATTTTGTATTATTTATAATCACCTACTCGAGTTAACACCAGAAGTCGTTGGCATTTCCTCCATTATGGCCAAGCAAAATAGTTCCGCGTAACTGTGGTGCTCGTACTCGGTAGGTCCCGGGTTGCAATGGCGACTGGTGTGTTGCGGCAGGACGGTGAACTTTACGCTTGGCGGGACCCCTTCCTTCCTGAAAACTGTCTCGTCTATTCCTGAGTCTGCCGGGTTGCGCGTGGTTAGGATTGATGTTATATTAGGGTCATTAGGGACTCTAACTTTGTTAGCGCACATCTTCGTCCGGATCTGGTCGCCCTTCGGGTCTCCCCTTCATCCCTTCCTCCCAGGAGGCACAAGAGCCCTCAATATCCTACGTACTTCAGTCACTTACTGGAGATCCCTCTGTCTACTCTTTTGTGCCATAACCTTTCTTTTTCTGTCTTTTGTTTCCTTTTTAAATCGTTCTTGCTCTTCATTTTATGGGAAAACGTCTGTGGCCCGCATTCGGAAGGTTGCGGATTCGATCGGCTTGCCTAACTCATGGGCTTTTTCGAAGGTTCCCCGGGTTGCCAGATGAATGCTGGGAAGGATTTGCATATCCTCCGAATTTCCTGTCCTTCCATTTCGTTACATTAATCCTTTCATTTTACCCTTCAAGCCGTTGGATTTCTATCTGGGTTGGAGGAGGCGGCGAGCGTCGCGGCAGGGGGAACAAATGCACTCCAGAAACCTCGTCCCTTGGATTGGAAGGTGAGCCTACTGGTTCCCCCCGGTCTCCCATGGGATGGTACAAGCCTAGAAGGCGGGGGGGGGGGGGGTTTCTGAGCCCCAGACCCCCTTGGAAGTGCGAACCCACAGGGGTTGGGGAGGAACAGGACTGAGCCAGGCTCTCTCGGGGTACTTCTAAGTAGGAAAATGTAGGGACCCTGCCACTGTTCTGTCGTGGCTACGTTCCGGGAACCCTTATCCATCCTCTCGGGCGGTACCCCGTCGGGGCATAGGCACAAAAGTTCGCCTTTCGGTCGAAGTGCTAAGTCCCCCTCTGCAATTGTCATAGTCATAGAGCTTTAAAGAAAGATGTTCCTGCTACATCATCGAGCATTGCGACGTGGTTCAAATTCAACATGTCATTGTTCTAAATTGAAATGAATACATATGAGCAGAAAAATCTAAATGTGCTGATACTTCAATACGACCAACATGAGATATGAAAGTAGGCTATTAGAGTAAGCTGCAGAATTATCGGGGTAATGTCAACGGACAGAGAAGGCTGGGCGAATACCACACGTCATATTTGTTTAACCCTTGCCTCAGTTCCATAATCGCGTACTCAGTAGCGTAATACAGTTTAATTGGACAATTAATAATTGTTACTATCGAATGAGGGCCGTGCGTGGGTTAACTTGGTCTGGAGTACCGGGTTGAGATTGCCGCAACATAATCTTGCTAGTAGATCTCCCAAGTGGTCCTTGGGCAACAACAGTCTCTAAGCCAAGGTCCTTACTGCAACTGTATGCAATACGATTATTTAAAGCTTGGGGCAGCTTTAGTTAATTAAATAGAAGCATAACGGAAACTTTCCATTCACCCACCATTCTAACATTGCGCTTCGTATTAGGCTTTGTAAGTTTTGATACAGAATAACGTTATTATATAAGTATAAGTAGCAATTAATATTTCGTATGAAAATATTGAAGAAAAGAACAGAGAAAGGAGCTTCTTTCAGCTGCTTTCACTTTGCCGCGTATAACAATAATAATAATAATAATAATAATAATAATAATAATAATAATAATAATAATAATAATAATAATAATAATAATAATAATAATAGTAATAATAGTAATAATAGTAATAGTAATAATAGTAATAGTAATAATAATAATAGTAATAATAATAATAATAATAGTAATAGTAATAATAGTAATAATAATAGTAATAATAGTAATAATAATAGTAATAATAGTAATAATAATAGTAATAATAATAGTAATAATAGTAATAATAATAATAGTAGTAGTAGTAATAGTAATAATAGTAGTAGTAATAGTAATAATAGTAATAATAGTAGTAATAATAATAGTAATAATAGTAGTAATAGTAGTAATAGTAGTAATAGTAATAATAGTAATAATAATAATAATAATAATAATAATAATAATAATAATAATAATAATAATAATAATAATAATAATAATAATAATAATCATACTCATCATAATAATTAGAGCTCGGATTTTTAGGTGCTTAAACAAATAAAATATTTTTAACTCCTGAATGGCCGAAATAATATAAATGTACTACCAGTGATACCACGTGGTACTCACCAGACATTACTGTTGGAAGGGTTCACCGAGTACTGTAGAGTTACAGTATACGACCACATGATTCCTGAAACGTTTAATCCCGAAAGATTGTCGATTGTCACGAAAAAAATGTCTGGAATTTCGAAAATAATCGCTCTAGTCACAAGAAGTAAGTCTAGTATTATTATAATATGCGATGTCACGGGTCAGTAATATCTTCATGTTGCCCATCCAACACATTTGAAATTTTACAGACTATGTTAAATCCACTATTATTTTCGAACACTTCCTTGCATTTTCTTTTTGCTTTCTCTACTACGTATAGTAAGTAGAGGAAGATGTTCCAACCTAAATTTCGATGTCGAGATTTCACCGGAAATGTATGTTTTGAGGTCCCCTGAATCCAAAAGGAAAACATTTTTAGAAAAAGGTCCGCGCGCGCGCATGTGTTAGTAGAGAGGTCGGTCTACACAAAGTAGCGCCTTTCTACCACTCAGATAAGTTTTTCATTACTTCTCTTTTCTCACTCCTCATCTAGAAGTAGCCTTTGTAATTTTTTTTTAAAGCCTAACATCCTTTAACCTGGTAGATCATATCGAACGATAAATGAAATATATGAAATTATACTCATATGAATCTACGCCTAGCTCTCAGGATAAAAGAAAACCACGGAAAAAAACAGTCTGAGATTCGAACTTGGGATCTCTTAAAGTGAGGCAGGTACGCTACCCCCACGCCACAGAGGCAGATTCTCTTACTTCCCAGGTTAACGTTTGTGTACCCTTATTTAATTCAAACCAGTAAAATACTGGTCCATCAAGGAGTTGGTTTGGACACCAAATTATATAAGGGAAAACTGTGAAAAGTCTTTCAGTTTGAAGCAGGCCTGGGCGACTCGGGGATGCTTTGAGTAACCTTTCTTTCACCTGCTAAACATAGTCATCAGTGAAGGTCGTGAGCAATCTGCGCTTTCTGAGCACCAGTTACCCAGCCCTGGTTTAAAACCTAACTGTACGAAACTAACACACCGTAACTTCAGAATCCTATAAACCGGAAAAATCCGATATCTTACAATCGCAAGACTTTAATCATAACTTCCTTCAATATTTATTCTGCAAGTATTAATAATATGTTGCTTTCATACTTTATGATATAATAATTGTTTACTAAAATTATTTCAATACACAGGCATACTGAGCGATATTATGAGTTAAATGTTTACAAAGAAACTCATACCTATGGTTGCTGCACTTGAAATGTTGTATACTCTGCCATATTGTCTGATTAGAAACAAAAGAAAGACGTAATAATTCAGGATTGTGTTACTCGAAATTCAAGAAAGTTGGACCAAAGACAGAAATCATTGCTAAAGTTAGAAAACATGATTAAACATAAGTTTCATATTTTAAAACGCTGTAAATAGTCTTAAAGTAAGCTTTTGTCTATCTTCTCTGGTTTCATAGTTATATAAACTTAGAGAAACGGATGGGGTTATTTAGTACAAATAATGTAGAAAATAGTGGATTGGGGAAATTTGGAGAAGGAAGAACAACAATGTAAATAGTTTCTGGAAAGGAGCTAGGAGGAGACTTGAAGATATAGAAATACAACAATTGTTGAGCAACATGTGGGTGAAAGATCATTAGAATCACAAACAGACATAAAAAATGCATGCGAAAGTGAACTGTATGTCGATAAATTAAATAAGAACAAGGAGAGAGTACTGCTTGGGTACGAGAAAAGCCCTCCAACAGAGTAAATGTCCAGTATGTGGAGAGAAGGAAAATATGAAACATACTGTTTATAAATGTGTAGGGTCAGACCTTTGGAAGAAGCAGCACATAAATGGGAAATGGTTGAAAATAGAAATACAGCCTATAAATTAAACTCTTTAGTAAGGATTGCAAGAAAGCAGGTGAGTATTTGAATAAAGTAAAAATGAAGTGGCTGTGGTCAGCAAAAAGAGAGGTAGATGAAAGATAAGTAAATGGGTGTTTTATGAAATGTTGAGCAATGATTGTCGTTATTATTGTTACTATTATTATTATTATTATTATTATTATTATTATTATTATTATTATTATTATTATTATTATTATTATTATTATTATTATTATTATTATTATTATTATTATTATTATTATTATTATTATTATTATTATTATCATTATCATCATCATTGATATCATTAAAATAAATGTTTTACATATTAAGGAAAACTTGACTGAGAATCCTATGGCAAGATAACAGCCTGAGCTGATGATAGCCATATTCTTTGTATTGGTGCTTAATATAAATATTAACTTCACTCACCAACTATTCACAGACAGTTCAAGATATGCAATTCATTCCTCATATCAGTAGTCAAGCATGATATTTTAATCAAAGTCTTTAAAAGTATTTTTGAGAAACTAAAGAATAAGGAATAAAACTTTCTTTTAAAATATAGGCAGGAAAGATGGAGATTGCTGAAACATTTTCGTGGAAATTGGAAAAAAAAAATTAACATCTTCGGAACTGCTAATGCCACAAGATATTAGTTTCACATACAAATTTTGTATTTTAACTAGATCTATATTTTTGTATGATGCACTTTTCTCTCTTTTTATTTATTAGTTAAAATTACACAAAATTAGTTCAGAACGAAGAGGACTTAAAGGATTTTCGCAGAAGATTCAATATTTACATTTTATTTTAATCAAAACGTTAAATAAATGTTTGAGAGAGTGGAAAATAACGACACTTTCCGTGTAAAGGGTAGTTCTGTACAGGGTGTGTATGTGTGTGTAGGAATGGAGGAACCGTGACCCCGACATGGATCTTTTACGGGTTACCATCCCCCCCCCCCCCCCCCCCAAGGGGAAGGAGGCAAAGTGAGACCGTAGGCTGGTCAGAGAACGGAGCCAGCGAAGCCCAGAGACGCACAGAAGTTCCTAATAGTTATAGATATTGACACCTGCCTCACAACCGAGCTGCTTCCCCCAACCTGAGGAGCGGGTTTCCAGAGCTCAAACATCTGTGTCATCTGTCCGCACCCACCGGAATGTACCGCGCTACTAACCAAACCTGAAAGATGACAAGGAAGGGAAATGAGAAATGAAGGAAAATGAATCCATGGAGAAGAGAATCCACCCCAACTTTCGCCTAGTGACGAGGGAAAACCACGGAAAAGCCCAACTCAGAGTGATCAGTCGACGGGATAGAACCCGGGACTTCCCGAATAATAAGTTTGGTATTAATCCTAAGTTTCGCTTTTGCTTAATGCAGACACACCTGTATACATCCACGCACGCGCGCGCGTAAATTTGTTTCGAAAACGGTTTTTCTGGTTTCAGAGGACCTCAAAAGTGTATTTTCGCTGATATCTTAATTGCATTGTGGTGTGGAATGCAATGCTTCCTCTACGTTCTATATGTAGGATGCAGATAAAATAAAACAATACAAAAAACAATAAGATGACATCAGTTTGGGTAAAGTAATGTAGAAGCAAAGCTCATAAAGCAATGAGAATCGAACTCCAAAATAAAGGATTGCGTATATACATTGAAGACCTTGAGCCGGTTGCATCTGCACTTTCTCCGTGGAAATCGACAGTCATTTATTGCATCGTGAAGCTGCTCTATATTATTTGTGAAGAGCTACCGCTTGTTTATAGGTTTATCATGTGCAATAGACGAAGGTGGTGGTGAAAGTCTGGGAGATCCAGTAGTACATATACGCGACAGCCCTCCCATTGTTATCTCGAGCTATGTATCAAAGGAAGCGCTGTGTTACGTAAATAATGTTCAGTTTGCTGTGAATCCTCTCGGCAGAATCCGCTATTGCGAGATGTAGGTTAAGATTACTGATTAAATAATCGGTTTTATGCCCCCTTCTAGCTTTTACAATGAGTGACGTAACGGATCTTTCACAAAAACCCGGAAAAACAGATACTCTTCAATAACAGCGGAAAATTAATAATGTAGTTGCTGAAGATGCGAAACACACACGATTATTGGCAGATGTCGCACTATATAGAAGTTTATAGCCCCCTCTTCCCAACAGCTTCCAGCTACACGGCTTTGAGTTAAACAAAGTTATCTGCCTTTATTTACCTATAGTAAATAGAACAAATATTCACTCCAACAATGCACGCTTTGAGAAACACATCTGAGCATTTTTAGAGCAAGATTCGTATATGCGACTATGACCACAATATTCAAAAACGAAATATCGAATAAATGTCAATATTCATATTTAAGTTCAGCGTCGTTGAATACCAAACGAGAGTTTCCAAGAAAACAATCTAACCCAAACTACCCATCATATGGAAAATTTATCTTCGTTTTTAATTTTCTCAAAAACAGCTCTAACAAATAGGATTAAAATGTCATATACTCGTATTTAATGTATTTGCATGACAGATAAAGTAGATACATATCTTCAAGTTCCTGCAAAGTTCGAAAATGGTTTTTATGGTTTTAGAGGACCTCAAAAGTGTATTTTCGCTGATATCTTAATTGCATTGTGGTGTGGAATGCAATGCTTCCTCTACGTACTGTATGTAGGTAGTAGAGAAAATAAAACAATATAAAAAAAAGAACAACAAGATGACATCAGTTTGGGTATATGTATATATTATATATATATATACTTATATACTTGTATATATTAAGTCCTCTTCATTCTGAATACATTTTATGTACGCGAACAAGATTATATTGTCAAGAAGTTGCGAGTACAATCTGGGTGAAAGACAAACGCAAGGGGAAAAATATGAATGTGATATGTGTAAAATTGTTCTGCATATTGAAATATACTTTAAGACATTTAATATCCAATTGAAGTATTGTTATAAAAATGTAATTTTTCATAGTTCTGTGAAAATAAAATCTCCATTTTTGTTTCATAAAAAGTTGTATTTAAGAATTAATTCCAGGGGAAAAGGTATGCCAATCTGTTAAGAACGGAAGTTGCTATACCTATGTTTTCTATTACAAGCTATACTTGAGAGAATGGTTTGTGGAGCTGTATTGTAAATATGTGCTGGACTTGATTTCGTTTCAATCCTTTCTTATTTAGCCGAAAGTTTTAAAATGGTTGACATTATGATCCTGTTACTCCATAAGTGAACATTGAAGGCGTTGGAGGATGTTAAAGTTTCAAAATTTCCGAAGTTTGCTGAGTTTATGAAGAGAAGTAATGTGGGATATCGTTATGTGGTGGTTGGTATATGTGAAGCCAATGAAATGGTAATCATGAACGTCGGCAGACCTTTTTCCAGGGGGGGGGGGGGGGCAAATGTTAGAATTTTGCAATCAGATAATATTAATTCATTATTTTCTTGTCAAGTTATAGTATTTGTTGCGGATAACCGTATAAATTTGCGCTAAATAGAAATTGTTCTTTACATAAAAATTAAAATAATAGTTTAATAGTCAGCACAAGTTCATTAATTTCCAAGGGGACGCCCATGATGGTAATGTGCTTTTAGCGTTAAAATGTTCCTTTATTGTCTGTTTCTACGGTGACTTGTGTACAGACATAAACAATGAGTTTATTCTACGTTACATCAGAGTTCAACTTAGTTGTCTATATGTGTGCTGGAAATTCATGTAAGACAGTTTGTTTCTGCTGCTAATTTAATAATACATTCTGTTTTGTTTTTCAGACAGCCACAAGCGTTGAACTTCCCTGTCTTTCGGTAAGTTAAGACATACAAACATATTGCACTCTTATGCTGTAGGTATATCTACTTGTCAGAAAGATGACTTGCAACATGCCTGGTGTTATAAACGTGTTTAGCACGCTTGGAATTCAAATTATAGCGTACAAAACCATGAAATGCTACATTACTTAGTATGCACTGGGACGTTCCTCTTGCATGCATCTCCGGAGATGGTACTGGCTGCTTACAGCAACTTCTGCATCACCTTCCTTTTTTTACTTTCTCTACCACACACACACACCTATATGAACATTCAATATCAAGATGTTATAAGCAATACATGTTTTTGTGGTGGCCCAGTTAATGAAAACGAAAAACGGGACAATGTCCAAAGAAATTATTAACAAGCTGTTATGTATATATACCAGTGGTTAGTACTCCTTTAGAGGTACAATTTGTGAAAACTACCCCCCCCCCCTCCGTCACTCTTATCTTCATAGCTCTCCTGATATCATGCTGTATAAAAGGTTCATTTCAATTATTCATATCATTAAATATTTGCTAAGGTTTATGAACTCAACTTTACAACTCCTTTGATAGACAAAATTTTGAATATGCATCTATTATTTGGAATATTAACACCACAAAATATGTCAATGTAATAGAAAAATCACAATCAAGCTTTTTAAATGCTCTATGTTACCCTAAGTACACAAATTACGAAATTCAAGGAGAATCAAAAAGTGAGTCAGGTTCAGTAAAATCACCAATAGCTTTTTAATATATTGTGTGCCTGTAGCAGCTCTACTAAACCTAAGGAATATTTACAATTTGAACTAGCCACTAGACCTCCAGCTTTATAGAGTAACGTCTCACTTAGAAAAGACACAAATTTGCAAAGGTTCATTTTTTCTTTCGAAGAAGGCCCACTAACAATACTAACAAAAGCATTCTAGTTTATTTCCTACAGCTTTTTTCTTTTTCTAAATTTTTGTAGAAAAACACAGTTCTCTTCTACTGACGTTAACACATCTACAGCCTTTCGTGATATTGCTACTCACAACTGTTTTCTTCTCGTAAACTTGACTCAGTCCTTTCACTTTCTTTCTTCATTTTCTCTGTCTCTCATACACTGACTCGGACGATACAATCGCTCAACACTCGTTAAGACTTCTTCACTTCTATGCGATGTATCTTTCATGACGACAGTACCACACACACAACTTCTCGCAGTCACTGACATACTGACCGATTCATGCCTGTAACCGTAACTAACTCGTCTCCTTATATAGCGGGGATGACGTAACATGGACCTTTCTCAACTTCCACAAACACGGCGGTTGCCGGATGTCCCTCGAAATTCCAGCAATTCTTTGTTATGCACCGCGCCCATTGTTAGTCACGTATGAACAAACAGTAGCGCGAGACAGCCTGACCTTGAGCGCCTTTGTTTACTCGCCGGCCTGGTATGTGGTATGAAATAGCTTAGCCCTGAACGTCCTTTGTTGTGCGCAAGGCCTGGAGTCACAACAGCAAAAATCTGTGTCGGAACTAACAACCACAATCTTCGAGCAACCAATGGCAACTTTTGTTTCTTTGGCACCACCTCCTTGTCAGTAGCAAAGTTCCTTCTTTCCATTTCTGATGTCACCATTATCGATAAGTTAGCTTTGTTTTCCACGTTTCTCAAGAGGTTTTCTATAGGTGTAAAATATTTCGTGTTGGCATCAACGAATGTCATATGAGGGGCACTGTAGGTCCAGTGTAAGAGTCTACGTTTAAATATAATTAATTGTGTTACATGCAGGGAATGTGCTAACAGCAATCTTGTTTACCATCCATCAATATGGGCAGCTGCAGATGACGGCTTACGTACACCCTCCCATGTGCCTCCCTGCCTGTTACTGTTCATATATAGATACAGAATTATATACCTACCCACATAAAGAGAAAGCTTGGGTTCCTTTCTAAACATTTTATTTCAAATACTATGGGAAATTCCAGAGCAAAAAGGCTTTACAAAGGAAAAACATAAATACAGCTTATAATTTTACCAACTTCTGTAAATGCATAATAAACCTTTATTTATTGCTACTAAAATTTGTACTGGGCCCTTTTTGAACTGCATAATCTCAAGAATAAAAATATTTGAAGAGCTGTACGGTATGGAGATATAAATTAACCCTATAGTTGAATTGTTTACCAATCGTCATATCCATTTAGACGAACAATTTATCAAGTCCCCATAATTTCCCACGGGAAATATTAATTTCGAGAGAAATGATTGACAATTGAGATAGGCGTGTTTCCTGCTTTGTTTTCAGCAAATGCAATTAATATCTTATAAAACATTCAGTTGCAAAATTACAACCGTAGTGCAGCATTCATAAGACGGCGGAAAAAGTTACAACGCTATGCGAAATAATAATACCTAAAGGAGGAGCTTTATCACAAATAGAGTCCATTAATTTGTATAATTTTATATTTCGCATGGGTTATATAAATAATGGTGCTCCCGTTAAGAAAGAAAACACAAAAAGGAGGAAAAAAGAAACCTTAAATAGGATTCGAACTAAGTTTAGTTTATCATTGCTGATTTGCACAAACACGCCATGAGTTCCGCTATAATGAATACAGTAACTGTCATTGATTAACTTAAATCTGTGAGTCTAGCACTCAACACTGGAATAATTTTTAGTTTTAGTCGACAACTTAATAGAAACATAATAACATATTTTTTGCAGGTGCACTGAAGTTGAATTTGCAATGTTTGCCTGTTAATGTAAAGGATTGCTGAAATATTGCTTTCCAAAACTGCAAGGTAAGCCGATGGCTGCCATGTATCTGAACAGCAAGAGAATCACCTGACTAAATTAATTCTCATACTATCTACACAAGAACGCCTAAGAATTAGGTAACCCTCCTGGCAGGTCTCACTGAAGTTGGGTATTTACTTTTGTGAAAGATAGTCACATGCTCCTAGCCGTCGAGAGAAGCCAGAATGACTTATCTCTTAGTTATGTCAGGTGGTCTCAAAGGTCGATTCGCCAGCTCATACCTATCTACAAGGGTGAGAGGCGTAATGTGTTTGTAAGTCCAAAGAGAATATCATTCCAACATTCCTCTTAGATTTGGTCGTAAGAAAGCAATCTCAGTTTAAAGAAAACAACATTAATATAAACAAATAAATCCAGAACCAACTCGCAGCGAGGATGGAAACTAAATATTCGGCATTAGAGGCGTCATATCAGTCTATAATTAAATTAAATTTAAAATAGTTCAATAATTTTAATATACCACGTTTTTAAGCTATTCACGGAGACACATGCATACGCGCTGTAAAACTTGCAAATTGTTTTTATTCAGCGAACATGAAATCTTGTATTTAACCTGAAATTTCAAAGTTTAAAACCTGAAGTTTAAAACAATGCATGGCTTTTTATCGGAAATAGAAGGAAAACATAACTTCAAAGGAAAATTAAAATTTAGCGTAACACAAATAATAGAACTACTGTAAATCGCAAAAAAGCATGTTTCAAAAAACTATGAAGCTCAGAGTTTACGACATAGCTTCTCCCCCTCAGCTTTCTTGGCTATCACCCTTTAAATCTGAACCGGTTTATCTATTATTTATATTATTATTATTATTATTATTATTATTATTATTATTATTATTATTATTATTATTATTACTACTACTACCACTACCACCACCACCCCTACCACTACTACTACTACTACTACTACTACTACTACTACTACTACTACTACTACTACTACTACTACTACTACTACTACTACTACTACTACTACTACTGAGGAGTATATCATATGCATTATCTTTGTTTAAGGAATTGTTTAAACATACTACTTAAACACCGTTAATGCTATCACAAAAAAGCAATGTTACTTGTTTAAATACGTGCAAAAAAGAATGTGCTGATTTGCTTGCTTGGACAAAATAAAATTGATTACTTAGCTTCTTGTTTGCTCCCGCTGATCACACATCAGGGGAACACACACAAAAGTAAATACTCTGGTGAAGCCATCGCTGGGTCAGGCGAACCAGGCGCAAGTAATTCATAAGAAAAGTTTTCGTCTCTCACCCCATCGGAAAACATTTGGAGTCGGCTGTAGAAGAGGAATAAGGGAATTCGTAGGCTTAAGCCAAGGGTGACTGCGGAAAACATTTGGAGCCGGTTATACAGGAGGAATGAGGGAATTAAGCAAAGAGTGACTGCGGCGGTAATGCCTCCATGCCATGGCACTACCTTAAAAAAGAAGGAATACGTATTTTAAACTGTTTGTTTACTCCACGATTACATAAAGAATGCTGTCATGCTTATTCTTAAATACATAATGAAATGTCTTGCGTGACAATACAAAACCATACAAGCTGAAGGAAGCGACAAGTTACGAGTTTGCAACATTATTATATCACATCCATCATTCATTTTTCATTGTTCATGCTTAAAATTAAACTAATCATTGTTGCCTAGTAATGTTACCGCATTGCCAGCACTCCAGCAGATGTCGATTAAAAGAGAACTCTGCTAGGAAGAGCAAAAACGAGTTCAATTAATATGCTGAAGAGTATTTTTCTTTTTGATTTGAGTAACGCGAATAAAAGCTCTTCACTAAGTAGAACATTTTCTACGTTATCATTAAAAGACAAGGTGAAAGTGAAACACATCGGAAGAGTTATTGCAGCTCTGCACTTAATATAGAAGAAGAAAAAGTACAACGGTTAACCGCGTGATAAATCAATAGGACATTTATATGAAAAACAAATGGATCTGTAGATGTAAAGTCAGAAGTGCTTTATCTGCTTTCCATGCATTATGTTTGTAGCCATAAGCACTGATAAGAAAAACATGTGATGGATTTAGTTCACGTTGTTGAAAAATTCGGTACCTAATCTATCTGTAAAGTATAATACGTAGCTCAAAATTTGATAAACTGCTTCAAAAAAATCACTACTAGTGGCGGCTGGCACTACCAGTGCATTCATACATCAGTCGCCACTGACTTAAGCGTGTATGGCCAAGATATTAAAAAACAAATAATGACTTCCTGTTTGAGAAAAGTGTGAGTATTTTAGAATATAGTCCCAACAACAATGAATATCTCGGAAATCGTTAATTCTACAAAACACTTATCTGGTATAGTGTGCTCTAAGAGATCTAAATTGTTTAATGTAGTCTATCCCTTATGGTTTATTAAAGTAATTTAAATTAAAGAGGATTTCAAAGGCTGTTCTCAGAGAATTAAAGATATACGTCTCTCTTTTTATAAAAACATCTTAAAACATTTGGTGCATAATGAAAATTGTTAGTCAGTTTCGAGAAAATAAAAATTTTTGACAAGTTTTCTATGTAAAGAGTGATTAGGGATGTGTGTGTGTGTCTCTCTCTCTCTCACACACACAAACACACACACACACACACACACACACACACACACACACACACAGAGAGAGAGACATAGACACACACACAGATATATTACATTACATTATATATAATTTTCGTGTTGCATCCTTGAAAGACGCTAAACTAAATGCCAAGTTTGGTATTTAACCGACTTTTTGTTTGTGAGTTATGTGTGTACAGACTGATTTACAGACACACATACACAGACCTTTTTCTTAGAATTACTTTTTTATTCAGAGAGTCCCAAAAAGCGTATTTCCGGTGAAATCTCGAAATCGAACTTATAGGGGATTACAATAATTCCTCTACTTCTTGTCAGAACGTATTAGAGAAAGTTAGAACTGTTTACTTTCTCTCTTTTGTTCATATCAGGGGCTTTGACTTGAGAAACAGTTGATGGTGTTATTGCTCACTCAACTGTAGGGTTTCTTACTGTTGCTCTTACAATGTGTACGTGTGTGTGTGTGTGTGTGTGTGTGTGTGTGTGTGTGTGTGTGGTTGCGCGCTTTTATGTACGGCGTAACTCAAAAACAAAACAAAAAACAAAACACAATCGGTTACAAATCAAACTTGGTATTTGAATTTGGGAATTTTAAAGTAAATTCCCTTCCCGCTAAACTACCTTTTATATGGAAAATTTTGAATCTCTAAAAATGGCTAACAATTTTGGTGTACATACAATTAAGATATGTATGTGCATAAACCTCGCTTGAATTTACTGAGAATAGCCCATGAAAGCCTTTCGTTGTTGTTGTAGTGTTTAACGCCCGCTTTTACTACTACGGCACCGCAGGCGGTGACACTAATGGCACATGGAATGAAGATGGAGCACCAGTGGAATGAGATGGCGGGGGAAACCGGAGCACCCGGAGAAAACCCGCCCTGACGCCGCTTCGTCCACCACAAATACCACATGAAGGTCCCTGGGATCGAACCCGGGCCGCCTAGGTGGTAGGCGAGCGCGCCAACCGCTCAGCCACAGCGCCGCCAAGTCTTTAGTTCTGAGTGACTTTCACATAGCGGATAAACCATAAGAGAATGACAAAAGCTTACTACACGAAAAGTCTAGTTCACGTTAAATACATATTTTGTGCCATTTAACATTTCCGAGGTATTCACTGCTTTTGGTTTGAAGTTCACAATATTTTGTTTCTTAAGTGCCTGGACATCGCTCCTCTGTTTCTCGTATTCTTATGCAAAAAGTATGAATTTCAAAATCAGCTGATGGCGTCTACCCTTTAACTATCCATTTAGTCTCCTATAACGAAACCATCTTTGCAAAAGTTAATCTCGATTATCAACTAGCAAGGAGAAAAATAAGCTTTAAGGCTTAACTGTTTTGTAGAATAAATATGAAATTAAACAATAATTGGTAGAGAGTCTTTTGAATGTAACCAATAGTATATTTGAATGTTTGATACTGCCTACATATATTTATAATGTTTCTGCTTAGAAGTCACTCCATTGAAAATTCGCGATTTTCGCCGCAGTAGAATGAAATAATCCATGGTAAATATTTGACAATTATGTAATAGTTATTCATAATGCAACGTTAAAAGTAGAGTTTTATTTTGTGAGTACGAATGCTTCCGGAAGGAGGCTAAAAGTAGAGTGTAGCAATCGAAAACAAAATAAAATCACTTTTAGCGTATGTTGTCATATACAAGTTTTAGACAGCCCAGAATACTAAATTGCAAAGAACTTGTGTGGAAATAGCAGCATATATTGAGCTATAGTCTGTTGTTTGGCCTTCGTTGTTTGACATTTATAGGCCTACGGATCCCAAGGTCGCGGGTTCAAACCCGGCCCAGGTCGATGGTTTTTAAGTGTGCTTAAAAACGACAGCTCCATGTCAGTAGATTTACTGGCATGTAAAAGAACTCCTGCGGGATAAAATTCCGGCACACCGGCGACGCTGATGTGATCCTGGCAATTGACAGCGTCGTTAAACAAGAAAATAATTAATAATTAATTAATTAATTAATTAATTGACATTTATAACACCAGTGATATCAACATGATTACACTGTTACATACATGAGTGGCGCAGGTAACTATTTTGCGCGCTTTTTGTCTTGTACCATTGAAGTTATCTGTTATATGAAATGTAGTATTGTTTCCTGATTCCTTTGGTAACAATTCCAACATTATCCTCTACGCTGCTTGCAGTCAGCGTTCATAATAACACACTGCATCATGCCAGTCCAGGCCCAAATGACCTCGTTCTCGACGGGCCCTTAAACCCCACACACTCACTCATGCTAGTCCAATGGGCCTGAAGTCATTATACCTATTCTATTACAAAATGCAGACAACCAAAGGCGATTTGATTTATAATGTTCTAAACCATCAGGGACTTCAAAATTAGATTATTGTGAATTTGGTTTCCAAGTTTTGATGAGCAGAAAAAAAAATTGTATAACGTCGAGATACGAACCCATGCCCCTGAGGTTTGCGCACAGGACACAGTTATAATTCTATCCAGCTATTTGGACGCTTGACTGAAAGCGCACTCCAGGTTCTACCGTAGAACCTGCATGCCAGACATTATGTCATTGCCACCTCGCGACTTTTCGTGCCTAATTTAGCCCTTCAAGGCAGTTTTAACCCTTTGCTGGTCGTTTTAATATTATTTAAATGGCAAAAGGTATTGTGCATGTTATTTGAGATATGCAAGACGTAGTTAACGCCAAAATTTAAATAAACTGTTATTTAATAACATGTGCGTTTTGACTGTATGGGTCAATGTTGTATGAGGCGCGTATCCTAATTTCTTGCAACCTACCCAGGCTCTAGATACAAGAATCCGCCATTTTATTTTTAGTTGTTAGTGTACTCATATGATAGGTCCATTTTATCAGAGGCGAGTTTTGAACTGTACTTTAGTGAGGAGTTCGTTCTGTTCCTTAAACTGCTGTTCTTCTAAATGATGCACATTCGTCTCTCTAAGAACGTCAAGCAATTCGTTTTAGTAACCACAAAACTGGACTAAAGCGCACATGGTGTTTGATGTTTGGCCTGCCTTCAAAAAAAAAAAAAAAAAAAAAAAAAAAAAAAGTCAGCTGATTCACCCCCAGCTCACAACTGGTTACTTCTGGTAACCTTGATTCAGTCCTTTCACTGTCTTTCTTAACTTTCTCTATCTCTCAAACTTAACTCCGGCAATACAATCGCTCGACACTCGTTAAAATTTCTTCACTTCGACGCGTCCATCTTTCACGACAGTGACACACACACAAACACAACTGTCTGGCACTCAGTGACACACTGACCGACTCATGTCTGTAACTCTCTCCTCTGCTCTTCTTTGCCTCATATAGCGAGGACGACGTAACATGGAACTTTCTCGAAGTTCTTCAAATACGCCGACCAGCGGATGCCTTTGAAGGTTCCAGCAATCCTTTGTTAAGCGCCGCGCCCGTTGTTGTTAGTCACGTATACACAAACAGTTGCACAAGGTAGTCTGACCTTGGGCACCTTTGCTTGCTCGCCGGTCTGGAATGTGGTGTGAAGTAGCTTAGCCCGACCGTCCTATGTTGTGCGCCGCGCCCTGCGTCACATTTTCCATCAAAAGAAACAAGGTTGGTAATAATGAAGTGTTATAAAACTTTCATTTCACTGAATGTCATAATCTTCAACATATAGCATGAGTGGCTCGTGGTAGATACTCTACTTTCAGTGGCAGATATTTTAAAACAATACTATACTAAATAGCTACAGAACGCGTATCAAAAAAAAAAAAAATCCTGGAAGTACGCAGGTTGGTTTAAAATAGTGTATTTTGGGAGCTTTCTCAGTATAAAGAAAGAAAATATAATCACAGAAATTGGAAACATTTTTACTTTGATACTCTAATATAGAAGTACAAGACAGAATTTAACACATTGCCGGAAATGTATTAGTCTCATTCGTTAGAACTAACCTAATTGGGAACTCTACCTACCGATGTTCGTTTCCAGGAATTTGAAAAGGATAATATTTCAAATCGATTACATACTTCTGAATCATTTTTAATGAAGGCATGTGTACTCAAATCATACTAGATATAGTTTGATAAGAACGATTCCTTGCACGAAACATAAGTAGTCCTAATGCGTTCTAGTGATAGATACATGAAATTAAATTAGAAATAGAAGAGGGAAGGGAAAGACGTTTCAGGACAAAGTTTAACGTATGTTATCGGTATTTGTAAGTTATGAAAACTGAGGAAAACCTGTGGAAATCTTCAGTTAGTGAGAGTGGTCCTGGCTGGATCTTAACAGCGGACCTCCAGTTCAATAGGCCGTGCTTTAACGAGCTCGACCACCCGTATCCGTATAACGATAGTGAAAAAGATTATCATATGCAGAATAAACTAAAAGTCCCCTTATTATTTTCAAAATAGCACCCATGTTCCTGACATACCATCAAACGCTAGCCGTTGGACCCGTATACTCAAAGATTGCATTTTCCCTCCTGTTTTCAAAATATTAGGACGCTCTGGAATTTTGATTCCCACGAATCTGCTGGAACTCTTGACTCACGCTGTAAAAGTAGTAATCGAACGCTTGCAATCTCCTACAAAATCTCAAGAAGGCCCTTGGTAATTATCAGTAATAATTCCTAAGATGACTTTTATAACCTTCGTCGTTACGTTCCGCTTCAGTTGTCGATACCGAAGTGCTCAAATCAATTAAGTAAGAACCTATTTTCATCTTCAGCAATCGTGTTTGTGAACAATGATAATGTGTTCCGGGTTTTAATGACGTAGGCTACAATCTGTCACAAAAATAAGAAAGCTTCAACTGGCCTCAGGGCAAAATACTGACACAGCACCTTTGTCCATCTATTCGTAAAATTAGAATGCTTCAGGATAACAAAGAACCTACTTTTAGACTGGCATTAGCAAAAATCTGCGACGTAGTTTCCAAAAACTGCAGACTCATTAAAAGAATAACTGCTGAGAAGATGACAATGCACTGATGATTTTCGTTCCTCCGCCATTTAGTTTGTGTTCTCCCAAGGCAACCATTCTATATTAACAGCAGTAAGGATGATATGCCTCTGATAAGGCGCGGGCAGATTTCTGATTCTTTAGTAAAAAGTTATTCTTAACCCCATTATCAAGTAATTATCGATGGAACGTGTCTGCCGAATGGTGAGCGAATTGAAAGCTCTATTGCGATAGCGGAGTACCGCAATGCTATAGATATGGACAAAGGACATGTTGAGCCTTACCTCAGACCCCACGTTAACTTCTGCGAGGAGACTACGATCACACCACTGAAAATGTCCGCTGCAGTTGTGGACGAAACGTCTGGGTACTTAAACTCCAGCAGACCACAGCATAACAGCCAGGAAATAATTCCTAGATATAAAGGCTATGTTATTACGTACGGCATCGCAAGTGATTGGTAACGATGATACACGAAACGAAATGTTGATTGGGAAAGAAAATTTGGGAAGAAAATCGGGAAGGGCCTAAGCTTAGGGTAGATACCTTTCCGTGCTAGGTGGTCTGTTGGCAAACCATATTCGTGGCGTTGCTGTTGCTTGTTTAGGTCAGAGGACAGGTGTGACGTCAGCTCACAACGCTGAACATACTCTTATAGAAGCCCAGTTCAGCGGGTGACGTCACCGCGCTCTATACTGCTGCCTCAGGAGAAGGAAAAATAGTTTGAGGCATACGGGATGCAACAATGAAGGAAACACAACTGTCTTGTATGTTATGATATTAAAGCAGTCTGTTTTAATTACACAATTGGTCTCAGAAACAAGCATATTTTGACTCCATGCTATGAGAAAGTATATTGCAACTATATTTGAAGGATGGCCAATTTATAAGGTAAATAAAACATAAATGCAAATCAGGAGAGAGCCATACAGAACAAAATTACGTGAGCATTTTTCGACACTTTCTGTTTCATTTTTCTTTAACTAGTTATCAGTGTTAGAATGCAATGTCTGGAAAATTTTAATTCAAGACTGCATGTTAAGTTATGTTTTGACAAGGTTCTTGGGGATTTAGACTATCTAATTTCATAACAGAACCAGGCATAAACACTGGCTGCTCCACTTTACATGTACTGGCCATTTATTGTCATCGAAAGCGCTGCGCCGTCTAATTTCGTTACTCACAATCATTTATCTAGCCAACATGGTATGACACGGCTCTCGGCTGACGTCACACAAACTGATAGGCTTGCTCTTCGTCTCAGTACGTCACACCGTTCAAGCTGTCTTCCTCTGGTTTAGCTGGATAGGAGAGGTTGTTAACATTTCAAAGTCGCTAAACATTTCCTGTACATGCGTGTGTCACTCACAGAGTTCTTGCACATGTCGAGGGCTTTGACTTTACAAACAACTCGTTTACGGTAGGTTTTCAGCTTTTAATTTATTAATTTTCGTTTGGAAACACACTCGTGTTCACTCTCACATTTATACTTCATTCCCAATAGGGATGGCTCCAATCAAAGAAAAATTATCCTGTACCAGCCAAGAATCAAACCTGAAACTTTGGCTTGAAACTTCAGAACCTGACCACAAATCTTGCATGTTTAATTTTATAATATAATTGCATGTTTTTATCCGAGGACATTGGTACTGCTATTGGTCATTTGGCGATATTGTTAAATCGTTCACACAGAACAAATGCCTATCGTTTCAAATTGTTTATTTTTAACGTTGAATGATGAGTAGAATGTAGACATAGAATTTTCTTTCTACAGCCTTCCTCTTATTTTCACTGAATTAAATATTCCTAAAAGTCTGACAGAAACTTAACTTGGAAATATTGTAGAACTCAATAAAATGTATTTTTGTGGCATTAGCGATTTCCGAAGTATATGTTTTCGTATGTGGATTCAGTGCCTGTCTGAAACGTTGCAATGTTTTTTTTTTTTTTTTTTTTTTTTTTTTTTTTTTTTTTTTTCTCCCCTCTGCATGGTCTCGTTACTAATAAACTCTCTTGTTCATAAAGGCGTTTGTTCCACTATGCTACATGCAACTAAATCCATATTAGTTTAGAGACCTGGGTTTGAGATTTTGGCCAAAGATTACAAAATTATCGAATTCTAGAAGATGTGCATATTAAATCATTTAGGACTAGTACATCTCATGTGATTCTATCAAGATTTTTGCATTCTGCCATTTTAATAGGTATATTAACCGTACTAAAATGCTCAGGAATAGGTATTTAAGGTCTTACACCATTTATTCGTTTGTTTTTTTTTTCTCCAACACAGATGTTTCAATATATAAATTGTTCCTTGTACCTCAGTTACGGCCCAATCTTGACTTAAAGTATTATAACTGTTCTTCATAAACATATCCACAATTCCAGTTATTATGGCAGACACAAAATTTAATGGCTACTGATAGCTGACCACTATTATTCTCTTTCCTCTTGTGCAAATAAATTTTATGGGCGCAAATGAAATTTATATCACTGACTTCACAGCGTTTTACCTATATAACATCACAAAACGTGACAAGCCTTTGATTGAACCATCCACCATTATATTTGCGTCAGCCGTTTTATGCATAATTTTATTGGTTTGGAAAAAAACAATTTTATCTATAGAAAACTACGTGAAAGTACGATATAAAAACTAATAAACTGTATTATTTAAGACTTAAAACTTGAAAAAAATTAGATTTATTGCTGTACTTTAAATGTTATGTTGCAAAGTATTTTAAAGCTCTATTAGTATGCCGTATTAAAGCTTCATAAACTGTTCAATATATTGTGGAATACTTGTCATATCAAATTACAATTTCTCACATAAGCTATTTCACTCACAAGGAACATGTAGATTTCAACTTCAAAATTGCAGAAACAGATAAATTAATCCCAGAGCCCCTTAATTTGATGTAATTTCTAAACGAATATTTCTTGTGACAAACGTGAAGTGGAGAGAAGAATATCTTTTGATATGAATCGTGCAGTACGTAAGAAATACAATGTGAAATCATAGGTGGTGCTGGAGAAGGCAGTATGAGGGTTGATTTTCGTTTTCGATAAGCCCTGTCGATATCTTTGGTTATCGACAGCGCAATATAATGTACAAATAATGAAGCAAAATCCCAAGCCTGTCACTGCTTAAAAGCATTTGAGTTTAACTACTGCTGATGTTCATCTTTTCATGGTAATGAAGAATTGCGTTTGGAGAAGGAATCCGATTCTTCCAAACGACAGTAGTTTCATGGCCTAGACTTCATTATGCTATATTTGTAGGTACATCTATTGAAGAGCTCTGAAATGCTGTCAGAAATCCAGACAGTTGTAGAGAATTGTAGCTTTCAACTGTCATGACATTGTAACTCTGCTAATGGACGTCACAGAGGGAGGCACCTGAAGCGTTAAAAGTATAGCAGGGGATTTAATGAGGTGCTAAATTCTCCGGGTCGTTCCGCTCCGGCAGAAAGTTGTCATGCTTCCTTGATTCTTTCACAATGGCGGCGAGTCAAGACGTCTATGTGATCTTACAGCTTTCCTCCAAGACAAGAAGGCGAAAAGTGATGTCCGGACTTTGTAATGTATGACACAAAAGACTAATCAGTCGCTGATGTTGGCACAAAGAGTTTTAGCGGGCGTCAAGATCTCATTAAGCCATACCCTCCTTCCACTCTCCCAACTTGCACCCCTCAATGTAAGTCCTTTAATTTCATGCCTCTACAACTGTTACAACTTTTTATCCAAGAATAGAAAATATGTTCTTACTAAATTACTTGGAAATAGAGGCAAGGGAGGGCGTTCTGAAACGTGATTCCAGTTGCAGATGCTTTGAATAATGCTCCATGTATAGGTGCCATAAGAGATGGTGACTCAATGTAAACAAACGCAAGACTTCCGGGCAGCGGCAGGGAACGGACAAGCTGTATTAAGTTTCTACCTGAATGAACTGGACAGCGACTGACTAATGAAGCAGTCACATTCGAAATGTATTAAAATCACTTAATTTCCCTGAAAATGCTGTGTATATTATATTATTCAACAATAAACTAAGTTGGCTTACATCAATGTTTGATATTTTTTATTCTTTATCTGATAACCCTCCCCGTAAGACTTGCAAGATGAGCCCAGGGTCAAATGCCTGTCGGGGAGCAGGTGAACCTGTAGGCCTCTCATCAGGTATGAGTTTGAGGAAGTGGATATGAAATTCAGGTGAAATGGATGAATGGAAAGGTGATGGTGGAGAAGTTAGTGTAATGAATGGCGGGGTAAACCGGAGAACCCGGAGAAAACCCACCCAGACGCCGCTTCATCCACCACGAATCCTTGGATCGAACCTGGGCCACCTGGGAGAGAGGTGAACGGTCTAATTGCTCAGCCACGGCGCCGCCTTGCATGATACTTAATTGCATAATTCGAAAGACTTATACAACTAAAAGCAACATTTAGAAGCATTTTCTCGCTGAAACTATTTAAGTTGTGAATTAGTTTAAGATTCAAATGTTTATTGTACCTATATTGCGTATTTATATACTAACGTAGGTTAAGTTTTGTGCAGATAAACAAATTACTAAGGAACGAAACTTCATACAGAGAACGAAAGGTTGCAGAGTTTGGACTATAGGAAGTGAGAAGGGGTCAGTCTGTCACATGATCACAGCACAGAGGAGACCAGGTACACTCGACGCACGAACGTTGCAGATAAACTTGTTGCTTAACTTACATTCAACGCTGTCCCCATTTGCAATAAAATATTCACTCCAAAATTTCTTTACAAGTTCAGCAATACGTGAATATTTCGATTTTCGTGCTGCAGGCAATTTACTATGTGTAACTAGTGAATACATTCGAGAGACACTACGCACTATAGGCAATATATTTTGTGCTGGCACTGTACTTACGCAATGGCGTCAGCTCTTTCCATGCGGCAGGTAATTTCGCGATAGCTGTATAAAGGTTGGAAGCCTAGAAAATACTCATAATTGCGTGTTGTATTACGTTATGTGATTAATGCATGGTTGAGATTCCTAAAACGGTATATAACATATATGCGTGCGTGCGTGCGTGTGTGTGTTCATGAGGGCACTGTTCAATTTAGCAAGTTCCAGCGACACATTATCGTACAGCCATGGAAAAAATTATAGAGGACAGTAGGAGAGCAGAATATTTTTAAGTCTCATCGTGTTGTAGCGCGGTTTACACAAGTCGATATTTCCACCAATATACGGACATACAAATGCGATAGTCTATTTGTATGGTAATACATCGACTACTGAGGTTTATGTGGTGTGTGTGTGTGTGTGTGTGTGTGTGTGTGTGTGTGTGTGTGTGTGTGTGTGTGTGTGTGTGTGTGTGTGTGTATCTTTCGTAAATTAATGTAACATTAATACATCAACTGAAATCTGAATGTTGCTTCTTGAAGAACTTTGTAGTCTTCGGTTTTATTATACCTATATTTTAGTTGGAAAGGTCGCTGAGCATTTAAAATTATGAATGACAAGCTACCAAGAAGGAAGATAAAGACCGGTAAAGCACGGCAGCTGGATCCAAGTGGAACTGGCGTTCCCGACGTTATGCTCGCTAATTCTTTCTCTTGCACTGAAAAACAAGCAGTGAGCATGCATTATGTTACGCAAATATCGGCGGCGGCTGACACCTCGGCAGTGAAAGTGGTCGGAGGAAGGGAACTGCAACCGGACAGACATGACCTTATGGGTAAAACCTCAATAGTAGTATGGAAACTGTATCACGGCTGGGACACATTCAGATCTTAAAGGCACATCCTACTTAACGCACTGATCTGCACGTATGTCAGTATTGTAATACCATTACAGCTATAATAATAATTTTGTATTACACATTGTACAGTACTTGGGGTAGGATATATATGAAAAAAATCAAGTTTCTAGATCCAAAGCAAGGAATTTGATATCTACGTAAATTAATATACGAAAAAAAAATTGGTATGCTAATGTGCACCTATTTGAAGTGAGTCCAGAAAACAGTATTTCTGACAAAATGAGAGGATTAGTTGTTCAAAATTCTAATTTTGTAGGGAAACTTTCTGTTTATTTTTAAAAAATAAACTTCATTTTTGCAATACAAAACATTATAATATCTAAATTATATATAAAATATGGTAAAACTCATTGAAAATTCATATACAATTTTCTAGCAGCTCAGGAAGTTTAAGCTTCCTATATGCAGTTGCTTTAGAGAAAATGGTACTTACATTTAGAAAATTATGAGTTGCGAGAAAATGGGGAAAAAACAAAAACCCAGAAACGGTTGTGACGGGGCAATGTGCCCTTAGGGATACCCATCAGTGAAAAGTTTGCCAAATGTATAAATATGAATTTTAGTGTTATTAAACATTACAATGTTCCTTCTTTAATTCTATATAACTTGTATAGTTGTACCACCTTTTAAAGTGACGACCCGGAAGGTTCGTTGGTTGGGCGCTGGCCTGCTGATGCCAAGGTCGCAGGTTCAAGTCCGGCCCAGACCGATGGCTTTTAAGTGTGCTTAAAACCACAGCCCCATGTCAGTAAATTTACTGGTGTGTAAAAGAACTCCTGCGGGACGAAATTCCGGCACGTGACGGCGCTGATATAATCCTGGTAATTAACAAACACATTTTTTTCGGCCACGTCATAAAGCCATTTACATAAATGTCTGTCTGTAAGCCTAACTTCGCATAAAATTGTAGCAAGAAGGATACTTTTGCTTATATCAAAGTGAGTAAACCATTCAAGAGAGACCTCAGGAATCTTCAAATACTAAATTATCAGAGGAGCAGTAAAATACGACACATATGCATTAAATGTTCTTTTAAACAAAATATAATCAGAAACAGCGTTATTTTAGCGTTATAATCTGGAGCTTTAATTCCTCATTTTCGAATCGTTCCACATGATGTACTTTTCGGTATAAAGCAATAAAATCTATGCACTCACCTGACTTTCTCTACTCACTCTTGTACATACAAGTTATTCTTAAAAACTGTTATTCTTCTATATACTTCCTTGTTAATAGAGGCAAACATTTGTATAACTTCTTTTATTAGATATTTATTAGATATTTCCATAATAGATATAAGGGAATAAGGGAATACAGCAGGCTTTAGGTGATGGCCATGCAAAGCAAAAAGGGATAAAATATTTGACCAAGAGATACAATGAATAATTCGAAGGTGGGTAACTTGCATTTGACATAAATTGGTACTTCAATACAAGATCCATAGCAATTCATTTTATCTGTGCTTTTACATCATTTCCACTGCTAAAGGAACATTCCTGAAATTTAATGCTTTACGTACGTTTACGACCTTTTGGCTTTCTTTTCCTTAAAAAAGAACAAAAAGCTTCTCTGAACTTCACTAACACTTTTAATGTTTATTCACCACCTGTTGTGTAATTTGCATACTCACTGCTGTTTATTTCCACTTAGCAGCAGCTTCTCTCCGAGTGGAGAAACACGAGATAATGCTTTGATTGTTTTGCCGCCAACAACAATCACTTGTGTGTAATCGCTAAGCTTCGCGCTTGCAAGCATTTTACGTGCAATTTAAATTCAAGTGATTTTCAATTAAGCAGAACGTAGACTGTCACGATTCTACCGATACTAACTTCAAGAGAAACATTCTTGGTTTACACTCAGAAGCATGCAAATAAAACTAAAACTGTTGTGATCGAGGAGATGGTTCAGCCGCAATATGTGAGGCTGGCATTCGGCATATCTAGGTTCGATTCCCGTCGGGCCAGCCACTCTGACCATAGGTTCCTTTTCCTGGTTTCTCCGGATCGGTAGCTGAATGCTGGGACGATTCTCCTTCTACCACGAATTTCTTGTTCTCATCATTTACTTTCTCTGTTTCACCTCATTTGTTTCATGGTTATAGGACCAAGCAACGGCAGTTGATACGCTGCGGCAGGACAGTGGATTTCTGCCTAGCACTTGGTGGGACTACTGGGCCCCATCCCCCTCTAGGGCGTATCTAGACTACATCTGTGACCCCAGATTGCGAATGGATAAGTCAGGGCTAATTGGAATTGTTAGGGACCTCGTTCTTTCTAGCGCAGTTCGTCCGGATCTGGATTCGGGTCTATCCTTCATCCCTTTCTCCCAGAGGTCGCTGGGAAGCATTAAATGCCCACTATGCCTTTTGTGTAGTGTTGTGCTACAGTTACTGGAGGCCCCTTCGTATAAGAGGACATTTATGTATTACTTTATGCATTATTTCTAAAATATTAGTATTTGTAGTATGCAAACGTAAATGGGATATGTTTCCTTTCTTAGAAGAAGGGTTTAACAACGCAGCAAGCTTAAACTAGAAATAAACCATATTCTCATAAGGTAGACGAACTCAGCAATGTGGAATGGTTACCCTCCCAATTTTAAGCAATTTAAAGGTTAAAACTGTCCTTGGGAACTCGCAAATGAGTTTTGTTTCATTTCTAACATCAGATGGTATACGATTTCCCATACAGGATTAAGGTAAAGTAAGGTAAATACTACAGACGGGATTTCGGCACCTCGTCCATGTGGCCTTTTGTACCTGTACCCTAAAGAGGGCGCTCCGGGAGGGAGGAGTGAGGTGAGAGGAGACATAGAGCGGCCAATCAAGGAACTCCGACAGAGCAGAACGTTGGAGGGGGACATATAAATGGGAGGATCGAAAGTCGAAGACCGCACCGTCCGGGGACGGATGTTTACAGACAGCATCATTTTTTCCTGCCATGCAGCACCTTAGACACCTGTCGACCTGAAAGACCCAAGCGGATGAAGGGTGAAGTGAAACGAGAAATAAGGTGAAAGGAGGGTGAGAAAATTCGGGGGATGTAATGAAACTTCCCAGTATTCACCTAGCGATTCCGGGAAACCTCGAAAAAATCCCATGGGCCAAGAAGGTCGGTAACGGGATCCGAACCCATGGTCTTCCAAGTGGTATACTTGGATAACACAGAAGTAAACTGTGCGAATAAATTTTCAGATCTAGAAAATGAGTTTTGCGTCGTTTCATTGTTTCTCATTCAGGATTAACAGCACGGTATACTTCGGGTAAAACAAAGATTCGTATATGTTGGCATGATTTTAAACTAACAAACTCTCAAAATAACCAAAAACGCGAATAAAAATTATTTTAGTGCAGTAACACTACAGGGTAGTTTTGCACACATTAGTAGTGAGTTTTACAAACCCTACAGAAAAGCCAGTGCTGAATACTTCCATAACAGCATTCAAATACCATTCATTATCTGTCATAGGTTGTAGTATTGTCGATGCCTGTCAAGATCCACATGAATACACTGACTTGAATCCAGTACAGAATCAGTTTACATGGCAATGAATTATTTAATGTCACTCTGTTGATCCTTTCATGCCAGGTTAGTTTTAGAGCGTCAATACTTGATACTCTCAAATTATTCAACGTGGGAAATAAGTGTGTGTGTGTGTGTGTGTGTGTGTGTGTGTGTGTGTGTGTGTGTGTGTGTGTGTGTGTGTGTGTGTGTGTGTGTGTGTGTGTGTGTGTGTGTGTGTGTGTGTGTGTTTGTGCGCGCGCGTTTTTTATGTGCTTTACAGAATCTCAGAAATGAAAATCTGCATGAGGTGCTTTTCTAAAACATTTCCTTGAACCTGTAAAATAAATTTCCCAAAAATATAGCGGATCGGTTATGGTTGGTTAAAAAATAGTTAGCAGTCTTATTATGTAAAACATATCTTAGGCCATCGTTTTGAAACTGTTTTAAGTAGCAAATGGTTTTACACTCTTTGAAAATGCTGAACTTAAATACCAAGTTTGGTATTACATGACTTTTCATTGTTTAATTATCTTGCGCATGTGATCGCGCGCGCACACACGCACGCACACACACACACACACACACACACACACACACACACTAGGTATTTTTCTGTTGTTGATCTAATGTGTAGGATTTTGTTCCATCAATTTTTCTCTAGCCAGCTAATATAAATTACGTATCTTCCCGTTTGGTACAGCTTTCCTGAATTTTGGACATTCCAGTAGGTGTTCTCTATTTAAAATCTTGTCAGTATTGCAGATATTACATGCGTTGTCACTTATAAAACCAAACCTATGCAGATGTTCCGCCAAACAGTTATGTCCAGTGGCTAATCTGAAGTGAGCAACTGCTTCTTTCCTTGGGAAACTTTTTATTTTTTGCACTATTTCTTTTATGCAATAATAATTTTCATTGGAAATTTCCATTTGAATATTATGTTGGTATTTTTGTTCTATACTAATTTTGACATTTTTTAGTTTCGCGTCTAATCCACAAGACTTTATAGGTTTTGAGTGTAACACTGCACCCTTTTTTTTTGCTATAAAGTCTGCAGTCTCGTTACCAATCACTACCACATGTGCTGGTATCCACTGCAGTATTATCTGTTGAAATTTTGTTTGGAGTAATCTATAATAAGATCTTACATCCTTAATATTATCAGATTCGTATGGACCGTCATATCGTTCAATTGCTTGAATAGCAGAAACTGAGTCTGTGAGAACAACTATTTCTTTTCTCTCTTCCTATATTTGTGTATTGTATTCGTTCTAAAAGTGCTCCTTTTGGATTGAGGCACCTCAAAATATGCACTTCCAAAAGCAGGTAGCAGAGAAAGTAATTATGTTTTCCTAGGTTCAGAAGAACATAAAGGCGTTATTTTTCCTATAATCTCTATACCTAATATGTGTAATAAAGAACAGCAAATATTTTTATTTGCATCTATAAATTGTATGGTTTTACAACTTTATAATAGCCGTTGGCTAAATTTGTTTCATTTCTCTTGATCTCCCAAATTAACTATTAACGTTTTAAATTCTTCCCTCAAAAGTTGCAGAATTTCATACCTTCAAATCCTTCACCTTAAAATTTGGATTTAGTAGAAGCATGCAGTTGAAGTTAGTATACTTCTGTATTCTAGACGCCATTGGAAGGTAAGCTGCATAGAGAAGACGGGCCAAAGGGTTACGGAGTGACACATAAGTCTTAGCTGGACATGAACCCGTTTCGATAATGCCAACCTTTCCACTGCTCTGAAACCGATACGCGAACTGCATAAAGTGCAGTAACCATGCCACATCTCCAAGTCATAACCTCATTCTGTTAGTGGATTCGCCAAATATTTCTGCACGCCTTTGCTTCCGAACCAGCATCACATAGAACGTCGTTAATGCACTTTGATGGAGGAAGTTATGCCAGATTTTCTTTAAATAGATAAATAATTTCAGCGTGTATAATGGGCTTTCCCAAAGCAAAAAATCTGACGCGTTGGACTCGCATGACCTTCTGTACTCGTATACTATTCTTACAAACTCTTATTCCTCTATCTTCATGTTAGTCGAGATAAACATTTGCAGAAATTATTTTATTGCTAATTGTCTTGTAGGTGCAAGGGAAATACAGTAGGCTTTGAGCGATAGTAAAATCTTTTTAATCTGCTCGTTATAAGGAATATCTCCAAAATGGTTCACTCCAAAAAAGAATGCATTTGGACATAATGAGTGTTTTAACGAGATCCACATTTTTGTATAGTAAGATTTTGTCTATCTCTTACGGTTTACCAGTTATGCAAAAGTCAGCAAGTCAACAGGACTACATTGGCTACAGCAAAAAGAAATCAGTATTTACATTTCATTTGCCATAAAAATATCTTAAACACCCGGCATTCTAAATAAAATAGAGCCATTTTTGAGAAAATTAAAATTTTCGAAAAATTGTCCATGTAGAGAGTAGTTTATGTTGGAGGAATTTTCTTTAAAATCTTCGTGTCGCATCCTTGAAAGATATTAAACTTAAATACCAACTTTAGCTTTTAACCGACTTTTGGTTTTCAGTTATACTGTTAACACACAGGCGCGCGGACGCTGACCTTTTTTCTAAAAATGCATTTTTTGCGTCCAGGGGACCTCAAAACACATATTTCCTGTGAAATCTCGACATCGACATTTTGGGTCCAGTACATGCGTAGCAGAGGAAGTAAACCTGGATTTTAAAAAATGTTTATAAGCGCGAGTGTGCGCCTGTGTGTATGTGCGCGCGCGCGCGTGTGTCTGTGTGTGTGTGTCTGTGTGTGTGTGTGTGTGTGTTTTGGTTTAGAAACTCGAACTAAACTAAAAATCTTCAGTTCTCCGTGCTGATGGTCTTATCGCTTGAATTGCCACGGCGACGTGACTATTTGTGATTAAAATATCTAGGTCGTCTCCTTAGGCAGTGTTAGCGTTGCTGCTTACCAAGCGGGTTCGATTCCCGGTACCGGCATGCAGGGGCGGGCGCAGGATTTGTGTGAAGTAGGCTTCGTCTTCTCTATTTTATGTCTATCACCCGTTATTCACAAGTAGTGACAGTGGTATTACATGAAATTAAATAACTGGGAAAGAAATTTAAAATGGGAACGTTCCAGGTTTGAGTTTAGGGTACCTCTTGGCATTTGCCATTTATGAGGATTGAGGAAAAACTGGCAAAAACTTCAGTCAAACTAAAGTTCTCTTCTGCCCCCCCCCCCCCCCGCCTCCCTTCTATATTTAAGGTTGATCAGTAGTTTTCCGCTTTACAAACCGAGCAGAATACAAGATACATAGAGAAAAGTAAATAGAAATGGACAAGAACGGTTTTGGCGAGATTTTACCTACAAATCCATAACTTATGGTCCTCGGGTACCCGTGACAACAGTCTTTGCCTGTGTCTTATGGGTTACCAGTTAAAGAAGATTATAGGAAGTTCTTCTGAATGGAGCTTGTCTTATCTATCACGGCGGGGATTCCAGCACCAGCCGATGGCTTATTGTGTGTCAGATCTCGAGAGGAAGGATGATGTGAAAGTACCCCTACAGAACTCATCGCAGGTAGTACTACGGTGGGTCCCTAACAAGTTCAGGCAGCTCTTCAGCCCGACAGAGTTCCAGGTCGCCAAAAAGAGCGCACCGCAAGCCAGGTCCGATGATCAATCAGTCCCCTTGGCGGGTGGCCAGCCGATCGCAGTGCCTCCCCTCAGCCGAACACCTTATTTTCAGAGTGCAAGCTCCACTGCAGCGCATACTACCGGCGACCCCTGGAAACCTGGAAAGATCGGATAGAGAGAGAATGAAGTGAAAAGGAGTGATTCGGGGATCTAAGGTAAATATTCTTCGCCTGAGTGATCTGGGGAAAAAACCGAAAAAACCCAAGGTCAGGAAGGTTAGCCGCGGGAATCGAACCCGCGACCTTCCGAATGCGGACGATAGACATTACCGCCTCAGCCATCCTGCTCGGTTCTTACTATTAGTAGGTAATAGAAAAAGTAAAACTAAAAAAGCTAAAATCGTATGAATGGAAAATACAAATGTTTTGAACTTAGTTGATGAGTGTCATTGTATAACGAACATCCGAAAATAAATGCAGAAGAGATACTTCAGCCTGATTAGAAAAGGATATTGATACTTTCCATAGAATTAATGCTTCTTAGAAAATAATAAAATTAAAAGGCTATAATTTTTTAGTGAATCGTGGCTTTGATTTGACACATGGTTAGTCCGTATTGCATCACGTAATACCTGTGGTATAGTTAAAGTAATTTGTTGATCAGGATGCACATACACAATAAAACAAAACATCACAGCTTTGCTAATACCGAGTACTCCCATGGTCTGGATGCGAAGCTTTCTATTACGGTCCATTGCTTAATACTGCATCCCTGCACCTTTAAATATTTCAGAAAAATCCTTTGAAAAGGCACATACGTTGTTATGTTAGGAACTGTCCTTGGCATAAATGTATTTTGTAACGTTTGAAAACAGGCTGCCGTGTTTGTTATGAGAATTAAGAATACACCATAATCACCACTTAGGTCATTGTCATGCCAGACTTAACTGATTGAGTAATCTTTCAGAAAGTAGTTTCGAAATGATGTGCAGTGAGAGAGTCTAACTGTGCAATCAGCAACTTCATTTTTAGATTGGGTCCTTATTTTATGTTCATGAAAGATATTTTATTACAAATGAAGTACGTGGCGAAATATTTCTGCTTTAGAAGTTGGTTTCGTGATCGTCGTCTGCTTCTGTTACATGGACAGGAGGATTGACTGCCTACAAGAAGTTGAGTCCTATTTTTGGAGTATACGCGATTCACTCCATTACGTAAGATCCTCTACAATTAGGAAATGTACCCATGAAATTAAATGGTCAAGGGCATCCTTGATCCGGGAAGTGATGATAGAGTAGGTACATGGATGTTGTGGAGAAATCAAGACAGGTAGTGCGCTTGCTTCATATCCTATGGACACTCTCAATTCCTTACAGATGCTAAGCTGTTCAGGGAATGAATGTACACGAATCATAAAAAACTTTCATTGCATCCACTGAAGTGTAATTTCGGAAACATGCTCTCATCCTCGGCCTATAAGAGATCCTTTAGTGAAGTTGAATACTTAGAGCTTCATAACAAACAAACAGGGTAAAAAAGCGCATATTGCTTTAGAAAGCTAAGTTCCTTACCAGTTAATTATCAGCAAGCATCAAGTCCAGTAACACCAGGACAACAGTCTTGAAGTTACCTAACATTTCATCTTACTTTCTGTGATTTCTCGAAGCATCTTGATAAAAGTCTCGAGGTCTGGGAACTTCAACGCACGGATAAGCGTGTAACCAGCTAACTAACTGCACACGATGTCGTGGGAATAAAGAATATAACGTTTTCACTCTCATCTCTGACAGTTCCTGTCATTCTTGCTTCATTCTCCTTGTCTTTTCTATTCTTACTGCCCTTGACCACGTGCCTTTGTTTTCATAATTATTACTTTTGAGACTTTCAACGTACATAATTTCCCAGAAGCATATGAGTTTGTGATATCAACATTAAGCGTTAATCTCGATGTTGCTACTCATTTTTACTTTCTCTATGCTACCTTAGATAGAGAAAGTATTCTATTCCATCCAAACACTTCGAGTGTAAGTTTTACCGGAAATACGTGTTGTGAAGTCCCACTTATATTTGTGGTAGGTAGAGAAAGCATTCCATTTCATCCAAACGTTTCGTAGTGGAAGTTTTATCGGAAATACATGTTTTGAACTCCCATTTATAAACACATTATTCTTCCTCTACTACTTACTTACAGTAAGTAGGAAAAATATTGTATTCCACCAAAAATTCAATATGAGACTTCACCGGCAGTGTAAGTTTTGAGACTCCCTGAACCCATAAAAATGTATTCTTAGAAAAAGGTATTGTGTGTATTTGTGTGTCTGTGAACAGCATAACTAAAGAATCTGATGTGTTACACTCACATGACTTTCTCTACTCTTGTACCAACCATTCTTACAAACTCTTATTCCTTAATCTTCTTCGTGTTAGTTTGAAATGAACATTTGTAAAAATTATCTTATTGCTTATTTCCTTGTAGGTGCAAGGGGAATGTTAGAATACAGTAGGCTTTGTGCGATAGTCAAATCGTTTAAAGCTTTGAGATTCCGTTCTCTTTGCACACGTAACATATAAAAAAATTAATAACGATGACCCATTTCATGAAAGTTCTTTCCGAAACTCACACACATAACAAGGAATATCTCCGAAATGGTTCACCCTACAAGAAAATTTATTGAGACATAAATTGTGTATCTTAGCAAGATCTACAATTTTTGTAGTATGATTTGGTCTATCTCTAACGGTTTACCAGTTATGCAAAAGTCGTCCAGAGTAAATACGACTACAGGGGCTATAGCCAGAAAATTCAAGATATACATTTCATTTGTCATCAAAATATCTCAAACATATGACATTTTAATAAAAATCGTTAGAGCCATTTTCAAGAAATCAAATTTTTCGAAAAATTTCCCATGTAAAGGGTAGTTTAGGGTGGGGCTATTTTCCTCAAAATCTTCGTGTCGCATCCTTGAAAGACATTAAACCTAAATACTAACTTTGGTTTCTAACCTACTTTTTGTTTTTGAGTTATGCTGTCCACATACTGATAGATACACAGATACCCACCCACCCACCCACACCCACACACACGGACCTTTTTCTAAAAATGCTTTTTTTTTATTCAGGGGGCCTCAAAACATATTTCCGGTGAAATCTCGACATCGAATTTTTAGGTGGAATACAACACTTCCCCTGCTTACCAGTAGAGAAAGTAAAAACCCAAAGTCGGTTAAATATCAAACTAATGTTCGAATCAGGATTTCTATTTAAGTTGGTGTTATATTTACGGCAATAATGGTAGTAATATTAGTGGTAGTAGCATTGGTGTATGTTATAAAACATAGCAGCATCTTTAAGAACACCGTGATTTCGTGTTTCTGAGCAGTACAGGCATATAAGTTTCCCAAAACTGTTCGATAAAAGTCAAGCGCCATTTGTTTTCCATTGTTCAAATATAGTTTTGTCTACACACCCCCCATTAATGCAATGCACTTACTCTCACTATTGTCGCAAACACATGCCACTTCCAGTGCTGCAGTTTTTACCTGAGAAGCTGTAATATTAATATTACTTGAAGTTGAAGCTTAAGATTCGAACTGGAATACGTCACTGCCATTACTTTTTGCTTTCTCGTTACAAATGTATCCATGCTGACGAACAATATAACAGTGAGTTGCAAGAAACGGAACTGAATACTGCAAGCTGTAATCGCCATTGCTGGAATTGTGACTCAGAATGGCAACCCAATTAATGAATTCGAGAGATGTTTTTTGTTCAGCTTATCTGCGATATAATACTTTTGCTTACTCACAGCTCGCACTCATACCATGTACATACAATCTGCATCGAAAGTGTTTCGTGTCTTGTATTTTCAAAGAACAGTAATAGTAAACATGTACTTACAATAAAAAGAAAAAATACTTCCCTGGCAAGGAAGCAATTGTTCTTTGACGAGCCGGGGAAATTGTTTAATGAGAGGGGGAAATTACCCCATCCCCCCGTTAATTCGATCAGACATGGTATTTAAGTTCAGCATCTTCCAAGGTTGCGAAGATTTTCAAGAAAATCCCCCTGTACCAGACTCCCCATTGCATAGAACATCTTTCAAACATTTTGATTTTCCCAAAAATGGCTATATATATATACCAAGTGGTATATTCCTTATTATTTTGGAGATAGGCGACACTTTATACTCTGAAAGCAATAAAGTCGGAGTTACCGTGCTTGTCGACCTTTTGGTAGCCATGTAAATCTAGCCATGGGAAAATAGGCCTTAGCAGCGCATGCTTTTGGAATGGACTGCTTCTAAGGTCTATGGTCCATTTTCCCATGAAGAGCAAGTAGATTTGTATGGCTACCAAATGCTCGAAATGTTGCCTACCTCCAAAAATAATAAGGAACAGGTGAATCACCTGGTATATATTTATTTAGTTATTTATTTAGTATACTAAAATCACTGGAAAGAAGAAGAGAAGAAATACCGCTGGAGTTCTATGGGACAGGGGCCATGGCACACCGGAAGTGGACAGCAGCCAAATTCGAAATGAGGCACGTGCTAACAAAAATGGCTGTACATGACTTCCAACATAAATTATTTGTAACAACTCAGGCTTTCATGAACCATCGGAAACTTGTGAATGAAAATGATGTGGACAGATTTGTGAACACTACCACTTTGAATTCTGTAAGAAAAATATATCTATCAATTAGAGACTATGCAAATCAATATGATAATTGTATTCTTATATGGCTATTTAGTTTCAATACAAGTATTTTATATATTTATGGATATGTTATTTCATTTTATTGCTTTTTTCGTGAGTCAAAACACATACAACTCGAGCTTTGGATTCGTTCGTATTATTGCAGCTGAACTAATGGTACTGAATTAGTATATAATGAATAAACTAAAATGTCTTGTTCTATCGCGGCAGTGGAATTATATTGTGCAACCAGGAAGGGTTTAAATACACAGTCGTTTGCCTCATCGTGCGTGTTTACGGTTCACCAGAAAGCACTCTCGTTCACAAGAATACAAAAGCTAGAGACAGAAAAATGTTCATCCCGGAAACTTTATTCCAAGTTGTGATGGAAGTGAATTTTAGTGAAAGTTGGAGTAAAGGTCCCTGTTCGCAGAAAACACACCGAGTATAGTTCTTGATGATACCATCTCAGGCAACTCCCATCGACCTTCCCATGTCATTACGTCATTGAAAGAAACTGGTCCCAGCGGCTCACGGACGACTTTGTTTTTAGGCGCCATTTTCGCTCGCATCAGGTAACAGTGACCTACGTTGCGTCAAAGGAGTTAATGTCTGTTGAAGATGTTTTAGTAGAACACCACTTCCTTGCTGTAATTATGCCAATGTCAAAGCACTTAGCTGACTGAAGGTAAAACATAGAGAGCAAAACATTTAATGTTGCCAAGACGCCAATATGACCAGATCAGTATTATTTTTGCATTTAGATCATCGTATTGCTATTGCTGATTCGCAAAGTTTAAAATTGCACACTTCAACTACTGACGTACAGGATTAGTGAAACAATAGTTATTATTATTCTTTAACAAATCCTCCTCCTCCTCCTCCTCCTCATCATCATCATCATCAATAAGCCTGGTGGTTTGGACAGGAAAAATTAGATAGAGGCGGCACCAAATTGCAAGGTACTAAGCTCTTAGAGTTTGTTGTTTTACATTACTGTACGTCAATGCTGTACGCATGAAAGCATTTACAGAGGTTTCTGCCGTATTCCTATCAAAATAAATATAAACACGATCTGCACTATCCAAAAATTATCGTTGCAGCAATTTCAAAACAGATGATATTTCTGTTCTCAAGATAATGCAATCCGTAGTGTCAAATGAACCTTCCCAACAAATGAAGTAATTCCAAATTTCAAATTCTCGGTAGAAACCAGTGTACCATCTAGTGCGGCAGACTGGAAAACACTCATCAGCTGATTAAATGGAAACGTTGTTGTGATACACGTCGTGATTTCGATTTAAAGGAGAATAAATACGTCACTTTATGCGTTTTCTCTACTTCAATATAAGTTACAAACAAGGGTGCATTATAAGTGCAGCGTTATAGTATATTATGCAACGACAGCATAATGGCAGCAATTAAGGTGCCAATATATTTTATGAAACTAGCGGTAGTGAGTGGTTTTAATATTCTACGCTGCATGTTATTTTCACTGGTATCCGACATTTTAAGCATATATTTGTTAATCGATTGCACATATGAGAATGCGCCTTCAACTGCGAAATTATTGATTTTGTTGATATTTGGCCTTGTCACAATGATACAATGTATAACTTTTAAAACCTGCTACAAACTTCAAAAAGTAGACTTCAAAAACGAAACTGAATTTATTTGAATGTTATTTACAATGTTAACATTCATTATTAAATTGAAAAGATGGACTGACCAATTTATTTAGCCTCTGCAAAGGCCTTTGACCTCAATCTTGTTAGGAAAAAGAATAAGATTAAATAGAGTAGCTTTATTTCACATGGGGCATCGATAGTTTCGCTTTCAGCTGCGTGGGAATGTGCGCAGACGGCAATGTATTGATTCATATTCTGTTCTTTTGATTGGTGGGTAGCATATCGTTATGAACACGAGCACCTTTGATTGGTGGTTAGCTATATCGTTATGAAGAGGTGGATATGAGGTCCGTTACAGTGGTGTATAAGCGCTACATTATGGCAGGTCGAGCATAGTATAAATGTACGAAATTTAATTTAATAGGTAAAAGAAAAGCGAGTAATAAAAGGCATGTGAATCGTATGTTGTATAGTAAAACGGATAGCATACAAACCTCCGGGAAAAAAATACATATATGCGCCGAATTTCATGGTGACCGGTCAAGTGGTATAGGAGTGCATAGAAGATAAACATCCAAAGTGGCAATTGCCATAGAAAATTACCAATTTCGGTTTTTTCCGATTTTTTGGCTGTTCCTTGAAACAAACAAAAAATATTCAAATCGATCGAGCCATAGATTTATACTTAAGGAACATTTTGTGAAACACTAGTCATTTGGAATATTTTGTTACTCAAAAAATCATTACTCTAAATTTGTGCTTGGTACCATTATATAATAAATCCCAGCTTTTTTCAAATGTTTGAAATACTACTAATTGCGTAGGCTATTACTCTAAATACAAAACTTTTGTGTGTCTATACACAAACAAAAGCTCCAGCCCACTGCACCAAGATGAATTGGATTAGAATGAGCACAGAGCGACAGTTAGCCCTAACACTGAAATCTTCAATGTATTGTATTATTTCCAATCTTCATAGTTTTAGTTTTGAGAAACCTGTTTCATTCATTAGGGTTATTTCCTTCTTCGGAAGTCCTTTCTTTCGGCATACACCTTCTCATAAATGTACACATTCTAAGACAGAGGAAGGCAGTTTCAGGGCAATCAGTTCGTGTGACGTCAGGCGAGAGCCGTGTAATACATTGTCGCCTAGATAAACGACGCTGTAAGTACGGGACTGGAGAATTGAGTCAGGTGTAGCGCTCTCGATGATAACAACATGGCCAGTACAACTAAAGCGAAGTTTTTCTGCTTGGTTCTGTTATACAATTAGCTAAGTCCAAATCCCGAAATACCTTGTCATTACAACCTAATATACAGTCTTCGATTACAAATTTCCCAGAGATCACCTCCTAACATTGATAAACTAGTTAAAGAAAAAGAAACAAAAGTTTCGAAAATGTCCTTGTAGTTCTGGTCTCTTCTACTTCTGTTCTATTTACTTTATAACATGACTGTCCTTCACAAACTGGAATTGTCAACAGCAGATATATTTCCTACCCTTCTTACTTTGCTGCATCGCATATGCCTCAAACTATTTGCTCTTCCCCTGCGGCAGCAGTAGAGTACGGTGACGTCGCACATTGAATTCGTCATAAGCGCGAGCATGGTCAGCAGTGTGAGATGATATTACAACGACACTACCTGTCCTCCCCTGACCTAGATCAGTGGTTTAGGATGCACTCAGATACCGACATAATTGTTAACAATTTGTTATGGCCCATCAAGAGAGTAACTTGGCAGTTTCATTTGGCCTTTACTAAATCTCAGTTCTTCAATTAATAACAATGAAAGATCATTCGTTTATTACACTTATTTCCTTCCTCTTTCACCCAATGCACTTGATAGTTCTGTGTAATTCGCCCTTGTATGGATCTGTTTATGGAGCTTTAAGGAGATCCGAAAACTGTCTCATATCCAGTTGGAGTTCCCACAGATTCTTTCAGGGCAAGCGAGTCTGCTTTTTCATTGTTTTAAGCTCCTATGTCCAGGCACCCTACCAGGTTTTTGTAGAACAAGTCTATTTCTTCATTCAATTCACTAAATTAGCGATTCAAAGTAGAAAAGAAACATAGGCCCAGCTGAATTCCTCATTATGGCTGTAGATCTCCCTAACAATGGTAAAACCTAAGGTTTTTGAACAGCCACAGTAACAATAGTTGAAGGAAAAAATTCCAAATCCCACTTCCTTTAGTTCATGTACGAGGAGGAACAGCTGTCGATACGTACTAAACATTTGAGCCCTCATTATAGATATTTATGCTAATTTTAAATCATAAAATTATCATACAATGAAATGTTTTAGGATGTAATGACCACTTACCTGTTCTGAAGTTGTGCTCTCAAGGGATACATTACAAAAATCCAGCAAATGTTCTCTTGGCACTACAATTTTGTGAAATGAATATAGTTTCATAGTTGCTTATAACTGTCGGTCTAGGTGGCTCAGTTGGTTAGGTGTTTACTGATCCCAGGTAGCGGGTTCAAACCCAGCCGTGACCGATGGATTTTATGTGCGCTTAAAAGCGACAGCCTCATGCCAGTTAATTTACTGTCATGTAATATAACTCCTGCAGTACCAAATTCCGGCACACCGGCGTCGCTGATAGATCCTGACAATTGACAGCGCCGTTAGCAAACAAAATATTTGTTCAGTTTCACTTCTAAGTTGAAAGGTTAAATTGCACTCCTCTCTCCTAATTAATACTCATAAAATATCCCGCGCAATTTACATTATAGTTGCAGCATACTGCAAATATACGAAATATTCTATATAAGTTTAAAGCTTTTGCTTTTAGAGTAAAAATCTTACCATGATCGTCTCTACCTATTAAAACTTAAGTATATTCCTTAAATATTATGTTATTTATGTAAAAGATACTTCATTCACTGTGAATGTTTGCCTACAAATTATATACAGCTAAGTAATAAGTAATACTTAACACTAAACACAAAGCTCGGTATTAATCAGATGTTAATGTTTGACAAACACTGTTCACACACTCGAATAATAAAAAATAAATTAGTAAAATCTGAATATACTATCCCGGCACCTAGGTTATTACACCGGCATATTTATTCAAACAACATATTTACATTCATTTTTGTTTTTTATTACATAAAATTGTTCAGATAAAATAATTAAAACTACACAAAGTCTTCAAAGTCATAAATAAATAAAGCTAGAAATTTAAGTGGAGGAAAATGAGATACGGAGAATTTAAATTATAAGATTACAGTAAAACCATAAAGAAAAACTTAATTACACTTCTGAAGTCTAAATTTTTTATTTACACTTACTGGTAACCAGCTATTGCCTACTTCATTAAGTTACATTCGCTGGTTGGCCAGCACGAAGCCATGAAACCATTAATCATTTTAATATTTCATTTGTATCTCTTATGCATTTATTTATATATGAATTTATATTCATTTGTTCATCTAATTTCTTTTTATATATATCTTATAATACATATTTACATAAAACACACACTTTTTCTGTTGGGAAGTTCTTTAGCAAATGCCGATTTTTCGTTGCCAAGAAATTACCTCCACATGCTCTTTTACAAAATCCCATTTGTCTCCATACTCATGAGTAATCTTTTTTTCTTTTTTTTTTTTCTTTACCTGATTACCCTCCCCTTATGTAGGACTTCCACATCCTAAGACTTACAAGCCAGTGTCTGTTAGGGAGCACAGTAACCTATGGACCAAAGAGAGTGAAGACCTGGAAGCGGGTGGTCAGTCAAGCACCACGTATGTTAGTGAAGAAGCGGAAGATATGAAATGTAGACGAAATCGATGATTGGAGAGGTGGTAATGGAGTAAGTGGTGGCATTATTAAGTCGCACTATATTACTGCCAATCATAGGGGCCTGCGGAGGAAAATAATTTTGCACTTTGTTTACATTATAGTTTAAAGTAAGGTCGGCGAAGGTATAGCAATAATTTCTGCAAATGTTTATTTCGACTGACATGAAGAAGATAAGAGGAATAGGTGTTTGTAGGAATACTTAGCACAAGAGTAGAGAAAGTCATATGAGTGTAACACGTCAGATTTTTTTAAAGAAACGTTTTCCAACCAATGAAATTACTTTTAACGATGCATTGAGTAATTGAAAGCCTATAACAGCTTGGAGAAAAATTGAGCTATTTGTATATCTGCTTATTTATTTGGTTATTTATTTGTTTTTTAAAAAGTATCTACACACCTTACAAAATTCGCTTTCTAATTCTATTTTGCTACCACTGACATCTACGTTTCTCTTGATTCCATATCCAACAGTCTCGTGAGAAAACGAGAAACCTCTGGTTGACACATTTATGGTACTTTTTCTGGAAACTTCAGTCACTGTCTCTCTTGAAATACGACTGAACAAATTATCCAACCCAGCAATGTAGCATTTTTTCTGCAGCGTGACGTTGCGTTACCAGTAACGAAGCAAATTTGTTCTGTCTGCGACTTTTTCTTGCTATTCCTTGCAGGTGTGCCAACCTAGGAAAGCAGCTTGCAACTTATAAATGGTTTCCTAGTAATGCTCTGTCTGCAGTTCTTTGAGCCCTGTGTCTTAGAAGCGAGCGGGACTGAACAGAATGTGTAATGATGAAGAATTTCTGGTTACACTGCTGCTATTTTCAGTATTGCTAAGCGTTTGCTTGTTTTTAGTACAAAATAGTGCCACTGCAGAAAACGTTAGCTGCACTCTTGTGCTAGTTTAAAACAAGTGAGGCATCTTCTCATCTCAACCATCAACTACTGAACAGGATTTAAAAGAATGCTATTTCCTATAATACATAATGCGTATATCTAAAGTTTTAAATCAGTTTGGATGACAATGATATTAAAGTTTTCCTTATGTAAACACTGAACGATTTTAAAATTGATTTCTGTATATCCTACATTGTTAGTTTTCAAGTCACTCAGTTTCAAAAATGAGTTTTACTATTCTACGTCAAATAATTCACAAAATGAAATTTTAAAATATGTATTTTAAATATGTTGTTTATCTGAGCACTGCGCACAAAATTATTGTACAGTTCTTTCTTATGATTTTAGTGCAAAAGAAAACAACTTTTAACGTTTACCGTAATACATTTTTATTTTACATCCATTTACATTTCTCATACTTTATTTCCTCAAAAGTACTTGTGAGGATTTTGATTAAAATGCAATATGTTTAAGATAGGTGCATGAAAAGATAAAACGCGCGTGTTTAAGTTTCTGGGAATAATCTATGAAAACCTCTTCATTCGGAGTGACTTTGGTTTAAATTGTAAATCAGGCATGGACAAAATCGGCTCTAAAAGGCCACTTCACTGAAACGCATTCTTGCCTCACTCCACCGGCCATCCCTCCCTTCACTGCTGTTCAGCTTTACTTTTGCTTCCGACATGCCTCACTCAGTGGCGAGTATGGCTTCGTTCGGACGTCTGTTTCATGAAGAGTGGGAGAGAGAATTTTTTGTTAGTTAGAAAAACAGAAACATTTGCTGTTTCAATTTGCAAATACAAAGTGTTACAATGTCAAACGTCACTGTGATCAGAATGATCATACTTTGGTGATCTTACAGGTCTTTATTTACAATTTCAAAAGATACTTTCTGAATAATCATATTTGTAAACATATAAAAGCGACGACATGATTCCACTTTTAGTGGTTTAGTTTATTATTAGTTTATTTAGTATAAACTATTGTATTTTGTGCTTCAAAATTTGAACATAATATTGAGTTTAAAACCAAAGAATTTATTATGTTAATCAAATAGTTTTAAAATATTTTAAGGCCAAATAGCAATGGACTTTACTGCTTTGTTTATTGTAAAAGAGAAGCAATTTAGTATGTTAATCATAACGCAGCATAAGAATATCATATGCATGAGAAAAAGAAAGGTTATAAACTTGAAGATTGTGTAATTTGTCTAACCACAGTAGGCAATTGCAATAATTTATTGTATGCAAAATATGTTTAATAGAAAAAAATAGTTAATAACAACGTAGAAAGTATTACCACCACGCAGGTGGAACGAAGCCACCACTGCCTTGTATCAAAACCACCTTCGTCACTCGACAAGAGAACGAGGAGTGAGTAAGGCACTTCTCGTGCCTATGCCTGTTGTAAACCAATGAGATAGACAAAACTGCAAAACTTACAAAAAATGTAGGTCTCATAAAACATAACATACAATTTATGTCGCATAACTTATTTGCGCCATTTACCTTTTCCGGGATATTCACTGTTATTGGTTTGAATTTTCAGTACTGTATTATGCTTTGCAGTACTTGGTCATCATTTGTGTGATGCAAATGGTGTACTTTTAAAGCCAGCTCATAGCGACCCGCTTTTTAAAGATCTGACCTCGCTTCAGCCTCCTTTATATTCTTTGTACCTGCAACAAAATATGAAATGGAACTATTTCGCAAACGTTTATCTCCATTTAAGTGAAGTAGACAGAAAAATAAACTTTTGTAAGGTAAATTTGTCAAATGAATACGAAAATAAGGTTATGGGAATGTAACAAAATTATTTTGATCTTGAATTTGCTGACCGCTGCTTTTGAAACACACCTTTTTTCCACACCCTAAATCTGAAGCCTAACATCAACGTCCAGCGATATCGATACTGCATCCGTTATCGATTTACCTATCTCGCATAAATTAGCCGAGATGCAAATATCGCTTTAACAGACCAGAAGCTCAAGGTTACGTCTTACCGAATTTGTTGGAAACGGAAGTATCCACAAACACCGGTTTTTGTCCCGTTCGTGCGATGTGGGCTGCATGCTAATCAGGCAGGATGTGAAACAGGATATTGCTCTGCTCCTGTCTGCCGAAAATCAGCAGATGTTACCTGCTTGGCTTAAAAGTGATCCCTTCCGTTAGATAGGGCTTCGCCCTGTCACCGAGGACCACATAGAACTGGTGCAGAATTCCTGAAATTACATTTGGGGCGTACACGTTTGGCTTATTGTTGATGTTTCCAAAAGTAATACCTGAACCTTTATACAGCTATCGGAAAATAAGGCGATCGCAAGTTATCTGCTATGTGGGCAGAGCTGCGCGAGTACAGTGATAGCACAAAACACAACTAGGCTGACTTGCCTGTAGTGTCTCTCGAATGTGTTCAACAGTTCCATACAGTAAAATGCCTGCAGCTCGAAAATCGAAATATTCACGTATTGCTGAACTTGTACAAAAATTTGAAAGTTAATATTTTACTGCAAATGGTGACAGTATTGAATGTAAGTTATGCAACAACTTCGACAATATTCATACGTCGAATGTACCTAGTGTCCTCTGTGCAGTGATCATGTGACAGACTGACCCCTACCACTTCCTATAGTCCAAACTCCGCAACCTTTCGTTCCCTGTATGAAGGTTTGTTTCCTAGTAATAACATACACAATTCGATAATTAGATGAGGTATCTACTGTCTAAATAACTTTTATTTGGACAAATATGATATTATTGTTTGTTTTCTCAAAAATGGCCAAGGAGTTACGATCAAGTTATCATAAATGTGGGGAAATGGAATGATAGATTATATATCTTTAACTTTTTGTAAAATATCTTGAAATCTTGAGTTTTATATAAATGGAAATCCATGTAAAAGAGACAATTTTTGCTGCAGGTCAAACCATGTATGCTGCATGAAGGCTCTTAACTTTGATTAAATGTGTGTCGGGCAGATGTGCTCAACATATAGTCGCCTTCCTGTGTCATTTGGTGTATTGCTATTGGTTTAATCGTAAGTTGGATTTTTGTGATAGTAGGGTTGCTAGTTTGCATATTTTATACGATCTTTTGAGTATGTACCTTTCAGAATGTTTTAATCTTGAAGCAAGGTGTTTCAAAAGTAAAAAACGTCCTGAATGAAGATATAATTTTAAGCTTTAAAATAATTTTAAATTTGATTGTAATAGTAAAGTTATGGTATTTTAATCCGAAATGATGCGAGTAAGCCACATATTTTATTGTTGCCAAGGATTATTTCGAAGTAATGAAAGCAGGTTTTGCCAATTTAGAGTGAGCTATGCCATACGTGCAATTACCAAACGTCGGTAACCATTTTACAGATTGTTCCTTGGAATATGCTCGTTTTGTTTATTCTAATAATTCATTCCGCCCTATTATTGTTACTGTTAGTTCTGACCGGCAACCATAGCCAGTTTAAAGCATCGTTTCTCGTTACGTCTTATATGTACATAAACTTCATTTCCTAGTACTAGGTTATGTTTACATGGGTGTTTACGACTCTGTGCCTGCAGAGGCGCTGTTAGCTGCCGGCGCTGAAGCCGAGGAAACCAGATTGGGAGGGATATTTATTTCGCACCACTAAACGCTTCTTTGGTACGCTAGCCATGGATGACTAGTAGTTCTCCAGGTGTGAATGCATTACACCTGCCCGCTTTCCCATAGCTCTTTGTCGATATCTCAAGTGAATCAGCAGATGATGAGAGTTCAGCCTGGCTGGCCACGTGAACCGGAAGTCTTGTCTTTCAATAAACAGGAAGTTCACTCGATGGTCCCCGTGCCACTCTCAAGACGACGTTGCGTGGATAATCAAATGCTTGCACTGAAGCTGTAGCGTTCTCCTCTCTTTGATTGCTCTCTCCTCCCTTCTCTTCTCTTTTCTCCTTTGTTTTAATTCCTCTCTCCTTCCCTCTCCTCTCTTTTCTCCTTTGTTTTAATTCCTCTCTCCTTCCCTCTCCTCTCTTTTCTCCTTTGTTTTAATTCCTCTCTCCTTCCCTCTCCTCTCTTTTCTCCTTTGTTTTAATTCCTCTCTCCTTCCCTCTCCTCTCTTTTCTCCTTTGTTTTAATTCCTCTCTCCTTCCCTCTCCTCTCTTTTCTCCTTTGTTTTAATTCCTCTCTCCTTCCCTCTCCTCTCTTTTCTCCTTTGTTTTAATTCCTCTCTCCTTCCCTCTCCTCTCTTTTCTCCTTTGTTTTAATTCCTCTCTCCTTCCCTCTCCTCTCTTTTCTCCTTTGTTTTAATTCCTCTCTCCTTCCCTCTCCTCTCTTTTCTCCTTTGTTTTAATTCCTCTCTCCTTCCCTCTCCTCTCTTTTATCCTTTGTTTTAATTCCTCTCTCCTTCCCTATCCTTTCTGGTCTACTCTGTTCTCATATCTCCTATCCTCAGCTCTTCTTTCTTTTATTCTGTCCTCTTCTCTCTTGTCTCTCTTCACTTATCTATCTCCTCCACTTCTCTAATATGTATACCCCTTCGATTCTTCTCTCTAATCTTCTCTTCTCTTTTCTCTCTTCTTCTGTCTTTCCTCTTTTTCTCTCCTCGGTTTATTTTTATTCTCTTTTACTCTGTTTCATTCATGAATGTCTTCTTGTCTATTTTCTCTTCTATTTGTCTATTTCTTGCCCTTTTCAATTTTCACTCTTCTGATCTTTTGACTTAATACTCCCTTCTATCATGTCTCTCATTCTCGTTAGTTCTTGCTTTTCTTTTCTGGTCTCTCTCCTCTCCTCACTATGTCCGCGGTCTTGCTTGTTTCCCATCCTCGCCGTCTGCCTTGTTCTTGCTGTCACTGTGGTAGCCTTTCCCCTCCGTTGTGTTTCCGCATCAAACTATTGTGATTCTTCTGTTTTTATTTCTCTGTCCTCGTTTGTTGTTATTCTTATCCTTATATACAATGCATACTAAATGCTTAATATAAAAACACAGAGATTCTGGGTTAATATACATTTAGCTCTAGTAACGGATAACACGTCTTTAATCACTGTGAATTATTATAAAAATATTCTTAAAATGAAAGCTCATGCTGGATTTATTCGACTTTGTAGTACGTTTGACTACTTGGTAACACTTCTCTCTGAAATGTTTATTCCAGCTAAGTCCTTTGTCGTTGGGGTTTTTGTTATTGTCCCATTTATATCCCACCTTTAACTTAAATGGGTGGTGTAAAACCTTTGGAACATATTGCGTATTGGCACTTTAGAGCTCTCTTTCCCTCTTCCTCCCTCCCTCCCTCTCTCTCTCTCTCTCTCTCTCTCTCTCTCTCTCTCTCTCTCTCTCTCTCTCTCTCTCTCTCTCTCACACACACACACACACACAGCCCGCCTCGGTAGCGTGATGGTTAGCGTGTCTGCCTCACGTTCAAGAGGTCGCGAGTTCGAATCTCGCTTAGGGTAAGTTATCCGGGTAAGGTTTTTTTCCGAGGTTTTCCCTACCCTGAGAAGACGAGTGTCGGGTAACTTAAAGCTCCATGAACCTCGGCCTCATTTGAGCATAATGCCCGATATGACACAATGTTGGAGGACGTTAATTTAAAAAGAAAACACACACATACACACACACACACATACACACACACACACACACATTCTCATTCATACTCCCGGACTCTAGGAGAGTAATCTTGGCTAGAGAAAAATTTCCATTACCTAGCCAGGAATCGAACCCGGGATCCCTCCTACAGCAACCAGATGCTCTACCGATTGAGTATGGGGCCTATTGGGGTTTTGCAAGGAAGTTTATGCCGTCAAGCCGTGGGGTTCCGAATTTCTTTCATAGTTAACGCGTAAAATTACAAGAAACGAATCAAATGATTTTCGGAAGTACTGAATCGAATATTTAGTGCATGTTTAATACCACAAGCCGTGTTAAGTGTGTTGAAATCATAACACAGGTCCACAAGTACACAAGTTAGACTGTGAAAGCTGTAACAATTGTTGGCTAAGTGTTCAAGGAGAAAATAAGATCACAAAGGACATTGTAGAAACTTGCGAGTTCAAGAAGCTATCCTTGACTTTTCACGGAGTAATTAACCTGTTATCTAAAGGTTCTTGCGATAAGGACGGAAGTTCGAGTTCGTATACGTATTCTTCACCTGTTTTTATGTCGTTCCGTAAAACGACACGTATTGGCGAAGCGTCTTAGGCTGCACGTTTTATGTTAGTTCCACCAAATGTCAGGCCCTTGGAAATCTTAGGTTCTTGTTATTATTGTTATTGTTTGCTAATGAATCATAAATTCCAAATTAGCAAGGCAAAGTCAGTTAATATATCAGTAGTAATGTAACGTGAGCTCTAGAAATGATATTGAGAAAAGTGTTAATAAAAGCATAAGAATTAAATAATTTAGTCATTATATACATTTATTAATTATTTATTATTAAATCTGACCTTATATAAAGGTTTGCCATGTGACACAGAATACCTTTCATGTGTTTGAAATGAATACATAAAAAGGTTAATAAAAAAACAACAACAACAACAAAAATACAAAATTTTTGTTAGTATATGAGTAACTAATCGGAATTTTAAATCTTGCTAACAGCGGAACAGATGAAGCTCAAGTTTAAAACTTATGTGCAAAAACAGTTGCATGTCGTTGCAATAAAATGAAAATATTAAACAGCTATGATTGCTCCATATGTAAAGAATTTGATACTGAATAGGTATATTAATTCTATAACTAATCGAAACTAACATAAATCCTGCTCCGATTTTGATAGTGATTTCAATTGCCAATTACTGTTCAAAATAGTGATGACGTTAGAAGTGTCGTTATTAGGTCATGTTAATGTACGTATAACTAGGTTTTACATTATGCATATAGTAAGATATATTTCATACCACAAGAGCGTTTCATATAACTACTATTCCACTCATACGTCACTTGGTTGAAATCAACCAATCATGTGCATAACAATTTAAAATTTCAACCAATGACAGCCTTCATTCGCAAAAAAAATTATCGCATTTCATTATCACCTCCGAATTTTAATTAACACTTCTTCTGCCTTTCTTATGTTATTAGAGAATCTAGTTGTTAGAGAATCTAGCTGCACTGTGCTACAGATGCGCAAAAGCTGACGTAATTTGACACAACAGCGCCGCTATTCAAATGTCAATACGGCTGATTTTAGCTTATCTAATGCTGAAATAGATGAAATAATTCGAAGAGAAACCTCAGAACACTGAATACAAAAGGAAATATTTTTGCAGTCAGTTTGAAAAAAATTGTGTTGAACGAAATTAACAGCATTTAAATAACATTTTATAAGCTATGTCATCCTTTAATAAAATTCGAGAAATAGTCTTAATAAATGCAACTCGTGATAGTCGAATTCTCTACATAATTTGACAATCACTCGTGGCAATATTATCCCATGTATGAAAACCTCGAGTGATTTGTTTAGAGTATTCCGCAGAATAATTAGTAATTCATTTATTTAATACTGATAATAATTTAAAAGTAAACAATTTACAATAACATTCATACATTTTAATTAAGATTTATTTTCACATTTGGCACTACAACTAATCCAGTAGGCTGTGAAAGCAATAACAATAATTTTAGCTTTTATTTATTTATGCCAACAAACTTACCGCTGGTGTTTTTAAACACACAAGCTGTGTGTGGGCTATGTGAGCAACCGCTCGATAAGCGTAAGATCTGTGGTTCAAATCCCGGCAATGCAATTGAATTTTTCAGTTCGATTCCACTTCTTAAATAATTTTAGCGTTTAATCCAGGGAAATGAGGAATTAGACATACGATGAATATAAATGAACGAATTTGCATTAGTAGGCTATTCATTAAAGGTCTGCTCTATTAAAAATTACGGTTATTAAAGATACAATTTTCGAAAGTAAATGAAAACTGCTGCTGTTTTTACTGCGCATGGATACTTCAGATGTTCAGAAACAAAAAATGTTTAGGTTGGCGCAACTGCAAGGAGGAGATGATATAATCAAAATGATAATACGACACGAGTGGAATAGTCATTGTAGCTATTCTGTTCGTGTGGCAGGCATTTGAACCTGATCAGTACAGTCAAGAATGGCTTCAGTTTCGATCAATCACTCCTATATATCGCTATAGTATAAATATAAATACGAGATAATCCTAATCTATCTGATGCTCAGATTTGTTATGGAATTATCGAATCTAATTTTAATTATTTGTAGCTAGTAAAAGTAAAATGAATGATAAGCTATTTCTCTTATGCATAATTAAGATATGCAGGCTGTCTTGGACGCCAGTTACGAATAATGAAGCTACTAATAATGCAAATACATGCTATGTTCAAAAAGTTTCCGGATTATTTCTTTTTTCTTCTTCTTTGTTTCTTTCGGGAATTGGGGCAAAATAAGTAATGTCGTGTGGTTTAAATCTATTTTAGGTGTTGACTTTCATTATAACACGTCTATAAAGGTTTCATGAACAATGTTCTTACCGTCTGGCACTAGTTGTTATTGTTTGTGTGATAGTTCCTGTATTTCTGAACGTGCAAATGTTAAATTTTGTGTTTTGTTGCACAAATTTCTCTTGGGGGACATTAAGAATGCTTCAAGATTACTTGTGTTGAAGTAGCAATGGGAAAAGAGAAGACAAACGCAGGTCTATGTTTGGCATAAACGACTTTCCGAAGGCCGTGTGATCGAAGACAACCAGCGACATTTGCGGAAGGGAACTATTGTGAAGGAAATGTGTAGATGAAGGTGCGGCAACTTGTATAATATTTACGAACTCTGTAAATTTTTTGATCCTAGTGATATGATTTGCACTGTAATATTTGTGTTATTCAGAGTTTACAGGAAATGACAGAAAACTTACACATTATGTGATGACCACTTATGACGTAATAGATATTCCGAAGATATTCAACTTCTCTCCTTGTGTTTTTAACATATCTGGAGCAGAGCAAACCCTGTGGGTTTTCCCCCGTTAGCTGCAATTGGGTTCCTAGGATTCAAATTTTAAAAATCTGATGTGTTACATTCACATCACTTTCTCTAATCTCTATCGTTTATTAATGGGATACAAACTATTCTTACGAAAGTTAATTTTTCTACTTTATTTTAATCAAGAAAAATCTTTGTAGAAGTAGGTACATCACACATTTTGTAATAAATACAAATGGAATAGCGCTAGTCAAGTATTTAAGAACTGGATTCTATATGTTTGCTTTAAAATTGCATATTGCTTCCATTCAACTGAGAGAAACAGCTGAACATCGACAAGACCTTAAAGGAATGTCTAGTTATTGTGCAATTCTAACCATTATCATCGGATATCTCGGAGATGCCTTATACCAAATAAAACTTACTTTAAAAAGTGTGTAGTATGTTTACGTCTCTTGCTTAATGTATACCACTTATACCAAATTCCTTCCCAATGAATAGGACTTCACCTGCTATTCCCAAGAAATTGAAGATGTAAGTACATTTTATTTGTCATGGCAACATCTTTAATGCATGGCATGTAATCAATATCGTTTGATCCATTTTTGAACATAAAAATGTCAGTTTTACGTAAGGGTAATTTTTGTTGAAGGATTTTCTTGAACACTTCGGTAGAAATCTGTTATCATTATCGATCTTCCACGAAATTCGGTAGAAATCTGTTATCATTATCGATCTTCCACGAAATTTTAAACAGTTCTTCTGACTGCAAACACTATTTTAAGTTCTTCATTGAGCTGTTAAACATTCTTGATGACTCTTTTATGCGTGTGACATCATTCCACTTTTGACCCAATATTAGATATTAGTTGCTTCTTTTGTTTACTCAATGTCGTCAAAGAACTTCTCAGTAAGCACTAAATAAATCACGAAATTATCCCTCAACATCATCTTATAATTACAACATTGCTGTTATGTGAAAATAACCTTAGATTATTTTATTTCATTCGCTTTTTGATAACTGCAGGATTTTAAACTTTTACCTTTCAGTATGAATGGATACGAAAATGAATTTTTTTTTTTTTTTTTTTTTTTCTTTTTTTGTGGAGGGAAGACTTTCTTGCTTATCAAAATTGGATGGAATCTCCTCTGTGGATCCGTGCTACTTCAATTCTAGCTCAGATGGACAGCACTATGGGCGTTCACCCTGGATATTAGCGGTAAGTGGAGGGGATAGGGGATACCTCAAATCCGTGCCAGTTAGCGCTTGTCACGGCTGTCATTAACAGCACATGCAAATCACTAGTACTGTACCTAACACAAGGTATGCTCTATTGGAAAGTGAGAAATAAGGCATTTATCACTACATGCAGTGTAAGCGTTACCGGAAAATTGTTTTGCTATTTCATATCTGTCATTTATTTTCTGTTGTTCATCCTTACAATTAAATTACTCATTGCTTTCTAATAATGTTACCTGCAGTATAGTAGACGATTTAAAGAGAGGTATTCTGCTAGGTAAAGTAACAAGTGTTGAGTGCACGATGTGATATTTCCTTTATTTGAATAACATGAATAGAGAAGTCTTTTGCTATATAGTCCATTTTAAACAATGTTATGAGACAAGGTGAAACTGACACTTCATCTGCACACACCTGCACTTGTATATAGATAAAAACGTGGTTAGCCACGTAAGGATTAAATAGCACATAAAAAATAAATGGCTCTGTGGATGTAAAGTCAAAAATGCTTTACTCTGGTTTCTACGCCTCTTGTTTGGCGGCGATAACTACTGTCAGAGAAAGGAGTGGTGCACCTATAGTTCACGGATGCGGAAACATTTATGCGAATTGATATGTTGCTTGGTAATCTATTTGTAAATTTTACGGTAGCTCGATATTTGCTTGAGAAAAGATGACTAAACTTCCGAGTCCAAAGGACGTGATTAGTTCTGCGTTGTCAATGTAGGCAGCGCTTAGTGCCAGTCGTTGTGGAGTGAATAAAGTTACTAATAGTGGTGGTGGTGTACATATTCCATCATATAACTGAGCACCATTTGAACCATTTCTTTCATCCACCGTCAGATATCCTCTACCCGGTTGCTAAAGGACGGAAGCACAAGTAATGTGATTAGACGTCTGACCTAGTTTGGGAAGGCTTGACCGTCGAATGATATTTATCTGGACCATTTTTTAGATAAAATGTGAGTTTAAATACTACACCGCAAAGATTTGACCAGAAGATATTAAATTCTATAAAAATAACCTAACATATATTAATTTCGTTAAGTGTGGTTCGACTTACTCAGCACTGCCAACTGAGGAAAACGAAAAGCAAGAATTACATTATTTCGATCTTCTCTTGTTGTTATAACAGAACATCAGTTTATAATTTCAAATGTATTTCAGTCTATTTTTAACATTAGGAAATAACCTTTCTTTTATAAAAATACATTAATTATTAAAAGAACAATAGTAAAATACAATGTCAAATTCAAATTGGATGTTATTTTGATTGTTAATTGATTGTAATGTGTAATAAATTGTTTTTCAGTGATTTTTGGGATACGGTTGGTGACACTGACTAAACAAATGACCTAGTGATAATTTCTACGAAACAAATGAATGACCAGGTGACATTATTCGCGTATGATAATTTAACGCCTCTATGTATGAAATAGTCATTCTTAAACAATCTGGGACTATCAATGCATTCATGTTGCAGCCCCTACGTTCCGGAGACCTGTGAAACCTCATGTCGAATTTTTAGGCGGAATACAATATTTTCTACCTGCTACGTATGTTGTAGAGCAAGTAATAAACTCAGTTTCATTACTTCTTTCTTGTTTCCGGTATGGACTGCTTCTCGTTGGCTTATTTAGGAAATTAAAAATTATGCTGACGTTTCGGCGCAAAACTATGTTTTGCTTCTTCAATGGGCGAGTACAAAAAGTCCAACCAATTAGTCACTGCCTACCCTGACTGGCCTCGTTGTCCCGTCCCTCTCGTAATCCTATTGGTTCCTTCTCCTCCAATAAGAAGTTGACCTGCTAATGGGGTCTTCCATATCGTTGAGTGGTTTGCCTGTGTCACGGTTCAGACTGCTCTTTTCTTTAAATACTTCTATTTTTTCCCTCACTATTCGATGTGAGAAATTGCCACAGATTGCTAAAAGTTTTAAATTGCCATTGTCAATCACCCATTGAAGAAGCCGAACATAGTTTTGCAGCGAGTCGGCATAATTTTTAATTTCTTAAATAAGCCAACAAGACGCAGCCCATACCGGAAACAATAAAGAAGTAATGCACAAAGGCCGTGGAAGTCTACCTAATCATCTAACTCAGTTTTATTTGATAATCACTGTTAAGTACTATGTTCCCATATTAAAACAGCAGTTTACATTAAAATGTTGGTAACCCTAGAGGTCTTCTACTTCAAAACGTTTTCTCCCAAAGTACTTCCCAGATTCTGCAATACAGCATAGTGGTCTTTGCTAGGTTGAACAAGGTGTGGCAAGGCGTAGGGTCAAACTATTAGTGTCCAACTGTATAAGGCGGGAATCGAGCGGGGGACCTTGGCTGGCCATACATGGACACAGCGACCTGAACGTGAATGTCATGAATCTCTCGAACAATGCCCGCCAGTTCTAGCCTGCTTTCCAACCAAATTTCGACCAGTCTAAAACTTCACTCTGCCTATGGCTCGTGTTTGTATGCCTTAAAATTTACAGAATGCAAACTATCCTTTCTATATTATAATCAATCTACCATATTGATATTTTCATACACAGTGTATTAAATGTAAATAACCCCTTAAATCCATAAACTGTATTAGAAAAGTTTACTAAAGATTTGCTTCCAATCTGGATAATTTATAGAATAGTTCGCATTCAGTACTACAGGATACGTGTTTTCAAATTCAGTTCTATCCCATAATTTATTTAAAAAGTTATTCCTTTAACCATACTAAGTACCCGAAAATGATTGTTGGTCTCCGGAAAAAGCACTCCGCTGTTAATATCACAAATTGGTTTTTGTTGGTAATGACCCATGCTAAGGTAAACAAAAACAAGAGACAATTAAAAATGCTACATCAGATAATGTATTTCAAAACGGAACAGTGTTAGTGTACTACAAAAAATATATCGAAAATGCTATGAGAAACAAATAGCTCACACACGCACGCGGGCACATACACACATACACACTAAAGGAGTTCGTTACTTTTTCTTTAGTAAGTCAATTCTTGTGGTCTCCAAATTAAATTATATATTCTTTCAGAATGACAAGGACTTCACAGGTTATTTACTAAATTCAAAATATGTATTTTATTCTTCGTGGCACTATCTCAGATATAAATTTTAACCAAATAATAATGAAAGGTTTCCGTGTAAAGATTTGTCTGGAGTGCGGAGATTGTTAGAAATTGTTTGCAAGCTTTTGTAACTCAAAGAGCACTTCATTCTTCAATAAGGTATAAATTTCAGTATTTATTCTAACCAATTTCCGTTTCGTTGCGTTCTATGCGCACGTGCACATACACATTTTTTATTATTGGTTATTTTCTCAAAAATTGCTCAATTTTGATTAAAATACCACATGTTGAAAATATTTACATGACAAATGAAATGTATATATTTAAGTGCTCACCATATCACTTTTGTATAATTGGTATAACGTAAGAGATACAGAAAATCTCACTTAAAAGAATCTGATATGTTGCACTCACATGACATTCTCTACTCTTGTACTAACCATTCTTACAAGCTCTTATTCGTATATCTTCTTCGTGTTATTTGAGATATTTGCAGAAATTATCTTACTGTTTATCTTCTTGCAGGTACAAGGAGAATATAGGAATACAGTAGACCTTGAGTGATAGTCAATTGCGTCCTCCTTGCGCGGTTAAGATATAGAAAATGAAAACGATATGCCGTTTGACAGAAGTATGTTCTCCAAAGCTCACACAAATGACAAGGAATATCTCCGAAATTGTTCACTCTACCCCCCCCCCAAAAAAAATGAAATAAACTGTGTGTTTTAGCAAGATCTACATTTTTTGTATAGTAAGATTTGGTGTTATCTCTTACGGTTTACTAGTTATGCAAAAGCCATCCAGCGTAATTAGGACTACATAGGCTATAGTCTATAAATTCAAAATGTACGATTCATTTGCCATAAAAATATCTTAAACGGGATTTCAATCAAAATAGAAACATTTTTGAGGAAATAAAAATTTTAGAATATTTTTCCATTTAGAGAGTAGTTAAGGGTGGAGGAATTTTCTTCAAAATCTTCGTGTTACATCCTTGAAAGAAATTAAACCTAAATACCAACCTTTGGTTTTTAATGGAGGTTTCGTTTTCGAGTTACGCTGTCCACAGACTGACACACAGACACACACAAACTGACAGACCTACACACATACGAACGTTTTTCTAAAAATCCTTTTTTTTTTATTCAGGGTGTCTCAAAACATACATATAAATGTTTTGAGGGCCTCTGAATCCAAAAAAGAAACAGTTTTAGAAAAAGGCCCGTGTCTGAGTTCCTATGTGTGTGAGTGTCTGTCTGTCTGTCTGTCTGTCTGTGAATAGCATAACTCAAAAGTGAAAAGTTGGTTAAAAATCAAAGTTGGTATTTTAAGTTTAACTTTTTTCAAGGATGCGACACGAAGATTTTGAAGAAAATGGATACTTCTTGCTATTTGTGTGACTTTTGCAATACTTAAGCTTTTCTCAAATGGAAGGTCGTTATTCACTTATTATCTCTTGAACGTGCAAAGGAAACGGAATTACAAAGCTTTAAAAGATTTGACTATCGCTCAGTCTACTATATTCCCCTTGCACCAACAAAAAATCAGCAATAAGATGCCTACAAATGTTTCTCTAACATGGAGAAGGTAGAGGAATAAAAGTTTGTAAGAATAGTTAGTACAAGAATAGAGAAAGTCACGTGAGTGCAGCACATCAGATTTTTAATTTGACTGTCGTAATGGCTTTCTATATTTACCTGTGCGACCACAAATAAAGGTCCATTGAAACCATTTTTGGAAAGAGCCTATCATGATCGACATGGAATAGAAAAACACGAATTTTTACAAATGATTAGCTAAATAGATATGAAAATAAACTGCAGTGGGTAGCGATAGTCGTGTGATTGGACGAATGATGACTCAGGTTGATGCCGTCAACCAGACTAAGGGGTTTTTAAATGGGCTACTGTGCTGCATTGGAATATCGATGTCATGAGCAAGGGGTTCACGCGAACAGAAACAAGTATGGTTGCATTAACTGCTAATCAGGACGAGATGCAACAGGACCAGCAGTGAAACTCGTTACGGCACTGGAACTAGCCGACCGTGGATCGCAGCCGAGCAGGGCCACAGTCTGGTTACGCAATCAGCATTGCAACACGACCAAGCTCCGGTTTCGTTCGGGAGTGGAGATACCGGATTTGGAAATGGCCTGATCACAATACAATTGCTGCATTCAAAGTCTCTTCATTGTAATTAAATTCGGCCCTGGCATCCCTTTAAGGGCAAGGGATGTTATAATGCTAATCAGCACGTTAATAGAAACAGTCATCCTACAAGTTTTATTGCCCTCTTTAATTATATTCCAAGCTGGTGGCAAAACTATTCGTAATGATATCCATGTCTTGACAGGAACCTCGTGGTCTTAAACTGGACGTGATTAACAAGAAGCTAAACACCACCTTATCAAAATATGTACTCTTATAAGCTAAATAGGAGTAATACAAGATGTTTTAAAAAGAGTGTCTGGTATTGCAACAGGAGATGGGATTGCGCAAACCTACATAGAATAAATATTCCTATAAACATATGTCCGAAAACAGCTTTCGAGATATCAGCCATTTTACTTGTGTTGAGTATTTACACCAGACAGTGGGCTTTAGCCAAAGGATGGATTGGTCAAAGAGGTCCAGTAGCATGGCCTCCCCATTTGCCGGAGCTCAATCCATTGGACTTTAAGCTATGGGAACATTTAAGGGCATTAGTGTATGCTAAACCCAGTGACAATGTGCATACGTTGCAGAAGCGCGTGACCAATGTATGTGCCCAAATCAGAGAGTAGCCAGGTATGACCGAAAGAGTTCTGGATTCTTTGAGAAAAGGAGTTGAAGCATGTGCAAGAATGCATGGTAACCACATGAAGCATCTCCTGTAGTGGTATCGACATAACGTGCAGATGTTACCAGAGCACAGAATGGCAGCAATCATCACAACTCTCGTTTGGTGTTTGTGGATGTTTACCTAACAATTCTCCCGTTCAGCGTTTGTGACAAAGTGTTCCCTAGAATGCGCTTGTTGAAGTCCCTTGTCTGGTGTAAGTACTCCACAAATAAAATGGCTCATATTTCAAAAGGTATTTGTTTCCGGACATATGTTTATAGGAATATTTATTTTAGTTTTGACCAATCCCAGCTCCTGTTACAATATCAGACACTTGTTTTAAACAGCTGATATAATTAAACATACAATTTGAAGCGCAACGCTTACACGTTTTTTTCTCCCACTATAACTCCAAAATAACGCTGGTCCGGGTCTTACTTGTAGAGGGTGTTGAATTGAATGACTTTAATCAGAGGTAGCCTAGCTTATGCGACTAGGTGAGGTAACAGCACTTGTATGTAGTTCTACCTAATTTTGTTTGGATGATGTATAGTGAGAATAATGTATGTGTGTAGTTATCGTGATGCATACTACAGAACGTGTGTTTATTGTGTTAAGTTTTTCTCGAATGGATCAGCAGCTGAAATACATACACACTCCCAGGTGTTACCGCTTCTAACTACTCCAAATTTAAGGGGTGTTAGAGAAATATAAATCGATGGATCCGTGTTAGAGAGAAAGAAAATGCTCACCAGCAGTTCTGAAGGAAACTTAAAGAGATGTGGAATGTTGTGGGGGAAAGTCCAAAAAATTAGCCACCTCTCATTACGTTCTTCCTTTTTTTTTTTAATGAGAAAGTGATGGACTGGCTTGCTGCTAACTCTCCATATCTAAGTACATGTAAATAGTCTCTCTTAAAATAAAGTTTCCGCAACAACGGCTATGTATACTCTCGAAGAATTAGATTTTAGCATCCGGAGTACCCTTTTCCAGATTTGGACCATAGAAGTTCGTCGGTGTTCAATAGGTTTGGACAGAGAGGGGGCCATTTCTCATCGTTAGCATTATTTAGGAGAGAAAGATGAATCGGTTCTCCGCTGTGCACGAACGAATACTTTTGTGGCAGGGGCTGACTGTCAGTCGCGTAATTCTAGAGAAACCGATTTATTCCTGATGCTCGGGATTATGATTTCTTTACAGGCTCACGATTTATTTTTTTAAACTGTGACTAACTTTCACAACAAGGTGTAAACATTCCTTTGTAAATATATGTGTTTATTGTAGTACTGGGAGAGCCAATGAACTAAGAACCAGCTGTGCGATGTTCTTCCTGTTTGTGTTTTCGGAGCTCGTTGCCGCCTACGGATATCATCAATTTCCATGGTGTCACTCGCGCGCATTCATTATCCACGTGTATAAAATACCTGTGAACGTGGTAAACTAAACTTTCAGTTACATATTTCTGCTTACACTGCAACTTCCAAGATTACAGGAAATTAAATTGGATGTGTCAAAGAGACCGGACAACGGAGAACGTATCAATACGTAATACATTTTAGAATATGTTATACTTTTGTTTCCTACATTGTGCTAGAGTATGTAATTTGCAGTGTTATGTTATGGGTTGTGAATAACACTCCTTATTCCGGAAAACTCGACATTTCGCTAACTCGACAACCTCTCAGTCCACATTAGGTCGAGTTATCGGAATTCCACTGTACTATGTACAAAAACTAATAAATTTAAAAAAAAATATATATATATATATATCTGATTACATTGTGGCTAACGAGAAAGACAGGCTATGGCGCGAATTGGAGTTACATAGTAATTATATACCACCATCATAAAACTGTATCGCTTGTATGAATTCAACGAGCAATTTCTTGGTTGTTTAGAATATGGATGTATTAGACGATTCTAGTTTTACTTCATTGGGCCATCTCTGGGCTAGAATTGTCACTGCAGTTCGTGCCGCAGTCTATCTCGTTAGTCATGGATTACATGAAGGAGAATGGACTTTCCTTCTATTTCTTGTATAAAAGTGAGTAATCAGCAGTGTATTATTTGTTCCATGCATTTTAGGCATTGGTTAAACCGTCTTTATCGTGTGCCATTTTATTTTTAAATCATACACCTCTCAGGGTCCTCTAGAAATCTAAAGTACTCAGTCCAAGGTATTTTATTATTCACTGGGGATGACTAAGTTGCCAAAAGAGATAGATGTGGCAGGAAGCCAAACATGACAAAAGCATATTAAACATTGTTCTGCTATATAGCTTAGGTTTATACCACTACTAGATAGCACATCCACTATCCATTACCACTATAAGCTTCTTCTTACCGCTTCCAAATTTCGAAATCTTTTAGATTAGAAACCGAGCAGGATGGCTCAGGCTTCAATGTCTGTGGCTCGCATTCGGGATGTCTGTGTTCGATTCTGTGGCTGACCTTCCTGATCCATGGAGTTTCCTCGGGTCTCTAGGCGAATGCTGGGAAGGTTCATTACATTCCCAGCATTACATTTCGCCTCATTACCATTTCACTTTACCCTTAATCCGTTTGTTTCTATCAGGGTTGAACCGCGTCACATCTCTCGGGCGCTGCATGGTAGGGAAAAGGATGTTCTCTGTAAGCCTCCGTTCCCCGGCGCGATATCCCACTTCTTAGCCTCTCAGGGGGATGGCGAGGTGCAGGTTGTATTAGATGACACCGGGGAGCTTCAATCTGGAACTGTTAGGGACGCTGCCTTCTGCTCTGTTGGGCTTCTGGATCAGCAAACCTGAACTAGTTCATTACATAAAGTTAGAATTTACAAGACTAGTTCGCAAGTTGTCTCTAAACCATATAATAAATCTTGCTACTATATAATAGCTTTAACAAACCCTAAAACTAAACTAAACCCCTAGTGGCTTACCACCCGGCCACTGCGTCTCCCACCTCTGGCCACTACAGGCGTCACGAGTGGGGTGTAGTACTGGAGGGCGAGACGTGATCAGCGCCTCGTTCCCTCCCGGCCAGTTATGTGGCCTTCGCGACCTGGGGGAACTACCTCTTCATCAAGAAGATCCTCAGTTGGACCCTCCGGGACCTAACGAGGCTTAGTGCACCCCGTGCCAGATATCTCAGCGGGGGAAAAATATTCACACCGGTACCCGAGTCCTCCCGCCAGAGGCAGGCCCGCTATCACAGCGCTACGAAGGCAGTCTTCAACAAACCATAGCAACATAATATACTGGATGATCAACATAGAGCAGATCTGGTCTCACTGCTCTCAGCCGGCCGGTGGTGAAGCTGTGTGAGTTGAACACTTGCAAACGTAGTGTTTGTTAGTTGATACAATCACACTGGATATGAACTGAAATGGCTGCATTTGGATAGCGGTATTTTGTTCCCCAATAAGCATTCGTTTATATTCATACATCCGTACAGAACCCTCCGATTTAACCCTTAGAGGAGCTCCAGCATGTAATGGCCAATTTCCTAAGCAGGCGCCACTATTCCTATATATTTAGACGAGCAATTCTTGTATATATAATATATTCCGCGCAACTTGAAAACGACTAACGATTTCGATCAAATTTTATATTCTGCCAGGGTTTTACCTATTAAGTTTATCTGTGTAGGTGTTAGTCCTGAAAAAAAACGCGATTTTACCTGTAACAGTCACAATTACTCTAAACCTTATTTTGGCCATAAGTTCTCTGGTAATGGGCCAATTTAAAAAAAAAAAAAAAAAAAAAAAAAAGTCAGAATATTAAAGGTATCGTCAAGAGCTTTCAGATATCCTAAAAGAAGTTGACTTAGCTATCTTATTCTACGCATAACAGTCACAGTTAGTCGAAACCTTATTGTGGCCATAATTTCTCTGTTAATGGACCAACAAACAAGCCAGGATATTAAAGGTCTCGTCACGAAAACGGCTCCAACAATTAGGATGAAAATTTATATTTAGTTAACATTTTGCTTTTCAAGTTTATCTAAATAAGTATGTTCTCCCCCCGCCTCAAAAAACACGATTTAAAAAAAAACCGAAAATCCAAGCGAAGCTAGGTCGCCTAGGTACTTTGTATATATGTGAGCAGTTTTAAGTGTTCACCTTCTGTTCCTTTGTTAGAAATAATTTAGGGCATAAACCGTAGTATATTTACTGCGGACGTGCTGTCATCCGGTCAACGCGCATAGTAAGCAACATCGCCGGCCGGCTGAGAGCCTCGAAACCTGTTCCGCTCTATGGTGATAATCCAGTATTATAAAAATATTCTTAAAACAGCATAGTTACCTGCTATAAGCAATTATAGACACAGTACCTCCGTGCTTCCCATTAATCGTAAACATTACTACAGCTAGCCCGTAGCTCAGTTGGTACAGCACCTGCCTGCTGGCAAGGGGTCCCGGGTTCGATTCCCGGGTTGGAGGGTGGGAAGTTTTCTTCCACTAACATTATTCCGCATCCTGCGTAGAGTCTGGAAATATGAATGGGAGTGTGGCTGTGTGTGTGAATTTAATGTAAAATAAACGAAGTAATAGAAACCCAACTTTCAATGCCACCGTTAAGCGAGTGAACACCATTGTTCCAAGATAATAAAAGCCACTGATATGTATATGTATCTTGTATTACATCTGCTCACTTTATTTTTGCTATTATCTGTTTAGCTTTGTCAGTATTCTACAATTTGCCACCTAACACTCTCACTTGCTGATTCTTTCCCCACGATACTTGAAGTGAAAGTGTCTAAAAGGGATGGAAGGGCAGCGACCTGAGAAGACACAGTTGAGGAAACAGGCAAGATGTTTCATAACAAACAATGTATGAAGTGATATTCCTTAAAATATGCATTTTTTCCTTGAGTGTTCCCACAAATCTAGGAAAATACTATATTGTGCTTTATTACTGAAACTTTTCCGCACTAGTTGTTCCTAAGGCCAAGATTTCAAAGAGCATTTCAACAGTTTAGTGAATGGCCCAGTTAAAACCGCAGATTCTCTGTCGTTGTACTTATGTTCCTGCGTACCTAGTTGCCGAAATCGCCTTTTTAAATCTAATAAATTATTAGTTCCACAGATTATCTTGAGGGGATCTTCCCAAAAGAATGGATTAAATTCCCTGTCATCACCCAATATTATCACTTTTTTAATTTACATAGTATTTTATTTGCTTATTTATTTTTATCAGGCAAAGTGTGACATGCTAAAGTTGTAAGTATAAATGAGTTACAGAAAATAAACACGAGATGGCACTGCATTGATTGCCCAACACTCCTGCGTACGGGATAATGATTTATTAAAGGTAGATCATCAGTTTCCCATTGATTATAAATCAGGCAGAATGGTGACACAAAATATATAAGGGGACATAGCGTATGGCGCACGATCCTGGTAGGCAAAGTCCAACATTGTGCCAGTAAATTGCTAGCTAGAGTCCACGTGTTAAACCAAGTAACTGCATAAAGTACTGCGGGCTGCGTATGGATACGGCGTAGGGCCGACATGGGTTTCTCGAGAGCGCAGAAATAATCAGCCAATTACTTACTAACTCAGTCACTCACTCACTCACTACTCACTCACTTTATTCATCCTATAGATCATACGCATGTAAATGGGTACCAAGATATAGGACAAGTCATAAAAGCTACTTACAAATTAGCTGAAACTATTTACAAAGAAGTGCATTAAAAAGGCACAAATTATAAAACAGTACAGAGTAAGTTAAGTAAAGTTTCTAGATATTCATTAACAGAGTAAAAGCAGTGATGAGGTAGGTATGCCAATACTGCCTTTTCAAATGCTGATATTTTGCATATGGTTTTGTTCCGTAGAGGCAATTTATTGTAAAATGTTATACCTAAGTTTATCACGCTGTTTTTGTGGGCAGTGGTATTGCTTCTCTGTACATGAATGTTCTCTGCCTTGTGCTGTAGTTATGAATTACATTGTTAAAGGTATAATAATTACGTCCATTGTTCAAGTTTAATTTTGTAAATAATAAAATTTCAAAAATAAAAATTCACGGTGGTGTAGTGTTTTAAATATTTTATTGTGGTCTACATGAGGATCTTGAATTGTTACTTCCCATTATCCCTAAAAATCTTTTTTGCATTATAAATAGTGAGCTGCAATGAGGTGAGTTGCCCCATAGAGTTATGCCATATTTCAAAATAGAATGAACACCTGCAAAATACACATTCCTGAGTGTGTATACTGACTGTATGCACTAGATGTCTAAAGTTATAGCATAATGTGCTCATATTTTTATTTGGTTGCTCAATGTGTGTGGTCCATTTTAAATTGTCTTGAATCCAAAGACCAAGAAACTTTGTGGTATCTGTTTATTTAATTTATTTATTATCATAATTAATAATACTAGAAGATAAAGGGAGGGACAGGGAATAATGGTAAAGAAAAATCCCCACCTTCAGCAGGGATCGAATCCAGGATCTCTGGATGTGTAGGCTAACATGTTAACCACCAGATCAAGAGGCAGCCAGATGTTTTATTCTTCATTCATTTCTCCATTAAACTTCAGATAGAAAGAAATGTTCATCATTTATTTTAACATCGTTACTCAGCTTTACTCCCGTTATTGCTTAAATGTGGAGATTTTTTTCTCTTCTGCCTTTATCATTACCTCTCCCTCTCTCCGATATCTCTCTCCCTCTGCTGCTATTACCTCCTTTCTCTCTCTTTCTCTTTTCAATCTCTACCGCTGTCGATCCCCATCCAAAATCTTCCTGTCTCCCTTGTTCTCTTTGTGCGACTCAATTTTCAAAAGGTGTTTTGAAAACCGATATTTACTGTGACTCTTCTAGAAAGTTAATAAAAATGAAAACAAGTAGAATTATGCGATATAAAATAGCCTACTTATCATAGCAAGCAACACATGTACGAATAATAGTAACTTCATAATTACTAATCTTATTGAGAGTCATTAAATAACAAAACTTGCCAGAAACACTTATTTTAAAAGTAAGTGAAATATTTTCACACGCTAGTATAATGTATCAATCAAAAATCGAATACTGCCAGAACATTTTCAGTTACAGCTTTCTTATAGGTATAAGCTTACTTCAAAAGTAGGATTCTAACATCTTTCGTGGTCCAATATCATGCGTGTGTCATCTGAAACACTAGGAAGAGTACAATAAACTTGTGAATGAAATATAGAGTATTCCATTTAAAAATACACAACTTTGTGTACTACAAATTTCTGTAATATGCTATATATTATCTTATGTTTGGTCAGTACTATAAGATAAATACAAAATGACTGTTAGTTTAAAATGCTACAACTGTTAGTTATGATGTATACCCCTATTACAAGAAATATAGTTTCCAAAGCATGTTTTGTTTGACGCGCAATACTGTTATCTGCTAGAAGCATGGTTTCAGCAGGTCTGCAATGTTTTGTAGACGGTAACTCCGCAACGAGAATTGAAGCCGGGTCTTCTCTTTGACGGCAATGACCCAACGACTGGTGTTAGGTAATATGGCTGGAATATAGAACAGCAGTTCATTGGTTTCATAGATTTACACCTTTAGACTGAGGTGGTGTTTGTTCAGGTGAGAAGAAGCCGGATGTGCTGTCAATGGCTCCAAAGCAAACAGCGAAATTAAATGGAATTATTTAGACAAGCAGTGTCAAGTTCACTGCCGGCAAGAGTTCTGGCTGTGCCTTGCGGCCCTATACAGTGCATTAATACTTAAGTATCTAACTGCACTGAGTTATTTGTTTTTGCTAGTTGTACCAGTGGTGGCTCGGTTTCTCACATGCCTAAGGTCCCATTTGCACCCAGCACAGGCGCAGGCAGCTGTAGGCGTAACGCAAGAACTTGGCACGCGTTTCTCTGTCCGTAAATTGTACACAGAAATCTGCCGATCGTACAGCAAGTTTCAAATTACTAACATAATCAGCGTCCGGATATTAAAGACCTAAAAGTGTCTGAAAAAAAAAATTATATATAAAATCACTTCTAAGGCAATGCACCTGTGAAATCCACAATTTCCGCTTGAGTGACCTGAATTTTTTACCACTAAATTTGTTTGATAAGGCATACATGCGGTAGATATTTCTGAACGTGACAACAAGCGCAACAGTAACCGACAATGTGGAATGCATGGTCAATAATTTCTGAGAAGTCCCACCAGACAGTACTCCTTACAAGATCAAGTTCATCATCCTGTGAGAGGTGCACACATGGAGTGCATAATGTACTTTTGCTGAGATATTACTAACCAAAATTGGGAAGGAGAAGAGTAATCTCAACTTGGATTAAGCGCATTTCCATCTTGATGATTGTATCAACAAACAGAAGAGGCACGGAACACTCATACACGGGTGTGCCAGCTTCTGTCCATCCGCAATATGGCTCTTGGCGGTCAACATTTAGCTTTGTGTGACATGAAGCCTTTTCTTCAATCAAGAAAGGAAGGGAACACTTCATGTTCTCACAATATGGTGCTCGATCGTACCATACACTGTCCTATGTGTATTACAGCAACATTTTGACAAAAGTATTCTTGCTTTAAATTATTCTCGACACCATACAGGTCGATTGGACTGAACAGCAATGTATCAAAAATTGTAACCCATGTAATTTCATTCTTTTAGGTTGAAAGATGCTATGTATCGCAATCAGCGACAATAGTAAAATAGTTACGGAGCCAATTGACAATCAAATTAGAGTAATTTGACTAGAGCTTTGTCCAATGTATAGTCTCAAGTTTTATTGTGATAGTGATAAAAGTTCATCAAATAGTAGTGCAACACTCCGAAACAACAGAAATACGTGGACAAATTTCACCTCACTTGATCTAATGTACGAGAAATATGGTGTTTCTAAGTTGGTAGGTCAATTCTGAATTATCTGAAGACTGAGGAGGATGGGGCAGACACACAGATCGGGACACTGAATTGGAATCAGCAACTTCCCAGACGTTCCCACTTGAGTCATCTTTCTTGGTAAAATACCACTCTTTTTGTTTCCTTTGTAGAGGCCTTTTAATTCCTATGTTCATAATGGATCTTTGACTTTATCATAAAAACAACTGATAATGATTCTAGTTACCATTGGGTTTATTAATTTGCCATGAAACATTCACTCTCATTTCCAGATCTGCAAAGGGTGAGGAATGACTGGGTTATGTGTTAGTTATGCTGAATTCACAGAACACACAAAGCATATTGGATAATCAACAATTTTCTTTAATCTTACTTCATTATTTGTAGTAATAACTAAAGGTAACATTAACGAAAAACTGCCTCATTCTGTTATACTTTGTTGAAGGTCGGATTGAACCAAGGAAATTAGAATTTCGAGTTCTCAGAAGATAACACCCAGATTTGATCCATCCAAAGAACTTCAACCCAACTATAAGTACGCAATTGTTCACAGTTTACTATGCAGATTACTCAACATAACCATGAATAAAACAGAATACGAACAAGAGCTTATAATAAAAACTGCGAGAATAACAGCTTCAATAAAATACTAGTTTTAAGAAGCTTAGAGCAATAGAAAGAAAGCAAAAAACAGTACTGTTGATTATCAGAATGGAACATCAATTTTATTGCCAAATGCAATGACAAATACCTTCCTGAATTATTTAACAAGTTTGCCCGTGCATGTTATGAATTGTCCCACTGTAAGTGCTGATCTGTTGTGATTCCTAAATATATTGATTATTCTTACGTAACAGGATATATGACCGCCTCCGTAGCGCAGTTGGTAGCGCGCTTGCCTGTGGCGCCGGGTTCAATCCCCGTTACCAGCATGGGGATTTTATCCCCTCTGGCACGGGGTGCACTCCCTCGTTAGGTCCCGGCGGGACCAATTGAGGAGCTACTTGATGGAGAAGTAGCGGTCCCAAGTCTAGAAGACCACATAACTGGCCGGGAGGGCTCGGGGCGCTGACCACGTCCACCCTCCAGTACTGCACCTCACCAATGACACCTGTAGTGGGCAGAGGTGGGGGACGCAGCGGATGGGCGGTAGGCCTTGGCCCCTCGTGGGCTGTCGCGCCGGGGTTTTAACCGGATATATTTTATAATTGTTAAGACAGCAATCATAATCATAATCATAATTACATATCGTAATATAATGTTGGCCTGGGGTTGAAACCAACAAAATATGATAAAGAGAAAGGAGCAGTTAATGTTTGTTTGGCATTAATCGAGAGAAAATTTGAGACAAGCCATTCTTTAATTCTTTTCATTCCGCTGTTTGTGTTATTCTATATAGGCGTTATCTCACGATTTTCCTCCAAGTAATAAAACTGTGTTGTCTGTATAGAGAATATTTATTATAATTTTCTAAATGTGTTTCGATAAACAATAAAACGGGACCAAATACTGTAACTTGCAGAAGCAAGCAAGCAAGTAATATTCATCGCATCATTAAATCCATTATCAGTTTTAGTTTGTTGCCTTTTGTCACTCAAATAAGATGAAAACCTTTTTCCAGTTTATTTTTGTAGCATACGTTCGTACCGGTATGATCTTGTCTACATGTGAAAGACTTCTGGTACCTCTGAGCAAAGCAGAAAATTCTGTTACGTTGTAATCTAACTGCTGGAAACAGAACGCATTTTGAACTCCTGTGTTGACTGTTGACTGTGTATCAACGTTTCACCGTTCCCTCTACACACGCTCCCCTGTGTTTCCCCAAAGGGTGTGGTACATATCATCCCCCATCAGTCACACCTGGGTACCTCCCAATTTCCCGCTCAACAAACACATTAGCTCCCTTACACACTTCGTGTACGCTCTACTCGTATTTAATTAGCGTTTTAATAGCAAAGAAATAATTATTTCGTCAAACACGTAGATTTAAACATTACCCGGCATTGAATAAAAGTTTATTGTTTGCTCTACGGTTATCGTAGAGGAAGCGTGCACTGTAACTAAACATTTGTAACTAGATGTCTTTAGATCTGCACGTTTGTTACTGAATGAAAACAAGATTTTTAAAAAACCGAAAGGAAATTGATATCCAAATTCATAATTAAGTCATGTAATATTTAATAAAAATGCAAAGCAAAACTGTTTATCGAATTCTCTCGCTCGAAGGTATCGTTTTCACACGAGGGAATAGTTGCTTTTACTTTCTCTATCGCTTATGCTAGTTCACAACCACCGGTGACGGTAACGATAACGATAACCAGAACGAGAAATTTTAAATACGTGTATTCAAATGGGAATGTTCAAAACCGATGAGCTTTCTCGGGCCTCGGGAACGGGAAAGAATACTTGGGCAAATTTTAACGTTCTCTTTCCGTTACCGGGAACGGTATATTAGATTCATTATGTGCGTTTAGACTTTTGCTCTAGAAATTATTCAAGGTGGTCGTGCCATGAAACAGTCGGTAGAGTCCTCTCTAGTAGCAATTAGAAAACATATCATTGATCTGTTAGAAACAAGTGAATACTCAATACGCAATATTGACCCCCACTTTCTGCGCTACGCTGATTGATAGTGTATCTTGCCATTCTCGTTGCTGGGCTGTTGTGAACCAAAATATGCAATGCTGCCTTGCTTCCCGTTGCCGTTGTCGTTCTGATTACCGTTGCCGGGTGATTGTAAATAAGCCTTTATTCTGAGAAAGAACTGTATTCCACTCGAAAATTCGACATCAGATTTCACCCAACATACACGTTTTGTATCACCCGAATCCAAAAGAAACGAATAAATAATAATTCAAAAACGGATTATCGCGTAAGTTAAGCATCTTCCAAAGATGCAGCACAAAGATATTGAATTAAGTTTCCTGAATTCAAGTACCCTTAGATGGAAAATGTTTCCCTACTTTTTAAAAATGGCTCAATCTTTTATTAAAATACATGTTTAAGATATCTACATAGAAAATAAAATATATACACACACAAAAATGTATATGTTCTAAATAAGGCATGTAAAAACGTACCACACAATAAAGTAGTTCTCATTAAAATGCGGAATTTATGTCAAATAACAATGTAATGGCATGTACTATTTCCAAGATATTCGAGAATATTGTTTTGAATTTTCAAAACCAGCATATAGCCACCCGCTTTCTAAAGATTTGACTATCGCTTCAATTTCCTGTGAACCTCTGGTACGAAATGTGCAATTAAACAATTCCTTCAAACGCTAATCTAGATTGATAAGAAGTAAATAAAAAAATAAGCTTTTGTAAGAGTCTGTATACATAAAGTGAATGTTTGTATATACATATGTAACCGCTAATCTCCAAAACCGCTTGACCGTCATCGTGAAATTCGGCACGTATATGTATTTTTCATGGAGAAGGTTTTTATGCCATCCATTTTACTATAACGTTTACATTCACATGGTTTCCTCTACTCACTTTTACGTAACACATTGATATATCTTTCTTCACTCTGTTTTTTATAAGTAATTCATACAATTTTTTATATGAATGAAATAGAAATGCAACGTGTTACATTCGCACGGTTTTCTCTACTCTGTCTTGTACACACATGTATAGTTTTCTATATGTTCGAAATAAAAATGAAACGTATTACATTCATACGGTTTTCTCTATTCACTTTTCTTTTACGTAACACATTCGCATCTGTTTCTCTACTCACTCTTATACAAGCAATGTATACGATTTTCTATTATTGAAATATAAATGCAACATTAAATTCACATGGTTTTCTCTATTCGGTTTTCTTTGACTTAACATATTAGCTCATATTAGCTCTTCAACGCAAAATTCATACAATTTTCTATATGATTGAAATATTACATTCACATGTTTTCTCTACTCACTTTTCTTTTACGTAATACATTCGCATGTCTTTCTCTGTTCACTCTTCTACAAACAATTCATATCTACAAGTTGCTATATGATTGAAATAGAAATTACATTCACACGGTTTTCTCTACTCGCTTTTCTTCCTATAGTATCTGTGGTTATTCAACAGTGCTTTTGCATAGTCTTCCGGTGTTTTTATTTATTTCGCTTATTTTTTGTCCTTTGTATTAGGTATAGTAAGAGTTTTAACTATTTAAGTGTGTTAAGATTATTTTTAAATGTCTCCAAAGAAATACAAGGCTATTGTCCAAGTGCAACCTAAGTCTAACGTTGTAGTGATAAATTGTCAAACCACGGGCAGCGCTGAGTATTTCAGCTAGTAATTTATTTAAAAAATGGATTTAAAAAGTCGTCTGAAAGTAATACTTTAGTGGCTCTATCGTTTTCACATTAACTATAGATACGTTTGAAATATTGGATTGGCAAAAATGAAAGGAATGTAGTGTGTGTGTGTGTGTGGGGGGGGGGGGGGGGGGGGGTAATATACATACGAAGTTTTGATATGTAATCTCGCTCAGAGAAATAAAATCAGTGCCAATGCCCTCATTAGGTAATAGGTTTATGTTATAGGTTTTCATCCTTCTCCTATTCTTCCTCCTCTTTCTCCTTTTTCTTTAACTTGTTCGTGGTCATTCCAAGACCAAATTTTGAGTTCATCTGTATATAGTAACCTAGCTTTTTATGAGATTACCAAAAACCATATATTGAACATTTATGATATTCCTATTTTTATTGCAATATCTGATAATTATATAATTAATGGAATTTGAAAAGCTTGAATTAAGCATAACCTTCTTAAGACGAGGGATTGCTAAGTTATGATAATTTCTGTAATGTAAAATATCCAAACTGGGGAATTTTAGAGTTTCGAAGCTTTTTAACATTTTCCACAAAAAAAAAAAAACTACAATTCCAAAAATTCCAGAATGAAAAAACATGTTATATGCAATGAGAATTCTGACCTACAAAAAGTCATGCGAATCAAGCCTAGTTTCAAGTACAATGTTGTTGAATTGTGTGAATTGTAACACTCGTATTTTCCCAATGGTGTTTCAAACGACTTGCATAAATGAGATTGCTAAACATTCCCTTAACTTATTTTCTGAAGAAAAAAAAGTTTGGTGTGATTTATAATGTATTTATTAAGATGTCAAAATTAAGGACGTGAATTTGTTTGTTTCAGATTTTCCAGAAGACTTCGGAAGCAGAATCATGTCCCGTCAGCAGCCAGAGCGAAGTATTCCTCACCTGAGAGACATTTTTGGTTTCAATGGAAACTGGAACGCAAATCAGAATCTTCGAAACGGCGAAGACTTAACCCAGCAAACGCAATCAAAATTCCAAGATCTCAAAATAACCAATGACAATGTAAAAGATAAACACGTCAATTCTGCTGGGAACGACAGCGCAATATCTGTTGGTTCAACCAGCGAAGATGAAAACCCCAAGAATAACAACGCAACTAATAAGAAGAAGAAACAAAGATCTAGGCGTGACAACTCACGAACCCTGACTGAAAGAGACGTTAAGCATTTAGAACGACATCTTTCCATGAAGAAAACTATTCGTAAGAAAATAATGCGAGATTTACAGCAAGCTTTCGTTGAAGATCCAAATGAATTTAAAGTGGAGGACATTCCACCAGAGCAACTAAAGGCAGAAATTAATGTTCAGAGTTTAAGTTTCGGAACACCTTCACAGAAGACTGGTAAGAAAGCCGTGCCGGAATCCACCTTCCTAGATATGCTGCGAGGTGGCACTACTAACACAACAGCGCCTAGCGGCCGTTTTATCAACGACGACGAAGACTCCGGTCACGGGTCGCCAACAAGAGAGTCATCTGGCGGACGTATAGCAGACTACGAGGAGGATGACGACGAGGTTTATGAAGCAGAAACAGCAAATAAGAAGACTAGCTTTTGGCGGCGATTTACAATGAAAGGTCGCAGTAAGCGATGAATTGTGTTGGGTTTAAAACACGTTGGTGTGCTTACTTGTGATAACAAGAGCTTATGTAAATCTAGCAACTGTGATAACGTGAAAGTAAGTCTCTTTTAATCATAGATTCAAATATGAAACTAATGAACCGTTTCAAAACCAAATTGTAGCACATTTCTCAAGCGAAACTTCACAAAGCTTGAAACTAGAACATTTATTAATGTTATGTAATATAGTTCTTGAATAGCTTCCATTTATTCAAATTACAATAGTTGAACGTTTTCAGTGAACTGTAAAGTATTTACAATTTTCTTGATAATGATCTATAATATTAATGAAGTAAACAAAAATATGTTCATTTATTAAAGGTAGCTAGTCAAGGGTTCAGTTTTTATAAGATTAAGACTTAACTGTTTTATGCTTTATAATTATTTGCATATGTAATTGTTTGACTGCAATCTAAAAGTATTGTGAGTGAAACTTTGTAAAGTCCTAGGTGTTGATGCATTTGCATTTTAAGGTAAGCATTTTTTCTTGCAATTTATATAATATAGGGTATCTTTTCCATGTTTATTATTCCATCGGTATATTTAATGTCTTTCAATGTGTATTATTTGTGTTTTTATTTACATTTTTAAATTAAATTTCTGTCTTTAAAAATTATATCTGTTCTGCTCCAATTGTAGCAGGTATAATGCACAGTGTATTAGAAGTATTTGTAGTTTTCCTTTTAAGATTGTGTAAATACATATGTATACTTTATACTGAGTATATTTTTGGGAAGTGCAACAGAATTATATCTGTCCATTAGAGTTAATGAAATGCACCACCCTTAGGAAGCTTTTAATTTAAGCTTCCTTTTATCCTGTATAGCAAGTGCAATTAAATGGGAAGAAATTTAAACTTTGTATTGATTTTAAAAGCAGTAAAGCTTTTATCAAATTTAAATTGAGCACAAAATACAATTCTGTTGTGTGTTTGGAAAGTCACTGTGCACTTACACTATGGATGTAGGTAACATAAGTTCAAATCTAAGTTACATTTGTTTCTACATGGAATCTTAAACAAGTTGGCATAATTGATTTTTTATAAATGTGTAATTATTGTTTACCTTGTTCCATTGTTACATAACATTGTAGTACAATTATCAGTTGATGAAACTAAGCAAAGCAATATGTATAGTGTTTAGATATTCACTACAGTTTTAAATTAGAATTTATTGAGGGGTGACACCATGTCAGGTAGACCACTTGCTTATCACCAAGGTTCAATTCTAGGAACCTACATGGGGTATTTGTGGTGGATGAAGCAGTGTCTAGGTGAGTTTTCTCCAGGTTCTCCAGTTTCCCCACCATTAATTTCACCAACTGCTCCATCTTCACCTTTCCAATCATTCATTGAGCCTGCATTTCATATCATCCCCTTCCTCACTCTCATACCTGGTGCTGGGCTGACCACTCGCTTCCAGATCTTTACTCTGTCCAGTCCATAGGTTCCTCTGCTCCCTGACAGGCGTCTGGCCCTAGTCACTGACTTATAAGTCCCAGGGGGAGGGTAATCAGAAGAAGAAGAATTTATTGAGGAACATATTTTTTTTTGTTAACCATGTCTTTCAACAAGGTAATGCAAGCATAGGTTTAGTGCCTGATATTTTTACTGAAGAATTCACAGAAACAGTTGTACCTCATCATAATGGAGTTTGTGAACTTGATGAAAATTTTGATACATGTGTTTAACATTAGATACCAATCTGTAAGCTCACCTAAACGTAACACATTATTAGCCCTTTATTTTTTTAAGAAACCGTGAATGATATTGTTTAATGATTCAACATTTATTGGCTAGCTAGAGCAAGATGAAATCAACTTTTATACTTTCCACCAGATGACACTAGTGTGTACTGTGTACAGATGACAACACTATACAACTTCTGGAAGTGTTTTGGGAAATGTATCATCTCTAAGTACACATGATTCGCTTGCTCTCCAGAATTTATTCCACTAGACCTTTTTAATGGGGGAGCAGTAAATTCTGTAGTGTATCACTGTAATTGCATACGTGAGAAGTATATCACAAACACATCTACTAAAAAGGTTTTCCAACACAATTGTGTATATCTGCCCATGGATGGCATTTCCAACATATGTTGTAACTGAACAGTGATTTTCCAAACACTCTGTATAAAACAGATGTGTATATTTTGAACAGCAATAAAATTTGAAATGTCTGCTAATTTTAAACATGTTTTTTAATATTTGGAATCAACAACTCAGGTATTTTTCAAGGGACAGCTATTTATAATTGACAACTTAGACCAGGCATGCTAAAGTGAACTGTAATTGGGAGCAGGGTTTACCTACCTCTCTATCCAGAATATACCCAACTGCAATAGGGCTTGTGGCTCTTCTCTGCTGCGCGCACGCGTGCGCACACACACACACACACACACACACACACACACACACACACACACACACACACACACACACACACACACAAACAAACGAACACATATTTCAGTCACTGAAATGCACTTTTTTTAAAATTAATTGTTATGAACATTTAAACCCTCTCATTTTAATTCTCAAATATAAACATTTTGAGAGAAAAAAATTTGTAATCACTCTGTGGGAATAGTTGCAGAGCTTATGAATGGCAACATGACCTGTAAACATTTGGGAATCACTGCTCTAGAAATTGTTTAAGAAAGACTGATAAAATACTTTAGAATGAAATAACCTATACATTTATGTAGAGTTGCCTTAATAATTTGACATAAAACTAGGAGAAAGGTATAAATTTAAGGTATTATAAATTGTACTTTATTAATGATGGTGCAATGTCAGTACAATTCACGTCAGTATTCTAAGTGCCTACTTGAGAAGTTAAGAACATGATACAGAATTCAAAATTTTTAATGGAGTGCTTATTTATTTTGATTTTTAAATCTTTTTTAGAGCTGACACAACCAAAGCTTACCAATCTGCAGTTTGCGTAGAAGACTATTTTCATAAACATAGTGTTACGCCTGTTGCAGAGGGACAGTATTCCTATTACAGGCTTCAGTATCTAACAATCTCTCAAGGAGTGCATATTGCAATGAATGAGTAAAGGGGGAGTGAGTGGGACTGGCAGGTAGAATGCAGGAAGTGGAAATGGCATGAGGCCATTAATCAAGCGAGGTAACCAGACTTTATCCGAGTAGTAACAAAGTTTCATGCAGCTCCTATTGGCAAGCTTTTATTGTGCTACCTCACACTTTAACACGCTTCAACATTATGGACATGAGATTTTCTTACACCAAACACATTTTTCAGAAAATGTTACACGTAACTTCTAATGGTGCTTTTGCTGGTTACTATGGGGCATATTTACTGCCTCTTTCAGTTTTCAGAGCTCCCCAGCATGTGGTCAACAAATGTCAATCCCCAACTAGAAATGTGCATACAACTCTTTTGATACCTTGCCAACCACAATCAAAACATTTAAACAAAAGTGATTGTAAATGTTTCCATTGGAATTTAGTAACAATCGACTGGTGAGACAAAAATTTCAAATGTATTTCATAGTGGGAATCATAGAAATGGCACATTATTGTTATATCCTGTAAATACCAATCAGTCCAACGGGAGTAACCCAGTGTTATGGTACATTTGGCAACCCTGCATATATGTATATAAAGAGCTACCCAAAAGTAACAAATTATGCCAGATACAACATTTAATGACAGCTCATAGCTGATCACTTTGTGATCAGATTATTCTCTTTCTTGTTGCGTCAGTAAATTTTGTGGATGCAAGTGATATTTACATCACCAGCCTTACAGTATGATTTGACAGCATGTTTATCTATACAACATCACAAGGTAAGGTAAGCTTCGGATGTTGTGTTGACCAGCTCCTGCCACCCACCATTAAATTTTGTATCTGCTGTAGAAAGAAGTGAAAGATATCACATTTTTTGTGCAAAACCTTACGTTTATAGTATCATCCTTATTTATTAATTTCACTATTAAAGTATAATACAATGAAGTGAAATACAATGAGGCTTACTAAAACATCCTGGAGCACGAAATACTATTTATTTTCAGTAATGCAAGATTGGAGAGGTTATTATCAGGTACACACATCCTGCTCCCAACTTTAAAGTTTACTATTTGCTTTGAGATAAGCTTCAAACAATAAATCCAACACAAAATCTAGAAGCCAGTGTTGCCAACATACAGATAACCAATTGTTGTTTGCATTTACAAAAGCTTTCAAGTCTTTGAACATTTCACAAAAACATAGCTAAGCTCAAGGTGAAATAGCACTGAAGTTTAAGTTCTTTAGCAACATCTTTTCAACCTCTATATCAAAAAGAAGCTGAAAGTGCAGCAGTTAGCTTATTTGAAGATAAACTCCAGAACACTGTTTGACAACTGATGATAGATTGCATTGCAAACAGCAATTAACCAATATTTTCATGAGATGGTTTGTTTTTAATAAATTAAAACATCTTAGAAATAAAAATTGGTCTGTATTTATTACTTTGGCGGAAACATATAGGTTTAATTTAACAATGAAACAAAATATTTAATAAACATAAAATTGACCCACTTGCTTTCAGCTGTGAATATTAGGTTAAGTCATATTCCTTTTTAAGTCAAAAATCCAATATTCTCACAAGTTTACAGACTTTCAGAAGCTTTATGTAATCATAAAGCATAGATACATCCAAAATTGTCAAGATATCTATTATAATATATAGGTAAGCATGAGATTGTAATTTAAATGCTTCTATTTTTAAGAGCAGTCCCCCCAGAATCTCATTAATTTTATAAGAATGGTAAGTACCTACATTAAAAGATAAAAAGCCTTCATCATTCATTTCAGATTATGATTCTCTAATACGTACTTTGTTTTTCTCAATGAAAATACTGAAATGCACTGATTCTATGGAGAAAATTTATAATATGATTTAATTTGCTGTACACAGATACTTTATTTTGTGAGAGTTTAAAAATAATCAAACATTGTTTTTTGTACCACAAAGGTATCATAAAAATGTTTCATTTTGGCAGCAATGTAGACTTAATTTTTGTATTTGTAATGTTCCTTGAAATAAACCTATAAACACTAATATACTATTTTTATTTTAAATTAAAAGAATTTAAAGGCACTCTTCAATTAAATTTCACCTCAACTTTTCTTTAATGTTGGAATGTTCCAAAAATATAGATATTCCTTTGAAGTGCTATACATTTTACTTTTACTTACTTTTTTTATCATAGTTTATATATCATATACATATATTATACAGTGTTCATGTTCATTTGTACCTTTGCTTTCCAATTCATTATGTCACTCTTTGAAGCGAGTCTATGGTTACCTTGAAATGCACTTCTGCTTTGCACCATCTATCAACATATAGTTGTACTTCTATCAGCATTGGCAGCTAAATTGATGGTTGGTGTCAAGTGTGCTTTTCATTTGGAGTTGCTCTAGTGACTTTATGGAATTTATATGACTATACCACGAGAGTGTCCTTTAAACTGCTCCACATAATATGGTCTTTAGAGTTTTGGGTATGATGCAGCATATCATCGCCAGTAGACAGTGCAATATGAACTTGACAATACAGTACCGTGTCTACATGTTGAAATACTATTTTTGAACAGATTGCTCAATGAATGGAGCTATCAGTATATTATGAACCACTGCATTGATCATTTTATGGGCAGACATAGGGAATTCCAAGAGACACCTCGTAGAATACTGAAATAAATGTTAAATGGTAACCACAATTATTTTATGGTGCTTTATTATGACATGCATAAATGACACACAGGTATTTTGTTCCTTTCAGATGCCTAACCAAAAATAAGTTTTTTGCTCACTTTCAAAACATGTCCCAATGTGGAAGAAAATTAAATGCTTAATTTAAAACACTCCCATCTAAACAATTCTGAAGTTCTTAATATTTGTCTTTTTTATGTATCATTCTGTTTTACCTAAGGACATCTAATCCATTAAGTTTTCTATGTAATGCATATTCATTAAAATCTCTCCAGAATTTACCACACCAAACATTTTTAAAACTTAACTGACAACCAAGCCACTACCATAATATATGTACCCTATATGTATGCACATGTTCTTTACTTCTCAACCTTGCTGTCAGAAAGTCTTCCAATGAACTGCCAGAAGGAACTAATGTTGTGTGCTCAATGGGAAGCTTTGTGAACACCAAGCATAGGCCTCAATAGCCAAACTAAGCACATCTGCAATCATATCTGAATCTTCCGGGAAAGGCCACATCTTCTTTATAATGAATGTCGATGTTTCGCCCCCTATATTGGGCTTCTTCAGGTTTCACTCCGTGGCAGCACCTACAAAACTGTGCTGACCAGAGAGACAGACCAAGGTACTTCCCTACTTATATTCTGGCAGTGGTGGGCATGTTTCAAGAGGCATTGCGCTGATTGGCTGATGATCCGCCAATCCCCAGTTCTTAATTAGTGCCTTCCAAATGGTGTGGAGATGTCTGCTGTTATCTCAATGTTTTTAACAATGTTTATATCATGATTAACCTAAAACCTGCATTTTGTTACTTAAATTGCAAGGGATTCAGTCACGTATTATACAGCACTTTGTGATTCCGGTTATCAATCTCAGCTAAAAGTGCTCCATTTACTGGAATAGCTTTTAGATTCACAGCCTAGGATAAAATTTTCCACTTTACTTAAGCAGAACTAGCAGATATGTATTACATTTATGATGCTGCTTTGAGAAATGCAAAAACGACATGAAACCTTTATGCTGAGGTTTGCCCAAGGAGACATCTGCCTCATCACATTACCTATACTGCTGTACATCAATGCTTGCAAGAAACAGGAACTTTGCAAAACCAAGCTTTAGGAGTCCAAAGAAATGAAAGAACAATGGCTCTAGAAGAGGAGGTTATGATTAAATTAATTCTCTGTCTACAAGGACAAGAGCAACAGCACATGCCATGAATACAAGTCAATCTTGGTTATTAGGATTCTGCATCAACATCAATTATATCCGTATCATCTCACCCGAGTTCAAGGAACTGAGGCCAAATGATTTTCCACCTCAACTACAGTTTGTCTGAAAGTTTCTTCATAAAAGCATTGATCAACAATATTGTGAATAGATGAGAAGGTTTTTACTCAAGAGGAGGAGAGTTCAAAGTCAGCAGCGGAAGGACGGGGATGTGTCTTGTGGTAGCACTTGTGAGAGGAAGAAGAGAGCAATGAACATGGAATCAGGAGAAACAACCGATACACCTCACTCTGTGACGAGATGGAGCAAATGATTTTGAAACTTGCAGTTAGGAGTAGCACAGGGAGGGAAGAGATGTTAAGTCAAATTTACCATGCATTCATAAAAATGAAACCAAGGTAGTGTATGGGAGGTAAGATACATACATGGGAAGAAAATGAAAAGGAGAAAAGTGTTAATAGTGAATGATTATAGAAAATATCAGGAAACATAACAGATAGAGGGATAAAAAATTATAAAGAAAGGATGGCATAGGCAGATAAATAATAAAGGGATTTAATGCAAATAGAAATGAAAGAGAAAGACTATAAATAAAGAACAATTACACGAGCACAGTCCAAACATGCCCAGCGACAAATGTAATTGTATAAAATGTATTGCAGAGAGCTGTGCAAGACAAAAGGGCTAGAGCCTAATTTTAAGGATAACTCATAATGTATAAGATTAGAACTAAATAAATTCAAATTCAAAGTATACAAAAGAGGGTGTGTTTAACACACGTAACCATAACAGTCACATTTGGATACAGGAAAACCCTAGAGCTATTAGAGTTACAAATTATCAATACCAGTTTGCAGTGAACATTTGGGCTGATATTGTGAATGACACACCCATAGAACCCTATTTACTACCTACATTTGATGGGCCACATTTACCTACAGCATTTACAGTATACCTTGCCAGTACTTCTGGAGGATCTTCCTTTAGGAATATGCCAATTAATGTGGTTCCAAAGCAATGGGGCATTGCAAATTATTCTGGTGATGTAAGGGATTTCCTAAGTGTAACCTATCCTGATCACTGAATGGTAGAGGAGCACCAATATCATGGACATGCCACAATTCATACTGCCCATGATTCTTTGGAGGCTATAAGGGGGACTTTTGAAGACAGAATTATTTATAAAGGGTTATAGCTTGCACTTACCCCAGGTGTTACTGTGTGCTATTGTTATCTGTGGGAAACCCTGAAAAATAAGATCTATAGGAATAGCCCACATGGTGTAGATGAATTGAAAGATAAGAATTATTATTTATTTATGCCAATAAACTTACTGTTGGTGTTTTTAAACACACAAGCCGTGTGTGGGCAAAGATAAGAAATTTGACATCAGAGAAAATTATTAAATGTAGAACAACAATAAAATCATGGATGTTCTGTAAACCCAATTGGAGAAATTCATTTGACTCTTGTTGTCATTCAGCTGTAATTCTTGGAGATAATTCAATAAACTGTCAATTTTAGAGTTTACATAGTATCCCTATGGACTATTAGAATGCTAAAGTTTTGACCAATATCATCCAGCTTTTCTTCTGTTAGAACCTCATATTTAGACCTGAAAATTTTAGAGTACAGTGAACCTATTTCCTTAAATCTATGACTGTACCTCTATTTGGAGATCAACAGGTAGGGAATTTGTCTATAAATTGCTTAAGCATTTGTCAGCATGAACTTGTTCTGACATATTAATTCTCGACTGGGTATGCAAAAGCAGTTAAGTCAAAAGATATCGAAAATGAGTTCTCCACAGCCTTTGATGTAATTTTGTGTGCTCTACCCATGTGTCTAATCGGTTAACTCATATCACTTATAATAGCCGACGAGTGTACAAAATGAGGTATGTTATGAAGTCATCAGTTGTGCGTGTGCAAAGATGGTTAAGTCACTTACTTTTGACTTAGGTTATTTTACACCATTGAACCAGCAGTGCAAAGTTGGTTAAGTCAGTAATAGAGCTGACTTAACTTGCTATGCACTACAAATGTAAATGACTTGCCCAAATTGATACTACACCTGTCTGGTGACCGAGTACTTATATTCATTGCACTAATATGAAGATTGAGTAATGCAAAACAACTAACTCTGACTTGTCAATAATACACATGAAAAAATAAAGTATTGCAAGTCTCTATATCATTTCAGTAAAAACACAGAGATACCATTTAGCATCTCGTGTCACTTTTAATTACTTATATAAAGAATATTTAAATGCTATTCCTGGACAACATGTTGGTAGGAGAAAACACAAAAATATTTTTGATGATATTGAACTACAGAAACAAAAATGGATGCATACCAGGCATGTGATAGACTTAAGCTGAAGATAGAGATCTCTGAAGGTGATAAATACTAAAGTTTAAGGGTAAGAAATGCACCAAGAAAAGGTTGACCTGGCAAGTCACTCGCAAGAAATGATCTTAGAAGGAAAGCCATAACATTCAACTTACAACAATGCTTGCCAACTCCAGCAGTCTGTAGCTCCATTGGCTTCTATAACAGACAGCTATGGAGCTAAAACTTAACGTTCACTGCTGTGATGACAAGCAAGCATACTGTTTCATGTAGCACAAAAGAGAAGTCTAAAGAGGGACCAATGAACAGAATCTTACTTTTACAATTAATTTAAACAACTTCATCTAGATGTAAAAAAATATTTTATATATTCTGGTTTCTGCCAAGGACAAAACAAAAACAGTCACATTGCCATAATGTGTATGGTTGCACTTCAGGAACACCCAATCCCCAAATCTATCGACCACTAATTCCCAATATTAGGTCATACACACATGGAGAGTGATGGAGATCATGCGGTCATAGAAAAAAAAAGAAATGGAAATATTGTGTTCCTATTCATCATCCTCACTACTGGATGCAACTTGTTGGTTTATTAGGAAAGTACAAGCCATTTGTGGTCAGCGATATGCCTAAAGAGGACCTTTATGACTTTTCAGCATTGTTGGGAAAAGAACTCATGCTAGGAAAGGTTGGCATAACTGGATAAAAGATCGTTTGGAGGGACATGCAGTGACTCTGTTTTCAAAAGGTATCCTTCGGCAGTTATTTCTCAAGTACAAGTTAAGGAAAGATGATTATTTCAGATTTGCCAGTTTTCTCAGAAGAGGAAATAAATCTGCAGGTATAAAACCTTCAAGAAGTATTCTGGTCCAAGTGCAGTAAACGTAGCAAAAATAGGACTTGCTGGACCTACTTTCTTTTATCTCGGCCACATTCTGGGAATTCTAGAGCATTGAAAATATCGGTGCTCTTAGTATACTTCCAAATACTGATACCAATGATGATGTTGAGTGAATTCATTATATTTTGGATGGTGAAAACAATTTCATGGAAATTTAAAGAAAGTATGTGACATTAAAGTCATAATAATAAAATGTCTTGTTTCTTTAGTGTTATATTATATTTTGCCAAGTTCATTAAATTTAACAACCTTTTATAAAAGGCTAAAAATATGATATTTACTATCTATTATAAGCTATTATTTTCAAATACTATTTTTCAAATACAGTAATATCAGGGTTGTCTCCTTAGTGCAGTGGTAGCACTTCTGCGTACCAAGCAAGAGACCAAGGTTCGATTCCCGACACAAGCATGGGATTTTCTCCCACTGGGAGACCTGGCATAGGGTGCACTCAGCCTTGTTGTGTCCCTGAAAGGCCAATCGAGGAGCTACTTGATTGAAAAGTTGTGTCCTGATTGCATAGACTGCATAACCGGCTGGGAGGAACCGAGGTGCTGAGCACAAGTACCGCACAACACTCTTGAAGCCTGTGGTAGTTAGAGGTGGGGGACGCAGCGGCTAGGCAGTAAGGGCTGTTGAGCCTTGGGTAATTGTTATTACTACAGTGATATGTTCTGCTTCATTATCCTTGTACTATTTTTATGCAGAAATTTTCTCAAGTTCTGTTAAATGTGAATTGTATATAAATATGATGGTATTTCATCCTCATAGGAACTACAAGAATTGATTACATATTTAAATATACAATTTTGTTGTATATTCTAGTGCCAAACAATAAATTTTCCACTGAAACCATTAATATAACACTTGTGTGGGAGTGCATATGTCAAAATGCACTGTGAAAAGTCACATAAGTCACTCATCCACCCTCCAACCCTTCAGATAAGATTTATAGGAATTAAAGCAACCTGATTATATATTTACAGTATTAACCAATGAATATTTTTTTGCAAAATGTGTAGAATTTTGGCACATAAGGGATTTGGGAAATTGATTGTAATCTTTAATATAGTTTTTCTCATTTTTGACAACTGCTTTCGCACACCCAGTTGAGAATTTTTGTAGAGTAAATTTTTCAGCCAGCATTTTGATTATACGAGTAGTTTAATGCACCCATAGCACATGAAACTTAAAGCTAATTAAAAAGAAGTACAGAAAAATTCCTTCTAATATTTTAAAATGTACAAAGCAGCGACTGGTAACATAGAGCCTGTGCAAGCACATGTTCTATTACTATATGTGCCCATGCAGCATTGAAGAAAAATAACAGCAAATAGGATACCATGTTTTCCTCATGCTCTGCTGGTTTTGCTTTTGTGGTTTAAGCGTGACTTGGATTTTCTATATAAAATATTCATTATTGATCATTTTAGTATGTATATATTTGCCCCTATCTTATATCCTATTCCTATTCCAGTAGACATATTTTAATGTGATTTCCTAGGCATATGAGCGGTTGTCTCCTTAGCACTACTGCTTACCAAGCAGGAGACCTGGGTTCAATTCTTGGTACCAGTGTGGAGATTTTCTCCTGCTGGGAGAGTTGGTCTGGAGTGTACTCAGCCTTGTTAGTTCCCTGAGGAGCTACTTAACTGAGAAGTAGCAGCCCCTGCTTGCAAAGACTGAAGGGACCGGAGAGCTGACAATGTGCCACCCTCCATTACTAATAACCCCCCGAGATGGGTAGAAGTGAGGGACACAGTGATTGGGCAGTAGGCCTTGGCTCGAAAGGGCTGTTGCACCATGGGGTTAATTAGGTGTGTGGAAACTTATGCTTTCACTTAGATTTAACTTAACACACTGCTTTAACTTGGTCAGTCTAAATACCAAATAAAGGGAGTGAAAGGACCCTTCTCTAAAATTAAAAGTAATGTAATAGTGATAGACAAAGACACAGTTACCAAGCAAAAAGAGGAGGTAACAGAAAATACCTTCATTGCACTCTGTACCTGGACAGCGAAACCATGGAACAGCTCTTCTATGCAAAAATAATTAACAGAACTGACATAAAAAGTGAGTTGCAGCTCCTAAATGTATGTGGATAAGATACAACCAGTTACTGCAGAGGAATGCTTGAAATTATACCAGGAAAATAAGGAAGTGTTTTGCTTCCTTTAGTTTTCATAACTCCATCTACAAGTTCACCAGTAGAATGAAGTTTTTCTTGTTTGAAGAAAATTAAATCTCTCACAAGGAACACAATTTAACAAACAAGGCTCTTAGCATTAGCAAACATCTCCAATCAGCAAGAAGTTGTATCTGAACTTAAGAAGAAACAAGGACAACACAGACAGGTTTGCTGCTCTCAAGGACAGGAAGATTTATTTAATGTTACAAAAAAATTGGTAAGTCTTACAAATCTAGTTATTATACTTAATTATAAGCACTAGCTTATAATGCCATGCAGTAATAAGTAAAGTCAATGTTTGTAGGACTGCAACTTACAAAGAACTGTGCTCCCTTCACCCAATGAAAAATTTTATGGTTACTTTTAAGCATCTCCAACCCATTTAAATTATGTTGCCTGTTCACCTGAGTTTAAGGGCCCATCGACAGCTACGTCATTAGAGCCCCTGTTTTCATTCATGAGCCACCACTCCAAATATATGACTTATTTTTTACTGAAATTTTTGTAAGAAAATTTCCCTGCTTAATTCAAAGTCTCATGCATCCATGAGGCCAAATTTAATAAAGAATAGATTAATAAAAAGAGATACCTACATGAAGCTTTCTCTAGCCATTACATCTTCCAGGCATCCCTTATTAATGTACTAATAGAGAAGGACTCTTTGTGTGTGTTTAAAAATTATTTTGTTTGTTAACGACACAGTCAATAGCCAGGATCATATCAGCACTGCCAGTGTGCCAAAATTTTGTCTGTGGAAGTTCTTTTGCCAGATGGAGTATTTGTTATAAAACAAATCATAGATAAAAGGAGAGAAAGAAATAAAGAGACACATCTATTATTCATAGATTTAGAAAAAGCATTTGATAGAGTAAATAGAGAACTACTATGGAATAACCTGGAAAACAAAGGTATCCCTAATCAAATAATAGAAATTGTTAAGAGCTTATACCAGGAGACAAATGTGTTCTATAGACCAGTTGCTAACTAGAAACAGTAAAAAGTTTCTCAAAATAAACCAAGGAGTGAGACAAGGGTGTGCTTTATCACCTACTTTATTTAATATGTATATTGACGACATTCTAATTGAATATAAAAGACATTTTAATAAGGAAGGAATATTAATTGACAATAACGGTAGAATAAATGCCCTGTTATTTGCAGACAATGTCTTACTAATGGCAGAGTCTGAAAGAGATCTACAAATGTTGGCTTAAAGTTCCAAGTACTGGCCAATGGATATAACTGCAAAATATCAGTAAGGAAATCAAAAGCAATGGCATTCATAGGAAAATATGGAATAAGAACTAAAATTGTTTTGTAAAATAAAATACTGGAGCCATGGGCGTCGCGAACGGGTGGCAAGGGGGGACCGCGGCCCCCCCTTGGATATTGATGAATTTAATGTGCAGTCAATGACCGACTATTAGACCAGTGTTTTAATTTTCATATAAAGAACTATCTTTTATCTAGCACAAATTAATATGGTTATCTGCAACAAATGCTATAACTTTTGACAACAGAATAATGAATTAATGTTGTTTGATCGCAAACTTCCAACATGCGGCCCCTCCCTGAAAAAAAGTCTACCGACGCTCATGAGTGGAACAAGTAACACACTTTAAGTATTTAGGATGCAATATTACCTATGAAGAAGCTAAAGATATAAAAAACAAAATATATGAATTCCAGGCTATATGTGGAAGCATTAAAAGAACTGTAGGTCGGAAAACAACAAAAGACTCTAAACTTAAATTATATAAAACATTGGCTGTTCCTTCCTTGCTATATGGAAGCGAAAGTTGGGTAATAAAATCAAAGGATAGTAGTAGAATACAGGCAGCAGAAATGTTATTTCTGCGGAATGTGAAAGGATGCAGAAGAGCAGATAGAATACAAAATAAGTTAATAAGAGAAGAACTATATATATATAAATTAGAAGACAAAATTAAAACAAATAACAAGAAATGGACAGAACATTTAATGAGGGTGAGTGAAGAAAGGATACCTAAGAGGACCTTTCTATCTAACCCAAGAGGAACATGAGATGTTGGCTGACCTCGCAGAGGATGGACTCCACTGATGACTTCGCTGGAACGGGCTGCATAGCCTAAACCATGTAGAAGAAGAAGATTATTATTATCATCATCATCATTTCTGGTGAATGAAAAAGGCAAACATTGTTCATCTAGGCTTCCCACAGTTGTTGTTGATGTACATAAGAGCATGACTGGAGCAGTCATTCAGAAGATCATTAAGACATTTATCACAGGAGTCAGGGTACAGCTACTCAATGTGTCAGAGAGCACTAAAAAGTTGAAGACCTAAAGTCATATAGGATTACGGTTGTTCCTCAGTTACTAAACCATCGGACAGGCGACTGAGTTATTGTCATTGGTTCCAGGTGTTCATTGTGCAAAATTGTGCCATATTGTCCGTCACATGGATCAGAGATGAAGCATGATTCCATTTATCTCGCTATGTGAACTCACGCTATTGAGCCAGGAAAAATACATCCAGAAAATTCTGCTTAATTTGGTGCTAAAATTGGGGCATTAAGTGAATTTGGAACATAACTTTTAAAGAAGGAAATATATTAGTTCTTCATAAATCACTCTGTAGAAGCATAATTATTTTTAAGAATAGTTTGTACAGGACAAAGTAGAGAAAGTCTTGTGGGTACACACATAAGATTTCTTATTCATTCAGTGTTTATCCTTTATCATCTGAGGTAAAGAGGGTAATCCTATGTGATACTGTAGGAATTTTTTTTTTAATTTATTTAACACCACTCTTTCTCAAGCACATGCAGAACAGTACTGCAAATTTTATGCAAATGCACAGGTTTCATGGCATTTGTCCATGTTTTCAGTATAAATATTCTTTCTGATCAAACCTTATAGTATTATTCAATCAAATTTATTAACCTCTATTAATCTGAAAGCTGTAAAGGAAGGGAGTTTAATAAGAAAAAGAAGAAGAAGCAGCAGCTCCCACACTGTCATTTTTAATGACTTAAAAATTGTCATGTTTCGTATAAATAAAAAGATCTAGGAGCAGGTGACTTCTAATTTCAGCACTTTGGTGTCATGTGTTTTGAAAATATTTGTAGGCATCAAAATTTAAGTGGGACTGCCTCTGTGGGGTAGTGGTTAGCCTCCAAACAGAAATCAGGATTTGATTTCCTTCTGTAGATTGGGAAAATTTTCTATAGTCAGGATTATCCAGCATCCTTTCCAGGGTCTGCAAATATGAATAACTGTGTGTGTGTGTCTGTGTCTGTGTGTGTGAGAGAGACGAAGAGGGATGGGAATTTAGAAGCCACAGAATAAAACAAAAATAAAACTAAGATAACTTAGGAGTATATGAGTAGTAGGAGCACCAGATTATTTAACAATTTAATGGCACAAAGTTACATCAGCATCCCGATATGTCAGAATTTTTTCATGCCAAGGCTTTTGAAGTTGCTGTAACCAAGCACTCCTAATGTCATCTTTCGAGGGACTGAAACCATGACCATGAACACGCAAAGCTGGACATCAGTCAACTGTAACAACCTTGTTAACAGAGCCTAGTAACAAATAGAATCTATACGATGATGGATTCAAGTGAGCCGAGTATGTCGAATGGTGCTAAAATAAGCACAAGGCGGAATTTTACTTACAACATAGTCAAACATTGAACATTATGTCAGTCGATAACCCTGAATTTTCTAGTCCTCTTCCTGTGTATATGTGTGTGTGGGGAAGGGGGGGGGGGGTGTACAAGTGTGCTTGTGTACTCTGAAAAGACCATGAAATGACACAATTGTGCCAAAACAAGGCTATTGCTGATATGAAACAATAGGTTGTTATATTTATCACTGGACACTGCATTGTTTTAATAGTGACAAATACGTTATCAGGACACTAAACACTTTACTATCCACTGTGAGGTGTAATCTCTGAAGAGAATTGAATACCAATATTGTGTTGTCACCACATTGTTATGGTTACTTAGATGGGAGAATCCAGTTTTGAGCAATAGCATTAAAGATTTAGTAATGTTCTTAAATTGCACATAAATGAACAAAGAAACCTAATGTTTTACATTCACTGACTTGCTTTACCCATTCTTGAACAAAATATTCCAAAAGCTTCTATCTACTTCTTGTTAAACAAGATAAAATGTGCAGAAATACTTTAATTACACATTTCCTTGTAGATACAGTGAGAATAGGGGAACACAGTAGCCTTAAGTGATAGTCCCATCTTTTAAGAGCTAATCGCTATTTGATGGCATTGAAACTGTTCTCTTTGCATGGCCAGAGAAAAATAAAGAATAACCACTTCCCATTTGAGAAAAGTATTTCAATATTTAAACCAATAACAAGGAACGTGTCAGAAAATGGTTAACTCCACAAAACATATCATTAATTCATTAGACATAAATTGTGTGCTTTAAGGAAATTACATTTTTGTCGATCTCTTACTTTTTGCTAGTTATGCGAAAGTCATCCAGAATGAAGAGGGCTTCTGAAGACATTCCCAGAAAATTCAAGAAATACATTAATTCATTTGTCATGAAAATAACTTAAATATATGGTATTTTAATCAAAATAGAGATCTTTTTGCAAAAATCAACACTTTCGAAACATTTTCCACGTAAAAGGAAGTTTTGGGTTGGCTCTTCTTCTTTTCTTCTTCTTTTTATTTTTTTATTTTAATTTTCGTGTCGCATTCGTGGAAGATGCTGAACTTATATTTCAAGTTTGGTACTTAGACTTTTCGTTTTTAAGTTATGCTGTTCATACAATCGCGCGTGCGACCCAAGAAACCTCAAAACGTATATTTCCAGTGAAATCTCAGTATCGAATATTCCGAAGGGAATGCTCACGTTGTAGAGAAAATAAACACGACTCCGGGATGCAAGCAATTTTTAAGTCAATAGCATAATATGTGTGGCCTTTGTCGGCTTGTGGTGATTTCTTTCCTTTCCTGTCCAACGTTTAGTCACTTCGCCGCGAATTTTAATTTCTCTCATACACGTGATTATGCATTTACTACACAGATGGCGTTAGGTCTTCTGTGTTATCATTGTGAAAAGAGAAAACGGAGAAACACAAATTTTGTGATCAGATCATCAGCAGTTCGCTGCAGCAGCTGGCGTTCAGTTTATTATAGGACACGGGGAAGAATTAAAGAAAGGCCACAAAATGTTGAGCTTCATGAAATTGACCTTTCTGTCTTATAGGTATATTACCTTAATTATCTACATCGTGTACTTATATCGCAATGCAATCTTACATCACCCAAGACGCTAGCCTTTATACAAGGTGCTATTTTGATAAATGACACCTTAATATGTATCCACTTCAGTGCGTTAGTTGTTATCTAACAATTTTCCCACAAACCAATCACAAAGTTTACTACCTATGGTTGTAACCAAGGTAAGTAGAGAAGGTTGTAACTATGACGCGATGAACGACACCTATAAGATAGACTTTTGCTTCGTTCTGCTTCACAACCACAGATTATTCACAACTAAATGCGCAACCCGTTGGACTAGATAATGTGAGGTCATTGGCCTTGCATAGCGTATTCGAACTCAGTTCCGAAGTAGCATTCGTTACCGCGTTACAGCATGCGTTCCATCCTCTCTGAGTCATGTTTTCTGTGGTACACCTACTTGAAGTACTGGTACTAACCAACCTGAAAACATACCACTCTTAGTTAATAAAACTACAAGTCCGCAAATGAAGCTAATATTGATGTAATATTGTTCATTATCCCGTCATCAATTAGCTGTACAAATGCAGTTATCTGCATTTATACTTCTAACACCTGCATATACAGGAAGTAAAAATAATTTTCAGGTGATAGCAACACTGCATTATTTGTTTCATGCAACTAAAGTTTGAGCTAATTGCAAAGAGAACTTAGCTTTCAGCAATGTCTATAATTCGAAATAAATTACATCGTTAATTCGAAATAAATTACATTGTTAATATTGTTCATATTTCTGATCATTTAAAGTTAATATAACCTTTTAAAAATAAGTAATTACAAACTATAAGAATAATCATATTTAGTGTAAATGGATTTTTCACCTTCCCTAACAAGACACGTGCGTTTGATTTCAACCATGACCACAGTTACCTAAAATACAGGAAGGTTGGAGATATGAAATACGTTAATATATTTCACTCAAACTATAGGTAGGTACTAAAGCTGTTGGCTGTTGTAGCTTTCATTTCTGCACAGAATAGAATTGGGTTACGAAACCTGTAACGCATGTGTTTTGAATCACTTCATTTGTTAGAAATCGAGCATATTTAGGATGTAGGTCACCGGTGTGTGTATTTTGCTACGTCAGTTCTGTTCTGAATTCCTAACGTTTTCACGTGTAACCAGCTTTTTACATGGAAAATCGCGGAAGCTAAGCTGGCCTTTCAAACACAGAGTAATGATGCTTCACTGTTTCTTGAAGAATTACTAACAAAAGTGAGAAAATAAGATATAAAAACATTCTTGGTATGTTCCTTTCTACCCTCTGTTATTTGTGTGATACAAACAATTCTTACAAAAGCTTTTTTCTACGCACTTCATTTTAATTGAAAGAAAAATTTGTATAAATAGCTACATTACACAGTTTGTTATAGATTCAAAGGGAAAAATGAAATGAAAAAAGGTATTTGCCATAAATTCGCAGGACAGAGGTGTGATTGGTCCATCTTCCATGAGTTTGTATCCCCTATGGCAGCGATGCCCAACCTTGTCTCTTTGGAGACGTTTACGTAATTAGCTGCTGCTTCCGCTCCTCAGGGTGCGTTAGCTAGAGCCTGTGACCTAAAATCACAAGCAGACAGTGAGTACCCAGTGACGGACACAAAAATACGATTCTATGGCAGTTTCTAAGTCATACTCATAACTTGAATTTTCTGGGAATGTCCTGGGAATATATGTTTTGAGGCCCCCTGAATCCAAAAAAGCATTTTAGGAAAAGGCACGTGCGTATCTGCTTGTGAACAGCATAACTCAAAAACGAAAAATCAATTAAAGACTAAAATTAGTATTTAAATTTAATATCTTTCAAGAATGCGACACGAAGATTTTCAAGAAAATTCCTTCACCCTAAACTACCCTTTACATGGAAAATTTTTCGAATATTTTCATTTTCTCAGGAACGGCTCTAACGATTTTGACTAAAATGCATATGTTTAAGATGTTTTTATGACAAATGAAATGTATATTTTGAATGCTCTGACTATAGCCTATCATGAGCGTCGCGAACGGGGGGCAAGGGTTGGCCGCGGCCCCCCCACCCTTGGAAGTTGGTAAACTTAATGTGCGATCAATTACTGACTATTAAACTATAACTATTTAGCATAAATCAATACGGTTATATGCAACAAATATAAATTTTGACAATAAAACAATGAATTAATAATATATGATTGCAAATTTCCAACATGTGCGCCCCCCCCCCCCTGGAAAAAAGTCTGCTGACGCTCATGTAGCCTATGTAGTCCTGTTTACTCTGGATGACTTTTGCATATAGGTACACTATAAGAGATAGATCAAATCTTACTATACAAAAAATGCAGATCTTGTTTAAAAATAATTTATGTTAAACGATTCTTTTGGGAGGCGAACCATTTCGGAGGTATTCCTTGCTATTTGTAAGAATTTTGCATTATCTATAGATGTTCTCAAATGGGAGGTCGTTATTTATTTTATCATAGCTACCACTCTTAACATCGCTTAAAGCCTACTGTATTTCCCTGGCACCTACAGGAAAATTATCAGTTACATAATTTCTGCAAATGTTTATCTCGACTTCACTTTGACATGAAGTACTGCCTCGAAAATTTGTGAACCAGTTGGATATCAAGAACTGTTACACGCCTGCTATTTATACCAACAATGTGCGCAACATGTTGTAGGTACTGCTCAAGTGAACACGGCTGATGAAATCATTTTTCCTGGCTCAATTCGTAAGAATTATGACCCTCAAGGTCACCGTATTTGACCCCACCTGAGTTTTTACTTTGAGGTAGTTTTAAGCGAAAGGTCTACAGGAACAAACTATGCAATTATTTACGGCAGAACATCCACCGTAAAATCACTAGAGGTTCTAAAAGCCACATTCGCGGGCTTGACGTCATGCAGAACTGTGTTTTAAGGTTGAGGGAAGTCACTTCTAGCATTTGCTTTGATACATTTTCATTTCTCATACGGAAAACTATACCATGTTTAAATTTAGACTTAGACTTATTTTATTAAGGGAATATTTGCCTGGTGCCGGTACAATGGGCCCCGGGTTACAGGCTAAAATTTACATGGACATATATTTTACAAAGTTTCTTGTGCACTCTAGTTTGGTTTGTTTTTTCACAAAAACTCATACAGTGAGCAGCCTTAGCTCACCGAGAACAGTTTTTGGGCTTATTTTTACTGTTTGTTTTTTGTCCTTTTGATACACATGTTTTCTTTGTTTATGTACACGGATACATACGCGCACTCACTCCTGGGCATACCACACATATGTCCCATCACACACACACACACACACACACGCGCGCGCGCGCTCATATATACGTATTTACACACACACCCTCATGCCCACTGGGCACACCAGAAAGATGCGTCCCAGCACTTAGCACTTTCACTGCACTATATACACTATTTACAGTTTTCCCGCAGTTTTCCTGTGCGGCCAGGTTGCAGCTCCTGTGGCGTTTCCGAGGCACAGACCTCTACCGTAGTGTGTGGCCTAGGGCCTGGGTTGCATGGGTGCGCACTAGTCGGCGAGCCGTGGCACGTCTAGAACATTTTGATTCTAGCATGTTTTCGGTGTTTTGGCTCGCCTTTGACGATGTTGGCGATCACGTCATTTTGGTGATTCCTGATGCGCGCCCACGCAGCAGAGGCTCTTTTTGTTATTGCCTCGGGAATGGATGGGATCTGGATTTCCAGGTGAAGGGTTAGGTTCGTTTCATTTCCTCTCCATTTAAGTTTATACAGCATCTTCTCAAGCCCTCTAGAGTGGCCACCAATTATCTTTAATGATGTACTCTGTAGTTTGTCAGAAAGCGAGTAAGTGGGAATATTATCAATCTGTTTTGTGTGGTGCGAAATTGATTTTATGTTTTCTACCACCTGCTTATAACAGGTAGAGATAGTACTGCATTCCACCCAAAAGTTCGATAGACATAACATACATTATTGCTTCTTACTTTCTCTACTACGTATAGTAAGTAGGGGAAGTATTGTATTCGACCCAAAATTTCGACGTCGAGATTTCACCAGAAACATGTTTTGAGGTCCCCTGAATTAAAAAAAAACATTTTTTATAAAAACGTTCGTATGTGTGTGCGTTGGTGTGTGTCTGTGAACAGCATAACTCAAAAACGAAAAGTCGATTAAAAACCAAACCACACACAAATAAAATGTTTTGTGTCAAATGGAACATCGTTATTAATTTTTTATATGCTAACCTGCAACGAGAAAGCTTTAAAATATTTGACTATTGCTCAGAGTCTACTGTATTCCCATATTCCCCTTGTACCTACAAGGAAATAAACATTAAGATAATTTCAGCAAATGTTTATCTCAACTAACACGAATTAGATAGGAATGAGAGTTTGTAAGAATGTTTAGTACAAGAGTAGAGAAAGTCATGTGAGTGCAACACATCCGAATTTTTATTCAAATACCGTATATTTAAGACATTTATGCGACAAATGAGATGTATATTTTGAGTTTTTGGAAATGTCTTCAGAAATCCTCTTCATTCTGGATGGCTTTTGAATAACTGGTAGAACAATAATTGGTAAGAGAAAAACAAAATCTTAATGCACAGAAATATAAATCTCGTTAAAATACAGAATTTATGAAAAATACAATTTTTGTAGAGTGAGCTATGAACCATTTACAAGACATTCCTTGTTATTTAAATTTTCGAATGCTTTTCACAAATAGGAATAAGTTATTCTTTTTTTTTTTTTTTTTTTTTTTTTTTTTTTCTTTCTTTCTCTACTAAGTACGCGTATAATAGCAGGTACAGAAGATATTGTATTTCACCCAAAAATTCGATACCGAGATTTCATTGAAAATACACGTTTTGAGACTTCGTGAATCCAAAGGGAAACATTAAAGAAAAAGCAGAAAAATGTCCGCATGTGCTTTTCTGTGTGTGTGTGTCTACCTCCCGAGGTCATGAGTTCAAACCCGGCAGGGCGATAGATTTACTTTTGGGCGTAAAAATCCTTAGCAGTGGTTCCTTTGGAAGGGCAGTAAAGTCGTTGGTCCTGTGTGGTAGTTTTACGGTAGTAAAAGAAGCTCAGTCCTGGTAAAGAGGCCTCTGAGCAAAATTAAGCGGTCTTTCACGCCCAATACAGAATAAGTGTTCCACAATCGTTGTGCCGTCACAAGGTGAAAGGTAACACGCGAACTTTTATTATTATATTAATTATTAAATCGTCAATTTTAAGTACTTGTTTTTGTTTCAATACGTGCTGAAGCAATATATGTTGATAATTTTTCTATTTTCAAAGCAATTAAATGTAAGTTATTTACTAAATATTCTTGTTTTAGTTTGCTTCTCTTAATTTATTTGTACTCCTGCCTGTAATATTGGGCCCCGGCCGGTTTGATGGTTAAAGGCGGCAAACTTTGTGTTTACAAAAAAATATTTTTCTAAAATCTCCTTGAGTGCTCTCTCACCAGAGATACCACTCTCTCCGAAAGCAGTATTGACGAGATGTGATTAGAAGTAGTTAATTTCTGTAGTGAGCATCTAGATGATATAAACTCTGTTGTAGAATCATTTGATCCTGAAAGTACTGCATCAATTTGTGAATCCCTAGTTATCTTTAGCCACTCCAAAGTGATCTTTTCAACTGTCTACACTAGGAGCAACTTCGGCTGGCTTCAGAAAGCATCAAACGTTTAGAAACATCAGGACTGCCCATGCAAGTTCTATTGCTGTCATAGAAGCTGCTATTGAAAAGCTAAGAGCTGTGCATGGAGAAACTGGTGCAAGTGTATTAAGTAAATTGTAAAATGTGTTAAAGAGAAGTCATATCTATTCAACATTTCATAGCGTATACCAAATTCTAAATTGACATAATGTTGATCCACTCGAGGACAATTCTCCAGGAAAAGTACTTTCCTAAAATTTGCCCCAGTTACATCATGTGACCTGGAAAGATCTTTCTCTGTCTATAAGAACATTCTCACTGACAAACGTCTCTCAATGGCCCAAAAACCATTAAAAATACATAACTGTTCACTGTGCTAAAAAACAATGTGTAAATATGATTTGACTGTTGTTACTAAGCAAATCGTTATCCTAAATATGCGACTTTTTAACGTTTTGTGTTAAGAAATCAGATCAGAGCACACTACACTTAAAGCTCAAGTTTCTGCATATTATATTACAGTTCTTAAGGATATACTATAATGCACCTACATATATAATTCTGCAATATATTACTATTAAAGATAATATAGATTGCAGCAGCTCATTATATATGGACAATAACAAGTTAGCAATTTTCTGCGTCAGCCTTCTGCATGGCATTATTGACTGAAAAAACAGTGTAGGCTATTCACTAATATTTAACTGTAGTCTATCATTTCAACTTGTTTACAGTATTTTAGAAATTCAAATATTGAGAAAGAAAACCCTTTTTAAGCGTTCTGCCTTTTCCATGTGCTTCCATATCCTAGTTTTAGGAAGCAAACTGCTTAGTAGGACTGGGCAACTGGTGCTCAGAGAGCGCAGATTGCTCACGACCTTGACTGATAGCTGTATGTTTAATAGGTAAACAAGATGAAGATCGTACAAGGTAACGCGCGAGTCGCCAAGCCCTGTTTTAAAGCTTACGCAAGAATATTTTGAGACGTTTTCTCTTTTAACCTTAGCTCAATATGTTGTTAGCTAATGCTGGATTTCTGACAATGAAGTCATTAACCCTCTTGTTGTCCAATAAATATTGAAGAGAGCAATAGCAGTAATAGTAACCGCTTTTTAGAGAGCACCATATTTTTTGTTTTGGCGGTCACATCGCTCTCTCACAACCCCCAGAATGTCTGGAGGACCACACCTGTCGTTGGTACGGGTCTCACCGACCTGACCTGGAGAATTATCAAAATAAATTCACCGACCATATCCTCTGATCACCAATCAGAGGACGTATTACATGCCATGACAGGTCAGCATTTAGGGGTTAAGATTTTATAGAGAAATGGAGAGGTTGGAAAAATAAAGACTCCCTAGCCCTCGGGAACCCTAATAGCATCGGGGTCAGAAGAGAACAAGAGATGACCAAGGTAAGGTCAGATAGAAAAGTTACTGTGAGGAGCAAAACACCAGTAAGTGGAAGTAATGTTCTGCTCAGCTTGGGTACCTTGTGGTCGCTATTCACATATCCCCTAGACGGAGACCCCTGAGATCCCTTAGCTCAATATAGAAATCAGAGAAAATTGCCAAATTCAAGATATAACAAAATTTATTAATGAGCGAGAGAAATACTGGAAAGAACACAGTAACAGGACGAGAAACAACCGTCTAATAAAAGGGGTCAAAAAGCAGACCTTTAGATGGGAAAAGGACAAGAGGAAGACCCGCTAGGAGATGATTGACACCATCTATAACTCATCCCAGGAATACGAGTAAAAGGGAAATGAACAGAATATTATCCTATACACAAGAAGAAGAAGAAGAAGAAGAAGAAGAAGAAGAAGAAGCTTAGCTCCCATTTTTATTTTCTCTGCCACGTATGTAATAGGTAAAGGTATTATATTCCGAAATTTCAGTGGAGGTGCACATTTTGAAGTCCACTGAATAAAAAAACTTAAAGGTCTGCCTATGTGTCTATGAACTACATAACTTAAAAACGTAAAGTTGGTTAAATAACAAACTTGGCATTTAAGTTCAGCATCTTCCAAGGATGCCACACGAATATTTTCAAGAAAATCCCCCACCCCAGACTGCTCATTACATGGAACGTTTTTCGGAAACGTTCTCAAAAGTGGCTCTAACGATTTTGACTAAAAAGCCATATATTTAAAATATTTTCATGAAAAAACTTAAAATTATATATAGTATTTTCTGAGAATGTCCTCAGATGTTCTACTCATTCTAGATGAGTTTTGCATAACTGGTAACTCGTAACAGATAAACATTACTCACAAAATATGCAGATCTCGTTTAAAACACAATAAAATCTATGTCACTTTTTTGTGGAGTGAACCATTTCCGAGATATTTCTTATTGGTTTGAATTTTCCAATGCTTTACTTTTTCTTAAGTGGGAAGAGGTTACTCGTTCTTATGTCCAGGATATGCAAAGAGAATAGAATGTCAAAGCCATCACATAGCGACCAGCATCATATAGGTATAGGTAATTTAAAGTGTTAAGTTCTAAACACAATTTTATTTGCTGATGACCAGGTTCTTTTTAGCTCACAAAGAGCTGCAAATAAATTAGAAAAAGCAAGCAAGAAATATAATTTAAATATTGCATGTACAAAAGCAAAATGAATGGTATTTCAAGGAAAAGAACATCTAAGATGCAAAATTGTTATAAATAATAATATTATTGAACAAGTAAAATTCTTTAATTATTTGGGTTTCAGTATGTCGTACTGCCAAAAAGAAGATGCAAATATAAAAATACAGAACTTTCAAAGGATGTGTGGAACTATAAGAAGAATTCTAAGAAACAAAACAACTCAAGATACTCAACTGAAATTTTAAAAGGGTATGGCCGCTCCCACCATTATGTATGGCAGTGAAAACTGAACTCTGACTCGCGAGATAAAAGGAAGATCGAAGCGGCTGAGATGAGTCTTCTAAGACCAACAGCGGGCTACACTCTTATGGACCAGAAAAGAAGCACAGAGATAAGAGAACAATTAAATATTTTTAAATCGATACATAAAATTGACAAAGAAAGACAAAATTGGTATGAAGACATACTCAGTATGCCAAACGATAGACCTCTTAAAATAATACTAAATTACAAACCTATAGGATGTAGAAACCAAGGAAGACCACTTACTACATGGATATATAGTAGTGTGAGTGCACATCTTTTCCCTTGAGCTTTTATCACCTGTAAAACTAGAAATGAATACATTCAAAACGAATACTTAGAAGTAGTGATACTTCAGAGATAAGCCAGAGCCACATAATTGTTTCGCTCTAGCTTCTATTCTACGTGTTTAGCACAAGTTATGTAATTACATTTTATTGCCTTTTTGCGAAGCTTATCTGTGAAAAGATAATGAAGTGCCTCTACTAAAGCTTCCTTACATCCGTAAGCTACACTGTTTTTGTTGCAGGTATATTTAAAACGCAACAAAACGTCACTACTTCACCATACAGTGTTTTCCTTCCCATAAACAGCTGATGTAATGTGGGCTTCAGAAAACTGACTCTGCTAATATATGATGGAAGGGAGTGACCATGTATGGATTCTGGATTTGCTACTATAAAACCAGTTCCGCTGCATATACGAGTAAAACTTGTCTCATATTAGCATTCCTAAAACACGGCAATCCTACAATTATGAGTGTTAAAGGGATTCCAGTTCAAGAGGAAGTTTATAACACATCAGAATATCTCCGCAGTACCTACCTACTCATCAACTTTTGGTGTTCTGATAAACGGCATAATATCAGAGCTACTTTCCCTGAAGAAAAGCAAAAATCAGTCCAAGATTTCCTGTACCTATGTCGAAGCCATTCGAACTTCAAAATAGAGCGTATTTACATTATCTGATATTTACCTATAGTAAGTAGAGGAAATATTGTATTCCACCCCAAAAAATTCGAAGCTGAACCCAGAAAAAGCAATCTTAGAAAAATCTGATGTGTTACACTCACGTGACTTTCTCTTCTCGTCGCGAGGAGATTATTTTGGCTCGGTTACGCATTGGCGAGTGCACTTTTGTGCATGATTACCTTTTTAAACGTGACCCTGCTCCTCTTTGTCCGCTGTGCGGTTCGTCACGTGCTGCTAGTGTATTTCCCTAGCGCGCCTTCGAGACTCCCTGCAACTGCCCATGATATTACAGAGGTACTGGCGGACATATACAGTCGAAAGAGCTTTTAGCAAAGATAAACCTGCACCTGAGGATTTAAAACTTTATATATTTTTATATCTTATTTTTTTCGACCATTTCATAACTTTGTTTTATTCTGGCTTTTTCCTCTTTGTTTGGAATATTTATTATATTTGCTTTTTAGTAATATTTATATTTTATAATTCTAACAGTAATTCCTGAGTATCCTCGAAAAACGAGTTGCAACCTTCAGGTTGATTACGGAACATGATTGTCTGGCAAAACATTTCAACAGAATTGGGATATATTCTTCACCACTATGTCCTCTATGTGATTTGCAAGAGGAAATGGACCAAGACCATCTTCAAACATGCCCGGCCACTTCTAGCGTCCCATCCATCAGTGAAAAATATTAAAGAGCAAGCGGATTAATGACTTCATTGTCAGAAATCCAGCATTAGCTAACAACAAAAATTTTGTATAGTAAGATTTGGTCTATCTCTTACGGTTTACCAGTTATGCAAAAGTCATCAGGAGTAAACAATGCTACATCAGCTATAGCAAGGAAATTCAAGATATACATTTCATTTGTCATAAAAATATCTTAAACATATGGTATTTTAATCAAAATCGTTAAGAGCCATCTTTGAGAAAATCAAAACTTGCGAAAGGACACTGGGAGGTCGATTGACTTCAAAAAATCGATTTTTTGCTTTTAATGTTAAAAAAATCTATAATTTTCAGCTTTAAAATGATATATATATATATATATAACATAGGTATAGTGTTATTTGTTATAATGATGGTTGCAGTGGTAGACGTACAGTGATGGAAAAAATGGGTATAAAAGTTAGAATATGAAGGAAGCCTGTATAAAAAAGATATACGTCGACTCTCAGAGGCAAAAAGGGCAGTTCAGTTGCTTGAAAATAAAGCTAGGACTACGAAAAGGAAAATAAAAGATGAGGAAAACTTAAGTGAGCAGGAATATGGAGCAGGCATGTTCTGAAAGTATGTGTAATTTTAAAACAATGATCTTCAGCTTTGATCGCAATTTCCCAAAACCTTGATTTTTCTCACTTCTGGTACACATTTCTCAAAAACAATAAGAGATATTGATATAAAAATTTTAGTGCTTATTTATCCATGTTTGCTGAGTACAGCCGGTTAAAGCTTTTATGAATTAGAGCTATAATGTGGAGAAAAAATTTAATGCTTAAAAGTATTATCATATTTTTTCCTACATAGAATTAAATATTTTTTAATGTGCAAAATACAAACCACATAGAATTTATGTTTAACCGACGATGTCAAGCTATGCTTTATGATATTCAGATAAAAATGTAGTGCCTGTAGCTTTAAAATCCTACAAGAAAAGTGTACCTGAAGTATGAGGTGTAACATTTTTTTCAGGATACATAGTGTGCTTTATGCCCTTTTTGCATGGAATTCTGTGAATGTAGTTTAATTATTATGTAGTAGTTAAATGCACAAATGCTTGAACTATAAACACACAAAATTTCTATTCATTCTAATTATTAGTAGCTGCTATATTTAAATTTTAAATATTGGTGTAAGATAACCTTGTGGTGCTAAAAATAACCTCCCAGTGCCCGAGCCATATTTGAGAGAATCAAAACTTGCGAAAAATATTCCATGTAAAGGGTAGTTTAGGGTGGAGACATTTTCTTAAAAATCTTCGTGTCGCATCCTTAAAAGATATTAAACTTAAATGTCAATTTCGTTTTTGAAGTTATGCTCTTCACAGACATACACACGCAGACACGAACGAAGACGGACCTTTTTCTAAAAATGCTTTTTTGGGTTCAGGGGGCCTCAACTATACAGTTCTGGTGAAATTTCGGCATCAAATTTTTAGGTCGAATACAGTACTTCCCTTACTTACTACGCAGTAAAAATATCTGAGTGTGTGTGTGTGTGTGTGTGTGTGTGTGTGTGTGTGTGTGTGCGCGCGCGCGCGCTATCTGTCTTTATGTGAATAACCTAACTCAAAAACGAAAATTCGGTTAAATACCAAATTTGAATGTGATACGAAGATTAACAAAAGGTTCTCTTATGCCAAACTAACCTTTATATCAAAAATGCTTCGAGATTTTGATTTTTCAAAAATGGCTCTTAAAGATTTTGATTAAAATATTTATAAGAGACAAATAGTTACTGCAAAGACATTGCACAGCCAATTAAAATATAGTTTGTTTCAAAAACCTTTTTCGTAGCATCAGCCATTTCCGAAATATTCGCTCCTTTTTTTCTTAGTTGCAATGCCATACGGAATCTTCGAAGCATCTTTGAACATGTTTTATTCTTTATATCACATGAGATCAACAGTAAGAAACATGAAAATATATTATAACATGAACAATTCCGTTTTTATTTTCTCTACCAGTTGCACATAGTAAGTAGAGGAACAATTGCACCCCAGCCAAAAATGATATCAAAATTTCATCTAAAGTACACGGTTTGAGACTCCCTGAATGAAAAAGTGGGGAGAAGAAAAGTAGTTTTACAAAAATGGCTTTGTATGTGTACGAGTGTGTCTGTGTGTGTGGATGTGCTGTATGCAATAACAACATATTTATAATAGTCTTACAGTAGAATTAGAAAATGCAATAGGTAGAGAGAATCACATGCATGTGCTACGGCATATTGTTTTACAACTCTCACATATAATAGAAATGCAAAACAAGCTTTTAGCAATAGATTTTAATCTCTATATTATACATTTCCGCACGTAATTTAAGACAACCGCACTATGAATTACAATAATTTACACATTTACAAGTACAAGATAATAAGTTATGAGACAAATACAGTATAAGACAAGGACAACTTGCATATTTTGAAATGCGCAAATGTAAATACTTAGTGTGGTTTTATTTCGAACTTTCGAAGTTGACTATCTGTTGAAGAAATTGTATAAGAGTGCGTGTTGGCCTCCCTGTCATTCTGCCCTCCTTCATGTAGGGAACACCAGCTCGATGATGTAGCATACCGGTACCGTGTGTGTCGAGATGTATCCAGTCTCCACATGGGATGAATTCCTGTGGCAGACAAATTGAATATTATATTATATTGAATATTATATACCATTGGCATTAGAGACAATCCATACTAGGTTTCCAGAACATGAGTGGCTCCATGTTTATACTGATGGATCATTTATATCAAACAAAGATGGAGCAGGTGCTGGAGTCACATGTCACCTCTTTTCCTATTACAAATCTTTAAGTTATGGAACTACTAACTTTGATGGAGAAATTGAAGCAATTCGAATGGCCCTACAAAATCTTTTGTACAGAATTTCACATTTTCAGCAAGCAGTTATTCTCTCAGATTCCAGGGCAGCAATTATAGCAATTACTTCCAAGTTGTCACCAAAAAACCAAACTATTATAGAATGTTGGAAGATGCTTAGCCATCTAACAGCACTTCAAAAACACCTAGTCTTCCAATGGATACCGGCTCACTGTGGACTGAGTGGTAATGAGAAAGCTGATTTTCTTGCAAAAAAGGGTACCAGCGGTGTACAAAAATCTATAGTTAATTTACCATTTTATGCAGCTAAAAGATTAGTCAACTCTGAATTCAAAAAAATTATTGCAAAATATTACTATGAAAAATCAAAGAATAAAAGATGGGAACTACCAAACATTCAAACAGTGATTCCTGAGTATCCTCGAAAAACAGCAGTTGCAACCTTCAGGTTGATTACAGGACATGATTGTCTGGCAAAACATTTAAACAGAATTGGGATATATTCTTCACCACTCTGTCCTCTATGTGATCTGCAAGAGGAAATGGATCGAGACCACCTTCAAATATGCCCGGCCACTTCTAATGCCCCATCCATCAGTGAAAAATATTGGAGAGCAAGAGGATTAATGACTTCATTGTCAGAAATCCAGCATTAGCTAACAACAACATATTATATACCAATATAAGCATGCTAAGGCTATGTATATAGCACACTGGGATTCCGAAGCCTTAGCATGCTTATTCCTGCATTCCCCTGCCTTGCCCCTCCTTGCGATATTGTAGTGAAAGCTGCAGCAGCAAGCATCCCAAGCCCTATTCTCCTCTCTGTTCAATGGTAGAGAACGAAATATATTCCATCCTACATGCTAATTCTTCTTGAAGGAAACTGGTTAATATTGCAATTATTATTAACATTACTTATTAATTTCTAGTTTATTTTAGACTTGGACTTTGGTAATAGCTTTGATAGCCCACAATATATGCCACTGCTAGAGAGATCTTTAATTTAAATTGCTTGCACTTGTCTACTAATATGTTGCAGCAGTTTTTGAAGTGGGCAGTTGAAATGCCACGTTAAAGTCTCAGCTTTGTCTGTTTCTTAGTGCTGTGTTGTAGATTCTCAAGTTGGTTTGTATTTCTTGGAGCAATGAGATCTATTGTATTCTTGTTTGAATCCACTTTTTTGAGTCACTTTATTTACGCTCACAAGAGAAACATACACTCAGGGGTCTCCGTCTAGGGGATATGTGAATAGCGACCACAAGGTACCCAAGCTGAGCAGAACATTACTTCCACTTACTGGTGTTTTGCTCCTCACTGTAGCTTTTCTATCTGACCTTACCTTGGTCATATCTTGTTCTCTTCCGACCCCGATGCTATTAGGGTTCCTGAGGGCTAGGTAGTCTATTTTTCCAACCTCTCCATTTCTCTATAAACTCTTAACCCTTAACATGCTGACCTGTCATGGCATGTAATACGTCCTCTGATTGGTAATCAGAGGATATGGTCGGTGAATTTATTTTGATAACTCTCCCGGTCAGGTCGGTGAGACCCATAAACCAACGACAGGTGTGGTGCTCCAGACCTTCTGGTGGTTGTGAGAGAGCGATGTGACCGCCAAAACATAAAAATATGGTGCTCTCTAAAAAGCGGTTACTATTACTGCTATTGCTCTCTTCAATATCATCAGTGAAAAATATTGGAGAGCAAGAGGATTAATGACTTCATTGTCAGAAATCCAGCATTAGCTAACAACATATATATAAAGAATCATAACCAGTGTTCGCAAGATACTAACCGATCCAGGCACTGCTTTGAGAACAGTATGAAGAAATGCCTTCTTATAACGTAAATAGCTAGAGGGATGGACGATGCCGGCAAGCGAGGAGTGATAGGGGAGGGTAGGAGTAAATGGAACGCCTTACTGGTCATAATTTCCGCTACCCCTTCTGAACTCAGCACACAGCAACGCATTCCACCACTCCCTCGACCGAGAGAAAATGCCGGATTACATCAACTGCACACTGCTAGACGCATCGGGTACTATCTTGCAAACACTGGTCATAACTATACCCCTCCAGAAATTAGAAACACACTGGAGGCAACGAAAGGAGAGAGGTAGCACCGAACACGTGAATATTCTCATTGATCTCTGAAAGCAACATTCAAGCTTAGTAGAAAATAGATCTCATCTTTTCTTCGTGTTATTTTTTTTTTAGAACGCGCTAATGCAGGTATGAGGAAAATCGACTCAAAAGGGTCACTCTACTGAAATGCGTTCTTGCCTCACCCCACTGGCCGTCCCTCCCCTTCGCTGCTGTTCAGCTTCCCACATGCCTCATTCAGTGGAGAGTAGCTTTATCGGGACGTCTGTTTCATACAGAGTGGTAGAGAGGGCAAAACTACTTTTTCCTTGAACAACAAAAATTGTAAATGAAATCTTTGTCGGAAGGTTATTTGGGACTCTAAAACTAGACATACAGCTAGCTTTTAGAACAGTTTCATTCTCGCAACTGTTCCTAAATATCAGTTGTTTCTTCCCTATCTTTATCAGCATGCAGTAGTGCTTTTTCTGCACGTTAAAATGAAAATTTAATCTCCGGTAATTTGGCTGATATAATTATTTAATTTGGTGACAATACTTGTGTATCTAGTTTGATGCAAATTAGATCACTATTATTGCCTGAATTCTTACGTTAAATAAGCTATTTGTCACTGTTACAATTATGTAAAAACGTTCGAGAAGTAACTTACACGAAGAAAAGCTGCAGCAAGGCAAGGGCTACCACCTGGTCCAACCCCAACATTTGACAGATCAGCATTTCTCGGTCCTGCAATCAGATAAAATAAATAATCAGTTAAAACTAACACCACTAATATCAATTTAGTTGAAATAGATCAGAGAATACAAAATTGTTTGCTCAGTTGTAATCCCAACTGACGTTTTGTCTGAAATACTCGTACAACAGAAAATATAGTGTGAACATTAACACGGCTTTCCCTACCGATAACACTTTCGCATATGTACGAGTGGTTCCAAATATTAAATATCATATCATTTTTTGGACATAATCACTCTGTATTTTAGTCGACTTTTCACTTCTGTTAATTAACATATCTAGATGTGTTTGAAAATGTAATCTGGTTCTTCATCATCATCACCACCACCACCCCCCCACCACCACCCCACCCACCACCACCACCACCGCCACCGCCGCCGCCTCCGCTGCCGCCGCCGCCACCGCCACCGCCACCGCCACCAAACCATACAAGAACTACCACGACAGCCCATGTCAGCTGGTAACCCAACCGCTCCGTCCCTCACCTTGGCCCACTACAGGCGTTATTGGTGGGATGCAGTATTGGAGGGTGGTATTTGGTCAGCGTCCCGAACCCTCCCGGCCAGTTATGCGGTCTTCACGACCTGGGGTTGCTACTTTTCTATCAATTGGTCTCCCCTAACGAGGCTGAGTTCACCCCGTGCCAGACCTCCCATGCTGGTACCGGGGATCGAACCCGGGTCCTCCGCGCCAGAGACAAGCTCGCTATCAATTGCGCTACGGAGGCGATCTACAAGAACTATCACAAAGCACAATTAAGACACTGGAGGAATGGAGTAACACTCGGGTTTCGGATTCTTTGGAACCAGTCCAAAACTACGTGGATTTGGTTCCAAAGAATGAGAAACCCGAGTGTTAGTCCATTCCTCCAGCACTTTCATCATACTTTGTGATAGCTCTTGTATTGTTTTCTAAGCAACTTGTGGTTAAATCATCTGCTAAGAGATGTTATGTCTTCCACAGATACTATAAACAGCTAATACATAGGACAAACATTGGAGGTACTTCCTTTACAATGGGTAAATATTGCACATAACTCATTCATGTGCAATATTTGACATAATTTGTCTATTCTGTAAAGTTATATATTTTCTAAAATTCACGATCAATTAACGTTTTAACATGGTATCTCCTCCACGGAGTGTCAAGAGCTTTTTCTCTGTCAAAGTCAACTTGAGACAATTTCTGCCCCTGTAGACTTTTGTGTGCTAGATTCTAACATGACAACAGCACCTGGTAGAATGGTAGTATCCAAAACAGAATTGAAAAGGGCGAGAAAACTATTGAAATGAAATGAAAAAAGGTAATTGGCTTTCCAGCGTCCCTTTTATGCTGTTTTAATGAACGTATCCATCAGTTTGTACAGTGCAGAGTTAGTGATATTGGTTGATAATTTTCAGGGAGGCTGTGATTCTTATTAGCTTTGGGTATCGGTATTAAATGGCCTGATACCACTGATAAGGAAATCTCTTTCTGCCCATATGTAATAACTGTAGATGTCTAACACAAACATTTTTTTCTTAGATGGTAGGTGTTGGAGAAATTCGCAGGGCATTTCATCGGGGAAAGGGCCGTAATTCTGCACGACTGGAGTACTTCACTCGTTTCTTCCTAAAATAATCCGTCATTTATGAAGCCTCAGGTCAGAATTAACTATATTTAGTTATAATTCAGGAAGTTTACGTGAAGAAATTTAGGATTGTAATTAGTATCACTGAAGGAATTGGCGAAGTTTTCGGTTAGGATCTGTACTAACTCGTGAATATCTGTGATAGGATGAATTGAATTGGAGGGTTGCTGAGAAGCTGGAAAACTTAGACACTTGGTACCTCTGATTGTTTTGGTTTTGTTCCGTATTTCTTTTGATTTAGTTTAACTGATCGCAGAATAAACACAATTAATTCAGGATTATTTTTGCCAATTATGTTGTAACTCTGCGAGCCAATGTTCTACCACAGAGCTAAAATATATGATGCTTTACTGAGGGGAACCTATATGTGTACAAAGGGTTTTATTGTCTTCTGTAACTACCCGCTGTCATTCTTCGCTCCATCAAGGAATGCTTTTGTTCCAATAGTTTCCATTGGATTTAGGAACGCTAACCTCTGCTCCTTCATTAAATTTCTTACTAATATTTCTTTTGCTGTATTGGAGTTATCCTGTTCACACAGACAGGTCCACACAAACAGATTTTCAATGGAGATAAAATTATGAAAATTGGTTAAGTGGTTTTTGTGATTACCCTACATACACGGATCACACATAAATTGTCTCTCCTCGTAAAGAAAGGACTCCTAGTACACCTTTTCTTTAGAGGAATTTCAAATAGTAATAGCTATGCGTTTAGAAAACGTTTATCGAATGTTAAAGTTGACTAATCCGCATCATTTGCTTGAACTGAAAGCAGGTGAAGAAAAAATATAGTTTTTCAGTTGCAAACAAATGACGATTCCAACGCACAGATTCGACTTCACTTTGTTAACCATAAAGTCATCGATACGCTTTCCTCTTCTCAATCCCGGTGCATTATGGATAAAATGCTGAGTGTTGTTTGACTTCCCTTACTGGTTTCCATTCTGGGCTATTTTGAGCCAGCCTTAATAAAAACATTGAACTATAGGTATCTACTTCTATTTCATCTTATATCTATATGAAGTTTGAACACTGATCAAAAGAAGCTAAAATCTATAAAGAAAAGCATAACTGCTTGTACTTACTGGTTATTTTGCGGGTATAGTGATCCCAGAGAGGCATTCTCCATACTCTGTCTCCAGTATATGCACCAGCCTTCTCCAGCTCTTCCCACAGCTTGTCGTTGGTGACGAAAGCACCCGTGGCTCCTTCCCCCAGTGCCTCTCTCATACCACCTGTTAGTCGCAATACAACCGTTTGAATGATGTCCTTAATTTATAACGTCTAAGTTCTTGACTAATACTGCATATACTTACATGTTAACGTGGCAACGTCTATAACCATCTTTGGTTGAAAGGTATGCTGAGCATATATAAAGGCGTCAGCGAGGATCAGCGGACCTTCCATGTCTGTGTTTTCCACTTTGACAGAGCGTCCATTGGTTGTGAATATGACATCTCCTGGTTTTATGGCCATTCCGCTTGGAACATTTTCACATAGTGGGATCACACCTGGAAGAGAAACTCGGATTCTTAATATCGATTTTAAATGTGCAATGGTTTGAAACACAGAACTTGCATCTAGTTTCCTAACGGTGAATTGGAGAATATCGGCTGAGGATCTAATTTCTTCAGCAACTCGGTGGAGACTATGCGCTAGAAAAGTTATATATATATTAATTTTGGAAATGCTTGTTGTATTGCTGTGGCAGCTTTCTTTATATATGAATCACCACCCGTAACAAGTAACAAACCATTTTGCGATATTGGAAAGAGACAGTACAGAAAAATCTGATGTGTTGTTCTCACATGACTTTCTCTACTCTTGTACTAACCATTCTTACAAACTCTTATTCCTATATCTTCTTCGTGTTAAGATAAACATTTCTACAAATTATTTTATTGCTTATTTCCTTGTTGGTGCAAGGGGACTATTAGAATACAGTAGGCTTTGAGCGATAGTCAAATCTTTTAAAGCTTTGAGATTCCGTTCTCTTTGCACACTTAACATGCAAAACAAATGAACAACGATGTTCCATTTCACAAAGGTAAACAATTGGTTTGAGACAAGGATGTAAACTTAGTCCAATATTATTTAATTTATTCATAGACGATATAATAGATAAAATCCAAAAAGCGAACAAACACTGTCCTGTAATAGCGAATAAGGAAATACCAGGATTGCTATATGCTGATGATTTAATGGTAGGATCTATAACAATTGTAGGATTACAAAGGGCAATAAATGAGGTGCAAAAATTTTGTGAGGAATGGGGAATAAAGATAAATATAAACAAGTCCAAGGTCATGGTTTTCAAAAAGGGATTTAAATTGAGAAAAGAGGAGAGGTGGGTATTAAATGGGAAAAGATTAGAAGTGGTCAAAGATTTTGAATACTTAGGAGTGAGGCTAAATAACAGAGGAGAGTGGGAGGCACATGGAAGAAAGATAGAAGCAAAAGGGAGAGCTGCAATGTCAGGAGTCAGAATTTGCAAATACAAGTTAGAGATGACAACCAAGTGGCTGGAAAGGATGTATGAGGCAGTAGTGGAATCAAAAATGCTTTATGCAGTAGAGATCTGGGGGGCCACAGATATAAACAAGAAGGTAGATCATATGTATAGAATGTTTTGCAAAGAATTATTGGGACTACCGAGATCGGCACCAAGAGAAGTGGCCTTGGTAGAGCTTGGGAAAACAAGAAGGAAAGGAATAATAATGGAGAGATTAATAAAATTTTGGTATAAATGTTTGGTTAAAGAAGATGGAGAAATTTTAAAATTGTGTATGAAGCAACAAAAAAATCTAGAGAATGAAAACAGTTGGTGGGCAGGGGTTGGAAAAATTATGGAGAAAATAGGAATGGGAGATATATGGAAACTTGAAGAAAGAAATGAAAGTAATGTAGATAAACTAGTAAAGTGTAGGGTAGAAGACATAGAAAGGCAAGAGATATGGGGAAGTTTAGAAAACAAGAAATCATTACAATTCTACAAGCAAATAAAAAGAGGATGGGGGCGAGAACCATATGTGGATTATTGTAACAGACAGGAAAAAGAAGGACTAGCGTGGATGAGAACAGGAGCAATATTTTTAAGAGGGACAAGAAGCGGTAAAATAGGAATATGTGAAATGTGCGGTGAGAAAGAAAGTATAGAACATTATTTGACAGAACGTAAGGAATTAGCATTATGGAGGAAAAAGGTTTGGGAGAAAAAATGGGAAAAAATAGAGGGGAAAATGGTAGCCATAAAAATGTTAACAGTGAAAGAGGAAAGGAAGGTTAGAAGTATAGGTGAGTTTTTGAAGAAAGTAAGAGGAAAATGGGCAAGAAAAGTAAAGAGTGTAAATGAAGAAGGCAGAGTGGGGGAGAGGGACAATTAATTAATATAAGATGGAATAGATTGAACAGAGCTACCTGGGAGGCAAATGGCCTGGGTGCCATGCAAACCAAGGTAGCAATAAGGTTATGTAAAATTTGTATGTAGTTTAGGTTAGAGTAGGATAATTATAAGAAGTTATGTAAAAGAATTGGTACAAATAAAATTCATTCAATTCATTCATTCATTCACAAAGGTTTTAAGTTTTCCGAAACTTACACACATAACAAGGAATATCTCCGAAATGGCTCAACCTACAAGAAAATTTATTTGGACATAAATTGTGTATTTTAACAAGATCTACATTTTTTTGTATAGTATGATTTGGTCTATCTCTAACTGTTTACCAATTATGCAAAAGTCGTCCAGAGTAAATACGACTACAGGGGCTATAGCCAGAAAATTCAAGATATACATTTCATTTTTCATAAAAAATATCTCAAACATATGACATTTTAATCAAAAACGTTAGAGCCATTTTCAAGAAAATGAAAATTTTCTAACAATTTTCCATGTAAAGGGTAGTTTAGGGTGGGGCTATTTTCTTCAAAATCTTCGTGTCGCATCCTTGAAAGACATTAAACTTAAATACCAACTTTGGTTTTTAACCGACTTTTCGTTTTTGAGTTATGCTGACCACAGACAGACAGACAGACACACAGACACACACACAAGGACTTTTTCCTATTTTTTTTTTTTTTTTAATATTCAGGAGGTCTCAAAATATATATTTCCGGTGAAATCTCGACATCGAATTTTTGGGTGGAATACAATACTTTCCCTACTTACCAGTAGAGAAAGTAAAAAACAACTAAATATAACATACGACAGTCGCAAGAAACAGGCTTGTGTAGGGGAGGGCGTGTCGTTTCCTCAACCCTCACGCTAGCTGCCGGCTTATTATGTTTATAATTTTGTAATGATGAGCATAGTATACTGTAGCCTGTAGCCAAGTCCCCCACTGAGTTACATTTGGTTGTGGAGTCAAGGGAATTCCAGGTGCCATTTCTTTAAATGCCTTGCAAAGTATCTTAATGTTGGCTATAAAAGCATCAACACCCGGAAAAGATGATCTATACCCCGTGCTGTTTATCATTCCATGTTTACTTACTAAAACCTCGAACCTAGTTATGACTTTTAACTATTTTAACTTTTTCCAAAATATTAACTTTCCTGATGTTGCGTTTGATGAAATGTTGCCTATATATTGCTTTCTGGATATCATTTTGGTTTGACCATACAAAAACTTCCCGCACTCAATGTAATTTATGGAATATAGGAAACTAACACAATACATTTGTTTGGAGCAGTGCTTCTTCAATTATAATTTCTAATGGCATTTAATCTGTTTTCGGGTCTAAACGCGTGGTTTAAAAGTAAACAATCCAAAGCAGCAGTAGAATTGGCTGGAAAGATATGGAGGATAATTTTGACAAGCGCAAAGCGCGGTCCTAACATACCAGAAATGAAAAAGGACATGAGATTCTGTGCAAAATACCTTTAAACAGAGACATCATTGGTAGATTATTGGGGTTGCATAACGAGATGAGTGCATAAAAACGAATGGAAAAGATGTTGAGCGGTTCCCAGGCATTTATGTGTCTTCTGACAAAATTGCTAAGGGTTTAGCTATTGTCATCATTCCAACGCTGTCTACCCTGTTACTTCACGCTTCACCATTGGTCAAAACTATTATTTCAGATACCACAGCAGCCAATACAGGGAACCAAAATGGTATACTTGCTAGACTACGGTGGCAGTTCAGACAAAAAGATCTAGAAGAGCGTCAGTTTCAAGGATGTTAACATATTCTTGACCTGGTTCTGCGGTATTTGATGGATTCCTTGATCCCGAGAAAATCATGGTCACCTAGCATTAACTACCATTTCATTGAAAGATGTTTTAGCACAATATTAAGGCTTGTAAAAAAGCTGTTCTGGCTCAGAAAATACAGACACACGAAAACCCAGGATGGAGAGGCGACTTCAGATTTCTTTTCCAGCTTTGTGAAGGATATAGTTGCTATCAGAAGGAGAAAAAATAACCTCTAAAAATGGCAGAAGCTACCTTCCCTTCATATTGCCACAGGGCAATCTCTATACTGATTGCTTATTATCTCCTTCCAAAATGGAGAGATCAGCTCAAAGCTGGTTGTGACTTCATCGGAACTGTATGGGCAAGGGCATGGTTTTCAAATCAGCACTATTCAAGGACACATACAATGAGCTGCATGCTGCTTTATCCAAAATGAAGTACACTCAGGCTTTAAAATGTTTTTCCACTCACTGGAAAAATGAACGATTCGTGGTTAACATGCCTCGCTCAAATTTCATGGCCGAGCAAACTGTGAAGCTGATGGAAGAGCTTCACAACACTTGTAGAAGTGACAAATATCTTAATAGCAATTACATATACAGTAATTCACAAATTTAAAACCTTTTTGTAATTTATTTATGCTATATTTCATTTACAAGTAAAGCTGTGTAAATTTCTTTTAGATAGCCCGGTTTAATAAACATTGTTAGGCGCAAGAGATTTTTTTACTGTTTAATAAAATCATAAATCATTTATGAGAGTTTCAGGCAAAACTTCATCCTTTGCGCTCACAGGCTTTTAAATTTGGAAAAAGTCATAATCCTAATGTACGTATATATTCAGAACGTATGTCGCATTGCACTATATATGCACTTTTCTAATAAATAGTGATTATTTTATTGATTTTAACATTTCAGTAAATTGTTTAAGCATTTATTGTGTACCGGTACCACAACAGTTGATATAGTGCTGTTAAGCTAGACTCTTTATGAAGCCTTCCTACTATTGGAAATTAGGAACCGTGGCAGACACAAAATGTAATGGCGGCTGATATCTGGCCACAACTATTCTCTTTCCTGCCGTACAAGCACATTTTGTGGGTGCAAATGATATATCACCGGCTTCACAGCATGTTATACAACACTGCAAGGTGTGGCAAGTCGCCGATTCGATTATGTGTTGACCAATTTCTCCTGCCACCCGTCATTACATTTTGTGCTAGCTATAGTTGTAATTGTGCTTTCAATAAAACCTTGGAAGAGAAGGGCGTTTTGGGGAGAGGGTGCTGGACACCTCTGATTATAAAAGTACTCTAAAATCATGTTGGTGCAAATTTGGAGGACTTATTTTAGAACTGCATAACTGGACCTATGGTTATTTTTTGAGACTGTCGTATCCTCGGAACCGTTCAAAAATAACGAATATGACTTGTTCCTCCTTAAGTGCTAGTTGTATGATTGTAGTATTAAATTTTTCATAGAAGTATCAATGGTTCAGTGTTAATATACCAGTTGACTTTCGGCTGTAAAGGTGACTTTAACATTAAAAAGGTTCCTGTATTGGATTCATCCTATTGTATCAAAATACATTAATGGTGGTTCTAGCTTCCATTCACTCATCAGCCCTTAAGAGCTAATTGATGTTTTTCAGAAATATCTGACTTAAATTTAAAGAATAAACAATAAGGACTCACCTGTGACGTTCAGGGGCAAATTAAGAGCTGCGATTGCTCTCATGGCACCCACAATGGCTGCAGCTCCAGACATATCCGCCTTGTGTTCAAACATATCCTCACAACGCTTAAGGCACATGCCTCCAACGTCGTGCGTGACGCCTTTTCCTGTGAGAAATCAAAAAGTGACAACCTTTGATGACCTCATTTCAAAGTCACGCAAATCTAATGCATATATTATTCTGTCCCAAGAATAACTAACACATCTATGCTGCGCATCTTAAATATGTGGAAAGAACATAGTTTGCAGGTAAATGCCAACGATATTAACAAGAATATTATTGAATCTCCTTCTTATGGGATTTCCCACATTATTATGAAAAAAGAAATTAATTACACTATAGGGTGTGAAGTACAAAAATCAAACCACACACTACAGACAGATAATAAAAACTCAGATGAATTGCTTGTAAACAAATAACATACTGATGTTGCTGACATCTCTGGAGTAAGCTTCCAGTGGTTCATTTATGCAGGCGGGAAACATTCGCAACTTGCAACAATCAACTTTGGCAATCTCACGGTCGAGTCAGACGTGGTGCAACAACAGCGCCTCTGGACTTGACTGGATTGCAAGCGGAGGGGATTCCACACTATGGGCACCCAGGGCAACTCCAAGTACTTCCATTAAAACTAGTCCATTCTGACAGCTAGGTGCACAGGGCCGCTTGAAAAGTTCCTACGGCAACGAACGCTTTCGCCAATCGGCATCCAACTGTTACACTGCACCACTCACCTTCCCTCATCGTGAAGCTGTTTTGATGCCCTCCTTAGTTGCCACAATGGTCTGTCAGACGCACATGCTTTTCCTGATTGTTTGCAAGTGTTGTGGTAGTTTGTTTTATCTATAAGAAAACGACACGATTTAACGTTCTGCGACATTTAAAATCACGTTTTGAAGTGTGCTTGTAGCTATCCTCTATTTGCGCGATACACAGCTCAGTGAGGGAGGTACTGGCAACTCAGCACGCGTGCACTGCAGCCAGGCAGCAACTGTCAGAATGGACTCGTTTTCATTTAACTATAGGACCCCCAGATGGAAGGGATGAGATGAGAATGCCTTGCGGGCGTATTGGAACCAAGGGAGGGGTGTGTGCCAGCGAGAGGGTCCCTAACGTGAGCTGGAGGTTCTTCATCTCGACACCAGAGTCCACCAAGCAGCCACCAGCCACATAAATTTGGACATCGCCCCCCCCCAGCAGGTCAGGCAACTACCCCTACATCGAGAACGGCAATTACAGTGTGCAATATTCCCACACAGCTGCGCCAAACTCGCTCGTCGCCGGCAACTGCGACCCTGAAAAGACTGGAATGAATTAAAGGTGAAATGAAATGGAGGGACGGAAAATTTGGGGGATGCAATTATCCTTCCCAACATTCACCTAGCGATCAGGAGAAAACTGCGAAAACCCTATGGGTCAGAAAGGTCGGCCACGAGAACTGAAACCACGGCCTTCCGAATATGAGCCAGAGATGCCACCATCTGAGCCATCCCCGCTCAGTAACAGCACCCCACGTGAACTCAAAGCGGTCCTGGGCAACTGGTACTCTCTGAGCGCAGACTGCTCACGGTCTTACATTAATAACCATGTTTAACAGATAAAAATGAGGTTCGCTCCAGCTATTCCGCGTGTTGCTAAATCCTGACTCAAAGGAAGTGGATAGAAGTAAGAAAAGTCATAGATACAATATAGGGAGAACTATATATTCCAGAAGGCTCTCAGCTGAAGCAGTCATATCTGCGCTCATAACGCTCTTGCCAAGGGAGAAAGCTGTTCCTCTCTCTGCAAGGCTACCTTGAAACAGTCTGCGGTGTCAAGTGCCTCATATTAGCCAGTGCAAACAGAAAGAACTTAACAGCACTTTACAGATATTTGAACTACACCTGACTATTGCTCAGTTATACTGCTAAAAAATGTCTCGGTTTAGAGTAGTGATGGGACCACTGTTCCTCGATATTCGATACTCCATAGCGATGCTGAGTTCTAAGCACCGATACTGGATACTCGATACTCACTATATAAAAAGCTGTAAATTGGATACTTAGTTCACTGAATTGTGTTCTTAGCAGTACTTTTCTGTGTATAAATGCTTGTAATCAATGTTATTTATACTCCTTTCAGAAACCCGTACATTGCTTTTTCAATGGAGGTTTAGGAAACTTCACTCGACGTATGATGAGGTAGAGATAGAGGCAGAGTAGAGTTAGTACGGAGGGGATTTCACACTCAGTTCAGGCTGCCTATTATATGTCAGGCCCCTGGGAGGAAGGAATGGAATGAGGGTGAACTACGGGCGTGAGGAAACCCGAGCAAAGGCATACCAACGCGAGGGTCCTTAAGATGTATAGGAGAGTCATCTTGACACCAGAATCCGCCAAGTAGTCACCACCAGCTGCATGAGTTTTGACACCCCCCCCCCCCCTCCCCCGCTCCCCTGCTGGCCGGGCAGCTACAAGGCCGCCCATCCGTCGAGAACAGCAGTTACAGTGCGCAAATCCCCACATGGCAGTGCTAATTCGACTATCAACACTTTCGACTCTGAAAGACTCTAGTGAAAGAAAGGTTAAATAAAATGAAGGAACGGGAAATTTGGGGATGTCATTATCCTTATCAGTGTTCGTCCGGTGACCCGGGAAACCGGGAAGAAACAAATGGGTCAGAAAGGTATGGTGGAGGAACCGAAACGACGACCTCCCGAATGCGAGCCTCATACGTTACCGCGGAACCATCTCACTCAGTCGACGTATAAATGTAACATGCTTCTTTAAATTTGTTGTATGGTGTGACTATTACCGCGCCGTTGCCAAAATTCTGAATTCCAGTTCTTTTCTGTTTCATAGCTACAAAGGTTCATGTTAAGATGTTGCAACTCTGCCTGAAAGGACTCAAGAGGAAGGGCCTGTGTTGTAAACCGATTATGATTGTTTCTCAAAGGAAGCGGCTGAACTGCACACGCGTTGACTAAACAGATTACCGCTCTTAACGAAACAGCCTACTCGCCACTGAATGAGGCGTGTCGGAACCTAGTGTAGGGGAGGGATGTCAGGTGGAGTGAGGCAGGGACTTGTTTCAGTGGAGTGGCCCAGTTGAGCCGATTTTGCCCTGCCTGTATTAGACGTACTTTGATAACGCCGAGCATCGAGAATATAGAGGTATCGAGGCCCCATTAGTTTAAAACAATTTTCAATAAACCTTCAAAAACAAAAGTAGTTGTGTTCTAAACATTCACTATCAATTCAGTTAGAAATAGGAATGAATGATACATACTTGGAACAAACTAACGCAGTCAAATTTCTAGGTCTTCTAGTAGACAAGCACTTTAGATCGCAAACCACATTAACTATATATTATCTAAGCTTAGTGCAGCATATTTGTGCCATTCAAGCATTAGTCAACTTTTACTCAATTGATACGATTAACTATTATTTACTTATGCCAAAAAACTTACTGCTGGTGTTTTTTTAAACACATTAGCCGTATGGGGGCAATGTTAGAGAGGTAGAATCGGAACTGAACAGTTCAACGCCACAGCCGGGATTTTAACCACAGACGCGCGGCTGCTCTAATCGTTCAGCTACTGTGACAACTCTCTGGTTCAAATCCCGGCTGTGGCATTGAATTTTAAATTCCGATTCTACCTCTGATACGAGTAAGTTTATTTTCCTTATTTTAACCCCATTATGGAAGATGAAATAATATACTGGAGTAATTCAATGGATAGCAAGCGCATGTTCCTGACAAAAGAAAACTATGCGAATCGTTAGCACCAAGAGAAAACATTAATGCAAAGAATTTCGTGATCCGGGTATACTAACCTTACCTTGTGCTTAGATATTGTCCATTTTAAAGTTCTGTGCAAATAACCGATATAACTTCGTCACAAACATAGAAGAACATAACATTAACACTAGGCAAAAAGGAAATACAAAACGCTCTTGTGTCCAGAAAGGTGTTTACTGTGGAATAACTAGAATATTTGTTCTCCCCAGTAATCTCAAAGGAAAAATCAGAAATTTTAAAGCCTTTAAAGCTTCCCTTAAAGAGTACCTTTGTGATAAATAGTTTTATTCTGTAGAAGAATAAATTGTAAAACAGCCTGATGACAATAAGATCTGATGTTGTTGTTGTTGTTAGCTAATGCCAGATTTCTGACAATGAAGTCATTAATCCTCTTGCTCTCCAATATTTTTCACTGATGGATGGGACACTAGAAGTGGCCGGGCATATTTGAAGGTGGTCTCGATCCATTTCCTCTTGCAGATCACATAGAGGACAGAGTGGTGAAAAATATATCCCAATTCTGTTTAAATGTTTTGCCAGACAATCGTGTCCTGTAATCAATCTGAAGGTTGCAACTGCTGTTTTTCTAGGATACTCAGGAATTACTGTTTGAATGTTTGGTAGTTCCCATCTTTTATTCTTTGATTTTTCATAGTAATATTTTGCAATAATTTTTTTGAATTCAGAGTTGACAGTAAGATCTAGTATGCTACATAATGACCGCCTCCGTAGCGCAATTAGCAGCGCGCTTGCCTCTGGCACGGAGGACCCGGGTTCGATCCCTGGTACCAGCATGGGAGGCACCGCTGGGAGGTCTGGCACGGGATGCACTCGGCCTCGCTAGGTCCCGGGGGGGGGGCGATTGAGGAGCTACTTGAATAAAGAAGTAGCAACCCCAGCTCGCGAAGGCCGCATAACTGGCCGGGAGGGATCGGGGCACTGATCACGTCCCACCCTCCAGTACTGCACCTCACTTATGACGCCTATAGTGGCAGAGGTGGGGGTGTAGTGGCCGGGCGGTAAGCCTTGGCCTGCGAAGGGCTGTTGCGCTAGACGTTATGCTACATAAAGCATAATGTATGAATGTATATAAATATATTTAGACACCAATTAAGTAAATGCTACATATGAAAGTACGTGATATAGTGGTGGGTGGTAGTGTTTAAGGGCCCGTCGACAACTAGGTCATTTGCATACAGTGATATTATATAAGCCAAAAGTCCACTATGTGATTTTGTTGTTAAGTAGATATGTAGTAGCACTACTAATAATAATTTGAGAGGTAGAATTGGAACTGAAAAATTCAATACTACAGCTGGAATTTGAACCACAGGCGGGTGCACCTGGGATTTGAACCAGATGTACCTGGCTGGTAAGCGGAGGGTCTGTGATTCAAAACCCAGCTGTGCCATTGAATTTTTCAGTTCCAATTCTACCTCTCAGACATTGTCCACACACGGAAAACCAATAGTAAGTTTGTTGGCATAAATAGATAATAAATACTACTAATAAGTTTATTATACATATTGATATGCTGTGAATGAACATTTTCTGACACTCCTTGTATTTAAGGGAACGTATAATCATTGTAGTGTGACATGCTCTAACACCCAAATGAAATGATTTTATGGTTAGTACCTGAGTTAAGTTTTGTTATGATTATGTTTATTGTTGGATTGCCTATCAGAAATTGAAAGTGCAGTGGAGTTAAGGCCATAAAACTCAAATGACATTGAGACAGAATATATGGTTAGACCCCAAAGGGAAATCATTTATGTAAATATTTATTGCAAATGTAATTTATTTTTCATGTTGATAAGAATTAGTTGAGTAACGAAAACGTGTTGCTATTTTTCATTGTTAGTAAAAATATAATTGTTTAAAAACGTAATAAATGTTAAGTTTCATGTTTAAATTTAATATGTATAAGTAAAAGCACCATATATATTTAATGTTAAAAGTGAAGGGAGAATAGCTAAAGATCGCTTCCCTAACAATACAGGAACTATTTATTGTAGGAAAATATAAAATGAACGCATACGCGCATGTATACAAACAAGGGCGTCATATAAAGTAGTGCCAAATTTGTTAATAGTGTCTGTATGTTTGAGATGTGAAGACGTGTTCTTGTAACGCGCGTGATGTGGGTCTAAAAGACTTTATAAAAGTGGAAAGACTATCAAGATAATACAAATAGGTGCAACGAAAGTCAATTCAGTTATAACAAGTGTAATAAGAGACGAAAAAAGTGTTAATAAAATGATAAATAGTGAAGTTACATCAAGTGTTTATTCATTCCACCAAGTACCACGCCCGGAGAGAAATAATAGTCTCATAGCTCAACACGAAGCATCGTTTTATTTAAAAAAAAACAGCACCAACATGATTACTAAATGCTGACATATAAGTGAGCATGTAAGCATTCAACAGTGACACAGGCTGTAAAACCCAAATATGTGATTTTATGTTTAGTACTATGCCACGCTTGGAGGTAATGATGTTTACTGTTGGTTTGTTTATCACGAGTTGAAAATACCGTGATCAGTAGGCCATAAAAGCCAAATGATATGATTGTAATGCTAAGTTCCAGTAACTAAGTAGAAATGTCATTATCACACAATCTAACCTAATCACCTATTCCTGAACTTGCAGAAGTATTAAATGAAGTAATAAAAATGGTTAATCGCACAAAAGCAAGGCCTCTAAAAACTAGATCATTAACTGCAGATCTTTGTTCTGCAATGGGTTCTAAATACTCTTACCTGCTTATTCACTCAGAGGCAGTCTCGAGGTAGCGTATTGTCATTATTTTATGAATTTAAAGAACAATTCCGGTTCATTCTTTGTGAAAGTAGTGAATATCCCGATTTCAGAGTGATGATTGTTGGAGCAACAAAGTTGTTTTCCTTGCCGACATATTCCAAACAAAAATGAACTGAACAAAAACATACAGGGGAAAAACGAATGCATCTTCACAAGTGTCAAAATTTGCTCAATTAGGAAGAAGCTTCTACATTGTGTAGACAGAATTAAAATAATAATACTACGAAACTACTGCAAAATTGCATACATCTCTCAACAATTTCATACTCTTGTATTTGTTGAGTGCAAATGTTGAAAAGTATTTTCCTACGCTTAAGTTGGCTTGATCTGACGGTGCAAGGAACCCCTTAGCCCCTTCTGTTCTTCAGTGTCCACTAAGAAAATAAATTGGTGGAGTTGAGGAATGATTGAAGTTTGAAGGTTAAGCTTCAAGTAAAGACACGGAAGTGTCCTTTTCTTTCTCTTTGGAAATGATATTCAACTATTTCTACAAAGGTTGTAAAAGTTCTCCTTCTCTTTTTCATACCCTGAAGTAGGATTTTCTGCAATGAACACTGAAGTATAAGAAATATTACGACTGCTAACTCTGGAACACGATATGAAGGGTGTTCATCGACCATTTGGCCCCAAATAAAGAAGATTTAACATTAATCTTTCTTCTTACGCCAACTTTTTCGAACTATTATTGAAATGTTGTAACATTAATTGGTTAATATAATATTGAAAAACTGTAACATATGTTACCTACATAAATTCCAAAATAGCCATGATTGTCCGAGTGGACATTTTTTCAAGATTGGACTTCCTCCCCACAGTGCTTTTTATGTGATAGAGATGACTTAATAGACATTGCTCACCTAACTGTATGAGGAATTCTCAAAAATCAAGAAGATCTAGTCTCTAAATACTGGGAAGCAAGAAGAATGATTTTATTCAATTCTGAGCTTTAGACATACACACACGGACGCACACACACGCACGCACGCACACACACTCTCCAAAATGTGGATCATTATATTTACATTGTAACAGTTTTCTCTCATTAAATTACATTTACACTTACATCATAAACGTAGAAAGCTCAATGAGTGTGTCGCGAGGATTTAAATTGCTCAATTTCGTGTGCAGCAAGTTGAAAAGGGCGGGAAAGAAACACTAACCGATAATTACGATGGGACTGTCGTCTCCAGCACCCGTGTAGTTCAATTCCAACATGACGGGCTGCTCACAGGAACCTCTAGATACGGCCAGTATTGCTGTTAACTTCTTGTCCTCAAGGAACTCCTTATCTCTAACCATGACTTGCACCCCGCATGGACAGAGATAATCCGTGGCAGCCTAGAATAAAGAGGGGCCTTCGTCATTACCTTCAAGAAATTTCAACAACAGGACTGATCATAGCATTCAAGAGAGGGCCACCAACCTGAGCAAAGAGAGTCGGGGTCATGAGGTTTGCAGGCATTTCGCTAAGACGCCTCGCGATGTTCTGAGCTTCTGCCTTATTAATACCTCTCTGCCAGCCGCCCCTGGAAACAACAAACACAATTTCAGTTGTATTGTTCTGTTGATATGTATTATGTTTTCGACTAAAGCTGGTCCCAGACCAATGTAACCAAGTCAATTTTGACCATAGCGCCACTGCTAAAATATACTTGAACATGCTTTCATAGTGTAACACCATTGGACACCTCTCAAGAAAGTTCTCTGCAGCAAGCTTCTCTATCTGTCTTCTTAGTGTATTCAGCTATATGCTGACAATAGGACTTCCACTGTGTATTTCTTCTCTGTACGGATGAGATGTATCGCTCGATGCTTGTAGTATATTCCAGCTGCCAGAGTCCAAAGATGAAGAGTAATTAAATCAGGTTCCATTTCAGAGGTTCCAGGTATTAAAGATGCAATATGCAAATGCAAGTTTCTTTTGTTTACCAGTTATGCAAACTTATAAAAATGCATTCAGAATGAAAACAACTACACTATCTATTCCTAGAAAATTCAAGATATGGATTTTTTTTACACATTACACTGTAAACATATGTTTTTAATCAAAATCATTAGTCATTATTGAGAAAACACAACTAAAGTAAAAATTCACGAAAAGGATAGTTTGGGATAGGGGAATTTCTAAAATTTTGACGTTGCCTCTTTGGAAGATATTGAACTTAAATACGAGGTTTAATATTAAAAATAGAATCACTATTAACAGTGAAGTATTCTTTGTGTCTGAATCCGGTTTTGTGATCCACGATTTCGAGATCATTCGAACTCATCCTCAGCCGTTGAAGACAATGTGGTGGAGGAAGAAGTTGACTTCAATCACCCAACGGTTGAGGATGATATCGAAAACGTTCCAGTTTTTTCAGAATTTTATAAGTGAAGCTAAGTTTAACTAAAGTGACTCAAAAAACCGGATTCAAATACGAGGTTTGGTATTCATTTCTGTTTTCGTTTTTCAGTTTTGCGTTTGTGTGTACGCACACGCATATACATACATCTCTATATAGCATGCCTTTTTTGTGATCAGTGAGCCTCAAAACTGGTATTTCCAGTAAAATCTTGTTATTGAATTTTTGGGTGGAACGCAACATTTCTCTGCATACCAGTGCAGTGATAAGAGAAACTGAAATGAAGAAAAAAGAAACGCATATATACCGCGAACAAAAATTATAACATTTAGGAAGTTATGAATGAACGAGTAGAAGCAAAGGCTCTATATAAGGTAATGAAATAGATTGTATTTTATAATTTCAAAAGGGGGGGAAAAGGGAGAAAACTTACTTGTCATCGTCGTTATACAGATCGAGAGCGGGTATAGATTTGTGGTCCTCCTTATTCTTGGTGTCCTGGAACCTCCAGACTCCTAGACAGGCACCCTCTGCAGCAGCCTCGGTTTGTCCGTTGAAGGGCTCCACAAGGATGCAATCTACACCTCCTGCCTGCAGGGCTCTCGCAGCCACTCCAGATGCTATCCTAGTGTTCTCCTTGGCTTCATCTAGAGTCTCGAATTTGTTATAACAGGCTTCCTCAGAGCCCAAACCAGCCACTGCGACTGCATAGAAGTCACCCTCAAAGTTGTGATACACCTGGACCTGGCCCAGTGGAATTTCTCCTATTCTGGAACAGAAACCTTCGTGAGGCCGGGACATACACACTAGCATCTAGGTGACCCTATTATCTATGCTAATATTACAAAAAAAAGGAAATTTGTGTGAGTTTGCTTTCTTGTTGCTTTTATTAGCGTTCAACGCCCAGCATACTGCATATGGCATCACAGTGGGTGTGCACTGCTGGACATGTGAAATTAAATAATTGGAAAGCAAAATTGTCAGGCTTAAGTTTGGGGTATCTATTCAACATTTGCTAGTTATGAAGAAAATCTGGGGAGAAAAACTGAGACATCGTATCGTATCTGTATCGTATCGTGGGCCTCCCGTTTACTTGTCTGTTCGTTATAGTCGAGTGCGAACTGCACACACTCGCGCACCTCTACCAGAGGCTTCACAATCTATTCACAGAATATTCAAAATATATTTTTTATTTCTCATAAAATTGTGGGAACCGTTTTTTGAGTAATACAAAAGTACGAGTAATAACAAATTTTCCAAATAAATGGTAGTTGATGTTGGGGAGATTTCCTTGAAAGTTGAGGCAGAACTTGCCAAGTTCGGGCTTCATCGAATTTTCTTTTTCGAGTTGTGCTATTCACAGACAGACATACAATTTAATTCAAATGTAAACTTATTGGTGACATCAGCCATTTCCGAGATAATTCTTCGTCATTGGTTTGATTTTTCAATAATTTGTCATTTTTAACTAGCTGTCAGATTTTTTTTTCCTCGTGATGTCATCGACAGAGTATGAAATTTGAAGAACGGTATAAAACAAACTGCTTTTATTGGCACTTTGGTTTCCTGTATTCCTATTTTGTAGTAGTTTTAACGCCCGTATTTACTACATACGGCACCGCAGGAGGTGGTTACTGAATATACGTGCGATGAAATGATAATTGGGAAAGGTAATTTGGGAAGTAAACATTCCAGTCCTAAGTTTATGGTCCTTCGCCTGCATTTTCCAGATATGAGGACTGAGAAAAAAACCTCAGCCTGGAAGAGAATGCTGGCGGGATCTGAACCTGAACCTTATGTTCACTAGGTCCATGTCTTAATGGAAATTGCAATAAGACAGTTCCTACAGATGTTTATGTCGATTAACATGAAGTACACAGAAGAATATGCGTTTGTAAGAACGAATCATTTGTACAAGAGTAAGTAGAGAGGGTCATGTGAGTTCAAGACATGCGATGTTTCTATTGAGTAACTGCAGTTCCTTATTTTTGTAGACACTGAGTGCAGCAAACTCTTTATTTATAGTTTTCCTTATGTTTCGGTTTTGCAATCTGTCAGGTGATGTATGTGAAAGTAGTATTTAGATGTCAACATCTAAGGAGTTGATTTGTATACACTGTACTTGGATATGCATGTAAATCTGATGTGTTGAATTCATGTGGTTATCTATTCACTCTTCCACACAGTTTATACAAAAGCTTATTCTTATATCTACTTCTTGTGAATCCAGATGAACTTTAATTTCGTTCTGTGCATGACTATGAGGGAAAACCGAGCGGGATGGCTCAGGCGGTGATGTCAGTGGCCCACATTCGGGAGGTCGCGGGTTCGATCCCCGTGGTCGAGCTTCCTGATCCATGGATTTTTTCGGAGGTTTCCCCGGGTCGCCAGGCGAATGCTGGAAAGGATTTCCATCCTCCGAATTTCCTGTGCTTCCATTTCGTTACATTAATCATTTCATCCTTCATCCCGTTAGGCTCCTTTCAGGGTTGGTAGAGTCGGCAAGCGTCTCGGCAGCAGCACGGCAGGGGGAACAAATGGGCTCTGGAAATCTTGTCCCCCGTATTGGAAGGTGAGTCACTGGTTTCCGGGATAGGATGGTACAAGACCGAGGGGAGGGGGACTAAGCTAGTCTACGCTGGGGTGCTTCTAACTGGGAAAACGTAGAGACCCTGCCACATGCTCTGTAAGTGGCAACGTTCCGGTCGCCCTTAGGATCCACTCGCCTCATCCATCCTCCCGGGAGTGCCCCGTTAGGGACATAGGCACAAAAGATCACCTTTCGGCCGAGGTGCTAAGTCCCCCTCCGCAGTAATGAGGGGAGTATGAGGGAAAACCAATAGCATCTTACCACCTAAAAAATCTGTGTTACACTCACCTGACTTTCTATACTCTTTGTAATGTAAACCATTCTGACAAACGCTTTTTGTTTTGCTCCTTTTATATGCCTCCTTTAACATCTCAGGTCATATCGGCGGTTTTTCCTTTGGGACAATTGCCCATAGACGACGATGTTTACTGGTGTAACTTTGGGTTTATTTTACGTTGGGTTTTCTTTATAAATATTAAATTTAAACACGCACACACACACTTACACGCTCACTCACACTTCCAGATTCTTTCTTTATTTTTCTTTCTTTACCTGATTACCCTCCCCTTATGCAGGACTTACACCCCCTGGGACTTACAAGCCAGAGCCTAGGGTCAGACGCCTGTTGGGGAGCAGAAGGACCTATGGACCGGACAGAGTGAAGACCTGGAAGCAGGTGGTCAACCAAGCACCAGGTATGAGAGTGAGGAAGAGGATGATATGAAATGCATGCGAATTGGTGATAATGGAGCAATTGGTGGAATGAGAGGCGAGGGAAACCGGAGAATCCGGAGAAAATCTGCCCTGATGCCACTTCGTCTACCACGAATACCAAATGGGGTTCCTGGGATCGAACCCTGATCGCTTTGGTGTCTTCCTGGATAAAGGAAACACTTTGGCTGCGCACCAGTGTGAACGTGTGTAACTATTAGGAACTTCTGTGCGTCTCTGGGCTTCGCTGGCTCCGCTCTGTGGCAAGCCTCCGGTCTCACTTCGCCTCATCCCTCCCCCCTGGGGGGGGGGGGGTGGTAGTCCGCAAAAGATCCAAGTCGGCGTCGCGGTGGGTCGAAGTACCCCCCTCCGTTGTTACACACACACGTGCGCGCGCGCGTTCAATCACTTTTCCATGGCTGTACATTCGCAATGTATTGAAAGAAAAATATCCTATTTCCACTTAAAATAAGTGTGAACCCAGAGCAGCTTCGTTCTGCATTATAATGACGTCACAGCTGCATAATGGAGGAATCGGATAGCAGATGAATCATAGATTCTTCATTGTTACGATCCAATAAAACGTCCTTTATAGTGCACATATCTGCAAAGACAAGGTCTTTTTTCAGGATATTTTTAATAGTGCAATAACAGATTCTGAGTGTTGGTTTATCCAGTTTTTGTAGCAGTTCAGTTACAAACCGAAGAGCCCTGGGCACTTCTAAATCTGACTCCCCATAAAAGAATTACTCTTGAATATGTATCGATTTCAAACAAATTGCGTTCTTGGACTGCCTCCGTGGTCTGATGGTTAGCATGCTAACCTTCACATCTAGGGATCCGGGTTCAATTCCCGGCTAGATGGAGAGAATGCTTCTTTAACCAGGATCATTCTCCACCCTCTCTGGAGTTTGGAAGTATGAATGAGAATGAGAATATGTGTGTGAATTTAATATAATAACCAAAAGTAGACCAACCCAAAGATTAGCACCACAGTGAACTTAATTGCTGTTCCGAAGGTAAAAAGTCACCAGTATAACCTTAATGATAAAGGTGGCATATAAATAGGACAGTAAAAAAATCAACCCCTTGCATTCCCAATTTCAGTCTGCTGCCTGTGTGACCGAAACCTATGCTCATTAACAGTTCAGTATCAAGGAAACTTGGAAATGCACGTGGCCTAAACCTTGGCCTTACTGTGTAAAGAGAGTAACTTAAAGAGTATTCCCTATAACCAACATAAGGAAATGAACGTTTTCCTAGTGAAATCATTGACAAAATTAGGTATCTCTAAGTAATTCCACATACAACCAACACCCAGGCACGTATGTTCTGTTTAGTGTTTATTGATTGGGTATATATTCACTTTAGTGCCTGGTGGCCAATTTGTTTTAAAACACTCTTTAATATGCACCGAATAATAGCTTGATTATTATTTTGGGATGCCAATTTTTGAGCAAACGCTTCGTTTCGGAAACAAACAAAAAATTAAAATGTCGTGCCAACTCACTTGCACTTCTTAGACTTTAATTACAACTTCAACTTGAGATGGTTGAGAGGCTCGCAGTCGGGAGGTCGTGGGTTCGATATCACCGGCCGCCATACTTGACCCATGGGTTTTTTCGGGGGGTTTTCCGAGTCCCAGGCGATTTCTGGGTAGGTTACTTTCATCCCCCGAATTTCTTTTCTTTTAATTTCACTTCACTATTAACTTCATTCATACATTTATTTGTTTACCTTTTTTATAAAAATTATACCTATTTTAGTTAGAATTATGGGTTTATGATTAGGAAGAATTTTATTTAAATATATATTAAATTATTTAAAATTTTAATATAAAAATTAAATAAAAATTAACAATCTTTAAAAATAAGAATTAAATTTTAACATTCTATTCATCCTATTCATCCTTTCATCCGTTTGGTTTATATCAGGATAGAAAGCGTCAGCGGGTGTTCGATGCAGCATGGTGGAGAAGAAATACTCTGAGTAACTCCGTCCCCTGTAACGAAAGCCAGGTTCCGGATAGTGTCCCCACTGAAGCCCTTGAGCCATGAAGGGGCCCGTGCAGGGGGCGCTCTGCGCGAACCGCCGGGGCACTGATGTGCTGGCTAGGGGAGTTTACACCTGGGGAAATGTAGGGACCCCCACCCCACCCCTGTGTCCATGCCCCTGTGGTCCGGTCACCCTCTGTCTCCTCTGGTCTCACCCCTCCCTCTCAGGGGCACCCCTTCCGGGCACAGACACAAGAGATTTCTAATGTCGAAGTGCTGAAGTCCCCCTCCGTGTCTATTCCACTCCTACGTCTCATTCCCAACTCCTCCCGTTCAGCTTTCCCTGAACCCCTTACAATACATTTTTATCCTAATGTTTACAACTTATTTTTGGCCTCAAAGGCATTTCTTGTTATCTGGTGGAACAGAAGTATCTTCGTTAATTCATCCTTTAGCGATCTAGGCAATCCTATGCTTTTATTTGGTTTCCTATATTCCTCTTTGCCATTCAAATCCGTCCAAGGGGGGAGGTGCACAGTTTTTAAGCAACTTATAAAAAAGTTTATATTATTGTATGTGCTTATTCTGTGAGAAAATATTAGTTAATGCATACACATCACATGCCTTTGGAAAGCTAAGGAATATCAAAAGCATTGGTGTTGATTTCACGCTAGCCATTTCACATGAAACAGTATTGTGAATACATTTCAATGACATTCACGAAACGAAGGTAAGTATAGTATTTTATAAAGCAGAACATTCTGATTACTTGTTAGATTTGTGAGCAAGAGAATATTCGATTCAGTAGCAATTATTGGCGAAGAAAAAGATCTAACAACCAGAAAGAAGTGTGGAATGCGGTTGGAACGAGTCTGCAAAGTGTGATACATTCGAATACTTAGAACTGACACTAGTATAACACTGCAGAGGCTATTTTATCTTAATGGCAAACATTTATTTCAGAAGAGTTCTAAATTACTACAATTTTCATTGTAGCCAAACTATGCTTTCGCCCCCAAAAGTATTTAGGATATTATTTAGCATACTAAAAGAGCAACATTTTTTACTACCGGACGACTCGAGGACCCCACGCCATTTCCCAATCTCCCGGTAGATAGCACTTCCAATCTCCAGCTGTTTTAAAATAAATGCACAAACTGCAGCCAACATAGGAATAGTAAATATCGCCAACGACTAACAAACAATGAATGGCATACCAAAGCACACGAAACTTAAGTTTATTTTAATTAGCAACCACTAGTTACACCAAAGCACACGAACTTCACGATACTTATGATTTACTATGTATACACTACCACTCAATAGGTTTTGAACACCCCTTAATATCAGGATTTATTGAAAATAATATAACAGAAAACTCTTTTATGAGCATCTTTCAATGAAATAATATATTCTAGATTTTACTTTCTTCAAAGTAACCTCTTCGTGCTTTGATCACTGCTTCACACTCTCGGGGCATCAAGTCTCTTGTTAGTGTTTGTTTAGGAATTTCCTTCCATGCTGTTTTAAATGGCTCCATGTTCATTTAAATTACTCACAGGTCGTTTTCTGGCCTCTGCCCAAATAATCCCAAATAAGTTTGATAGGGTTGCAATTGGAGCTTTGAAGAGGCCGTACCATTTTCTTCAGTTCTCCCTTCTTTTCTAATTGTTCCGGATACTTTCTGAATAGCAAAGATGAATGTTTCGAATCATTATCTTGCTGCAGGTGAAACCCTTGTCAATCAAACACGTTCTAGAAGATTTTGTGCGGCGTTGGAGAATGTTATGGTACTGCTCTATATTCATTTATTCATTATTCCCTCCATTTTTATAATGTCTCCTGATGTATTGCCTCCAAAACAACCCCAGACCATCAATGAACTATCTCCATGCTTCACTGTACGGGATATGCACTAAGATGTCATACGTTTGACAAACCTGCGGCGTTTTGTGCTAAAGAGTTCAAAGTGTGATTCGTCCGTACACAACAAATTCTGCCACTAACCAATAGTTTACGCTACATGATTTTTGCCCACTGCAGTTTCTTCTTTTTATTGAGAACCCTTCAAGCCTGCATCCAGAAGTCTTCTTTTCACTGTCGAGACTCTCACAGATTCATTCCTCACAGGTTGATTTCCTGCTAGCGTGGATGCTGTTTTGAAGCGATGACATTTACTATTTATTACTAAGTATTTGTCTTCAGATTTCAAAGTCAGTTTAGATCTTCCCTTGCAATCACGGTCCTTGTTACTATTAGTGTGAAAATATCTCACCACAATATAATGGATACTTCCTAAGGAAACATGTTCTGCAGCAAGCTTTTCTGTCAAAAACTCACTGTTTCACCCATTTTAACTCTGAAACTATATACAGTAATGTCAATGTTGTGATCACTGACGAGCGTCTAACTTGATTCTGACTGCCTAAACCAGTCATGTCAACAGACGCTACTGGTGGCAAGAGCGCTTCGAATGCAACGGTAGCATGCTCTTCCACCTTCAGCATGCCAAGTGACTACGACGAATTTCCTTAGGGACACCGTACCTAAGAGTAATCGTCGCACTGAACTCAGGTATACGTAACCATGGCTCTGTCAAAACCTACTACGTCTTCTGTTTCTAATATTAATTATTTTGATTCAGCTTGGGAAGAGCAGAATTCATTTGACTCTGGTTATGTCGATATACAAAAATTAGAAAAAATGTTTTGCATCTTTGACACGCCTCTTTCAGCAAAAGTTAACGGGATTCAAGATGCAGCAATTCAAACGGAGCTAATCAAGTTGAGATGTGACCGTCGACTTAAAATGCAACACTTTCAGTGCTGTAGAATTCTACATATACCTTCTTGACTCACACTTTCCAAGTCTTATTGACAATATTGCGAAAATAATAGCTATGTTCAGCAGCACTTACATATGCGAGCAGGCATTTCCATAATGAAGTTGCTAAAAAATCAGCATAGGTCTTGGATCAGTGACGATAATCTACATAATAATTTACGTATATGTCTTGCCAATAACCTACATTCCAATTTTAAAGAATCAACAGATTCACGTGGAAAGAAGAAAATGAAGCAAAGTTTTCAGTGACAATACTGCAACCGCATAATTGTACAGCAATGCAAGAAATCCTCTCTGCTGCTGCCCAGTGCATTCAAGCCAACTTCGTAGCACCCAGTGGGGTAAATAACGGCCCCGCAGGCAGGGCCCCCCAGACTGCCTTTAATAGTTTTCTTAAAAATGACATTTTATATTCAATTAAACCATGGAAAATCGCTAGGAGGAAGCGTTGGAACAGTTGCAGTTCACTGATGAGATACTGACAACAAAGTGTGCCATGTAAGCGTTTGCTTAAAAGTGTGAAACAAGCTTACCTCCAAGTGCGTATGCTCTCAAAAGCATTCACAATCATATAATGAAATTCATTAAAGCACGGCATTTTATTCAATACGGTTGTTAAAAAAGCCGAACAAACTACATATTAAGTACGACTAGTACCTTTGCAAAGATGTGGTCAATTGGCAACTAAATTGGAATATTTTAGAGTTTGGTAATAAGGTATAAACATTAATCAATATGTGTTGTTCTTACCAGTTGTTCAGTGTTATTGCTTCCGAACAATATCTAAGGTGTAGATATGTACCACAAAGAGAAGTTCGCTTGGGTTAATACCTGAGTTACCCAGAATATTGATAGGTAATGATTTTGTTCCACCTATGTGCATTATGCGTTTAGCAAGTGTATAATGTTTATATAGGAAAAATAATGTTGGTAATTAGGGAGTGTTATTTAAGTTATTTTGTGTGAGTAAATATTTAATATTTTAATCTCCATTTTTAAGCTTTATTAGTAAGTAGAACCCCCAAAATTTATTTGACCCCCCAAAACCGTAGCTACGTCATTGGTAGCACCAACGTTGACATAACTGGTCTAAACAGAGATTATTAGCCTAGTTACCTTGATTATTAGCTTACAACATGGATGATATCTGGTGCGTTAAACACTAACACTATGTTCAAAACAAAACTTTAGGGAAAGTGTCCCTACTAGGACCATCAAGCTTTCACTTCAAAATGCACTTCTTTCAGGAAAGGTAGGTAGCATAATGATATGCATTAATGTTTGTATTGGTGCCTTTCTTAAATATCTAAAATTAACTTTGAGTAGTGCCATAATTCCTCTTATCTCAGGAAACCAAGGGTGTTAAGAAGCTTTTGAGCGGAGTGCATAACCTTAGGTTTCTGGTCCACAGGTTAGGATAGGTTTATATATAATATAAGCTCAGGATAATTAGCAACCAGTGGTTACACCAAGTACGCGGGTGAAGCAGGAGTTTGGGTTTCTGTTTCACCCCATTTTGTTTCATGTACTTCAATAAATATAATAAATATTTAGAGACTGAGCTTAACGTATTTTGTTGTAATTTTTATTACATTATAAATGTGAATAAACGAGGATAAAAGTTGAAACTGATAATGTGAATGGAGATTCACGAAACTTTCGTCTGTCTTTAATATAGCTTACACCAAAGATAAGTGAAGCCTCTTCTCTAAATATATTATATTTGATTTATATTGCTTCACTGTCAACAGTTTGTTCTTTTTCATTCAACAATACGCTTTAACATTTGCGTTTATATAAGTGGGAAGTGAACAAGAAAAAGAACAAGTCAAAACATCGCTACCCCAGCGGATTTCGTTTCTCAATTAAGTTGCTAATCCCATTACGCATTGCAGTAGTGAGAAAATGGCCATGTTTATTGCCATTTCACGATCATTTTGCTATAAAAGAAAATGGTAAAGAAATCAGCTCCAGGGTTGCCAACATTTAAAGGTAAAATGATCGTACCAGCCACTCAAAATTATAGATTTGGATTCAAAATTATCGTACATCAGAAACCAAATGCTACAACAATAAAAATATCAGTATAACACTTATGAAAAAGTAATAGTAATGATGTTTATTATATTCACTTGCAAGATTAATGACCTCAACCAGTATTACAACTTTAGCACGTATGTTTTTCGCACTATTCATCTGAAATGAAAATGATATTTCGCCGGTATCGAACTATCATACATTCAAATTATCGTACACCCCCATAATTATCGTATGGGTTGGCAACCATTGTACAGACATACAATTATCGTATGCCCCCATAATTATCGTACGAGTTGGCAACCCTGATCACCTCCCATGTTCCCGTCTGGGATGCCTGTCCCCTTGAAGCTACGCCTTTTTCGGGCTCTCATAATCCCAGTCCTCATGTACGCCTGCGAAATTTGGGGCCTGGCCGCAGATTCCCATCTTCTGCGTCTGCAGCGTGTACAGAACAGAAGACTTCGGATAATCTATTCTGTATATTGCAGATTCCCCTCGAGACTACTGCACGAGGCCTCCTCTTCCGTGTGTGGAGGATGAAATTAGGCGCCAGGCTGCAAAGTTTACGACCTAATCCCACAACATCGGAGCGCCCTGGTTAGGCCTTTGGGGACTATAATCCCAAAGAACGCACACTTGTGCGTCACCGGGTTCCCCGCATGGCTTGCGGGCACCCCGGGTAACAGAGGAGCTAACTCAACAGCAGCGAAAGCTGAGCTCCCATACAGTCCTTCCAAGAGAGGCTTGGATTCAAAATTCAAAATTTCAAACATCCACATTTGGTTACACACCAGCAGTGCCCAACAGAAGTTGTACCCTGGCTAGCAGTCGTTGAGGAGCATAGACTTGATACCTCCTTTCTACCCTCAACCCTATTCTTACTCGTCACCCTGCAAAATCCCATATCCCGTCATAAAAATGGTTAAGCCCTAAAAAGGACAGGTACACGAATGCCACACCTCGGGCTGTTCTCAGCCTGCCAACAGAAGCGAGCGAGACATCAGCTCCATACAACGCTTCTGAGGTAAGTAGATGTTTCTGTTTCAATTAATTCACACTTTTTCTTGTGCTCATCCCCCCCCACAAAAAAGGTCTTTGGGGCATTAATTAGCACATATTAGAAGAGGTTTAAAACAAATTGGCTAGAAACTCTTGAGTCCTGGCCTCTTTCAGGTGGCGTTTTCTCTCTCTTGCTGTTTATGCGATGCATAAGTGCAGAGCTGGCAACAAAACTGCCATCCTTAGGCGATTTACGATTGGTTTAAGGTCCTAAGCTGCAAAGCATAACACAAGGTTTAAGGACCACAAGCTGCAAAGCCTAGTTGAGGGATTCAAGGCCCTAAGCCGCAAAACATAGAGGAATGAAGCAATTGTGCGGAACTATAAAGCGTAACCATAGGATCTATGAAGCTCGGTGTCCCAGGATGGGAAACATTGGTCTAAAATAGCAGCAATGTATAAGAAACTTTGGTATTATTCACATTCCAGATCTTACTATTCACTTTGAAAACACTTCTTTGAGAACTATGGACTCCGTAGCTTAGCCCCCATTGGTCGCTGGGAACTAAAGTAAATAATTACCATTCCTTTTTGCTGATATGCAGTAGATACCTTAAAATAGAAACCATTAAAGTTGATAATAGGAATACTTACTCGTTTATAAGATCAGTTATTTTTCCTCCATTATTTCTGTCGAATTGAGCTGCTGCTTCTGTCAATTTAAAATCTTCATCACCTTGTGGAGCATATACTCCCAGAACAAGACCTTTCTGCGAATAATATAGAATTACTTTTAAAAGTTCCAAATAGCTTATGAAGAATACAGCAAGCGAAAAAATAAGAAATCATACAAAAGCTTAAAACTATATTTTCTAGCCCAGTGCCGAAGTCTAAACTTCCCTTACCTTTTCCGGAGGTGGTGGTGATGGAGATGAAGGAGGGGCTTCTGCAAAGTAACGAACTATGGTATATTTGTTTAAGACGCGAGTAAAACGGTTTTGTAATTTTAGTAGCTGCAGCGCCATTCTTTCGTGTTTGTTAAAGAAAACTTAAATATTAGAACATGGATACTTCAAATTAACAAAGAATTCAGTTGCTACGGTAAATCAACTATCAAATAAACAAAGCCTTGCAAAAATTTGAAATCTAAAAACAAATGACAATGTAAAATGGCGTTTCAGAACAATAAAATCATTAACTTTATTCACGTAAAACGAGCAGTTTATATAGTATGTATAAATTCTAAAGTATGCAATCGAAATGAAAGACAAAATTCAAGATCTGCAAGAGGAAATGTATGAAACACACAAATTACGCAGAAATGTAATTTAAAATTTCGACAAATAAAATGAAAGCTGGCTGCCTCTAAGTCGAGTGAACTGGCTTCTTGGCACAGAGGTCCCGAGTTATATACTTTTAAATTTCCCTCTACACTCGTGCGCGCACGCGTTCACACAGACGAGACTTTTTTCCAAAAGTGTTTTTCTTCAATTCAAGAGATGTAATTCCGATAAAATCTTGGACTCGGATGCACCTTTTACCTACTGTGACTATGATTCAATGCCAAGATTCGAAGGAGGGACTTATAGAAGATCTTTTGTGCTCCTAATGGTGGGACCCCGAGAGGGAGGGGTTAAATTAAAGGACACTAAGGGTGGTCAGGTCTGAGGAGAGAGTGTCTATAAAAGTAAAGAAAGTTATGAGTGCAACACGTCAGGTTTTAAGGAAAATGTCCGTGTGTACCTGTGTGTGTGTGTGTGTGTGTGCGTGTGTGCGTGTGTGCGTGTGTGTGAGCAGTATAGCCCATAAACGAATAGTCGTTTAAATACTAAACTTGTTATTTTGATTCAGCATCTTCTAAGGATGTGACACGAAGATCATCAAGAAAATCTCCCTAAAATTATGTTGTTGTTTAATGACGCTGTCAATTGACAGAATAACATCAGCGTCGCCTACGTGCCGAAATTTCGTCCTGCGGGATTTCTTTTACATGCCAGTAAATCTACTGACATGGAGCTGTCGTTTTTAGACACACGTAAACACCATCGGTCTGGGCCGGATTTGAACCCGCGACCTTGGGATCAGTAGGCCAGCGTCTAACCAACTAAGCTACCTCCCTACCCCAACCTATCCTTTACATATTACTTTTTTTTTTTCTTTTTTTTTTTTCAAAAAATTCCTTAACAAGTTTTATCAAAATGCCATGTCATCTTGAATTTTCTGGGAATATCCTCAGAAATCCTCTTCATTTCAGGTGACTTTTGCACAATTGGAAAATCATAAGAGATAGACATAATTTTACTACCCTCAAAAATGTAGATCTTATCACAATCCATACCAAATACAATCTTTTGTGGAGTGAACCAACTCCCAAATATTCCTTTTTATTTCTTTGAATTTTTCAACACTTACGCTTTTCGCAAACGAGAAGTCATTTTTTTGTCCTGAATGTACAAAGAAAATAGAATTTCAAAGTCGTCACATAGCGACCAGGTCTTAAAATATGATTATCGCTTAAGCTTGATGTATTCCCATACTCTCCATTATACCTATAAGGAAATATGTATTATGATAATTTCTACAAAGGTAATTTCGATCAATTTGAAGTAGATAGAAGAATAAGTGGTTTAAGAGCATTTTTGCACGAGTGATTAGAAAAAGTAATGTGATTTCACAATTAGATGTTCTTTTCTTTGCAATTGAAACTATAGCAGATCCACGCAAGTTATTAATAGTACTTGCTTACAGCTTTCCTTTGTGTAGGTAATGTTTATCCATAAAATCAACAATAGAGGTTCGACCATAAAATCTGACTCATTGCATCAGTATAACACAAAGCAAAACTATAATAAAAACGTTGGTCTGGGTGACTCGGTTAGATGCTAGCCTACTGAACCCAAGGTCGCGGGTTCAAATCCAGACCGATGGTTTTTAAGTGTGCTTAAAAACGACAGAAGTAGTTCATTAATTATAATACAAAAACTGCATGTTAATGCACATAAGACCTCCCTGTTCCAAAATGAAGAAAAAAATATTACACTCTGGTATAAAGTAAGATAACTGTCTTCCAAATTTCTTAAAGGAAATACATCAAGAAAAAAGTTGGGAACCACCCTTAAAGAAACATCTAACCGCTGATTTTACTCAAGACTTTTAGCAAATTACTGTAAATTACTAATTTCATATATGCACTCATTTTATTCTTGTAAAATGTTTATACTCTTGTTTCTTGTAGTTCATACATTGCTTTAGGTTTCTTACTTTTGTTAATCCTGAAAATAATTCACGTATGGTATTTGTTTCATTTTGACGTGTCCAACATTGATTTTGCTTTCGTAATTAATTATTATTAATTTGATCAATAAACTACTCACTACAGATTTGCTTTCAATGAGATACATTTTTAATCCTATTTCTGCCAGACGGTTTCAGCTAAGTGAAGAACAATAGGTAATTTCCTATTTTCTTAATAAAACTACAATCATTATCCGCGAAAACGATTATATTGGTGTAAGTTTCTGATAATGATAATTTACAAAGTTAAGTTAGTCGGGGCTGGAATTTGTGGTAATCCTTACTTTGAAAACAGGCTAAGGATCACTTTACGGGATAAAGACAATTCAATATTTAGTTTTTATCATGCCCCGATTTACAAACAAACTGAGCATTAGCTCAGAGCGCCAGTTTTTGAGGGACGGGAGAATTTGAACTGCGAAAAAAATAGGACAAAAGTTGAAGAACGGGCAAAATAAGCTCTTCTCAACGTGCGATAATGATTTAATATTAAAAAATACTGTCTAATCCTACAACTTAAAGCACTGCACCTAACTTGTCGGTCTGGGTGGCTCAGTTGGTTAGACGCTGGCCTACCGATCCCAAGGTCGCGGGTTCAAACCCGGCCCAGGCCGATGGTTTTTAAGTGTGCTTAAAAACGACAGCTCCATGTCAGTAGATTTACTGGCATGTAAAAGAACTCCTGCGGGACAAAATTCCGGCACACCGGCGACGCTGATGTGATCCTGGCAATTGACAGCGTCGTTAAACAACAAAATAATTTTAAATTTGCACCTAACTTTCCAAACATTGTAAACCAGTTGCCGAGAAAAAATCGAGGAACAAATTTGTTGTAATGTAAAGAACTGCCTGGTAGAGCACCTGCCTGCTGTGCAAGGGGTCCCGGGTTCGATTCCCGGCAGAGGGTAGGAATTTTCCTCCAGCCAAGATTATTCCTCATCCTTCCCAGAGTCTGGAAGGAGGGGTTAGACCACTCGCCTACCACCTAGGCGGAACCCGCATGTGGTATTCGTGGTGGACGAATCGGCGTTTGGGTGGGTTTTCTCCGGTTTTCCCCCGCCATTCATTCCACCAATTGCTCCCTTATCACCCTTCCAATCATCCATTTCGCTTGCATTTTATGAATTCCACATGCGGGTCCCTGGGATCGAACCCGGCCGCCTAGGTGGTAGGCGAACGGTCTAACCACTCGGCCACGGCGCCGTCATAGGTATTGCATCTGAATAAAAATCATTAGCGCTTCTATCAATGTTATTTCGTTTTTATTCAATTTTATTCTTAATCGAGATTGATGGAAGCATAATAGAATAAGTATCTGATTTCTCATACCGAGGTCGTATTTGCAAATCACAAGAGTGATATTGATACAAAATTACAAAAATATGATAAATTGAATGGGCTAATAAGGAGACATTTTGGCAAACAGATGACGACCGATATAAAACTACATAATATCACATCAAAAGCTGCTCTCAGACACAGAAGTGAAGTTTGGATTTTAAATAACAGAAATTCACATGAACTTGAAGTAGCCAAACTGAGTTTCCTGCGATCACTGTTTAGTTACTAGATTGGACGACCAAAGAGAAAACTTTGGAGTACCAAGTTTGACTTAGGAGACAGAAAAATACCAACGAGAATAGAAAAATCATTTGATGAGAATGGAAAGAACTAGACTCCCAAAATTGGCATTCAAGTACCTACGCTCCAACTAGTACAGAGACCAAGGAAGACCAAAACAGCGGTGGAAAGACCAAGACCATCTTCACTAGGTTTACCGTTACAGGCCACATGGCTTGAAACGAACTTGTTCATGATGATGATGGTGGTGGTAGTGATGATAATGATGATGCTGCTGCTGATGATGATGACGATGATGATGATGACGACGATGACCTTTTTATGGACTTCCCACCAAACTTTGTATTTCTGGTAGAATAGCGACAATATATTTTAGATAAAATGCAATAAATATAATACACAGTGAAAACAGTAATAAATGCTGCGAGAACGGTGAAAGGCCACAAAGCATGTATTTCAATTGGAATTTTGGGTGGAATAATATTCTTCCATTATTCTAGATAAGTGAACTATATAAAACAAAACGCAGTTGGAGAAATACATATATCTACCGAGTCGCTTGTGGCTATTTGTTATATAATATCTAAGCCCTTTGGACGGTGGGACTTTCGCAAGTATTAAACTATTAGAAAGAGATAGAAAATGCGTGACGTTGCTCTTCCAATGATGACTGGCAACTGTTAACATGTTGGCACTCCTGTCAAAATTACTGCAAGTTGTTGGTTGTGTATACACTCTACGCCAAGGTTGCAGCACTGTTAGTCGTGTGGTTAGTCGTGCTGTCGTACGATAAGGTAGGAGAGGTTTTGCAGAGGTTACAGTTGTTCGGCGAGGTGAACAGGATGACAAGTGTGGACTTTGTAATTTGGACACTGAAGTAAAAGAATGAGGTGATGTGAAGTGAGAAAGTGACTTGTAATATCGCACACTGAAATATAATAGCATAGTAGCGGTGGATCAGAGATAAATAACATGGCACCAGCATTAAGCAAATATGTGACAAAGAATACAATAGCAGCAGGTGCAGTGTCGGTGTCTGTTTTGTTGTGGGTGCTTCGTACGAGAAAAAAACAAGTTCAGAAAACACGGTAGGTTATAGTACATGATAGTGATTTAATCCAAATTTGTTACATGTGCTCTGGTATTATTTGATTAAATCGGCGCATTCGTTCTGTCATAATGTCATCAGTTCACACGAAAGGAATCACAGATCAGTTCCAACATTGTTTTTGTATGACAGACCTTTCAGGAGTACTTGAAGTAAAGCTTAGGTTTTAGATTCCGTGTTGAGCTTGAATCACGCAAGAAAACTGTTTCATTTATGCTTTTAAATGAACTGGAAAATCCAGTTGCTGACCTTCGCCTAAATAAGCAGTTTTGTGTTGCCTAATAAGTGGTTTTGTGTAAGTACGGAAATTTGCTTGAAGCCTGAAAGATTTTATAATTAAAGTTTCCCTCGCTGTGCTTTTGTCTTGCAGTTTCCCGGTTTGCAACAATTCTGAAAATGACAGGTGTGCTCCAGAACCATAGCAAATAAAATTATGCTTACGAGATATGTCTATTTTTTCTTGGGGCGCATGAGCAAACAAATAAAGAAATAAAAAGACGTGATTAATTTACATGAGACATTTTCTACTCGGTACTAATTCACAACTATCCCATTTACATATATTGCACCATTCCTATTAAAATTGTTTCTTCTATTTAATTCAGTATTAACCATAATAAATCTTTGTTCAGAAATTGCAATTAAGATTTAATTATATGCATGGTGCAAAACAAAACGTGGCTGTTGTTTGGTACACATCAATGTTTACTACTACAGCTCTGATGTAAAGCATAGAACCATTAGGTGTTACTGCAATACCTATACATTAAAGTGACCATATTCCAAAAATAAAAAAATTGCATCCTTTGAATGTTGTAGCTCTTTAAAAATAGGACAAAAATTGAACACTTCTGAGGTTGGGTATGCATATAAATGATTGGTTTTGTCTTTCCTTGAAGACTTTGTGAGAGAAACAGTTCTCTCTATAGCTGCATTTTTCCCAAACAGATCAACAACTAATAGTACATTTTAGTGGTGGATGTCTTGGGGAACCTTAAACACACTATAACATTCTTTGCTCTTTGATTCTTCTATCTTCATGGAGTTCACAGAGGTGAAAATTTGTTACGACATGCATGCACTTGACCTCAAAACACAACAAATTCATATTCAAACATACAAAAGTGAAGTTATGCTATGGTTACCGAAATGTAAACCAACTTGGGAAGATGTAAACTTGCAACTATAAATGTTTTGAAAATAGCCAATACCCTAGTGAAGAAAGTTGACACAAATGGTATGTGGTGGTCATTGGATAAGTATTGAGGCACAGAACATTGGATACCTCTCAAAAAAGTATTGTTGTTGGGTCAAAGTTGCTGAGTCATTGGTAGAGTTCTGTTAGCAGGCACAACTTTGTTATATCATTCATTTTTCTGCCTTTATGTTTTGAGGGGTGGACTGTGAATGCCCTTGTAAATACAATGGAGATTCAGAGGCAGCATTTTTGTGCAGTGATATTGTACAATTTGTAATGTGGCACTTGAGGTTTGAGGGGAACTTTTCTCCTTCATACGCTACTGTATTTTACTGGTCTAGAGAATCTAAGAAAGGCAGCAATCCCTTAAAAATGAAGATCTATGTGATAGACCAACAAGAGTAACAATTGAGGAAAACATTGCCTCTCTGGAAACAATCGGGGAAGATCCAAGATTAATCTACGAGGACATTGAAAATTAAATTATTTTGTTCTTTAACGACGCTGTCAATTGCCAGGATCACATCAGCGTCGCCGGTGTGCCGGAAGTTTGTCCCGCAGGAGTTCTTTAACATGCCAGTAAATCTACTGACATGGAGCTGTCTTTTTAAGCACACTTATAAACCATCGGTCTGGGCCGGATTTGAACCTGCGACCTTGGGATCAGTAGGCCAGCGTCTAACCAACTGAGCCACCCAGACCGACATGAGGACATTGAGCTGACATTAGTGATTAGTTTGATTTATTAAACTATTCTTCATGTAGAAAAATTCAAGATGTGTGCTTGTGATCTGTTTTAAGCAGACAGATTAACTGTGGGAAGTCTTGCCAAATTTTAGATATGATAAGGGTGATGAATCACATATATATTAATTTGATCCAGAAAAAAGTGCCAGTCTTCAATTTAGGTTTTCCCTGATATAAACCACCTGTCATAGTCAAGAGACCAAGAAATGTAAGAAAGAGGATGGTTACCTCTTTCTTCTAAGTTTTTTGAAACTGACACTCTTAACAAGGAATATCTCCGAAATGATTCACTCTACAAAAAAAATTTATTTAGACATAAATTGTGTGCTTTAGGGAGATCTACATTTTTGTATAGTAAGATTTTGTCCATCTCTTACAGTTTATGAGTTATTCAAAAGTCATCCAGACTAAACAAGACTACATAGGCTATAGCCAGAAAATTCAAAATATACATTTCATTTGTCATACAAATATCTTAAACATATGACATTTTAATCAAAATCGTTAGAGCCATTTTCAAGAAAATCAAAATTTTCGAAAAATTTGCCATGTAAAGGGTAGTTTAGGGTGGGGCTATTTTCTTCAAAATCTTCGTGTCACATCCTTGAAAGACATTAACCTTAAATACCAACTTTGATTTTTAACTGACATTTTGTTTTTGAGTTATGCTGTCCACAGACTCACACACACATGGACGTTTTTCTAAAAATGCTCTTTTTTGGGGTCTCAAAAGATATGTTTCTGGTGAAATCTCAACATTGAATTTTTGGGTGGAATGCAATACTTCCTTCTACTGACCAGTAGAGAAAGTAAAAAGGAAAGAAAATAAGCTGGAAATAAATAAAAAAAGAACCTATGAAAACATTGATGAGTATGCATAAACTTGTTCTGTTATATAGTTTGTAGGGTATGTAAATTCTTCCCACCTCTGTAGTGTGTCTGCCTTACATTCAAGAGGTCCTGAGTTTGAATCTCGTTAAGCTTAGCTATCTGGATAAGGGCTTTTTTTTCTGATGTTTTCCCTTATTCTGAGAAGACAAATGCCAGGTACCTTCACTGATGACCATGTAGTTGAACGCCCTTAAACCTATATCTCCGTCAGCTACCTTTAAGCTCTATGCACTTTGGGCTCATTTGAGCATCATTTCACCCATTTCATTCATTCATTCATTCACTGTCCGATATAACATTATGTTGGAGGACGTCAATATACAAATATAGGGTCTCTAAGTTCTGGCCATACTTTACATATTACATTTGATGGATACCAAGATACACATGCCTCTCATGCTGTTTTATAATGAAGAAAAGATACTTATGAAATGCTAGTGTCAGCTCTTTCGAAGTCATAGAAAAAGTGCAAGTCATGTTGCATGTTTTACCAAATACATTATTAGGCACATATTTCACTCCCAAAGTTATTTCTGGGAATGTTTTTATTTGAAATCTGATTTTACAAAGGTAAACAATTGACATAGTCCATATCAATACAGGCAGATAAAGAGAAAATGCTTACCTCCATAGTTTCAGATTTATTGATTTTAACATGTGTTAAAATTGAGGACGAAGTAAGAATTTATTTGTTTTCAAGTGATTCCTGGCCTGAGATACAGGCCACCAAAATTGGCCAATATCCTCTTGCTATAGCCTTTTGAAATTCAGAACCTGTTCTATAGGATGACTGGTTGGTCTGCTGATAATGATTCTTCAGTTAGAGATAAACTGTCTGATCCTGTACCTCTCTTTCCAGTGATCTAGCCAGCCATTAGTAGCAATAAATTCAGGATCACACACACATCAGCTTGTTCAGGAAGACTGCTTTCTCCTGCATCTTAGGACCTCTTAATGGTGTTTGTTTCTTTCTGTCTTGGGGAAACCATAGTAAACTATCTTCTTCAATTTTGTCAAAGTTAGAAACTTTTGATCTGTGAAGCTATTTAACTTTTAATGCATTTGCACAAATTGTTTGATTTTCCCATGATTATTTTTTCTAATTGCTTATAGTTGTTTTACTGATGAGAGTTCAGCAGTTAATTTTCTAGCACTTTCTCCAAATGCTTCAATACCTCAAGTTTCACTTTAAGAGTGCACGAACTATAGTTTTGCATACTGGCATTTCTGTTGTCTGTAAACATGCTCAATGTAAACAAAACAGGAAACTCTTATGTAGTAATAACGGGAGAGTAGAAAACGTTTGAACAGGCTTTGCAGTGTTTTGTCTGTCCACTTCCTCAGCATTCGTTGCCGTCTACTGCTATCACAAAAAGGTGCAGATGAAAGCATACAATATTTTTAAAGGCTTTTCTTACCAACTTTATGAAAGGAGATGCAGTTGTATGGGTTTGTCTTGTACACTGTATGTTTTAAGTTACCCCAGAGATAGCAGGGGGTTAGGTCAGGAAACCAAAGCGGCCACAAATCTCTACTAATAATTCTGTCCTAAAACACACTTTCAGATGTTCTCATCAAAAGATTGCCGTATGAGCTGTTTCAGAGTTTTGTTGAAAAGGGGCAAAATCATGCTGCCTGTCTGTTAATTCTCTCTAAAAAAAAAAAAGGTGGGGCAAAATTGTATTCACATATGCATGGGCATCAATATTGACTTAAAAAAAATTGGCCCTATAACTCGGAACCTAATATTGTTCTTGAAGTACCCCTTCAAGACAAAAAGTAGGTGTATAGTGCGCCATTAGCAGAGAAAGATTTCTCAGAGCTACAATAAGCAATCTCAAGAACAGTGCAAACCTGTGTGCAATCGGCTGGTCAAGTCTATTAGCATGTGATAAGAGAAAATAGGGTTGTGCTTTTCAGTGTCTTTCTTTCCCTGATTACCCTGCCCTTATGTAGGACTTACAAGCCAGCCTAGGGTCAGACACCTGTCGGGGAGTCGAGGGACCTCTGTACCAGACATAGTGAAGACCTGGAAGCAGATGGTCAGCCAAGCACCAGGTATGATAGTGAGGAAGAGGATGATATGAAATGCAGGCGTAATGGATGATTGGAAGGGTAATAATGGAGCAATTGGTGGAATGAATGGTGGGGGAACCCGGAGAAAACCCGCCCAGATGCCGCTTCATCCACCACAAGTGTCATGCACCAATCACTCATTACCCATGTCATGTAGTTTAGGGATACATTCTACTAAAGAAAATAGACTGAAAAAAAAAGCTAATTTTGGTTAACTGAAGCAATATTCATTGTTCATCGATAAACTCTGTGAACAGATTTGTTGCACAGTATTTTATAAGACCAGATCTGTTGTATTGTTAGATTACAGACATTTTTGCTTCACTGCAGATTGAACCTGCACTGTTCTTCCCACTTTCCTCATTTCTGCATATGAATTGTTTACCTTAATTTTGTTGTTATTGTTGATATTTTTTATTGTTTCAGTTATACATTCTATTGTCATATTGGTGCTTTTACTTTAGAAACAGCTGATGGTGTTACTAACTTGTTGAGTGTAGCTATTTAACCTCCTTTTTTCTTTTTCCTTAAAGAAAGTAACTTATAATTCCAGACTGCAAAAAGTAGGGAAAGATTCCAGATAAAAAAAATCTGATGTGTTCCACTCACATGACTTTCTCTACTCTTGTACTAACCATTCTTACAAGCTCTTATTACTATATCTTCTTTGTGTTATTTGAGATAAACATTTGTACAAATTATCTTATTGCTAATTTCCTTGTAGTTGTAAGAGGAATATTAGAATACAGTAGACTGTGAGCAATAGTCAAATATTTGAAAGCTTTGAGGTCCCATTCTCTTTGCACGCTTAATATATAAAAAAATGAACGATGTTCCATTTCACGAAAGTTTTAAGTTTTCCAAAACTCGCGCAAATAACAAGGAATACCTCCGAAGTGGTTCACTCTACAACACATTTTATTTATGCTTAAATTGTGTGTTTTAGCAAGACCTACATTTTTTGTATAGCAAGATTTTGTCTATCTCTTACAGTTTACGAGTTATTCAAAAGTCGTCCAGAGTAAACAGGACTACATAGGCTATAGCCAGAAAATTCAAAATATCCATTTCATTTTTCATAAAAATATCTTAAACATATGACATTTTAATCAAAATTGTTAGAGTATTTTCAAGAAAATCAAAATTTTCCATGTAAAGGGTAGTTTAGGGTGGGACTATTTTCTTCAAAATCTTTGTCGCATCCTTGAAAGACATTAAACTTAAATACCAACTTTGGTTTTCAACCTACTTTTCGTTGTTATACTGTCCACAGACTGACAGACACACACACAGACCTTTTTCTAAAAATGCTTTTTTTTTTTTTTTTTTTTTTTTTTATTCGGGGGGTCTCAAAACATATATTTCTGGTGAAATCTCGGCATCAAATTTTTGGGTGAAATACAATACTTCTACTTACCATTAGAGAAAGTAAAAAGTTCCCTGGTCCACAGGAAAATTGAACCCAGACCTTTGGATTGATAAGCCAGAAAGCTGCCCACATGAGTACATTGGCAGTTCCTTTAATATTGGGCTTTTCTTTATTTTGCTGCTATCTTCTTTTTCTGCACTAATCTTTATCTCATATATGATTTCTTTAAATTTTTCTTCTAGTAAACATGTACCATTCTCTTTCTGATCAATCTTGGTGTAAGTCCTCCTTCACCCATGCTTTCTGAAATATTTAATTGGTCTTTTGTGCTCCACTGCACACACTGCTCGTTGCTGTAGTTCCTTCTTCAAAGGACAGCAGTAAATGGTTCATTAAGTGTAATATTACATACTTAAAATGACATGTTAAGCAGTAATTTAACTTGTCTCCCAGTCACTAAATGTCCTTGACTTTTCTTTTAACTTCCCTGCTGGCCTGATGGGAACATGGTTATTATGTTAAATACTTCATCACATGGCTTAAGTAAAGCACACCTTCAACTTTTCACATTCCAAGCACATAGTATACAAAAAGTACATTTTCTTATTGGTCTTCAAAACCATTTGAATTCTGAAATAATTTGATAAAGGTTATGTATTCTGTCATCACTGAGAACAAGGAACTATATTTAAATTACATCCTGTATGTTAACATTTCTGAAAATGAATGTGTGTGCAATGTGCCCAGCTCTAGGATGAGCAAGCTGAAGCAAAATACAGCTAACAGATTTCATACTTGACTTTTTAAATTATGAAGCATTTATGATTTGAAGCTTTCCTGGCGGCAAACATATTCAAGATGCTCTCGGGCTTCGAGCCAGGTGTAGTGATGAAAAGACATCGACGTTTCAGGAAACGTCAGGAAACTAGCCTTAAAATTGGAAATCGACCGACTCAGAAAACACATATTCCAACGGAGCAGTGAACCACCTCCACACTAGACTGGGTGTTTTCTACTCGTACATACTGGCTGACAGTGCATATACTGGTCCCTTCACTCTTGCTAGTCATTAATCCTGAAGATGGGAGAGATGTGTACTCCCGAAATGTCGATGTCTTTTCATCACTACACCTGGCTCGAAGTCCGAGAGCATCTTGAATATATGAAGCATTTATTTCTACATAAGAAGGTATAGTAGTTGTTAGTAATGGTAGTTCCTCTGGTGATCTTGTTTATGTGTTTGAACATAATCATGCTGGTCATCCTTCTGTATATTATACATTGCCAATTTTTTTCTCTTATTTGTCTGCTCAAAGCTCTGTCCAGTATGGTTTTGTAGCATACCCGTAAGTTTTCCTCTTCCGCTACCAATGTGCTTCCTGACCAGGCATGGGGAAGAAGGGTGACAGGAATGAAATCAAGTATTTACCCTCTCCACTTACTCCAACACATGCACCACCTTTCTTTTCCAGTTCTGTTTATTTATGAACATCTTTATTAACGAGGTAAGCTTCGAGACACGCAGTGGCGAACCTGAATGGAAACATCATGTATTGCTTTTGTGATTGTTACGTACATTTTCTTTTGGCATAGCACACACAAAGCTTTATTTTTACTAGGAACACAAAAGTGTTTGTTCCCATTCAGATTTGAAGTATCTTTTTAGTTCGGTATGCAACATGATTCTACCACTGACACACTTTGAGTGACTGACTGGTTCTCTGAGGCATATAGATAATAGCACGGACATGGCATGATAGCTAACCAGTGTGTAGCAGAGTGGATGGGGTTAAAACTATGATGTAGGGCAAATGACACATTGTGTAAGTTTTCCCCAACTGTGCCATAGACATTGGCCTTTTCATGAGATGTGCAAAATACCAGAATTCATTCCTGAGGGCTACAGTTGCTAATGAGTCTCCTGGTTTGAGTTCATCTATTACAAAGGCATTGGTTTGTTTCTTGGTTCATGGAAGGAGTTCAAGAATGCCTAGTTACTTTTCTTTCTTTGTGCAACATCTTTCACTTCCATCAGCCATGGATTTTATAATTTTTATCTTCTTAGTTTTTGACAAATCCTTGATAATTTTTTTAGCTATTTTGTCTAAATGTATGCATATACTTTCATTTGTAAGTATGCGTTTTTGTGTGTATGTTTACTCCCAGGAAGTACAACTTCCTTCATACTTTCTAAACCCTATTCACCAAGTATCCTCTCCTATACTTAATTTTTCTCTTTGGATATTAAGGTGCAATTTTTATTTTTTATTTAATGCGCTTTCCTCATTTGAGGGCTGCCAAGAAGACAAAGTATAGTTTACAATTTACATCTTTTTTAAAAGAAATTACAATTATATAAAATAATTATAACACATTAAATTGATGATAATTAATTTCAAGGAAATATATATAATAGGTATCAATATTTGCTTATTAAAATTATTTAAGTAATATCTGAAAAAATTAATGCAGTTAAAATATTACATGCCAAATTCAATGACTTTGTTAAATAAATTATAAATACCATGATTATGAGTATAAATAATTTTACATGATGAGCATTGATCCCCTGATTGCTATTGAATATAGCAGGTGTTTGTTCAGGCCATAAACTAACCCTAACTGGTGTACTTTTTGGGTATTGCCCCTCTGTTTATCCAATAACTGAAATCTTTTTAGGTTGTATTTATCCTTGTAATAGGAAATAGTGAGTTCATAAATGGCCTTTTTTCTGCATCCATGTACTCAGGTTGATCTCAGTGGGACTCAAGCGAACAATAGGATCAAGGCTCACTCTGCTACCATCAGATGCCTTGTAGGCAATGCTGTCAGTGCACCTACTAATACCACTATTGGACAACCCATACCCTTCCTCATGGACTTCAAAACCTACTTGTTGCAATCAAGCTCCAGGTTTTATTATGTTGGAGCAGAATGTCTGCTTCAATGTAAATATTTATCTCGCCACACATTGGTGCGACAGTTCGACACAATGTTTTCAAGAAAATTGTCCCACTCCATACTCTTTTTCATCATTTTTGGCTTTCTCAAAATTAGCTCCAGTGACTTATATTAAAATACCATACGTTTAAGATATTTGTATGACAAACAAAATGTACATCTTTAATTTTCTACAGATGGGCTGTGAAGTAAGGCATAATTTTGCATAACTGGTGAACAGTAAGAGGCAAAACAAAAAGAGCTCACAGCACAAAAAATGAATCTTGTCAAAACAAAGTTTAGATCAAATTATTTTTGTGGCATTAACAATTTCCATGAAAGTCTAATATTCGTCACAGCAATTTTTTCTATTTCACTGGATATGCCCTTGAATTTAACATTTTTGTTTCACTTTCATTATACATCAGTATAAAACTTGTCAAAACTGCTGCAAGTACGGATTTAAGAAAAATAGTCTTTGAGAATATCCTATTCATGGTTTCATCTATAAATGAGTTTTTATTATTTTGTAGAAAATTGTTTGTGTGTTAATTGTTGAAAAATATCTTTATCTCATTGTTTATGTAGAATAGTGTTGTCTATGCAAATCTGCATGTTCAGTATTTGAACAAAAACACAACTGAGAGTGGGAAAGTCAAATGTTCGCCATTCAAGAGCAAAATGAGTGGAGATGATACTGCTGCAACAGCTTGAATATTTTTTAATGTTGTACATTATAAATAAATTTAAAAATGAAAAGGTAATGCATTCTACCCAAAAATTCAATACACGGATTTAACTAGAAATGCACGTTTTGAGGTCCCCTAAAAAGTTATTTTAAGAAACGGGTCTTTGCATGAACAGCATAACTCAAAAATGAAAAGTCGGTTAAATACCAAACCCCGTATCGAAGTCCATTTTCCAAGTATGCAACATGAAGATCTTCAAGAATATCACGCCACCCTAGACTACCTTTTACATGGAACAATTTTGGAAAATTTTAATTTCTCAAAAGCAACTCCTAGTGATTTTGATTATAATATTCAAGATATTTTCATGACAAATGAAATGTATATCTTGAATCTTCCAGGAACTCTTCATACTGATGACTTTTGCATAATGGGTAAATCTTAAAAAATAGACAAAATCTTAGTCCAGAAAAAAATGTAGATCTATTAAGCATACAACTTAAGTTAAGTAATTTTTCTTCCTTTTTTTTTTTTTTCTTTTTTTTTTTTTTCCCCTACTTTTAAAGATTAAATTGATTTGAATTTTTAAATACTTACACTTCCCTCAAATAGGAAGGCATTTTTTATGTCCTGGCAATGCAAAGAGAATGGAATATAGAAACCATCACATAGCTACTGGCTCTTAAAAGATTTGGCTGTCCCTTAAGCCTACTGTACTCTCCTATTCCTAGTGTGCTTATAAGCAAATATTCAATGAAACCATTTCTACTATTACCATGAAGTAGGTAGAAGAATAAGTACAGCAGAGCCGCTGTTATCCGAGCCCCGATGAACCGAGTTCCAAGTTAACCCATTTTTCGAAGTGTGTCATACATTGTTATTAAACGCCACGCAAAATCAAGAAACTTTGCCCACAGAGCATGACGACCTTGGCCTTGCACAGCTAGCTCAAAGATTGGCAGATGAAACAATCACTGAAAATGATGTAGCTGAATGGGTCAGCGCAGACAAACAATTGGAAGTAACTGATGAGATGATAATAGAGGCAGTGATTGTAGAGGCTGAAGAAAATGAAAGTTGTTGTTTTCTAGTGCCTTGCATCTGGCAATGAAGCCATTAGCATTCGTGCTTTCCAATACTTTTGACCTGTAGTTTCTTCTGATCTTAATGCTTCACAGGTCTTCAAGTGGTCTTCGTTCATTTCTGATGGATCGTTACACAGGACACATATTGGTGAGGTGGTTGTTGTTGTTGTGTTTAACGCCCGCTTTTACTACTACGGCACCGCAGGCGATGACACTGATGATACATGGAATGAAGATGGAGCACCGGTGGAATGAGATGGCGGGGGAAACTGGAGCACCCGGAGAAAACCCGCCCTGACGCCGCTTCGTCCACCACGAATACCACATGCGGGTCCCTGGGATCAAACCCGGGCCGCCTAGATTGGTGAGGTTGAGATACCTATTCTGTAGAGATGACTTGCTAAGCAATCATGATTTGTCAGTAGTCGGAAGGCTGTGGCTTTCATGTAACTGTTTTCTTAACGGGCACCAGTTTTACAATGTGGCAGTTACATCACCCAACTTAAACTCCCATTTTGCAAGGGGGACCACACCTATCGTTGGTCAACGGGTCCGTCGGACCTAGCCGGGAGGACTAAATAGGTGGTATTTAGATCCACCGACCTTCCCCTCATGTGCCTCTGAGGGACGCTGTTGTGCTGTGATAGGCCAGCACATATGTAAATGACATTTCCTCCATTTTAGATGAAACAGTTATACCGCTGTGATTCGGTCCCCAGAGCCTCATCTGTTAAAAGCAGGGTGCACCACGGGCAGGATGAGGATGGGAGTTGGGTAGGAGAGGCTATAGGAGGCGCATCACTACCCCTTACTACCCCAGAAAGTGAAAGTGACAATGAATACGTTGAAATGGAGAATGAGAAAATCAGCCACAGTGAAGAATGGAAACAATAGAAAATACCATCGAGCTCCTAGAACAACAGTCAGAGACTTCAATAGACCCTCCACTACATGACGATAGCATGAAAGCAGTGAGCGTTAAACAGAAAATAGCTATGAACTTCTTAAAGAAATAACTTTTCTTTTAACTGGAACATGTACATACTGTAGTGTGTACTGTAGGTCTATTTTTATTTTTTTTATTGGAATGTACATTTTTTTTATTTGGCAATACAGTAGATGCCTTTTTTTTTTACATGTTTGATGATGTTTTCATTAATTTCACCAGTATATATGTTTCCCTCTCGATTTTTTCAAGAGTCCATGTTATCCAAGTTTTCAGTTATCAGAGGTACTGTCGTTCCACCTTACCTTGGATAATCGAGGCTCTACTGTATTTTTAAGAATAGTTTGTAGAAGAGTGAGTAGAGAAAGTCATATGAGTCCCCACATCAGACTTGTCATAAATTATTCCTCATGCATCTACATTCCTTTTTTATTTCTATGTTTTTTTTTTTTATCTTTGTCCTATATTATGAAGTGGGACCAGGGGCCAGCTTAGGGGTAGCCCAAGATGTGTAAGGTTTGCTACTCAATAAATCATTCATATTATGAAGTATTCTTTAAAGCACTGTCATTTGGAACCTCCATGTCAAACGAATTAAGATGCAACAATCCAGCATGACATCAAATTATCATAAATATTCATTAACAAAATGTGCACATGTTCCTGGGTATGTATTTGTTCACTTTGATGTGTATTAAAAACTGATATGCAGAATAGTGCCGCTGTTTGATTTGTCATATATGAATACAAGTATGTCGTCCATACGTATGTGATTCATGCCAAACATTTGGTGCTCATGTGGGAGTAATGTGTTTATGAAGCCAACTTTAGCTTCCAGTTTGTTCCGTTCCGTGTAGTACAACCTTTCCACAGACTGCAAAATTCAACGTGTCTGTAATGTGAGATCTTTTGAGTCTGCATTAGGTCGAGTTGCCAATATCAGTATCTACGTTAATTGAAATCTCCTCAAAGTTACTTGATGCTATTACATTTTTCACCTAAGTTACTGCCGTTTGTAATCAGCTTTATGCTGGCCTCCTTTCATTCATAGGAGTATAAAGATAGGTACCGTTATGCATCTCAACTTCAAAGTTTACTCCGGGACCTGAACAATATTGAAAAAATCAGAATTATCTATTTTTGCAAGATACTAAAAGAACATTTTTTAAGAGCTAATTTTAACACTTCCAAGTTAAATATGAAAAAAATGGCATCTTTAAATCTCAGTTTTATTTGTTCTGTATGTATGTATTAATGCCTATAAATCATACAGTTTCTGTTTATTTTCAGGAAATCTCCACATGCAGAAATCCAATATGTTGTTGGGGAGGTGAGTTTTTTAAATTTAGAATAAAGTTTGAGAAAATTAGTATTCTGACAAATGACAAGTCCAGTTACTTTTTATATCACCTTATTTCCCATAAAACTGAATCACAATTCACAACTTGTGACCTAGCAACTCACAGCTGTTCTATTCTCTTGTAACATTAACATAAACACCACACAACTGTTCACAGCTTGCTCTGACAATTAATTGTCTAAAACTGGTCCAACACACAACACTGAGTTCTTTGTCTGTGCCAACTTGCTTATATAGCCAAAAGTTAGGTATGAGTTATTTTTCTGGATTTGATGTTTTCCAAAGCTTCTCGTAACTAAGTCCTGCGCTAGAAGCTTCTTGAACTGTCTGGAATCTCTTTGTTCTTAGCCGACATTGTTGCCATTGCCCAGGAATGTAGTAGTGTGACATAGCTGACCTTGAGCCTCCTTTGATGTGTGGTTGCTGTCACAGTACTTCTACGTTCTCTACTCCTTATCTATAGTAAGTTGAGAAAGTATTGCATTCCATCCAAAAAAGTTCAATATAGTTACACTGGAATACACGTTTGGACATCCTTTGAATCTGCTTCAACCCTTTGTACCCCAGTCTTATTCGAAAAAATATTATTGTATGTTAGAATTGTGGAATGTGCTAAAAAGACCCAGAAGATCATGGAGAATTAGGTTGTATTGGTAAGTGCACACATTAAGTATAGTTATCTTCTTCTTTATCTGATTACCCTCTCCTTATGTAGAGCTTACACCCACTATGACTTACAAGTCAGTTCCTAGGGCAGGCACTTGTCAGGGAGCAGGTGAACCGGACAGAGTGAAGACCTGGAAGCGGGTGGTCATCCAGGTATGATAGTGAGGAAGAGGATGATATCAAATGCAGGCAATGCAGCAATGCTTCGTCCACCTTGAACGCCACATGCGGGTTCCTGGGGTCGATCCCTGGCTGCCTAGGTGGTAGGCAAATGGTCTAATCACTCAGCCACTATTCTTTAAAGCAGTGGCGGTTACTCAGGTGAAGCAGGTGAAGAGGTTTTCACCTGAAAATAGCAGTATTCTATTTTTGTTAATGTTGGCATTATTACTTTCATTCTAACAGTTTAGTCCCAAATTTCAACTGCTAGCAGCTGTAGCAGGGTCAGTGACCAACCCTTCTTTTGTTTGGAACTTACAGCCTGGAAGCCAGCAGGGAAAATTGGTGGGAACGCACCCTCTGATCGGTTACAAGGACAAGTGCAAAAGTCACAGTTACGGAAGAAACTACTGCACTAAACAGCTTGGTTGCCATGGCAACATGACGTCACAAAACGATGAACTACGGGGAAATAACACGGGCATGCACATGTTTCAGGGAAACAAGAAATATTTGCACTTGGGTAGAGGCACAGAACACGGTAGAGGGGATGGTTTCTGTTTTCGCGCGCTTAGAAGATAGTATTCGTTTACCTCGAGAAAGAACTGGCGGTAAACTTAAAACGTAGTGTTTTAGGCAACTGTGAACGGTAGGTATAATTTACGAGTTTGCTAGACTCCAGTACTTTTAATATTTAAATTACGGAATATAACTGTTTTGTTATGAATCCAGTGAACCATATACTAGTTTGCAATTTGCTAGAAACCCCATTTTCCGGGTGGAAAGATGAGGACAAGAAGGATGTTTTAAACTTTGGGCGGCCCACTGATATCATTGATGTAGCCCTTACAAGAGAGGATAAGAAAATAAGGAAGACTTATTAAATTCAAAAGCTTTTGGCTCGATAACTATTTTTGGTTATGCAGTAGCCGTAGTTTGCAATCGCTATTCTGTTGGCCTTGTTTACTTTTCAGCAACAAAAGTAACGTGTGGGACAAAGAAAGATTCACAGATTTCATTAATATAACCCGTTCCCTTCACAAGCACAATGATTCGGCGGGACATTTAAAAGTAAATTACAACTAAACGCTTTTGAAAAAAAAAAAAAAAAATAGAAACACAATGGCTGACGCTCTTCAGGAAAACAGCAGACCTTTTCATGTGCGTTTCAATGGAAACGTGACATTAAATAGGCTTTTCCTGTAGTTGATTATTAAAGCAACATTGCATTTAGGTAAACAAGAGCTTGCATTCTGAGGTCATGATGAGAGTGCGCTTTCGCTAAGTCGGGGAAATTTCAAGGAGCTTGTGTACTGAAACTCCATTAGAAATTCAAAACCACTATAATAAAATTAAAAGTATATTCAGCGGTGATTCTAAATCTATACAAAATGAGGTGATTGGATGTGTTTTGGAATACTTAAAAACCAGAAATTAATGTCTCAGATTGTTTTTTTTTTTTTTTTTTTTTTCTTTCTTTCTTTCTTCTGTTGAAGTTGACGACACTACAGATATTTGTCAATAGTCTCAGTGCTCTATCATTGTAAGATACGTGAATACAGAGAGCACATTGGTTGAACGATTTTTCGGATTTCATGATGTGAGTGTTGACAGATCCGCAGAAACATTGTTCCTTTTGCTGCATGGTGTTCTTAAAGAATTTAATTATGAACGTCAATTAGTTGCACAATGTTACGATGGAGCGAGTGTTATGTCAGGACATTTGAATGGACTTCAAAAAAGAATCAAGAACAATGCTCCTCAGGCAGTTTTTGTACATTGTTTGGCTCACCGTTTAAATTTGATTTTAAAACAAAACTGTATATATTTGCATCCGCCATGTTTATTTCTCTCACTTATTACGCGAACTGTCATATGTATTGGACCAAAATGAATCATAGTGTGACAGACAGTTTCTTTTGTGTATAGCTCCATTGTATACTAGAAGCTTGGTAAAAAATGTTGGACCATGGTACACCGGTTTTGCATTGTATTTTCAGCATGCTTAAGTGAACTTCTTCACCTATTTTGTAAGGCGCGAGCCGCCACTGCTTTAAAGTATTTCTCAATCATATGTATTGTGAAATATGAATCAGTGAAATACAATTTTTGGTCTTTTGAAAATCTGACTTTCTTTCTTTTGAAATTCTATCACTTCTCTGTATATCTGATTCATCAAAATAGAATGTTAATGAAAAGTAGAAGGTTGGCCCTATAGCTCAGTTGGTAGAGCACCTGCCTGCTGTGTAAGGGATCCTGAATTTGATTCCCAACTGGGAGGGTGGGAATTTTTCTTCCACTAGGATTATTCCCCATCCTCTCTAGAGTCTGGAAATGTGAATGTGTGAGTGAATTTAATGTAATAAAATTAAAACAAAAGACCAAAAAAATGGATACCCAAACTTCAAAACCATCGCTATGTGAGTGAACACCATAGTAATATCTTGCCTTCATTCCTGAAGATATTGGCGTATGCTTTATTGGGAATTCATGGTATCTTCCATTATAAAAATTCATAATTTTGGCATAACAAATTTAATAAAGTCATTATCGGCTGAATGCCCTAATGTGAAATGAAGTCAGTTTAAATAATGAAATCACAATTTTTACATTGCACAAGTTTAAGTGAAAATTTTTGGCCATATGAATTTAGTATTTGAATGTAGATGTTACCTGCCTGTTTAATGTAGCACACACATGGAGAAGGCCATGACTAGAAATTTGAATTTACAATTTTGACGACTAAAATGCTAGCCTAAATTGGAGATGATTTGCTTCCTACTGGAAGCTAGCAACCTTCTGTTAGGCATGCACCAGCTATCTTCTCGCAGAAGAGCTACTTTTTTGCATTAGGCTGATTTATGTGGTAATTACTATAGTCGCCATCAGGAACAAAGGCGGTTGCGCAGTAGGCAAATATCCAATGACATCACAATCACATGCTTTCTAGTCAACCAGACAGTCTGTTTCAAAGCACATGTATGAGAGTATTTGTACAGTTTTACAGTGAAATTAAGTAATTTCAAGCAATAAGTCCACTCTGCTGTGTGATAGTAAGTTCATTAACAGTTCCGAAGGTGGCAGAAGCAAAAAATTGTTGCATTATTCACAGTTAAGCCAGAGAAATGGTGTATAGTGTGTACAAATACTTCCTGAGAAAGATGGGAAACAGTTGCAATGCAGCACTTTCCTCTACATGTGCATTATCTGTCACCGCCATCATTCCTGACAGCTGCTCTAATGTATATTCATAAAACTTGTGATAAAAATCCAGGAAAGGGATATGGTACAGACTTTCCAAGGATGCAAAACAAGGTTTTCGAGAACATCCCACTACAAGAAACTATCCTTTTGGATGGAAAGTGTTTCACTATTCTCTTCAAAATGGTTCCAACAATTTTGATTAAAATACCATATATTTAACATAATTGCATGCCAAAGGATATGTATATCTTGAATTTTCTGGAAATATGAGTAGCATGTAAAATCCTCTTTGTTCTCAATGCATAAGTATAATTGGAGACAGATAAGGACTTATTACATAAAATTGTACCAAATTTGGTCTGAAAATAACCCGCTATAGTGTATAAACTGCAACCCTAAATTTCGAGCAAGAAATAAAAAGAAATTTTTGTGCAAGAATAAGCCACACGCTGACTGAGAGGAGAAAAGTTACCAGAAATTTGCTTGTACTTACATGTATGACGTAGGTACCTTTAAATATTTGCTCTAATGTGTGATACAAAGCATTGACATCCAACATAGCTGCACCATATTTTGGCATAAATGCACAGCTGTAAGTTCGAAGCTTGCATCGTAATTGCACTGAGTTCCTTGCCTTGATGATGCTTTTTGCTCTTAATAGTAGTTCATATTGGCATAAATCAGGCCTTCTTAGAAGTATCTGTGAAAAAACATGCCTCTGGCACGGAGGACCTGGGTTTGATCCCCAGTACCAGCATGGGGAGGGCTCGGGGTGCTGACCACATACCACCCTCCAGTACTGCACCCCACCAATGACACCTGTAGTGGGCAGAGGTGAGGGATGCTGCAGCTGGGTGGCATTCTTTGGCCCTTCATGGGCCATTATGCTGGGGTTTACTTTACTTTTATGCATGAAGAAAATGATAGTGGCAATGGTAGTGATGAATATCCAGCTGAAATGGAGTTATAAACTAACGAAACAATATTGGTAGACCTACACAATATTAATGCCAATAAAATACCTGTAAACATTTGCATTGTTGTGTAATACAATGCCTTGTTGCCAGTTTCTGTTACAGATGCTGGCTCTATTGTATGAGCATAATTTTTTGCAGCAAGAGTTTGTAAAAAGACAAGGGGGTGGACATAAATCACACACTAACCTTTCAAGGGTGGAATTTGGATAAAAAATGCAGCTACCAATGTGGTAGATCTCGCTAAAGCACACATTTTATATTAAATACATTTTTGGTTACATTCTAAAATATTTTTTGTTGCTCTGAATTTTCAAAGTCACTAAATTTATTTTAATTTAAAAGGTGAGTTAATTAATAACACTGAACAACACTTACAACATATTTTTTCGGGACGCGTTTCGAAGGTTAACTTTTCTCCATTATCAACCGGACAATAACTGGGTTTCCATGGTGTTTCATGGTGCAGATGGTGATGCTTCTTCTGGTGGCGGTTCAATGAACTTACTGAAAATGTCTCTCTGAGGAATGTCGAAATTAAATACTTGGTTTCTATTTTTTAAAATAAAGATTTGTTCCCATGTGGACAGTTCTTGTTTTCCGGTTATGTGTTTGAGAAGTTTCGGTTCTAGCTTTATGTCATGATTTTTTGTCCAAAAGTGAAATGCAACCCCTGATTTTTCTAATTGTTTACTCTTAATGTTTCTAACGTGTTCTTTGGATCTAATTTCTAAATTTCTTTTGGTTTTTCCTATGTATATTTCATTACAATCACTGCATTCAATTTGGTATATGCCAGATTTTTTGTTAGGTGGAATAGCATCTTTGATGTTTGAAAGTAGTAGGTTTTTTATGGAGTAATGGTTTACTGCTGCTAGCTGAATGTTGTATTCCTTGAACACCTTTTTAAATTTATCAAAGGCCCATGGATGATATGTGAATTGTTTGAATATCATTTTTGTTTTTGCTGCTGTGAGAGTTGTAGTTTCTTTTAATAATTTTTTCTTTTCTGCTCATTTTACCTTTTTATCTACTAATTCTTTGGGGAAGCCTTTTTTTTTTTTTTTTTTTTTTTTTTTTTTTTTTTTTTTTTTTTTTTTTTGTGCTATTTCAATTATTTTGTAATATTCGGTTTTATATTCTTCTGCTGAAAGAGGGATGTTCACCAATCTATGTGTTAAACTATTGAAAATTGCTTGTTTGTGGCTTCTTGGATTGTAACTATTAGCTTTTATGTAGTTGTCTGTCTGCATTGGTTTTCTGTGAATACCGAAATTTATTCTATCCTTGTTTTTGATTAATTTTAGATCTAAAAATGGTAATTTATTATCTTTTTCTACTCCCACTGTGAAATTTATACTTTTGTCCTGTATGTTCAGAAGTTTTAATGCGTCACTGATGTGTCTTTTTGGAACTATTGCAAATATGTCATCCACATATTGCTGCCAGAGTTTGAACATCCACAGGAAACCTTTTGTGATCCTTATTTCCAATGAACTCATGTAAATATCTGCTAAGAATGGCGAGAGAGGGTTGCCCATTGCTAAACCTGAAGTTCGACGGAAATACTTTGTTTGGAACTGGAAGAAATTTTGTTCTGTGCATAATTTGGTGAGTTCTATGTATTCTGCAATTTCTGACGATGGCATTCCAAGTGATTTGAGCCAATTTTTGATCAGTGATGGGAGTTTTTCTATTGGTATACTGGGAAATAGTGACTCTACGTCAAAGGAGACAAGGGTGTCCTCTTCTGTTAATTTGAAGTCTTTGATGTGTTCTATTAGTTCATAACTGTTTCTTATGCTTAAACTTTCAAATTTAGGAAGTGAATTAAATTTATTAGATAGCCATTTTGCCAGTTTGTAAGCTGGTGAATCTATGCTGCTAATTATGGGTCTCATGGTGATGTCTGGCTTGTGTATTTTGGGTAAACCATAGATTCTGGGTACGGTTGGATTATTTGGTTTAATTGCATATTTGTTTGGTATTATGCTTGAATTTTGTATAGTTTTTTCAAAGGTTTGAACACAAGTGGTTATCGGGTTTTAACTAAATAAACTAAATTTATGTTTAATATGTTTGTATGTTAAAATATATATCCTCAATTTCAATGAATAGCTACGAAGTCTTCTTGATTCTGAATGACCTTTGTAATTGGTAAACCTTAAGACAGAGGTCGGCAAACCTGTATGGATTGATATGACATAATACCTCCATCAGGGACAAAGCATTAGTAGCCCTCCTTCAGCCCTCACCTTTTCAATCAACACGTTCATATGTAAGCAACCAGTGGTGTACCCCTCATCAATATGACTCAGCTCTTTTGAAACAAGGAAACTGCAGAGGAATCTTTCCATTTCAAAGGGAGTGGAAAGCGCAATATTGACTGGCTGGGTTTGATCCCTGGTTGACACTTTTTCTCTATTCCCTGACCTCCCCAGAACGTGGACGTAGGAATCAATATGTGAATGTGTGTGTGCGTTATATATAAAAAACGCAAGGTCTCAAAACACACTGTACACCAGTTAACACTATTGCAATATGTTCTAAAATAAAGGCCGCCAATATGGTCATTAGAGTTCAAGGGGAATATAAATGAAACAATTAAACAAACAATATTTTGGGTATGCTGTGGCGAAAATGTGAAATCTCTGTTGTGTTTGAAAATTTTTATTTGGTGTTTTCAAGTCAAACATTAAACAACATTACAGATGTCACAAAGATGACAAGCAAGTCACAGATGGGAAATCTTAAGTATTTTAAAAGAATAATGAAACAAATATTTGTCCATAATTGTAACAATAATGCTTCAATGAAGCTTCATAGTCTAGTGAAGAACTGCTTTACAAAGTACATTTCTTTTATAAAATCTAAACCCTTAAAAGTCATTGTATAAAACCAAAATTGCAATTCAGGTTGCAAGTTTAAAGACAAACATAATTCTGAAATTACAATTACAAAATAACACTGGTTTAGATTTATTTGGATAACTTGATATGGCAATATCTTCTAAATTGAAGATTGTAAAATCTAAAAGCAGATTGCAATTGACAGATGAAAACTGATGTACTCTTTTGTATGTCAGTTCTTGTGAACTAACGTTAGATGTACACAAAACTGTAATGCTCCAGATGAAGTAAAGAATAAATTAATCAAAAATACATTAATACAAAAATACAGTCTGTATATGTGTATTAAGCATGCGTAAATTTAATACTTTGATATGTTGCACTCACATGACATTCTCTACTCTTGGACTAACCTTTCTTACAATATCATATTCCTGTATCTTCTACGTGTTAGTTAAGTTAAACACTTCCAGAAATTATCTTGTTGCTTATTTCCTTGTAGGCGCAAGGGGAATATGGGAATACAGCAACTTTTGAGTGATAGTCAAATAGCTTTCAAATTCTGTTCTCTTTGCTCGGTTAACATATAAACAGATGAACCAATGTTCCATTTGACAGAAGTATAGATTGTTCAAAAGTTACACAAATAACAAGGAATATCTCTGAAATGATTCACTCTACAAATTTATTTGGATATAAATTGTGTATTTTAGCAAGGTCTACATTTTTTGTATTGTAAGACTTTGTCCATCTCTTACGGTCTGAGTTATTCAAAAGTCATCCAGAGTAAACAAGACTACATAGACACAGCCGGAAAATTCAAAATATACATTCCATTTGTCATCAAAATATCTTAAACATTTGTCATTTTAATCAAAATCGTTAGAGCCATTTTCAAGAAAATCAAAATTTTCCATGTAAAGGGTAGTTTAGTGTGGGGTTATTTTCTTCAAAATCTTTGTGTGACATCCTTGAAAGACATTAAACTTAAATACCAACTTTGGTTTTTAACCAACTTTTCATTTTTGAGTTATGCTGTCCACAGACTGACAGACACACAGGCTGACAGACACACACAGACTTTTTTCTAAAAATGCCTTTTTTGATTGAGGGGGATCTCAAAATATTTCCGGTGAAATCTCAACATCGAATTTTTGGGTGGAATACAATATTTCCCCTATTGTGTGTTTAAAAACACCAACAGTAAGTTTGTTGGCATAAATAAGTAATAATTACCATCTGAAGGTTATTTAATCCTGGGACATAAAGTACTTACAACAGTAAGTTACCATTGGGGTAATTTTCTCTGATGTGAGACTGCCTTTGTGGTTTACCAGGAGAAATACGAACTGGTTTGAGAATTCAATGCCATTCTGGCAGATTGTCACAGTAGCTCAATGGTTAGAGCAGCCGCCTGGTAAGCGGAAGGTTTGTGGTTCAAGTCCCAGCTGTGGCATTGAATTTTTAAGTTCCAGTTCTACCTCTCAAATATCTTATTGCTTGTTTTCTTGTAGGTACAAGGGGAATGTGGGAATACAGTAGACCTTGAGCAATAGTCAAATCTTTTAAAGCTTTGAAATTCCATTCTCTTTGCACAGCTAAGATATAAAAAAATTAATAACACCTTCCATTTGTTGAAAGTATAAGTATACACAAATAACAAGGAATATCTCCAAAATGGTTCACACCTCAAAAAAATTAATTTGGATATAAATTGTATGTTTTAACGAAATCTACATTTTTTGTATAGTAAGAGATCTGATCTATGTCTTGTAGTTTAGGGCTTGTGTAAAAGTCTTCAAGAGTAAACAGGACTATGTGGGCTGTAGCCATAAAGTTCAAAATATACATTTTATTTGCCATAAAAATATCTCAAACATATGGCATTTTAATCAAAATTGTTAGAGCCATTTTCGAGAAAATCAAAATTTTTGAAAAGTTTTCCATGTAAAGGACAGTTTAAGGTAGAGGAATTTTCTTCAAAATCTTTGTGTCTCATCCTTGAAAGATAATAAACTTAAATACCAACTTTGGTTTTTAACTGCCTTTTGACTTTTGAGCTATGCTGTTCACACACACAGACACACAGATCTTTTTGAAAATACATTTCTTTTTTCAGGGGCCTCAAAACGTATATGAATGATGAATTTTTGGGTGGAATACAATATTTCCCCTACTTACCATACATAGTAGAGAAAGTAAAAAGTTGGTATTGAAAATGCATGTGAATGTAACACAGTTTTTTTTTAACTATACAGTCTACTGACTATTCCATTTGCTGTTTGGTACTTTTATAGAACAATTTCATTTTACTAATGATACAATTTTAAGCATTTATTTACTCTATTTCCTGTCTGGTATCCAGAACCTTTCCTGAAAGATTAAAAGAAATGGACATTTCAAGCTAAGGCCTCTCACTGCAGAAATGGATTTTGAAATAATATTTTAAATAGCTTTTACATCATCCTTTATAATAGCTTTGCTGTTATAAAGTCATAGGTGCTGTTTAAAAGGAGTATTAATGTGTCATGCTGTCCAAAAGTTGGCTCACATTCAGTAGGTAGCCAATGCCAAGTGGATGAAAGCTCATACTTAAGTCATTGCACACACACTTTATCAATTATTTTGAGTGTACATGCTGTTTATCAGTTATTTAGTGTCAAGTTGATATTGATTGCTTTCTGAGACACACAAATGCTAGTTCCCTCCACAGGCTAGTAACTGACATGCAAACCTATAAATTCAAAGTCCTGGTTTTGACTTTTGGTTATAGGTGATAATTTTTCTTGATTAGTGTTATTTCCCTTATCCCTAGAAACCGGACTTAGAAATGAGAGTGAATTTGCACATGATGTAATGCAATGTTTAAAACCCAAGGATTAGAACCAGCTGTAAACGAGTGAAGCTATTTGGTGATGAACAATTGTTTCCAAAGCCAAGGATGCTGATAGGGCTTTAGGGTTAAAAGCAGCAAATAAATTATAACTCTGTATAATCACACGACTCTATTCACTCTTGTGCAAAATATTCTTAAAAGCGCTTGTTCTTGTATCTACTTCATCTTAATCAAATAAATATTTTTAGATGTGGTTTTTATAACATATTTTCATATACGTACAGTGGAAATTGAGGAATACGTATCACTTAAGTGATAGTCATATCTTTTAAGAGCTGGTTACTATTGTGATGTCTGTGACATTCCATTCTGACTGTGGCATTGCATTTTACTTTCTCTACTGGTAAGTAGAGGAAGTATTGTATTTCACCCAAAATAACAATGTCGAGATTTCACCAGAAATGTATGTTTTGAGACCCCTGAATCCAAAAAAGAAGAATTTTTAAAAAAAGGTCTGTGTGTGTCTGTCAGTCTGTGTACAGCATAACTCAAAAACGAAAAGTTGGTTAAAAACCAAAGTTGGTAATTAAGTACAATGTCTTTCAAGGATGTGACACAAAGATTTTGAAGAAAATAAACCCATCCTAAACTACCCTGTACATAGAAAATTTTTCGAAAATTTTGATTTTCATGAAAATGGCTCTAACAATTTTGATTAAAATGCCATATGTTTAAGAAATTTGTATGACAAATGAAATGTATATTTTGAATTTTCTGGCTATAGCCTATGTAGTCCTGTTTACTCTGAATGACTTTTGAATAACTCATAAACTGTAAGAGATTGACAAAATCTTACTGTACGAAAGATGTAGAGCTCGTTAAAACATACAATTTATGTCTGAATAAATTTTTTTGTAGAGTGAACCATTTTGGAAATATTCCTTGTTATTTGTATCAGTTTCGTGGAATGGAACATCGTTGTTCATTTTTTATCTGTTAAGCACACAAAGAGAATGGGATCTCAAAGCTTTAAAAGATTTGACTATCACTCAAAGCCTACTGTATTCTTATATTTCCCTTGCACCTGCAAGGAAATAAGCAATAAGATAATTTGTACAAAAGTTTATCTCAACTAACGTGAAGAAGATATAGGAATAATAGTTTGTAAGAATGGTTAGTACAAGAGTAGAGAAAGTCGTGTGAGTGCAACACATCAGCTTTTTAAGTTATGATTCTGTCTCTTAAATATTGCCCACAGACGGCTTGTGTGTTTAAAAATACCAGCATTAAGTTTGTTGGCATAAATAAATAATAAAGTGTAACTGTTTGAAAATTCAAACCAATAACAAGAAATATCTCAAAAAGTTATCTCCACAAAAAAAGCATGTGTTATAAACTATGTATTTTAACTTGTAATTGTTTTATGTACTAAGTTTTTGTCTATTTCTTACAATTTATCAGTTACATAAAAGTCATCCAGAGTAAAATGGACTTCAGAGGCTATTACCAGAAAATTCGAGATCTGTTTTTCATTTGTCATGAAAATATCTTAAACAAATGGTATTTTAATCAAAATCATTAAGAACCTTTTTTGAGAAATTCAAAATTTGTTAGTATTTTTCAATGTCAAAGGAGTTTGGGGTGGGGTGGGATTTTCTCTAAAATCTTTGTCTCACATCCGTGGATAAACTTTTTGCTTTTGAGTGATGCTGTTCATACGCACAGAAGTTTTTCTGAAAATGCGTTTTTAGATTCAGGAGCCTCAAAACATGTATTTACAGTGAAATATTGATATTGAATTTTTGGGTGGAATGCAATACTTCCTTACTTACTATGCATATTAGAAAATGTAAAAAGGGAAAAAATAAACAAAGTGAAAATTGTATACCAGCCATATTATGGAATTCCTTCAAGCTTCTGAGATACAACATTGAAAATGTACTGCTTAGAATTGCAACAAAATTCAAATGAACAATAAGTATTTTGGAAATGATTTGATGCTACAACAAATTTTATTTGACATATTATATTTATATATATTGACAAGATCACAATTTTGCTCTAACATTTGCCTAGCTCTCGTAGTTTCCCAGTTGCATTAAATGCAATGAGAATGAAGAGAACATCACAAAGTATTAAAGGAATTCAATACCAAATTATCAACACCACTTTGAAAAGAGGAGTTTTATTAAAAAATTTTGTTGATATTGTTCTCAGAAATTTAGAATGTGGCTGCAAATTAGGATCCAACTATGATTTTGCTTTTCAGGCCATATAAGTGTCCAGATATGACATTTAAATGTATGTGTGTTTGTGAATTTAAAACTTTATTTTTACGTAATTGTACTATCTTACATTTTCTCTCTGGACAGAAGAGAACCTCCCCCCTTCAATCCTTAAAACACATAGTAGTTTCCTAGAAAAGGTAACACAGATTAAATCCAAATTGAACATTCCTAACACCAGAGAAAATCTACTTATTAGAGAAAATCCATTGGAATTATTGCAACCTACCTTCAATTTGGAATTAATAGGGGAAATAAGTAAATCAGACACACCAAAAGAAATACAAAAACTTCTAGCTCTGGAAACAATCAATACTAGGTATCCCACAGAAGAATGGCTGCACATATATACTGATGGATCCTCGAAGGAAAACCTTACTGGAGCTGGAGTTACGTGTTCACATTTTTCCTTTTATCATTCTGTTGGCAGAGACACAACAAATTATGATGGAGAAATAGAGGCTATATACATTGCTCTCCGACAATTATTAAATCTTCCCTTAAATAAATTTAACAAGGCAGTAATTCTTTCGGATTCTAAAGCTGCAATTCAGGGAATATGTTCAAATACTACAAAGAAGTCAACAAAAATTAGAGAATGCTACAAAATGTTAACACAACTCCAAAAAGTTAATAAGACTGTTCATCTCCAATGGATTCCAGCACACTGTGGACTCATGGGGAACGAAGCTGCAGACTCACTTGCAAAGAAAGGCACAACAATAAAACAAAAGTCTAAATTCAATTTCTCATATTCCTCAATAAAACGCTTGATCATTAAAAATTTTTGTCATTCATACCTACAAGAAATAGAAACAAATGCCAAAGATAAAAAATGGATTATACTACTTCCCAATCCAGATATAATCCCCCAGAGACCAAGGAAAACAGCTGTTGCAGCCTTCCGACTATTGACAAATCATGACTGCTTGGCAAGTCATCTCTACAAAATAGGTATCTCAGCCTCACCAATATGTGTCCTGTGTAACAATCCAGCAGAAATGAATGAAGAACACTTGAAGACCTGTGAAGCATTAAGATCAGAAGAAACTACAGTTCAAAAGTATTGGAAAGCACGAATGCTAATGGCTTCATTGCCAGATGCAAGGCACTAGAAAACAACAACAACATTTTCTCACTTGAAAGCAGGCCTTTCCAACTCGAGCACTTAACACTGGGATGAGCCAGTGCTGCACTTTGCGGCACTGGTGCCTTCTCCATGTAGGGGCCACTGAGGCATGTGTACAACAGACAATAAGAGTAACGTATTGTATCTTTCTCTCACACACACTCTCTCTTCTCAACATAGAGGTAGTGTTAAATAGGATATAGCATATAGCAGAGGAGTTATAGCTTCTCCTTCGTTAGCAAATGTTGTTTAATTCTTTGTGGTAAGGTTTATATTTCGTTGTAGGTACTCAATGGTTAATTGCTCAAATAAATTATCGATATAGCGCTTAAATTTGAAATTTTTATGACTCCATTTTCAGCACGTCCTGAGAAAACATCATTAAATTTCCAAACAGAGCTGATCGCAGGAGAGGCGAAATGCTGTGTGCTCTATTAGGTTTTAAATGAACAACCCTGTATTGTAATACACTTTCTGCTTTTGAATGAAAGGTTTTCTTCTAATACGTATGCACTAAACCATTTTCTTGGGTGGCATTAAAATTTAGTTACATTTCTGTGATTTGCACAGTTTTTTTAAATTTGTTGAACTGTGTTACCAACTTGCCATAGACCAATAATATAGCCACATGTCGCTTCTGATGTATGCGACAGGCTACGAATCAAGCAATAGTTGAGTAACGATTTAGTCAGCTGTCAGAAACAACCAATACTTCCCTTTCATGTCAACGTGTTATGGTTACAACTATGCCCGGCTAGTAGTTTGAATACTGCTGTCATTGGAGAGGGGTAATGAGAAGGAAAGAAGGGGAAGCTACGAAAACCTCATTAAATAAGCATGATACCCTTGCATTTTACTAAATTCGCTTTCTGTACATTAAAGTTCATTCTCAGGCTGTTAGCTTAGTTGGCTAAGCATAGATCACCGGTCAAAGTTCCACTGTTGGAGGTTACCATGATTTGAATTCTTTCTGCAGTGCCATCATATCTGTCGTAAAGCGTTGGGGAAATAGTTTGAACTTTCAAGTTGTTTGAGATATTTAAACTTTCAGCAACACACTCTAGAATTTTCACCCTCTATTACCAAGCTTTAAATATAGTAATCATTTTATTAAATCACCACCCCTTTAATTCCTTTATATCAGATTTATTTTAACAGAAACTGGTATCGAAACCTGTGTGTCCTAGGAACTATTATTGCCTGTCTTCCTAGTTCAATTGGTTAAACCACTGAATATCAGTGGCCAGGTTTCCATAATCATAGTTTATATGGTTAAAATTCCACTCAAGCCTTGCCAATATCCATAATGATTGATATGGATGTTGGCAAGACTTGAGTGGCACTGTAGTGAAACACATGTTATGCATTTTTAAGTTAAAAAACTGTTGTATTGAAATTAAAAAAAAAAAAAACTGTAAACAACCTTTTTTACTGGTTTATTTTTTATTGCTATGCTAACTTAAGCATTTCAACAAATCAGCAAAATATGCACCAGTAAAGATTCATTCACTTTCAGAATGTTTGTTTTATACAAAATTTATCAATTTTTGTACCTTTCTGAGAATAATTGTGAAAAGTTTCTGCAGCCATTTTCCCCACTCAAGTTTTGCTTAACTTCTTAACAAAAAAGTCTGAGTACTCAGGTGTTTAATTTTGACAGTATAATAAAATGCTGATTATTTTCGGGCTTGACATTTCCAAGCAAAGCACGTTTTAAAAAGCTGTGTCGTGTTATAGTAGTCCCTTGATTCTTTCTCTAGATTTCGCTGTGATCTGACATTTTGAATGTATACTTTTGCTCACACATTTTATTCATACTAGAAGTCTGTTACAATCTGTTCTTGCAGTTTGTGTTGCTTTCTCACACTTTATGAAAATGGAGAGTGAAGAAGAGTTAAATATTGAATTTAGTGGGTCTGAAGGTTCTGAAGCTAGCTATGAGGAGATTTCAGGAGAAGAAAGTGATGAATCAGTTTCATCTGAGAATGATGTTGCTTGAGTGCGGTGCAAACCTGATTGTTCTAGGCCTGATCCTTTTCACACAACAAATAAACAATGGTTCTAACATCTATTTCTTGTTGCTGTTCATTTCATAGTGCTTCAATGCCCAAGGTTTGCTGTGTAAATGTAATTTCAGCAAGAACGAAGAGGTTAAACATATCTCAAGTATACTCGTGATTTTAATCTAGGGGATATTCAGAGATTAAAATCTCCATTGTGAAGCTTATAAAATTAATTTCATTGTTACTATTGTTATTGTACTTAATGGAATATTTGATTTTGGCAATAAAACAAATAGGTGACAAAAGAGCCATCACATTGAAAATAATATTATATTAAGAGGTTAAGTGTATATATTTCTTTTACTTAACATTCCAATTTTAGAGTAACAGCTTAATTTCAAGGGAGGGGTCTCATTGACACCCCCAAAATTTACTGAAGTAGTAACCAAATTCATGGAATCATTAACTTTTTGTATTTTCATACATATTAGACCCTCTTCAACCATGAATTTTTAGGGAAAAATAATTAAATATAACAATTTGTTTCCATTTTGCAGAAATCTCCAAAGAAAATCAAAGCGCAGGTGGATGCAGTCTTCTTCCGTCAGTTGAACCACTTGCTTTCTATAGTGGTTCCTGGAGCATTTTCTGCTGAAATGGGATTCCTAGTGTTGATAGCACTCTCCTTGATAGCCCGCACATTTTGTGATCTTTGGATGATTCATAATGGTACCTATATAGAAAAGTAAGTGCTGACAACTTTTTCTTCACCTGATTACCCTCCCCTTATGGACTTACACCTCCTAGGACTTACAAGTCAATGCCTAGGGTCAAACGCCTGTCGGGGAATACAGGAACCTATGGACCAGACAGAGCAAAGACCTGCAAGCAGGTGGTTAGCCAAACCCAGGCCACCTAGGTGATAGACAAACGCTCTTAACTGCTCGACCATGGCACTGCCATGTGTTGACAGCTTCCTGCTTTAAATTAGCCATACAAAGGTGATATGGCCTGTGTTTCTCACAGCACAGGAAATAATACCGCCTATATATAAAAGTAAATATTGACAACTTCCTGGTTTAAATTAGCAATGCAAATTGAAAACTACCTGGCTTTTTTGAAGTGCAGGAAGCTCTAAAACAGTAAAGAGAGTTGTGGATTAATAGAGAATATCAAAGAGAGACTTTTTGAAAGAAATGAGTTCAAGACTGGAAGATATTAACAAACAAAAACTTTTTGGTGATCTAGGAAAAGAGAGTTGTATGAGGTAAGAAAAGTTATATAAAACTTTGTGAAAAAAATAAGTTGATGTATATGCATGGGCTAGAACTGGAGTTAAGAATTTAAAAGTCATTAGAGATGACAAACATATAGAAAAATATATGTGTGGAGAAATAGGTATGTATTTTCATTGGACAGAGGTATCTTTTAGACGTGACAAATGACCTTGCTAGAATCTGCATGAATGATGTCATGCAAATTGATGGGGGCAATGTCTTGGTTTGAAAACAAGAGACTGCTAATAATGCAAGTAAGTATTGTGCTTAAACAAGCATTCCTGCAATTTGAATGCACGGAAGTTGGAGAAACACCCCTATGATGGTCTTATAAATACAAAAGCGAACTTAATCATAAACTACTGCGCAACTTTTTGCCATTCGCCACATCTAAAAAATACTTCTGTAGATTATCTGTAGTTGAAGGCATGGAGAGAGAAGGAATGTCAATAAAAATGGAACAGCATAAATGGAGAATTTAAGAAAGATTGTGGTTATTATAGGTGAAAAAAATCTTTGGGAGACCACTTGGTGAAGTTAGAGAGAAAGTGTTATGAATATTTAGGACAAATTTTACAAAAAATACATCTGTGAGCTATTCTGTGTCACAGGGAAACTTGTATTATAAGTTCAGATTTGTAAATAAATAATATATTATATAATGAATTAAGTGAAGTGTGAAGGTCACACTATTCTGTTTTTCTGATGTTTTTCTGTATTGGGTCTAGAGAGGGAGGTAGACAACTTTTTGAGTCTGTACTGTGATAGGCAGATAAATACAGCATTTAAAAGTTTCTAACAGTTTGTACATTTATCTGAACATTGGATTGAAAACATGCATCATGACTTCTGCATTTTCATAGTATGGAAGAATATTCTCTACATTAACTGTTTAAAAATTCAATCAGCATTAAGCCAGTAATTTTATAGATATAGAGGTTGAAGAAAAATAAGGATGACTGTAAGCTGTATTGGATATGTGACATATAAAACCTCCAGGAAAAGTTATTTTTATGAGTGTATGTACTATGTTTCAAGAAAGAAATGCACACATTTTTTTAATATCATTCAGGCACGCTTTTGTGGTGAGTATGCAATTTAAATCAGTTGCAGTGGAAGCCAGTGTTAGAGGTTACCCACTTCAAATATCCATCAAATATGAGAAAACTATTTAAGTTGATTTATAGTTGAGCTACTGACTACCTAGTTATGGGAAATACAGAATAAAAGAGAGCATATACGATGTTGTTTTAACTTCTGAGGAGCAACATTGTTATTGTGCTTAAGAAGTTAACCTTGAAACTGGTATGTTAACTGGATTGTTAAAAGCAATGGTGACAGTACTCTTGTGCTTAAAGATCTGAGTGTTTGGGGTTTGTTTACCAATATGCGTATATTTTTTAGTTTTTGTTTTAGTTCTACATTTTATGCAGATGCACAAAATGTCATCCCTGTTATTTACTTGTTAATCTGGGTGGTTCAATTTGTTAGGCACTCGCCTACTCATCTCAAGGTCACAGGTTCAAAGCTGGCCCAGAACGATGGTTTTTAAGTATGCTTAAAAGCAGCCATCCCGTTTCAAATAGATTTACTGGCATGCAGAAGAACTGCTGGATGAAATTCCGGCACACCAATAGCATTGTCCTGGAAATTGACATTGTTAACAAACAAAATATTTATATTATTATTTATTTATGCCAACAAACTTACTGTTGGTGTTTTTAAACACACAAGCCGTGTGTGGGCTTGAGAATTTAATGCCATTCTGGCAGTTTGTCACAATAGCTCAGTGGTTAGAGCGTCCGCCCGGCAAGCGGAAGGTCTGTGGTTCAAATCCCAGTTGTGGCATTGAATTTTTAAGTTCCAGTTCTACCTCTTAAAATATTTATATGTTTATTTTTGTTATTTACTTTGATTCATTCAGTAAGATCATCCTTATGATCATGTGGAAACTCATAGCACTCAGTGGCATTAAATAACAGGTTTTTTGAAATTTGTGTTGGTAGGGGTGGGTGGGCACATGCGTCTGCACTACTCTTCATTACAATTTACAACACTATATATTTACACCTGAAAATTAATTTTGGTATATATTTTCTTATGAGTATTATGTCAGTGACTGGCATTTATAGATAGAAGAGCACACACTTTTTTTTAAGGGATGGGGTTTTAAGCTCTTTATATAGCAATGTGTTTTAAGCTATATTATGGCTATTTTCTTAGAAACAACTAGTATACTCCAACACTTCTGTCCTTAATAACCTATTCAGAAGAGCACTGCTGAAATATTTAATATAAAAAAAAATGGAAGGTTGATGTAGTATGTTAAAAGCACAAAATTGCAAGGCATATTTGGTATGAATTACGGCCAATGTAATAAACAGAGCAACAGATCTTGAGGATAGAATGCATTAGTTAAAAATCCATCGGTAATGGAGGAGAAAACATCTTTCAATTAGTAAACTGCTGCACACATACACTGGCAGTTAATCTGATTGTAGTACATGCCCTTAGAAGGATAAGTTTGTTTGTTTGTTTTTTATACCATCTAGTAATGAAAAAGCATACCAGTGTTGTAAACATAGTCATGATACATAATTATTCATACAACAGTAAATTATAGACTTTTTAGTATTTTCCTCATTTCTGCTCTGGAAACCAGTGGAAATGAAACTTTTTGAGCTTAAATAGCACAAATATAAGCAGAAGGAAATATGCAAAATATTTCAAGTGTAACAATGAATAGGTTGTCTCAGCTGATACTTGAAAATGAAATATAATGCTTGGGGCTTAATAGGTTACTAGCCGGTTAGACACAAATTATCTTGAACAATTTTGCAGTAATCTTTTATTAGTTACTTGCAAATGGAGCTGTGCACATGCAGCATATATAACCGCTTTGTAGTGATTTGTTCCTTTTCTGCATTGCAATTTTGTCCTTCAAAAACAACTTTTTCCTGTAAAGACAACTTCAGCATTTGGTAGTTAGCTTATATAACAGAATTTATGAGTTGCAAGTTTAGTTTGTTTAAAGGTCATCCTTTTTTTTAATAGGTCTGCATTCATAAGATCGGTCATCGTGACACTGTTAATTGTTATGAGCCTTCAAGTATTTGTAATATTCAAATACCAATCTGTACATACAGGGTGGCCAAGATAAAAGAGGCACTGTGTTATTAGCAACGTACAGACAATTCCCTCATTTATAGTGAATGCAGAACACAAAAGAGTTGAAGTTTGTAGCAATGGTAAACATGAGCTGTAGGATTTAGAACTGCAGATATTGAAATTTCATACTTTTTCAATCCTTTTATAACTTTATTTTGACTCCGGGTTTTGCCTCTTTATTCTATATTGAAATCTATCTCTGGCTTTTGTCATGATCTATTTTATAATATTTTATAAGGATGCTGATGGCCAATAGGCGAATGCCTTTAAAATACATCACCAGCAGCATCATCATCATCATTACAGAATAGTTAATAATAATAATAATAATAATAATAATAATAATAATAATAATAATAATAATTAGAACAATGAACAAGTGCTGAACATTCACTTGGTCTGTAGTTCACAGGAGGCGCTGAAACTGTTCACCATGAACTTTTGTACACAACTGACACGTCTCAAGTTTGTGGAAACTTATGCCAATTCATGTGGTGTGATTTCCACAGTGCCATTGTGACTGTTTGCAGCTCTTCAATTGTATATGGGTTGTTACACTTTATCCTTTAAATTACTGCACAAATAATTTTATAATTTATGGGCAATGTGGGATACCATAAACTTGCAGAAACTACGTTCTTCTCCAAAAGCTTCATGAACATATGACACTGAAAATGCTGAAGTATGTGCCATAGTGCCATCTTACTGGAAAAATGCATACTCTCGTTATTCCTCTGTTACTTGTGCTATGAATGGTAAACACAATAAACACCCTTTGTTTGATTCATAACTGCATTCTGCAGAACTGTATTAACAAGCTTCAACTAACAACAAACAACTGACAATGGCTGCTCGGCATCACGTGACCTGACAATGCAATGTCTGCTTAATATCATGTGACCTCGCTTATACGCCCCATTATTGTCAAGAAATAACAACACTTAGGATAGCTTCAAATACAACTTTCAGTATCACAAGGGAGGTTCCTTTTATCTTGGCCATCCTGCTCGCGCACACACAGTTCAAGGTGTACATTTCATTTGTTATTAAAGTAATTTAAACTAATGGTATTTTAATCAAAATCATTAGGACCATTGTTTTTAGAAAACCTATTTTTGAAAAATGCTCCAAAAGATAATTTTGGGTGGGAAAGTTGCTTGAAAATCTGTGTCCTATCTTTAGAAAATATTGCACGTAAATACCAAGTTGTGTAATTGTTATTTTATGCCAATCAATTTACTGCTGGTTTTTAAACACACAAGCCGTGTATGGGCAATGTTTGAGAGGTAAAATAAGGACTGACAAATTCAATACCATAGCTGGAATTTTTCAGTCCTGTTTCTACCTCTCAAACCAAGTTGGGTATTCATCCAACTCTTAGTTTTTGAGTTTTGCTGTTCAAAGACACACACTCATACCCAAAAGAACCTTTATCTAAAAATACCTTTTTTTGTATTGAGATACAAAATATGTATTTGCTGTGAAATTCCTATATCAGATTTTGGGGTGAAATGCAGTACCTTCTAATATCTACTGTGCACATGGTAGAGAAAGCAAAAATGAGTTATAAAAATCTGAATAACATTTTTTAAACACATAAGCATTCAACCAAAACTTTAAATATTAAACTTCCTCTGTTTGATTGCACTCTTCAGACTGTGAGTATTAATTAAAATGTTTGTTCCAATACTATCTGAAGGCGTAGTTAAAAAAATCCATACTTAGCCAGCCTTCATTAATCAGTAATGTAGTCATGTGATTTGTGAGTGGAATTTTCCTTCTGGGTCCTATTGTATGTTTAACGTATGCAAAGTGCCACTATTTTTAATTCATTATGCATTTTGAGTAAATGGTACGTCGTGGGTCATCAGCCTGCATTGAGTTTCCTGCCCAGAGTTTAGCTGTGTATAACAAAGCTTGTGCTGTAAATCTTGTAATTTTAATTGCCTTTTTATGTATATGTGTTTGCTCCGGGGAGTTTATATGAATATGCCATTTCATATTTTAAATACTATCTATACCATAACTATATGTCACTATGTAACGAATCCAACAGCAGAAATAGGCTGTTGTCTTTATTGTTGCATGGATATGCAGAAACTCCAGAAAATACTCCTCTCCACCTTAAAAAATTCTATAGCCAAATTAACTAAGAAAAATTCTCATCTTTAATATGCAGAAAAAAGATTTGCATTATCGTTTACATCCTCTGGCTTTTTTTTGCAGAATTTTCATTTGTTTAATATGCATTTGAAATTTTCACATTACAGATAATCTTAAACTTTTATCCAGTGCATGCGGTGTGTTTTCTTCTTTTCTTTGGTTTTTGTTCTGTTTTCTTTGTCAACTTATAGCTAATAAATAAAAGAAGTATTGCAAAGTAATGCGGGCACTACCAATGCATTCATGTATCAGTTGCCACTGTTGTTAACACATGTAGTAAGATTGTGTTTGTCTCTTACGGTTTACTAGTTATGCAAAAGTCATTCAGAATGAAGAGGACTTAAAAAGCTGTTCCCAGAAAGTTCAACAGAGGTTTGCCAAACCGTACGATAATTATGGGGGCACACGATAATTTGAATGTATTTACTCATGGTTGTCAACCCATACGATAATTATGGTGGTGTAGGATAACTTTGATACCGGTGAAATATCATTTTCACAGGTTAATCAGACCAGCAAAATGAAATTAATTACAAATAGCGACACCATTTTTGCCTTCATGGCCTGTCTCCACCCCTCTAAGGCAACCATTTATATCCTACTAATCCTTCTACCCTTTATCTTCTTGTTGCCATTGTGCCCAGATCTGGTAATCTCAATGAAGAAGACACTGTTTAGAAAAGTGATGATCAATGGAGAAAACTTCAGAATAAGTGATGTTCCGTGTGAAATAAAGAACATGCCTGAACCTGGCAGTTTCTGGAGTGCTGTTAAACATGTGTCACCTTGGTGGAAATACTGATTTCAAAGAACTGGCGTAGGTTGCATTATCAGTGATTTCGTTGCCCCAAAGAAACACTTCTTGTGAAAGTTTTTTCCAAACTAAGTTTAATTTAAAACAAAATTAGAAACAGATTGGCGCTAGATACGGTAAATGAATATATTCAGTCATCTCAGCTTATGAAAGAATGTGGTGGGTCCAAAAATCTGCAAGCGAGATAAAGTTTATCTCAACAACAAATTTGTATAATGCTGCAGCAGTTGAGGAAGATGATGAACTTTCAGATGCATTTGCGAGAAACATAAGTACTAAAGTTGTAATACTGATTGAAGTCATCAGTCTCGTAAGTGGATACCATAAACAACAATAATATTACATTTTCATAAGTGTTATGCTGATACATTTATTGTTGTAGCATTTGGTTTATGATGTACGATAATTTTGATTCCAAATCTATAATTTTGAGTGACCGGTGCAATAATTTTACTTTTAAACATTGGCAACCCTGGTTCAACATGTACATTTGATTTGTCATGAAAGTACATTAAGCGTATAGTATTTTAAACAAAATCATTAGACATTTTTTAAAAAATCAACATTTTAAAAAACTTTCCATGTAAAGAATAGTTTGAGAGGGGGGGACTTTCTTGAAAATATTTGTCGTATCGTCAGTTTGATATGTAACTGATTGTTTTGGAGTTATACTATACACAGACACATGTACACAGGGTGATGACTAGGGTTAGGATGTTTATGACCTAACAAATGGAAAATATGACTGCAAATATGCCCTTAAATATGACTAAATATGACCAAAAAACCCTAAAATATGACCTAAAAAGAACGTATTTTCTTAAAATATTTTTGATTCAAAATTTTTAATGACCCCAAATTATTACATTTGGCACATGAATTCAATCAGCCAATCACATTTTAATAATATTAAAGGTGATTTACAGTTTTATCTGTAACACGCATACTTCTAATTTTAAAGAATTTGCTTCTGTTTGCTTGTTTGACCGGTTCCAAACAATATTTTGTGGGCTATGCACTACCTTATAAAATATAAACATTTGCATTAATTACCAAATTAAGTTATCTATTAATTAGGGGATAAATAGATTGAAACCCAAATCCTATTGTTGCCTACAATGTTTCTGATTTTTTGCACCACACTGTGGTAACACGCAGGTACACAAATTTTTCTGTGTAGATTTGTTTGGAACTGTATGACTTGTTTATTTTTCCATATATTTTGTCCACTGCCAGTTGTTAACCTTATTTAGAGGAATGTTGGCAGACACCCAGAGAGGTCCTTCGAGAAATCTGGCACTTTCTTTGATGTCGAAGGAGCTGTCGCATCGTACTAATGTCTCTCTCATTTCTTGAACTGATTGTCTGTTTATGCTGTTCACATGTTTGACTGTGTCACAATGCTGCTGAACATTTAATCGATTTGCAGACGTCACTTTCACTTCACACGCTTTGCAGCAAAGAATTTTCCAATAAGTGCTGAAATGTTTTTCTCCAAACTCTATAACAAAACTTTTTAGTTTTACACTATCGTAACCTTTAACTTTCGGCATGTTACGACTTCAAATGTGAACTGGAATGAAAATGCTTTAAAAGCAACAAAAAGAGACTGGAAAGGATAAGCTGGCATTGTGATCTTAGTACCTGCGTGGTACCTGCACTGTTATTGACCCTTCATGAAATTCCAGATACAGTCAAACCAAATTATTAGTGACTCTTTTCCCGAAAAATGTTAACTTGACCATTCAGTGCATTTATTGCATAATTGTATTCTTTTCAAATTCATAAGCGAGATATGACGAAATATGACAGATATAATAAAAATATGACAAAAATGATAAAAAATGATCGAATTCATAAGCAAAATATGACAGATATGATCAAAATATGACCAAAACCATAAAAATGACAAAAATATGACTTAATATGCAAAATAAAAACTGTCTAATTAGGATTAAAAAAGCGAAATTTGTGCTTAATTTGTGTTTGCGGTGAGAATGGGTGTAAGGACAAAAATATGACATGTCATAAACATCCTAACCCTAGTGATGAATTTTTTACCACCTCATTTTCCTGTATCATAAATTTCATTTAAGAATAGATAAAGTCTTACTTTCAAGGTGATTTGATTAAAAAAACCTCATGCACAAAATGATTTTAAAAATGTTGTTTCAGTTTTTTTAGCCATTCTTTAAAGTCACTGTAAGTAGATATAAAATTGAACCTCAGCTTTAGAGTCCCATATATACATTGTATTACATTATATAGGGTCATCAAACACATAAGGAAGTCAATTATTCATGATAGCTGTTGGACAGGATGAATCTCAGTGGGAGGTTGTCCTAGTTGCGGCAGGACTTGTGCAAGTCTTGCATAACTTTGATTGCATGCTCACAGCACTGGTTGCTTCGGACTATGTTGGTTGGAGATTCATCTGTTTTCCAGTAGGTTTACAAGTATTTGAGATCTCTTGGAAGTCATTCAAAACTGCTTATAGTTCATCAAATCCTCAGTGCGGAACAATTGACTGCTGTATCAATAGTCAGCTCATGAGTAGGAAATGAATGAACAAATTTTATGCAGTCTGTTGCGTATTTCAGGCGTCAGAATAAAAGCAAGAAAGGGCAGGAATGGCATGAGAGTTCTAGTGTGCATTGCTGATATTTGGAGTCTGTTGGAACTTGACAAAAGGTATCTGATTCCTCTCGGTGAAGTGACGGAAGACACGAGTGAGGTGGCAGAGAAACTTAATGTCATCTCTTTCGTTAATCTCAGTTTTACTATTGCTGAAGGCTACTTTCAATTTATCATAAGTGTTCATCAAATCCTGCACAAAGAAATAATCAATGTTTGGTGGTTTAATTGACCCATGGAATTCATTGTCCATGACAATGCAAAGAACACAATCTAGCACATGGTGCCGGCAACTGATGAACTTGGATGTGGGATGACTTTTCTCTTTGAACAATTGCTGCCTGTCTTCTTGCCAGTATTTACACTTGTGTCGGCAACAATTGATTCCCACAGGTTGAACTCCTCTAATACATCCTGGACTCCTCTGTGATTATTTGAGCTTTCCTATCTTTCATTTTGAGTGCAGACAAGTTAATTTCTTTTGCTTAATTCTTGAGGGCCAAGGCCTGATATTCAAAGCCATCAATGTTGTTAGCTAATGCTGGATTTCTGACAATGAAGTCATTAATCCTCTTGCTCTCCAATATTTTTCACAGATATTGAAGAGACTCAGCATTAAATGTAACCGCTTTTTAGAGAGCACCATATTTTTATGTTTTGGCAGTCACATCGCTCTCTCACAACCCCCAGAATGTCTGGAGGACCACACCTGTCGTTGGTTTACGGGTCTTACCGACCTGACCGGGAGAGTTATCAAAATAAATTCACCAACCATATCCTCTGATCACCAATCAGAGGACGTATTACATGCCATGACAAGTCAGCATGTTAGGGGTAAGTTTTATAGAGAAATTACAGAAATGGAGAGGTTGGAAAAATAAAGACTCCCTAGCCCTCAGGAACCCTAATAGCATCGGGGTCGGAAGAGAACAAGAGATGACCAAGGTAAGGTCAGATAGAAAAGTTACAGTGAGGAGCAAAACACCAGTAAGTGGAAGTAATGTTCTGCTCAGCTTGGGTACCTTGTGGTCGCCATTCACATATCCCCTAGACGGAGACCCCTGAGTCAATGTGGTTGCTGTTCAAGTGTAAGCTCCACTTCTCCAGATGAAGCGTGCTCACCCAGTGGTTCTTCACCTGATCACCTTTCATGTAGATTGCCTTGTGGATTGTGACTGACATGGGATTGGGATTTCAATGCCTTCATCAGAAAGCTGGCGGTACATGTCCGCTTGTTTGTGGGACAACAGCTTTGAGCTTGTAACAAGGTGCCCTGCAATTACTGTTGGGTTATGCTTCCTTGTGCTCGTTGATGCTTCATTCTTACCCACTCAAGGACCGTCTTTGCTGCTGTTGGATGAGTTTGTGTAACTTCAGGAACGATCAGGTGGTGCCAAGCTGGTAAATGGTGATGCATATGCCTGCTTTCGCTTGGCCCTTGCTCTCAATTTTCAGTTTGTAGAGGATCTCATCCTCTTTGCACAACCATTAGCCTTTCACCTTGATCACATCAAACCGTTCATTCAGAGAATCAGTGTTTTGCATCACCTGCAGTCTTTCAGAAGGTTTCTAGTTTTGCACAAATGGTTTGATCAGCTACATGCAGGAAATTCCATATTTTGCTCCATAAGCTCTTCAGTAATTAGACCAGTCCTCTTTCTCCATTCTCTGGAAGTGGATTCAAGAAATTTGAAGCATCCAATGATGTGTTTTTTCAAGGGCATGCTACTCGTTCACTCAAGGATGCTTCATAAATTGTCCCATTGTCTCTTTTTGATGGCCCATGAAACTGTACTGAGTTCTTTGTCCACATTTCCTTGTTCTTCTCCATGTTAGAAGAACTCTTCTTGAACAATATGTTGTCTTTAACTGAACAACTGATACAGAAAAGGGCTTAATGTAAATATTAAATATGTAACATTGTAACAAATTAAAAAAGCTGTTATTGAGTTTCCATTGCACAGGTGCATTGCACTCTTATGATAAGGGGTAACTAGACCATAAAATGCAGATGCAGAGTCGCCAACTGACTTATATATCAAATTAATATTATAAATATTAATACAATTTTATGAAATGGTAAAATGGCATAGAATGTTTAAAAATGATTTGTGCATGATCTTTTTTTAATATTTCAATGAAATATACCTCATTTTAGTAATTAATAGGCAAAAGTTCATCCATTTGTTCTACAGGAAATAATTTTTGAGAAAAAAAATTAAAAAGCCATCACCCTAAATTGTACACTCACATGTATGTGCACATGCACACTTACAAACATATCATGCCACTTAAAATTGTTACACTTGTCCTTGCTCATACATACCCCATTCTGGTCACTGTTGCATACTTTGACACATTTTTCTGTTCCCATTGCATTTTTAAAAATCTATTATCTTTTAATGACCTTTTTTCATTAAAACTGCTTACAATTTCTCCACTCTTGTTCTAATTCCCTTCCAGAAACCATATCCTGAACTAAAAAACCAATTTATGTGCATGCATTGATTAATTTTATTTGCCCTTAACAAAAAAAATTGATTATGTTATTGAAGTTTTAAGTTTTTGTGACTGAGTATGCAACAGTTTCAGTTGCAAATGACTACTGAGTGTATTAATAATTGCACAATAGGTTTTAACTGTGATAAATTGTATTACACACAGCATTTTGAAAAGTGGTGAAAGTGGAAAAAGAAGAAGTTAAATATTATAATAATGCCCAATTGAAGTTTTAAAAGTGATTGATATTAAAACCATGAATTTGATTAAAAAGTCTTCTTCTTCTTTACCTGATTACCCTCACCTTATGTAGGACTTACACCCCCTAGAACTTACAAGCCAGTGCCTAGGGTCAGACACCCCTCGGGGAGCAGAGGAACCAATGGACCGGGCGGAGTGGACCTGGAAGCAAGTGGTCAGCCAAGCACCAGGTATGAGAGTGAGGAAGAGGATATGAAATGCAGGCAAAATCAATGAATGGAAAGGTGACGATGGAGCAATTGGTGGAATGAGTGACTGGAGAACTTGGAGAAAACCCACCACGAATACCACATGTAGGTCTCTGGGATCAAACCCAGGCTGCCTAGGTGGTAGTGTACTGCTTCTTATTAAAAGAACAAATATATTTAGCTAAAACTATAAAGAGAGGAGAATAATACAGTAAATTCCAATAATAAAGTAATAGGTACATTAGTAATGGTCTTCCTTTAGCTTTGAAATTACTTTGAAAAGACCATGTAAGATTCAAAAAGAATTGAGAAAGTTCTTGCTCATGTGTACTATTTACAACATAAAGGAATACTGTAATAATATAGCTTCTTTATACCCCTAGTGTTATAATGAGTGTCCTTAGGTGGTGGTTAAAAAAAGGACCAAGAAATTATAAAATAATATTACATGATTGTGTGACATGTTTCTACATCTTTGAGCCTGGCTCATTGTAGGATTGAAAGAACAAGGTACAATAAAAATACAAACACAAACCTTAAAGGTTTCAGTGTTCATGATTAACATACAAAATCAATTAAATCAAAGAAGTAAATGACGTAACATGAAGGTACAAATATAAACATATTAAAAAATTAGCACTCTAAAAGTATGTCTTTTTTATGCCAAATTTCACTGATGCAATGAACGTAAGTGCCAGAGATTTACTTTGAAGAGCAAGCTATTTACTAAAAAGTTTGTATAAAGAAAATGTTTGGATAATAAACTCATAACAGGTATTTTTTTGTTTACAGTGCTATTGTGAAAATGGACAGGAAGTTGTTCTTATCCAGACTGCTTACATTTATGGCAGCCATGCCCTTGGTAAATACTTATTTCTAGCTTAAGAAAAATATTTGAAGTTTCCTTTCATAAGTGTTTTGAAGCATAAGCCAAAAGATTCAGTATCAGATAGACTGTTTAAGAATCTGAAGACTGCAGTTTAACTGTATTTGCTGGAAGAAAAAAACTGGATCTTTTGTGCAGTAAACAATACATGTGCCATTTTGAATCCCAATTGGAACAAGACCTCTTTGTTGGGTTTTTCCCTCCTTAATTAAAATTAATGTTAGATAATAATCTACATACATGAACTAATTTTTGCATTCATTTGATTTATTCATTAACTGATGCAACGTGTATTGGGGAGTGTTATTGGTTCCAAAACCTCTTGCTTTGTACATTTTATTTTGTAATCCCAAATTTTATTTTGCTTTAATCCCAAGGGGTTGCAATAACTCAAATTGATTCAGAACACACTTTACATTCTTGTTGTTTCTGCTCAGGAAGACTGAAATGCAGTTAATCTTCATTCTGAAGTGTATTCTTTATTTATTTATTATTTTATTTTTTATGTTATTTATTTTTTGTATATTTTCCAATTTCAGTTTGAATTGAGCAAATTTTTAGTTTATCAATGTTTTGAACTAACAGAACTCCATTGCACCTTGTCTTTAAAGAACAAATGCTCCTGCTCCTTTATTTCATTAAAAATACATATATGAAATATAGTATAGATAAATTTACTTAATTATATGAGCAAAGGCTACAGAGGAAAAGGGAACTAATTCACAGTCACTGCAAAATAGATAATACTGCCATCTTGTAGCTCATAAGTGATACTATCTTCCTAAAGAAAAGTTGTGCTGGAATTTGTTCTTAGTTTGGCAAAAGGTTCTTTGAAATAATAGCTTCCCAGTTTTGAAAAGCCATTTCTGTAAAATTGTATTTTGTAAATTTACTTCCCTTTTCCCCTCAAGTCTTCATGTATACATAAGGTGTAGTAAAACATCACTAAGAAGAAAAAAAATGAATTTAGAATTATGTATTTAAGTAAACAGTATTGAGAGGTACAAGAACTGGAACTTAAAAATTCAATGCCACAACTGGGATTTGAACCACAGACCTTCCGCTTACCGGGGGGCTGCTCTACCACTGAGCTATTGTGACAAACTGCCAGAATGGCATTAAATTCTCAAGCCAGTTCGTATTTCTCCTGGTAAACCACAAAGGCAGTCTCACATCAGAGACAAATTACCCCAATGGTGACTTACTATTGTAAGTACTTTATATCCCAGGATTAAATAACCTTCAGATGGTAATTATTATTTATTTATGCCAACAAACTTACTGTTGGTGTTTTTAAACACACAAGCCGTGTGTGGGCAAAGTTTGAGAGGTAGAACTGGAACTTAAAAATTTGATGCCACACGGCTTGTATGTTTAAAAACACCAACAGTAAGTTTGTTGGCATAAATAAATAATAAACAGTATTGCTTTGATTTATCTGTAAGTTCAGCTTACAAATAACGCTTTTTTAATGAATGCTATATTTCAATTATATTTTGGCAATATGTTTTATAAATCTTAAGGGAATGCAGCTTAGTTGTACCACTTTATTAATAATTAAGAATCTATAAATATAAATTTATAATTAAAATTTTTCTTCCTCTTTTCAGATATCAGTGGTAAACAACATTTTAAAGGTAAATGTTTTAGATATGATCCTTATCATTTTTGGGGTTTGATTCTGTTTGAACTGTTTATTTTAGGGCTGCATTGATACCGATCCTTGATACCAGCATGGGGATCTTTTCCCCTGCTGGGAGTTCTGGCATGGGGTGCATTCAGCCTCATTAGGTCCCAGAGGGGCCAATTGCGGAGCTACTTGATGAAGAAGTAGCGACCCCAGGTCGCAAAGGCCTGGAGGGCTTGGGGTGCTGACTACAACCCACTCTCCAGTACTGCACCCCACTCATGATGCCCATAGAGGGCAGAGATGGGGAACAAAGTGGCCAGGCGGTAAGCCTTGGCCCATAAGGGCTGTTGCACTAGGGGTTAATTGATATAAATGACCATTGTATGTAGAACACGTTTTCTAAGCAAAGATTTCAGAAGCACGCAATTCCACTAAACATTCATGGAAAAATATTGCCTGTATTGTAATAAATAGACTGTTCACAGTCTTCCAAACATGTAATTAATTCTAATGAAAAATTTATTTTGTCATTTACAATAATAACCCTGGGGCCTTCAATTTTTTACTAAAGAAAAAGTTCTCATCAGCCAAGAAACAAGACATTGTGCACAAAAGGCACTCTAAAATTGGGCTGTAGGGCCAGCCAATTTTCACTTGTAAATTCTGTGTTATCTTTTAATTTCTTAGTTGTAAAAAACTATATAAAATAATTATTTTGCAGTTTGAAAACATATGTACAGTACAGGGAGATTATTAAAGTGTTCTACATTTTTTAGTAAAATAAATTATTGTATTGAAACCAAATATTTTGAATGAAATTCTTAATATTTAGATATACATAATCCATCACATTTTCTCTCAGGAATATTCCACATCGCCATATGGTATCCCACTCACACTTGAATGTTACACAAAGATTATCAAAAAAATCTTCCCCCATCCCAAAGCATCCTTTCCTGGATTTCTTGTTATTTTTAATTTTATCAAAATCTAATGTGTTTATTCATATGCCATATGTTAAAGATAATAATTTGTGACAAATAAAATGTATATCTTGAATTTTCTTGGAATAGCCAGTGAAGTCTTCATTCTTAATGACTTTTGTATAACTGGTAAACCATAAGACATAAAATCTTGCTATTCAAAAAAATAGACCAGTTTAAACTACATAATGTATATCAATTAAACATTTTGTGGCATTAACAATTTCTTTGTCATTGGATGGAATTTTCAAATACAAAGGTCTCCAAATAAATATCAGACAAATAATAAATACTCATATAAATGTTTTGTTTATCCCAGTTTCTCAAAGTATTCCCTGTGGCACTGTATGCAACATTCCATTCTCGGGAATCACTTCTGGAAGAATCCATACAACTCCGTTTCTGACACTGCAGAAAACTCCTGTACGCTGCAGCTGCTTTTTCGGAGCTAGAAACTCAGTGACCTCAAAGTTCTTCACAGTAGGGAATAAGAAGAAACTGCATGGTGCCTGTTTGGGACTATAGGATAGATGAATCAATTTTGCCTCTAGTTCATTGTAGAAATGCCATTGTTGCATTAGCGGTGTGAGCTGATGCTTTATCATGGGGCAAGAAAATACCCTCAGTCCTGTCTTTGAATGCTGTTTGGATCTTTTTATCATTTTGGAATGCAAACTGTGTACCAATTTGCTGTAAAGTTCCCCAATTTTCTAGTGCAATTGTTGTCACGTGATCACTTTTGGAGAAAGGCAACCATTTTCCTTTCTGCACTTCTTGACCATGGCAGGTGGGTTGGTCATCAGAGCAAGTCCAAATGGAAGATTGACATTTTGTTTCTCGATCATGCTGATATCCCAGGTGAATCACCTGTTCCTATTTTTTTTAATGTATGCAACCTACTAAGAAGCAGGTGCATCTAAAGTCCATCTTGACAGTACACTTTACACTTCACATATGTCACAACATCTCAGTGAATAAGTGACTTAAGTAGCAAAAGGTATTCACGATATAAATTAATTCCAAAAACATTGTATTCTTACACTGAGAACTCTCGGACTATTTAGGTATTGAGCTGCTTGCTAATCTACTAAAAGATGTTTATGTTTTAGTTCTGTGCAACTTATTTAGGTTTATGAAACTTTTTTTCATGGCTATCAGCATAGACTTGAGAGCAATTAACTGTATTTGACACAATACAGCTACAAAACACTTCAGGCTTGACAAATGGAACAATGTTTTCAATAAGACTATAATCTGCAGGTTGCGTAGATACAAAAAAAATAGGGTTAGCTGATTCACCTGATATATCTACATGTTTCATCACTAGTAACAATATGAAACACAGCAAGCCTCTCCACAGTTGTACCTTTCCAGCATTTCTTGCTCTCTTGCTACAGGTCTGTGGAGCTTTTGTACTTCAGACAAATTACAGGACCTAACTGGAAGGCTTATCTTACATGAAGGTGCTCATAAGGAATGTGTGAAACACTCGCCAAACTAATTGCTTATGCCATCTCAGTATTCTTTTACATTAGTCGTGGATCTTCCCTGATCATTTTTGCCATGGAGATGTTCTCAGTCACTAATGTTGTTGATGTGCTACTCTTCTCATCTTAAATTCTCCAACACAGCAGAACACAGTACCATGTGAAGGAGAAAAGTCCCTTAAAACTCCTTTCAAAAACTCAAATGACTGTTTTATTTAAGCCACATTTAAAATTGTGCAAAATCATAGCATGGAAATGCTTTGTCTATCTCAATCTTTGTTCCTCGTTAAAAATATGCATTAGGGAAAAACATCAACTCAAGTGGAGAAACCTATCCTGGGTAAAGACAAACCAGGAAACTGGTCTTAGGTTTGTGCAACACTCTTTCCTCACCTTTCTGGAGTTTGGATAGAATAGCAATAAGGAAAGTAGATTTATTTCTCAATATAGTCACTTCAGGAAATGTAAAGAAGGACTCTACAAGGATGAACCCATATGGAGAATATGCAAAGGTGATGAGGAAATTGTCTTACATATCCTCTTTCTATAATCATTCCTGGCAAGAAAAAGACATTCTTTCTATAACCCAAGAAGATATAGGAAGGGGTACTGACGTTAGAGAAAAATTAAAAAAATTATTTTGTTGTTTAACGACGCTGTCAATTGCCAGGATCACATCAGCGTCGCTGGTGTGCTGGAATTTCGTCCCGCAGGAGTTCTTTTACATGCCAGTAAATCTACTAACATGGAGCTGTCGTTTTTAAGCACACTTAAAAAACCATCAGTCTGGGCCGGATTTGAACCCACGACCTTGAGATCAGTAGGTCAGCGTCTAACCAACTGAGCTACCCAGACCGACTGACATTAGAGAGATGATACTGTAGTTGTTCAGGGAACAGATTTTGGGAAACAATGAAAACATCTTCTCCAACAAGGTTGCACAATAAACCTTTAATTTTCACCTGTAAAGGTCCACAAAACAAAAAAACAAAAAAGCAAAAAAATCTTCTCTCTATTGCACATGCAAGGACATTA